>CM035774.1:25873969-28273969 GCA_020466155.1 Pachypeltis micranthus | reverse complement strand
ATGATTAAACTCAGCATAATGATTTTTAATAGAAACAGACGTGGCAAAGTTAATACTAGTAAAACTGGAAAAAAACAATATCCAAGACAAAATTAATCTTCAACAGGCTGCTTCGTTCTTTGTGAAAGAACCGCTCAATCACAGAGCAAGTGACTGTTACGGCAGAAAAGGGTAATGAGCTGGAGTAACTATGGCCATAAGACGCACACATTATAATCAGTGAACTGCCATGATGTAATTTGCAACAGCTTCAAGACTTGCTGTATCGACAGACACAATTAATGCTCCAGGACTGATTCTGAGCTCGTTCTGAGTTCTTACACCTCCACACTTGTAGGTTGCTCTCAACGAGTGCTCGATTTTTATTTTTCCTTTCTTTTTGTCCAATTTTTACAGGTAATCAAATCGACTCGCACATCGTTCAAACGCTAACGTTCAGTTTGGGGATGATGCAACAGGGCACAGCCCAGCACGACAGCATGGCAACTGTTTGTAAGGTATCCAGAAACGTGGTTTTTCCTCCTCAGTTCAGAACGTTACAAGAATGGTTCCACTACGCTTTTTCGTGTAGCGAAGATGACGGTACGTTTCGTTCTGGGTTCTTCATTTTAATTTTATTCTTCAATTACCTAATACCTCGTGAAACTCCTCGTTCCTTTACTTAATAAAATCTTTCATCAAATCTCACCCAAGCCATCTGAGTATATCTTGTTCTAATTTCGAACGACTTTTCATGTCTGCCAGTGTCTGTGCAGGGTGTTGATATTGATACATTCTTTGCTCAGCTGAATGTTTAGCTCGTATTTCGTTTTTTTTGTAAATATTCTTCGTTTATGAGTTGGTTATCCATTGAGGTTGGCTGCTAATAGATCAGGCGAGGGAAAGAGTAATCAGTACACTAAGAATTAATGGAGTTTAGAAAGAAAAAACTGCGCTAAAATCTATTTTCGTCAAAATGTTTGGTAATTTATTGTTCTCCTCTCTGTATTTTCTCACGAATGGGAGTTTTGTAGTATTGTTGTCTCGGTAGGAGCTGTCTATACCAAAAATGCCGTTAGAAAAAGTCGTTAGAGCTGTTTTGTGAGAAAAAATATTTGGTGTTTTGTTCACTATGATATCGTTAGTTGTTGGCATATTATGCTCATACCCTTCTTTTGGTGTCACATGGTAACCTGAAGCTCAAAAAAAGTTGTCAATTACAAAACTTTCCTTTCTACTTCGTAGAGTGAAAATAAAATATTCTTGTCGTCGTTTGACCTTTTTTTCATACGTTTCAGCTGTTGATCGGTTCCCTTGCGTTGAAAGGGACTCAGAACGAGCCGAACATACTGCTCGAGTGAGATCTGCGCCTAAATCCCCCGACCCCAAACACACGAGGGAGGTCATTTTTGCTCTCCCTTCGCTGCAAACCCACTTGAAAACTGAACATCTTCAGTCTCCTTCTACTCCAAACGTGTCTAATGGTGAGAAGAGTCGAACGATTTAATTCCCTCCTAATTGCAATCGGTGATTGGTTATTACGCTGGTGGCTTTTTTTTTTCAGCTGAAGAAAAACCCGTCATTCACTGCAGCTTCGTAACCGAATTTGAAGATCATATTTTTGTGACAGTTGACGCAGAAGCGTTTTTCTTCCTTCACGATTTAATAACTTCTTATTTGAGAGAAAAAGAGCGTGTGGTAAGTGGCAAAAGCCTCACTTGAGAAATCTATTCATCACGTTAAATTATAATTTGACTGTTTCGGATTACAACCGAGCCTAATAAGAGTTTTATCGTTGCATTTCAGATGAGCGCAGGTCAGGCTGCTCGGGCGCAAAGTCCTCTCCCTGATAGTCTCAAGGCTGAGAGTTCAGTTAGCGACACAGCTAGCGGAGGCTCAGACACAGGCGAAGATGAAAAAATTAAGAAGAAAATTGATCCGACGGAGGTTTTCAATTTGGATTGGAGGACGTTCCATTGTAAAACTTGGCACCTTGAGCCTACTGTCAGGTAATTTGAAATAACCCGTATTACTCAAATTCAATGTTACTGGCAGCATTGGGAAGTAGCCATTCGAGCACTCGATGGGTACTTGATTTTATGTTTAAAGAAATTCGCACTATAGTAAGGTGAGTAGTAAGGATTTGTCGTCGCATTTAACTGTACCTTGCGTTGGTGCCCTGAGAGGAGTAAATAGAAAAAAAATCCACAATCCTGAATACGGTTACTGTTGAGTGCTGCTTTGTGCCTCACGATTATTACCGAAGTAGGAGAAAGTACAGGGTGCGGCATAAAGGTCGGACGTTTTTGAAATGGCCAGTACTTCCCCCCTAATGGGTCGACCAACGAGGGAAAGGGACCATTGGAATCGGGAGGTCTTAGCATTTCTTTACCAGTTGAAGTCATGGACCTGTGGACAGTAGAGCACCGCGTTTTTGCTTACGACAGTTTCGTTCGTAATAACGAGTCCGTCACGGCAGTCCAGCGTGAGTTTCGTCGTCATTTTAATATCCACCGAAATCGAGCTGTTCCCTCTAGAAACACCATTCTTCGTTGGGTTGAAGGACTTCGCACACGAGGTTCATTGATGAGTAACAGACCACCAGGAGCTCCAAGATCGATTCGAACACCAGAGAACATTGAAAGTGTACGACAAGCACTAATTCGCGGCCCTAGTCAATCAGCTTGCCTTCATGCTGCTGAACTTCGCCTCAGTGATCGATCGGTTAGGCGTATTTTGCATCTAGAGTTGAGGTTTCACCCCTATAAGTTGTCCGTTGTGCAACAATTACACCCAGGGGATTATGCACAACGAACGACCTTCACCCGTGAGATGGAAGCACTTATTGAACAAAATGAGGATCTCATTTTGTTCATGAACGATGAGGCTCACTTCCACCTCAATGGCATGGTGAATCAGCAAAATTGTCGTTATTGGGCTGATGAAAATCCCCGACAGTTACACTAACAACCGCTGCATAGCCCAAAAGATACTGTTTGATGCGCCATATCCCAAACTTGCATCATCGGCCCTTACTTCTTTGAAAACGACAATGGCATTGCTGTTACCGTCAACTCAGAACGCTATGTCGAGATGATAACCGGCTTCTTTACACCTGAATTGAGACAAAAACGTATTGCAATCCGGTGTGTGGGGTTCCAGCAGGATGGGGCAACCGCTCACACAGCTAGGGCAACAATGAGCGTTACTTGTCCTCTTTTCCCTGGCCGCCTTATTTCCAGGTTCGGTGACGTTCATCGGCCTCCTCAGTCCCCAGATTTGACCACATGTGACTTTTTTTTGTGGGGACACCTCAAAGCACGTGTTTACCAGCACAAGCCCCGAACATTGGAGGAATTGAAGGATGCTATTTGCGTGGAAATCGCCGCAGTTGAGAGAGCAACGTTGGAAAGAGTTTTCGGAAATTTCCAAGAAAGACTCCAGCAGTGTATCGCGAACGAGGGACGCCACTTGACTGATGTGATTTTCCACTCATGAATTTTTGAATGCTTTTAAATTGTGAATCTAAATATGTCAATAAAAATTTTTTTGAGTAAAAATGACCAAAGTTATGATTTTTTCAAGAACGTTCGACCTTTATGCCGCACCCAGTATGTGTTTGCTTCATATTATTACTATAGCTTGAAGGAACTAGATATCAAGTTATTAATGCCCTTAAAACTTATCACCACACTCCTGCTGATTACTTATCACAAAACAATAATTCAACGTGAATGCGATGTTTCTGTTTCAGACTCCTCTCCTGGGGAGGGAAACGGATTGAACCCTACGGCGTTGACTATATTTTGCAAAAACTCGGATTTTCTCACGCTCGCACAACAATACCGAAATGGGTTCAACGCGGTTTCATGGACCCGCTGGACAAAGTTCTGTCGGTTCTGGCTTATCGTATGCTACGAGTTGCTTCTGAACAACTGTCGCGCAACAAACGACCCCCCACCTCATGAGGCTAAGTCACTGTAACGTTCCATTGGTTTGTTGTTTGGTCTCAATTATTAATACGCTTTTGATGGCGTAATCATGTGATATTATTTGCTGTTAGCGTTTATGTTAAGTTCTGTGTTTACGTGATTTAGTTATTTAGTTGATTTCGCTGTTGCCATAGTTTTTACGTAATTGTTGGTGTTGCACCAATGTAATTGTAATTTTTTTTTTTAATAGTTAACGTTTATTTTAGGGGCATTGTGATTTACATGAAACCGACCAAAATCCTGTAATAGTCGAGTAATAAATGTTCATTGGAAACCACTTAGTTGTAGGGATTTATATAGACGGGCTCCCTATGCATTATACAATCAAATGCAATTCTCATTCATTATTAACAGGTTTTTACTGGCTCACTGTGCGCAGGTAACATTTTATGTGGATCTAAGGACATGACATCAGACAAGATTACAAAAATTTTAATTTGTGCTTTGGAAACAATCCTTTAGTCTCAGCCTGGTGAGGCCTTTTTTTCCTATTTCTGAAGTTATTTTACGATTCCTGTTCCTAACAGACCATATAACCTTTACAGCAAGTTATATAGCAAGTTTTGATCTTAAATGCTTCTTCAGAAGTCAGTTGTACGGCTTGCTCAGTTTCTTCCTTCCTACTCCTTGGCCATTCTTCAATCCCAGGCAGAGGTTCTTTGTTTAAAGATCAGTGTAGAAACTGGGACCCCAGTTCCCCTCTGGGATCAGTCTGGGGTACTGGGAAATATATTTTGGCTACTTTGCTTTCGAGGAAGTGGCCATCTCCAGGAAAATCAAGGGGGACCAGAGCCACCTGTATCTTACGTCACTGCTGAAGGTGGTTGGCCTCTGCTCTCTAGCATGCTACTTGAGTAGTCCCACATTACAATTATGTTGTGAGCTGGATTTATAGGTTCTGAACTGAGAGTTTGCACAACATGCCAGAGAGTTATCAAAGGTATGATGAAAATAAAAAAAATTGTATAGTTGGTAATCGAATTTCAGGTTTCAGGAATTACCGAATCTAAGGTCAAATTCATTTCAGGTGCTTGGTACTGTGATATGGCCAAGTGTTTGAACTAAACTGGCTTCGCTAGACATTTCTCATTAGTATTAAAAGGGGAGAGAACGAATCAGGCCATCATAGTGGCTGGATGAAGGGATCCTTGAAAGAATTTCGTTCAAAAACCCCTGCTCTGCACAGAGTTGGACACGACAGTGCTGGCACCTGAGAGCCTCGATATTACCAACAAAACAAATTTTATCATGAAGCCACTCAAAGGGAGAAGAAGTCCCAAATGCTCTGGAAATTGGTTAGTGGTTCTTCATCAGTGGTGTTGTCACGTTACCATTTAATTTTAAGCATGTTGTAGGTAAACTACAACTCAATAAAATGCACTAATTTTTTCAATTTGTCTAACAATTCTTTTCTGAGGTGCTATTTATAAAATCCATTTTCCTGGCTGCAGAACTGACCCTGGGTGGCGAACAGGAACGCCAGACTGGGAGCTTGCTCGGGCAATTGTAACCCAAGAAGCCGTACGCTGTGCAGTCAACTCGTTTAAACCATTCAATTCGCCTGTACCGGATGGTGTTTACCCTATCCTATTACAGAAGGGAATAGAGCGAATCCTATCGAGTCTTATAAGGCTGCTTAGGGGTAGCATGGTGCATGGTTATATACCTAAGGTTGGAGGGAAGTGCGAGTAACCTTCATACCAAAACCCGGAAGGGACTCATACGAGGAAGCCAAGGCTTTCTGACCAATATGCCTCACAGCTTTCCTGTTCAAGACTGTGGAGAATATCCTTGACAGGTACTTGAGGGCTGGATGCTTGAGACTGACACCCCTGGCGGATGGCCAACATGCCTATCGGGCAGGGAGATCATGTGACTCTGCACTGCATGCACTAGTTAGGAAACTAGAAGAGTCACTGGG
Organism: Pachypeltis micranthus; assembly: GCA_020466155.1. Lineage (NCBI taxonomy): Eukaryota > Metazoa > Arthropoda > Insecta > Hemiptera > Miridae > Pachypeltis > Pachypeltis micranthus. Next base: position 28,268,077 of record CM035774.1, on the reverse strand, counting down.
GAACAAGGAGATTGATTTAGGGGCCTTTCTAGATATACGCAGCATTGAAATGGGATTGGTCAAATTTAATGTCAATAGAAATGCTATAAGGTGGATTATTGCTGTACTGGAAAGCAAAAAGATTCAAATCTCGCTGGGAAACTGCTCAGTCGGGGCGAGGACTGTGAGGGGATGCCCTCAGAGAGGGGTCGGGTCCTATCTCCGTTCCTCTGGAACCTAGAGATTGATTCCCTAGTGGGGAGACTCAGTGCAGCGGGGTTTTATGCCCAACGATACACTGATGATGTGGTTGTGCTCATTCAGGGCAGAGTGCAAAGTGTGCTGTCAGACCTGATGGGGGCAGCCTTGCGGTTGGTGTGCCTGTGGTACGGGGAGATGGGGCTGTCCATCAACCCATCCAAAATGATCATAGTGCCGTTCACAAGGCTAAGACAACTGTCAGGACTGAGGCTGCAGATAGTGATGGGCAAGGTAATTCAGCTCAGTGAGCTCAAGTATTCGGGTGCGATTCTGGATCAGAAACTAGTCTGGCAGACTAAAGAGCACATCAGATTCACGACCAAAAAGGCGACAACGGCCCTGTGGACTTGTCAAAGAATGTGTGGGAGGACATGGGGCTTAAAGCCCAGAATGGCCTGCTGGTTTTACAAAGCGATTGTGAGACCAATAATCTCATATGGGCCGATTGTGTGGTGGCATAGAGCTTCCATGGGAGAGAATGGCCGCAGTCAGGCCAAAGTACAAAGGCTGGAGTACTTACTAATAGCGAGGGTGATGAAGACCACACCTTCCATCACCAAGGAGAGATTGTTCGACCTTCTTCCCAGAGGCAATGAAGGTAGCATACAGACTAACCAGGCTAGGTATAGCCAAGGTGCCACAAGTGACTAATGGACACATGGCTATATTCAGGAGCTTGGAGACCTATGAGCTCAGAATGATCATGGACACGATGGTGCCCATGTATGAGTTCAAAAGGGAATGTAATGTGCAGCTAGTGGGAGGTCCATGGAACAGCGAGAGTCGTCAGTTTCAGCCTCCTAATGGTATTAACATGTATACATATGGATCGAAAACTCCAAAGGGAACAGGTTCCGGGGTGTGGATAAGTGGCTCTAGTAGGAGTGGGATGCACAGTGCCCTAGGCCCCACTTCAACGGTTTTTCAAGCATAGATCTATGCTATTATCGCCGAGGGAATCTTAGTGCATGAGAAAGAATGTAGCAACAAAACTATCAACATATTGACTGATAGGCGCTGATGAGTTACCGCACAACGTCAAAAGTGCAAGAGTGCAGGATGTGTATTCCTGGGCATAAGGGGATCATTGGAAATGAGAGAGCGGACCATCTGGCCAGACGCGGTTCGTCTACAGTACCTATTGGGCCACCGCCCCATTATGGGATTTCTCTGTCACTAGTCAAGAGGGCTGTGGGAGAACATGCCAGAAGACTGCATCAGACAGTCTGCAATGCTGCAGGAGTAAGGCACTCCAAACGCTTTGTCTCAGAGCAATCAGATGAGATAAGACACAACCTTCTGAGGATGGAGAGGAAGGACTTGAGGCAGATTGTTGGGATCATCACCGGGCGCAGCAGAATGAACAACACATGTATGTTATGGGTATAGTCGACACCCCTCGATGCAGGTGGACGAGGAGACTCCCTACCATGTCCTGGCCCAGTGCGGAAGACTTGAGAGAGAGTGACTTCTGGTCTTTGGTACCACTTCTCCCAGTGTGGGTACTAATGAAAACTCTTGCAGGAACTACCTAGCTTTCTTTAAGAGGCTAGGCATTAACCTGTAAGACATTAGGACTGGCACAATAGGTCATCTGGCTGTGGGGCGTATCCCACTTGTGGAACAGTCAGAAGACTATATATATAAAATCCATTTGCATTTTTGTTACCCCCTACCTATCTAATTCTTCAATTTTTACGTGCCTCCATGGAACTTAGTAGTTCAATACATTTGAAAAAAATTTTACTATCAACCATGCTTGCTTTGTTGATTCTGTTAATTAGCATTCTCTTGTTTTCAGCAAAAGCGAACAACTGAATGAATCGTGTATCCCCGAATTTCTCCATTGAAACGTATTCTATTGCCACTGCAGCCGAATTTTAAATGTACTTTCATATGAATGTTTAGTTGTAGCCATTAATTAATGTTTAGTTTGGTAGTTATATAATATATCTTCAACATGATTAATATTAGGGCAATCTTCCCGCAATGTCTAAAACAAATTGGGTGAATTGAGAATTTTAAGTAACGGTGATCCGTTGACGAGCAGGGCACGATGAATGATTTATATCATAGCGACAGATTGTTCTGTCCCTAGCGACCAGGCCAATCGTCGAATGGCAAAGTTGATCCGGGGGGTTTTTCTGCTTCTCACATTGCTGGAGATTTCGTCGAGTATCTACTCGAGTAGACGTAATTTTGTTTCTAGTTAACTGATTTTTCATTCGTTCGTAATTCGGTACTCAACTCGTTGAACGCTCTTGTGCTGTCGAATTCTTCGCGCGGGGAAAGTGAATTGAGCAGGTGATCGCCCATTTGTTTGGAATTATGATTATTTGTTTATTTATGTTTGTTAGTTACGTGGAACTATACTGTATACTTGCAACTACCTCGTGTTTTATTTTAGAATTGTCGTTTGGTTGGGTTATGGCTCTGACTCATATTTATATTTAGATTGTTATCTCAATCCTCCGTCCGATTGATTACGAGATCCACAGACGTTGCACCAGTGAGCCAGCAGAGATTGGTTTTAACTTTTTATTCGCATTTTGAACGCCAACGCATTTATTGAGCATTCATCCAGTTATCAATCCCGTCTTAAGCCACACGGGTGACACTGGTAAGAGTTGTCGCGGTTCCTATGGAAACTGCGTGAAGTCAACTGTTCAATACCAGAGACCAAGGCCGCGCTTAGCGTTCTTGGCTTGATGGTTCCCTTATCGGACTTGGATTTGTATCCTTAATCTCCCGACCCCACATATCGTAATTCACTTAATTGCGGTGGCAGAGTGTGGTATAAACTCACGGGAGAAGGAAACGGTTTAAAAACAGGTGTTTTGGGAAGTTGCAATTCAAGGTCATTGTTACCAAAACAAGCTGCGTGTATTCATAATGATACACTAAGTGCAGTTACGGCTAACGCTAGACTATTCACTAGAATAAGTAAATATCAACGGTCAGATGGCCTCAGTCGTATTCATTCAGTTCATCACGCACGCACATCAGTGATGGCTTGTGGCCGCACGCTTTGGTTTTTGACAGCGATGCTCAATTGGTAAAATTAGAGGTAACATCAAAGCTTACAGCACTGATAACATCATAATAAAGGTTATCGAGCGTGTTTCCCTCAAGTCATCGTCTGTGTTTCATCAAAATTGGAATAGTGTCAGTTCCCAGGCTACTTGCCTTCAGATGCGTGATACGACAGTACATTTAATGATAGAAGTTTGTCCATAGGTTAAAAAAAGACAGTCGAAATTGATACGGTAGATGTACGCAGTCTCAGAGATAATGCGTGGAAGTGGCCAATGTAGGGGGAAGTAAATGTAAACGAGGATGTTCTTCTGAATAACTTGCAAGTTATCCGTACTTCAAATGACCATCCATTACTAGTTTTTGAGGCGATGCGTCTTCGTTCAACACATTTTGACGAAAATGGCTGTCACGAATAAAGTTTGGGTGTTAGTTGAGAGTATCCTGTAAGTCCCCATTTAGAGCCAGCCCCAGGCAAATCGCTGTAATGGGTGACTTCAAGAGCTCCCAGACGCAAATGGAATTTCGCTTGTTGTCTACCACTAGAGTTGCACGTAAGCACCCACGTTTTTTTCAACTCAATTTCAAAGACGCTATGGAAGTATGATTTAAAAAAGTTTTAAACAGCATCTAGCAAAAGTAGTGGATGACAACAGAGTAGTTCACAAAAAGTAATAAAGCTGCTATGGGGCCAGTGGTGTGAGGAGAGCCCACTTTATGGCAAAATGATGATTAATAATTGGTGTGTGCTATACATATATGTCAATACCAGTCATCTTTCTTGTATATATGGTGCCTTCTCTTTGAAGCAGAAGAATAATAGGTGATTGTTACGTCAATAATCTCAACGACCATAATAGCGGTACAAATGAGACATTAACAGGTTGTTCCCTATCTCACTGAGCAGTACCCGTTGTTTTCTGATAACCTCAAAACGAGAAATAATAAATAATGGACTGCGAAAGGTCGCATCATGGTGAAATGACCAGCAAACCTGGATTGAACACTTAATTGCGTTTGTGCCAACTTTTTCGTGAGGTCAACATATTTTGTTGTTTTATTTTATTTAACTAATATGAAACTGATTGAATTAAAATAGACTGTAGTTGTATAAAGGGACTTTCGTTTGGCGTAAGAATGAGTGCTGTGGCACCATCTGCTTTCCTCGAAGAGGAAAACGCCTTCAGTTTTTAGGGGGTTTGAAAGGAGAAAAGTGGAATGAGATCTCATTAGGGGATTCCTCCAGTGTGGGAAGGGGCTGAGTTTATGAAGGCTGCGAAGCCCTTTTCTGGCTGTTGAGAATTCCCCGTAGTCGTCGTCTCAGAGTCTGATCCCATGCACGTTGTTTATTCTGATTTCTTCTCAAAATCATGTTTACATTCACAAATTGTTTATTAGTGAACTAACGATTAGTTTTCATCTGCGCGTTGCTCATTATTAATTACCCTTGTGTGCAGTCCATCGAATAATGGCTCGAGGTGGTGATGACTCAGATGAAGAGCGCCATGACAGATTTCGCTCGGAGAGAAGCAATACAGCTGGTGCACCAGCATCTAGTGGTGAGTGTACTCATTATTGTACTCTACAATTATTGTACCGAATAATCACACATCAAGCGTTCATTCCGAGACTATTTTGTTGCATCTGTGTGGTGAATTTGTTGAAAATACTTGATGCAATAAATTGGTGCTCACATTTCTACATTTTTCTTCCATTTTCTTTCAAAACGATGTTGGTACAGTATCTTATCTTTGTGTTTGGCTGCATCACAAGGAGTGATGTGGCTTGCAAGCCTTCTGCGGACTGCCTTATCATGTGAATGCTGTGAGAGAAAGCAGCAAGGCTGTGATTTTATACGGCAACGTATTATCTGAAACTTAGGATCTCGTGATTGGGGTAGGCTCATGATGAGGTCAACGAGCGTTTGGGAAAAAGAGTGAAAATAACTGCTCATTGTTCTGCGTAACCTGCTTTGGAAACGCACAATCTTTGCCCTTCCAAGGCTTTCATGGTGGTGACAGTCTCAGGGCTGGAGGTCCTACCAGGCTGATTTCTTCTACTTTTCCCTTGTAAGGGATGCTGTAGGGGGATCAACATCGTCGTGGAGTCCCCCACATTACACTTGCACACTAACCTCTTCCTCCTTCTTAACTTCTCTGTGATGATCGAAAGATGCAATTTCATCAATGATCAAACCCTTGACCTGTCACCCTTGAGAAGTTGTTGAATGATAGCTATGTTTTCATTGGTGATTGTTGTGCGAGGTTCGCAATCATGGCTCTCATTTTCAGCTTTCCCACAAACTGTTTATGCCATTTGACGGTATCTCTTTTGAATTGCACAGTCAATCTACTCAGGATTTCAGGTGGTTTTACTTTTTCTCTGGCATGAAACTTGATGCATCTTGTTGCACTTAACTCATTGCGTAATTGAAGAGAACTCCTCCTGCTCAGACATTGTCTCGATGGGCCCCGAAAGGAACAAGGGAGAGCACTGACTCGCCTCCTTCATTCTTGTCATCTCAAACCAACATCCCACTAAGCGGGAACGAAGGGTCTCGTTTATATTTTATTCTTTCTCGTAGTTTGAGAAAAGCGTGAATTTTGAAATGGTTCCACCCACAATAAGGAAAATTCGTGTGGATGCGGAATAAGGTCACAAGGAAAATGCGAAAAGGGTTTATGTAGAAAGTATGTTAGAACAAGAATAAAAATTGTCTTGGAAATCACAATGGATTTAGACAAGCAAGTGATTAATAGTTTGTGGCTGTATTAATTACGTCTTGGGATGACTAAGGAGTTTCAGGGAGCTCCCTGCGCATTCGAACAGTTTGGCGCTTCCTATAAATTTTAAAGTAATTGTGAACATGTAGGCCCACATAGGTCAACTTCAAGCATGCTGATAATGCGCGCCTAACGTAATTTTCTAACCTATTGTGAGCAAATCCAATGACATCGTGTAGTTTCCATAATTATTATAGAGTAAGCATTTTGTGTGAAAGTTCTCCAACGCACGTAATTGTGAAGTGTTCAACTAATTACCTTATACATTCCAATACAGCGTTAGCTACGTCTCGAAGGTACGACGTCAATTCAAGAACTCATGATAGAAGGTATGCAGAGCGTAAAAGTCGCGAAAGAGACAGAAGCAGAAGTCGCCGAAGTAGAGAACGAAGCTCAACCAGAAATAGAAGAAACGAAAGTGATTCAGACTACCACCATCGACGTTCTGGAAGTAACGACAAAGGAAGGCGGGAGAAAGAGAAGTCAGTCAAAGACTCCAAGAGCAGTCATCGTGAGAGGAGCGGGTAAGTTAATTAACGATTTGGTTTTATTCAAACAATGGCAACAAACTCTCTTCTTAAAGTCAGCTTGTCCCCTAACTGAAAATGTTTTTCATCGCGCAATATGATCGAACAAGGAGTGTTCAGGACAAAAGTAAGAGTGATCTACAAACAATAACTCACACACGTAATTAAACAGAACAGTCAGTATAAGACCAGAGTCAACGTAATGTGAGGTCAAAATATTTAAGGATGATGTTCGCGCACAAATAGGGGTGAGGAAATCTGCGCCAATTAATTTGGGCGAGCACGATAAACGAGGGCCTCGTGTTGAAAGTGTGAATTAGCACATGAAATTAAAATAATATGAATGCTTCTGTAATGATCGTGTAAATTGTAAACGTTTAAAATAATGCTTGAAAATTAATTTAAAAACTACTGTCCGTAAATAAATAAATTAACTGTCTATTCGGCAATGGAAGAATAAAATCAGGCAGGTCTGACCTTTTGTCGGACGATGACGACGAAGGAGTGGTAAAATCAGTGTGAAGAGACTGTAGTAAGGGATCGCGATGACGCCGCTAAATTTGTAGAATGTGTCCAACCAAACGTAAAAGTTGAATGCCTCTTCGGAGCACAATTTGAGTGAGCACGAAACAAAAGGCGATTTCGATCAACCTCTTTTTCGGGCTCTCAAGCGCACATGGCCGGAGATTCGAGCCCACCAGGCCAGCAAACGTCCTCGAGAGGAGGGGCAGTAAATCCGTCAGGTCCGGTCCAGTCAGAAGCTCTTCGATGCGCCGGCGATCATTGTGAAGCTCCGTGGTATCAGGAAACAAAATAAATAAATAAAGGAAACGAACAGCAAACAAAGGTAACAGACGCTCCTCAGATGTTAGGCAATCTCTTGGCAGTAACAGATGAAGTTTGGTATCAAACGTGACATATTAACTGTCTTTAAAGTCGTGCGAATTGGGCAGAGAGATGACAGAGTTGGGGGAGTAACGGTTAATAACCAGCCACGTTTAGGGTTGTAAAACTTCTTGCGATTGAATGAAAGTCAGTTTTGTATCATTCCTCGTTTGTCATTTATTGGTTCTTACAATATTTAGTTCACACGATATTTTCCTATGTTCACTTATCAAATGGTTTCAGATCGAAACAGAAACACAGCAGCAGCAGGGATAAGCGTTTCAGTGATGGTAAATCGGACTCTCAAAGTAGCCATGAAAGCCACAGAGAACGTAAGAAACATAAACACTCAAAACAGAGAAGAGATCGAGAAAACCGGAAATCTGAACCAGGAGTATGTTTGTTCGTTTTTTGGTGCTTTTATTTTTATTTATATTTTTTGAGAGCTGATCATAGTAAGCTTTGTGTACATGAACTGAAGTTGAATGAGATGCGAAGAGGAAGTTATAAATGTAGAGTGGAGAAAGATGAGCTGTGTTACATTAGAGCACAGTTAGTGGAATGTAGCACAATGAAATACGAGGAAACCAGAATAAAGGATGCAATAAATCATTCGAATTCACCTAATGGAAGCGTCAGTAGCCATAAATAAAGCATACGTTGGGCACTAGGCGAATGATACGATGAGACTGAAGAATATCACAATAGGTTTTGTCTTGGATAGAGCAAGAGAAGCGATTGACGTGGAGGGGGGGGGGAATGTAATGTAATAGTTCGGGGTCAACAGTAACAATAAGGCTTCCTTCCTTGAATAATCATGATGTATTATACAAATGGTTCGTTCGATTCGATGGCCTGTACCATTTTCTGCCGTGGCCCCCTCCACCGGTTCATCTTCCAACTTCGCGATTCTCAACATTCCCAATAGTGGAGCCTGCCATCTCGTTCCTTTATCGCTGCAGGTTCCAATCGTGCTCATAACCTGGAGTGGTTGGTCGACGAAGAGTGATCTCTATCTCCTCCCCATAACTTCAGTACTTCCATTTCCCTTGCTCAATGAATCGGGTTGCCCATCTGATAATTCTATTACATTATATATTACTATTATACAGTCACCTTACACTGTATCCTATACTATTTTGATGTCAAACACAAGTGGGAGAACGTACAGGCAAAAAATCGTTTTGACAGCCTCCACTACTTCTTTTACACTAAAAGAACGCCTAAACAGTGACTTTACATTTCTGACCAATCTGTTTAGGAGTAATCAGTCTAGTATTCTACATATCCTTAGCCTTGTTGCATGCTAATTTTTACATTAACTGTGTAATTATCGCTATCTGCTGACACTAATGCGTACCACATTTATAGGTGGACACCTTTATGCAGAAGTTTGAAAGGCGAAGAGACTCGTCCGTCGAAGAGGTGGTCGACGACTCTGTCATCTTCAGGGACTCTTCTTCGAGCCCCGATCGCTATCACAGAAAAATACGCAGAAATGGGGAGAAAGATAGCAAAAAGGAGAAACGAAAAGAAAAAAAGAAGAAAAGGAGCGGTGAAATGGATACTGAGAGATCATTCTTGAAGTCTCCTTCTGTCTCTACATTATTGAGGAAAGAAGATGAAATTAGCGATCATGACGTTACGTTGCGCAATTCTAATGCTGAAACGAGGGAAACAATAAATGACCCTGCTGTGTATGGACCGAGAAGGCCTGAGGCACTAACTGAATCCGAAATCGAATCAGCCGTGCCAAGTGCTGTCCCACAAGATTCGTTACCTGGGAATCGACCTTCACTGCCAGCTCAACAAGAAAAGGGATTTTATGGACCAGTTGTTCCTCCTAGTTTACAGAAGAAAACAGGTAAGTCACGTTTCGCCTTGTTATCCTCATGTTTGTTAATTAGTTTTCTTTCGGGTTGTTACGAGGTGAAAAAAAATTGTTTTCTCAAAATTTAACGTTTTAAAATCTTCCGAGTGCGAATGAACACCATTCAAAAAAATAGGGTTTATGTTACCGAACGTGATCAGCTCAAATTTTATTCAGCCCGCAGCTCAACATGGGCCACCAAAATAAGGCTAAGAGGAGGGTTGCTGTGGAGGGGTTAAGCAGAGTTTATCGTCCAACCAATCTGATCGTGTGATGTCCTCAGAAAACGTTTTTCATTTTAATATAACTAGTGGGTTTTTTAGCTTTTTCAGTATCTAAAATATCTTATTTTGGTTTTTCACGATGGAAGAGTTGAAGAGGGTATATAATTCGAATCATGTACGTTCTCACTTGTAAATTTATGATCGAATGTAGACGTCTCACTCCAGAGAACGATAGAGAAGGGATGGCCACTGGGCTCGGTCCTCCACTCTTCTCAGGAGCTTCATGGGGATAGATGCTAGTCGACCATTTAACAGCGCTGATATGTGCACAAGTGATTTATCAACTCAAGGGAAAACCGCACCAAGTGCCCCAAACTGTCACCCAACGGTGGGAGCATGTGCAGATGCAAGTGGCACAGGAAAAAGCCCAATTAATCCTTTTAACGGGAAAATTGAATAGCTAACTATCAATGCCCTTTGGCGGCAACAAGTTAAGTACTTAGGAGTCAATATAGGTGAGAGATTGTGTGTCAGTCATCTCAAAGGCACTACCTTTGCAAGGTTCGCCTCATTATGAGCAATTAGCAAGGCCACTTGGGGGTGTATGTTACTGTGACACTATCCTCGTGTACTAGGCAATTAACATAGGTGTGATGGGTCCCTCTCCCCGCGTAGTCTGGCGTAGCAAACTCACAGTCATCAAAAGAGGGTACTGGCCTAATAGCAGAGAGCTATACTAGGGATCACCAAGGCCTACAAGACAGTATCCACTGAAGCGCTCCAAGTGATTTCAGGCCAGTTATCCATTGACTTGGCTGTTGAGTACAATGGTGGGCAAGTGGAGAGTGAAAAGGAAGCTTCCCCTGCACTGGGCCAAACTCCGTATTGTAGAGGTCAGGGCTGATCGTTTTTTTCCCCTAAATTTCCGATTGAAACTCTTTCTTTCAGGGCAGGGGGCGGACAGCCAACCAGGCACAGATCTTCGAAAAAGGGAGGCCTGATACGTGAATGAGAGCCTCTCACACGACACAAATGGGCTCAATGGGAAAGAAAATCAAAATTTATATAAAAATAAAATAGAAGTGTCGGCAGCTCACCTTGCTCTCGCTCAAAACAGAGCGAGATGATGACGTAAATAATGGACGATGACGTAATACTTCCTCTGGTGCTAAATTTCTCCTTCCACGTCCTTTTTTTCTCTTCGCATGCGACAATTCTTCCTCCAAAGTGACGACGATGGCGGCAACGTGCTGAGTCTCCTTTGAGCGCGGGGCCCGGCTTCTCCCTCCCTTAGAGAAACTGGCGCTCAGTGGGGGACACGGCTTCCCGCGCTTTTCGCTGCGTCCAAAATTGTGCCTCCACAGAATAAACCACTCAACTGAATGAAAATGTGTTAGGTTAGAGGAATGAATGTTAGACAAAAAGCAAGCGAGATAAGAATCCCCATCGGAGGGACGAGACATGTATGAGTTTTTCCCAACATCCGTCAATGCCTTAGGAGAAAGTAGGTTGAGCCAGTTCATTGGACATGACTTCAGTGAGCAGCTCCACTTCTTTTCTCCCAAAAACTCTTCATCCTGCACATCTTGCGCCTCCAATAAGGAGGAAACAAGAAACCATGTGCTGCTCCATTGCAGTTCCTAAAGTAGTGAGCGACTTTTTGAAAGAGCTGCAAAACTGATTTGAGTTACCTGCGAGTTAAACTGAAATTTTCTACGTTCCACGCGTATATTCGTATGAGGAACTAACACGAGAAAAAACTGTTTCATAATAAAACGACGTTACAAGCGAAGTCAACAGGAATCGAAACAGGCGGATCCAAGTGTTGCTGTGAACTGTTATACTGAGTGGTTATTTGAATTCTTTTGCATTGAACTGTACTTGTAACTTTACGGGGGTCCGCACTATGCAATTTCGCCTCGTACTTCTCATCTCGCATTTGAGGTTGAGGAAAGTAAAAACTGCGCCCTTCAATATAGACTATACTATCCCGCAATACTCAATCGCCCCGCGGGCTTTGCATCAGCTCATTGAAGGGGAGCCGGTTATAACCAGTTGCCGGTCGAGTAAATTTTGACAGCCCGGTTAACTTCCCACAACACAAAGTATTCGAAAATTATGGTAATCGGTCAAGAAAAAAGTAGAGTTTTCATCAGACGTTCTGAGATTTGCCGAATCAAACTAATTTCGAATAATTTGTGTGTGTCTGAACGAAACTACTGCTTAACCAATCGATCTCGTTCTTTTCTTTTGGTTTCCTTCTTGCAATCCTTTATGAGTCAAAACTCTGATTTCTTGTATCTTGTACACATGATAAGTGCCGTAAACATCCCAAAGCAGCGACGTTACAAGCGAAATTAACAGCAATCGAAACTAGTATCTCCAGCAGATTCGTTTGTTCGCTCTAATTATACGAGGCATGTTTTTTAAGTATGTACCGTTTTGGAATTGAAAAAAGACGTGCAAACATATCGCAATAATTTTATTTTTAACGTGGCACCAGTTTTTGAATACCCTCCTCATAAAATTCTGCCGTCTGACTTGTTAACAACTGTATCACAAATGTTTTGACTTCGTTATCGTCTTGAAGACGCTGACTGCCCAGGTGTTTCTTCGAGTGCAGGAACAAATGGCAGTCGCTGGGCGCCAGATCAGGGCTGTATGGAGGATGATATAGAGTTTCCCATTTAAAAGATTTGATGAGATCTTTGGTCCGATTGCGCCACCTGTGGAACGGCATTGTCATGCAGCAAAATGACACCCTTACTCAACATGCCACGTCTTTTGTTCTGGATTGCACGACGCAGATTGTTCAATGTCTCACAATAAGACGCTGCATTGATTGTCTCCTTTTCTGTCCCAAAAAACCTCTGCACATGATTTTCCGGGCAGAAATTGTTTGCTTAAACTTCACTCTTTTGAGTGATGATGAATGTTGCCATTCCATGGATTGTTGTTTCGATTCTGGTGTAAAGTAGGCCACCCATGTTTCGTCACCTGTAACAATTTTGCCTAAAAAATCAATGATTGTAAAGTGTCTGTTTTCTCTACCTTTTCGTCCACTTTCTGCACCAAATCTTCATTAACGACCGAAGGACGCCCACTCCGTTCTTCATCATGCGAATTTGTGCGGCCATCTTTAAATGCTCTCACCCATTTCCTTTCCATTCCATCACTCATAATGTTTTGTCCGTAAACTTCACAGATTTCACAATGAATATCGATCGGTTTTATGCCTTTAGTACTAAGAAATCGTATAACAGCCCGTACATCACAATCAGCGAGACTGACGGTTGTCGGAAGCATCTTAAACACTCAGTAAACAACGTATACAATGAAGAATCAGACTGTAATGGCGTCAGTGCGTAGACAAGAGATGTAGGTAACCAGCGCGGAATGCCGACCGTAGCGCTGCAGCGGCAGAATCTCAAAACGGTACTTACTTAAAAAACATGCCTCATAACAATAGTTCAGTTTTGTTATTGTATTGTTGTCTGTTCCTGACCTGTGCGTTGACAACGCCCCCACAAACCTGGAGGAGAAATGGAAGAGTAGCTGCCAAACACTCTCGACAATCAGCCCACTGACTGTAGTTCCACATACACAATGGTTGATAAGATAAGGGAGAGAGTCCTACACTCACAGAAAAGGGGACAGGAGGGAAGTGCACACTTCCAGTTCTAACTGAGCAGATTTTCATTGTACCTGACTCTATGTACTGGATTCGTGCTATATCTTACGAATTATGTCGAAACCAACTTGCCGTTGATGAAGAGTATCAAAAATAGTTGTTGCAGTTGCAATTCATAACACAATGCTGGATGAAATTGCAAGCCATTATTCTTCATGAGTGGCAGTTATGACAACTATTGTTTGTTGGCCGCTTAATGCATGAATTTGAACATTCAGAGATTGTAAAACGTCAAAAACCTCATTTCAGGTGTTGAAGAAGTTGCCGAGACCACAGTTTCTGAACTTCTAGCAGAGAAGAAGGACGATGCCCCTCCAGCGACGAGCAATCGAGTTTATGGACCAGCGCTTCCAGAACGCGCGCCAGTTCCTGAAGTAACGTCAGACTTGTCCTACGGCCCTGCCCTTCCTCCTGGTCTCGCACAGGCACCTAAGGTTTCGGATTCTTCAGAGAGCGACGAGGATTTCAGCTACGGGCCTCAACCAGTCGGGGCAGGAGGAAGGACTCAGGAGGAATTGGAGATAAGAGCTGCTCTCATCAAAAGACAGTTGGAAAACCAGGTGTGTATCTTGAGGCTCCAATAATTGCTAAAGTTAACGTACCTGTTTGGTGAGTCCGTCTTCTCTGGCTGGTGAGATGCTGTAGGCGAGCGCTTTCGATGTAAAGACATCAGCGTCTGGCCGTTAAGTGAGTACTAAAGTCGGTTAGTTGGCTCTGGTCTTTGTATAGGAAGAGAAAGATGAACGGGATGGTGTTGCTTCGGCGAAATATCCTGGGAAATCCGTTAGAAGTGGAAATAGAAGGAATGTAAGGGCAGTTTTTGTATGTCCTAAATAGTTTGTTGACAATAATAGAAGAAAATAATCGAGAGGTTCAGTAATGGAGCACAATAGATATGTTAAGAAAAGATATGAGCTAACTGCCCAATTTAACAGTTAGTGAAAACGGTCCTGAGAAAAACCTAGTATTACTGCTCCGAGACCCATCCCATTCGATTCAGCATCGAAAAATACCAGTAAACCGTACGAAACATGACCAGACTACAATGGAACGACGAGAACTAAATATTCCAGCTGCCCATAAGCCCTGTAGGCAATTGGCACGACGACTTGACGAGTCTAGCGGGCGGGTGGTTTTGATGAAACGTTTACTTTCGCTGTAGTTCCCGCGAGTTCATTCAATTAGTATACTTTGGCTCACTATAATTACTGTAATTTCACTATGTTCTGTCTAGATTCAGTCGTACCCATCTGAGAATTGTTTCATTCGACCCAGCATCTAAGAATAGTTGTACACGTCGGCGTATTTGCGATTAAACTGCGTTTTGTTGTTCCACGAGCTTTGTCCGATCGGGTTACCAAGATGGCAGGCACAACTAGATACCAAATGGGATTTTTGTGCGAAAGAACGGATTTTTTAGACCTCGCACGTTAAAGGCATAAAATGGCCCAGACGGCGGACGGACATGGCAGATTTGGAATCCTCGTGTCTTGAAACGTAAAGTACTAAATTTTGAGGGGGGGTTGTAAAACATTTGTCCTGACTGAAAACATGCGGTTATTATTCAAAATGAATAATAAATCAAAAGGAATTTACTAATGTTCAAACTGGAGATTTCTGGAGTGTGCGGAGCAGAAAATGTCTACTCTCTGAAGCTCTTCAGTAGGTGAAGCTCAAGTTATGATATATTTTCCCATTCATCTCTCACTGTGTGAAATGGCCATCAATTTGCCCATGTGCACTCAAGCGGTTAACGTAAGTTGCCGTTTTACTCGTTTTGGTTACTTAAAAGCATGTGGCAGCAATAAGTACTCGGAATATTTTTAGTTCTGACGTCAATACTTACCTTTTCTTTCTTCCGTTTCAGGTGAGTGTGGTCAAAACCGCGACATTGGCCGCTTGGAAGATTTCACCACTTGGATCATATGCGTTGTCTATTTCTTATCTCGTAGCCTTCAAACTTAGTTAACCACCTCTTTCTGGGCTTAAGCTAAACGGAACGCAGCTCTCATTTTGTTTCCTCCTGACCGCGTACTGACCCCGTTCATGCGACTCCCCCTTCTGAGCTGCTCGGAAGGAATGACCTCAACCCGATTCGCTTCACGATTTCGGCTCTCAGAAAGGAGTACGGGATTATGCAAATGTCCTCGGACGACAAGGAAATTGAGGATCCCGATAAACGATTTAAGCGTAAGTCAATTCATTGGTGCCCTCCTGGTTCGCCAGTGTTCCATATCTGAGGGAGTTGCCTTTTTCGTGAGGTGAGTTCCTTCGACATTTCGCAAAATCAAATTTTTATTGTGCACATTTTGTATGTCATTTGTTACTGAGCTAATTTCGTCAACTTTTCAATAGCCCTTACTAGCCATTTGGATAACTGTTTTTTATCGAACGGTTAACAGATATTTCAAACTTACGAATACAGAAGGAGTACGGATTAGTAATCTATGTGCCTCGTCAATGTTTACTAATATGTTCTTTAAACTCATAATTTTGTCATGTTGAATTGAAGATTTTGCTGCTGAATCAAAATTAGAATTTGGCTGCGTGAGGATTCCACATCAGTCCATCGATTGAGTGTTATTTTAACACTATTTGAGAACTAAGAACTCCATGAAGGCTAGATCTCTTATTTTATTTTATTTTTAATGTTGTGAATTAGATGGGTCTATTCTGTGAGCATACATGAGCCGCCTCATGCCCTCCCAGTTCTTATAGAGCTGGTGTTTGTCCCCACCATTCTCGCACCTAATGCAAGGTCCATCCACCCCAGCTGTGAAACCGCTAGTACTCTGAAGTGTACACCAGCCAGCCCCTCACAACTACACAGTACACGCTTCGCTGACTCCAGCCCCACCTTGCAGCATCTGCAACTCCGTACCTCTGACTTACCAGGTCAGGTGGTACCATCAGTATACTTTCTCTGTCCTGACTGAGGACCTCTCTTGTTCGTTCCCTGGAGAGTCTAATAAATAACCTTGACTGCCTCTGGCTAGGCGTATCCCACCAATAGGGAGACCTGCACTTCTCTTCCCATTGGCCAACCTCCTTGTTTATGTGGCTCTTGTTGGTCCCTGCAAAGGGCTCAGGTTCGAAGGGGTTCCCTTCTATCCTTGTACGACCTGGCACCCAACGCAATGTTAAGGAGTTCTCCTTTGCCAAGGTCTTCGGGCCAGTCCAGCCTCCACAATAACGAAATAGAATATGAAGCCAGTGCCTTAAGTGAGATCGGATGTCTGACATGATTTATATCTTTTCCATTTCAGCCCCCTGCGCAGGATATGCTGCACACTCACCATCACTGACAGGAGTTCTACCTGGAAAACTATTGCCAGCGCACCTAGTGGTACTACCGCCCACATCCCTGACCCATAAACTCCTAGACCTGGCAGGCCACCTCTCATTGATCCGTCTGTGTAATATACCTTGGTCCTAGCCTCTGGCGGGAGACCACCACCTTTCCATCTTGCTCTTTCATGAATCAGTATCCTGAAGGGCAGTTCAAAGTTCATCTTGCTCCCCCAGAGACCCACTCTTCCCCTACTCGGGACTAGACCTCATGAATGGTTGCGCTACATATCTCAAATTTGAAGGATTAGAAAGCAATGTGATCTAATTTTGCTTCCCTTACGAATATATGTGAAGCGTTGATACCTGTAGCCTGGCATGTCTTCACAGCTGTGGAATATTGGAAGACCCATATACAGCTCAGAAGTGTCTTAATATAGGCACTGTACAAAATTGTCATGTCATATCCCGACTAATGTTTTATATACATCTCTTTAAAAATTATTCTAATTAAATCTCTTCATTTTGAACTCCATTTCCTTAACACACAAAATAAACCTGGGATAGTATAAATATAACTGTTGCAAAAATGTATAAAATAATCCAATATTTACAACAAATTGGGAAACATGATCCATGTAATTCTGACCACACGATGGATCACATTCAGCCAGCGAGCACTTGGGAAATTAATACGTCGAGAAAATGGAACTGGAAGGGGGATATTGAAATGCGATCACGAGGAGCTCATTCAATGGGAGTCAGTCATACAGAAAGACGCCCTCGATTTTCCCAAGTTCTCCCAATTCGCACCAGCGCTTTTAGAAAAAGCATTCGTGGAAGTATTTCAAAAATAAAAAATAACACAATCCCAAAAAACCCTGCAAATTATTACACAACGGTTTATTATTCGGATAATCAGCTTGACCTAGCATTAATGCCCCGAGACCCATCCTTTTCAATTCAGCATCGAAAAATATCATAATGAAAACCAAAAAAAGGTAGAAAAGAACTGAATCGTAATATTAAAATAAACAAACAAAAAAGCGAAAGTATCTAGAAAAAACTGAATTTTAATATGAAAACATTGCACGCTAAATACTAATATCAAAATTTAACCAAAAATCTATGAAAAAAACCAAAATGAGAATGAAACGAAAGAATCTAAAAAAATTGAATCGTATTAAAACCAAAACGTCGGGGAAATTGGAACGGGGGAGCTCGAAGCGAAAGGAGAGTTGGGTGGCGGCGGGCGTCGTTGGGAGGCAAGCGAGCCTCGAGTGCGGTTGCTTTTTTAATGAGACGGGCGGGAGCGAGGGAGTTCAAACGACGAAACGCTGTAGCTCCCGCGTTGTATTGCGTTTCGTTAATTTTTTTAACCGTTTTTTGCCCATTACAACCACAGGCTTCGTCCGATCGGATTGCCGAAATGGCGGGCACAACTAGATACCGAATCGGATTTTTGGGCGAAAGAACGAATTTTTTAGACCACGTTAAAGGCACAAAATGGCCCGGATGGCGGACGGACATTGCAAATTTGGAATCTCCATGTCTTGAAACGTAAAGTATCAAATTTTGAGGGGGGGTAGTAAAACATTTTCGTGACCGAAAACATAGGTTTATTATTCATTCTGAAATGGGAGGGTAATTAGTGGCTCTTTTCGCGGTGGAAGTTGAATCAGAATGACCAGGAACATTTCGAAGAGGGTATGAAAACTGAAAGGAGGATAGGTGGAGTCTAGAACCATCCAAGAAGAAGATAAGAGGCACCAATCAAGGCTGAAGGAACAATGTTTGCCATTTGTGGCCCATCTCCCCAGAGTTTGTGCAAATCAGTTTGGTTCATTCCTTGCAGCATTCGTTCACACGATTTGTCGATTCTAGTGCTGAACTATAATAGACACTCCACTAGGAAACGCTCCACTTTTTCTATTCCTCCATGTGAGCACCTTGAGTTGATGTTGGAAATGATCGTATGAGTCACCAGATAACATAATTCTTCACGGTCGTACTTTGCTTAAGTTTAGCGCTCTATTCTTCTGTTGTGCATTACATCTCTTCGTGCCTGTAGCTTTGGCAAATTGATAACCTCCATGGTTGTTTATTTCCTCGCTGAGGTCATACCACATTTTTCTATTTATTAGTCTTTTCGATTGCTGCATGGTGATAACACGTAGTGTTTCGTGTATCCTTTTTTCATTCTCCGCCGTAGCCTTTGCGTTTCCTCAACGAGGGTACATTTGACGATGGGATTACCAATTTTTGTCAGTATACATAGCTATACTGGTATCCCATTTCTCGATTCAAGCGCATTCATACATGAGTTTACCACGATTTCGTTTTAAAAGACTAATGTATTTCTACATAACAAGAGTGATTCCTCCCATTGTGAACATAAGATTCCCATACCTGCATTGCCCACTCAGGTTTTTGGAGCCATCAGTGTAACAGATGATCTCCAAGTTATCTGCAACTATGGATATTCTATCCCATATTTGCCCTTAGTCTAAGTTATTGAGGTTGCCTCTGGTATGCTGTTTTTAAGACTTGTCAGTGTGGTTCTGTCGAATGAGTGTGTGACACCAGTTTTCATTCTGAGGCTGAGTGTCCCTATCGTAGCGTGCTGATTGATTTCACATTTCATCCGCAGTATTCGAGTCGTTATGGTCTTTATTACGTTGGGTGTGCAGTGAAAAGCCTGACTATGTATGTAATTATATTATTGAGTTCATAAAGGGCAGTATACTTCCCTAGGTCTCACTATTGTTTGACAACTTAGGTTTTAGGCCCCATGTTTTCTCCAACGGACCTTTAATCTGTAGAAGTTTCCTTCCTTTTATCTAACTGACCCGTTATTCGACGTTTCCATCCTATTTGTTTCTCTAGGAAGGCTCCTAGATATTTCTCTGCTCCCTCTATCATTACCTGATACCCAGTGGTATATTCGAGAATCATTGAAGCGTTCCCACTAACTTCAGGTGACAGTCCAGCGTTCTTTGCACCTATCGTAAAAACAAACCTTTTCCCATTTGACTGAAGATTTGGTCAAATACACCAAAAGAGAAGAAACTGGAATGATGACAGTACTGAGCTGTAAGAAAAACTCAAATTATAAGCTCCATAGTAATGGAAAGGTACAGTTTAGGGCTTGAAGCCGATATTAATCCGAAGAAATTGTTTTTAAAACAAATCAGTGGTAATTTAGGGTTGTTCCAGACTGAAGATTGAATATGATTATTGGAACACTTGTGCAGAACTAGTATTTTCCGAGTAGCGTGTTGTGGATTGTTGGATGTGGCGTAAGCGTGGTGCGTTGGACCTGCCCCGCTATTTTAATTATTTTTGTATCGTAATTTGTAAAAAAAAAAAATCTGACTGCTGGTTGAAGAGGCGTATGACTAACGTCTAAAATTAATGCGCGCAAATACAGCGTCATTTGTTTTAGGTTTATATCATACTGAACATATTGCGTTTAATATTATTCTTGAGCTCCAAATTCTTCTTCCATTTGACCTGTTGTCAGGACGTGTCCTGATTTGACGTTTTGTCTCTCATTTACGTTGTGGTTCTTATTTATTTTAGTCTGCGGCGCGATCCAAGTTGTGAAAAATAAAACAGCTCATCGGCTGCCAATTATCAAGTATTGACGAGAAAATGCGTTGGGGGATGTGGGTTTTTACAGGACACCTCGGCGCCTCAAAAGAGAGACAAATGGATGACGGAGCTGCCCGATGAGAAAAGGGCCATTTTCGGGCTCGGTCCGAGAAAATTCAAGAAGAGGGACGGGCCGGATATGTCCGACAGGTCGTCATGGACTGACACTCCGGAAGAGAAAAATAAAAAGCTGATGTCTGCGGTGAGTAGTATTATCGAATAACTCGTAATCTTTATTTCTCTTAAGCGTGGCATGATTTCTGCGCGTAACGACGTCGTACCCCGTCGCCTTTTCACTTCAAACGGGAGGCAAATCACTCAAATTCGAAATTTTGCGTTTGTTTAAGTTTCGCGTCTCTCTGGCAACATGTCAGACCTTGAAGTGCCAACGAAAGAGATAGAGATCTCTTCAGTTTGCCAGAGGGTTTCTTTTCAGAATGAGTTATCAAATGACTGCTACTGTACCCAAAAAGTTTACTTTTTGTTGGGTTTGCTGTACAGAATTGAAATACAAGAAGTGAGTCTGTAGAGTGGTAAGAACTTTTCTGGCTGAGATATGTCCAGATAAACACCCACTGATATCCGTGACATAAACTCAAGACTAGTGCAGTGAAAGGTCGTTTGAACGAGTTGCCTACCAACGAGTCGATTGTGACAACAGTGCAAAAACGGGTTTGAATGGATGCCCCTTTAAGCGAGATTTTCTTGAATGGAACGACTTTTACTCTAAATCCCACAAAAGCGGCAAAATCGATCTCAGCAAACTATAGTTATAACGATCAAAACGCCACATTGTATTCCTAAACAGCTCTGATAATTTTAATTATATTTTTGCGTGGATAAGCCAGAAATTGTGGAGTTGTATAAAACTTTCGTCCCTGGGAAACGTGTGGAAAACATTAAGAATAAACGTTTTTGGCACATTTTGGATTTAATTCCTGCCAGCTAAATGGTTCAAACGAGGCTACTTCAGAGGTGAATGAGACTATCACTATCATTCTGATTCAAGCCGAGTCAAAATACTGTAAATATTCAAAGTACACTTACCAGTTCGAAGTTCTTTTAGCGATAGTAAAAGGTTTAAAGTCAATTAAACACTACGAGAAATAAAGAAATATTACTCTGTACTCGTTGTAAGAAAAATCAGTTTTCGATACGACGCGATATCTAAACGGAAGCGATGCGAGAATAGGAATGGGGGACGAGGCGAAGCTGAGACACCATCGGGAACTGAACCACCTCAACATCTGTTAATCACCTACTAGAGTGCGTCACACATTCCACATGTGAGTCAAGTTGAACGTATGAAATATATCACGCACCTCAGCAATCATCAAACATTCAGGGTCAATTATTCGAACGATTAGTACTCCAATGCCAGTAGGCTCAAAGTACTTATCATTCGGATTGACTTTTGATTGAACCAGCAGTCCCGATGGTTCTCAAAATTCTGTCTATGCCTCACTTTGGGGACATTATTTCGACAATTCCCATTCAGTGGGCTCGAAGTGAAATATTTGCGGAGAATAATGTGTAGATATTGATTAATTAATGGGCCGCTGTAAATGATGTACAATATGAAGCCGTCTTTAAAGAAAAAAACTTAATTAAAAATCTCTTGGTTTTTTAAAACTAATATTTCATTTCATTGTATTTTTCAACATACAGGGCTTTCCAGAAAGTAATGCCAGTGATACTCTTTTTCCCGAAACTGTAAGTTGGCTACCAGTTGTAAAAGTCGGGTCACTCGTTACAGTGAGTCGATGCAAGAAAAAGTGCGTCGTTCGCTTTTGTGCGAAGCTGCAAATAGGTAAATGGTGCGATAGGTAAATAAAGCCTACTGCATGGAAACCTGCAAAGTACTTTTGGGCACTTATGGAGAGAGCCCACTACCAGAGAGGAAAAGTTGAGTCTTGATTACCTAGAATGCCAGGACGCCAAGGCAATGCCGATTGTCTTTATTTGTCCATCCTGCAGGGGACAACTATTATCGGAAAGTTTTACGTCAAGAGGCGGCTGAAATGCAGGATGAATCAAGTTCTGGAAAATCCTGGAAGCTTCACCACAGTCACAGCGCCTTTGCACACCTGCTTCCTCGCGGCTGATTACCTCTACTTTGTCTAAGCAGGCACCTCCCCCTCCCCCATCCTGACTCAGAGCTCGAAAACCATTTAAAAGGCGGTATTATGGGTTGCTGAACAACGTCCAGAAGGCTTGGACCAACACTTGGAAGGCAATTCCAGAACAGGACTGCTGAATGACATTTGATGCGTGTAAGATCACACATGCGTGGAATCGATGTGTGGACGCACGAGGAATGTACTTAGGGAGTTTATAAGATCTGTACACGTATAACCAATCAAAACCATTGTTTCAAGCTCTCTGATATAACTTTCTGGACAAACCCTGTAATATTGAGCAAAACATTAGGTATTGATTTGATGTATACAATTTGAAAAATATCCTCAAAATTAGCTCCCCACATGCCGAAATAAGAGCCTTCCTATTCACGGGGCCTCAAAACGTTAAAATTTGGACTAAAAGCAACTTATTCTTTTGCACATAAACTTCAGGATGTTGAAAGTGTAAGTGGAATGTGTTCAGTATCTTTTGCAGTGTAGACAGATTATTTTATTAGAGGTTTCAATAGTGATTTGAAAATAATTTGCTTTTTCCCCCCGGCACTTGAAGGGAAAACCCCTTTATACAACGTCAATGTCGCTCTGCTTCTGGTTTTCTTGGTTGAAGTGATGAACAAGAAGAAGAATGCTTTAAGGCTCCGTGCCTCTCTTTTTTCAGATAAGAAGTAAACTATTTATGTAACCGTTCTTCATAGTGTTTATTACTTTTTCATTGTAGGCTGATTCTATCGACGACGATGACGACCAACTGGACTCGAAACGACTGGGGATTGTCGAAAGGGACAAGGAAATGGAGAAAAAGGCTCGCCAGGGGAAGAAGAGGGACAAATCGCTCATGGAAATTCATCAAAAGGCCTTGAAAAAGAAGAAAAAGGTGATTGCTTCGCTTACATTTTCATTTGCGTTAGTAGTAGCGAACCAGTAGCTCAGTTGAAACATAGCAGTTCTTGTGACGATCTATTCCCTCAATATAACAAAAGTCATAGTATTTTCATAGTAGTGTCATAGTATTTTTAGGGCCAAGGGAAGTAGACGCACTCCTCAAATGTTTCCAAATGTTGAATCCTATTTAAAAAATAAATCTACTGCGTTGCGACACACAACTTTCCTTAGCTCTACGCCAATTCACTTTCTATGTGGCTTTTTCTACTTACACAATTCATTTATCACTCAGTTCATGTGTACTTGATCAAACAACACTTTCACGGCAGCAGAAAGCTGTAGCGCTTACAGAGCCGGAATTTATTGTGCTGCTCGTACTCATTCCCAGACCATTATTGAACGTTTGGTACACAGAGAATTGATGAGACTGTAAACACGATTTTTTTGAAAATGATAATCACTTTTCCCGTGTTATCAGAAACACTTACAGAAATATGTAGTAAGTGAAACGGCAATGGTTGAAATTTTGGAATCAGGTGGTCGTCCAATGAAGTGCCTATACGATGAGTCTTCAATAGCTAATCCAGCAATTTCAAACATTGCCGTTTCACTTACTACATATTTCAGAAAGTTTTTCTGATAACACGGAAAAAGTGATTATCATTTTCAAAAAAATCTTGTCTACTGGCTCATCAATTCGCTGTGTACCAATAGCTGAATAATTGTCAGGACATGAGTACGTGGAGCACAATAAAATCTGAAACTGTAAACCGCTGTACGCTACCGCTTTCTACCGCCATGAAATGATGTTACAAATAAATTGAGTTAGCAGCAAAAGCCATGAAAACCAGTGAATGTACGTAGAGTGGAGTAAAGAAGTGTGATGTGGCGCACCTGATATATTTTTTTTTTTTTTTGAGCTGATTACGTAACTTTCCTTTCTATTTCGTAAAGCCATGGGAAGTAAAAAGTGAATTGACGTGGAATGTTGCGCTGTGTCACTCGTGAGGTTTTGATATCGTTTTCTCTCGTTTTCAGAAGGAAAAGAAAGAAAAAGAGGGAGAACCCGAACGTCGACCTTTCAACCGTGAAATCGACCTACAAACCAATAGGTTTGACGAAGCTCAAAAGCGGTCCATAATAAAGAAAGCTCAGCTTTTGGATAGCCGATTTTCCAGCGGAGAAAGTAAATATTTGTAGTTACGAATGTGTTCGGTAACTGTAACTCTGCATTTGAGTTTCGCACTTTTATCACTGTACAAAATTAAACAAAGCGCTAGGTCGAGGTTCTATGCGTGTTTTGTTTTAAAATACTTTCCTTAGCCCTTCAAAGTAGGGAGGAAAGTCGTGTAATCGGCGAAATATGTTTTTTAAAGGTTGGATATTACACGTTTTCGGCCAGGAACATTTTTTTACAACTGACCCTCAAAGTTTGACATGAAGATTCAGTAATACGAGGGAGTTGAGGCTTCTATTTATCAACTGCGTTGCATTACTGATGACCTTATCGTCAAAATCGAAATAACGTGACTCAAATTTAGCGGCCATTAAGTGTGTACTAAAGAAGTTTGTTGGTCGTGGTCCTTATATAGAAAGAGAAAGGTTAAGGGGATGATGAGGAGGAGGAACGAGGTCATGCACCTCTAGGGAAATCCGTTTGGACTGCAGAGGTATGTTAACTTTAGTTATTTTAATGGGTTGCCACAACTTCGTTGCGAGCTATTTAGTTTGTGTCTACTTTTGATACAAATAGCACAAGTCCCCATCACCGTAGATATGTAGCGAGAGAAATGACCATGGGCATTGAACTGGAGAAAAAAAACACCGCAAATTATTACACGAGGGTTTAATATTCTCTTACACTTGACTTAGTTCTCACCCCCGAGACCCATTCCACTCGATTCAGCATCGAAAAATGCCAATTAACGATACGAAACATAACGTATTGTAGACGCTTGTAGGAAATTAGCATGACGTGACGAACCCGAGCATTAGTGACGCCAATGAATCTCAGCCGAGGCTTCTGAGTTGTTAGACGGCCTGATGACACCAAAACCCACTAATGTCTAACCCCAACAAATCTCCACTCACATGAACCCATTGACCGCAGCAATTCCAGCTTCCAGCATGATTGAATGTTTTCATTGCGTCCACAATTGACAACGTAATCGCAGCATTTATGTTTTTTCATGTTTCTCTTCTTAACGTTCTACCATCCATGATACTGCTGCGCGTATGTAAACACAGCCCACACCACCCTTAATTTTGTCGTTTATTTTCTTCACTTCGTTTCTTACTGGAATCTGTACCATCTGGAAGGAGTTCTTACTCTTGATAATCGTTAATATCCAGCGCGAGGACAGGTCAGTTCAGTGCACACATAATAACATCTGCCGTCTTTCGCGGGGCAAGACAGTTTGTTGGAGTATCCCCATTTTTTCATGAGCTCGACGATTTTGTCGCTACAGCAAATATCATGGGAATCGTCGGCACTTCTCAGGGAGCGAGCCTCGAATAAAATTGAATAGACTTTGACAGAAGACGTCGGTAGTGTGAGCAGCACCTGAAATATGAATGGTCATCAATAAGATGACGTAAAAATAACTTTTCGAAATAAATAGCAAGACACACGGAGTAATGAGAAGTTCTTAATTTTAATAACTGACTGCCCATTATTAAAGATGAGTACCACGGCATTAAGTCCTAGTGTTTATGCCTGGCTTCCTAAGGAGTGTCAGGTATTTCCAGCAAGTCTTCTTTGATGTCCACCCTTAGAGAAGTTGTACCGAACCAATCGCTCCCCTTCAAGTCTTTGGCACTGGGCCAGAACATGATAAGAAGTTTCATCTGCACCGTGGGGCGTCAACTATGCCCAGAACAATCATGTGTTTGTTCATTTTGCAGCATCCCGTGATGATTCCCACGACCTGCCACAAGTCCTTCCTCTCCATCATGGGAAGGCTATGTCTCATCTCGTGTGTAGTCCTGAAAACCCATCCAATGCGGGTATGGTAATATTACTACAGCAGGGGTTGCGTGCCGTGCGGGTGTAGTAATATTACCACGTACCTCTCATTGAGACCTGAGCCCTATTCATCGCTAGGAAGAAGGGGCTGTCGCATTACTCTGTCCCGTACGGTGGTATTTACCTTCAGTATGAGTCAGGTAGCAGTTATGTGCGATTATGTACCGTTTTCATTCATAACCACCATTATAACAATTTTTAAAAAGTGCTAAGAGACATGTCACAAAAACTCTACTTCAGGATGGGAGGTTGTTCCCCCTTTTGCGGCCCGCGCTGAATGGGTTAAAGCGTTTAGAGTGCCTCACTCCCACAGCATTACAAATTTCTGCACAATAGGGAAGTGGCCAGTTCAGTAGACGAACTGAGTCTGGCTACATGGTCTGCCCTCTCGTTTCCAGTGATCCCTTTACACCCAGGAATCCAATTAAGATTAACACTATTAGCGTTTGTTAAAGAGTTGAGCCACATCCTGCACTCTCTCACCAGTTTTGACTGCAGTAGTTCTTCAGCACCTTGCAAGACACTTGACTAGTCATTATGTTGATAGTTTTATTTTTTTACCCATAATCATGCAGTACGATGGCCCCAGCTATGATAGTGTGGTGCATTCCCAGAAATACGGAATCAAATTAAAAGGTTTTATTGTAAAAAAGGAAGCACAACCACAATCACATTGTTTATCAAAAATACTGCAACTCAAAACTCTCTTATCACTCTTATCATAAACGAATCTTCTACTAGTTTATTTAATTGTCCAGTTCTATCTC
Organism: Pachypeltis micranthus; assembly: GCA_020466155.1. Classification (NCBI taxonomy): domain Eukaryota; kingdom Metazoa; phylum Arthropoda; class Insecta; order Hemiptera; family Miridae; genus Pachypeltis; species Pachypeltis micranthus. Next base: position 28,241,067 of record CM035774.1, on the reverse strand, counting down.
CTACAGATAGGATAAATTTCTGCTTGAAAACCTGTTTGAGTGGGACCCAGGGCAATACGTCCCACTCCCAGAACTAATTATCCACACCCCAGAGCCAGTGCTCTTCAGGGGTTTAGATTCATCTGTGTAGATGTTGATACCATTAGGAGGCTGCAATCAACGACTTTCACTGTTGCATAGGCCTCCTTCTGGTTGCACTTTGTATATCCTGTTGGACTCACACCTGGGTGCCATGCAGAGCTCAATAACGTGTAAGGTACTTGGGGAATTGTCTCACAATTCAACCGTTTACAGAACACGCGTGAAAGTCGTGTCTGGGCCCAAAAGAAAAGAACAAATCAAATACGCTCAATTATACTCACTTGAAATAAATAAAATAATGGCTCTCAAGAAAGTAATGGGAAATGAAATTATAAAGCGATTAAGACCCGCTTGAATTTAATCAGCAAAAACTCGAAATGAATGAAATGAAGTGAACTCCTTTCAGAATGAAATAAATAACCTATGCTCGGATTGTATTAATAACAATAAATGGACAATGGGGAAAATGAAACACCAAGCTCTGATTGCTTACCTTACTTCACAAGTTTAAGAACTGATTCACTGGCTTAGGAAAAGGAGACGATTTGTCTGCGAAGTCGGTAGCCGTTCTGATGAAGAATCGTGGCTCCGCCGCTAATATAAACAGCGGCAGGCTGCACGGGTGGCGGTCAGTGTTGCCACCTCCTGCCGTCCGCCGCGAACCATTACAAAGGGTTTCCAAGTTCGTGAATAGATCCAGGTACCCATCACTACTGTTCCAGATACCTCGTAATTAGTAAGCGCCCCAGCACTTGTACTTTGGCTAGGCTGCGACAGTCCTCTCGGATGGTTGCTCTATACTGCAATAGAATCTGCCCATATGAGATGATTGGTCTCACAACAGCCTCATAAGACTAGCACGCCATTCAAGGCGTTACGCCCCTTGTTCTTCCGCACATTCTTTGACACCTCCACAGGGCCTCCTTTGTCACACATATGATGCACTCTTTCCTGGTTATTTTACTATTCAGAACCACACTTACATACTTGGGCAGCTCACTGAGCCCAGAACTCAGCCAAAAAATGACCAATCCAAAGACGAACGACTCTGCCTCTTGTCACGCTTCATCATAAACCTCACGTTATCCTTCAAATGCCACTCTCCACGTATCTATAAATTGTGAAAGATGTGTTTCCCTTGGAAAAAAAACATAGGACTAGTAAAAGTAAAATAAATCGTTTTCTCATCAACCAACTGATGAACCGAAATTGTACCAAAACTGGAGTGTCAAGGAACTCTTTTCAGCACCGTTTTGGAACTCTACCCCCTGAATAGTGCACAACGTATCGAAACATTAATTTCTAAGAAACTTATTAATTCAGTAATTCTCGATTTTTCAAACAATTTATGGTCGATTTCACATTTTCATAATTTATTGACATTCCTGGTAGGTGAAGTTGTGATGTGTACTTACGTTCAGAGGTAGCTTGACGTCGTGTAGCGTGAGGAGGTCAAGGTTTGTAGCATTAAAAGCGCTCATCATGGAGTAGAGAGGAAAACATGGAACAGCAGTGAGAGTGCCATTAGGATAGTTCGTACTGGTTTGAATGTGGGTCTGAAAATACAAATTGAAGAGCAGCTTGTATCAAATTTGCATCTCTCAGCTCTGAACTGAACAGTAAACGCAAGTTTTAATTTCCGAGCCATACATCTCAGTCGAGCAAGCCCCCAAGTTCAATTTATCCTGACAACTACAGTTACAACCACTACCTTGCCTCATGGCCAGTTCTCGTCTTTTGTCAATTTTTCCATAATTTGTTTTTGCCTGCTTGTGACTTAGACCTCGTTCCTTTTGACAGTTTTATTACGACCTCAACGATACCACGCTAGTGAATTTCTTTAAATACCTTTGGCACAACACCTGGTACTAGCGATGCAAGGTACTGTGCTTAGCCTTTATTTTTCTCGATTCTCCATTTCAATACCTCAACCTTCTATTCTGCAACATCACGGCAAACCATCAGCAGTTTCACATTGAGTTATTTACGTTTAGAAGATTTAATTAGTTAGTTTATTCGTTACTTCCATTTCGTTTTTACAGTGAGCCCATACGATCATATTTGTTTTCATTATTTAAATACACAACCTACATATCCTTAGGCATCCAAAACCCGGCTCAACAACTACGTACCGTAATTTTTAAGGAATATTTTACTTTTAAAAAGGTTGAGATTGAAACCTACGTGAGTGGCCACGGTATCAACTGACAGACAACTGTGGGATGTGGACGCTGAACTTCCTTGAGACCTGATCTGCTCCATGATCAGCGGATTTGGCTGGATTTTCAGGTTCCTCCAGCCCATTTCACTCACGAACCAATCAGCATTGGAGTAAGACGAAGGAGCTCCACATTCGATGGAAACGCCCCATTGCTGAAAAAAAGTCAAAATCAACTTTCTTCAGTTCTATTCATCATTTCTACTCTAATGCGATTTGCACTTAACGTATGTACAAGAGACCAGAAATGGGGGGTTTAACTTATAAAGGACTGCAAGGAGGAATCCATACGAAAAAACGAGGTCAGTTGATTCAGCCGTTCTTTCGCTAACCTGACTACAGACACACACTCATACAATTCATACAAATTAGTTCGATTCCGCAAACCTGAGAAAGTCAGGAGAAAACTCTCCTTTTTTGTTGGCCGGTTACAATAATTTTCGAATACTTTGTGTTGTGGGAAGTAAAACAGAGCCGTCGTATTGAAAGCTCAAGCTCTAGTTAATCGGGATGTCAAAATTCACTCGACCGGTAACTCGTTACAACCAGTGCCCCTTCAATGAACCGCAGAACAACCCGCGGCTCGTTAGAGTATTGCGTGATAGTCTAGTCTACATTGAAGGGCGCAGTTTTTACTTTCCTGAATCTCGAGTGCGAGATGAGATGCACGAGGTAAAATTGCATTGTACGGACCGTAGTGTTCACAATACCGCTCACAGTAACAGTTGGGTCCACCTGACCAAACGCAAACAATGGCAACGTGCGAAATCGAGTAAATATTTGGCGAAATGCAACGAAAGTATGTCTTCACCCCTAACGTTAAGAGATGTGTCGAATTAAATATCTGGTGTGACGCATCACACAACTTTCTTTGACCCCAAGGGAATTCAGCGATTCTCTTGACCACAATCAAATCTGTTCTTCATTTCGTTAATATCAGCAGTAGGTGCCCATACTTCTAGATTTTATTGTGCTGATCTTATTAGTGCCACGACCATTACTGAGCAATCAGTTCACAGGTGATTTAAAAGACTGTCTGCGTGATGGTGTTTGAGATGCATCACGTTCACCGGTTTGGAGTAATCGGGTAAAAACTGCGAGAAATGGTAGTAGATGAAATTCTGGAGTAGTTACTAATTTCTTATGTGACGGTCATCGTACTTGATTGGACTACCACGCCAATTTTTCTGGAGATTCCAGTCTATAAGGATAAAACTGCGCTATAATCGATTTTCGTCTTAATGTTTGGTAATTTATTGGGCTTCTCTCGTCATTTTCCCAAAGATGAGAATTTTACCGTAGTGTCGTATTATTTTGAGCTGTCTACACAAGAAATTTATTTAAATTTTAAAGTCGTTTTTGAGGAAAAAAGATCTCCTGATTACTATGATAACTTTAGTTTTGGATGAATTTTGCTCAAACACCTATTCTGGCGGGCTAAATATCAAGTTCGAGCTGATTTGGTTAAACCATTTTCTCCCAATCGCGGTCACCATTTTCTCAAATAGTGTTTTTTGGTCTCAGTAGGCCTTGAAACATGAAGGTCTGAAGAAAACTAAAAACGAATTTTATCAGTCAATTACGTAACTTTCCTTTCTACTTCTGGAGCCATGAAAAGTAAAAAGGTGACAAGTAGTGTCGTGAGTACTCAGGCGACTAAGGCTAAACCACGACTCACCTCCCGCACACAGAACTTGTGAAGTTGTGGCCACCTGCACGACACCTCGATTCAAACCCGTTTTGTTAACTACTTCTCTCACACAATTCCATACATTCGCCGCATTCAGGACATATATACTTGACAGGGATCAAACTGATATCCATGTAGAAGTAGAAGTTTACGTTCGCCTTGCAATCTCAATTGATGAATCAAACCAGTCGAAATCTGCCTATTTGTGGTTTGTCGAAAACTCGTAAAAAATGAAAAGCCCTTGAGGGCAGTAGGGAAGGCACCAAGTGGAGGTGGCAAAATACAGCCCAAACACAACGTGATGATACAGTCAGAGAGCTTGGCAACAACTGACAGTTTGTAACGTGCATTTGACGAAGTGAAGGATGATTCCATAGTGGCCACAGTGAGCGAGTGGGCGTTATGGCCCAGACAATGCAATACAGCTGTGGTTTGTGTTTGCAGTCAGATTTGTGATAGAGCGGGGCTAACTGATTCAGGTCGTATTTCGACATTTTGCTCAGAAAGCTGCTGATTGTTACATGGTGTACATCCCACGAGAATGTAGAGACCAGGTTTCTAACGTTATGCGTGGCTGTATGCTGCCTATTAGCCGATGTGCCCTCGGAACACTTTTCAGTTTAGGACGCTATTCTTCAGAAATGCGCCGTTTTTTCCACGTAACTCCTACGTAACATAATATTCGATAAATAAAATAACAACTCGCTACGAACACATAAAGTACGAACCCTGTTCTCAAACGACTCCAACAAAAACTTCGAAGGGTAGGCTTTGGTCGAATTATTCATCTCATCAGCCGGAGGCTGAATATAACTATCACGAATGACGTTTATCAACGAAGAAGAATTCTGGGGGCTCCCTTCAAACTCCCAAATCACAGCGTCCAACGGCAAATATCGGTGCCCTGTGAAGAACGTTAGGCACTCAGTACTAATTAAAATTGGAGACACGCACAAAAGAATTTAGCAAATATTTAAGAATGGTGGTATATAAAGTGTTTGGCTCTCACTTTTTGATTTTTAAAGGGCACGATAACGAACATTTTGCGAATAAATGATGCTAATCGACAAATAAATTCTTAAACGAATTAGAGACCTCTCATGCTACCTAAACACAGGCCACACCTTGAGCAGTACTACGTAGAGAAACATGAGGCCAGGATGGTTCCACATCACCCCATATTTGCAAAGAACAACCTCTCGCCCGAACTTTTATCGTGATTTCTTTGCTCACTCAGACGTTACGGTACATGGATGGATTGGACATCGGAATTTTAACTTTTCCTCAACATTCTCTCCTTATTAACAAAAACATTGAATGGGTGGTTCAACAAGTTTCCTTCACAATTGTAGTTAAATAATGAATATTAAATAATTAAAGACACGACAATTAAGTAAAGACCTCACCGAATTCCAAACTATAGCGATTTCTTCGACAAACTTTTTTCACGGTGTTTCCGCAATAATTCCAAAGCTATAAAAATTTCTAATGAAATTGTATCGACATTCTGATAAATTAACTAAGCAATAGTTTATCAATGAAGATTGTAACATGAATGGGGACAACCCAATCAATTTTGGAACCTTCAACACTGCCGGTTCGTGTACAGACGTTAAGTTGTGCAGTGCTATTTTAACTGCGTGAAAAAGATTATTCGCTAGGGCTGGAGAAATTTGCTTCGCACCACATATCTTCTCAAACACCCGAATCGAAGCTCAGTCGTCATGCGGTAATAATCCCTATAAGGGCCACTTCATGCTCAATTTCGTTACACCAATTCAAACTCGTGAACTAGATTTTGTGCGTTGATACTCACTTCGTAGATCAACGGACATCACTAGCAAAAACATAACTACGGTGAAAGTTGTGAAAAAAACGCAAAATGGCTTGCACCATGTTTTCAATGGTCCGTTGATTGTCCGGTTGATGATTAGCTGTCCTCGACCTACTGTCATAATAAACGGGAAACTGAAAACGAAATTTATAAGTCGACGCGACCGTTTCAAACATCACAACGGAGAACTACCAGTTTTCACTTAACGCGGACAATAAAAACGTAATCTGTCATTGTGAATGATACCCAGTGAACACGATCGTGCAAACCAGGGGCGTTAATTAACAAAAATAGAAGCACAGCAAGAATGACATCTGTCTTCAGAAGTAATCAGATTTCAAAAGTTTATACAAATATATCGATACACTCGTGAGCAGACTATCGACATTTTATGATCGATATCTATCAATATTTTGTCAGGAAAAAGTAAAGGCTCGTCTCGTGTTACAAATAGTTACACACTTTTTATGAAGAAGTGTGAAGTATCAGAACAGCATTCACAAAGGCTACAAAACTTTGAAATAATAAACATTCGTATATTCAAAGTGCTCAATGCGCTTAAATAGGGGTTTAACGAGAACCCAGAGAGGTTGAAGCAGTTGCAGATAACGCAAGAGATGAACTCAGACCAAGGAAATTAGAAGCAAAGTAGAACTGTTACACGCCCGTATATTAACGAATCAGAAAATTCTAATGAATGCCAGATTTGCTTGGAAAATATGCACGTTACGATCTCCGTTTCTGCAGTAGCACATCGATGGTCATATCGATATATAGCGCTGATATCTCAACTCTTGCATAGGAGGAAGGTGTAGGTATAACCTACACAGGTTATAGGTGAGCACTGAGAGAGAGAAAAATAGTGCGAGACCGTTTATTTATAAACCTATACATACATTAGGGCCAGCTCTCTACCATGATGACAGAACGCAAAATTACAAAATCGATTTATCTTCCTGCATCTCTATAAATAAATATCTGGTGCGCCGCACAACACAACTTTCTGTTGCCCCACGTCCATTGTTCAGTTGTGTTAATAGCTTTTTATACTTACTCTATTCATTTATCACTCAGTTTATTTGAGCTTGACCAAACATCACTTCACGACGGTAGAAAGCGGCAGCGCGTACAGTTCCAGAATTTATTGTGCTGCTCGTACTCATTATTGAGCAATTGGTACGCAGCGAATTTTTTCTTATTTGGAGCTGTCAATATTTTTTGCGTAGTGTAGTTTTTGAACGATGTATGTACGTAAATTCTAATCTGACCAACTTTTTACCTCAATGACAATGCGCAGCAACAAGCAAGTTACAATTTACGCCTAGAACGCATTGTTTTTCTCAACATTGGTTCAATGTATACGTACGAGGAATAAGTCATACTGTAAGTTTTAAGAGCAGTAGTAGACAAGTACATGGGTTATCTTTCAGCATGAATAAATTAAACAACGTAATAACATTTAATTAATAATAACTTTTTAAAATTCAGTCAGTCGAAGATTACAGTGCAATTGTTCATTCAGTTAGCTGAGTCTTTAGTTTGGAAGCTTTGTCTCGCAACTCTTCTCTGACTTTACGTTTTCCAATAGCGTTGATGTAACTGTTGAGAAGGCTACCAGGGTTCGAAATTAAATCTGAAGTCGTCCCAAACTCCTGCAATTGAATATAGAGTTAATAGAGCAACTGTGAAGAAGTGACATGTCGAGCCTATTAATATTCGTTGAAGGTTTTAGTCGTTTTGGGAAAGAATGGTATAACCCACTTCAATGCTAACTAAATGAAGAACAGTGCATTCTGTTTTGACTTTTCGTTGATTGTATGTGGTGTGCTTTATTTGAATAAATGTTGACGTTTACCTAGGGAGTAAGGTAAGAATGCTGGCCACTCTCATTCTGCAGAAACCGATTATGGGTACAACTGGTAAAGCCCCGGCAATAAAAAGAGAGGGGGGAGGGAATTCAGGAAATAAGGGTGTTTTAATAACCTCATTATTAATAATAACGGAACTACCCAATTATGATTACACAGTTCTAACGAGAGAACCAACATCTTGTAACGCAGTTAAAGTTTGGCTGTTCTCTTCAGTCAGTGGGGATATTTTTAAGCCAACTGTGTGATTAGAAAGGGCAATCAAGGAACCAGAAATGTTACAAATCTCACGTTGGCCCAACCTAACTCAGAGTCAGCTATGGTTTCTATTGCACAGTTTGAGGCACTCCCACACCTGTCAGACCCATTCCATTCGATTCAGTATAGAAAGATGCGAAACATGACCTGACTACAACAAAGCAACGGCAATTTCAGGGCGACAACACTAAGCAGTTGGCAGGAGTCGAACTGATGGGTGGTTGGAGTGAGACAGGAGGTAGAAAGGGAAATGAGCGGAGGCCAGTGAGAAATGATAACTTTCACTCTGTTCAAATAGTAGAATTCACCTTACTATATTCACTGTTTTCCATCTAGACTCAGTCCTCCACCTCTCCATAACCATCCTATTCGACTCAATATAAAAACCCTGCAAATTATTACACAATGGTTTATTATTCGGATAATCAGCTTGACCTAGCATTAATGCTCCGAGACCCATCCTGTTCGATTCAGCATCGAAAAATATCATAATGAAACCCAAGAAAAGGTCGAAAAGAACTGAATCGTAATATTAAAATAAACAAAAAAAAACAAAAACGAAAGTATCTAGAAAAAACTGAATTTTAATATGAAAACATGCACGCTAAATACTAATATCAAAATTTAACCAAAAATCTATGAAAAAAACCAAAATGAGAATGAAACGAAAGAATCTGAAAAAATTGAATCGTATTAAAACCAAAACGTCGGGGAAATTGGAACGGGGGAGCTCGAAGCGAAAGGCGAAAGGGGAGTTGGGTGGCGGCGGGCGTCGTTGGGAGGCAAGCGAGCCTTGAGCGCAGTTGCTTTTTTAATGAGCTGGGCGGGAGCGAGGGAGTTCAAACGACGAAACGCTGTAGCTCCCGCGTTGTACTGCGTTTCGTTAATTTTTTTAACCGTTTTTTGCCCATTACAACCACGGGCTTCGGCCGATTGGATTGCCGAGATGGCAGGCACAACTAGATACCAAATCGGATTTTTGGGCGAAAGAACGAATTTTTTAGACCACGTTAAAGGCACAAAACGGCCCGGACGGCGGACGGACATTCCAAATTAGGAATCTCCATGTCTTGATACGTAAAGTATCAAATTTTGAGGGGGGGGGGGGTTGTAAAAAATTGTTCGTGACCGAAAACAAGGGTTATTATTCAGAATGAATAATAAACCAAAACGGCACCAAACGCGACGTAATTGTGATGAAACTACCAACATGTCGTTTTGAGTAATTTTTTAAACCATTTTTTGCCCATAACAACCATGGACTTCATCGTACCGGGTTCCTATTACTGGAAGTTGGACGATATCCCACTATATGGGCCCAGCCAACCCCCTGACACACGATTGCGAGTTGCCAATAGCCCAAATTGACGTTACTGAATGTGAACAACCGTCTAAATAGAGGGTGATGTGTGGGTCAGCAACATTTTATAATAGAGTTGCCCCACACAAGGGTTGCTATTGCTGGAAGTTGGATGGCATCCCCTACACAGCGACCCATGCAACTTTTCACTACCACTCTAAATTCAATTGTGTCATATGTACAGGCTCTGGGTCTTCAATCACTGTATATCCACGTTCAACGGTTGGTTACAGATATCTGTGAGAGTAACAAAAATGTGGGCGTAGGTTGTTGCAAGACACTTCATCCAGTTGACCAAATTCAGGTGTGCGCTTCTTGTTGACATTTTTAAAATGTTGAAAAACTCAATTTTTGGCGGATTCTGCTCGTTATCTCCGTCCAACGAACTGCCAGAGGAACATTTGTGGGACTAGTTGAAGACACCTTGGGATGAAAATCGCTACAAGTTACTTTTGCAAACAGCTCTTTTTGTTTCGTCTGTGTTGACCATATTTTCCGAGAAATTTATAGAAAAGAAAAAGAAGATGCTGACTTCACATTATAATGTGGAAGTATAATGAGAATCAGAGCTGCTTTTGAGAAAAATGCGAAAAACCCTTGTGAGGGGAACAAGTGAGCCCCCCCTCCCCCATTATGTTTTTCTATTCAGTTTGACCCAAAATACAAAGGTCCAAAAAATGAAACAATTTTTTTACAAGCTCAAAATACTTTCATTATTCTTCGATTAGCAGAACGTGAAAAGCGCCAAGGTTTGGGACCCTGATATGCACACAAAAACTGACATGGGGGAACGGTGCACACTAAAACTGTCACAAATTATTATATACCCAGTTAATCAATATTTTAGCATTAGGATGCTTTCACAACGCAGGGGTCACCTGCACTTGATAGGATAAGGAAATTGATGTGATGAATAAGGATAATATCTTACCAAAGCACAACCATTTCTGAAGACTATCATCTTGTCCATCCTGACTGCGCTGCGTAGGCGGTTCGTTAGTACGAAAATTGTGCTTTGGGGTAGAAACTTTTTTGCTTTTTTGATAAATTCCAATTCTTCCCTGAGCAAAAAAAACAAAGATTGTTCGAAACATAGAATAATTTGTTTATAAAATGCCAAGAGCAACGTGAAGGCGACAGGCGTACATTTGTAAGTGGCCTATTTATGAATGAAGAGAGAAAAGTACATTTTTAATAGTCAACTATTGACTACTCTTAAATGCGTGAAAATTACTCACCTGCCGTTGCACATAGTTGGGTCGAAAAGTACCGTCACTATCGAGGTTTTGGCAACAATAGACACAGCCAAATAAAGCAATTGCCTTTGGTACGTAGTCAACTTTCTATGCCAATTGTCATCGAGGGTGTTCAAACCATTTGGAAGTTGGGTTAATTCTTGATCCAGACCGACCTAGAACAATGTTTGATAAGCTTCATTCTGCTATATATATTGCATCCATTTCACGGCTAATTGATGGGTCGGATGGCTAAGGATGGGCCACAAGGGCGCGGCAATATTCATGACTAACGTCTCGACACGTCCCAACAAACATTTTGACCAACAGATGGCCGCTAAATGGTAAACTAGGCACTTAAGTGGCGTTATGAGTGAAATCAACATGCTCCTTTAAGCGTATTGGGTAATAAAAATCTACACTTTGCCTAGAGTCACCTTCAATCATGAAGGTAGGCTACGCACCGGCTCAATCAGGCTCCTATTTAGTCTCAATCTCCCGTTAATTTGGCCTCTTTTTAATAACGAAACGTTTTACTCATAAACTGCGTGATTCAGGTTGTAGGAGATTATGGATAAAGAGAAGCCTACTCTATTGTGGCAGGTTCTTCCAGATTCGAGGCAGATAAGCCCTTGAGTAGTGGGTGGAGGCTTGGGTGACCTCTGCTGCAGCTTACTGGGGTCCTTACAAACCCCAGGGAGGCCAGCAAGCCCAAACTGTCTCGTCCTGGGATGAAGAAAAGCCATAAGTGCAATCAAAAGATGGGTAGGGCCTATGACCATTCTGGCCTTAACGGCTGCTTGACCAAACATAGTACCGTGGGAATGCACAGCCCGTGGCCTTGTGCTGGCGCATTATGGGTTACAGCCACGACAGGGCAAGGTAGGTAGAACGGAGCAATCCTACTCCTACCCAAGGCAAGGTCTGACAATGTTGAAAAATGCGCTTGCTCTGAGGACATCGTTGTGGTCATGGAGTCGCTGGTGAGTAGTCATCCCATCCCCTCCTTCGATTTTAAACTGCGGGGTCTGACGGAGGTAGAGGCCACCTAGTCAGAAGTCCCGCAGACACCCCCACATGCAAAATTGTAACTGTCTACCTTCAAACGGTCAGGACTACTATGCATTTGTGCTGACTGACTCCCATTAAAGGCAACCGGTTGATCGTGGTCTAGTGGTAAAGACAGTTGATTCATAATTCTCGACGTAAGTCGAGGGTTGTGGATCGAATCTCCGAACTACTTCGTAACAATTGGCGCCCAACTAGTGGTCGAATTTCTTCTTTCGAAGAAAAAGAAGAGGCCCAGAGAGAAAAACTAAAAAATTAAGAGAGAAAATAATGAGACGAGTTCTCGCGTCCGGGAGTTCCAGCGCGAAGGTAAAATGGGCGACGCGCCCACTACAATGCGAAAGAAAAAAGACTTTCCTTGTAGCCCTCTCGTTTCTCGAATCAAAGATCGGATTTTCCGGGGATTCGCTCAACTCTCGTAAATTCTTTTCTTAAAAGAGTCCACTCCAGGAGCAGCGGTTAACAGACGAGGGGGGAGATGTGCTGACTGACTCCCATTAAAGGCAACCGGTTGATCGTGGTCTAGTGGTCAAGACAGACGATTCATAATTCTCGACGTAAGTCGAGGGTTGTGGATCGAATCTCCGGCGCGATTGCCGTAATTTTTGCCAGAGTCAGCAGCTCTTCAAAAGCATCTCCGAACTACTTCGTAACACATTGTAGGATTCCTGTAGCCTTAAGTGTATTTGGTCATATCACTCTTACCTGCAGCGCGTCTGACCATTTGAAGGTAGACAACCTCCCTCAAAAGAGCAGGCCCCTGTTTATTCAGTGACCTAACGTTTCGTTGAAATGGAGGAGTTTGAAACTTAACAGGAGTTTGGCCGAGCGAGGGGGGGGGGGGGTTGCTTCATCCTTGAGGGCGTCCCATAGACCAAATACACTTTAAAAAGTGTGCCGATTTCGTGCATAACGCACTTAAATACCTAGTTTAGACAATGTTGTGAGCTATGCGTGACTTTAGTAGGGTGTTGAGAGCGAGATGGCTGAAAGTCGTCAAAAGAGAAGACCGATTTTGCAGAACTGGCTGCAAATGTCGATAAGCCTGTACCAAGAATCAATTTCAATTATTGCCTATTCGTAACAAGCTTGGATATTTTCGTAGCAACTGTTTCTGAACCCCTTGAATTTTGTTAGGCAACTCACTTGCTACTCAGTCAGGATGATTAATGCCAGTTATCTCACACTTTGAAAACGAAAAAACGCGATTTTTTTTACACATTTTGGTAGTTATCTCTTTTTAGTTGACTGTCAGAGTCAATGTTGTCAATAGAGTAAGGACATTTATGGAAAACAATACATGGGTATTGGCTAGTGAAAGACATCCTGAGAGTTTGTTGAAAACTGTCAAAGCCTTTTGACCAAAAAGTGAACAAACCCTATTTTTACTTTCCGCTACCCGAAGGGAAGGAAAGTATAGTAATCGGGTCAAAAAAAAATTGGGTTTTCTTCAGATCTTTACGTTTTGAGGCCTACTGAGTCTAAAAAACCGAACTTCAGCGCGTGGTCCGTGTGTGTCTGTAGTTCGATTTGCGGGAGAACGGCTGATCCGATTGAGCTGGTTCTTTTTTTGTTTTGTTCGTTATTTTTTGTAGACACCAAAATAAGGTTATGGACGATTTCAGCCGATGGGAAACCCCCCCTTCGTGGGGGACGAAAAAGTACCAAAAACTAGGGTTTTTCGCTTTTTTCTCGAAAACGGCTCTAACGATTTTGATTACACTTTCAAATTATCTTCTCCTAATCAATACCTAACTTTTCTTCTCCATACATATCTCCATGAAAATACGTGAACGGAGATATGGACCCCTGAAGCAAAAATAGGTTTTTTACGCTTTTTGGCAAAATGGCTTCAGCGATTTTCACCAAACTCACAGGATGTTTTCAAATAGTTAATACCTACATATTCTATTCAATAAATGTTCCTGTGACGGTCCATTGAACAGAGATAAAAATCAAAATGTGTCGAAAATAACGTTTTTTCTAACATTTCCCTAAATTTCACGGTAACTTCTTCACCAGATGTGATAAATCCTAATGCAGTGTCTTTTAGTCACCCATACCAACATTTCGTTCTGCATAATTATTTCTGTATATATATGTTGAACGGAGATATAAGCCAAGTTAACTCAGAAAAGGAGATTTGTCGAATATTAACGATTTCGATCTAACTTACGGAGTTCTCTCAGCTAACTAGTCCCTACATTTTGTTCTCCATAAATGTTCCTGTAAAAATGCGTTGAACGAAGATATAGCGCCCGCCTATGTAGGTGGTGTTCGAACTTAAAGGGGTGGCGGAAAGTTGTGTGTTGCTACGCACCAGATATTTTTTAATTAATTGTACCCACTGACGCTGTTTCAGTTACCAGTTGGGCACTGCTTTACCTCTCAAGTAACCAGTTCGGAATCCCCCAACTGTATTACAGCGTATTTGTGTGCCTTTCTTTTGTTTACCTCCACTCTGGACTTTATATACGAAATCAGACAATTCCCAGTAATCACTATTGATAGGTATTATCACACGTTCAACTAAACAGCGCTTACTTTGCTGATTGCTCCCCATAAGTCATTCTCGTCAAACGTCTTGATCAAGTTTAGCGTCTTCGAGAGAGGCCCGTGGAAAACGTGAGGATCTTTTGATATGTAACCGTCCGTTAAAATGTCGTATTTCTTTTTTACTAATAATTTGCCGTTGAGTATTTCAGAAAATCCGTAAAGCATCGACACAACCGCTTTCTTTCCATCGCCAAGGACGCCCACCTGGTAGAATTGGAAGAAGGCAGTTTGACTAAAACAACCGCTTACTCTTTTATAATCAATGCATTTGAAAACGCCTGATAATTTATTACCAGCTCTCCTGGTGAAGCGCGAAAGTCCAAGTAGACCAGCTTGGCGCCAACTCTAGTCACAACGGAGGTCGACTGCACGGTAAAGTCGCCTTGGTCAGTTCTCTTTTCGCTCCCTCCCTTCACTGAAAATTCACAGTCACAACATTTCGCTGTTTTTCATTATTTTCCAAGATGTTTCCGTTTTAATGTGTTCCATAATACTCACATTTTTTGTTGGCCAATTGTTTTTTGCCCATGAAGTTCAAGCACATCTGAATTCGTTCGGAGTAGTAGAGTAATTTGACAGAGTGTTCTACGAGGAGCGGGAAGGAATTAGGTAGCGCAAGTGAAAAATAGAGAGCGATTGCGTTATTTATGCCATAATCTGAAATTTAGGTAACATGAGATAAAATTGTCATTAGTATCGCTAAAACAACAGCAATATAACGTCGCCCATCTTTGCAATGTAGGAAGTCACTCTTAGGGTGCTCAGGGAGAACAACTAGCTCCCTTCCTGATATCATTAAAGTGGATCACCACAGAAGTGTGTGACTATTCCTGCTTAACAATTCTGCCGTGAAGCCGTTGAGATACATTTAGAAGAGAAAGGAAAGAGAATTGAAAACGATTTTTTTTTAGTTATGCTCCAAGTGATCTGTCAGTTAGTTACTTTCCTTGTCTGGAGCCCTAAAAAAAGCCAGTGTCCAACCTAATGTAGCCATATGCCCTACTGGATAATGGGAATCCATTCTCATTCGACATTTGCTTAAGAGATGAAGCATGAGGTGGTGGGTGGGGAGTTATCCACAATTTTGGAGTTGACTGGGTTCGCAACGAGACGGCACAAGTGTTGTTTAAGAGCTTTCTCGATTGATGCTTACGATATTTGATTTCTACTTTCAAATGTTTTAGGAGACTCATGTTCAATGAGGAGTGTGCTCCAATAGGAGACTGACTCCTATTAAAGGCACCGGGCGATCGTGGTCTAGTGTTTAAGACATTGGTTCATAATGCTCGACGTAAGCCGGGGATTGTAGATCGGAGTTCCGCGTGATTTGCCTTAATTTTTGCCAGAGTCAGCAGCTCTTCAAAAAGCATCTCCAAACTACCTCAGTTCAATTGGCGTCCAACGTGGGGCCGAACTTCTTCATTCCAAGAAAAAGAAGAGGCCCAGAGAGGTCGAGAATTTGTTAAAGATTAGAAAACTGGAGTTGAAAAAGTTTTTAGGGGCACGAAACCGTGGGAATAATGTAATACTTATGAAGTAGTTTAAGTTACTGGGGAGTGCATGTAAATTTATCGCACACAAGGACTATTTGACCTATTTACAATATCTCTCGAAAAATGTCAAAAAAGTAAATAGATGCGTAAATTAAAATGTTACTTACCAAATGTATGCGATACTTTACCTGAAGGTACTCGAAAACCGACTGCGCCAATTGTAGTGGTGGATTTGTGATCAAGCCATAGAAGAATAAACGAAGTTCTGCCGAGTTTACCTATTCTTCATCAAACCACCACTACAATCATTCGTCAGTAAACCTCACAATGGTATGTACCAAGCAAACCGCCAGGAAACCCACCGGAGGCAAAGCTCCTCGTAAGCAGTTGGCCACGGTGTTCCAGGCAGAGGTGGCTGCAGAGGGGACTGAAGCGGCAGACAATCTACATCATGGTGGACAGTCAGGCCACTCTCAAGGCCTTAGCCTCATACTGTCTTACATCGCGGCAGGTGTGGGAGTGTCTGACTGGACTGAAGGCCCTGGCCGAGGACAACAGTGTAACACTGTGTTGGGTGCCAGGGCATCAGGGTATAGAGGGAAACGAACGGGCTGATAGGTTGGCTAAGAAGGGATCAGAGCAGATCCCTATTGGCCCTGAGCCCTTTGTTGGGACTACCAGGAGCCACCTACGTAGAGAGGTTGGCAAATGGGAGGACAGGTGCAGGGCTGCTCATTGGCAGGGGCTGCCCAGCCTTAGACAGTCAAAACTCTTCATCCGGCTCTCCAGAGAGAGGTCCAAGGAGGTGCTTGCATTGGGGAGGAAGGATATGATGATCATATGTGGCCTGTTCACAGGTCACTGTCCGCTGAGGTACCACCTTGCAAATATTGGCAAGTGCGAGGTACAGGTATGCAGGTTCTGCCCAACTAGTGGCGGAAGAAAAAGAAGAGGCCCAGAGAGAAAAATTAAAAAAATAAGAGAGAAATAATGAGACGCATTCTCGGGTCTGGGATTCACTGACGCTGTGAAAGTTCCAGCATGAAGGGAAATAAAATGGGCGACGCGCCTACTACTATGTGAAAGAAAAGACTTTCCTTGTAGCCCCTTCGTTTTTCGAATCAAAGATCGGATTTTCCGGGGATTCGCTCAACTCTCATAAATTCGTTCCTTAAAAGAGTCCGCTCCAGGAGCAGCGGCTAAAGACGAGGAAGGAATGTACAGACTGACTCCTATTAAAGGCACTGGGCGATCGTGGTCTACTGGTTAAGACATTGGTTCATAATACTCGACGTAAGCCGGGGATTGTAGATCGGAGTTCCGCGCGATTTGCCTTAATTTTTGCCTGAGTCAGCAGCTCTTCAAAAAGCATCTCCAAACTACCTCAGTTCAGTGGTAAGGGGCATCTCAAGAGGAAGCACACACGAAAGTTAATACAATGAGGCAATGATCTTATGACGACAGAACGACTTTTCGAATAAGTATGAACAATATACCTGTAGCATACCCTAAAATGAGCAAAATTCCAATATTGATGACCGATATGAGGCCCATCCAAAACGAAAGACCTTCAACGGCCGATTTCGCCATGTACTGCACAGAGGAATAGTTGTCCTGTTAACAAAAAGAAATATTATTCACTTCTTCATCAGTTATCTACAACGCGGACAAAATTATTTGTACCGTCGCTTGTTAACTTTTTACTCACCATATGTTCGTGATACAACGCTTTGTACTTCTCGCATGTATTCAACGACCGTATTGATAAAATTTGTTCGTCTTTGAATTTGTAGTAGATTTCGACTATTCCCCAAACTGAAACAATTCGCGTTTAAATTGAACCAGAGCTCGACTGTAGAAAGCACGGCGAACGAAATATAAACAAATATTGCTCACGCTCGTCTTGAAGATGCCACAGTTTGGCAATATAACTGGCTGAAGACTTGCCGATGCAAATCATGCACAAAGTCATCGCCACACCCTGAACCAAAGTGATGGGAGTGTATACAACCATAACGGCCAATGTTGATAAATACGCAAGCCATCTCTGGAACGTTCGAAGTTTACGATTTACTACCAATTTCGAATGCTAGCAGAGTAAAACTGATCATCAGGAGCAAAGAAGCTGCTAGAAGGTACTTTCTAAAACCCTATATTCGATATGCTGCATAAAAACACTGTAACTTCGTTCAACGTCTCATAGAGACGTTTTAATCCAAATCCGTCGAGCTTCTTTTGAGAAAAATATAAAAAAACGATAATTTAATGTTCCACAAATTTCATTTCATGCATCTTGGCTAATATGTTCAACTGAGAATTACAGAACTTCATGAAGCGACCAGAATGTGAATATACTTCGCAAAAAGACCTCAGGTTGGCTGAAAAACGTCTTAACTAAAGAAAATGTTTAAAAACACCATTTTTGGCACATTCGGGTTGTGATGTCAGTTCAACAAACTGCCACAGGAACGTTTATTCAGAGAAATATGTTGGTATGGACTAGTTGAAGACACCCTGAGAGTTCAATGTGAATAGTAAAGAAAGGTAAAAAACGAGCGTTTACATCACACGTCTGTAACTCAGCGCACCGAATTGTCACAGCGATATTTACACAGTCCTGAAAGTATTGACTGATTAGTAGAGGGTGTTTTGAAAGTTTAATCAAAATCGTCAGAGCCTGTTTGGTGGAGCTTGCGCACATTGTATGCATTAGCATGCTTATCGTATAGGTAATTAATTGGATTACACCTCAATTTTTCTGAAGGTTCTAGCGACTAGTATTCTTCTTTGAGAGGAGATTATAAAGAAAAAATTGCGTTAACATCGATTTTCGTCGAAATTATGCTGCTCTCGTCATTTTCCCACGAATGAGAATTTTATGGTATTGTTTTGTCATTTGTAGCTGTCTATACGAAACATTTAATCAAAATCGTTTTGGCCGCTTTTGAGTAAAAATGTTTAGCGGTTTGATGAATATAACCATTGTAATTAGTTCTGGGCGGATTTTGCTTGTACCATTATTTTGGCGTCCCATAGTAACCCACAGTCTAGATATCAAGTTTGAGCTGGTTACAGCCGTTTTCTGTTAATTGTGTTTGATTACGCACACACAGGTCTGTTTCCGTACCACAATGACTGTTTTTGAACCCTGCGGTGAGAGTTATGTCAGTCACATGTCATGGAGGTTGAGGTTTCACTATCATGCAAGAACTCTGTCTCTCGCTGAGTATCCATCATACCCAGTGTTAGGTTTGTTCTCGGAGGTCGATTGGTTCGGTGTCTTTTGCCTGGGGAGTCGTCCTCTGTATTTACAAACAATCCTTTTACTTCCAATTTTCCCTCCCATTTCGTCGTCTGCCACTCGCCAGCATTGTGCTTTTTCCAAGACGAAATCTAATTTTTTATTTGTGCTGTTGAGTTTTTTCGGAAGTGTTCCATCACTTTCAACACGTAATTCAACTGAAATTACGTCGCCTCCAAGACTGAGACCTGCTCTTTTATCCCCGGGGTTTGGCGCAGATTGGTGAGTCCCATAATTTATTTCCTAGTTTGTAGATTATTGGGGGTGGTTCTCCGGGTGATTGGTTTTCGGATTGGGGCTTCTGAGAGTAAACCCAGCACAATATTTGGGGGACACTTTGCCTGTGGTTTTATTGTCATTAGATTACAGTCCACTTCATAATAAGCAAAAAGGAGTGACTACTTCCCCGTAATTATTCTCAACACCCAGACTTACGGAGGTACGTTTGAGGGACTGGTTGAAACAACACCTCTCACTTACATTGACTCCAAAGTACTTGACTTGTTTCTCAAGTTGAGCCAATGGCTGTAAAAACCTATTGATCGTTTGGGCTATTTAATTGTCCCTTTAAAAGAATTTGCTGGGTTTTTTCCTCAGGCACTTACTCAGCTTGACGTGATTGGAGGGGTAGTTCGAATCCTTTGTTGGGGTTTTCCTTTATTTGGGGGATCGACTGTGCACCGATCAGCACAGTCACATCGTCCATATAGGTGTATGGCTGGCAGTCAGTCTCCATGAACTTCAAAGAAGGCATTCTAACGTGCTGGACCAAGGGAACTGCTGTTTGCTGTTCTATTTATCGACCTTAAAGCTCGTTATGGAGTGCTGGCCACTATGTTGTCAAACACTCCGCTGATGTCAATGAAAACTGCTACGATGTACTTAGCCAGTGGGTCCAGGGAAACATTGCAGATTTCAACAATGACTCTCACTAATTTTCTCTTTGTACACCCATATTGTCTGCCTGTAAGATGCGGTCAAAGACTCTTTCGGGGGAGAGCAGCATCAAGATCTCTAAAGTTTTGCGTAATATGGAAAGAAAGTTGAGCGAGCAACCACACGCCCTGATTTCCACTGAGTGGGGAACTGTCCGACCTTCAGACAGTCATTAAATAAAATTAAGGAGGCTGCTGAAGATGGTCCACTCAGCCTTCTATAACGTATCGCTTTCTATGTTATCTAGCCCAAGAGGTTTGTTTGGCTTTAAGGTTGAATGGGCCTTGCCTAGCTCGCCTGTTGTTGACAATGGGATGTCTGGCTCGTTCTGAGGGTCCATGATACCCATCCTTTTATATCTCTAGCTACTGCGTTCACACACTCACATTCACTGATCATTTTCCCAAATAGTGTTTTTCAGACACAGTTGGCCTTAAAGAGCTGAAGAGAACTCAATGATTCTGCTGCCATTACACAACTTTCCTTTCTACCTCGTAGAGCCAAGGAAGTTAATAACGAAAACCTCCGCAATTTACGATGATTTACCGTTTTCAAGAATTCCTACTTTTCACAATCCAACAATTTTACAAAACCGTTAATTCTACAACTGGAATTACAGTTGCACGATAATTAAGTTTCAAAGTTCTACGGTAGTTAAAACAAGTGTGTGTGTTGTTGCTTTGCCAGAACCTTCCACTATTGCATGGCTCTCAGAAGTTTTTATCGGGAATATTAGGGAGGTTAACAGGTTGCCTCGTGAGGCGTTTGTTTTAGATTAATCTCTTGACACGATTATTTTAATGCCTTGTTCAATTTCTAAATTAACTTATTGATACTAACTCATTATATTATTTTCAATGTTACTATGTTACAACAATTGTTACTTGAGCATTCCTAGCCTTACCTTAGGTAAACACTACTGACTGTTGTTTCGTTCTGTAAATTTTCTTTCCACTGCTCTCCCATTGTCCTTAATTTGTTCTTAGAAGTAAGGTTTTAGTCCTTTTGAGAGGAAACTAATATGATATTAGCTCATTAGCTAATGGCTCGCATCGGCCATGCGTGTCAGTCTTTTCCCGTCAGATAACACCAAAACTCTCGCCTGAAATATCTAAGGGTCTAAGGGTTTCTGTTTGTACACACTATGTCAAATATGAAAACGCTTACCTTGTACGCATGAATTAATGTGGCCGTGAGGTTTATATCCAAAGATGGAACGATATTTTGCATTATGAAAAAAATGTTTTCCCCTGAAAGTGATACCTAAACGTTAAACTTATCCAAAAAGTTAGTTGTGACAGTAAGCACTTTTATGTGTGAGCCCGAAGAAAAGACTTACTTTCTGCAGTTTGCCAGTGTCTCAGAGCAAATAAGGTTGTAAGCACTCCGTCATGCACTGCCTCCAATATATTCTCTATCACCCAATAGTACTGGGCGAAGAGCAGGACTGAGACAGCTACGCACATAGCTGTTAGAATTAGTAATAAATCTGTGTCGATCATAGGTGGCAACGCGCTCCTAGGAAGAGAAAACTATTTTCATCATATCATTTCTCAAGAAGGAGAATTTAATTTATATAGCTTTTCTTTTATACTACTAAAGTCTATTCAACGTCAAATACTTTGTCCGACACAAATCAGGATTTTTGGAGCTTCGTGGGGGTCTGTTCAATATTTTACGACGTGGATAATTTTTATTTCTAGGAACTTTCAGGGATTATGCAATGCAGGCTTTAGACGTGACGAAGCCATTCAGTAATACTTCAGTGCTCATTTGTTATTGATACTGATGATGGTTTAATCCCCTAAACTGGTCCACCTTTAATTATAATTTTCGAGTGGAAAAAAATTATTTCTCTTAATTTTTATCTCTTAGAGATTTCCACAATACCTCTGTGTCATGTAAATCGAATTATTTGACTGCTTAACTCGTCACAGACGTACACTCTTTGTAGGTTAAATGCTGGATATCAAAAGATCTTGGAGTGCTCGAAAGGCTTTGAATAGGTTGAGGAAATGAAGCACAGAGATTCATTCAAGATAAAACATCGAGTTTTGGGTGGCAAGTAGTGATAGAATAGAGTAATGAAAGTGCTGATACTGTGAAAGTATTGTGGACATCAATGCCATCTTGTCGTGTGCTTTATCCAGCATATTGACGCACACTATTTTCGAGAGTGACTCGGTGTTCCATTCCTGAAAGACTCGAAAGGTTCCAAGCGTTAACCTCTGTGAAGATCGAGGGACGAGGCGATACATGAGGAGTCGATTTTTTCACTATAAAGCTTGTTCAAATTACTGACTGTGATTACACACTGGAACTAATACGTATGAAACAACTTACTGATATATACAAATGTATTGCCAGCCAGTAGAAACAATGCAAAGAGCAAAGCTGCAAAGAGCGATTCCAAGTACGACAGCAATTCTAAACGCTGATCCGTGTTGTAACGTTGGACTAGTCATGAAACTCCACATAGGGGCCAGCACGTTTTCACTAATAACGGGTTTCCTTTTCCCACTGTGGCTGCTCCTGAACTCAACTAATGGTATCTGCAATAGAACTGAAATTTCGTGAACTACTCTATTCCTGAGATATTGACGAAAAATGCGTTGATTACCTTTTTGGGTAAGAGAGACGCTTGCTTTACTTTCCACGCTACTCTGACATCTCTAAAGTTCCTCGTGTATTTATCGCGAGTAAAATACTCCTCAGTGACTTCCTCTTCTGGTTGTTCATCGTCGCCATCTACTAAATCGCTAGTAAAATCCGTCGTAACTGTATGACGTCTGAGCTCTTGTATGTCGTCCTGAAAGCAAATAGCCTAGGTTGAATTATGACTTAGTACGCTGTATAAGAACATCATGAAAACGCACTAAAAGTGTGAATACTGAAACGTCACACTAAGCAGTAAAGAAGACGTACCACGAAAAGTGAAGTTGTTTATTATTTGGTACGACACACGAGTGTTCTACCACTTTCCAAGCAGGTGGATTCACAAGCATTTGAGGAGTACCTTAAACTAATGGTGATTGTACCGACTTTCTCCAGTGATAGCAGTACTGTAGAGTAATGGCTGTTGCGTGAACAAGGGGGGCTCAGGGTGACATGTGTGAATTGCACAGTCTTGGAAATTGCTGACATAGTTGCCCCAGGCGTCATCCTCATTGACATTATGTGCATTGAAAGCTCTACCTGAGAAGACGAGAAGTAACGACCGTCAGAAAATTGAAGGATTGGGAACAGCCAAGTTGATTCAATGTGTAGGCTGAAGGGAGGACACACGAGATGAATTCCTAATTCTTTCAACTCCTGATTGGCCTCAGTATTTATGCCTGCGTCTACGCAATGGCAAAGAGAACCAATTCGTGTAGGGAAGGTGTGGGGGGGGGCATCTACATATTAATTGCTAAGAGCCAAGAACTACATTTGTAAGACATGGACAGGCACAACTTCAATGAGAGGGTACAACACTGGAGTCAACTACTAGAGGGAACAAGTAGGAAACTTCAACGAGGAAAATTGTCAATTGCTTCGCTTTTTTCAGTCTCATCGCAATTTTTGGTTGAATTGCACCAGACCATTGGGATCGCGAGTGAACGTTGGTTTACTCTAATCGTTCTCTGACTAGCGCTTTCGACCGTCAAAATGAAATTGAAATTCATTGTGGAATTTTCGCATTATGAAATTAAACGGTCCGAATAAACCTAAATCAAAAGGAGTTATAACCTTCAGTTCTCGAGTTGCTGCAAGGTGTTCGCAACACTGTTTCATTCTGCAAGGTTCATCTGTGTGTTTTGGCCTATATTTTCCCACCCTACCGTAGTGTCATCTCTCTTTACAGTTTTTGTTTTTTACCATTTTTTGATGAGCCATGAATTCGCGCGTTGCGGCTGGTTCGAGAATGCAAGGCTAACCTCAAGTTCCACAGTGGTGCATGGATGTCAGTTTAATCCCTGACAAGTATTTGTCTTAATGTTAACCACTCTTTGCATTTCAAGGATCCTGGTAGTGGAGCCTGCACAGCTAGGAGGGTACGTGGGTGACCATAAAGAGGAGGATTACATTACGAGAGTGTGCGAGTAAGGAGGCACTTGATGGCCACCTCTTTGAATATATTTGGCAAGGTGAAACTAGCTTGAAAGCCATTACAACGGCCTAATCACCTGAATGTAAGAGCGCCTAGAAACACTGACGAATACTACTTTTAATTTATATCCAGTTACATCTGGAGTGACGATATACTTTCATTGCGTTTCACGAGCATTTTACTTTCCGTTATTTGTACTAAAAGTAAAATATTTAATAGCATGGTGCGTCGCTATTGTTTGTTTGAATTTGGTTAAGCTGCCTCAACTGTTACCATAACCTATTATAATAAACGGTTATCGTGAGCTCTTTTGCTGTGAATCGGATCTGGAATAAGTAGAGCTCTAGTCACAAATCTTATGAATCGCCAGTAAGAGTTGAGTAATAATTAGGTTCCAATGCAAGGACATTGGTTTAATTGTGGTTAAATCTCCTGACGTCCTCGTTGATCCCAATGTTGATCTCCCACTGATCAGTCTTTGAGGGTGTCAGTGGGAAGATCGAGAACAATGGCGAACATAGTGGATTCATTAATTTGGTTGCTTATCTTCCTAACCTTGAAAATATTGACCTTCGGCAGAGAGCTCATAGCTATACTTTCTTTCTTTTTACGACTGTTTAATGCATAAAATGGTCTATTCGAGGTGTTTATTGGATTGTTGACTGCCTTCATCACTAAGTATTTCCATTCACTATATTCATCAAATTCCAACTTAAGGTCTGACCAAAAATTCGAATCGGTGTGGAGACATCATCGATTACAATGGAAATGCTTGGCATGATAGTAGCCCAAGGAACAAATCTTATTATTTTCCCCCCAATTCGTGTTTTGGGATAGATACATTTAATTTCATTCCCCGGTCATAGGCCAAACCAAGGACATTTTGCACAGATGAACAGTGTTTTGTTTTCAACTCTCATGGCTATGGTTTCTCATGGGATTGTAAAAAATTGTTCGTCAGAATGAATAATAAACAAAAAAACCAATGTCTGCCTATTCAACAACACCTAAACTTTGTCAACCAGAACGAGAAAACAAGATTCAGATCTTCAAATTTAGTTAACTTACATAAGACACGTTGAACCACCTATCAGTGAGCTTGACGAGCCATGGGCGATGGCTGAACAGGACGACGGGTTTCCCTTTGTTAGAACACCAACACAAGATTTGCTCGAGCAATTTGATTGAGGCTTGCGCCGGTAGCAAGTCGAATATTTGGTCAAAAACGTAAACTTCCGCATCTGCGTATAACGCTCTGCAAAAAAGATGTCTTTAAGATTCGCATTGGAACAAATTGGTCATAATTTTTGTATCACTCTAAAAAATTTATGTTGATCTTAAAAAGTTTGTCCTAAAACTAAATTAGGTTGAAAAGTAAAGGGCTGCTTTTATAATGAGAGTCTGGTTTAACTCAAACGTTTATGGCTTAAATAGATCACTAGTTGCTTTCCTTGGCTCTACGAAGTAGAAAAGAAATAAAGGGGGGGGGGGAGAGAATTGACTTCTCTTCAGACCTTTTTGTTTTGAGGCCTACTGAGAGAGAACTCACTATTTGGGAGAATGGACCGTGTGTGTATGTGTTGTCTGTAAACGCGATTGACCCAAAGTGGCTGAATTAAATGTTCTCAAACTCCGTTCCGTTCCGTTCCGTATTGTGGTGTCCCATGCACGTTGCCATGGGACACCACAATAAGGATATTAGAAATATTCTCTCAAAACTAACTATAGTTATCATAGTGATCAAAACACTACATGTTTTTTTTCTCAAAGATGGCTTTAACCATTTTGATTAAACCGTAAAACCGGAAAAGGGGAATTCACTGATGCTTGAGAACGGGTACGCACATTTGACGAATGTGAACACATTCCCGTTCCGAAAACGCCCTCGTTAACAATACTGGCTCTTCGGTGGGGCACTGTGCAAAAAACTAACGGATCTTCCAACTCCTTCCGCATCATAAAAGAGGGCTAGAGAGCCAGAAAAGTCCAAATCGAGAAAAATGGACAGGAGGGTATGAGAAGGAGAGGAGTGTCTGGACCATTTATGTAGTTGAACACCTCATTAAACTACTTGGACTTGGGGTGTTTTTACTTTCCTTGGCTCTACTATATAGAAAGGAAAGTTATGTAATCGGCTGAAAAAAAAAATTTTGAGTTTTCTTCAGATCTTTACGCCCTCCTGAGTCCGAAAAACACTATTTGGAAAAATGGTCTGTGTGTCTGTGAACGATTTTTAGAGAAAACGGCCGTACCAAACCCATTCAAACTTGATATCTAGCCCGCAGGTTACCATGGGACGCCAAAATAAGGGTATGAGCAAAATCCACCGAAAGCTAACCATAGTTATCATAGTGATCAAAACACCAAATATTTTTTTTCTCAAAAATGGCTCTAACGATTTTCATT
Source organism: Pachypeltis micranthus (assembly GCA_020466155.1). Lineage (NCBI taxonomy): Eukaryota > Metazoa > Arthropoda > Insecta > Hemiptera > Miridae > Pachypeltis > Pachypeltis micranthus. The sequence goes on along the minus strand of CM035774.1, from coordinate 28,214,673 downwards.
TAATGTTTTATATTGGTAGCTACCTATATGGAAACTATACCATAGAATTCCCATTTGTGGGAAAATGACGAGAGCAGCACAATAAATTACTAAAACTGTGGACGAAATCGATTATAGCGCGGTTTTTACAGAAAACAACCGTACCAAATCAGCTCAAACATGATGTCTAGCCTACAGGTTATTATGGGACGCAAAAATAAGGGTATCGACAAAATCCACCGAAAGTTAACTATAGTTATCATAGTGATCAAAACACCAACTTTTTTTTCTCAAAAACAGCTCTAACGATTTTGATTAAATTTTTTATGTTGATAGCTCTCAATATGGCAATTATACCATAAAGTTCCCATTCGTGGGAAAATGACGAGAGCAGCACAATAAATTATCAACATTTTCGACGAAAAGCGTTTTTAGCGCGGTTTTTTTCTTATAAACTCCGCTAGAATGTTAGTAGAATGTTTAAAAAAATTGGTATTGTAGTCCACTCCAATACCTATAGGGTGAGTGTTTAAAAACGATCATGAGATACATGGGACTCACTCCAGAAATTCCTGAGTTTCAACTACCACCGTTTCGCTTACTACCAGTTAGTTCTAAAAGTTTTTACCCAATAACTCTGCCAAAGTGATTACTATCCTTCTTCAAGAAATTCGTGTTTACAGCCTCATTAATTCTGTGTGTACCAATTGCTCAATAATGGTCCGGAATGAGTACGAGGAGCACAATAAATTCCGGAACTGTAAGCACTACCGCTTCCTGCTGCCGTGAAGTGTTGTTTGTCCAAGTTCAAATGGACTGAGTGGTAAATTGGTAAATTGATTAAGTAGACAAAGCCATATAGAAAGTGAATTGACGTAGAGCTAAGGAAAGTTGTGTGTTGCAACGCACCAGATATTTTTACTCGGCGTGTAAATGAATAATCACATTAAGCCACAGTGAACTGAAGCAGCCTCAAATACTTACCTAGCAATTGAGATTTTCATCGCCAATTCTTTAGTTATGTTAATATCTCCTTTACAACCGACGATTGTTTCTTCACTTTTCGGTAAAAACTGGAAGTCAACGTTCAATTTACATATATTAATCACACTTTGGTATCTAAAAAAGAAAAACAAGCGGTACGACAAAATCGAACATTATTAAGAATTTAGCTTCGAAATGTGATCTATAATTAAATAAAATTCGCCCGTCACCTGACAACTGAGAGCACACAAAATTATTCAAATCACGATCGTTCAGTAAAGACAATCATTACCTTTGACTGTTTAAGAAGTTGTGGCACAAAATGTTTTGTTTGATGCTCGCCCTCGGAAACAACCAAGCTTTCTTCGAGCAAAACGAAACCTTTCCGTAAATTCGAGCTGAACCGTCCGTCAAATCGAGTTCGCCGGTTATAAGTCGCAATAACGTTTTCTAATGACAATTATTGGAATCAAATCCACAAAAAAAATGTAGGTAATTGTGTGAGAAAAGAACAACAAAACAATCTTACTTTCGTTTGTGGCGGAATTTCGTACGGGAACGCGACGGTTTCTCCTCGTTTGAGTATTAGGTTTTTGCACCGAAGGGTCAAACAAGGATCGCTCACCGCTTGAATTTTATTCATTTCCAGCACCGTTTCTGAAAATTTCCTGGGCGTATCCAGAGCGGGACAAGCCTTGTCCAACATCATCAAGACGTCCTTTAGAAATTAAGTTCGTTACTGGGAGAAATTAAATAGGCCTCTCAAAAATATCAATAGTACAGTTATAAATGAATTGTAGTGATCTCTCTGCTGTGGTAAACATGTTGGTAGAACGAGTTCATGAATCATGGTTGATGGATATTGTAGTGAAATTAGCTTTAAGATAATCATTGTAATCAACTTAGCTTAAGTACACAACCAACAAATAATATGTTTTTATAATATTTTATATCAAACTATGGAGATACGTTGGAAATTAACCACTGACAGAAGGTCATCCACCTAGATTTCCCCTGGGCCCAGGTCAACCCCTTGAGTACACTGGGGGATTCCCAACACACGAAGAAGGGGGTACCTCGACCTGTATGAATATCGGAAGGACCTCTAGCCACTTCCATCTTTAACCTCACCAGCTTCGATGGCTTGGTAGTTAAAGTGGAACCTAAGAAGAAGTCCAAAGTGGTTCCCCAATGCCTCCGCTGCCTCAACTTCAGGCATACTGCCAACTATTGCCACGCAAAGTGGGTCTGCGCTTTCTGCGCAGGTCCTCATGCCACCCCAACCTGCCCAATCAAGGACTCTCGCAGGATGCCTGTCTGCGCCCACTGCAAGGGTCCCCACCGTGCCACCTATAGGGGCTGCCCAAAAGCCCCTAAGAAGCCCACCCAACAGAGGAAGGCAGCCCCCGCTCCTCCTCTGCCAGCCGCCAACCAGCCCCCCCGACCAGTCCCAACACCAGCCCCACTGGTCACCCCTTCCCTCTCATATGCCAGAGCTGCTGCAAGCAACTCCAAGCGCAGCCCCCTCCCAGCCACACCAGCCAACATCAGCCGCCACCTCTCCACCCCAGCCACAGGCGCTCCCAGTACGCCACCCATGTCAGCTGCAGCCACCCCATCAACTATCCCCTCCGAGGATCGTGAACGTGCCTTGCGGGACATTGCCTCCTGCCTCTCCCAGGCCGTCCTCCTCCTCCAGACCCTGTTCACCACCAGCGCCTAAAGCAACATCCATCCTAAATTGGAACGCCAATGGCATCTTGGCCAAACACCGCACCAAAGTTGCCGAGCTCCATGACCTACTACAGGAGTTATCAGTCGATGTGGCCTGCATCACTGAAACCCACACACGGTCTACCGACAAGCTCTTCATCCCAAACTTCTCGGTATACAGATGCGACCGCCCAGGATCCCAAACTGGGGGAGGAGTTGCCATCTTGGTCCGCAACTCCCTCAGACATCAAGCCTTCAGCACCCCCACACTATCCCTGGAAGCCTGGGGAGTAACAGTCCAGCTGAAGTCTGGCCCACTACGGAATGTCTCCTGCTACTCCCCGCCCAATACCCACAGCTTGGACGAGATTGTCCCCCTGCTAGACTCACCCTACCCAACAGTGCTTGCTGGCGACTTCAATGCCAAGCATCAGTCTTGGGGTTGCCGAACCAAGAACAGGAAAGGATCCTCCCTCCTCCGCTTGCTGTGTCGACACAACTTCTCCATAGATGCGCCGGCAGACCACACCTTCCACTCAGCCGACCCGAACAAACAATCGGACATCCTGGACCTCTTCATCTCGAAGAACACCACAATTGAGAAAGAGCCTTGGACCCTACCTGCTCTCGACTCCGACCACTACCCTGTGAGTCTAGAGAGATCCCTGGCACACCAGACACCACTCAGATCACCCACCAGCGAATCGACTGGCTCTCCCTTCGTTACTACCTGGAGACTTCCACCTTTAAATGTCGCACTCCCCGGTCAAGGGAAGACATCGACTCCGCTGTGTCCAACCTCACTCTGGACATCCAGGACAAGGATTGCCACAACCTCCTCTCCAGCTGCCCCAGGCTGCCAACGCCTCCCGCCGGACATCAGAGCCCTGATCCGGAGAAAGAACCACTTACGCAGGCTGCTCCAGCGGACCCGCCTCCAGTCCCTACGACCCAGGCTCAATGCCGCCAAACGGGAGCTCAACGCTGCCCTTCAAGCTATTAGAGACGCCAGCTTCGAAAAATACATAGCTGAAGCTGAACTCAATCCCAAGCGCTGCTGGAAGATCGTCAAATCCCTACGGAACAGGCAACCTCACTCTCCACCTCTCAGCCACAACAACACCTCACACTCCGCTGAAATCGACAAGGCAACCATCTTCGCCGAATCTCTTGAAGAACAGTGCTCCCCTTTTCCCTCGCACAACGACCACACCACCTTCCACGCCGAGGTCAACCGCCTAGTACACAGCTTCCCTCAAGGGCACCCTGCAACCTTCAGACCAACCTCTCCGAAGGAAATCAGCGAAACCATCAAAGGCCTCACCAAAAACAAGGCCCCAGGCAGCGATGGCATCTCAAACGGAGTCCTGAAGACACTCCCCAGGATCCACACAGTGGCCATCTGCAACATCATCAATGCCTGCATGCGCCTCCAACACTTCCCTGCAGCGTGGAAAGAGGCCACAATCATCTGCATCCCTAAGGCAGGAAAGCCTCTGAACAAAGCCACTAGCTACAGGCCCATCAGCCTTCTCTGCACCCTGAGCAAGATCGCCGAGGCCATCATTTTAACCCGCCTCATCGAGTTCATCGCCACCAACAAGGTTCTCCCAGACTTCCAACATGGCTTCAGACACCATCATGGAACCTGCCACCAGCTCCTCAGGGTGACTGAATACATAGCTGAGAGCCGAAACAAGCGTCGGCACACATCCATGCTTCTACTGGACGCCCGCCAAGCCTTTGACAGGGTCTGGCATGAAGGGCTGATATACAAGCTCATCCTGCTCCGCTGTCCACCCTCTCTCGTTGGTCTGATTCGCTCCTTCCTCACCGACAGGACCTTCAGGGTGAGAGTTGGCAAAACTCTATCCACCACCCACCGCATCAAGGCTGGCGTACCCCAAGGCTCAAAACTCTCCCCAGCCCTCTTCAACATCTTCTGCCATGACATACCTGTCCACGAGAAGATCATCACTGCACAATATGCGGACGACGTAGCTCTCCTCTATACCTCCAAAACCAAGCTGCACTGCGCCACAGTCATGAATAAGTTCCTGCCGTCTTTGCTCAGCTGGTACCACAAATGGGGACTACGCCTCAACGAATCCAAATCAGAAGCCGTCTTCTTTTCCCGCCGTAACATCCAAGTGGGGAACCATCCAATCCCCTGGAAACACCAGGCCAAGTACCTCGGTGTCATCTTTGACAGGAAACTCAACTGGTACAGGCAGACCCTCGCAGTTCGCGCCAAAATCAACGGAGCCTTCATTGCTCTCCGGCCGTTCTTCAACAACAGAAAGGTCTCACATCCAACGAAAATCCGTGTCTTCAACGCCATCATCAGGAGCATCAGCACCTACGCTATCCCCGTCTGGGGCATGGCCTCCTCCCTTCGCCAACTCGAGGGCACCTACTTGAAGTCCCTCCGAGGTGTCCTCCGCTCACCCCGCTACATCAGAAACTGGCAGCTCTTAAAGGAAACAGGCCTCCCCTCGCTCAGTGCGGCCGCCTCAACCTATGCCCTCAACCTCCGCACCTCTGTGGCGGGTCACCCCAACCCATCCATCAGCTGCCTCACACAATATGCCCCCAACCCCTCGGACATCGTCCGTAGGCCCTGCTCCCTCATTCCACGCTAACCCCGTCCCACCCTCCCTGCATCGCATATGCGCATGAGTCTTCCTGCATCTGCAGGCTGGCCTCCCATCCTTCTGGTTTAGAACCTCCGGGTTGGCAACCGCGGGGGAGGGGTTTTAGTCGGTAAAAATCCGACACTACCCACTTGGGTGTCTTTTGAAGATTTCCCCTCCCCGGAAGCGTCCGAAAAAAAAACAAAAAACTAGCCACTTCAGGCAGTCCCATTCCGACCTCCTGTCAGTTACTCACAAAAAACCTCTTTCCATTTTTAAACCTAAAAAAGAAAACGACTCTTTGCTTATTGAGTGTAGCTGTTACTCTACCCTGTAGAGTGTACTTGTCTCCTCAATAAACTCGTGTAGCTGTTACTTCCCTTCAGGGGTTCGTACTTGCTCCTACATTAAATTGGTGCAGCTGTTGGCCCTCTTCAAAGGCCGTACTTGCTCCCAATTTAGTATACGGACGAGCTGTTGATCCTCCTTCAGAGGTCCGTACTTGCTCCCCCATACAATCCAATTGGTGCAGCTGTTGGCCCTCTTCAAGGACCGTACTTGCTCCCAATTTTTGTATGGATGAGCTATTGACCCTCCTTCAGAGGATCGTACTTGCTCCCATATTTTTGGGAAATTAATGTAGCTGTTGATTTTATCATACTTGCTCCTATTTTCCTGTGGTGTAGCTGTTACCTCCTTCAGAGGTGTACTTGCTCCCACACGAGGTGTAGCTGTTCCTCATAACGAGGGTACTTGCTCCCTCAAACTAGGGACACCTCCTTCAGGGGTGGACAAGGTGGAGTCACATTTTACAAAAACTAAATATGAAAGTTGGACATGCCAAATCCAACCAAAAAAACGTATTAACTTCAAAAAATCATAACAATAGCTATAAGATGTTTAAAAGTGATATGTAATCAAATATTTACCTGCAATGAATTGATCGTCTTTATAAATTCAGCGCCAAGAGTGATCGAGCGAGACAAACTGACTGTCAAAGGGTACATGAATATTTCCAGGAAAACTAAGAGTAAAAGCACCTGAAATTGTTAACGGATTTCAATATTCAAGAAGATACCTGACATTTACAATTTAAGACGGGTTAAGAACAAGATCAATTACTTTTTCTTGGGGAAGAAGGTCGCCAAACCACGAATGCGCCATAAGAAACACCATCGTCACAATTTTTGTGTAGTTGAGCGATATTAAAAAAACTATGCTTTCGTACCAAGCCATAGATTTAACTGTCGTTTGTTTAAATCTAAAACATAAATAAGAAACAAGAAAGTATGGCATGTAGCTTCCTCGAATCCGCAACACAACGGCGTAGATAAACATAACTTTACAATTTAGTCGATAAATCAAAAAAGCACGTATCCAGCTCAAATGATAACAGTAAAAAATTAGGGAGGTAGTCCAATTAGCTACCTAAACGACAATTTTTAATAGTGACTAGAAAATAATTAGCAGGAACCTCAGAAATTTCGGTTTTCAAACTACTGTCGTTTCTTGGACAATATCGCTCTCAGCATTTTCCCTCCAAATCCTGAGGAAATACGAACCTTTTCAAAACATCGTGTTGGCACTCCCATGAATTACCTGTATGGTGGTTACACAATAAAGATCGTGACATAAACAGGAACACTAAGCATTACCGATTATTAGCGTAAGCACTTTACGGGATCATTAAGCACTACCGATGTCTATCCTTACAACATTGAGCCGAGTTCTAACACGCTCACATAATCGGAGCGAGAGACATTAATTGGCTGAGCGACTGAGGAAAGTTGTGTGAGGCGTCGCAACAGATATTTTAAAACGATTCCTTCAAAATGTTGACAAATATTTTCCGTTTTTTCAAAAACTGCGCTGCGTGTTCATACAAGATGTCACAGGGTTTAAGTACGACCACCGTTAGGTGAAACATACCTGCGTACTGATATATTATTAAAATATATATTGTGAAGATAGTACTGAAGCTTTGAGGCCCAAGTCGGGCTTCCTATAAACCGCAAAACACCTAAGCGAGTGAACTAGATTTAAAATATCTGGTGCGTTGCAACACACAACTTTCCTTAGCTCTACGTCAATTCACTTTGTACATGGCCTTTGAACTTGGTCAAACAACACGTCACAGCAGCAGGAAACGGTAGCGCCTACAGTTCTGGAATTTATTGTGCTGCTCGAACTCATTTCAGGGCCATTATTGAGCAATTGGTACACAGATAATCGATGAGGCTGTAAACACAAATTTTTTGAAGAAGGATAGTAATTACTTATGCAGAGCTATTGGGTAATAACTGTTAGAACTGGTAGTAAGCGAAACGACAGTAGTTGAAATTCAGGAATTTCTGGTGTGAGCCCCATGTATCTCATCAGCGTTTATAAACACTCACCCTTTAGGTATTATATATTGGACTACAATACCAATTTTTTTTAACATTCTACTGACATTCCAGCGGAGGTTATAAGAAAAATATCTGATGCGTTGCAACACACAACTTTCCTTAGCTCTACGTCAATTCACTTGTGTACATGGCTAATTCGACTCAATCAATTCATTTATCACTCAGTTAATTTGAACTTGGTCAAACAACGCTTTACGGCAGCAGAAAGCGGTAGCGCTTACAGTTCCGGAATTTATTGTGCTGCTCGTACTCATTGCAGGACCATTATTGAGCAATTAGTACACAGATAATTAATGAGGCTGTAAACAAGATTTAAAAAAAAAGAATAGTAATTACTTTTGCAGAGTTATTGGAAAATAACTATAAGAACTGGTAGTAAGCGAAACGGCAGTAGTTGAAATTCAGGAATTTCTGGAGTGAGTCCCATATATCTCATGAGCGTTTTTAAACACTCAATCTTTAGGTATTGGAATGGACTACAACACCGATTTTTTTTTACATTCTACAAGAATTCCAGCGGAGTTTATAAGGAAAAAACTGCGCGAAAAACGCTTTTGGTCGAAAATTTTGATAATTTATTGTGCTGCTCTCGTCATTTTCCCACAAATGGGAATTTTACGGTATAATTGCCTTATTGAGAGCTACCAATATAAAAAATGTAATCAAATCGTTAGAGCCGTTTTTGAGAAAAAAAAAAATTTGGTTTTGATCACTATGATAACTATAGTTAACTTTCGGTGGATTTTATCCATACCCTTATTTTGGCGTCCCATGAAGGTCTGCGAGCGAGATATCAAGTTTGAGCTGATTTGGTACGATGGTTCTCTCTAAAAATCGTTCACAGACACACAGACCATTTTCCCAAATAGTGTTTTTCGGACTCAGGGGGGTCTGAAACGTAAAGATCTGAGAAGAACTCAAAATTTTTTTTTCGGGCGATTACATAACTTTCCTTTCTACTTCGTAGAGCAAGGAAAGTAAAAATAGCGCTAAAAACGCTTTTCGTCGAAAATTTTGATAATTTATTGTGCTGCTCTCGTCATTTTCCAACGAATGGGAATTTTATGGTATAATTATCTTATTGAGAGCTATCTATATAAAACATTTAATCAAAATCGTTCGAGCCGTTTTTGAGCAAAAAAATTTGGTTTTTGATCACTATGATAACTATAGTTAACTTTCGGTGGATTGTATCCATACCCTTATTTTTGCGTCCCATGGTAACCTATCGGCGAGATATGAAGTTTGAGCTGATTTGGTACGGTGGTTTTCTCTAAAAATCGTTCACAGACACACAGACCATTTTCCCAAATAGTGTTTTTCGGACTCAGGAGGGTCTGAAACGTAAAGATCCGAAGAAAACTCGAAATTTTTTTTTTCAGTCGATTACATAACTTTCCTTAATACTTCGTAGAGCAAGGAAAGTAAAAACTTAAATAATGCCTACCGCCTGTGGTTTTTGATCGATTCGGCAAACATCCTGTCCAACTGGTACGCTTTAATTTCTTCCAGCCCTCGTCGGTACTCGTTGACAACTTTTTCCAAGTCGTTACTTTGTCTTATGTACTTTTTCCCAGCAGAATCACTTCGGTAAGCCAATAATACTACAACAGAACCAATACGCTGGTAGTACACGACGAGTGAGAAGTACGAGTATGTAAGCGAAAAGAGCCTTAATTATTTAACCTTACCTTGACAAGGGATGGTGGTAAGGAGAACTACAACGGTCAACAGTATTGAAGAGCTCGATATCTTATAGAAGTGAATGAGAACCCCCGCTAGGGCAATCATGTAGATCAGGACTACAAATATGTAAGGAGTGAACAACAGAAGATTGTCCAGCTTCGATAATCTTCGAACAACTTCCATCACTTTATGGTTTAGATCCGAATAGTCAACGTGCGACGTGTCAATCAAAAGTATCTGTGAAAATACACACTTGATTATCGTCTAAAGTTGCTATTAATTCTTATAGAAATTGCAAAGAAGTAATTCAGCATAATTAAAAAAGGATCAAAGACAGACAGCTTTTTATTCAACCCCGAAAGCATGTCACGTATAAAGGTGTATACATTTCATTCACAAGCGTGTACATTAAGGCGGTCAACGCATTTCCTCAAAAATTGTCATGATAAACAACATTTGGATAGTAGTTAGTTGAACGCAGCTAATTTTATCACAATAGTTGTTTTGGACAAAATTTTAAAAACTATAATTTAATAGTGCTTGCCAAACCTCATTTCGCCATGCACCTTGGCTTATACCTCCATTCAACGGTTGGTTACAGAAATTGTTGCGAATTACAAAATATTTCTGAAAGATTTTGTAATTTTAAACTATAAATATTTTGTATAACTATAATACTATAATATTAAACTATAAAATGTTTAGTCATTAAAGAAATTGGGTTATGTCCGCCAGTAGGCAAATTACTAAAGTTAACGTACCTGTTAGTGAGTCCGTCTCCTCTAACCCCCACAGTAACTCACAAGCCAGAGGAGACGGACTCACTAACAGGTACGTTAACTTTAGTAAATGTTTAGTCCATCAGGTTGATAAAATGTCTACTTTTATTATAGAAAATTTGAAAAGTTTGAAAAACACGATTTTTGGCCGTTTGTTTATATTTATTCGTATCTTCGTTCAACGAACTGCTCGAGGAACATTTATAAAGAACAATAAACTACATATCGATTGGTAAAAAACACCTGAGAGTTTAACGTAAATCATTAACGCGGTTTGCTCTTTTTCGAGGAAATTGCAAAAGATCGCTATTTATTGATTCTCCCTACAACCACCCTCCCACCAGTTGCGACGATGGATACTGTTCGTAATCTTATTTTCCAGTCAGAAAAATCAAAACACAAAAAAAGGACGAGATTATTTCGCACTTACACTCAAACGACGAAACGAAACCCGATTGTTTTTTCAACGCTTCTTTCACAAGTCAAAAGAATCACTTTGAAACTGAACAGAATCCACGTACTTTTTGAAGAAGAAGAGTCTGCAATGAAATTCTAAGTTGTATGCCCATATGAATGACGCTAGCTTTCCACAAATGTTTCAAAACTACATAAAGAAGTGAAAGGGTCCACAGGGACAAGCTGTAGAAAAGCGATGGGTCACAAGTGTAGTAGTAGTAAAACAAAGCTTGCATCGCGCTGAAAAGAACATTTTAAAAATTATTAACTATGTTGCTCTTATTTACAGCATAGACAGTTTTGAAATAGGGATGACACTATTTTTAGCATATTGAGCATTAAGAGTATGAATATACGAGTACTACTAGTAGAGACGGGGACTCTCTTGGTTATGTTGACGAAATTTGTATTGAATAGTAACACAATCAATGCTCCTACACCTTTCTATCTACTATACTCCACTGGTGAATGTGACCTAGGTAGTGTACTGGTGATAAGCTGTGTTGGAAGGCACGCACAAAGAAATAGGTGAAAGCCCGCTCCTCTGTTTATGGCTGATAAGTTAATACTAAACAATGTACATCTAGCAGGAATTATCCACTATGCTATTGAGTTCTCATTTTGAGTGCAGTTTTGAACCTTCACTACCCACAGTAACATCAGCTTTGACCAGTGAAAGTAACAATCAGGCTTCTCGACGGAGAGTTTTTTATTAACATTTCGAAAACTGAAACTATGGATGCTAGAACGTTATTATAGAAGGATGAAGTTTCAAAGACGCCAACAAAGAGAAAAAAGGGTTGTACATTAAATGGAGTAAGAAAAAATAGAGCAACAGTAAGTGAATGGGATTAATTGTATACCATTTTTCGTTCGTACAGAACAAATGGCTAATCTTTTTGTTAAAACTCGCGTTCATTTCTGTCAAAGAACCAATATATTCCCAGTTTTCAACATTCAGAGTTCGAGCAGTACCTTATAAATTCGATAGTCAAGAGACACGTGGACAGAATCACATAAGCTGGCCCGTAACATCGCCAGGCTGCGTATAAAAAACGGGGTTTTCTGTTGGAGTCGATACTTGCCAAAAGTTCGTTCGTCCAACACCTGAAAAAATGTATTAGAAAAAAGATGAGCGGTTTACTCTTAGTGTTAGCTGTTATCTATTTGAGCATTTTGTTACGGAAAGACAGATTGTTGCACAAAGTAGATTGGTTTAGTTCGAATTACAGTTAATCCTTATTTGTGATGAGCACTGCAGCCTAGAGTCCTATTGTGTCAGTCCTAATGTGTCACAGGTCCATGCCTAGCTTTCTAAGGAATGTCAGATATTTCTTGCAAGAGTCTTCTTTGAGAAGTTGCACCGAAGGCCAAAAATCGCTCCGTTTCAAGCTTCTGGCGCTCGGCTAGGACATGGTAGGGAGTTTCCTCGTCTGTACTCCACCACATTCACCAAGGGGTGTAGATTATGCCCATAACATGCATGTGTTTGTTCATTTTGCAGTATCCTGTGATAATTCAACCTGCCTCAAGTCCTTCCTCTCATTATCAAATGGCCACGTTGGTTCTCAGATGAGGCGTTTGGAGTGCCTCACTCTTGCAGCCTTTCAGACAGTCTGATCCATTCTCACGGCAGATTCTCTCACTGTCATCTTGACTAGTAACAGAGGTGCCCCACAGTAGGGAAGTGCCCTATAAATACAGTAGATGAACCGAGTCTGGCCAAGTGGCCCGCTTTCTCATTTCCAGTGATCACCTTATGCACAGGAATCCAATAAAGCAATTGGAGTTTGCTATAGAGTTGAATCGCATTCTGCACTCCCTTACTAGTTTTGAGGTTGTGCAATAGTTCTTCAGTCATTACGTTGATAGTTTTATTTCTACCCCCTTTTTTTATGCATTATGACGTCCCCAGTGATGAAGCATAAAACTCTGCTTGAAAACCCCGTCACGCTCTTCCCAGAGACAGTATCCTTCAGGGGTTTAGAATCATTAGTGTAGATGTTGATACCATTAGAAGGTTAAAATAGACGACTTTTGCAGTTCCATAGGCTTCCTTATGACAAATGTATTAAGAGGAAGACCAAACCTTTTCTCCATCGTACTAGTAGGTAGGGCTTCCATCATCCCAGCTATTAGCCTTCGTATTTCGGCTAGGCTGCTACAGTTATTTCTGATGGTAGCTCTGTATGAGAAGATTGATCTCAAAACGACCTCATAAAACGAGCAGGGCATTCTAGGCTTTGAACCGCATGTTCTCTTGCACATTATTTGACACGTACACAGGGTCGTTTTCGCCTTCTTTGTCGTATATATGATGTGGTCTTTCCAATTTAGTTTACGTTCCTGACAATTGACATGCTCACTGAGCTGAACTACATCGCTATACTAACGGTAAAGTGTCCACAGGGCTTGGGATAGTTAAAGGCGTTCATCTCCACCATAGCAAGGAATCCATCGCCATGTTAACTCAGTGACAAATTAAAATTAAACAAATTTCAACTCTAGCAGATATCCATTGCAGTTGGAATAGCAAGCACCAATTAGAAAACTCTGCAAATTATTACACAATGGTTTATTATTCTCATGAACAGCTTGACCTAGTATTACTGCTCCAAGACCCATCCCATTCGATTCAGCATCGAAAAATACTTGTAAACCATACGAAACATGACCTGACTACAATGGAAATACGAAAACTAAATATTCCCCCGGCGCCAGGCGCCCGTAAGCGCCTGTATGCAATTGGCACGATGTTGCGAGTTGAGCGGGCGGGTGGTTTTGATGAGACGAGAGGAAGGGAGTACAAACGACGACACGTTGACTTCCACTGTAGTTCCCGCGAGTTATTTAAATTAGTAGACTTTGGCTCACTATAATTACTGTAATTTTACTATACGCAGTTGTGCACGTCTGATACTCATTCCATTGGACCCAGGATGTAAATACCTTCAAGACGATACGAAACACGGCGTATTTGCGAATTATACTGCATTTTGTTAAATTTTTGGAATCAAGTTTGGAAGTATCAAATTTTGAGGAGGGGTTGTAAAAAATGTTTCCTGACCGAAAACATAGGTTTATTATTCAGAATAAAAACACGGAATATCCGCGGGTGAAATTAATTTTATTATAAAATAGAAATTAGAAAAGAAGTACGGCATAGACAAACGTTCGAGTAGAAACTGAAACCGGTTTACAACTAGAAAATTCTCGTCGAAATTTACCACTTTTTCCAATTTCTATTTCATAACTACATGGCTCCCTGGCCTATCAGTTGACGGGGCATTAGTTGGTATTTGAATCTCAATAAAGTAAAATAAAGTAATTAATTTATGTAGAAACGTGTTAGAATTAAAAGAATGAGAGATATTTGCCCTAAAAATCAAAATGACCTATGAAAGACCATAAAAATAGCCAAATAAGTAAGTAGGTTGGATGTAATGCAGGTTTAGTTCAACATCTTCGGATAACGTACAAACGAACCTTCGATTTTAAAACGAAAATTTGATACGACCCAATGACCTACAAACATACTTTTGAATGTGTTTTCTCAAATGAACGCTGTGGAGAGACTCTCGTAATGGCAGAGGCTTATCGATGCTCAACTTCGGGTGCAAATCGAAAATCGGTAGCAGCCACCTGAAAACGTTGATGAAATACTTCATGCTTCACGAAATAATCCTTCAAAACTCGACATTTACGCGGGACGAATGACGATTCAGCCCAATGGTAGTTTACTACGAGACGTCAGGTGATCTTTACGACAGATATACTACGCATTTTGTCCGTGAAGGGAATTTGACAAGTCTCATTACGAAGGAGTTGGATCTCGAGAGTGGGGATTATCGCGGCGGCTGTTGATGGATATCAAGTGCCACTCGAAAAACGCAAATAAATGACACGATCGTCCAATTTATTTGCGGTACCTGTCATTCATTTTACCCAGTAATCTGAATCGGTGACCTCTTTTCATATTTCCTTAGGTTTACGGAATTGGAAGAAAGCAGGAAGAAAACAATTTTTCTTTTCTTCAGATATCTACGTGGTAAAGGCTTTTGACCCCAAAAAACACAATTTCACAAAAGTTTGAACACGATTGTGACAGAACGACTATCAAATCCGCTCGAAATAAATATGCCATTCAAAACTGGCTATAGTTATCATAGTGATCACAAAAACGATTTTGGTTACATTTCTTGTGTTGACAGTTAAAAGCTATTAGTATTAGTATAATATTTTCATTAGAGGGACAATAAGGGGCAACCCAACTATTGTTTTGACAAAAACCAGTTTATCCCACTAAATTAATAAGTCCAGAAAAATATTTGGTGTGACGCAGCTTATAATTTTCCTTACCCACTTTCCACACACACGTTCGCTGCTAGTTCGATCCATTTTTCTATCAGCTCAAACGAACTCGAAACACAACTTTCCACGTAGGAACTGGCAGAGCACCAAGTTCTGAAATTTATTGACGTATTGCAACGTATGCCACGACCTTAATTCAAGTACCAACGTACAGGTAAATTACGGGACTGCCGACATGATTTTTCTGGGAAGGTTGGTGTTAAGAGTCGTGGAATTATAGAGGAAACACTGCGAAAGAAATTAGTTTGAACTTCAGAATTTCTGTGGTAGCACCTGATTATTTGATGGCTATCATTAAACTCCCTCAACCTTACATGAGTACCAACCAGATTTTTTGGGAACATTATTATTCTCTTAGACAGTATGATTGTATCCTATTTTATCGAACGTCGAAAAATATTAATAAAACATGTCTGTGGGAAAGATATCGGAGTGGCTTGTATAGTCAAATATTACCCCGAGGACTTCCCTCAAATAATTTACTCTCTTCCCTTGTAATAAATATCTGGTGCGTAGCAACACACAACTTCCCGCCACCCACGTAATTTCGAACACCACCTACATAGGCGGGCGCTATATCTTCGTTCAACGCATTTTTACAGGAACATTTATGGAGAACAAAATGTTGGGACTAGTTAGCTGAGAGTACTCCGTAGGTTTGATCGAAATCGTTAGAGCCGTTTTTGAGAAAATTGGAAAACCGATAAATTAATATTCGACAAATCTCCTTTTCTGAGTTAACTTGGCTTGTATCTCCGTTCAACATATATATGTAATGAATGACAATGTCACCCATTATGAGTGCGTCACATTTAGAATCTGCCGCGTGATCGAAGAGCCAACTCGATATTCGAAGTGGACCGCAGCCGCGAGGACAGATGAAAGATATGCTATCATAGTGCACCGCGTTGTCTAATTGAAGTGACTTCAAGTTAACTCTACAATTGAACAATACCGGAATAGGATCTTTAAATGTAGTTTCTCGTTATTTCAGGTGAGATAATCTTTATATTCTCTACAATACCCCCCTTTGACGAATCGTTTGTAAAATAAAAACTCGTTATTTCAGAGAAACGCATCTACATCCTTATTCCATTGACGGAGATCGGAGAGATATTATATATATATATATACGGAAATAATTATGGGGAACGAAATGTTGGTATGGGTGACTAAAAGACACTCCATTAGGATTTATCACATCAGGTGAAAAAGTTACCCTGGAATTTACGGAAATTTGAGAAAAACCGTTATTTTTGACACATTTTGATTTTTATCTCTGTTCAATGGACCGTCACAGGAACATTTATTGAGAGGAATATGTAGGTATTATCTATTTGTAAACATCCTGTGAGTTTGGTGAAAATCGCTGAAGCCATTTTGCCAAAAAGCGTAAAAAACCTATTTTTGCTTCAGGGGCCCATATCTCCGTTCACCGTATTTTCATGGAGATATGTATGGAGAAGAAAAGTTAGGTATTGATTAGGAGAAGATAATTTGAAAGTTTAATCAAAATCGTTAGAGCCGTTTTCGAGAAAAAAGCGAAAAACCCTAGTTTTTGGTACATTTTCGTCCCCCCCCCCTTACCATCGGCCGAAATCGTCCATAACCTTATTTTGGTGTCTACAAAAAATAACAAATGAAACAAAAAAAGAACCAGCTCAATCGGATCAGCCGTTCTCCCGCAAATCGAACTACAGACACACACACACACACACACACGGACCACGCGCCGAAATTAGGTTTTTTAGACTCAGTAGGCCTCAAAACGTAAAGATCTGAAGAAAACCCAATTTTTTTTTTTTGACCCGATTACTATACTTTCCTTCCCTTCGGGTAGCGGAAAGTAAAAACTGCGTCCCCCCCCCCTCTTCCGATATGAAAGGTCAAATGAACTAATCGCAGGAATTAAAACAGGACTCACCCTATTCCTCCTGGCGGCAACTTCTTCCTTGCCAGTAAAACAATGGAAGGATGCAACTTCCATAGTTTTATTAGCAATATGAGCAGGGAAAAAACGTATTAATTGGGGAATCAAATTAACGAACAGGTCAAGGTCGAGTTTTGCGCGTCGGCAGTCCCCGGGGTGAGACAGGAAAAAATATCTGGTGCGTTGCAACAGACAACTTTCCTTAGCTCTACGTCAATTCACATGTGTACATGGCTAATTCTATTTAATCAATTCATTTGTCACTCAGTTCATTTGAACTTGGTCAAACAACGCTTTACGGCAGCAGGAAGCGGTAGCGCCAGTTCTGGAATTTATTGTGCTGCTCGGACTCATTGCAGGACCATTATTGAGCAACCGGCACACAGATAATTAATGAGGCTGTAAACACGAATTTTTTGAAGGAGGATTAGTTCTCACTTTTGGAGAGTTATTGGGTAATAACTGTTAGAACTGGTAGTAAGCGAAACGGCGGTAGTTGAAATTCAGGAATTTCTGGAGTGAGCCCCAGGTATCTCATGAGCGTTTTTAAACACTCACCCTTAAGGTAATGGATTGGACTACAATACCAATTTTCTTTAACATTCTACTAACATTCCAGCGGAGTTTATAAGGAAAAACCTGCGCTAAAAACGCTTTTCGTCGAAAATTTTGATAATTTATTGTGCTGCTCTCGTCATTTTCCCACGAATGGGAATTTTATGGTATAATTGTCATATTGGGAGCTACCAATATATAAAATTTAATCAAAATCGTTAGAGCTGTTTTTGAGAAAAAAAATATTTGTTGTTTTGATCACTATGATAACTATACTTAAATTTCGGTGGATTTTGTTCATACTCTTATTTTGGCGTCCCATGGTAACTGGCAGGCGAGATATCAAGTTTGAGCTGACTTGGTACGGTGGTTTTCTCTAAAAATCGTTCACAGACACACAGACCATTTTCCCAAATAGTGTTTTTCGGACTCAGGAGGGTCTGAAACGTAAAGATCTGAAGAAAAAAAAAAAAAATTTTTCAGCCGATTACATAACTTTCCTTTCTACTTCGTAGAGCCAATCCGAAGAAGAAAGTAAACAGGTGGAGAATGTGCGCGGCGAGGAGGGGACAACGACAAGAAAATTCAAGAAGAGCCGGAAGGGCTCTGAATGCCGGCAAGTGGCAGCTTCATACCCAAGAACGGCTACACCAACAATCTGGGAACGACAATCCCATATGCAATGTTAAGATAACCAATAACACCCTCTCGTTCGATTCAGTATCGACAAATACTAGTAAACGAAACGAAACATGTTTGGCTACAATGGAACAAGAATTGACGTGATTGAGTGGTCTATTGAGCTACCTTTACGATAAGAGTTTAATAATGGTTAGGAAATAATTGGGTGTATCACACCACTTGACTATAATGTCAAGTGTTCCTTATAATGTCAGGTTACCAAACCAACTCACAAAAATCATGATGCTCATAAATTACTGCACTGGTTATGCACATCCGCATAGGTCACGTCTAATCTGGATGTCAAATCTGAACTCAGTTCACCTCAGCAAAATTTTCTCAAGTCAATAAAAGGTTTTTTTGCAGGAGAACGTTGTCAATGTACATTAGGGAGAGAGAAATTTGCAGTGGTTATACGTATGAGGGACTAATGATAATATTAGTAATGATAATTTAGACAACCTGGTGAGTAGTCCAATCACACGGGTGCCCGAGCCACAATTGAAAGGACGCATTTCGGCCTTAAACTATCATTGATGGCTGTGACTTCGAAATTCCATATCCAGAAACCCGCTCTTCTCTTTCATTTTGACACTTATCAGGCACTCACTGAGCCTCAACCATTTGCAAACTGAGACACTTTCATTGTTAACGTTCAAACGAAAGCCACACGCAAAATAAAAGCCATTCGCTTCGCTCGAAGTTGTTCTTATCTTCTTCATGGTCACTTATTATCGGTTCACCTTAAAGCGAGCGCTCGTTAACTTCGTTCTTGTTTTCCTTTAGCGATTAACGTAAGTTTTCATAGTAACGGGAAAAGTCTGAAATCATTTGGACTGATGGGCGCTGCAGACCGATGACTCGACCTTCATATATTTGACGGCTCTACGACTGTAGGAACAGTGGGACAGGTCAGTTGATTGACTGACCACTTAATAGTAAATCTGACTCAATATTTACGTTACTAAAGGTAACAAATTTCTGACGGATTTATTGACCAACCCACCAACAGAAGATACCGAGTGATCAACCCTTGCAACGCATTATTCCAAAGAGTGCATGCCCAATTGAGCAAAACCACTCTCTCCTCTCCTATTAGTCCTCCTCTGCTATTAAAACCCTTTCTCTCCTGACTAAAATCTCCAATTCTTCTATGGCTGGATCTACTCCATTACTGTGTAGGAGGATGGTGCATTTATATTGAAAGCACGTGGACCCGTAAATAATCATTAGCCAACTTATAATTAAACGTAATATTGCCAACCATCAAGAGTGAGAATGGTCTTGAAGCCAATCTGACCATCCAGTACTTCCAGTTTGTAAGAAAAATCTAAAAGGACCACCTTTGAATCTCCAGTTCGGAGAGCGCACTGGGTCGACATATAGAGTGAGAAAAAGGTAGTAACGCAGTAGCTTCAACCAGAGTAAAATCTCGTGCTCTTCTGAGTTATCAAGGACAATATATGATGGCTGAAGGAAAATTGCTACGAGTCGATAAACACCCCAACGTTACGAGCAGTGTCAGTGGCGATCTATCAATGCGAGAAATGTGTTGCAATTGTTCCTGCGATTTGACACGGTACAATTGGTAGTAAGAGATGATTGGTCGAACGTTAAATAGTCAGGGAGCTCAAACAGCGTTGGAGGTATTGACAATCCTCTTCAGAAGAAACGCACCTGAAGATCTCCAGATCGGACACAAATACGAAATTATATAGAAAGAAGTTATAAACATTTACCACGCGTCATGAAAGTAATCAACACGACACGTTAATTCGACTCGGAAAACATTCGACCATTGGGATACTGCAAAGCCAATCAATAAACACGGCCAAGAAAAAAATCCCATATATTTCTAAATTGAAATTAACGAGACTTACTTTACAAACAACTTCGAGTAACACATAACTTACATCGTTAAGCCTAATATGGCTAAGTAATTTTTTTCAAATGGTGAGAATCTCCAACTTTTTAGAGTACGAAAGCTGTTTTTTTCTCCAAATAACATTGGGCTGTGTGTCACAGTACGACACAAATGATAAAGAATTTAAAAAAATGTTCAAAAAGTACGTGGAGAATTTAAATTAGAACTTGAAACAACGGCTAAGCAGTTTCATGATAATAGACTCGTGCAATTTACACATAAACATTAATTTGAGTGCCAGGAGTTAGTCGACGACACAGATTGAACTATAAATTTTACAAATAGTATTGTCATTTATTCAACTTCTTTTTTGTTGAATAACCGGGCACAACGATATATTATGAAAGTGAAAGACTACGATGAAGCTTTTTTAAAGTTTTAGTTATTTGTTTAATTAATGAGTAATGCATAATTATTGTCAATTGTAGTTCCAACGGCCAAATAGAAAACAACTCTTATGTACGTCGTTGAATATGAGCAATATTAGTATGCAATAAACCAGGGGCAACAGGATGGTTTGGGGATTTCTGTCGTTAGCAAATCGTCTCAACTGGAAGCAACTGAGGTCATGGGGGAGGGGGGGGGTTAGAAACTGTTGATTATGGGGTTATCCTAGGCAGGACGCATCTGTTCCTTATTTACATACATTCACTATGCACAATCAGCGGTATAGGAAACATCTTGTGGGTGATACGTGAGGGATGGCATGAATTGTTCCCTGAAGCACAAGCTGTTTCTAACCTTCTGTTAGTTTTCTAACCTTGAACGTAAATAAAACAAAATATGTGGAAGCGTGGGCAAGGTACATCTCGATCTGGTCTCGAAACTACATTCTGTACGTCCACACCAGCCAATGCCACAGCAACTACGCTCTCTGGCATCCCAGAAGACAGAAATCTTACTGCTGACACGAAAACGAGTTGATAGAAATGTGCAAATGCTTGTGGATGGACACAACATTATGGCATCCAATGCAATGCCTGGGAGTGATGTTGGACGGGAAATTGAATTTCTGGATCCACATACGAACAGTTGCAGACAAGGCGGCAGTCGTTGTGGGGAGACTGAGCCGGCTTATGTCTAACATAGGTGGCCCATCCCCTAGGAAGCGTAAACTGCTAATGAGAGCAGCAGAGGCCATAATGCTGTATGGTGCGGAAATATGAGCAACCTCACTTCGATGCCAAAAACATAGAACCAGAATCGAAGGAGTGCAGACAAGAGGGGCTCTCAGGATCTACAGTGCATACCGCACAGTATCGACACTGGCAGCCCAGCTGATTGCGGGGGTTGTCCCAATTGACATGCTGGCAAAAGAGCGGCAATGGGTCTATCGAAGAAAGGGGGAAGAGACACCGTTGACGATCGTCAAGCAGGAGGAAAGAGAGGTCACTCTCAGACAGTGGCAGCGCAGTTGGGATGCGGAGAGTCAAGGGACGGTGGACCGCCTTGTACAGAGCGTTGAAACATGGACGACAAGGAGGCATGGAGAGGTAGGTTACTACCTGACCCAGTTTCTCACTGGGCATGGGTATTCCCGGGCCTACCTTAAAAAAGTGGGAAAGTCAGCAGACTCCATATGTCTTTACTGCTGGATGGAAGATGAAGATGTTCACCACACCTTTTTTGTGTGCCCCCACTGGGACGAAGAGAGGATACGGCTGGCCGACAAGCTTGGAGGACTGTCCGCAGAGACAATTGTCAATGTTATGATGAAAAGAAGAGAAAATTGGCAAGCTGCGACAGACTACGTGCACAGCATACTCAAAAAGAAAGAGATGAACCGAGAATGGGAAGGACTAAAGTTAACGTACCTGTTAGGTGAGTCCGTCTCCTCTGGCTTGTGAGTTACTGTGGGCAAGCGCTTTCGATGTAAAGACATCATCGTCTGGCCGTTTAGTCAGTACTGGAGTCAGTCAGTTGGTCGTGGTCTTTATATACAAAGAGAAAAGTGAAAGGAGTGATGGAGCGTTGGGGAAGGGGCGGGGAGAGGTCTTGTTGGTCAGTCTTGTTAGTAGTACCTTAGCCGGACTGGCTGTGTTAGGTATTAAAGAAATTGGGTTGTGTCCGCCAGTAGGCAAATACTAAAGTTAACGTACCTGTTAGGTGGACACAACCCAATTTCTTTAATACCTAACACAGCCAGTCCGGCTAAGGTACTACTAACAAGACTGACCAACAAGACCTCTCCCCGCCCCTTCCCCAACGCTCCATCACTCCTTTCACTTTTCTCTTTGTATATAAAGACCACGACCAACTGACTGACTCCAGTACTGACTAAACGGCCAGACGATGATGTCTTTACATCGAAAGCGCTTGCCCACAGTAACTCACAAGCCAGAGGAGACGGACTCACCTAACAGGTACGTTAACTTTAATGGGAAGGACCCTAGAAATGATAAAGCTGTAGAGCCATGACAACACGACTGACCCGAAGTAATACAGAAAGTAGTTCCGGGTCAGTCGTTCTAGAAGAAACGGCGGTTTTTTAGACGAGTTTAATGATGCCGAATATATTACTCAAAACTATACTGAGGGTTATTAATGTTTCCACGTTTCCCATCATGCTTGTCGAACGAGGAATCAAACATGTTGACCATTAAGCAACACTTCAGTGTTATAAAGCTCGTTCGACCGGTAAAACTCTCTCTCTCTGAGGGTTCAGGTACAGTCATATCAATAATGAAACAGACTTGTGATAAAGATTATTCTTTTACCCTCTTATTTCATGAAACATCTCTCTCTCTAAAGTTAACGTACCTGTTAGGTGAGTCCGTCTCCTCTGGCTTGTGAGTTACTGTGGGCAAGCGCTTTCGATGTAAAGACATCATCGTCTGGCCGTTAAGTGAGTACTGACTTAACGGCCAGACGATGATGTCTTTACATCGAAAGCGCTTGCCCACAGTAACTCACAAGCCAGAGGAGACGGACTCACCTAACAGGTACGTTAACTTTAGTAATTTGCCTACTGGCGGATATAACCCAATCTCTCTCTCTCGCTCGTATGACATAGTGTGCACGCAGGCTGTTTGGATAGTTTGACTTCTATCCTTGCGACAAAATTAATAGACACAGTGATAAGAGGTAGCAGGTGTATTTGTCCTAATTTACAGTAGGTAGGTGTAGAGTGCACCACGTCAGTTATTATTCATGAATACTCCACAGGCAGTAACGGTTTTTACTAGACATACTCGTAGATCTGCATGGTTACTGTGCATGAGGAGGGATCATTACTGTTTGAATCCATGTAGAGTCTCTCTATATTGAGGTTCAGCATTTCCAAGGAATTCCGTGATTGCAGTGCTCTGCTCCAACTACTAACGTTATCTAATAATAACACATATGTACAAACATGAAAGAGGATTTAATAGCTTTTTTAAATCACCTCCTTCACGAAGTGGGCAGAGGCAAGATGAAAATTGCCAAAACTGTAGTGTTTGACCACTCATCCAACATTCACCATTTGTTCAAGCCAACACACAAAAAATAGCGCATTGAAGTCTCTATGTCTTGTAAATAACTAGATCGTCCAACTGCCAGACTAATTTCCTTCAGATGTTGGGAACTTTGCACGAGTCGAACCCGTTGATGATTTCTGTCTTTCATGCCATTTACTCGGTAGACCAAATGATGACACTGGGCGACGAATCTTTTATCGTTCAGACAAGCCAAGCGATTATAACTGGCGCCAGCCCGTGCATTTTATTGTTTCTTTTCCTCATGACTCTAAATCTGTCGTATTTGATGAGCCTTGAGCTCCATATATGCGGACAAATAACGGGAGAGTTGGGTTGAACGCTGAGATGGAAGGGTTCTCTTTTCGAAGAAATTGCTGCCAATAGCTCAACGAAAAATTGGTGTTCATTGTGTTGTGGAGGTCTTCATAGGAGTATTATTGGGAAGGTAACATTTCATTTTCTGAACTGATCTTACTAGTTTGCACCATACAACTCAAGAAGCATGCGCAGCATTGAAGCTCCTTAGTCAACTCACCACAGCCTTCACAATGCTAAAATAGCTGATAAGCTATCTAACCCCCCCCCACCCACCCACTGCCACATTAAATGCTTCAGATCGAGAGGGGAAGCCTAACAATAAAAACACTCCTTGTACCACTAAATCGGTCACATAACACGACCGATGAAACCTCCAGAAGGTGCACTAAGCACTGGAATGGACATCACAGGAGATCTAACTGGGGGCAAAAACCGATCGTCAGATGTTCATTGAGCTGCAAATCATCTGATGACCAAAGTTACCCAAATACGACATAATAATAATACAACAACCCAATTCTAAACATACAATGCTGATAATTTTGATGTTTATGCACACAATATTGCTCATATTTTAAAGCTCAAAATGCAGTAGGCCTTCCATTTCGAAGTAAATGCAAATGCGCACTATTCATTCAAATACCTTCCATTTCACCCTTATTTAGCTAAAAACGAGTTTATAGACATTCTCTGTTATTTAAAAAAAAATGAAACAAAGTTCAAACTAAAAACCACAATAATTGTAGAACCAAACTGAAAAGTTTTACTCCAAAGCTAGTTGTTGTGCTGGTCACATTCCTGGAACCTTGAGAAACACCGATGGAATAGTAAAACTAGTATTCATTTAAAAAAGGCACTTATTTGATTTTTTTTTCAACGCTTGAATCTCTCAATAAAAAACGGTGTGAAATGAATGCAGTACAGTTCGAAGGGGAAGTTCATGTTATTTCCACAGCGATAACCTCTACAAAACTCCGAAAGTTGAGTGCTTTAGAAAAAAAGCAAGTGCATATCAAGTAAGTAGTGCAAGAAGCATTTAATTATTTACAAGTTACTTTAAATATATTTTTTTACAATGATACTGTTTCAATTTTGAAAAGAAATACACTGAAGGAGGCAAAATTTAAAAATTACCAGTAAGGAGACCCATAAACAACTTTTCTTAGTCATTTATGTAATAACCAGCCTTTCCAAAATTCACAATAACCTCTAATTGGGTTCTTTACTGCTTCCCTGGTTCAGTTGGCAGAGCTTCATGCGGTGCACTACCTCCTCCAAGAAATTCCGATCGTCGCAATCAACTACATTGTTGAACAGATGCTTAAAGTGGCGAGTCGTAGTTTTATAGGGTTACGGTTTAACGTCCATGCTATGTACTGCTATGAAGTCTATGTACTGGGACGAACCGAACTCTTTGATTTAACGAAGTTTAGTTCGTGGCAGTTGTGCAGACTAGGCAAGTGTTGGCAGCCTGTACGGAGCTGGTGTCTCGTTGAGGTGTC
Source organism: Pachypeltis micranthus (assembly GCA_020466155.1). Classification (NCBI taxonomy): domain Eukaryota; kingdom Metazoa; phylum Arthropoda; class Insecta; order Hemiptera; family Miridae; genus Pachypeltis; species Pachypeltis micranthus. The sequence goes on along the minus strand of CM035774.1, from coordinate 28,189,296 downwards.
TGTCGCCCAAGCTTGCTTTTGGTCCCAATCCATTTCTCTGTTTGGGTCAGTAAGTCTGCAATTGAGAATTAACCTTTGTGTTTCGATTAAATTCGATCGTTATCTTGCACACTCCGTATGATATCGTAACATAACCTCTAATCAAGACCCGAATTACGCTGATATTAACCCCACACAAGGCTTTACGGTATTTATGAACCCGTTGCTGTGTTGTAAGTAATGTTCTAGGTAGTTTTACTCGTTGAACAAAAAATTGTCAACACCTGTGACAAAACAATGAGCAATCGGGATAGAAATTGAGGAATGAACAAGTGTTCTTTCGTGTGCATCTGCCTCATCATCTGAGCTAGATGCTGTACGATAGCTAGCCCAATACCAAACAGCATAATATGTGTAGTAGGTCTCTACAGAATTTTACCTGTGATCGAGCAAAGTAAAGCATTTAAGCTCTCTGAGGGCCTGTTTCTATTGTTGCAATTGCTACCTACTTTCTGAAATGTCCGTGCCTTTATAAACAAGTCGATGGATAAATAAACTTGTGTGTAGTCCTTTTGAAGACACGTCCAAGTTGAAGAATACGGTCATAGAGCCTTTACATTCTCCCTTCACAGTGAAACCATATGAATGTGTGTAGTGTATGGCTGAGAGCGAAGGGTCATAGACTTTTCCCTATAGCTGTCGAAAACCTCTGATAATATTGGAAAATTAATTTTTAAAACTAGAAAAAAACCCACAAGAAGTCTCATGTTTTGAAATACGGCGGAAAACAGTGGATCACTTGATATTCTACAAATGAAACTGCCCCTTAGGGCACTTCCAGTTGTTATTTTTTATCACTAAGCAGTTTATTATTTTATATCAATTAGATGGGCTTAAGCAACATTATTTTTGGTGCGTTACTTTATGTATATGAAATTCAGTGTAGCAGTTTTAATAATGATTTAATTTCGGTTGAATTAATTTACAGCACAACCTCCACCTAGCGCACAATGAACTTAAAAGAAGAGGCCTTTTTAAAAACAATCAAAGCAGTCAGCAAGGACGAGGATTTATAGTTCACTAATTTCAGCAGTTCGCTGTTTGAACGAGGAGTTTGGTATTTGGCAAAATCGTTCACAGAATTGGAGGCAAAATTTAAAAATGACAATTTTAATTTAAATTTCCAGATGAACAGCGTGAAGGGAAAGGACGGGGAGAGTATGCAAGAGTGAGAGAGAGGTGGTTCCTTGAGGTACGTGGAAGGAAGTGGAGATTAGAATTTTCTGAGAATAACAGGATGTCTAATGACTCATTAAAAACCGAAGCCTTCATTTCCGAACTTCAAACAGCTTTTCTGACGAGGCATCACACTGGGTCATAGCCCCCAAAAACGATATTGGAGGATGTTTCCACAATATGCGTCAGGTGATAACCCCCTGATGTCTCCCTGCGGACCCATATGTAGATTATAAGCTGTTATTTGGAATAAAGCATAACTAGTTAGCTCTGCTTGTACACAACCATTATACTTAAACAGCTGGATGGAGGTAATGACGCCACTCTCCCACAGGATCTTTGAATGGGCTTTGTAGAAGGTGAATAGTTTAGTATTGCTCTAAGCTCCGCTCCACCTCACCATCGAAGCGCGTAATACCCATTGCCAGTTCTGACAGCTGAAAAACACTTTTGTAGACATCAGAACTCTGGTGGGTTGAACCATACTGCGATCGGGACCTTAAATCGTATCTTACACAAACCAAACGTCCAACGTCACAGATACAGAACAAATGAGTAAGGAAAGCAGACAGCCTAGTGAGAGACGAATAAATTAGGAGGCTACAGCACATTACAATTTCAATTTAGTCACAATATTAATTGGATTTGTTAATCAAACACAGTCAATAATTTCTAATTAGATATTGGTGGTTCAGAAAACTGTATATCTAGATAAATCTAATTGATACATAAGTAAATAAATTCTTTTGATTTATTTGTACAGCGTATTCCAAAATTCTAATAAGTATTTACATGAGTTCTAAACCTATTATTGTTAGGTAAAAAACAAACCGTTTACCCTTGAAAAAAAACCTTATTGTTCGCTCTGTCGTAATTAATGTATTTCCTATTAACTAAATTATTTTTTTACGTTACAATTTATTGTCTTATTTCCTTAATTATTGTCGAAAGGATTCTTAACAAAGTTCGATGAAAACCCTTTTATATTGTAATCACACGCTCAATTGAATCTTTAGACGCACGAACTCAGGTACACACTTGAATTGAAATCAAAGAGGGCACTACGAAAATGGTGGGATACATCGGTTGCAGACTTAATAGGGTTCTTTGGCATTTGTTGATATGCGTGATCATAACGAGTTCCTCGGGCAATTTGTTTAAATGAAGAAAAACATGCACAGTTTCTACGGGCGATGGTTTTAGCTAATAGCTCTCTTGACACAACGTCACAGTTACAGCTCATGAGAGGGTGCATTGAAGATTGTTTATAATAGCTCACTTGCCACTATTAACCCATTTGGAAACAAAAAGCTTATCTGTGTTAGTTTGACCGCATCACAAGGAACTTCGACTCTCCAGAGTCTCGCGGAGTATCTGCAAGGAGCTGTTCGCTGAAGTGGGGTGAGGCGATGAACCTGCACCGACACTCCCGCGAAGTCTAGCAGAGCATGTTTGCCAGGTCGAGTGGAGCGCACGAGAAACTGGGCAGTGCTACTCATTTTCCGTGTACTGGTCCCTCGTTATCCTTTGACGCTTCGAGCAAAGTCAGGGGGAGCGTGGGAAGGAGGTGTGAGGAAACGCAAGCCACCCCTTCCACATTCTCACTCCTTGAGCTACTCTGTGAGAGTCTCGAGAGACCTCAACAATAGACCAGAGAATTGTTGCAGTTCTACTTTCAAATTGACTGCTCCCTGTGCTGTTACGAACATATTGTAATTCTTTGAACTGGCATGACTTCAAAAAAGTAAATATTGTTTCATCGCTATCGAACCTAAACACCTATATCTTCAATTTGTTTACTTTGTAGATTTGAAATCTTCAAGATTCAGTACCTTTCAACTCGAACATCATGTTTTCCATTTTGTTACGCAACTGTGAACATCACTGTTCCCAAATGAGGACGGTGGAGATGAAAATGGGAGAGGATCATGAACCAATACCATTATGGTCAACAGATTGAAAAAAAATGCTACCAACCTAATGGTTGTCACAAAGCCTGGCTGAATGAAAAGCCAATCAACTTAAGGTAAACAGTATTGGGAGTCCACTGGAACAGGTCCCCTTTGTTACATATGCTCGTGATGCGCCCTTCCTTAAGGTGTTCCTCCTGGCACTCCCCTTGTAAGGTGTATTTGGCGGGTCAGTCAGGCTTTCATGACTGACCACTCCAGTTCTTAATTCCCAGCCCCCTAATCTTCTTCAGGAGGTCGTTTAATACAATTTCTAGAAAGAACGTTAAACGCTCCACCAGTTTATCAATTCTCCAATTAAAACATCGAATAGGCAGCAGTTAGTCAACGATATTCAGTGAGTGGAAATAGTGGGATGCCGATCAATTCAGCAAACGTCGATGACTGACATCTAGCACTAGCCAGCCGTCCAAGTGAATTGGTAAACGGGTCATCGGGAATAATTTGAAGATTTGACTTATTCAACCTTTGTTCAGGCTGGTAAATGGCATTGTTCAACCATCTACTGTATAAATATATAAAATTTGTATTTTAGCATTTAGTTCAACAATTACTCTAACGAAATGAGTCAAGAGAGAGTTAAACATTGGCTTGGAGAGGCTAAAAATTAGCAACAAGTGAAGGTCTGAACAACGGCAAGGTGACAAGGGTCACACACTTCGACAGCCAATCGCTAATTTTTACTTTCGGCCATCCAAAGAGTAAGAGAAAAACTGCGTTTCCTCTAGATCTTTACGTTGTGAGGCCTAACGAATTGAAATACTCTAATATCGGCGCACACAGTGGGTGTATCTTTAGAGTTAAATTTGATGAATAACAACTATACCGAACGAGATGGTCAAGTACTGAGAAATGTGAAAATCTGAAGGAAACTCAGTTTTTTATTTCAGCCGATAACACGACTTTTCTTTCTCTTCTTTTCTCATCTTTCACAGGGCAAAGAAAAGTAAAATGATCAGAACGACCCAATATCACGTTATTTTTTTGGACGTTTATTATGAAATTTGATGCCATCAAACTGCTTGAAAGGTTTGCTGTCATTGTGAACCGTGTACCATTTCAAGCAAAAGCCCTGGTAGAAAACTATTCTGTTTGAAGGCCCACACAATCTCACTACCCTTCGACGATTCATCATTTTATGCATGATGGTGAGTACGACGTGTTCTAGATGCAGAACTTCTAGAATCTACATCAATTAAAAAACCCCTTGATGACAGAGGGGAGTTCTCTGCATGTGGCTGTAACCGTAAACGTCAACTACTTGCGGCATCATCGTACGAGCATACAACCTTTTGAAAATAAACCCTAGTATAACAAATGCAGGGTTTCTAGGACAAAGGCGTACAATCCACAACACCATTGTTACTTAGCTGATGCTTATTTATCCACTCTCGTACAAAGTCTGAATGTTTGATAACTGTGATCGAGTTCACTACAATAAAAAAATAAACAGCACCATTTTCTAACGATCAAATAACAAACATAATTAGAGAATTAACAAACAGTATTAACAACTCTGCATCAGGATAACAAAAAATGTACAAAACAGTCACACGTAAACCTCTTCTCAGTTCTTTCGCTGCGCTCAATTACAATAGTTATTGTTACAATAATTGTATTTCCGATTTTCCTTAATTATCTTAGTTCAAGTACAAGAATCTGAATAGAATATGAACATCAAAAATAGGTCGCTTTACTTAAAAACCTGAATTTTACCTTCTTATTAATGTAAAATATAAGCTAAGATTTTTTAAAAAGATCCAAGTAATTTATTTACCTAACAATTAATTATTGTCAAGATTTCTTAAGTCCATTGACACATTATTGTCGAGTTCCTTCGTTTATATCCAGTTAGCCTATACAAAAAAAAATTTTTTTGTCCTCCCAAATGTAGTGCGGAGTGTAGAACGTTATTGTCAAAATTTACAAAGATTAAAATACAAGAAAATGTTTCAATTAAGCCCAATATCCTCCGAAGCACAGAATTTAAGATATCCGGGAAACTTTTGTGCGTTTCTACGAGATTATCGGCTCTTCGCATTTTCTTGTTATTTCAAATAATACAGCATTATACAAGTATTTGACCACAAAATACGCTCAATCAAATATGAGAACAAACAGTACATCCAAAAACATTCACTCGTGCCACTGATATGTTTTACATTGATATTCTTAATTTGAGTTTTTGTTTTCTCTTAGACGATCATCACATATTTTTTCTGCCCATCCGGGAGGGATGAAATCGTTTTATTTCGTTGACTGATATGGAAAAAGTTGTTGAATCTGGTAGCTTCTTTACTTCAAATCAATTTCATGTTGATATGTTTAAACGACTGAACGATAAAAAGAGATAAAACGCTTTTTCTGTAGAGGGTGAAAATATCAGGTCACCATTTTCACTGCAGCTTTTTTGCAGTAGCGCACGATTGACCATGCAAATAAACGGGAGAATGCCTGTATACAAATTCACGCCGCCCACGATCTCTATTGCATTAAAACCCCATGACATCATAGCGGTTGACCAATACGTCTAAAGTGTAATAATTTGGGAAAATATCAGCGATGGAAAAGGAAAATCAGTATGCTGGGTCGTACTCCTACGGGTTTTCAGGGACATGCCGCCACATTTGCTGTCAATATAACGCTCAAGAAAGGATAAAGCGACTCAATTATCAACGTAATGACTGGTAGACATCGTCGAGAAAGGCAATATTTCTTTATCCTTCAAAACACATTTCAAATTACGCGAATGAATAAATTAACAATTCTTTCCTCTTTCTTGCTCCAAACTGGAAAATTATTTCATAAAAGAAGAAGAAAACGTGTATTTAGTACAAAATATGTCAGCCTATACGTACATAATAAAACAAATAACCTTTAAGGCTTCGGTATTTATACTCGACCGGGAGAATGGCTCTAGTGCTTTCAACTCTATTATTAAATACAAAATAAAATTAATAGAAATTAATTTTTCCAGTCAAAAATCTCCAGTACAACCCTTGCCATTCTGCAATATTCACCTAGGGTGTTCCAATTGGGCCCGTTGAGAATCACTTCTGCTACATCATGACACAGCTTCGGGCAGTTGAAAATCATCAGGTGAAATTCAGACAGGACTGGACAAATGCACACAAAAATGAATAAAGCACTCCATCGAATTGGAAGGATGCAGGGTAGCGTTAAATGGCAATGATTCCGCAGGTACTTTGTACGCAAGATCTTGCTGAATACAAGAGTCACAACAAGATTGGCAACCTTGATCGTTGGAGTCAGCTCACGAAGCCACGGCCTTAAGTGCAGTCTGACATACGTTAGTATAGATGTTTTTCCGTTTCAGTCCTCTACGCACAAGGTTCTGTTAAGGGCTCTGCTTGGAAAACTGTTGCCAGAGCACCTAATGGTACCGCTGACCTGATCAGTGGCCTATAAACTCCTACACCTGCTAGCGCCACTGACCTGTCTGTATAATATACTGTGGGCCAAGCCTCAAGCGTGGCACCACCCTCTTCCCTTCTGAATCTTTCATGAATAAGTATCCTGAAGGGTGGTTAGACATTGTTCTGCTTCTGTATTAAGCCCCTGACAGGCGTAGCTGGCCAGCCCACACACACCCTCTCTGAACCTACCTTAGCAAGCTTATCAGCCTTCTCTTTCCCAAAATACCTTTGTGACACGTTATCAACTTTAACATTATTGAACTTCCTCGTGATGTTAGACCAAGGATATTTGGAATAAGATGGCTCTTAACCTTCAGGATCTTCTCCCCTCAATTGGCCTTCCTAACAACTCTCACAGAAGTAAACCTAGTGACCTTGAGCCTTCAAGAGACTTCAGATGTTGGGTGGAATGCCACCAAATAGCAAATGCATTTGGCGAATCTTGACTCCATCAAACCTTAATTGTGGATAATCCATAGATTTACAAATACAATTGCACGGGGGCTTAGAGTGTGAACATTTCTGAGGACTCCACACAATAATTGAACTTGTGTTGAACTCCACACAATAATGTTGAACTCCCTTCATCATGCCACCCAGCTCTGCCAAATTATTTGGGATGTTGCATCACGCTGCCAGTTCAGTCTCATTTTTCTTAATGCCATAATTACTCCTATAGCCGCTCTCCTGGGTTCAGTAGCCCTCAGGGTTTCGCTCAGTCTGCTACTGTCATTGCTGCCTGTGGGCGTAATGTTTTCCTCGTAAAACCCCGAACCAATTCATAGGCATTTATTTTTAATTTTTATTTAAATCTAGTCTAATTAGAAGATCAAAAGTCAGTAATAACTGCATTGGAGTGACAAAACCATATGAATAAAATGAGGAGAAAACATTTTTTCGCCTTATCATCGAAAGGAGTAACATCAATATTGGGAGAGAAGTGCAGAGAGCTTCTACACTTCAAGTCACTAACTTTCCATCGTCAAAAGAGAGGCCAACGGTGGATTGTGTACGTCTTGCCCAAAAGTTAACTTTCCGTTAACTGTTTTAATTTATCCAAGTCTATTTCTCATTTCTGTCATACGTTATTATGTCATAGAGCACAATGAAAACGTAAATATCCGCGTAAACCAGTTAACGTGTGGGGCGAAGGCGTGTTGTTACAGTAGCAAATTATTTAAATTTGGCAAGTTGGTCTTCTGGTCAGAAATACGTTTTTCAAGCTTGAGCCCAATTTGCAATCAGTCAAGTAATTTATCAATGTTTCCGGTTAACCTATGAAAATGTGGAGTTCTTCCAAGAGAACTGAGTTCGGATCACTCATGTCTTGGTCTTCAACCGTTTTTCGTAATTCCAGATGAAAAGAGTGTTATCATTTTTATTTCATAATTATCTTAGATTTCAGTTATGTCAGTAATCTATCGCATATCTCTCAGATATGCACTCTTACTCTTGGTATTTCTTACATTCTTCTTCTTCTCTCATGTTCCAGATGGCTAATATGGAGAATAAAAAAGCAGTTGGCGATTTTAGCTACCGACGCCTTTTAGAACTTAGCTTAACAAATTTTAAAAGAACTTTCAAGTTTTCATATAGGTGTCAAATGAATGCAAACGTCAAATTCGGTTTTTTAGAACGGCGAGGGTGTGCCCTGAGTCTTCCGCACAAATAGGAGGCGGTGTGATTTAAGGATACAGTTTCAATCTGATGAGCGATTGAGTCAAGACTGCACTCATTCAGAAATTCATTGCATGGAGTGGTCTGCGCTGATCAAAACTCTCTACAGAAGAACGTTGAACTCAAAAGTTACATACTGAACTTCCCTCACGTTATAGTAAGCAATTGAAGAATGCCAACAAAAACAACAAGCAGCGTACATTATTTGTTCCCCTTCGAGATATGAAAAAGTCTTCTAGGATATGCTCAATATTCGATTTTCTAACCGGAGCGTGCAAACAAAAACATGTGATGATCGCAAATGATAAATGTCATCCTTGCGAATATTCCAACCTCGTCGCTTGCGTTGAATCTTGTCAGGAACAATCAGTTAAACGCGATTTCCCAACTTGAAACTGAGCTGAATGCAACGGGCGCTTTTCGAAGTTGGACGTTTTCAAGGATTAGCATTTAACAATTTTGCGCGTCGAGAAGAAAGTATCAATGTTTTTGTTCATCTGGATCTCAGGATGAACATAATAATGATGAATATACCAGTGGCTAAGCGTGGCCCCCTGTCTGCAGAGGAAATGCTGTCTTCAGTGTCCAAAACGTGGATTCTCCATCCGAGATGTTTATGCAGGTAGCACTACAACAATTCAAACAAGTACAGTTAGTACAACTCAAACACCTAAAAGAGCAAAGTGTGAAGGTGTATTACAAGTTCTCCATATGAAAAGCGGGTGTAGAGGTTGTAGCTCAAACTGGACCAGTAGCATCAAAGGCTCACTGGAACTGTTTGAAGGGGTTCCCCAGTGACACTGTAGCTCTAGATGCAGAAGCCCAGAGGGCAGACAGGACAAGTTCCTTATGAGCGTTAAGGGACAGACATTTTGATTAGGAAACAGACCTCTGTGAACACAATTGAGAGAAAACGGCTGAATCAAACCAGCCCAAACTCGATATCTAGCCCCGAGGTTACCATGGAACGCCCAAATAAGGTTATGAGAAAAATCTGCCCTAAACTGACTATAGTCATCATATAGTGATCAAAGCACTAATTTTTACTTTCCTTGGCTCTACGAAGTAGAAAGGAAAGTTATGTAATCGGCTGAAAAAAAAATTTTGAGTTTTGTTCAGATCTTTACGTTTCAGAGTCCGAAAAACACTATTTGGGAAAATGGTCTGTGTGTCTGTGAACGATTTTTAGAGAAAACCACCGTACCAAATCAGCTCAAACTTGATATCTCGCCCGCAGGTCATCATAGGACGCCAAAATGAGGGTTTGAGTAAAATCCACCGAAAGGTAACTATAGTTATCATAGTGATCAAAACACCAAATATTTTTTTTTCTCAAAAACGGCTCTAACGCTTTTTTATATTTATAGCTCTCAATAAGGCAATTATAGCGGAAAATTCCCATTTGTGGGAAAATGACGAGAGCAGCACAATAAATTATCAAAACTGTCGACCAAAAGCGTTTTTTGCGCAGTTTTTTCCTTATAAACGCCGCTGGAATTCTTGTAGAATGCTCAATAATGGTCCTGAAATGAGTACGAGCAGCACAATAAAATCTGGTTTTTCACAAAAACTTCTACGATTGTGATCAAATTTTGTGTATAGGGCGGAGTGAAGTTATTTTCTTCTTAAATTTCACTCAAAATGTGGTTCTCACAAAAATGTGCTGCCTGCATGGTAAAAGTTTAACTAGGGGTTTATGATAATTAGTAACAACCCGATAAGTTCAAGAACTTAACTACTGCCATGTCGTTGACTAATATACAGTACAGTGTTTATGCTATAACTCGAGAGCTGTAATGTACGTTTGTTAAACTCAAACATTCGATTATGAACCTAGCGCTAACTTTCACCCAATAAAACATAAAACGACAGTTCTAGTAAGTTTTAGAAAAACAAATTAAATCCCGACGAGAATATTCGGGAGAACGTCTCACTCGCGGCATCAGTTTTAGTAATATTGTGTCGCTGAACTAGTTAATAACATTCGTTTTATTTAATGCACGTGAGAGAGGAAAACTTACTTGATAGTACAGAGTGTCGGGAGATTCAATTGGAACAGTCCAATTCAAAATACTCGCTTCTCCTGATTGGCAGTTCAGCCTCAACGTTTCTCGGTATTCTTCGAAAGTTTCAGTGATTTCCGACTTGTCCACTGTGATGTGCTCCCATTCGCAATATCGGCCAGCTGAAAAAAAGTCACGAGCGTCAAGCTGGTTTTGATTTTTTTTTAAATGAATACCTGTGAGTAGCCTTGAAAGTTTAATTTGAGGAAATATGACGAGGGCATCTCAATAAATTGACAACAATTTCTGCAAATATTGAAAATTTCACCGTTTTTCTCTCTACTGTCCTCCCAAACTTCAAATTACGTTTAATAAAAGTTTCAAAGTAACTAGCACACTAGGCACTTGCTCAACTGATTTGGATGTAAGTATACAACACTTTGAGTTATCAAGTGTATCAAAATGCTGTGGTGACTCCATAGTTTACAGACGTTTGTTCGGAGTTGTTGTCAAGTTGAGTCATAATTTGAGTTGAGGATTGTTTTCACGGAAATAGATGTTGAACTAGTGCTAAGTTTACTGTTATTCTTACAATTTGGGAGCGTGCCCAGGATTTGAACCCATGACCTCTCGCAATGTTGCTACATTGCCACAGTAATCTAACAGGACATTTTGCCTACTGGAAGGCTATTGAAAGATGCATGAGCGTGGTGTCAGATATGCCAGCAGGAAATGCGCTGTCTCTCTGAGACAGTACGTTGTAGAAGCGCGATTTGACCTTGTTGGGATCAATATCCAGGGTGTGTTTTCAGTAGTTCAGAGGGGCACCAAGTACGTACTGGTAGCGGTAGGTTATTTCATGAAATGGACAAATCAGGGAGCAGAAACCGCAGCTAAAGCCCTAGTGGATCACGTTTTTAGCCGAAATGGTGTTCCTGAAAAAATCCATACGGATCAAGGGAGAAATTTTGAAGTTCAGCTGATGAATGAAGTTGGCAGGTTGATGGGTTTCTGATGAGGAGGGTTAGTTGAGAGGATCAAGAGGACTCTATTACTGGCCACCTTCATTGATGATAATCAGGAAAATGGGGACCTTCCCCCCCAACCCCCTGTGGCGCTACAACGGGATTTTCACCTGCCCAACTCAGGTTCGGTAATTTATTGACCGATAGTCAAGCGTCGTGCAAGGCGCTAATGAACTACTGCACTAAGTCAAAACTGGTGCGAGAGTGCAGGATGTGGCTTAACTCCCTAGTAAGTGCCAATAGAGTTAATGTGTATTGGATTCCAGGACACAAGGGGATCATTGGAAATGAGAGGGCGGACCATCTGGCCAGACGCGGTTCGTATACGGTGCAGTCAGTACCTATTGGACCACTGCCCCATTGTGGGATTTCTCTGTCACGAGTAAAAAGGACTGTGAAAGAACACGCCAGAAGACTGCATCAGACAATCTGGAATGCTGCAGGAGAAAGACACTCCAAACGCTTTATCTCAGAGCAATCAAGTGAGATAAGACACACCCTTCTGAGGATGGAGAGGAAGGACTTAAGGCATATTGTTGGGATCATAACTGGGCACTGCAGAATGAACAAACACATGTATGTTATGGGTATAGTCGACACCCCTCGATGCAGGTGGTGTGGCACGGATGAGGAGACTCCCTACCATGTCCTGGCCCAGTGCCAGAGACTTGAGAGGGAGCGACTTTTGGTCCTTGGCACCACTTCTCCCAGGATGTATACCAACGAGGACTCTTTCAGGAACTACCTGGCTTTCCTCAGGAGGCTAGGCATTGACCTGTAAGACATTAGGAATGGCACAATAGGCCATCTGGCCGGGGTGCACATCCCACCACTGGGACAGTCAGAAGACTATATATATGTTCGGTAGAGACTTGACCTTGTCTGACACCCTATACCAAAAAACAGACGAACTATTCGCGCTTAATGCCTTTTGGCCTATTCGAAATGTTCCACATTCGAGCTCACCAGGAATATCATACTATTTCAGTAAGGAAACCAGCCTTTTGGATGCGAGTATGTGACCCTGAAAGAGTTGGAGGAAGTGTCTCAAACTACAACCCCCAATGGACAAGGCCGTGGGTCATCATAGAGAAGACGAGTTACGTTCTTTTTTTAGTACGAACGTGATGAAAATCGCGCCTCCTACACACCAACTGTCTCAACCATACAGGCCTACAGCCCAGGACCAGCCTGAAGATACTGCAGAGTGGTGTGGTGTCTCCATCGTCTGCAGTTATTATTGTTAGAAAATGTTGTCAAGTTGAGTTCTACATTGAGTTGAAAATTGTTTTCTCGTAAAGAGATAGTGAATTTGGGTTACGTTAACTGTTATTCTTACAATACATAGGATGTATTAGATTCAGTAAGAGTTTTTTAAGGGACAGAACAATTGGTTGGAATTACCAAAACATTCGAAATATCGATAGTCGAATTATTTACAGTCAACTGTGTCTCGAAAGCAAGGGGAAATGAAACGCTGGGCTTGGGATCAAGCATATTTTAAAACGAAAATCTGTCAACAGAAAAACTGGAGGAAAGCATGAAAATACTAGAACTGGATTTATTGGCATTGAATAACCCAAATTGTGGGCTTACACAGTACATAAAACAAACCATTACCAATTACCATGTTCTTATAAACTTGATGGGCTCCAAAAGAGTCCACAGAGACAACAAAGGCGATTTCCTTTGTTTGCGATGAATGCTTCATCATTATACACGAAATTACATTGCAAATACGGATTCACGTCGCCTGGTGTTTTCAACTACTAACCGACGTACACAATACAAAAAACCTCAGCAGAATTTAGTTGTTTTAAGTACCTGCTGTAGGATAAGGGAAACCTTCTGCGTCGTAGCCTACTCCAGCGAATAATCTTTGCTGTCGTTGCATCATGTCCGAATCTTGCCCGAAGCCTCCATCTTTGTTGTCGGTGATGTAAAATGGGTGATACCTCGCAGGATTGGTGGGGTCGTCGCCTGGTAGATAATAAAAACGTATTGAACTTTATCAAACATCGATATGTTTACTTTGCGCAAATGTATAAATAATGGCGAACGCTCTCACCTCCTTCAACGACGAAAGTGTAAGTTTTGCCACGGACTACGTAAATTTCGGGGATGATGAGGTCGTTGATGTAGTAGCATATGCCCCAAGGAGTGATGCCTGGAATATGGATGGTGCTTGTTTGAAATCTCGTAAGATTAATACTACAAGAATCAGTTTTCTCTTCAGCAACGACTGATTTATAACTAAACATAGTACTTTATAAACCTTGAATGTCAAAGACCATTCAGAATGTGCTCTTTAGCAAATCCAGCTATAAGCCAGCAGGCCGTGGAAGGAGAATTTTGCCAAGGGGGAAAGAGACTGCAATGGCATACCTTCGTGGAAAAGCCAATACCTGAAAATCTATTAGGGAATAAGAGCCAGGTGATGGAAACTCCATTTTCTCCCCCTGGACAATGAGGCTGGACAGGACAGGTAAAAGGTCCTCACTGCTCGGATGTTTCTGCCTCACGTTTACTTTTATTAGCCTCACAAAGTTGGAAGGGTAGATTTTTTTCTCTTGAGTTTCCTTTAGATCTTTACGTTTTGCCTTTGGGCTCCTGAGTTGTTGTTTGTTTGAATGGAAATACAGCCAGCTGCAGCAGCAGCACTGTGGAAGATATATCGACGCATCAGGCTCGTATTTAAATCATTACAGAGTTACGAGGTTTGCACGATTCAATCAACATGTCATTTTCCAGCTGGTGTAGAAGTCTTGGAAGCTGGTGGTTACCCGAATCCATCAACTTCATGGATTTCATATATCAACATAGGCTTTTTGGTTCAAATCAGGAAAAACATCTCCACTGGCACGGCCAGACACAACTATGGCAAGCGAAAAGGCTCAGTATGCCTTCCTGTTCTAGGGCGAAGATAATGCTTACACTCACACTCTGGAACTAAGAGCCCTTATTAGCTTCATCGCCAGGCACTGCCCACTTAGATATAACCTCAACAAGACGGGCAAACCAGATTGTGCGGCGAGGAGGTCGAAAGGCAGAGCCTATGGTGAATGCCCTGTCCTAGCAGAAAGGGGCTTATTAGGCGGGAAATATTTTCCCCAGGGGCTCATTCAACCCCAAACCACAGCGAAGATGTACGATATCTTTTATTATGTAAGGGAGATCGTGACGAAAGGACCTGTGTGTGGCCGCAGTGACTTAAATTTGGCGTGAGCGACAAATTTTACCACCTCTTAGCTCTACAAATATTGAACAAAGGTTTATAATTAATTTATTATTGTACAAACCAGCCTACCTTGGAACACTGGGGCTGCCAGTCGTCCTTTGTGTTGCAAGCAAAAAAACAGTACAGGCTTTTGGTAGAGTCGTTGTTACATTTTTATGCAAAAGAGAAAAATATGAATTGTAAGAAAACCATTTTTCTTGTTTCCTAAATGATCTCACATCTCCATTTTTCGATGAGCGGTTTTCGTTTATATTGAATTGCGTTAGAGCAATATTTCAGCTACATCACCAGAAAAGTATAGTCACTTGACTTCTCAAACAGCAAAGACACCTGTTTGGCACAGGCCGAATTAGTTGGAATCTTGAGCTTGGAGCATCCGCACTTGCCCCTAATGGGAAGTCCTTGCCTTTTGTCTGTAGCTGCGGAAAAGTCCCGCCTGCCTATTCAGCTACTTCCTAAGCTGAAAACCGTTTTCCCTTCTTGTACTTTACAAAATATCCTCTTCCCACCGCTCAATCCTCTCTAAAAATTTCTCAGCTCTTTCAAAACCCAACCCAGAGCTACTCACAACTCTACCCCCTATTTCTCCACTTTAGTTCCCAATGTAACCAGTTCTGGTACTCTGAGCCCTCTTGTTTGCGCTGAAAACTGATATCACTGTTATGTCAGAGTGTAATATAGTCCTCACTCACACTCACCACGTTCGTTTATTCCTCAACTAAAGCTCCACCACTCGTGCGCACAACAACATCAATTAAATGAACAGTAGCGACGGGTCCGGTTACAGCAACCTGAGATATGCAATGATCAGTTAACAAACATAACATTTGCTCTGAACCAACTGAAGTCTGTGTTGATCCGTTATACCGTCCTTAACTCGAAGAGCAAAGAAAGATAAGCAATTGGCCGAATAGAAAAAAATCAGATCTTTCATCACTTCTTCACGTTTCGAAACCGGAGTCAGAATAACCCAATTTCGAATGGTGCGCCAGAACGTTTATGTGCTTGACTGTCGACGGATGAACAGACTCTTTTAACCCGTTGGAGAGTGGAGGGGTGTTACAATTTTGTGCACTTTCCTCTTCCTTCGTTTTCTTAGAAAAAAGCAGTAACCAAACAAAACCGAACAAAATTCCTTTTGCTTTTTCGCCATACGTCGTTTTCAGAAACACGGAACGTAGATGTAGACTCCAGAGGCAAATTTCAACCAAAAGTATAAAATTACGGATTTTCCGCATTTTCCTATCAACAGGCTCTACTAATTTTAATTCAAGTTTCGAAATATCTGCCGTCAAAGCTTATTTCATTAATTTATTGTCATTCATTATTATGAGAGCGAGGGATCTACTCGACTATTTGAGGAAGGCATTGAAGAAAATCGTCCATTTAGAAATCCCTTTACTTTATTATTGATACATACTTTTCCGCTAGCAAACAGTAGTTGATGGAAGTAACAGAGCGAGTAGAAAAAATGTTGTTACCTGTAATTGCCGAATACCCCCGTTTTCCACCGCTGGGGCCGATTCTGACGGAGAACACGCTTTCCCCTCTTATGACTTCGGGATTCCAAGGGCGGACCTTCTCTTCATCAGGGAGGTCGTACAATGAGCCGACGCATTGACCGTCGTGTTTACTCCCGAAGTCGATACGAATGTCATCTGCCGAGTTACGAAAATAATTAGTGAGTAATGCAGCGTTTAACCAGTTCTGGGATCATTTATTTTTCTCACCCCTGCGAAATAGGCAACAAAGGTTACTTAATCGGCAGAAAAAAAGAATTGCGAGATTTTTTAGACCTTTCTGAATCCGAAATCACCATCAGAGAAAATGGATTAAGCGCCTGAGAAAGCGATTCAGCTACTCAATTTTGATTATTTAACCAGCAGATTAAGACGAAATGCCATGATACTACTAACTGTAGTTATCATAGTGGCCAAAACACTTATTTTCTTTCTCAAGAGTGATTTTGATTGCTCCGAATGACACCAATACCTTTAAATGCTCATTTGTGGGACAATGAAGAGAGTAACATAATAAATTACCAAACATTTCGACGAAAATAGATTTTAGCGCAGTTTTAAATTAAAAAATTAAAATTGAAGTGGTATTCCAATTAAGTACCTGCACGATGAGCGTTTAATAACGTCCATAAGATATACTCTAGAAATTCAACTGCCAGTTTCACGTACTACTACTTCTCACAGTTTTTTCCCGATAATTTTGGAACGGTGATTATTATCCATCTCAAAAAAATCGAGTTTACAGCCTCATTAATTCTTTTCGTACCGTGAAGTGTCGTTTTACCAAGTTCAAAGAACTGAAATTGTGAAAATATTGTGTGTGACGGAATTAAAGATTTGTGTACAACTCCGCGAGCCCACAACAACGAGATATTTCTTTACAGAAAGAGAAACAAAACAGAAGGAAAATAACTAAAAATAATAGAAATATAGATGTATTAAAATAAAATAACAGACTTCTCCTTCCTGTCAAAATCTAAACCAAAAGATATTTAAGAAAATAAAAATTATATTAAAACGTCTGGGTGAACTAAAGAACATGGACCGACCGCTTGATAACGCTACGACTGCATGTATCGATAGTTCGCTTGAACGCTACGACTGCAAGTATCGATATGGGTCACCGGCGCAGTTGGTGAGGGAGAGCCTATGAGCGATGTCTGGCATATCGATAACCTGACCTCGGTCGTGATATATCGATATGTTGCCTTACCAGAGGGAGCGGTCCATATTCTTTGCTTTTACCAAACTTCTTTCTACCCTACTTCTGGCATGCCAAAAAAAAGAAGAAACGGAAGAAAATAAACGCGACTTGAGGCCAGGGATCTTCTTTCTTCGTTCGAACCTGAAGCTCTCAAGAAGAACCCAATAAGGAATTGGAACCGAAAAACGGGAAAACAACTTGAAAAAATGGGAGTCGGAACGAGTCAAAAAACCTCTTCTTTTCTTGGGAAGTAGGCACACGTAGAAGAAACCAAATCAAAACCCCCCTGGGAGAGAGAAACAACACCCTCCTCAACCTCTCATCCGGTTATCACCTGGGAAGGCACTGTTCCAAGCCTCCACCCTGGGTCTGTTCCAGGCGCCCAACCGCACTTGAAAAGTAACTCGTTACATGTTTCTTTTAATGTTTTCGAGTTTTTCAAAATAAACGTAAGTCTGAATTTGATCAAAATCAGGTTGTGTATTTCAGCAATCTATTCTTGTAATCTATGTTGTTCTTTGTAATTATCTGCTGAACGGAGATAGAAGCCATGATCCTTCAGGAAATGAGAAATTTGTCTAGCATTAAATGGTCCCATTTCCCATTTTCTCAAATCGAACGTTCCGGTGAACTGGAACCTACATTTTGTTCTGTGTAAAGATTTTTGTTGAAATGCATATCGTTGTTTTTTTAATCAACTTCCTCAACTCTGGACTACGCGGAGCGGGAAATCCTCTATCGACAAATTTTCAAACCTTTTAGCTTCACAATTGATTAGTAGAATGGTGGGAGGGGGTGTCTTAGCGACATCTTTGATCTCTCCGGGTAAGATCTTCTAACAAAATAAATGGTAGCAACGCACAACTTTCCGCAACCTCCATAATTACACCTGCTGTACTCTCGTATTGAGGGCGCTGTATCTTCTTTTAACACATTTTTACAAAAAAATTTATGGAGAAAAAAATATAGGTACTAGTTAGTTAACAGTGCTTCGTGCATTTCTATACAAATCCTTCGATTTGTATTTTTTGAGAAAATTCGAAAGACGATAGATTAATGTTCGTTTTCCAAGCTATCATGGCGTATATTTGAGTTCAACAGTTAAATACGCAAATAATTTAGGAGAACAAAGTATGAGCATGGGTGACTAGAAAGCAATCTGTAAGATTGATCAAATCCAGTGGGGCCGCTACACTGGATATAATGAAAATGTTCAAAAAACACAATTTTTGACATATTTTGGTTTTTAGCTCTGTTCAATGGACTGTCAGAGGAACACTAATCAAGAACAATATAGCGGCTTGGTGAAAATCGTTACAGCCGTTTTGTCAAAAAGTGAGAAACACCTTTTTTTGTTTCATGGTTCACATCCGCGCTCTCAGCCCCTCGTCAGCATCAAGTACAATTTTCTCCATCCCTCACTAGTTTTCTCAATTGACTTCCAACTGGGCTTTCAAGATTGCCTCTTATCGTTCAATTCCCGACATCTGTGGACGTTATTTCTCGACCTTTAATTCGCAATTGCAACTATAATCAAGTGATTCGAAAGCGCCGGCAACTGTAATTATTATCGGATTAAAATCGCATTTATCAAACGAAATAATGAAGCGGTAACCGCTCTACTAACCATTGGTCTTGTCGTTGGGCGCATGTGCGTAGGCTTCGTAATTCGAATTGAGGGGCCCGATGGCGGCAATTATGGACATTTCTCCGCTACGAGCCACCGGCCTGTCGTTTATGGGCTCGTTTGTGTGTAGGGGCCTCCTGTAAACGACCGTCGTCACGCCGTTCCGTCGCTCCCCTGAAATCAATTCCACGTCGTTCCGACCGCCGATTCTCTCGTCCGGACAAACCCCGTTCTGACCTGTAATCGTTTGTTAAGATAATTAACTAGGCGTGCGACGCATAGCTGTGAGTCAATTTCAGTTCTATCAGTAACCTTAATTAAACAAATTGATTTTGGTATGATGCAGTCAATTATGCAATATGGTATTTTGGCTTGGGGTTCGGCAGGCAATGTTGGCTGGATAAGTTACCGGTGGTGCAGAATGCTATTATTAAGGTCATCATGCAAAAACCACGGAGATTCACATGTTGTATAACTTGTTCAAAGTTCCTAGGGTTAAAGAGTTGTTCACCCTACAATCTTGCCATATTCAATTCTATAGAAGAAATTCTTATGTGAGGTGGTTATATTATAGGCTGATTAAAGTGTTTAATTTTAAAAATGTGATATCGTTCAAGAGGTATTTAGTTAGCATTCTTATTTGATTTGTTATTCTGTTGTAGTGTTTATTTGGGTCAGCATTTCTGAGTTTTGTTGTGTTATGTTTTTTTTTTTCATGTAACATGCAACCCCACCAGCAAACACAAATTCCGTGAACAAGATTTAGGATTAATATTAATTTACTATTTTATTTCTCTCTTCTATGGATATGTGTCACATCTTTTCTATAAATAACTGATAATAATGATTCTAAAGTAATGTTTTTACATTACAAAACAAAGTAATCCCATTTCTTTGAATTACTATAACTCCTTTACACCAAATAATGCGCTTTATCGATTTTGTCAACTTACCATCACACTGTGACGTTGCCGACATGTAATAGTCAACAGCGTGGAATGTACCAGTCTCTTTCTTGTAGAATGCCACGACAATATCACCTCCGACCATAGAGGACCTGTTGGGCACAACGACTTAAATTGAGTAAATCGTCCTATTCCAGTTCGCTATGTTGTACTAAATAGCGTCTAAAAACGTTTTTAAGAATTCATAAAACACATTTCACTTATCAGGGAGCTCATTTTTCTGAAGCAATATCGCTATGTATAATAAAAGAGCGTAGACCTTCATGCGGTCTCTTTGTAAAGAGCAAACGCTTTCCGATTCGTCGCTAACGATATATAATATCTGCCACGTGGAAAGCTCAGTTGTCAGGGAAGATTAGTTTCTGGTGCCGAAGCTGTATTTAACTATTTGAAGAGTAGCTGCTTTCCACTTCAATAAATAGTTGAATGATACCTGGGTGAGGTGGGGCTCATTTCCGTCTTTTCATTACATAAACATGAAGTTGAATATTTTTTGCTAAACCACGGGACAGTTTACGTTTAAGTGGCGGGTGCTCTATTTCGTCAGGAGAGTAGAACACTTCGATGACTGTAGCAGAAGGTGATGCAGTAACGTCAATGAGAACTAAGAGGGACGCAGAGGCTGCGAGGGCTTGCGTAAGCTTCTTGCATCTAAAGTCAGCAGAGATGGAGAGGGTTGCTGGGTAACCTTCGGCCTCCAGCAAGCAGCAGCCGTCTGCACGAGTAAAAGAATGCCCAGTCACGAGGAGGCGACTACTATAACGGCGTTTTATTTTTAGCACCCTTGCTAGTGGCTCAGACACTTTCTCGGCAATGACGCTCCAAGCTTCTGCTGGCGGCAAGCTGGGAAACTGTTGAAGAAGAAACGTCTATCTAACTACTCGGAGTCCTGCATGACTTGTGTGGGAGGGGGGGCTCTTCAGGTCAATAAGTCTATTAGAAAAGCTGCGAAAGCAGTGCACGAGGCTGAGAAACCAATAGCGTAGTGGTGCCAGATCTCATACTGCCAGATACTGGCTCACTGAATTCCCGTGTAGGTTGGTGAGTCTATCTTACAGAGACTGGTGACATACAAGCGCCGAAGGGCAGGCACACCAGGCGGTTCAATTCTTTAATCAAATTCCCAGTGATCGATCTTTGAATGAGATCACTTAAACATAGTTCACAACTGCCTACAGCGCGTGTCGAAACCAATGAGCTCATGTGCCAAGGCTGTGATGGAAATAACACGCACGAGGGGGCTAGCTCTAGATAGACAGCTATGTATACCGGCTCAAATAATTATAAAACTCAAATAATAAAAAAAAGTAGCAATTCACTTATGCATATTTTCTTTCTGAAATAGATACATGAACTGGTGGTTATTTGCTCACCTCCCATCTTCCCCTGAGATACCGAATGACATGTACTGATCTTCCCTTAACTTGGCGGACATCGTCACTTGCAACCATTCTCCTTCTACGTGCCATTGGACCTGCATTCTCTCATCCAATAAATCTCTGCAGTTCGAGATTGAGTCCATCTCAGACTCTGGGCTCGTGCTGCTCGTCTGTAAGTCAATTGTCGGATTACAACACAATTTTTCATACTGACGAAAAATTACCGTCGGTGTAACGAAATCGGATCATTTGTCGAAAAATCATATCAACCGTGTGCGCAGTCTTCTTAGAATTTAGGCCATCGGTTCCCACATACTCTTTCCGATAAATTTAGTCATTCTGTCAAAAAGGAGCTTTTATTCCATTTATTTCTTCATTAAAGCTAGTAAGCGGATATATATTTGTTTGAATATTTTCACCCTTCCAGTTAATCCTGAGAGGATGGTGGAGTCAGTGGTTCAACTCCTTGGAAAAGCGTGGGATGCGTCATAGCCCAAGAGATGGCTAATAAGACCCAAGGGGGCCTTCCACTGGTTCTGGATAGTCTCAGAAAAGCATGTCAGGGGCTGAGACGTGAAGTTCTTTGGGGAGCAGGAAGGGGGAGGAGAGGAAACAGCAGGGAGGAAGGCACCTGTTCAGATGCGTATGCTGGAGGAAGAAGTTAAGGCAGGACGCAGACTGGTGGGGGCGTGAATATTAGGGGCGTGATGAGAAAGCCTCATGCCCCTGCAAAAAGTGAGTTGAAGGCGAGAATGAATATGTTGTAGGTAGGGCTAGGCATTTAGAGGCTCTCAGCATCACCCAGTTTACAAAAGAAGACCCTTGAAAGGCCACTGGCTTACAATCAGTGGTGGTGGGGTGGAGAGACCAAGGCCCCTGGTCGAGAGGGGGTTCTGACAGAAATCCTGAAGGCAGTTGTCAAGATCCTTCCGAAACTCTTCCTAAGGAACCAATAATACATGTTTACAAGCATGTACTTTCCCTAGGGCAAGGCTGGTCCTCATTCCAAAAGGGAAGTGGGATCCTAGCTCACTGTTGGCTTGCAAACCAGTATGCATGCTGGATACACGCACGCCTTCTGATATTACGGCTGACAGAAAATCTATTTACATTTTCCACCTCCAAGAAGGAGAAAGTTGCTCGGATTTTCCTTCCAACACGTTTCATCGTCAAAAAACATCAATTAAAGCATCAATTGCACATCCACACAGGCCTGACAAAGGAAGTTCGAAAATACAAAAAGAAAGAACGCCTTTCTGAACGGCACCTTATCATTCAAAGATCGAACTGCAGGAAAAACATACGATTGCGCACAATACAAAACAAAGAAGCCAAGCAAACAGTCTTTTTCACGAAGAAAAGGTTAAGCGGGCAATTGAAGTAACTTACCGGAGAGTACCACCATAATGGCTAGAACATCCCGAGAGCATGAAACGTAGAGCAGGAAGAAAAAAAGAAATTAAAAATAAGTTCAACGTCGAAAAAATGAATTTGAACGTCGTTTATTGGCTATTCGAAGGAAGTCGTCCAAAAATAATTAAATTTTGCGACGTTGAAACCAGATAACATGTTAGGTTGTTATAACTTCTACAACAACAATTTATACATCAGTCTATATTTTATAATATTATAGCAACTTATAATAAAAGTACGCTATCATGTAAACCTGTTTTAGAATCGTAGTTCTATAGCACTCAAATGTTTGCCCTTTTAACAGAATTTCAACGGTTCGCTCTTTTCTTCCTCAATTTTTTACATAGCATTTTTACTTTACTACGAAGTAGAAAAAAAAGTTATGTAATCGTCTTGAATTTTTTTGTTTAGTTCTCTTCGGATCCTTACGTCTCAAGACCTACTGAGTGCAAAAACACTATTTGGGAAAACTAAAGGTATGTATGTGTGTGTGAAAGCGATTGAGAGAAAACCGCTGAACCAAATCAGCTTAAACTTGATATCTAGCCCAAAAATTAACACGAGACTCCAAAATGGTGGAACGGGATGAGCAAAAGACGCCCAAAACTAACTTTAGTTATCGTAGCGGTCAAAAATCAAATTTTTTTCCCAAAAATGGCTATAACGATTATGATCGAATTTTTTGTATATGCAGTTTCAAATGATACGACAATATCATAAACTTCTCATCAATAGATAAATGACGAGAGCAGCGTAATAATTTAACAAACATTTCAACGAAAATTTATGTTATCGCTGTTTTTTCTATTAGCTATTACTAGGATCTGCAGAAAAAGTTGAAGTGGTAGTCCAATCACGTACCTATAAGATGTTAGTTTGGTACGATCATATCATTCCTAACAGCTCGTCGGACGGGAATATCATCCAAGATACAGCGTAAAGAGAGGTTTCCCGAACGTAAATGGTCTTTTTTCACAACTTCTCGAAAAGAAACGTGAGTTCGATCTGAGTTACGGAGGCGCTTTCATCTTACTAGAATGTACAGTTTGTTCGCCGTACATGTCAGAAATACGTCGAACGAAGATACAGACGTGGCAAAGTTGGATAATGCTTCACTTCAGATATTTTGAACTCATTTTAATTTCAAAATTACCACAACCGGCGGTTACAAACTAAATCACCGAGCAAGAGTTGTAGAACGAGCGGGGTTTGTCAAAATGCTGTCAACTAATTGAGTTATATTGTTTGCTATGCTGTTAATGGACTTTCCATGTTGTTGAGATGAGTTGATGTTTCTACATTATCTACTTCGTTAACACTTTCTGACAATGGTTGCCGAGTAGCTGCTCCTTTTTAAAAACTTTAGGTTACGACGGCATTTGGCAATTCGTTTTGCTGCCCGTATTAAACAAATTTTAATATTTACGGGTAGACGGAACCTGGAGCAAATTGAACGCACCCGTGAAACTTGACTAGAGAATCGGGTGTGTGTCGACAGACAAGTTTCCGTAACATTCGCAAATCCGAAGTTCTGTTATAAACGCACTATATAAATTTATAAAATTTCGTTGAACGCATTTCTACGGAAACAATTATATATAAAAAAATACGGGTTCGTTTATACGAACCTCTTCGTAGAACGGAGCACAACGTTTAAATTTGGACATTGATGGGGCTTGAGGTTTAAATGAGTACATTTTTGAGCTTGTTCCTGGTTATCTTACGAGCGTTGCCACACCAGCATCTTCCGACAATCCTAGCATCACACGAGACAGCTTTATAATGAAATAACTGACGCTTTTTGTCAAAACTTGTGATAATTCATTGCGCTGTACTCGTCGTTTTTCCACGATTGAAAATTTCATATTGACGCTGCGTTATTAGGAACTGCCCGTACAAAAAATGTAACGAAAACTATTAGAGCTTTTGGAAAAATTATTTGTTGTTTTGATCACTATGGTAACTATAGTTAGATTTTAATAGATTTTGCTCCTACCCTGATTTCGGAGTCCGCTGTTAACTCGTAGACTAATTATCAAATTTGAGCTGGTTCGGTTCAGCCGTTCTTTCTCAATCGCTTTTGCAGACAACAAGAGAACGGTTACACTTGCCATTTTCTCAAATGGGGGGGGATTTCGGACTCAAAAGCGTTTAAAACAGTAAAATCTAATCTGGATCTGAAAAAAATAAAACCAAAAAACGCTGAAAATTATTGCACCACGGTTTATTATTCTCTTGCGTGGCTTGACATGGTCTCGCACCTCCGAGACCCATCCTATTCGATTCATTATCGAAAAATACCAGTAAATCATACGAAACATGACCTGTCTACAACGGAACGACGAAAACTAAATATTATTACTTTCGCTGTAGTTATTGTCCCGAGAGTTATTTCAATTGGTAAACTTTGGCTCTCTATAATTACTGTGATTTCACTATTTTCGGTCTAGACGCAGTCGTACACTAAATAAAACTGCCGAAATTTCGTTTTTCTTAATTTGTTACAACATTTTTTGCCCATAACAACCATGGCCTTAGTCCGATCGGATTGCCGAGCGGGCGGGCACAACTAGACACCAAATAGGGTTATTGAGCGAAGGGACGGATTTTTTAGACCGCATTAAAGGCACAAAACGGCTCGGACGGTGGACGGACGTTGCAGATTTCGAATCCCGATGTCTCGGAACGAAGCATCAAATTTTGAGGGGGGGAGGGGGATATAAAAAATTTTTCCTGACCAAAAACATAGGTGGATTATTCAAAATGAATAATAAACCCAAAGTCGGCCGATCACATAAATTTTCTTCTTATCCGTACGGCTAAGGGAAGCAAAAACGTGGTTTTTGGCACATTTTGGTTGTTACTTCTGTTCAACGGATGGTCAGAGTAACATTTATGTAGAACGACATATAGGTATTGACTACTTGAGGACATCCTGAGTGTTTGGCAAAAATAAAATAATAATAATAAAGCACGAACACGATTCAGTGGAACTCAAAAGGTAATGATTTGAAGAGTTCTTTAGTTTTCGAAACGATCACAATAGCTCCCTCACTTACGAGCAGCAGAACGTAAAAATAAGGCGAACAACAATGAAACGCCATGTTGAGCATCACGAATTCAACCAAAACCTCCTGCCTGCCCCACCTGCACTAAGGCAGTCTTCAAATATTCCTGTCAACGTGGAGTGTTGATGAAAACTGAACATGTTTTTAGACTGATTACAATACTCCCCACATCCTAGGAGCTGTAAAAAGCAATAAGTTGTCGAAAGCTTCTTACGTTTGTAAACACTCGTTTGTACTTTTCCTACTAATGCGTCTACAGACACCACACTTTCTCTTGATCCAAACAAGTCTCCCTGTGAGTGTCGAGGCGATTTAAAACTATATCGCGTGGAAGTAACCGGATTTAAACTCAATTTCTCTGTTGACATCGCCTTAGGCTCTAACGGCGCTGTACGGATGAATCGATGTGATTCTTTCACTCACATAACTACACTAAACAGCGGCTTCTTATAAACTATTCTGCAAAGAAATTATTACGAAAGTTTATTGACCTTGAATGTCTCACCAGGGTTCAAAATAACTGAAAAACGTCAAATGCCATTATGATTATCCTCGAAAGGAAAGGACGGAAGAATGAATCGAGAAACCCCGATATGATGTCTACGAAATGACTAACAGGTGTATTCATTTCAATTATTTATGATAACGAGTTAACTTCAGTTTTCATTTCTAGTCATTTGAAAAAACAATTGCAGCGTTTTAGTCGTCCTACATTAAAAGAAACAGTAATATCAATAATTGAAAATTGAGGTTGGTAATTTCAACGCTCTGTGCAATAAGAAAAACCTTACGAATGAGTAAGGCTTGATTTTCTTCTTACTAACAGTGATTTTCGTTTGACCAAGAGCCGGTGGGACGTCGAGGTCTTTCGGTATCATGATGTGCCCGAAATTGTGTTGATACTGAACGCACCAGACGGCCAACCAGTCGATATCGTAGACAGTTAAATTTCCCGGAAGCTGTATTTCAATGTCTTCCCCCAAATAGCCGTGCAGGGGCTCCAAACTGAAACGGAGAAATTACGTGAGTCACGTTCAGGTACATCTCATACTTTAAAAAAATATCATTAATACTTAATATAAAAGTACTCTACAAGATTCATTTTATTCAATTGAAAACTAATTTGTTTTGTTTACGTTCATTGTTATCGTGTTTGGTTACATTGATATAGATTGCCGGCAAATGTCGTGGTAAAGTAGAAGGTAAGTAAAAGTAATAGAAAGTAAACTCTAAAAGTGAAATATAAGAATTATAAATAAACAAAATTCTACAGTAAAAAAGGGTTTTAAAATATAAAAGATAAATTCTAGAAAACAACGAATACAATTTAAAAAAAAATCAAAAATACACAAATTAAATTAAAATATTAAAAATAAAGAACACAATTTGAAAAATAAACAATAAAGCTAAAAAGAAAAGCTTGAAAATTAATATTAAAATTGTAAAAAGATTTAAGAAATAAAATAATAAAATCTCATAATTAAAACCTTTTAAAAGTAGATCGGTTTAGACGTAGGGAGTCGTTAAATTTACGCGTGTTTCGAAAAATATTAAAACACAAAAGGTGGGTGCAGCTTTCGTACAAGTACGCAACCACGAGGGATATTTTATGTCTTTTATTGTCAGGGAATGATTAAGATTGAAGTTTCAGAAGTGAACACGTTGAGGCTGGCGGGCGCGAAAGAAACCCTTACACAAACGGTGGGAAAATACTAGGAAAATATTATCTTTTATTTTGTTTTTGTTTTTTTTAATGCAATGATAACTACCTACGTTTGATTGTGCTCGTTGATGGTTTGGATTTAATGGCCGCGTCAATTTACGCAATTTACATAATCACTTAGTCACTGAGGTTATTAAAACGTGTGATGTTACCAAGCGTTGGATTTTGTAACAGACGTTACCATGCACTTAACCCAACACAAATTTCGTGACGCTTCTCCGTTACATATCCTGCGTAACATCTCCCGCGTTACATTTTCGAGTTTATGTAGCAAAGTAAAGACATAAAATGCCAAAAAAATAGTCGTAACCCTGGTGGGACTCGAACCCACAACCTCCACTTTAGGAGACAAATGCCTTCTCCATTACACCACAGGGGATGTGCTTGCAACTCGAGTTAAAAAATTTCGTGACGCTTCTCCGTTACATCTCCGGCGTTACATTTTCGAGTTTATGTAGCAAAGTAAAGACATAAAATGCCAAAAATTCACAGGTAAATAACGTCAAAAAATAAAACCTTAAAGTTAAGTCTTCGGTGTGAGTGGAAGAACTGCATGGTCTTGAATTCCCTCACGTGTATATGCCCTGATAACCGCCTCATCAATTCTACCGTAGGATATTGACAGTATAATTTGCAGCTTCAAACTCTGATTTCATATGAGGAACGTATCAAAGTATGAAAAGGTATAGAGCTGTACGTTGAACAGAGTTCATGTTAAGTTAGTAAAAAACTATTGTGTCTAAATTAATTGAATAAAAATTATATTCGTTGCTACAGGGACAAAAATTACTGAATGTTCGTCAGCTTGTAAAGAAAGAAGAGAGTTGTGTAGCGCGTTGCACCAATTATTTGTCTTCTTCAGTTGCTCTTGCTCAGAGCCCAATTTAATTTTCTTCGATGGTTGTCAAAAAGATTTTTCCCCATTTTAACCTAGTTGAATGCGTCAATGGTGTCAGAAAACTTGTGTATTCGGGCGAGTTTCAGTGCATCTGTGAATATTTACAGTCACATTAGCAAGACCCGTTTCTATTCGATTTTTCGTCCGTTTTTCGCCCCCGTATTGTCCACATCTGACACATGGTGACAAAATTTGTGCGCAAGCGCGTAAAGACAAAAAACAATCGAATTTGTATCACCTTCTGACTTGGTTGGGCACTTTGATGCCGTAGGGGCCAGGTTCCGAGCCGTTGCCGACCCAAAAGTACGCGTCCGGCCCCGCTCCGTCGTAATGGAGATTGGGAATATAAAACGTTTTGGCGTCCAAAATGGTGATATTGCCGGAGCGGAGGCCGTGGGCCAGGCGTTTGAACTCGGGAAGAACTCGCATCCTCGGTGGTTCTAGATTGGGAGGCATGAAAACTTCCCCGAAGTTCACCTGCAAAAAAAATTATTTTTGTTAGGCCGTCATTTTGACTCGACGACGTAAAATCCCATAGTTCGTACACTTGCTATGCTCGATTTCAATAGTGATGTTATAAATAATGAAACAGAAATGGCTTTGGATATTACTCGTATTCCTAATTGCTTGTATGTAACTTGAAATTTTCCAAAAATGATCAAATGTAAGGACAGATTCGATAAGTAATCCGGAAAATAACTGAGGCTTCGTCACGCAGCGTTCTTCAGCGATTTTTAGCACTCTTATAACCAACCTGATGGGTATTTCACTAAGTTCATACGAACCAGTTAGAACTTAACGTATCTATATTATAAAGAGGGAAGATTTGTGTTTTTGTATGACAAGGATAAACTTAAAAACTACTGGACCAATTGCAAAAATTCGTTCGCCGTGGGAAAGCTGAGTAACATAGGCTGTATCTATTACTAGAAAAAATTAGAGATTCTTAGAAATTCTTACTGGAACTAACCCAAGGTGTAGAAAAATAGAACCGAGAACGTTCTAATAATTCCAAGCATGAATGATGCCGCGTACCTGGAGACGCAAATACGTAACCACTTAGCACAGATGTGTCGTTTTTCTACACTAACATTATAACCAGGAAAGATTTGTATTTTTGTATCTAAATAAATTAAATACCTAACAATCTAATTTAAAAGTTGAATCATGTACGTTACAATTACAATACTTATAAGTTAATTATCTTTATTTATCTCAAAATGTTTAGAAAAAATGTCCACCCGTGCGGTGCTGGAACAGGCCACCAATTATATATAAATTGGTAATGATGACTTTTGCGAATTTATCCAGTTGCTTCTGCGTATGCCACGACCATTATTGAGTAATGAAGCGATTCTAACGCTGTCAACACGATTTTCCTGTTAACTGTTTCGTAATTATCGGCTAAAAACTGTGGAAAATGCTAGTAATTGTTACGGCAGTGGTTCGAATATAGGAATTTCTGGGATTTCATTCCAATTAACTTATGAACGAAATTAAACTCCCGCCGTCTACTCAATTTATTGGACTACCGCTTTGATTTTTCTGAAACGGCTAGTATCTTGGGATGTGAGATTTGTAAGGAACGAAAGACTAGGAGGAAAGAATTGCGCTGAAATCGATTTTATTTTTCTTTCTCGTCATTTTATGGCACTTTGTACAGTCAAAACAAAAAATTCAATGCACATTCACGCTTCATATTACTTTCTTCAGCCACACGCACTTTCCTTAATTACGACATATCAGGCAACAAATACAAGATGTATTCAACTTAACTTAACGTTTTATAGGGGGGAAAACTGTGCGTTTTAAGGAGATATTGGGCTACTGCTACTTATGCCACGACATTCAATAAAACCCTCAGGATGGATAGTATATTAATGGAACTTGTATTGAGGATTGTGGGATCTGAATCGTATCCAAAAACCGACTTGGTTCGTATATTTCTTGCATCTGCTAAAAAAGCAAGTGCTCTTATCGCTACTTACAGAAAGAATGCTCCTTACGTTTGGAGGCATCAACTGAAGCCGTAATGGCTTAAGTTGGTTTTCACCTTATTGTTAGCGAGCTCGCGCATCTACCGCGGTAATCTAGCCTGTTCGGCACGAGTTGTCTCTGTTAGCAATCTCTTGAACCGCAGAAGGTACCAACCCACCTGTCTTTCAGGGCCTGTTATTTGTCTTCAGTTGGCGGCTCAACTAGGATGAGAACCTCAGGGTCGATAGCACTTATAAGCTAGTCATACTTATCATCGTATTCCGTCACACCGCGAACTTTGATTTGACTTAGCCAGATTGCTACACTGCCAACGTGAATTTTTTTTAGTGGTTCGTGCCTATGGTGCTGGAATTTGGGGAAAACTGCGAAAAGCATTAACCGACGTCAAAAAACGACGTTAGTTTGAATTCCGAAATTTTTGGGGGTTCTCCTGACTTTCTTATGAAAATTATGGATCTTTCATCGTATATGTAGCTTATTGAAAAACCACTCTAATTTGAAATGGCGTTTTTTAGGGGCGAAAGCTTTTGATACGTAGAGATTTGCCATTCAGTTTTCTTCAGCTAGACCAAGGGATGAGGCATGCCTTGACAACGCTAGCAGTTGTCTGAAGAACATGGGCGTGAAGCTGAATGTGGACAAAACGAACTTCATGGCTTTCTCTTTTCGTGAATCCGAAATCCCTAAAATTGATTCAATAAACTGCCTTTTGCCCTTATGTAACGGTCACGCACAGTGTTCTTTTCATCCTATCCTGCAGGCTACGAAAACGCGCACCCTGTGAATAAAAATCGATCAACGCCTTAAATGGGACAATCAAATCATAGAGTCGTCAATAGGATGGTGAAGCTTGTCTACATCTGTAGAGAGGTGAGAAAGAAAAAGTTTAACTGCTCCCTGGTGCAATCTTTGAAGATTTATGGAGTATCAGGGTGGGGTGTGTGGGGAAAAGCGTCTCTCCTATTCCTCACAAAATAGTGTTTTAAATTAAGCGTAAAATAAAGAACACCTTTTCATCTCTGATCTCAAAACTCAACTCCTTTTCTTTTCTCGCTGCGCTGCTCATCGCCTCAAAACAGGTGATGACACAAAACAGATGGTATTAAATATAATAATTGGCTGAACATGAAATTTTTCTCGCCAGGGCCAGACAGTTCAAGAAGACTGAGGGAAATGGTGTGTAATCTCCTGTGGATAAATCGAGTGATGGTGTGACGATTGGGAAGAAGAAGTTACGCAGATTTGATTTTACTGCATTCCGTATTTGAATGTTTTCCTCACTCGAGATCTTCCTTTCATTATCCAATATTTTTTCCGGATCCATGCCTTTGAAAAAAGGAATTTTGATCTATACCGCTCTTTTTTATACCGGACATAAACGACAGCAGAATAAGCTTTCTAATATGCATCAGTAAAGCAGTGAAGCTCCGTTTCGTTGGTCGGCACTCCTATACGAGTATATCTCGGGATTTGTGCATGGGGAATGTCTTCTAAAAGTAATTGTGTATTTTGCCAGATATTTCTGTTTTCAGCACTTATAGAATTGTTCCAGTTCAAATTTGCTTGCCACAACTCTTCAATATCTAAAGTGGCCACTAATTTATGCATTCTTACTCTTAGCAAAAGTCCAACTAAATCTTCCATCAGAACCCTTCCACGATACATGCATTCATTCAACCTTCTTTCACCTTTCTTAGACCTTGCACACCCATCAAAAACGATTCGAATCTTAGTGCTTTTTTCTGGTGTAATCACTGCGTGACGTGGAAGGTAGTGAATTCCATTAGAATTTTTGTATTTGAAGGGATTGGACACTTTTTCAATTACTTCTTTTGCTAATTGACCTTCTAAAACCTTGTTGTATTCTTTATGAATACTTTTGAGTACGCTGCCCTCTTCAGTTTTGTGAGTGTGTGAACTGTTGAATGGCTGTGCAGTTAAGCCATCGTCATTTTCAGAAGAGTTTTTCCGAACCCCTATTGTGTCTAACTCCCCAAGAGACGTCAAACAATAATTTTCCATGCTATTATAACCGGCTCTCTTGTCAGGCTCTACCCAAGCTAATAGATTGTTGTTAACTTCTTGTTGAACTGAGCACGAAATTGTTAAAAAAAACTTATGATATCTTTGTTTGAGTTGTTTGCCAATTTCTTCCTTCCACTCAAAACCCATCCAAATTTAGTATTCACTAGGTAAAGATTAGACATCAAGGAAGTTTTCTCTCCTGGAACGAATTCGTGATAATAATCATTCCCAATTAAAATTTGGATTGGTTTATTTCTATCTAAATCTGCCAATTCTAGGTTTTCTGGTATCACCATAGGGTGGGTGTGGTTCCACGCTCATTAACCAAGTTTATTTGGCCTAGACAAACATCGTCAAAGTTTTATTAAAAAGGAGGAAAAACTACTGCAGCACTATTCGAAGATTTCGGCATTACGAAAATTATGGTGCTTCGAGACTAGGTGACAAGACTTAAAATTCGTATTTGGGGATCGGGGGAGTCACGACCATGCGTTATTGGAGGAAGGAATCACCAGATTACGTGGACGATTTTTCGTAGAAATTCCTTTCCGGAGGACGGATCGCCAAATTAGGGACCTTCAAGACGGAGGTACGAAAATATACCGTTCAGTCCTCAATAACATAGTGCTCAAGCATACGATAGATAATCTTTCAGTTTTTGTCGTGATCATTCAATCAGCTTAATTAGACACAACGTAACAATTCAATATAATTTATTCCAAATAGTCAATTAATACAACACAATGAAAGAACTTTTCAACTAATTCAGGGCATTTTTCTCAACCCCTCCTCACAGCACAAGCAGCATTTAGGAAAGATTTATCAAATGAATTATATATCTCTCCTTTCTACTCGGTAGTGCTAAGGAAGTAACTATTACGTTGACAGTATCATACGTTACATATGCTTTGGTTACTCAGTAACAATCTTGTCATAAGTCGGGGCAAAATAATAAATTCTGGAACGTTAAGAACTTCATCAGGTTAGAATAGCCAAGCGATAACATTCCCTCGAGGAAAGGTAAGTGGGGCGTTGCACGAGATGTATATAGTGAAATGCAACACATTAATCAGTGTGCACTCAGTTACTTTGCCCCTGGATGCTTGACATCGATTGAAGGACCACGAGAGATGCGCGCAGTGTTTCGCGAATCCCTCAAATGCGTGACTGCAGGCACTTCAGGAGTTCCAAAACGCGCGGCTTAAATCTCAAAGACCTTACTATCTATCAGTTTTCGAAGAGCCATCGAATACTCCGGCTTCTATGCACTCTCCCTCCGCGTCTTCCGACAAACCGTATCAACTGGGCGGAAAGCTCGTCTTTTCATTTCTCATCGGGTTTCCCACAACGTAAATTTGTGAGCAGAATACGATGTTAGCGTCGTACGCGAAAAGCGCCGAGAGTCTCGTATCGAGCGGTGCGGACAAAAAGGCGGAGTGGAGGGCGAGTTGTAGTGGGAAGGGGGGGGGGAAGAGAGGGCGAGGAAGGGTGTGCTCCGCCTTCGTCGCACACAGCGCAGGTTTCAACGAGCCCCCTCGTGAATTCTCCTTTTAACCAAAGATACCCAAAAGGGAGAGGGGGTGTGGAGGGGTGGAGGGGAGAAAGTAGCGAGTGGTGGGGGGTAACAAGATTCACATTTTGAAGGAGTTCTAGTGATAATCGTCAAATATCGATAACAGCCAAAATTGGTTCATGGGGAGCTCAACTTAGCATATGTTTCAATTTTTACTAAACACATCTAACAGTTATGATCGGAAATTTAAAACATTGACGCGTACAAACTGTTTTTGCCAACGTAATCAACAATTTATATGAATACAGCAGTCGAAATAAATAACCCGTTGTACTACAGGGTTTGTCCAGAAAGTCACCACAGTGAGCTTGGAACAATGGTTTCTTATTGGTTCTACGCGTACAAATCTTCAGGAACTTTCAAAGTACATTCCTCCTGCGGGTCTCTCACGATTAAATGTCGCACCGTAGTCGTGTTCTGAAATCGCCTTCAAAGCGTCGGTGCAAGCCTTTTGAATGTTGTTGACACACCCAAAATGACGTCGTTTCAAAACGTGAGGGGAAGATATCGGGGCTGCAGGGAGGCAAGGGAACGACGGTGATGCCTGCTCTGACTAGGAAATCAGATGCGACGAAGCAGGTTCGCGAAGGCGCATTTTAGCTGTGTACATTCCAGGTTTATGCGATGCCTGGACGGACATGTTTCAGCCGTCTCAAGAATAAAGAATTTTTTTAAACTGCAGTGGCCTAAGAATAGACAATACGAACGTCGGGAAACGGGCAATAATTACACCGCATTAACTTAATTACTTACACTTAATAGGCAGCTGTTGAATATTTTGGGGTCGGGCATTCTAGAGACGAGAGCCTACTTGGATTGGGTGATTTTTTTGAGCTATACTTAGGCGAGTAAAAGGAATCACGAGGTTCCCACAGGATCGGGTGTCATGCCGGTGAACATCAGAAGCCACGGCAAGGAGCAATATGTTTACTTTAATCAGATTCAAAACTGGCATTAGGCAATGTAAGAACGCCAAGGCGAGCAAACAAACCCCTAAAACTCATTCCATGAGAGATTAGTCAAGATTATGATGGCACGTTTTTGTTGTTTAAAGATGTCAATTGCATGACAACTGTTTCCCCATGCAACAATACAATAAATTGCTCTGCTGGCAAAGCAAGCATGGTAAACAGAATGCTTGAGGAACTCTGAGGACTTCATCAGAAACGGCGCTCCTCAACCTTCTAAGCTTGAAAATAGAAGATGATAATTTAGGGGACAACGCCTCGACATGGGCCTTCCAGGAAAGTCGTTTATCCACCGTCAAACCCAGGAAATTAACTACCTGGTCTAAACTTCTGTTGAGACCCACTACAAGGGCCTGGGTTTTAGTTTTGTTCAAAACCAAAGCATTTGCCTGACACCACTTTTCCACTATCTCAGACTTATATTGCAGATTGAACTACATTTCTTCACGTGAACAGCCTGATGCTAGGCAAGTGAGGTCGTCACCAAACAAGAAAATGTTGTTGGAATTCTCGAACTGGCATGGTAGATCATTGATATACAAGAGGAAGAGGCAAGGGCCGAGGATACTCTCCTGTTTGACAATCCCCTGAGTGCAACCTCACTAGAGGTAGCCCCATTGAAAGAAACAATTTGGGACCAACCCTCAAGATAGCTCAGTAGAAACAGAACCATGCGAGGGCCGAAGCCCCTTTTTGTGAAGTAACAAATATTTTAATTATTCACAATAAAACTGAGATACTTCACTTAGGGGTAATCAATGTCCTTTGCGAGCCTTAATAAAGCCCGACTAAGTCAAATCCCCAGCTAACTACCAATGACTTGTTTATCAATTCTATCTAATCGCTGACTAGCACTAGACGGCAATCTGAAACCCCAGTAGGTATGAAATACCTCAGTTATTAGGTGTCAGCCGTATTTGTTTGTGGTTAAGTTCTTCGTATGATCGTGAAGTAAACAGGTTTTGCATAAATTAACTGCAGATAATGGCGGACAGAGGTGGTAAATCGTCTACTTCCTCCGTCCGATTGTCGATCCGTTGGTGCAATCCAAATCCAGCGTTCTTACAAAAATCATGTGTCCAATCAGCCACGTGCACGACGGTAGTTTGACGAAGTTATAAAATCTGAGCGTCCAACAAAATTCGGGAATTGCAGTGATTACATTGACGACGTAGTAAGAAGGAAAGTTGTTCAATCGGCTAAACATTTTTTGTTTGTTTTCAGAAGATCTTAACGTTTGAAGGGCTTATGAGCCAGGAAATGGCATTTGGAAAAAACGGTTTGTGCGTGTGTGTCTATAAACGCCATGGTGAAAAAACGGCAGAACAAATTCTTTTCAAATTTGATGTACAGTCTGAAAAAGAACGAGTTTCCTACAGAACATGACGTTTTTACGCCTACAGAATCGAAAAATATTATTTCATCGCGTGCATAAACGTGTATGTAGTTGCGGGAGAACGGCAGTACAGATTGAGCTCATTCTTGTCGTTCGCCATTTTTTGCAAGTGCAACAACAAGGATAAGAGTAATTGTTATGTAGCAAAATGTGCTAAAAACGGGGGATTTTCGCATATTAATCGAAAACCTCATCGACTGATGATTACACTTTCAACACCTAA
Source organism: Pachypeltis micranthus (assembly GCA_020466155.1). Taxonomy (NCBI): domain Eukaryota; kingdom Metazoa; phylum Arthropoda; class Insecta; order Hemiptera; family Miridae; genus Pachypeltis; species Pachypeltis micranthus. Next base: position 28,152,751 of record CM035774.1, on the reverse strand, counting down.
CTTTCGTTTTCAATAAAAATCGATAAAAAGTCAGGCAGTGAAAAGATTTTTTTTTAACTTATTGGGAAATTAGTTGACTAGATATTGTGCTCGATTAATATTTCTTTGATAGTCCGTTGAACGGAGATAACATCTAAAATGTTTCAAAAACGTTGTTTTTCAACATTTTAGAATTTTCTCCGGCAATTGCATTCCTTATTTTAAATACATACCATTGCAGTCTAACTTTTCCCTTTCCTAGGGTCCATGGAGTAAGAAATAAAGTCACGTCATCGGCTGTAAACAAAGAATTGAGTTTTCCAGACACGTTTTACGCGCTTCTCAGTTGAAATAGAACGAAATAAAACCACTTGAGGACGCGGTGTGTGTTTTTGTGTCTTTGAGCGCGACTGAGAGAAACTGGCTGAACCAAATCGACTCAAATGTCATATTTCGCATGCAGACGCCAAAATAAGAGTATAAGGAAAATCGGTCCAGAACTGACTGTAGTTATCATAGTGATCGAAACACCAATACTTTTCTCCGAAACAACACCATCATATTTCTTGTAACGACAGTTCCAAACAATTTGAAAGTACCATAAAATTACTTTCTCCGGACGAGAGCGGCACAATAAGTACGTGGAGCTGATGAATGTTGTGTTACGAGTTACACCAGATAATTTAACAGCGTGAATTACCTTTTCGCTAGCTAGAAGCAACGTAATAAAGTCGGCAACTTTAAGCCTGTTTCACGTATTAGAACGTTTTCTCTACCGATTCACCCGAGTGAAAACCGTATTGTATTAGTTTGTTGAAAAAAACAAATACAGCTGAATGCATGTGGAGCTGAGAAACGCTGTGAGAGGCGTAGCTCCAACGGTTTTTTTTGGAAGCTATGACTTTTCCCCAGTTTGACTTAAAATGATCGTGTTTCGTACAAAGTAGCGGCAGGTTACTGAAAAAGTTGATGGTCTACTAAATGTCATTCTTTATTCAATGAACACGTGATAACGTGACATGACTAACTGGAAAGCCGTTAGACTGAGGATTTCGAACTACTTCTCGAATAGGACTGTTCGGCCAAATTAGTTAGTTGGGCCTAGAGACTGAAATTTCCGAAAGGCAGGCTGGACCAACGAGTCCCGATATTTCTGACACCTGAAGTCAGTTATTTCCAAGCAACAACGGATTTCCCCTTTCTGGACTTTCCAAAAATATACTCTTATCCCTTCCCACTCCTCGATTTATTTCCTCTCCACATTGCCCACAGCTCTTCCAAGACTCAGTCCTCTCTCAAAACTTGGGCACATCTCTCTCTCTCTTTCTTCAGGCACTGATACTGCCTTATTTCGAGTACTATTGCTCCTGTTTATATACTGAAATGCTTGAGAGGAATAATGATGGCCCGCAAAGAGCCTTAAATGCAGCGATACGTTTCATTTATGACCTAAGGCATGATGAACACGTCACGCCAATTTGTAGGCTTAGGATTTGTAAGATACTGAATTTTGTCTTGTGTATGTTTGTAAGAGTGGGCCGCTTAGGCCCAAAAATGTACAGATAAATAAATAAATCAGTCAGTCTATCTCTCTCTCCCTCCCCCAACGAAGTGCCCCACACAACCAGTTCACATGTATTCTGAGCCTCCTTTTTGGCGTTTAAATACTCAAATTAAAACTCATATCACTATACACTTAAACAGTAATACAGTCCTCAGCCAAGCTCACTGCGTTCATCTATTTCTGAACTCAAGCTCCCTCCCTCTCTCCTGTGCCCAACAGGGACACTACAATCCTAGTTAGGAACGGCACTTTCCGGAATGCTTCGCTTTCATTTGCCTATAATTGTAAGTAAATCATGAGCCAGACTGAGAGTTTTCAAAAAATTCCAGTCCTTGTGCTGGACAGATCTGAACTCCTAAACGAATAGCAAGTTTTAGTTCAAGACGAGTTCCAGAGTAAAATAAACCAATGAACAGTGACGTGGTACACCTTCACAATTCTGACCGAACAGCCAGTAATCGTAACAAGGTTAGTTGTTAACCACTTGTTCACGGCTAATAGCAGTTTCAATTTCTTTAGCCCGACAAAGTAGGAAATAAAGTTATGCAATTAGCTTAATTTAAAAAAAAATTGTCTTCAGTCTTCAGTCTAAAAAATGTTGTGTGCTTTCCTTTCTACTTCGTAGAGCCAAGTAAAAATTCTGCAACCTGCCTGTGTGCGAGTTATCGGTGTATCAACGAACACGTTTCAGATAGATCGGCTGGACCAGCTCAGCTCACACTTGATATTTAGCAGCTTATTACACGCAAATGAACAGTAATCCGTGGAATAGTGACGAGAGCAGTACAATAAACTATACAAAATTTCGACAAAATCAATTTTAATATTTCCATAAATAAATCTACCTTGCATGACATTGGTGTTCGATACATTATTTCGGTGTTGCGCGACAATAAGGTGGTTTCTGCTCTTCCAAATAGGTAAGAACTCTCCAGCACGTTCGCGCTTATTATTGTCATTGTGTTCGGAAACTGGAATACAACAAGAGGGCAGAAGAAGGGAGTTCAATTACTTAATATTACAAAAGATGCGATAAAAGCCCAAAATAAAAGGTGACGCGGGGGAGAGTTCAAGAGGCAGAACTTGGCGATTAAGGCCTTTATAACTGAAAGAGAAGGACCGAGCCCTGGGAAAATTGGTGGAAATGGGCGGGAGGCGATGGAGTTGGCTGTTGCGGAGAAGAAGAGGTTCTGGCGGAGGAAAGATAGCGCACATTAAAGTGAAATAATAGCGATTATCAGGGTTTGGTGGAACCAGGGCGTTGGGAAACTGTAGTCGGCGTGGGCGATAAGGCACTTGGGAGAGCAGAGTGAGGGCGGACCTAGCAGAAATGAGCGGTCGACGAAACAACGCTATCAAAGCAATTAGAGGCAACGAGGGGCTGCGCTTCGAGTGAGTGATGCGGACGGCGATTGCAGCTTGGAAAAACTCGACGTACGATAACTCGTGTAGTACGAGAATAAAGTTGCTTGACGCTACAGCAATATCTTTCACACTCCTTCCCTGCAATTATTTATTTTCTTGCCATCGTAGGGCTTTCAAAGATCGAATCTAATCAAACGCCGTTCATCGAACGCCGCTGGACTAGTACTGTCCAAGTCGAGTTAAGAATTGTCCAAGCCAATCGATAACTTTCCAGGCCAAATTGAAAATCCCAACCAAGACGGCTATGCAGCTATAACCTGAGGAGTGTGTATGGGGACAGCCTCAGGAATGCCGTGAGATGCTGCTCTGACTGTACATTAGCTACACACCCCAGAGCCGCCTGCCAATCACCGTTATTATGCCATTTTAAGCCATGGGGACACAAGGATTAATATTTCTGGAGCCAGCTACGTATTTCCCCGCGTGGAGGTTTTTCCCCAATGCCTTCATTTCACTTCTCACTGTCCTACTTTCGGTCTACCTTGGAGCTCGTACAGTTACGTGCTACCTCTCACAACTCTATATCTAACGTGTTTCAAGTGATTGTCCCATTAAGTAGTGTAACACAGTCCTCTCTCGCTCCTCTCATTCATAAATTCATACCTCACCCACAGTAGATTTCATATCTCTCCCTCTCTTGGCACTAATAGGACGTTAAAAGCATAATTGCAGTAGGTGGCAAAGCAAAAAGAAATAGCTTAATCTACGTGGGACTGAGGAAAGTTCCTTGCTGTTGTCCAAACAGGTCCAGTGTATGTCCTACTTTGTTCTGCCAACGAGAGAGTCGTTAGGCGTCACATCCCACCGCTCCGGGTAGAAAAATGCGCTAATTAAGTTTCAGGTTTAGGAGAAGAGCGTGATTTACGGTCGAGGCCTCGAAAAGGGAGCGCAGTTGAACGTGAAGTCGAGACGAGGGTTGTGACGCCAAGTTAACTTGGAAAGGGGAACACCACAATAACAAACTACTTTGTTGCGGATGCGGCGTTTTGTTTTTATGAAGCGTTAAGTAACAGCTACTGAGGGCTCATGACTGAGGCCCAGTGATGAAGGGGAGTCTACTCCTCTTGTTTCTTGGTAGTCCGGGTTTCACGGAGCGGTGGGTTCTTTGCTGGGATCCAAAGAGAAGCGTGCGACGAATCCCCCCCCTTTTTTCCCTTCGACGCGCTTCTCCCACATCACGCTGAAAAGCGGCGTGAAGTTCATTCTGCTCCCCCACAAACCGTTTGCTGTCTCAATCTACGAAATTTTGAGCCTGACGCACTACCGAATCGAGCAATCACTCTACTTTTGAGTTCATTTCTCAAGAGACTCGACAGCAGTCTGCACTCTATAATACAGTCAACAACAATACGAAACAGGCCTGTATCCTTAACAAAATGATTGTTCCTTAACACTCATAAAGGGGGGGGGGTTATATCAGGCGAAGATCATGGAGGTGCTGGTTAGCGTGCAAGACCCCAGGCACTCACTCAGCATCCACCGAACCCAGCTGTGGAGGTATGGCAGGTTATCATTTAGCCAGTCTCCCGGTGGAGAGCACACATGGAGATCATGGAGGTGTGACCCTGAGGAATCCGTACCATCTGGAAGGATTTCTCAATCCAGTTTCCCACTTGATCTAACTAATGCAAGGGTTTGAACGGGAGAGATCAACTGAGGCCTCGTCTTTTTGTCATAACCTCCTTCGCAAACTGGGCGATACAGTCAAAGCTGGTAGATCTGGCTGCCCTGTCCAACAACAGCTCACTGTTGCCGAAACTACAGTAAATCAGCACGGGGTTTCTTGTTTTCTTTGTACTGGAGGAATAAGACGTCTGGTTTGGCTCAGCCCCCAAAGATGTTATTTATCTAGTGCCCATTCATCTAGAGTGGCAAACTTCGTTCAGTGCAGAGGTGTTACGGAGTTTAGCGTGCAGCAAGGAAAGCTCCCTTTTCACTTTCCACTTGTCCACCATGTACTCAATGGCCAAGTCAACTGGTAGCTGACTAGTGATCACTTGAAGGGCGTCAGTAGATGCTGTCTTGTAGGCTTTGGTGATCCACAGGAGCACAGTCCTCCAGAGACTGGGCCACAACTCTGCTTCGATTGACTGCCAGTTTGCTACCGCAGCCAATGAGCAATACGATACACCACTCAACTCGAATCTACTTGCTACACTCAATAGGCTCACTCTACTGGTCAACATCAGGCCCCACACACTACTCAACAGCAATGTTCACTCTACAGACCATCAATAAGCTCTTATTCAACAGGTAATCAACATTCTATACACTCTACTCAACAGGAATTTACGTACTACATTCGCTCAATACGTCTAGTAAGGAATAATACACACGTTTTTTCCTAATATTGATCGTTTCTGAACCCTCAGGCAGTAATCTTGGGATGTAACAACAAATGACAGGGTTGTTAGTCGTTTTTGAATATCATGAGACAACCCAGACTTGTTAAGGTGCGGCAGGTAGTGCCATGTAACCAGTCTCCTGGTAGAAGACAGTTGCCCGTGATTCCATGGGTCACCTCACGGAAGTATGCTCAATATGGTTCTCTAATTTTAACAGTTTACTTGTGTGGCACATGTCGAAGGTTATAAGGTTGCTTAGCAGAAGACAAGGCTGGTTGGCTGACCTTCCAACAACCATAGCTAACTGTTGCAAGAAATAAATAGAGGAGTATGTGGTTACCTGCTTCCTCTAAATTGGAGGACTACGAGTACTATTCGTATGAGAGGTAAGAAGTGAAGCTCTGCATTGAAGTCGCCGCGACCTGAAAGGAACTTGCTCGCCCAATGGTCTGGCTCGACGCTCTTTTTCTCTTAGACATTCACGGATGTTGGGGGAAAACCACGTGGGTGCCTAATTCCTTTGACATGGATTACTATCTCGCTCGATTCATCGAGCGCTATAAGCTTTCGCTCAGTGGAGTGGTCGTGGAATTTGGCCTTATCACAATGGAAGCTCCTGGGCTGGGGGTTGTAGCGTACCCTTGTAATACCTCTTATTTCTGACTCGGAGGTCAGAAGTTGAGGATGGTGTGAGATCAGGGCTCAGGGATTGTGCATCGATTGCGTTTGAATCGCGATCAGAGTGTCACCAGGTATGTACACTCGGCAAGGAGGGAATATATATACTACTCAATCATGGAATCCTCTGGCCTCACACTTTTGCTGTTCAAAAAGAGCACGAAAGAGAGGAAGGCCAGGTGAAGCACATTGATTATATACTGTGCAGGGCTATTCATTAGACTCACCAGGGAGCGATTGAAGGATGGAGAGAGAAAGTATTGGCCTGTTTAAGGGCAGTGCCTACTAAGCTACCACCTGGCCGAATTTGGCCAGTTGTAGGTACAAAGCTGCCAGTTCTATTTGCAAGGGGCTGGCTGTAGCGAGCCATAAAGTTCTTGGGATGTCTTTCCTGTGGCCAGATGAGGTTTCAGGGATGGACCAGACGACATGGAGCTGCTCATGGATGCCTCACATTGATTGAGGGGCTTTATCGGTTGTCATCAGTAGTTATAAAAATAAGATTAAAACAAACCCCTCACCAACCGGCCATAGTTCGGTGACTGGTGACTTAAACGAACATTTTCAAAAGGTTTGAACAGTGTCACGCCGTTACGTTGGATTTCGATGGACGGATGGAACAAAACGGACTTTGATTTCCACGGCAGATTAAGGTTAAATCCCTCTCGACTGTATCGGACTGATCAAGGTCATCATCGAACTCGCAGGGAGGCTCTAAATAGCCGTCGCCAACAAAAGAGCGACGGCGCGATATCGCAGATCGCGCGCGTGCTCTTCCGCCCATTTGTTGAGAGCTTCATTCAACCCGAGTTAATAAAAATCATGGCCGGTTCCCCGTTCCAACTCCGCCGTTTAATACGTCGTCGGGATGAATCATCGAAAAACTGGAAGAGCCGCCGGGGGACTTACTCACTAAACGCTAAAAAGTTAAATTGTATCCTGGAAAAGAGGGTGAACACGTGTCCCGGTCGATCCGCCTACTATCTGTTGCCTTTATCGAGCACAGAGTGCGTGGGAGGGCCGTGGAAAAGGAGGAAATATAAAAAATAGGAGCTTCCTCCCTCCTCTTTTCATTCGTTTATGACGTCACTGTTACGCCACATTACGTCGATTCATTACGCCCCTTCCTGCTCACCATTCGACTTTATATTCGTGGGGAGTGATGCAAAATGGTTAATGCACGCCCTTCCCACGATCGCTTCAATGAAGACAAATATGGTTCGATGAACCACTTGAACAGACCAGACATTTACGACCGATAACTAAAATCGCACGTTAACCAGAAGTTAACTCAAAATTCAGTTCAACCAGTGGACTTTCAATTTCAGCATTTTCCCCTCATCTCAAAAGAAGAAGTATCAGTAAGAAAAGTATCAGTTAAAAAAAAAATTCAGTGCGCTACATCTCACAACTTTTCTTAGCTCGACATCAATTAGTTATCAGCTATTTGCTTTTGCTACAAATTCAACTTATTTTTCACGCAGTTGATTTGAATTAGGTAAAAAATCATTTCAGAGTGGCAGGGTCTGGGGTTCCGGAAAATATTGTGATGCTCGTGTTCATGCTCTGACCATTATTGAGCAATTCATACGCAGAGGATTGATGAGGCTAGAGACGCGATTTGGGAGTTATTGGGTAAAAACGCTTAGTTAGTGGAACGGCGGAAGTCCCTAAGTATTCTATGATTGCCTATCCTATGGGTACCATATCGATTTTCCTGAACATCATCTCACTTCTGAGCTTTTACTTGCCTGCCCCTACTGTAGTCAACTCTCAGCTCTAGCCCAGTTTCACTCGCTCTCAGCTGTTGTCCCTATCCCTGTTCACCTATTCAGAGGCCCCCCTGTGCCGTGTGTACTCGTATTCTGCTCTGTACTCTCCCTCATGCCCTATTGTCGTGTCTCAAGTGTGACAATACAGTCCACTCTCTAGCCCAAAATTTTCTTAGCTGAGACTATGTGAGTAGACATCCAAATTCTATTCAGAAATTGATAGAGCTTAATGTTCCACAATTAATTCTGTTGCCATACGCACGCCACGACCATTTATTAATACCCAGAGATGAAACATTGGCTTATCGACGTAATTTTACGGAGAAGAACAGGGAAACGAAGGTAAGTTTTAGTTTTTTTAGACTGGTTTCCAAGGACTATGGAGATTCTTGAGAATAACTCGACGAAAGAACGTTTTGAACACAGTCTTTTCTTTTACGTACTTTCTACTGTTGTTTTTGGGTGATTATGGTTCCTGAATTTGTTCAGGAGGTACATCTGCCTTTTGGCAGAAGAATGCTGGTTTCAGTCTTTCCAAAGAGACTTTCCCGTTGATTTTGATTAAGAATGTTGTTCTAGCAGTGGGCCGTGCTCTTAGCTTGTTCACCACCTGTTGAAATTGAATGTCAATGTGTTCTCGGGAAGATCTCGACCTGGCTTGATTTTCTTCAACGAAATCTGCTTGTAACCGCAATGTACTGCCGTACACCGATTCAGCTGCAGTACAACCTAAATCTTCTTTGAGAGATGTTACGATGTATCTTTCGACTCGATCCAATTTTGCGATGGAAACATTCGAGGAAATCATTTGCTCTAGGGTTGTAAGGATCTCTTAAATAATAAGTAATGCCTATCTTTTTGGCCCATTTTGCAAACAATATGTCTTGGAACTGTCTTCCTCTGTCGTACGTTAGATTCTCAGGAGTACCAAAACGACTAGTCCTTCCAGAAGAAAACGCGCCCGGCCACTGTTTCTGCTTATCTTTCACTCCAACGGGCTAATCTATCAATCATGGTTAACACATGTATAACCATTCGAAGGAGACGTAGGGCCGTGTGGGAAAGAAATCAACCAACTTTTCCCTTTCCACATCCAATATGCGCTGTTTTTCGTCACGGCAATCATATGAACCTTTGGGCCAAGTAGTTCGAGAGTTGCAGTTCTAACAGGATGAGACCAAGTACGAACGCCTTCAAACGCCTGCCTTATCAAAAACAACGGAATGAAGGGAACGAATAATGTAGTGTAGAAATCCTCTCATTCGTTCAATAGCGATGAGCGAAGAAAGGTATTTTGGGAACCGGAAGTAGAAGTAAAACCGCACTTACCGTGAACCTTCGACACCAGACTGAGAGCCACTTGATATCCCTCAATTTTTTCCCCGGAGGTAACTTAAGAATGACGTCGGTTTTGTTGTATGCCCTCAGAACAGGAGGATCTCTGAAAAAAAAGTGCGCGCAATAAATGGACAACGATTAGATTCATTGTGCAAAACGTACACTCAACAGAGTAAACATGAGCATATAAAACCCTCCTTCAACCAAAATGATTTTTTTAAGGAAAGTTATCTAATTAGGTGAAAAAAATTAGTCTGTAGCGGAATTCCTCAAGTGTTATAGCCAATTTACTAGCCAGCTCATAGCGTTGTTTGATAATTCGATATTTTGGCCTAAAATATACTCCGATTGCCAGTGATCCGTGCGTAAAATGAACTTCCTGCTGTAAAAATAGAGCTCAAATTCATAATTGCTTCCATAATCACCAAAGCTTATTAGTCGGTGGCAGAACGGCTGGACCCAGGTGCAGTTCTGCCTACTTCTATGCGAGGTACTACTGGTTCTACTGTCTGTGTTCTTGCCAATGGTGCTATAAGCTGCAGGAGGCAGACAGCAGGAAAGGAGCCTCCAACAGTATGCGTTCCTGGCCGCCCTCGTGGTCCACAGAAGTAAATCACTCATGGCTGGGCAGGCGCTGGCTGCCCCCATACCATCTCCTGGCAGTACTTAAATCCCACATCGGCCGCCATTTGCGCTCCTTAATCTCCACGCATACCAGGATGCAGAGGTCATCTGGAACTTGAGCGAAAATGGATTGTGGATTGGTAGAGGGCTGAGGACGATGCAGGCTTCTTGTGCCGCAGAGGGTTCAATGTCAAGCTTTCGTTCTTTCGGCGTCGAGATTTTGACGTCTCCAAGCCGGCCTTTCACCGCTCCTCCACATTCGCACAAACATGGGAAAACAGACTCCAGAGAGTTCAGGTCGCATAAGCAATGGCGCTGGGAGCCAGGTCAATTCTCCATCCTCGAGAGGCACACTCTGAAATACGGAGGTGGGAACCATAGCACATTGTCTAAAAAGGGTGGACCGCCTTTGATAATTGAGTCTATGAGCCGTTAATTTGGCGCGTCCATATTAAGACAGAATATCCCTTTTCGGCTGCATTCAGGACGAGAGAAGTATAGGCGATTGGAACCCCCCTCCACCAAAATACTATGACGCAACACTGCAATCTCCGTTCGGAGTCCGAGTGTGCAATTAGAGGGCGTTTAGGATCATAATGCGTGATGAATGTAGTATGATTTTTGACCCTCACACGTGAAAACTTTGCTAACCAACTAACGCGTTTTACAAAGAGTTTTGGGATACCTGGTTTATTGGGTAAACAACTTCTTGGTAACATGAAACAAGCGATGAGAATATGTCAGAGTGTGAGCATCATTTCGCAACTCAAACAAGCTTTGACGATTATCAACCTTCGCAGTCATTGCACCTTACTCCAGGGTCACAGTACAGAAACCGGTTCAAGTGCCTAAGTACAAGTAATGGGTTCTATTTGTGCAATCATATTCTACTAAGCGTGATCAGCTTGTAGACTTCTGGCTTCAAATAAATCCAACCCTTCGATCATCCTTTTCTGTTGGAAGTGAGGATGGCTCATCGTGATGACTCCCTTTCATATCCAACGAGAGGTGCCTCATCCCCCCCTTTGTTTACCCAAGTTCTTGTCTATCTACGGGTTATCGATCCGTCGTCTCCCTCAAATCGTCTCGCCGGTTCTCATCATCAATAATTGCCGAGAGATTCTGACTGGAAATGCCGATCGATTGAGTTGCCCCATCTCATCTCAACAAGACAAATAGCGACATCTCCGACGGAGCGTCTCTAAGAAAAAAGAACGATTAGGCGAGTCAACTCAAGTTGAATAGAAAAGGTTTGTGTCTCGAAGTAACATTTTCTGTTCGGGAAGGTCCTAGGAGGTTGATGACTAAAATCTGACAAGCAAATGCTTTTCACGTCGTTAGTTAAACACACCTTAGCGTTCTGTAATGGATACAAAAATATCTAATGCAATGCAACACACAATTGTCTGCCTGTGTAGTAAAAATAATTGAAGTGATGAGTTGAATTGATTAGTAAAAATGTAGTATGCACTTTTGAGTGTTTAATTCAGTTGTTCACCTCCACAGTGGTCACTTGCATCGTTTTCTAACACCCCAATCTTGAACTCTGAGTCTAACGCAACTCGCCACGTATGGTCTTCTCCGTTTTAAATGTCTCTTAATTGGGTTCTCTCTTAACACGCTTCGTGGTTTACTTCGCTCTTGCTCGGCAATCTAGCCTTCTGGGAGTGCTGATCTCCCTACGTGTCATGGCTTTATGTCCCTGTCCTGTTTCACATTCACCCTTGCACTATTTTGTGTGCCACCTCTCGACTGTTGTTTGGAGTTGTATCTAATCCAGACTGATGAGAGAGCGACTCATCTGCACATCTCCGTGCGAATGAGTCCAGTGTTATTCCACCCCCGTAGAACTGTGACTTTCCAACAAGTTAATCATTTCAGTCTTCTGCAGGCTCTTCACCCGACCACAGGCTGAAGCAGTCAGTGTCTTCCAAGTCTTGTGTTCCCCAGCGTTTGGGTTTTGGGACTGACAATATACTTGTTGTTGATCTATTGCAAATACTACCGAGATATGTTCAGAGCGTGCATAATTAGATCAGTACTAACTCTTGAATGGACGACCACAATTTTCGCACTCATTCCGCGCACATTCGGGACCAGCGAAACCAACGAATTTGAAATTCGAAGGTGAGCTTCCAGACAATAATCGCCCTGTTTCATCAGAGTGGGGTGATATGCCTGTACGTCCATACTAGACTTCTCATTTTGTTTACTGGCGAGTAAGATATTTACTTTCTTCAATTACATTTTTTTCGTAATCGGGGTTAACATGATTTATTATCCTCCTCCTTCCATCAGACTGCCAGAGAAACATTTATACAGTACAACATGCACTTATTACACCGACCTTCGACGGAAATGTATATGGAAAACAACAGTTAGGTACTGATTAGAAAGATGGTTTGAAAATGTAATTAAAATCGTAAAAGCCGTGAAATTGTTCTAAAATGGCCTCTTTTATGGTCACTTTTGCTCCCCCTTTCGCCCTGCTACTAACTAATACAGCTAATAATTGAGATAGATTTGTTTATTTTTATTGACTGATGGCTTCAAACGGGCGAGGATCTTCAGGTCCCACGGAGCTGGAATAGTTCGTAGTGCGAAGCCCCCGCTGTCGCTAGTCCTCACCAATGCGCTGGACATCCTTGAGATTTGCGACTTCAATTTCGCCTGATAACAAAAGAGGCAAGCCTCTCACAGATACGCAAAGCGAGCTCTGCCGACTCCATGCCCGCCTCCCTGAATCCGAAACTATGTACTTCCGGCTTGCCCATCTTAGCATACGGAGTCTCATCTCATTTTGACTTTCTTTGGCCAGGCACATCCCCAAAATAGGCATTCCTCATCGCACTTGTCAACCTCTTGAAGCAAGGGGCTGATTTTTGTCCCAACGAAGAGTTCAGGTTTCACCAGGATCAGTGCAGATTCATCCCTCGACAATTAGGCGATCGTCTCATTCTCTTCTATTTTTCGTTCTGGTATCCGCGCGTAGTCGACGAGTAAAATGGTTGTGAAAGAATAGAATTAGGTGTCTCGACGGTGTGTGGGGAACATTCTACAGTGACAAAAGGCCCTTTTAGCTGTAAATATTACAAATCAAACTCCAATAATTTGGAAAGACCTCAAGGAAGCGACTCAAAAACCAGCAACGCATCCAAAACCTGAACCTACCTAGAGCTCAATCCTCCTACAAAAACTGACTTGACGCATCTTCTACCAACCACCCAATAAATTTAATCAGATTTTATTGCCGAAGGGAAGACGCGTATTTTCGTTTCGAGAGATATTTACCGGAAGAACTTGTTGAAACGGCGAAGAGCGATCAAAAGTTTTAGGGATAGAAAAGCTCGGGGGCAGTTTTACCGCACAAATCCCCAGAGGTGCCCTTCACAGAGCGTATCGTAGGATGCAGAGGATCAGCTCTGCTCCCTCCGTGACGGAGATGTGATGAGGGTTGGTTTGTCTGACAAAGCCCCTTCCTCACCCGCATCTTCTCCTTCTTCCTCATTCCCGTCACTTCCTTATCCCTTCTTACCACTTCTTTTACCATTCAAAGATTTATTTTTTCCCCAAGATCGTTGAAAAAGAGGGAGAGAAAGAAAGGAAGAGAGAGAGAGAGAGAGAGAGAGAGAGAGAGAGAGAGAGAGAGAGAGAGAGAGAGAGAGAGCGAAAGAGAAAGAGATAAGAGGAGGGGAAATGAAAGGGGAGAAAAACATTTTTTCTTTCAGTTTTACCTCCTTTTCGCAGAATAAATCCTGGATTTTTCGAAGCTGATGCGTTCAGCGAATAAAATACTTGTCTTTAAAAAAAACAACTACACCCCTCTTTATTCTCATTTTAATTCGAGCTTCGTGGTAACTCAGTTATTCAACGCTTCTGGAAAAATGATGACGCCCTTATAAAGAAAAAAGGCCAACGAATCTCGCTTAATCCCCCGCAGATTAGAGTATCTGGATTTGCGAAAATGTGCTTTAGAACTCGACTGACAGGTCCAGGCCTTACGCTCAGGCCCACCAACTGACTGAACTCCATTGTTCTTTGTAGGTTTCAACTTGAAGCTCCACCAAATGACACATTTGAATTTTCTGTAGCTACCCTAGCACGACGCCACACGACTAAGGTAAACCCCAGAAGGAACTCCTGCTTGATGAGAAAAATAAGACAAATATCTTCCCAAACACTGCCATAAGACGCGTCAGTATTGAAGTAGAGTGAAGGCCAGACGTGCGACCAAGGCCCTAACCACCACTGCAAAAATGAAGCAAACGATGGCAGGAAATGGCGGTGGGACTCGGCCAAAGGCCTCAAACCCCGTATGGATGGCATCAACCTGACCACCATCTTCAAACATCCGTGATTGGGCACCTGTTGTGTTACAGAGTACCCTGACTCGTTACATCTTCCTACCTCTGCCCAATCGTACACCGTTCTGCCATAACGGCCAGAAATTTCCATCAAGATATCCGCTATACTTGTTTAGTTAGCTGCAATTGATCGCATCGAGTGAATACGGTGTCCAGCAGATATTAATGATCAGTTTAAATCGTGGGCTGCCTGTTGCTTCCAGGCAAAAATTATAGTTTAATTAAAATACTCCAAAACCCCTCAGAATAATCCCGTATGAATAGGTGAGTGATTTCCTCCCGCTAAAGTGTTTTCTATATCCAGAAGTAGGTGTCACAGTTCAGGAATGGAATGCGGAGGGACTTTGCGGGGAAAGTGTTGAAAGGGTTTTCACGGGAATTCATGGAATGTCTAGGGTTTCTCCCTCATTGGAGGATCTGTCGACACAATTTTCTTCGGACGTCGGGGCTAAACGCTTCCTCCTCGCTTACATCCGTCTGTTGATCGGTATTTTTCGAGGAACATTTTTATTCTCGTTCACGCGGTTACAGTTTCGTTCTATGGAACTCCACGCCTATTGAACAATGCGTAAATGAAATGATACAATTTGATGACCACAATATTTTTCATATTGTAAGGGTTGACAAAACCAAGGTCAATAGATTATAATAAAATATCCACAATAAACGACAAGTTAACCCAATCCAGTACGACACTAACCAAACAGCACGTATGATTGAAAAGCAACCCAAACACGTGGTGCGCTGCTGAGGCGTATGCTATGCCATGCCTTGGTCTCTGGAGTCCACGCATCGAAGGCCAACGCTGAAAGTTTTGAAGGCCAATCTCCAAAAGTGCATCCTGATCTAAACGGTGGTATGAGACAGGATTCGATTCGTGCTCGTCATTGATATTTACGGGTTCCAGCAAGAACGTGTGGTGATCAGCCGAAGCTGAATCAGTTTGACTGAGCAGCGTTTGCTTCGCTGCAGTGAGGACCCCTCATGAGCAACTTGCAACAACAGCCGTTACTCATCAAGCATACAGGACACACAGGGGTCAGGTGAATTGTGCGTTGTTGTAGGCTAGATAGATTGTGAAAATGCTTGCACTATACTCATCCATCCTCCAGGTAGACAGTAACATTGATCAATTCTAACTGGTTAACGCATAAACTATATACTGTCCGGTAAATTTTGCCTATTTAACAAACAATACAGTCGTCCAGCAGAAACCTTACTCCTCATCCTTCATATGATAACGTCAACAATTAAACCCAACCCAGGCTTGCTTATCTACTCAAGCACAAAACCTATCTCAGTCACAAATCACCAGTCTTTGGACTCCCAAATCCCTAACATTGCATGTGCCACAACTAGGAAGTTCATTACACAGCCAATCGAGGCGTGAAACCAAACCTTCAATTTAGATGTCCGTACAGTTTTGAGCTCCATGCACAGAGTGAATTAAGAATTTGAGCTCGTTGCATAGTGAACATGAAGTCTTCAACGCTAGCTACTACAACTTCCCTTACACATGATACCTTGAGCCCCTTGCATACGGTACATCGAATTTCAAGCGCAGAGTGCATGAAGTCTTAGAAAATTATACATTATCGCTTTGTACAATGCGCATGTAGCTAACATGCAGCCCATTAGCAAAGAAGAACCCCCCACACAGTGTTTGATTGCCAGCTCTACAGCAATGCTCGCCAGGTCTACCAGCACGGGCAGACGGCAAATCCAAATCCAAGGGAGAAAGGTGACACACAGCAGTTCGCGGGCATTTGTGGAAGCCTGTCCACTGATGGGGTGGAAAACGCAAGAACCCAACGATAGCCTATTGCGCTAAGGCATATCCCACAATTGACAATGTGATGCTCAAAGCTAAGCTAAGCATAGACGTCTCATTACAGGTGCTTACTAAAGTGCAATAAAAACCCTCAGTGAGGACTGTATTACGCGTGACAGAATAGTGATATCCAGTTGAGTATGAGTATATAAACACGCAAAGGGAATCTCAATACATGTGAAACTGGTTGTGAGATACTAAGTGGAGGGAGAGTAACAGAGAGAGAAAGAGAGATGGAGTGGAGTAGGGAGTAGCATGGGCTGAGAGACGAATCGTTGAGAGAACCGAGAAACGACTGTATCACGAAAGCTGAAGGATGACTGACTTGGAAGGGGCTGTCTGTTGACAAGAAAATTCTAAAATTGAGTAGGGGAGAAAGATAGTTGGGAAAGTCCAGGACAGGGGAAATCTATTGTCATTAGGAAATAACTGAGCTGGGCTGTCCACAGGTACAAACAAAAGGATTGAGGGTATCGTTAGGTGCGAGTGCGAATATTCCAGTATGCCAAAGGCTCAGCTAATTCGACCTGCCGAACAGAGCTCGTTCGCAGGAATAGCATCCTGCCTCATGTTGCCCATTACGCTACTTTGAACTCATTCGCATGAGTAGGAGTGGGGGAGAAAATCATCCCTCGTACTATTATGGTATAGTACTTTAATACGACCGTTTTTTTCCAGGTCCCCTGAACGTCAACCGCGAACGTGAGTGTTGAACGTGGTTGTCGAACGCTGAACGTGCAGTGAGAGTCATAAAAAAGGTCGTACGAGAGGTGTTTTTCTTCCTCTGGCGACTCTGGCACTTTCCGCTTTTACTTGAGGGCCGGAACTCTACTCGCATTTTACGTGAAAATCCTCCATTTGCGCACATCGAATTTCAATACCACACTTTGAGCTCTAGAACACTAAGTCCATTTCTAGCAGAAAACTGGGTTCTTAATTAGGATATGATTCGTCTATACGTACAAAACTAGTAGCAAAACAATTGTACAAATGTGCAGGACATCAGTTATTGCAAGGGGGAGCGGATGTACTTGGTTATGTAACTCCTTTCTTACCGTTTTTCTAAGGTTCGAGTTCATTATGCAAATTATTGCATTTGTACTCAAAAATAATATTTAAGAACAATTGAGAGTAGGAAAGGACTACGCAGGTAGATTTTTCCACTGCTGGAATGCAGAATAATTAAAATTGTGAGTTAATTAACTCATCGGCGCGATAAATTGATATAACGTTTCATTATCCGTACACCTAATTATCTTAATTGAAGCTCTGCATGAAATAATTCTGGAAATACAGTAATTATGACACGGGTCATGAAGTCGCTCCACGAAATGACTGAAACGAGCGGCAAATCCATTTTGCGCTTGTCGGTTCCGCTCGATCTCTGATCTTAACGATTCATACAGAAGAGCAACCAGTGAGTATCGATCTCATCCCTACGGCTTGTTAGCTAATGGCAGCGCAACCCCCGTAATAACTGGTTGTTTATTTCCCTTTAGGGCGGCATGTGATGGGGATGGCGCTGGGGAGACGCAGTACTGGCTCTCAGTATTGAGTTGTACCTATTATATTCTCTCCCTCGCCTCATCAGACGAATCCCTCCTATAATCATCAAACCCCTACTCCCTCGCCCCTTATCGTCAAGCCCCCAAGCGACGCATTAAACGGGGATTATAGATATTCGTTTCGTTCCAACTCTCTCTTTCTGAGGCCGAGTCTCAATGAAAATTCGTGATAAATGCCCTCGCGTTTTAGATGCGCTATTTTCTTCCCATCCCGCCGCCGCGAGTTTATTCGATGTTCTGAGTTTATTAAAAAAGTTCGGAAGGTCGATAAGTGACGAATGGAGCGCAGTCATTTGAATGTATACTCCCTTCCCGACTCATAATTTAAGCGACGAAAATACCTTCCAGTAATAGGCATTTTCGATGCCATGCTCAGTTGGCTGCTTGCGATATTGGTCTAATCTCTGATACGTTCAGTCGTCAGGACACAATGTACGGTCGCCGTTTGGTTATTCTTCAAGAAAGCCATGTTGGTCCCGAATTCACGAATTTCCAGACAACTGAGTCACTTTACTGGCAAAAGCAACTAAAAAGTGTTAGCCCCTAGAAATGGACCTGTTGGCGTGTCTGTATGTTGGGCACATGAGAGGGGGAGTTGAAGATCAAAATAAAAAGAAACTCAGTGAGCGTGCGGAGAACTGTTGAGTTTGTGTCCATAAGGGTGACTTGGAATATGCGTGAACTGGCGCGGGAATCTGTATCGGAAGGAGAATGTGAGCGGTGTGTGTTGTTGAAAGAGGTAAATCGAGGGAGGGAAGGACAATCTGGAAAATACAAAAGGGTAAATCCGTTGTCGTTGGAAATAACCGAGGACCTGGCTTTCCATAGATAAAAAAAAGAGGTTGAGAGTACCGTTAGGGCTAGCGCGGATATTCCGGAGGTCAAAAGCTCCGAAGCTTGCCTGAACACTCTGCATGATTGAGAAAGAGGGACTGATAAATGTCAGGTCAGAATTAACATTTAGCCTGTGAACTCGCAGGCTGAAATCAAAATAATGCCCTTCAGACGATTCGATTCCAGTTTTGCTATACTCTCTACCAACCGTACCATTTTTATCCATGGGGGACTGGCAAGAAGACTGTAATACCTGGTGCAACGTATCACACAACATTCTACTGCCTCACGTGTATTCAGCAATTTCTATCACTCTATCTACAAATCAAATTTCATTATACTCGTACGAACTTGATAGAACGTAGTACAACGTTCTATGTAGAAACTGGGGTGAATTGAGCTTCCTAGATTTATTGAAGTTACTTCTACTTATCCCACGACCGTTATTGGGGATCAGTCATAAATTATCCATGAGACTGACAACTTAATTTGCCGCAGAATTGCTGCGCTTACTGTTTTAGAATTATCGGGTAAAAACTGAAAAAGTAAGTGAAACGGCAGTGGCTGGAATTCCAGAATTTCCAGAGTTGCTCCTAATTTTCTAGATGAGAGTATTAAACCCTCATTGTATAGGATTATTGACCACCTCGATTTATCTGAGAATTCTGGTCTTGTTTGAGTAACATATATGAGGAAAAAACGGACCTAAAATTTACTTTGAAGTGATTTATTGCACTCCTCACGTCATTTTGGTTTATTATTCATTCTGAATAATAACACTATGTTTTCGGTCACGAACAATTTTTTACAACCCCCCCTCAAAATTTGATACTTTACGTTTCAAGACTTGGAGATTCCAAATTTGCAATGTCCGTCCGCCGTCCCCCGTCCGGGCCGTTTTGTGCTTTTAACGTGGTCTAAAAAATTCGTTCTTTCGCCCAAAAATCCGATTTGGTATCTAGTTGTGCCCGCCATCTCGGCAATCCGATCGGACGAAGCCCGTGGTTGTAATGGGCAAAAAACGGTTAAAAAAATTAACGAAACGCAGTACAACACGGGAGCTACGGCGTTTCGTCGTTTGAACTCTCTCCCTCCCCGCCCCTCTCATTAAAAAAGCAACCGCGCTCGAGGCGAGCGAGCGCGCCTCCCGCCACTCACTCCCCTTTCCCTCGATTTCCCCGACGGCGGGGCCAAATCATCTGACATTTGGTTTCCGTAGTTCCATTGTAGCCAGTACATGTTTCGTATGGTTTAGTAGTATTCTATGCTGAATCGAATGGGATGGGGGAGCACTAATACTAGGTCAAGCTGTTCATGAGAATAATAAACCATTGTGTAATAATTTGCAGGGTTTTTTCTTTAGCCGAGAATTTTGAGGTGCTGCAGTAGATTCTGTACGAATTGTGGAAAAAAAAATTATTGATGGAAAAAAGTTAGGTGTCTGCGGAGCGCACACACGCAAATGGTGTTTTTCAGACTCAGAATCCTTTAAAACGTTAAAACCTGAAGAGGACTTAAACAAATTTTTTCAGCCGAATATGTAACTTTCCTCTTTATTCTGTTGGGCTAAGAAAAGTAAAAGCGTCTGCTATAGCGATTTTCAAGGTTATTTTCTTCTCGAATCCAGCTCACTTTGCATGAGCGTAATCAGAAACATAGAATCAGAACACGCTGCCCCGGATAAATAAATCTCATCAAATAATTAGAACCAACCCAATTGACTTGTTTCGCAGTAATTTTTCTTATAATTCCAAAACTGTAAACGCAAACTTTTAAAAAACAATCGTTTTCGCAGTAATGAATTACCTTTTAATTAGGTCGTGAGATTAGCAGGGACAATCGAATTATTTATGAGTCGCACAACTTTTTGCAGTTCTAAATGATTAGCGATACTACTACGCATCAATCTGCGTACAACATTTTGAGTCGTCGAAGCATTACATCTTTCACACGAGCCGAGTAACAATTGAGTCGGTGGATGTACGTGGGGCTGATGAAGAAGCAGACAGAAATTGCTTCTTTTCAAACAGCAAAACCAGATGCTGGCAATGAGAAGGAAGTAAGTTAATTATGATGCAACACGGCGAAGAACATTGCTGTTTGATTCGCTCTAACAACCACGAACTTCTGCTTCTTCAAGGCGAAAGGAAAACGCGTTCTTCCGCAATTATTAGTTCACATTCTTCCAAGTTTATATTGTAGGGGGTTGATTAACGAAAAATTATAAATTACCAATGGGTAGTATGAATACTTGAGGCTATTTCACAATTATAAGGGTTTTTTCAGCGAACTCCCTCAGACGACCTCACATGAACTCGGTAACCCCGCAGCTTGGCAGGTAGTTCTTAGCTACAACCACGAACGAATTATGTCAACAGAGTGAAAAGGTGAACACTAGAACCACGTAAGGGCTGTGGTCGACGAAAACTCCAGAACGACGCCAAGCTTTTGCGAAAAATTCCCTTATCTATTCACTTCTGCATTTTTTTCAAAAATAAGTTGTGGCAATTTTTCCAATAAAAATAAAACCTAAAGCCGATTAAGAGCTGTTATCCAGTTTCCTCACATGTAACTTTGTTCATATACAAGTGTAGTCAAAGTGGGATTTGTGTGTGCGCTCGTGTTAGTATGTTGTATAGGGGAGAAAGTTAGATGACAGTGCCACATTAACAGGTTTGGGATCTCCCCAAAACATCCTTTTTTCCGTCCCCTTGCTCTTCGTAGGATCGCTCGCTCTTGGATTGAATCAATTCTTCTCGATCCACACGGAATACTTCTTCCCTTTACGAAGAACGCCGCACTTATAACGTTAATTCTTTCAGTTACGTCTCTGTTGACTCTCTCTCGGGACGCAACTAGTGCTCCATAAAAGTCCCTCTGTCGTTAGGATCCGACGTCTTCCCTCGGCGTGAATCCTCTCCCTTGTCAGCCCTAACAATTCGCCGTATTAAAATAACGAGATGAATCGCTTAGTGTGATGCGAGGGTCTCGTTCATGTATTATTCATTTCTGTCGCCGCAACTTCTGCTTATTTATTGAAAATGATGAGTTATTCGGGGCGATTGAAAATCGTATATAATATAAATAACTCAGAACGCACGGTGCCACATAACTGAGTCTGATCTGAAGAATTCATGTTACGGTTATCTTAAAACATTGACAAGAAACGAGTGAATGACTGACACTTTCCAAGCTAGTGCACAGATCACAGCGTAACTACACCAATCTCCTGTTCTCCACTAAAAATAAACATCAAAATCGAATGGCTAAAGCGGAAATATAATAATTGAACGTTATTTTACCCTTTCAGTCGGTAAGTTTCGCTGATGGGCTGGAAACGGAATCGAATACAAAAAATAACAATCGGGCGACAGTAGCCAAACACATTAGGCCAACTTGTTTTATGAAGCTGAGTATGTCTTTTGCCACACCCTCCGCTATGGTTTATTCGGTTGGGTTCAATGAGTTCCCGAGAAATATGTTTGGAGCGCCTAGCGGCAAGGACAGGACACGCGAGAATGAAGTGCTCTGCCGTTTTGTCCTCCTCTGCGCACAATCTGCATTCAACTTCCTCTGACTTCCCCCATCTTGTTGAGGTGATATCTAAGTGGACAGTGCCCAATGAGGAAGCTAGCAAGGGCTCTTAGTTCCAGTCTGATGAGTGTAAGTCCTTTGCCCTGCACAATGAGTCTTTTTGCCTATGTCTTAGTGAGCGTACTTATCGTGTGTCTCCCACTGAACCATCTGCCGGTTTAGGTGACTTTTCGTCGCTACTGTGTGAGGCTCTAGCACAATGGGTATGGATTCTGTGTCACTTTTCGCAAGGCAGTCTACCTTTCTACTGTCCTCGTGACCAACATGAGCCGGTATTCAAATAAGTGAAGGCCTATAATGCTAAAATACCGCCACCACCGCTTAACTTCGTCTTAAAAAGATTTGAGACGCAACTTGACTGGAAATATTTGGTGACGCTCTTGCATTTCAGCCTCCATGTACCTTACCTGACTTTTACACACGAACTCAAATTCCATTCAATTGACAAGATTTTGGTTGAACACGACGTCCTCAGAGAAAATGGTAATAACACTTAATTCTGTAGAATTCATTGCGTTGCCCTTACTCAAGTGAGCAACATTGATTCAAGTTACCACTACCAGTTTCTACAAAACACATCATGTTAGGTTTGTCAAGTTCGAATAAGCTGGGTGGAAAACAGATACGAAAAGATGACGTCACATCAGGGAATTCAACATTCCTAAACAGAGAACTTGAATTTTATAGTACACGAACCAATTTCTTTTGGTGCCCCTAGTATACTGCAAAAAAGGTGGATATGCAATCAGTAAAGCTCTTCTTCGAGAGTTCCATAACAATCCAATCCCATGATGCTACATCCTGTTTGCTCGTTTTTCAACAAATTGATTAATTTGTGGTAACGAAGAGAGGCCCTTTTGGAGGTTCTGATGATCCCATGGCATCGTACTTCAAGGTGGAGCCATAGCGCGCAATTCTTGCCCGGGCTTTCTCATCTTTCCCTAAAGAAGTCGGATATGACTACTCACTAAGCACTCTTCCCAACAGCCAGTGCTTAAAGCACTTGAATACACATAACCCCACATGGCTGGAGGTCCCCCACCACAGCCTCTTGCTGGTAGAGCCGGGGGGCTCGGTCCACCGAGGACAACATGTTCCGCAATGTGTATTTTGACCGGTCCGCAATACTCGCAGTGGGGTTCCTCTTTCGTCCCATTTTGAGGAGGTGATTGTGATGGTTCACGGAAGCACCGAGCAGTAGTCATAACAGTAAGTTGTGACAGGGTTTCTAACTGGTAGCAGTCGTACTGCAATGATTCCATGAGACATCGTTGGATGGTGATTGAATGAGATGAGGTGGCAGCAGACGACTCGTTGCGCCTGATGTAGTAGTACAGGGCGGTGGAAAGTACTGCTGGGCTCTTGAAACAGCCACAGGAACGTGGCAACTTAAGCCGCGTGGAACGAGGGCTTTCTTAAAAAGTGCACTGAAAGCTCTCACCAAATCTGAATAGTTATCGAAATTTTCGTTGTGAGCAATAAGTCGTTCTTTTTTCTTAATTTCAACGCTCCATATCGATCTATTTCACAAATGTTGAAGGGGCTGAAGTTAAGTTATTACGTTGAAAGAGCAATCTGATATAATTCGAACGACGATCTCGTGACGTGGACTGCTATCGGTTTAATACCGTGAACCGAACACGTTACACGTGAAAATTAAAAAACAGGCACGCGTCAGTCTTTGGAAGAGTAATGTTTCGCCCATTATCCACGAAAAGGTGGTTGAGTGAAAAGCTGATACCCGTTGAAAGGGAATGATTAGAGAGTGACTAACAGTGGACTCTTCCGTTTTCACCCTCTTTCACGTCTACCCTTCTAATACATTATTCAGCCTCTCATGAATAAATAAACAATCGCCTGCCACGGGGTAACAGGCTCCATTCACATCTCAATTAGTTTCAGTCTGCCTATTAGGCATCTTCCCTCCTCCCTCGCGCAGTACTCATTATTTTAATCAAAGAGCTTCGGGGCCCCTCAGTTCGTGCGGCTTTCAATTCGCCGACGCGGCTTTTCGGAAGATTTGAAATTCAGAAAGGAAAAAGGTTGAGTACGTAAATCTTCGTACTTCTTCGGAATTTTGATGAGCAATGAATATAGAATATAGACACGGGACTGTGAAAATACGCAGTTCTTCATCACCGTACCCACAATCAAAGCAATGTCTCAAGTTATCTAACTCAAAGAAACTAGGAAGAAGCTAAACTTGTAATGAGTCCGTTTAAAACACAAAGTTGATGCTACAACTCCGACAAAAGAAGCAGTAAAGATCTGAAGAGAACTCAAAATTTTTTTCCGCTGATTACATAACTTTTCTTTCTCCTTCGTAGAGCTAATCAAAGTATAAATTAGTCAAATACGTTACTTCTTTCCTAACTTTGTAGAGCTAAGGAGAGTAAAAATAAACACAAATTTGAAGAGTTCTGTAAGACACTATAAATTTATTACGTAGTCGACACAACCTGGAAAGTTTCAGGCGGAGACGTAAGTTTGGAGGACGGAATAGAGTAGGAAGTCCAGGTTTTTAGTTGCATTTCATCCAAATATAATTCCAGATGGAGGCATTAAGGTTTCAAGGCAAAAGTTGAATATCTCCATCCTTCGGTCCGAATCCTATTCACTCTTTCGCCTCTCGAGTTCAATTCCCCAAGCCCCTTTTTGCATTTCTGAGATCGGGTTGGCCTCGTCTCCGTAAAAGACCTCGCTTTAAATAATAATATTCCATCTGCGAAGAGTTTCCCATTTTCCGCAAAGCAGCTCAATGACTTATTTCTCTTTGCCTTCAATTTTCAAACAATCGACGAGACTCCGGTTCATTTCTGTACCTTCGACATTTCAGGGGGAAAAAGAAAACGCCGTTTAACCTAACGAACGAAAAGTTGTGCTCCATGCCGGGCCAAACCAGAGCACAAACCGCTACTTATAGGTATTTTCGTGTGAGGAAAGTGTGGGGCAGAAATATATACCCTTCAGGCAACATGGCATGTGGACTCTCAAATATGCCACTTCTCTGTAACTGCCATAAGCCGGGCCGTGATCTGTTGTAGCACGGAAACACATTGGGGAGTCAATCAAGGGGGCCACATTGTGCTTCTACCATTCACTGAGCACAGTTTCCTTCTCACGAGATGCCTGGTTGAACTGAGAGTAACAGTGTAAAGGGGGACAGAGCGGAGCCCTCATTCAAATCGTTACTGTACTGATTAAAAGCGATTATGATCAAGGGGGGGGGGCGTTGTTGGACCATAACTAAACGCAGATCAGACCCACGTCAGCATTAACTGTGCCCAGACCCTGTGAAAGGTATAGCAGAGACCTTAATTCCTCCAATCTGTTTCCAATAAATTTTGCAGTGCATTGTGGTGAGAATACCCAAATAATATCGAACCTTCAATGCCAAATCACGATTTCCCGTCTGGTTCTTATTCCAGCTGGGGTCAGTAAGTGTTTATCCAATACGGCATGTGAATTGGGTGGACTGTTCTTCAGTGTAGGAGTTACTATGGAGCCAAACACGGTTTCTCATTCCCTCAAACCTTGTAGTGTACAGTGTGCGGATAAGAGAGGCTTTGAGAGATAAAGAGCAGCATATTGAACTCACGTGTTCATGTAAGGGACACAATGGTCTGGCTCGATCCAGTGTCTTCTACAATGTTTAGAACAATACCAGTACGTTTCAAGTATCTTTAACAGCAATTCCCGTCTCTCTTGCCATACATCCAGCAACCAAACCTCTACAGTCGCTGAAAACCAACACTGAGAACAGCCCACAAAGAGAGTTTGATCGCTTTTTACTCTAATCCACTCAGAACTGTTCGTGCTATCAATAATGGGAATCTTTTAAGACGTTTATCTCATTTGTCCATTGCCCAAAGCCCTTGGCACCTGAGATAACGGGAGAGCAACAGCCACAACCACGCATATCGACCCTCCATGCCACGATAGAACTGCAAGTATCTCTTCTTCATTCTTCCGTTGGGTTGATCACATTTACCACCGTAAGCTGTAGTTGGTCATCAGTCTGTTTTGTGGTTTATTTTCGCGAATTTACTTTAGCTGACCCAACTGCAAAGCATGGCGGATGCTAAAGAGTCAGGCCCACATTCTACACATAGAATATGAGTTAGGCACTCATCTCTTCCAACAGGGATACGTGGAGGACGGAAATCTTGTGCATGTCGTAGAGCTACCCATAGAAGAGACCATGACGTGAATGCATCTAGATGGGGTAGTAGTTTACTAAATTGTGTACATGAATCTCCACGACGAGCAGGTCCATCACCCTCGACACTCTTTGTGCTGTATGCCACTCTTCTGATTTATTCTGTGGGTCTCCTATTCATGTGCCAATTTACCCAACGAGGCTCTAACGTCATGTGGCAAGGACTGCGTATGACTCCTGCAACAACACTCACTGCTGGTTCAAAGACAGTTCTGTACGTGCAGGCCTCTCGAAAAGCATGCTGGAACTGCAGTTAACCCACGTGTCCAAAATGAGAAAGAGGATGGATATGGTAACAGACAACAGTAGCCTCCTTCTGCTATACTTCAGACCACAATGGTGTTGGCCTGCTAGAGTTAATCTCAGTAACTCGGCTGAGGGTCGCGCAGGACGTTGCGATGTGACTGGTATGGTCACCACCTTCTCACCCTGACTCACGTGGGCACAACTATGAAGTCATCTCCTCGTGCAGGCTGCTACCCTAGTAAGTGGGTGAAGCTCCTACTACAAGCGAATTTCGCAAACTGATGTTCGAGAAGCAAGAAGAAGATACGTATGGAGGTCTCTTTCGGTCTTTGCGGTGAATATCGTCAATCAATTCCACTCCCACATCCCAGCGGAATATTAGATGAATAAAAAACGAGTTCCCGCTTCCTACAAATGATGTGAGGATCGTACAAAGAAGGAAAACGATGGATGTTGAGGGAAAGATTTCCGTAGTTGGTGGTCCTGTAACTGGGCCGGGTATTCCCACTCAACGAGGGGCCAAAGGGGGAGGGAACGGTTGAGAGGGGAAGTAGAGGGGGGGGTTAAAGTCCATAAATCCGCACTAGGGAGGATCACTCACGTAATCTGTCAACTGAAACGGGAAGCTGGAAAGGGAGAGACGAGGGAGCGAGCAAAATCTTCCCTCCAGCACAGCGCGTAACAAGATCGAATCACGCGCCCCTCCTCCGGTATATCATTTCTCATTTCCCTCTTTCATTTTCCCTTAGCGCTCCTTCTTTTGCCACTTTGTTTTACGTCGAACTTAAATGTAATTGCTTTTTCACCTCTTTTGAGGACCATCGCTTAGGCGTTAGGTGACACGTCTAGTCTTGTCTGGTGAAAGACTGCTAGGAGTTCTACTCCTGAACACCAACATCGAAAGTATCTGGTACAAAGCATCGGGCAACTTATCTCAGCACACGTACTTCCCTCTATCCTCTAATCCAATCCAGTTTTTTCATTCACTTTACACGCACCTGGTAGAACGTAAACCTATGAAGAAACCGGAAGTGCTTGAAGTTTTAATATTTACCAGGAAGCTCACATGTCACCACGTTTTCTGAATAACCAGCGACCACGTTATTCATCGAGTATCAACATAATACTTTTTCGGAATGTACGAAATAACTGTTGACAAATTGGGGAAAACCCAAAAGAGACAGTATTCGTTAAAATGACAAAGTCGTGGGATGTTCCAAGTTATTTTATAACTTGAATTGAACCCATCTTCCACGTATCTTATTGGACAACCTCCATGGTTTTATTGAGAACGCTGGTGTCATATAATTTTTGTCGAAATATCTGATGAACCATCGCTCTCACTATTTTACGACGACTGAAAATGTTAAATTACTTTCAAGTCATTTAGACCTGTCCACAGGAAAATGTTATTCAAAATTGTTTTAGCCATTTTTGTGAATAAAATATTTGTTTAATATGTGCGTTTTTCACGTTCTAATTTAACGCCCTTTATGGGACACTTGCCACCGTCCCGCTTTGCTGCAGTTAGACCTTTCTTGGTGACTGGTGTAGGTTTCGCCGGCCCATTTTTATACAGAGACGTCTGGAAGGAAATCTGCCTCTCGTAAGGCATATTTATGTCTTTTCCTCTGTATGTCATCCCGAGCACTTCATTTGGAAGTAGCGACATCCTTGTCGGTTGAAGGTTTTCTAGATGCGTTTGACCGCTTTATCAACAGAAGAGGCCTCTTAAAAGAACTGATATCCGACCTAATTTTAGAGGCAGTGCAAGGTATATCAGGGAGGTTGTTCAATGGCTGGCGAGAGGTAGTAGTACTCAGCCTGGGCTCATCTCTCAAACGGCGCCATGGGTGTGCGATGGAACTTCAACCCCCCATCATCGCCCCATTTTGGTTGCGGTTGGGAGGTATCAGTAAGGGTAGTCAAGGATCTCCTATACAAGGCGTTCGGAAATCATCCCTATAGTTTACTGGAGCTAACAACCATTTTAACCAAAATAGAAGGCATTCCAAATTCACGCCCCCACCAACCAATTACAAGTAACCATAAAGATGCAGAAGCACTCACACCAGGACACCTTTTGATCATTGCCCTTCCTGAACTGGGTCTTACCAATGTTCCTGAGAACCGGCTGAACCGCTGGCAGCTCATTCGCCAGCGCATTCAAAATTTTTGGGACCGGTGGAAGGAATGAGTACATCAGCGCTCTTCAAGTACGACAGAAGTGGAATAAGAGAAATCCTAATGTTAAGGTCGGCGACTTCGTTCTTTTGCGGGAAGACAACGCTTCCCCAATCGTTTGGCCGCTTGCTGTAATATTGGCAGTCCATCCAGGAAGTAATTGTGTTGCCTGAGTTGTTACCTTAAAGACAGCTCGCAGCATCTTCAAACGACCAGCTGCAAAACTGGTACCACTGTGTCTAAGCTTCATTCATGCCAGTTAAGTTTGACGGGGGGAAGTTTGATTTTTAAAAAGAAACTTTGAACTTTATTTACAAAGACACTAGTTACATGCAAGGAGACAGGGCTGGAGAGAAATGAAGAGCTGGTGTTTGGCCACTCCTATTTGTAGAGAATAAGTTGCGTCGTTAGCAGATAGCGCCTGGGAAGGTGCTTACATGAGCGTTTTACTACTTAGGCTAACATTTTGTAGTTACGTAACTTTCCTAATGCCTCATGCATGGGGGGGGGGGGAGGGAGGGAAGTATGTTTCAATTTACCTTCATTTTTCAACCCCATCCTGCATTCGTTTCTTCTTTTTTTACTTTATGCCATTTTCTTTTCTTCGTCATCAACAAGACAACCCTGCGCCATTCTCCTCCGACCGAATCGATTTAAGCTCCATCATCATCGTAACCATAACCATCGATCATCATCAATCTCCTTTTTTAGTTATTCACCTCTTAGAACATTCTGCGATTATGCGCTAATTTACTCATTTAACTTTCATTATGTCTTCCTGGTGTTCCTGGGAAGTAGGAATCGGGGATCAAACGGAACATCTGAAGTCGACAGCCTCACAGCAACGTAGATCAGAAGTGGACATTTCCTTTGTTTTGTATTTTTCAATCTTTATATCCTCCGCTATTAAATTATCGACTGATTTAATTGGTTTAATCTGATACCCCGAACTAGTCACGACAATATTTGAACGCTATACTTGTTGTGAACCTAATTAGCCCATAACTGTATTTATGCACACGGTGTCTACACACTGGATGACAAGTTCGAGCGGTTTATTGTCAACCGAGTTCATTCACACGCAGACCATTTTCACTCCAGCATTTGCCGCTTAAAAAAAAAAAAAACTACGTAGAGCTGAAGAATGTAAAAAGCTTGAAAATTATTTCAAGTATTCCACTTACTTGCTAGTGCTTAAGCACACAGCCAATTTTATTTCTGTACACATTTTTTTACTTTCGTGGAAATCATGTTTTGCGTTTTACCCGCATACACTTATTTTTCCCGGAGAGCGCAGATCTAGAACTCCAACAACTTGTTAATGTTGTTATTGTCAAATCTAGTTACGAGAGCTTGAAATATTTCGACTTACTTCCCCACGTAGTCTTCAGGATACGGTAATATGTAGCCGTCTGGCGATGGCCGGGGTGTGTTACCAACCCAGAAGTACGCATCTGTAAGAAATATGCGCGAGTCAAATGTGTGATGTTAAACTTTTATAACAGTAGAAGTTAACTTGTAATATTCATCTGTTGCGCATAATTCTCTATCGGTTTTCGATTGTTATTATTCTTCGGTTCGATAGGAATATAAACCCCTACACGAACGCATTAACGATAAAATAAAAATGAGTGCTTCGTTAGTGAAAAAGCATGATGAATTACCTGGGCCAGTTCCGTCGTAAGAGAACCCTTTGACGAATATAGTAGATTCATCGACGGCATACGCTGCTCCTTTAATTCCGTGGGCGTACTCTTGTAATGTACCTATCAGTCTTCCGTAGTACATGCCACCACGATCACGAGCTCTACATTCCCCTGAAACAATAGAATAAATTTAAGTACGAAGCAAACGATTTATTAGAATATTCACGATATAGAAAAGGTAAATAATGGATGTTCAATTTCTAGTACGTGGAACGTCGTAAAATACGAGTTAACAGTTCTTCTGAAGTTTGCTGTGTTTAGTAATTTACGTCTAACGTTCAAAACTGTATCGTAGCCTAAGAATGTGGTCCCCCTATATTACTCAGCATTTGTCGGGAAAATGAGTTTGTCGTTGTGGTACGTCGCGTACTATTCTTTGAATAAGCTTGGTATTTTCTTATCTCCACTTCACTTAGTTCTACGCAGTAAAAAGAAAAATTAGGCAACTGGCTTGCATTTTTATTTTAGTTTTTCTTCTAAGTCCGAAAAACACCATTTGAGAAAATTGCCTCTGGATGTGACTAGAACGCCATTAAAGAATACCGCTAAACCGAAATTGTGTGGAAAGGACGCGAGAAAAAAATGAATTAGCACACATTTTCACGGGAAGCGATTTTAGCGTAGTTTT
Source organism: Pachypeltis micranthus (assembly GCA_020466155.1). Taxonomy (NCBI): domain Eukaryota; kingdom Metazoa; phylum Arthropoda; class Insecta; order Hemiptera; family Miridae; genus Pachypeltis; species Pachypeltis micranthus. The sequence goes on along the minus strand of CM035774.1, from coordinate 28,121,855 downwards.
TTCATCATACATCTCGTTCATATGTCCAACCGTTTCAAACAAAATCTGAGTGGCAGTACAATAAGTCACCAACACGCCAGTAGTTTAATAATAGTCACAAAAGACCAGGAGCAACCTCAGAAATTACAGTATTTAAACTAAAATCGTTTTCGCACGCACGTAACATCCTTTAGCCTTCGCCTGACTGTCATAAAGCGTCACACTAGGAGGGGTCAAAAATGACGTCACACAAAATAAGTGTAAGAGAAATTGAGGCCTGCTCCCACCATTTGCGGAGACCTTGCGTCCCTTCTCTCTTGAAGCAGGTATAACTGGTTACATTATATTTAGTATTGGAGCGAGATTGCGCAATACTACGATTTTTAATAGCCAGATCCCTCATTGACGTATTCCTTTAATTACGTTGAGTCCTTGACTCAGATAAGTTCTCATATTCTACGCGCTGCAAGCAAGCATACGAGGGTTCAAAGTGACCCTGATGGGGGAGCCCCTGCAAGGTAAATAAACGAATATGACATTATTGGAACTGACTAACTATAACGAAGCATCACACAAATTTCCTCAACCCTGTAAATCTGATATCCCATGTAAACCTACTCTGTATCTTCCTTAAACTAACTTTGTCCGCAGCGTTTCCTCTGTAATTTCAGAATTGTAGACAAGACTCACTTCAAAAAAATCATCACGTTGAGAGTCCCATCAATGTCCTATACTTTGGGTTTTCAATTGGGGTTGTAGCATAAGTAGCAGCATCCTAATCAATGCTGGAACTTTGGGTTCTGCTATTTTGAACGTAGAACGTCGTCATGTTTTACTAAAATCGTAGGCATGTACTGATGACAGTAAAGTGAGGCCCCTGAGAAGTGCTTATTGCGTTTTTATGATGATAGACAATGTAGATTTCGCTATCCAATAACACAATTTCGTTCACCTTAAACGTTTCTGTTCAAGGGCGTTGAATTTAGCACCTGAATAGCTTTTGTTAAGCACCATCTATATTTGTGAGAGTTAAGAAAGATTTCTTGCGCCAGATATATTTTATTTTTTACTATTAAGAGAAGCTACTTTGGTACACAAATTATCATCTGCATCGTAGAACGCACTCTATGGTTAGTGACTATAACTGTACGTAATGAGTTCTTGGAATTTCGCCATAGTCAATCCTGACTTTGTTTGAAATAAACATTTCTAACTAGGAAATTCAATTGATCCATTATGATGTGGGAATCAGTAGAAAACTTAATAATATCAATCATATGTACCAATAATAGCCGACGTATTTCTAATTATTTCAACTGGATTATTGTCATCGGTAGGCATTTTTGACATTCGCGAACGTATTTAACTCGTTTTTTTTTTCAGGGCGGTTTTCTTTTGGAAGAGACAGTTTTGTACCGCTATAATTAAAGCTCTCAACATTTCACGGCGGTACAATGGGAGGTTATGCACATAAACGCTATGAGAGCGGGCGAGAAAAAGACTGTTGATTTGCATTCAAATGGTGCCGCTGGGTCTTGAGGTAAAAGATAATTACCTGTTGGCCCTGTTTTGTGTAAACGTCCGTTGAAGTTGTGGGAGTTCGGCTTTGAAAAACAAATGAAAGCCGAGAGGAAATTGAGCCTTGAGAATCTTTTCGACTGTTTCTTGTAAGAGCTAGCCGTCGTTGTATTGTTGAATGAAACGGTCAACTATTCATTTACGAACATTTTAAATTAAATTATAATTTGATTGAAAAAAACGCGATCCATATAATCACACTTATTATTGTGATAGTACTCATTAGTACACTTGAGGTTGTTGTATTGAATACAGAATCTGGATGCAATTGTGAGAGGAAGATCATTAAAACATGAATAGATGTCTGTATTTGCAGCTTTCTGTGTTCACCTTGAAGGAACTTGACGGTGCGATTCATCAGAAGTGGTGGAAACCTAAAGAAACACGCGTGTTAAACATCGTGGTGAGATATACTCATTTCGCTCGCCTTTCCGTTTGTATCAGCGTCGACAGTTAGCGTCGACCTGCTCTCTCCAGCGGGCGGAGACCTCCGCCGTGAAGCGACCCGCCGTCGTTCAGTCCTCAGTTTGCTTTGAACGGACTTCGAGCAACCGGGAGGTTTCACCAAACTCGCACATTTGTCGTTTAAAACAATCATCGTTTTGTCTGAGAGGGGATTTGCTAGGAAAAAATATGAGTTTCGCCAGCGTACTTTAGGATTACAACATTATCGCAAAACGTAAATTCTTCTAAACGGAGTCGTAGCGGTTAAACGCTGGTTCGATGCGTCGCGGTTACCCCTCGACAAAGAAAGACAATTTTGCAGACAGGACACTGCCGATAACGTGATAATTGATGTTTAGACAACTTTATCACTCCAGTTCAGTTTTGTTTTGTACAGTTACGCGAATTTTAAGGTATTTGTTAAAGATCAAAAGACGGACGCGAGAGCTGGTTTCAAAGATACGAGAAGGTTATGTTTGATTTCATACGGATAGTTCGTAATAAAATTATTACAGAGCAACCGACGTGTCATTTAAGTGTTCGAATATACACTCAATTGTTTTAGGGACTAATGAAACAATATTCGTCGGAAAACTCACTACTTTCACCCTGCTCGAACCGTTCTTTGTTCAGACCGCTTCGATCAACGGTTACTAATACCAACCGAAATGTTCTATTTATTTCTCTCGGCTTATTTGGACATGATACATTTCATGGTTGTAATTCATTCCAAAATTCGAGTGATAAAAAAAAGTGACGTTAGGAGTTACAAATAGCGCAGTCAGCAAGAATCAGCTGAGTGGCTTCTAAAGCTAATTTCTATAATCTTCATTGAACGAAGCAGTAATTTGGGATGTAGTCTCATTAAGACTTATACATGTCGCAGAATCAGCCAGGATCAGATTTCTAAATAAAGTAATTACAATAATGATCATTTTCAGGATATTACTCTATGCAAATGGGGAGAGGGTGTGAGAGTCTTTGTAAAGATACCTGAACCAACGTTCCTCCACTCGTCTCTTCAATTTTAGAATGGACACGAGTAACTAGCAATACAACAAATGGATAGATATTGGGGGGGGGGGGAGTGCAACACGCTTATACAACGTATAGGATTTCCCACGTTGCAGTAACATCTTCGCAAGTTCATTATAAAACAAATAACTCATGCATATCACGACGGCTAGGCTTGTTCGGCCAACTAACTCTAGAAAAAATAAATAGGCTCGCGTGTTCAACTAAAAAATAGAGAAAAGCGGTAGATGGATGATTTAATAATTGAAAATTCTGGTTTATTAAGTAAACACGTTTTGCAGTTTGGTGAAACCAGCGTGAATTCGGGTTTCGTCTCCCGCGACATAATTTTCCTTTCTCGTAAACTGCTACTAGTCGGTGAGTTTTCTTTGTGAGTTTCATCAGTCTGTGGACTCAGTGCTCAGCAAGACAAGTCTGAACACGCTGGTTGGGAGTGTCCCGTCAGTTCGAAGACTTCAAATTTGACTTCCGACACAGTATGCCGTTCTGGTAAGTCGTCCCTTACTTATTGTTTACCCTCATTCGCCATCTGACAAATAGCTCGTTGATATCGATCTGGTAGGAAACACTGCCTGAAAAGTCAAAGGTAGCAATTTATCATGCCTCCGGTACAATACGCTAGCTAAACAGACCTGCAGGTTTGAGGCAGAGACGTGACTCACGTTCACACTGGTTTTGGAGTTGTAAAATACCAACTGCACTGACATGGCAACCCCATCTGCCTCAAGCCTGCTGGTGAACCTCCTCAAACTCTCCCAAGTCTACAGTGGAGTGAAAACAGGAAGGCACCCTTGGAGGAGACCAAGGTTGTTACACTATGCTAGCTGTAGCTAGTATCTGTGGCTCATCTGGGACGAGTGTGCCAGCCAACTCTAGCAACCAGGTAATTGTCAATACGTAGGTGGATTTTCAAGAAACTAGAATGGTCGTAAGCCCCTGGTTCCCTGACCAATTACCACTAACTTACAAGGATCGGTAATAGTGGGTAATTCCGAGCGCGGCACTACTCCTGGTTAATTTGTTACGCACAAGCTATCATGGATATAACTAATAAAACATTAGTGACGACTCGCGGGTATTCTACAACGCACTTGCTGCAGTTATCCTTTTAGAAATATATAGGCACATAAGAAAGCTCTTTTAGTTGTTGCACAAACTGTCGAACAGTTAGTTAGCACTCGTGCTTCGCTAGATTAATTTCCACGAAGTTTACAAGGTTGACGACATCTGCAACTGTTTGTGTTTTTAAGTGGGGTGGGGTGTCTAAAAACTTGCTAAATAAACAAAACGGGGTAGTCGCAAAGCCAGACACATACCTAGGGAGAACCGGGGGAATCGACTTCGACACGCCTTTGCCTAAGGACAGCGAGACGAGAAAGTACGCAAAAGGGAATTTAAACTAAGTCAAACCTTTCATGAGTCAACAGTCTGGAGGCTCTCACGCGTATCTCACTCACAAATGCGTTGCTCCACGGCTGTAACATCTTTTTAGTTCTTCCTTACAGTATTCCCGAATCCACTCCTCATCTTCACATTCGATTAAGGCGTGCACCATGCAAAAAATAACACCCGAAATTAGCAAGTACGTCGGAATGACAAGGAAAAGTTAAACATTAAGAAGCCACAGAAGAGATTAAAGGGTTCTTTTCAGCTTTTTTGACTGTAGACAATTCCATAGAGCCCGCTCACCTTAGCCCTCACTTTTCGTAATTAAAGCGTAAATTTTTGGCAACGTAATCTTCTCGGCCTAATCTCAGATCGAGAAGATTCAATTACCCCCGAGAGGGAAAACGATAGTTGAGAAGCATCAACACGTAGACGAAAGCTGATTGGATTGATCAAAGTATTTTCTCCACCCAGCCAGCCCCTACAATTCAATTGTCCCCCTTGTGAAGAGGTGAACGAGAAACGGGTCGAGGGCGGGAGAGGAAGACGGGTTCACTATCTTGAGGCCGCCCCATTAAGTAGATTGTGCTTGGCGCAGGACTTCTTCCAAGCTGATACCGCCGTTCTACAGCTTGGCAATCCCTGCCTGGACCTGTGCCCTCGCTATGTTATACTTCCCTTTGACACTTCGAACAAAGCTAGAAGATTATTTTTGCAGATGCTCCCCTGGTATTTAATCTCTTTTTAGAGAGCGATTTCTATTAGTTATCAAAGTCCTTGTCTATTGTACGATTTGCAGCAAACTATAAGGCTGAACTTCTCATATAATTTCAACGGATTTGGGGGAGGGGGGGATGTTGCGAATTGATTATCGACTGACCGTACGAGAGGAATAGTCAAATTTCTGATATTCAACACTAAATTCGTGGACGATTCAGTTTCCTATCAATTTACCTTCCCGCATTTGTTCTTAAATCATGTCTCACACCCCCTACACGTTGGTGAATTTGCAGCTCACGAAGAAGGGAATTTTTTCGAGGTTCCCCCCGTCACAAAGGCTGAGACTACCGTCAATAACTCACTCTGCTGCGAATAATCGCTGGCGATAAAAGCTGAAAATATTCTATAGGAGGGAGGAATGAAGGAGGGAGAGGGAGAGCAAGAAAAGTCGGCTTAGAAGGACAGAACGTGAACAAAGTGATTCCAGCACCGTTATCACCCTCGCCCAAAGGATCGGCCTGAAAACAACCGGGCTGAGTTATATCACGAGAAGGGTGGCACCGATACGATATTGAGTTTCCTTCACCTTCTTCGCACTTTAGCCGGCCTGTTTCAACGCTCCTAGCGATGGCTGTATATACATACATATACACACACCTCGAAGCGACACAGCTCTTAATTGACCGGTTGACGGTCCAACAATATCTTAAGAGACCTAGCGAAACCAGATGCCACCACTTTTGACGCGTGAAAGGTGTACTTTATAAGGGTGTGAGTGGGCAACGTACGGAAGAAAAAGAATATAATATTCTGGTAGGCGCTATCCTTTTTTTCCTATCAAGCGAGCATTGTGATCGTACACATCATACGTCGTGTGAAGTTCGGGTCGGGCAAGTTCGAGGACTTCAATGAAACGTTCCAGAACGATTTGTGAGTAATTCCATCAGTCGTGTCATATTTCAAGAAAAAGAAGACCCACAAAATTGAGTATATTTCGGGATATCCTTAGTGAGTGAAACACACTGTGCGAGTTGACAGGAATCCCTTGCCTTGAGACTATTTTAAACATTTGCACCAGACGGTGGAATCGGCCTTCAGCAATTCGGCATAAGGCGGGGTTTGAAACTCGAAGCATGAAGTCTGAGGGTCCCCCTCGTCTGTACGACTGCTTGTCTTCTAATCGACTGTACAAAATTCTATCATTCGCGTTACCGAGAACAATAGATTTTTGTCCTATCAAGCGTTAAACGATTAATATAGGGACCCTGGACCTTTTGTTGCCATTGTGACGAGGTGGTATCTGCTAAAGCACGCATGAGAGAACCGCTGCACCCCGAATTAGAGATAGAAATCTTAGAATTTCCGATCATCGAGTAATTACATTTTTATTTTACGCTAAAGAGCCTCTCAGTTTACTATTATTTCACAGAAAGGAAGTAAAAAAAGACCGTAATCTCTTGCAGAAAATGAGAGGAATTTCGAGAACAATCGTCCTTTGAAACTGTTATTGCGACAGGGTTAACCACCTTGGAAATAATAGCAGCAAAACAACAATGAAATATTATAATTTGTAAACATTTGAGCTCGTCGGTGTTAAGTGAGCCATAACTGGGGACGCGTGCACGTACGTGAGGGATGTAAGCGTCACATTGATACTACCCAGAGCTAGACTCCTATCAACTCAATCAGCACAGGTGGTCGGTCAACCCCTAGCTCGCGATTTGCATTTGGCTTCATTCCATTGAACTAATATGAGGTTAGGGCGAAAGGGATATGGGCTTGAATAAGGCGAAGAATTAGTTGACGAAAGATGGTAGAGAGAGAGGACTGTATTGACAAACTTTACTGGTGAATTAAATGTTGGCTTAAGATAGGGATAGGAACTTCAGAGCAAAGTAACTAGGAGACACAGATCACTCGACACAGTGGGTCTCTGGATACTTGAACGATGGTGAGCACAGATTCACGTAGACGGCTGAATATCTCCTGTAAGTGTGTTGAGGCTTTCAACTAGGTTGGCTAGGGGAAGGAGAAGTGCAAGGCTGCCTATTGACGGGATGTGCGGGGCCAAAGGCAGTCAAGGCTGTTTACCCAGCTCTCCAGGGAGCAAACAAGAGAGATCCTCAGTCTAGAAAGAAAAAGTATACGGATGGCATGTGGCCTGTTCACAGACCACTCTCCACTAAGGTACCACCAGGCCACGATTGTTAAGGCAGAGGTGCAGAGTTGCAGATTCTGCGAGGTGGAGAATGAGCGCGTACTGTGTAACTGGCTGCCTGCGGTACGTCTCAGAGTGCTTGGGGTTTCCCAGCTGCGGCCGGACGAGGTTGACCTCAAGATCGTCTCGCGTTTTGTATGAAAATAGTGGGGACTTATCCACACAATAGGCCCATTTGTAGCCCCAGTGGGGGTTTTCCCAGTTGCATCAAAGTGGAAAATTGAAAAAAGTTTGCCGTGAGTGATTTAGTTCGTGTACGACGCTAATTTCCTTATTTCAATCCGTAATTTCATTCCCTTACAAACTTTCAAGACCCCGATTTTTTTTCTTTTCAATTTCCTCAGCCCTACGCAGTAAGAACGTAAGTTATGTTTAAGAGCCAGTAAGTCCGAAAACACCATTCGAAAAAATAGCGTTGTGTGTTGGTGTCTTCGTGAACGGGATTGACAGAAAACCCGAAATGGTCTAAAATTTGACATTCAGCCTGCAATCCACAATGGGACGTCAAAATAATTCAATAACGCTCGTAAGATAATTGGCAGTAACCCCAGGAATCCCGGACTTTAAAACACTACCGCTAGTAGCCAATGCCACCAAAATCGCAGAATTTACTTGTCCTGTTTACTTGAAAATATATCCTCAGATGTATTTGGGCGCATTGTACAACAAATGTGGGGCCAAAGTTGCGAGAATGCGCACAGACATTTTGATTGATGTACTGAGAAAATTTGAGAATTTTGGGTTTTACCTTCCTTCAACGAACTGACAGCGCGTGCATAGCGGTGTGGCGAAACAAGTAGTTATTTACTCCGTGAGTTTGATTTGAATAGTGAGTTTGAGCCATTTTCGCGAAGTACTATCAACCTCTTTTTGCTTCTTAGACATACATCTCAGTTCTTTGAACCTTCGCAGATATGAGTATTGGAAATAAAAGTCGAGTACTCAGGTTTATAAGTTGCATTTATAGCGTTTGAGCCACTTTTCAGAGAAATACAAAAAACCAAGATTATCGGCACTTTTCGCTATCCCATCCCAAATTTCTCGCCTCTTCCTCGATTTTGCCCTAACCTCATTTTTGAGCCTTCAAATGAAAATATCTTCTGCGAACGAAAACCCTAGTTTTTGGGGTATACTTTGGTTCCCTACCACCCTTTTCCATCGATGGAAACCTTGTTTTCGTATCGCGAAAAATGACAAAGAAAATTAAAAAAGAACCAGCTCAATCGGTTCTCCCTGCCGTCCTTCCTCTAATTGAAATACAGCCTCGCACACAGGTCTGTTTACTTATCATAATGACTTCTTGAACCCTCCCGTGTGATTATACCTCAGTCGCATGTCGTGGAGGTCACTCGCACAGCATCCAACGAACCCCGACCCGTGGAGGTACGGTAGGATTGAATGAAGCTCAATTTTTCGTCGGTTTACAATGGTCTCCTTAACTTGCGGGTAGTAGAAATTAAAAGCAAATGTCATTTCATCAACGAAAAGGATATGTTATATGTTCAGTAGATGTTTCGTGACCTCAACTGTAGGAGGCGCAAAAGTGAGTGGAGCCTCGAAAGAGAAGTGAAGTGATTCGCGCCTGGTGAAATCGTTCGTGATTGTTTTGAACCAGATTATGAAATTCGCTCATCGAGCTGTTTGCGCAGCGCGTTTCTCGCGGAAATGGAAGAGAGGGAGTCGTTGAAGAGCTCTCCTTTTGTCGAAGGGGACAAAGAGCCCACGCTCTCATCTCTTATCCCCTTCAAACTCCTCATCATTCTCCCTCTCTGTAAGTAAAAACTCCTACTCTCCAACTATCAATCGCTCTCTAAGCAACGACTCTATTGAGAGACTGAAAATCCCATTTCATGGTGGGAACATCGAGGGGATGGCACAAACTCTCTCTCGCGATTATTGTTATTTATTCCCCCTCTCCGCCGCCCCTAAAGACGGGAATTCGAAAGAAACGGTTTACCATCGATTGATTGATTGGCAGTGACGAGCGTCGTTGAGATCCTGGAGGAATAATGAGATCGACGGAGCAACCCCAACACTGGTTGCTGAATTGGATCACAAACAGAACTCTCCACGAAATTCCCTCTTCATGATTTGGGAGATTTACTCACACGGTAATCAGAAAAATGAAGTTATCAACATTGTGATTCTTGAAATCCCATTTTCATTGTTGTGAAAAGACTTGAAACTTACCACTGTAACGTGGGCGCAAACTAAAACGTACGAAATTCCTCTCCCAGGGCAATCGGGTGGAATGAAATAAACGAGCGTAAACTTATTTAGAAAGGGAACCAAATAAGAAATATCTTTTGCAAACCGGATCATCTAAATCCTGTCAGAACGTACACCCACGCGTGAATTTAAGGAAGAAAAAAAGGGAAACGATTTCTCGTTCGTTACTTGTTTTTGGATTGAACTACATGAAAATCTGAATATCAGCATAAAAGAACAAGTATTGATTAACACTATGATAATTGCTCTTTAAAATCTTGCTTTGAGGAGAGCAAGACCTACGACCTCTATACACCTATACCCAAATTTTGTTCTCCGTGATTATTTCTGTACCACTCTGCTGGACGGAGATATAAGCCATGATAGCTCGGAAACAGAGATTTCCAGTTTTCTTAAAAGCGGCTTAAACAATTTCCATCAAACTCACGAAGGACTCTCAACCAACTAGTACCTACACTTCGTTCTCCATAAATGCTCCTATAGAAATGCGTTGAACGAAGATACAGCGCCAGTGTATACTGCAGGTCGGCGAATTCACGAGTGTTGCGGAAAGTTGTGCGGTGCTGCGCACCAGATATTTTTTTCGATGAAAACTCCCTTGAGGGGATTGTAATGTGACTGTGATAGCGCTATTTATCCCTTTTCAAACTCCCGACAGCTAACCGCCAGTCGTTGAGGTTTGATGAACGCGATCTGAATTCCTACTAATTCCACTCACCGATCGGTAAACCAGTCCTACGAAAAAAAAGCCAGCGGCTTTGGGTAATTTTAGTAGCTTCGTTTCCAACAATTTTTATTGCGTACGATCGTGAAAGTCTGCCTCAAGCAACAGATCCTTGCCGCGTCGCCGAAGAAAGAACAAAAGCCTAAAACGGGATTAACTTTATTTACAGGGGTTCAGAGGAGTTTACGGGATCGTTGGACGCAAAAAGTAACCCAGGGTGGGCTTTTCCACGACGTCCGAAGAGGCGAAAAAGGGAGAAAGCTCTTAACCAAATTGCTCGGTTCGTATTGCCGTATACCGTTACGTAGCTACTACGTTACTCTTGTAACAAGAACAGTTCTGTTCCAACAACCCTCGTTTCCCCTCTACCCACTTCGCATTACGTGCCGCTTTTTCTCTCTACGACCAATTAGGATTGAAACTCTTTTTGCACGGCTCGGCCCCTTCACGCACAGAAAAAAGAACGTATCGCTGTCCACCAGGATGACTGATTTAACTCTATTATGAGTGTCAAGAAACAGTCATTTTGATAAGAAAACGGACCTGTCGACCGGGACTCCACACATTTTGTTAGGCAGTAGGAAATTTCTTTAGGTTTAGCGTATTTTCATAGAAAAGACGTGTACCATAATTTTATGTCTCTACAGGTTTGATATTTTAATTATCTGGATTGACCTACATCGGATTAACCAATTTGATGCATTCTATGAGGTATCATATACAACATTCATTTACAATAGTTATTTATTGCTTTATAACGCAGGTTTATTATCGATTGGTAGGTCTCTGACGAATTGAATTTACCCGCGTTTTTTCCTTAGCCATATGAAGCAGGAAGGAAATTAATGTAGTTGGGTGAAAAAACAAGTTTTCCGAATATCTTCGAGTTTTCTCTCTCTCTCTCTCTCTCTCTCTCTCTCTCTCTCTCTTTCTCCCCCCCCCTACTTCAAAAAGTTCGCGAGTCCAAAAACACTATTCGTGAAAACGGAAACTCAAATCAGTTCAATTTTTATATTGCACCAACAGTTGGATATGGGATTCAAAAATAAGGGTACGAAAAAAAACTGCTGCAAATTGTAACGCAATGCTTTATTATTCTCTTGCAGAGCTTGACGTAGTCCCACACCTCCGTGATCCATTCCATTCCATTCAACATCGAAAAATACCGGTAAAACATACGAAACATGAACTGACTACATCGGAACGACCAATATTACATATTCCGAGCGACTGTCGGAGCTTGTCGACGTGACGAGTGGGAGTGGCGCAAAACAATGAAACGATCACTTTCGCTGTACTGTCCCGCGGGTTCTTTGGCTCACTATAATTACTGCGATTTCACTGTTTTCGAACTGAACTCGGTCATGCACCTCCAAGACTACTTCCATTCGACACAGCATCTAAAAATACCTCGAAAATGTTACCAAACTCGGTGCCATTGCGATAAAACAGCCAAAAATTGCATTTTTGTTAATTTTTTCAACCCCTTTTCGCCCATAACAACTATGGCTTCGTCCATTCGGAACGCCGAGCAAGTGGGCACAACTAGACAGCAATTGAGATTTTTGGCGGCGGACGGACGTTGGAATCCCGATGCCTTGAAACGTAAAGTATCAAATGTTGAGGAGGGGGTTGTAAAAATATACTTCTGACCGAAAACATAGGTGTATTATTCAGAATGCATAATAAACCAAAACGGTACGTGTATTTTCTCCTCAAAACCCGTTTTAACGATTTTGATTAAATTTATTTTATCGAGCGTACCAAGTAACATAATCATATGAAAAAATTGTCATGCGTGGCAAAGTGATGAATATATAATGCATCACAATAAGTTATCAAATATTTCGGCTAAATTCTATTTCAGTGCAGTTTTGCCATATAAAATCCACTTGAGTGATAGTGTCAACAACAGTTGTACTGATAGTTCATTTGTGATTCATACTACGGTAGTTAAATGGCGGTTATAAAGTAATTGGGGACATCCGGATTTAAAATTATTGTTGTTACTTTTTTAATCTAGCAACATTAACAGTGTTTCCCTTATAATTCCAGAACGATAAATGAGACTGTTCCCGTGCAATTCAGGTCGGTAGTCTAATAAACGGTGTATACACTGGTCATTCAATAGAAGACGTGGAATAAGTACTGACAATTTACTCAATTCCGGAATCACAGATAATGAGTTCTAATCCAGGGAAAAACACATTGCATCAGCTATTAGAGTGCACGTAGGGCTGACGAAAGTTGTACGATGCGACGCAACAGATATTTATCGAGCTTAATAAAAGGACGTTTGTTGGTTGATGGTTCCCATAGACGCAATCGTTGATCTTGCGACGAGGCAAAGTGGTAAAAATAATAATGAACTCGAGGGGTTTCTGCGCTGCAGGCAATGAACCAGTTTGACATTTGTCGATCTGCGACCTAATTCCACAGATTAGGATGAGAGTTGCAAATGAGGACTTGCAGCAACAATACCAAGTGACACACCCCTTCAATAAAGCTGGCGGAACATCATCGGGGCTCAACCCCTTCTCTCGATCCAATGATTCGAAGGACGTTCTTGACAACTTCCTAGTAGACATCAACACCTCTCATCAACTCTTGCGTGGAGGGGCGTTTGAGTCTAAGTAGGAAGAGTACAGCCATTTTTGGGGAGCTCAGCGTCATACGAAAAGCACGCAGAAGTCTCAATGATTCACCCGTAAACATCGCAGCCCACGTGATTTCTTCTACTTCATTACGAAATTAAAATCAAATGTCATTATCATTCACGAAAATGTGTACACTAAAATGTCCATGAAATATTTACTTCTCACAGCCCTATGGAGTAGGGAGGAAACTTAAGTAACATATTTGTAGTTTTCTTCACACGCGTAAACGTGATTATGAGAGAACGGCTCATCCAAATCCGCTCGAATTTGATATTTAACCTGCAAATCACCGTGGGACGCAAAAGGTGACCAGCCTTAATCACTATAAGTAAAATTGGTCCAAGAGTAACAATAATTATCACAGCGATCATAACGTCCAAATGAGACTATATTTCGAAACCGCGGATGTGCGGAAAGCTGGGGAATTCTGTACCATAAATTATAGCCAATCTCTGGTTTCCCCTAGATCTAATTACACACCACGGCAAAGAGTATCGACGCCAGTTCAATGTTTTTATTTTGCTCATTAATTTCATATCGAATCGGATAAACCCGTTGGAAGCTTGATTCAAAACAGAGACGTCAATTCTGACTGCTCATTCAACAATTGCGGTTCATTATTATAGACGCTGCAATGTTGTACAAAGTAATTTCGTGTTCCCGCCGGTATGGAGGCTAAAATGCCGTCCACGAAATATATTTGATGAGACTTATCACACAACTTTCCTCAGCTCCACGGGCCTTCGGCGATTTTTGTCACTCCGAGAACTCTCAAGTCGGTTTTTATTCAGTTGAATTGAGCTTGGTAGAACGACACTTAACGTTTTACATAGAAACTGACGATGCTTAACGTTCCGGAAATAATTGAGTTGCTTCTAATTTCACGTCACAACCGGAGTGAGCGGTGATTGCTGATTTATAAGACATTCGAAATGGCTTTTCTAAAAAAGTTTGCTGACAGTTTTGGAATTTTCGCAGTTTCTCCTAGTCATTTATGAGCGTGAATAAGCTCTCACCGTATAGGTAGTATATTGGACTGGCCCCAACGAAAATCAACGCAAGATATAATTGATCAAGTTGGGCTTCGGAGTCCTAACCTAATGGGTATTTAACGAATGTCGTGACTCATCACGCAACTTTCCTCGGTCCTGTTTGCTATCAGCAGTTTATAGCAGTCTAACGTCTTGTTAACACAAAGAGGGGACCTCAACAGAAAAACCTTTTTCTTCGAGTCAAATTAACAGGTTTATTAAACCGGGCAAAATAAAATTAAAATAAAAATTGCTCCAGCGTGAAAATGAAAAATTGTGAAGATAAAATAAAACGTTCTGACCCTGACACAGACGAAACCGAAATGAAGGTGACGCAGCTTCGAAGATCTTGAGAGGATGGCGCAGAAAAGGCGAAGGGCGTATGAATTGGAAATGTTCAATTGTTCCTGCCGCGATTTGGTGTCAGGACAGGATCCACGAAACACGACACTACAGTAAAAGACGGTAAAAAAGTCAGTTTTAGCTAACGGGATACTGATGACCCAAGAGACAAGGCGAGAAGAAAACAAACGAGAGACAAGAGGAAAACGAGGGCTATAGATGAAGAGAAGATTTGAGGTGGAGGGACGAAGAAGGACATTATCCTGGCCCCTGCTTCTTTTAGTTCACCCGCTTACTTGGTCATGCCAGATTTGTTGTCTGTAGTCAAAGTTTGAAGGCAGCAGATGAGACGATGAGTCATGATATGAACGTAAGGATTCGAAACAAAGAAATAAAATAAAATAATCTTCCAATTAAGAACACGTCTAATCAAATAAGTTTGTCTTCTAGTTTACGTGAACTAGATAAAACTTAGCAAAATGTTCTTTATGGAAATTGACGGTGCTTAAGGTTCTGGAATTCATCTCTTATGCACGTTAACTATAGTTAGTTTTGTAAAGTGACTTCACTCACGTCCCATAGTAATCTGCAGGCGATACATCAAATTTAGGCCGATTTAGTTCTCACAATCGCGTTCACACACAAACATATTGATACAATTTTCTCAAATGGCGTTTTTCGAAGACAGAAGCCCAAATAAAAGTCACCTTCCTAATCCGTAGAGCCGAGGAAAGTAAGAAGTGAAGTTGCAGATTGCTGTGAGGAATTGCCTCGTCCAATAGTCCCAGTCACTCTAGTCATTTATCAGAAGCCCACTCGTTCTTCACTGCTGGCTGACCTATTGAGTGGAAGTATACTGGATTTCAGCCCATAAGTGCGGGTGGAGGAGGAATTTCCTTACATGCGTTCAATTTGAATTAGCCAGCGACTATTTACTGACAGCCTTGTAGGCTCATTTAGACTCGTAAAACATCTCGCTCTAGATGTTTCAGTATTGTTACATAAACAGCTCAAGGGCTGGATGCAACTGTATAACTTTGTACTGGTATTAAATGAAAATTGTGTTAGACCCTGAATCACGTACATTCTTAACGTTGAGGGAAGTTGTGTGGAAACTGCTTGCGGATATTTATTTTGTCGGATATGTCGAGGCGCTCAGAAAAGCCGCGTTTAGAGCCGAATATTTTCTTGCATCGCCAAGTGGGCCTTCTTGTGGGAACTGGGAAGAAGTGGGGAATCAAGCGTCAGCTGCCTCAACACTTTTAAAAGCTTCAGCCGCTTCAAGGGGAAGAATTCGGGGAAATCGTGTCTATCGGAACATCTGAGGTCTGCGCCGAGATCCCCCACGGTTGGAACAACTCGCAAAAACTCTGCATCACACTGAGATCAAGTTAAATTTGCTGGGCAACCGGATGTTGACGTGCTGGTTACCTCTTACAAGTAAAATCTCATTAATCAAAAAGAACTTCAAGTGAGGTACCACAGGGATGAATGAACACTTCTTTATTCATACGTGCAGCACGGTTTGGTCATATTTCCACCTAACCAGATGAGCGAGTCAGGGAAAGAACCACTAGTCAGAACGATCTATGAATGTAAAGAAGACATGGGAAGGAATGAATCAGGCTTGTTAAAAATAAGGTAAGCGAAGCCTTTGCTCGAAGGACAGGAGCATCGTATCAAATTGTCACAGAGAACAACTCGAGAAGTCACAGACAACTACGAAACGATCACAGCACGAACCTGCCTTTAGGAATCATGGCACTTTCTGGAATGGTCCCAAGAAACTGATACACTTTCGACCAGAAAGAGTGATTTCTAACCTGGTCGTTGACATCACCAAACAAGCTAGTCTCAGACGGCTTTGTCACCACGTGAAGCACGTGGCTTTGTCACGTGGTGATTTTTTTCAATTTCATGGAAGCACATCCAGAGTCACGCCACCCCACTCCTTCATGCGCTACAGTTATGCTTTAGATGTAGGATGCGTGCGTGCGAAGAGATAAAACCGAGAGAATGCAAACAATTCCAAAGAAATAGGAGCTTAGCCGGAGCTGACAATAATTGGAGCGAACGTTACCGGAGGGGCCTCTAAGTCTCGCAAAGGGGGGAAAGCGATTTTAGTTGACAACTTCCACTTAGCGGTGACGAGATTCCAGTTGACGGTACCATCAGCGCTCTCTCAAGCCCTGGAGCGACTGAAAAAGAGAACTAGAAACGTTTTGAGGTCAGCGGGTTGAGTTTTGCTTGGTGAGAAGTCACAAAGGGAGACTTCCACTGGGACTAACTCCAAACGCCACCAGTAGGGTGTTTTACTGGAATCAAGGACTTTCAATTGCCCTGAGGGCCTTGTCAGTTGCGGTGGATGGTTTTCTGGGTCAATCCAGCGCATGAATTCGACGAGTAAGGACGTTTCAACTTCAATCCGTTATGGAGAATTCCCAGAGAGCACTGGTTCGTATGGCACAGACCTCACCTTGAGATAGTGGCTCATAGCTACGTCATGCCAGTAATCCAATTGCGCTCACGAAGTGATCCCAGTGTTACCAAATGTATCAAGCCATTTCTTACAATGCTGCTCTTAGCCACTTGGATCCACCTGCCCTCGCGTTCGATTGCTCATTGCTTGCAGGAATTTCAGTCATCCATTTTCGCTAGTTTGCGTTCACCCAACGGGTACTCACAAAATTTGAAAAATAGTTTAGTTAGTGTGATGGTTCATCGAAGTTGCGTCAGAACATGAGCTTACGTAGCAAGAGTTTAGCTAGTCCTATGATTGTTCTCTGTCTTCTGTTTGGTGGTTCTTCAGTAAACAGTCACTGGTGTGGGCCCACTGACAATGTTACCAGAAAGAACGTAATGCCAAAACGAGCAAAAATGAAAGAGCAATGTGCACTTAATGGGAGAGGGATGGGGATAGATGACTTAAGCCATGACCAACTTGACGTAGGCTGCTTCTTTCCTCAAATACTTAGCAAACGACAGCCCTAGAGTAATCAAAACATCTATATAGGAGTACTTATTCATGATCGTTCTTAACTGTCACCTCTCAGTAGCCCGTGTCCTGCCTCCATTCTGAAAGAACATAACCTTTGAACTAGTGAGATTAACCAGGAGTCTGCACCAAACTTGGTCGACAGCCCTTCAATAGCTTGTACAGTAGAAAGGTACGTCAACATCTACTGAGGGCAATCCTAAGACAAGCTTCTCCACGTTGGTGAAGCCGGGGTTTAAATATTGTACTAGGTCACCAGCAACTGGTTAGTCCAGGTAACCCGCCTTGGAAACCAGAAACAGACGCCTTATACCATTACCCGCTATATTTACTGCGAGTTACTTCCATAGAAAGTGGCGTTCCCATCGTATTGTCAATTCCCGGATCCTGTTGAGTAGAGTGAGGAGAAAATGCAGAAATCGGCTAAAACCATTCGAGCGAGCGCAGTCAGCAGCGCAGCATCTTCTCGAGGAACCACTACCAGTGGAATCTCGCGGGCGAGCAAATTGAAAAAGAAAGGCAAAGACAAAGGGAAACTGACGCCCAAGCAAAGGGAGAAACTGAGGGCAATGGAGCGAGAGCTTAAAGAGCGAGTCGCTGGATTGAAGAAAGAAGCGGAGACTTTGCTTCAGGAGATGACAGCAATGGAACAACAAGCTGCTCAAAAGGCGGAGAAAGAAGCCAAAGAACACGCACAAAGAATCAGCATCTTGAGTGGCATCTGCGACAACTTTAAACTGGCCAAAGCCCGGTTGACCCACGAACATAACAAAGTTCGGAACGCGGAAATTTGGGAGAGGTTAGTAATGCGACGACATCACATAACTGAATGGCTGAAGCAGTGCACAAATAAAGTTGAAGAAAGCGTTGAATGCTACAATACAGCAATCGGAACAAAGAATCCCCTGGTGTGTTACCACTTCCCCCCTTGGGAGCCCAACACCCTATAATCGAATAATAATCCTATGTTTTCGGTCACGTAAAATTTTTTACAACCCCCCTCAAAATTTGATACTTTACGTTTCAAGACATGGGGATTCCAAATCTGCAATGTCCGTCCGCCGTCCCCCGTCCGCCATCCGGGCCGCTTTCTGCCTTTCGCACAAAAATCCTATTTGGTATCTAGTTGTGCCCGCCATCTCGGCAATCCGATCGGAAAGCTGAATTGAGATGCGACGCCAGAAATTGGAAGAATCCGAATGTTAATGGTCGTCACATCCTCCAACTCTTGTCAAACCGAGCGCCTAAAGGAAGAAGGGTTAGCAGTGAATTAAGGTTATATCCTGTGCAAGTTACAAGTATAAGTTTGGATAGCCGAACTCGTCTGAGCACAGACGAAACAAGAGAGAGCGTTTGAGACTAATCGAGGGGTAAGAGAACGAGTAGGGAGTTTACAGGAAAACCAACTGAACGACTGGAAAAGCTGGTGAATGGGAAAATATGACGTAGCCTCTAGATATACTAATCCTTGTGTTTGGTCAAGCTTGAAAAGAGTTGATTGATAGGGTTGGTTCTAGCAATTCGACCTTGGAAACTCCATCCAAGTTCAGGGCAGTGAAATTGGCGATTTGGCTGAATCTGAGAGCTGAGCCAAACAGTAACTATAGTTAGTTGTGGATCATTTTTGTGTATGACTTTCCTTTTGCGTCCCATGATGATCTACGGGCGGTGATTGAAATTTGGGTTGGTTTTGATTAGCCCCGATTCGGTCCGTTTTTCCCTTGTTCCTTTGGAGTGCCTTGCGGCTATAATTAATTAAACTTCTACCGAACTCGGAAACCCCTTCAGCTCACTTCACGAGTAAAACAGGTCCTCGTTGATAACGGGGAGTACGGAGAACCACTCGAAATTGCTTCCTACTTACAAGGCATCTGCTAGCCACAGCTAAACATCTTGCAGACATTTAAACCCTCCCCTTTTCCCTTCCAAAGAAGACCTAACTCTATAAGAAATTCTCTCATATCATTCATTTCTGTCGGTTTGATATAATGACTTTTCGTGCATTAACACAGTGTGCTTTGCACTCAGAACCGTTTGAAACGTAGAGACAACACAACTACGCGTACATAACTCTTCTTAAGGCTGCTAAGAAGGGTAAAAATGCATTGTGCAGGTACATTCAGACAAACCGGCTTCCCTTCCCTGAGGAGACGCAGAGCATGCACACACATTTGTACTTGTGGAAGGCGAAGAAGGAAGCTGAGTACATCAAGTTCGCTCCCTTCCAATGCAACCTCTTCATCGAAACTCTTGCCGCCCTCGACGAGCTCATCGAATACCCGCTTTACTCCTCCCAGCAGACAATCGACAACCAGAAGGAGATTCGAAACGCCTGGAGAAAAGAGCAATTCGACAAACTCGACAAAGCGACGTTCAACATGATCGCCGACCTCAAATCCGGTTTCTCCCAGACGACAGAAAATGATCGTGAAGTCGTCCACAAACACGAAGAGACGAACGAAAACGTTAAATTCGCCCTCTGCGCTTGGTCCCACAAAAATATCGAATTCGCTCGACTTTCGCCAAAAGTAGCGTTTCCTTCGATCAGCGCCGAGTTCGTTCTACCGGCGGCCTACAGAAAACGGCCTTTCGTCTTCCGCGCCGTCCACATCGAAGCGGACTTCTTCAGCAGCTCGTCGCCGACCTTCGAGGCCCCCGAAGGCCTCGAGCTCGAATCGGACTTGTCCAAAGAAGTTGTCCGTTGCTTTGAAGTCAAGAAAGAAGTCAAAGCCAATTTCGCGGAAAGGGAAAGGGAAAAAGTGCGACTCGTCCAGCAAAAATTGCTCGAAGCTCAAGAGGCCGTCAATTCAGCGGAAAAGAACTACGAAGCGTTTCAAATTAAAAACCCAGTAACCTCAACGAAAAGTCGGGGTTCGACCGCGTCTCCGACTGATGTCGGAACGCTCGAACAGGACGTTGTGAAGAAGAAGAGACCCGGGAAAGAGTTGGCGATGCGAATAGAGCCGGTGCCCGAAAGTGGGAGCAAACGAGTTCGTGCGATTCTGGACGACGCGGATAAAGGGAGCACACACAGAAGCGTCATTTTGTCGACTGGGCTTCAGAAAGGGTTGGACTCGATCAGCATCAGAAGCTCTATGAGGCGCAAAGACCGAATGAAACGCCCTCGCCCTGGAAGCTCCGACGACGGCCCCTACAACTTATTCGCGACACCGAGTTTGCTCTCAGTGTCGAAATACCGCCCAAAGCTCGAAGTGAGGAAGGCGTCAGAGTTGTGTTTCGAAGACGACGAAATTGAGGACGAGTTTGGCTCGATTCACGAGTCGGTCGCCTCCGAAGGCTCTTTCGACTCCCTCGATTTCATGTTCGGCGAAGACGACCATCAAGAGGAACTGGATTACACCTCGATCAAAGAACTCGTTCGAAACACCGTCGTCGTCAAACGCGAACCCAAAACCCGACTCGCGTCCAAAATTTCCACCGAGTTCAAACGCGAAAAAACCCGAAAACGCGCCAAATCCATGAAAAAGTTGGGCGAGGAACAAGAAGAGCTTCAACTCAGCGTCTCCGAAATCTTCGAAAACGGAGAAGACGAGCGGCAAGAAAAATACATGTCGAGCCTCGTTATCAGCTCCAGTGCATCCCCAATCGTCAATTTGCGAGCCTTTTCCACGGTCGGGGGTACGTACCTTCTACACTTGATTTCTCACGAATCTCAACCCCGCCAACTGCCCAATTGCACGACCCAACTCTTCATCGGAAGCCGGACGTTGAAACGGGACTTGTACGAATACAAGTACGTACATCCTAACCTACCGGTTGAGATCGACCCCAATCAGCCGCCTCCCACGGACGAAGGGCTACAACATTTGCTACACGTCAAAGTCCCTCTTCCCACACAGATCATGTACTTCGAACCGCCTATAGTAGCTGTTTGGGACGAGGTCGAAAAAAATTGGACCACCCGCCCCGTCGTTAATTTCAATTCCGACTCCAAAACGAATTTAGCCACGTTTTATTTGGAGAAAGTCAGCCCTTTCGCTTTTATGATCCGCAAATACGTGCTCCTTCCGTACATCAAATGGAGCATGAAACCCCGTTATGAAAACGGAGGAGTGTCTTTGTCAGTATGGTGCCAAGAAGTTCGTTTCGAATTCACCGTGTTGAACCTACAAGTTTGCCTTTCATCCATCGACGGCGTAATGGCGACGTTTATCGACGACTTGATCGGAAAATACATGAACTTGCACAAATTGATCGCGGAGATGAAGCTTCGAGGGCTGAACGTGTTTCCGGACGTGGATGCGTTCTTGTACGTGCACGATAACACGGCCAAAGACGTCGTTCTGGAAGACCACACTTACATGTCGATGGCTCTGTTTTGTGATGTGCTCGAGTTCAACTCTTCGCTGTGGAACTGCGACTATTCGAGGCGGAAGGTGTTTTTTCAGGTGAGTGACAGGAACATCTATTATTACAAGAGATATATGGATTGATAGGGAGTGGAAGGGTGTGTGAAAGAGGGGGGATGCAGAGAGAGGAGAGAGAGAAGGACAAACAGGGAAGAGCAAGCAACAGTGTGAGAGTGTGTGGAGGGTGGAAGATGATGATGGCCGTTATTCAAAAAGACCAGAGTAGGATTAGGACCAAGCAGCCCTTTCTTCCATCTCCACTAGATACCTAAGTATAAAAATTCCTCGTGCGATTCAGAAAAATATAAGATCATTACGTACATTATTCTTCAAATCGATTCCTTTTACACAACTAATAACATAAGTTTCCTTGTTTATATTGCCATTTCATCTGTTTTAAATGCGAAACCAAACAACTCAACCCCCGGGCACTAAGAAAGCCCTGAAGAACGGATCCCGGGGTGTCCACTTTGCGCGGGTGGGCTCGAGGCTGGCTGGGGGTTTCGCCCCCCCTGTGGTATGAGTTGATGGAGCATGGCTGTAAATTATTGTGTGGATGATGTCTAGGTTGCAGTATGATTGGGAAGAATGAATGTAATTTATTGGGTAAGGGTGGTATTATGGGTGTTTGGGTTGTGGTGGCGACCGGGGGAATCCATAGGGCAATAACCCCTCCCAGGGGACGGAAAACATGCGTTTGCAGGGCCCGAATCCCCTATCCAGCTGCTGGGCGCGGCTGGTTGGGGGAGGCTCCTTCCGTATTAGGGACCTGGGGTCCTCCGGGGAAGAGGGGCAAGTCCAAACCCCTCCAAGGCGGAAGTCCCAGAAGCCGTAAGTCTGGACGCAAGTCCGGGCGAGCTAGCGACCATTCTAGCCTCAAGGGATGTTTTTCCCGAAATGGTACTGCGGGGGTGCACACCGGGGGTAGGTCCACTCAATGTGGATGCCACTGCAGGAAACTAGGGTAAAGGCGGAGTATCCGCCGATCCCTAGTACCCAGTAATGGGACCCCGCAAATATCCCAGTGGTCGAGGGTTTCGCTGGAAGTAGTCCCTGTCCCAGATCCCGAATTTTCTTTTTACCTGATAGGGCGGTGGCAGGTTAGGGCCGAGAGACCGACAATGCCTCCGCATATCCCTATATTAGGACGTCAACGCAAATAATATTGTTTATTTTATAAATGATCTACTAAATTACACTGTTTTGTGAGCTGGAGTTAGTGTCGTAGTGGAGGCATTACGAGTAGATACTTCATGAACATCTGCAAGAAGAACTTTGTTATTTAAATAAGCCGGTTTGGGGGAGGGGAAGGGAGGAACAGAGAGAGGAGAGGGATAATATGAGTTTATTTATAACACCAGGGTTAAAATTACAACCACGGGCCCCTCTGGCGAAGGCATAACACTTACAACGACTCTCGTGACAGTACAAAATGAGCAACATCCCCCTTTTTAATCCACAGATGATTAAATTACAACTTTTTTCTAAATCCATATTGTACGCTTCTAATTGGTGAGGTAGGTTTCTGTCTTTCACATTACGAGACATGGATCATTTAGAGCATGAATTGAGTTGGCAGAGCAGCATGCCCAAATTGCCTGCGTTGCAGGAAAACGGTGTATAGGGGGTAGTGCGATAGGTGCCTCACTGCAGTACAGGAACTGACAGAGACGCTCGCCCTCGCTATGTTGAACTATTAAGAAAACTGGAAGTGCTTTGCCCGGGCAGTTCTGAGCCGAAAGGATCCTGCAGGGGTGAAGAATAGAGAAATAGAGTTAAGACCACTCCTGAACATCCGAATGTGCTGATGTGCGGAAACGGGCGACGCACCAAAGGATTTTCGTGAGGGTGGAGAGGTTAAGGAAGAAGAACTGTCGTTGCGAGAAGAACTGACTGCTGCTCTTCTAAGTCCCATTAAAACAAATTATATATATCCACCTTAAAAAACCGTATGTACTTACAACGATCTGAACTTAAAATATCTGGTGCGTAGCAACACACTACTTTCCGCCACCCATTTAAGTTCGAACACCACCTACACATGCGGGCGCTATATCTTCGTTCAACGCATTTTTACAGGAACATTTATGGAGAACAAAATGTAGGGACTAGTTAGCTGAGAGTATTCCGAAAGTTTTATCGAAATCGTTGGAGCCGTTTTTGAGAAAATACGAATGCCGATAAATTAATATTCGACAAATCTCCTTTTCTGAGTTAACGTGGCTTATATCTCCGTGCAACATATATATACAGAAATAGTTATGGAGAACAAAATGTTGGTATGGGTGACTAAAAGACACTTCATTAGGATTTATCACATCTGGTGAAAAAATTACCCTGGAACTTTCGGAAATGTTCGAAAAAACGTTATTTTCAACACATTTTCATTTTTATCTCTGCTCAATGGACTTTCAGAGGAACATTTATTGAGAACAATATGTAGGTATTAACTATTCGAAAATATCCTGAGAGTTTGATGATAATTGTTGAAGTCATTTTGCCAAAAAGCTTAAAAAACCTATTTTTGCTTCATAGGTCATTATCTCCGTTCACCGTATTTTCATGGAGATATGTATAGAGAAGAAAAGTTAGGTATTGATTAGGAGAAGATAATTTGAAAGTTTAATCAAAATCGTTAGAGCCGTTTTCGAGAAAAATGCGAAAAACCCTAGTTTTTGGTACATTTTCGTCCCCACCCCCTTCCCATCGGCCGAAATCGTCCATAACCTTATTTTGGTGTCTACAAAAAATAACGAACAAAACAAAAAAAGAACCAGCTCAATCGGATCAGCCGTTCTCCCGCAAATCGAACTACAGACACACACACATACACACACACATACACACACACACACACACACATACACACGGACCACGCGACGAAATTAGGTTTTTTAGACTCAGTAGGGTCTGAAACGTAAAGATCTGAAGAAAACTCAAATTTTTTTTTTGGGCCGATTACTATACTTTCCTTCCCTTCGGGTAGCGGAAAGTAAAATGGCTAACAGGTTCTTTTCACTCTGTGTCATGGGCTATGTGTACAACAGTAAACAGTAATGAAGTTTCGAAAACACAGTTTGAATTGTACTAAAAAGTTGTTCATGCGACGTTGCAAAACGTTGGGCATTGGCTGTAAATGGATTATTGGAAACGCTTGTGCAGCAGAGAGAGGGGGGAGATAGTGAGTGAGTAAGGGATTGTTAGATTACAAGATTGTCTCGAGAAGTACATGAATAGCAGTGCCCGCATAAAAATTCAAACTTCACAATACTTTTTGAACATACGTGGTATAACACCTTGAAGTGCTCACATCGAAAACGCCACGTTCCTTCAAAGCGCGTTGCGCGGTGTTTCAGGTTCGACAATCGGTGAACTACGAAGTGAACATTCGCTATAAAACTGTCGCCGCTACGGCGCTGTCCGCCCAATTATTTCGATTCTGCGACGAAGACGGCTCCTTCGACGAGTCCAAAGTTGAAACCTTCGGGTTTCGCCCTGACGTCTACTCCCTTCTTGACAAGGAGTTCTCTCCAACGATACCTCAACACGTTCTGACGAATCCTCTCCAAGTGATCACCACGTACGAGCTCCTCTCGCGCGTTAAAGTCCTCAGCTATTGCGGATTGACGAGAAAAGATACGACAACGAGCTCGTCCGAGGCATCGAAAAAAGACCGTCGGAAGGGAAAGAAAGGAAAATCGAGGCTGAAGAGCGGCATTCGGGACAAGACTAGCAGCCCTTCCAGCTCCACCAGCGCCATACATTCTAAAATCCAGGGCGCTGAATAACCTTATGAATAAACGTAAATTTCAATGCGTTCGTTGCTCTTCCATATAGAGCTGGGTACAGTTCGGTTAAATGTAAGAAATCTATTACTTCCAGTAAGGCACAGGACTTTCGTGGAATTGCGTATTAATCTCGCTTCGTCGCCTGGAAAAGGAGAAAACTTCATGAGATGCTCTACTGCGAATTGTATTCAGCTAATTTTTACTTTCCTTGGCTCTACGAAGTAGAAAGGAAAGTTATGTAATCGGCTGAAAAGAAAAAATTTTGAGTTTTCTTCAGATCTTTACGTTTCAGACCTTCCTGAGTCCGAAAAACACTATTTGGGAAAATGGTCTGTGTGTCTGTGTGTATGTGTGTCTGTGAACGATTTTTAGAGAAAACCACCGTACCAAATCAGCTCAAACTTCATATCTCGCCCGCAGGTTACCATGGGACGCCAAAATAAGGGTATGAACAAAATCCTTCGAAATTTAACTATAGTTATCATAGTGATCAAAACACCAAATATTCTCAAAAACGGCTCTAACTATTTTGATCAAATTTTTTATATTGATAGCTCCCAATATGGCAACTATACCATAAAATTCCCATTTATGAGAAAATGACGAGAGCAGCACAATGAATTGCCAAAACTTTTTTTTTTCGTTTTTAGAGAAAACAACCGTACCAAATCAGCTGTAAAATGATGTCTAGCCTACAGGTTACCATGAGACGCCAAAATAAGGGTATGGGCAAAATCTAACGAAATTTAACTATAGTTATCATAATGATCAAAAAATCAATTTTTTTGTCAAAAACGGCTCTAACGATTTTGATTAAATTTTTTATATATATAGCTCTCAAAAAGACAATTATACCATGAAATTTCCATTCGTGGGAAAATGAAGAGAGCAGCACAATAAATTATCAAAATTTTCGACGAAAAGCGCTTAGCGCAGTTTTTTCCTTATAAACTCCGCTGGAATTTTTGTAGAATGTTAAAAAAAATTGTTATTGTAGTCCAATCTAATACCTAAAGGGTGAGTGTTTAAAAACGCTTATGAGATACATGGGGGTCACTCCAGAAATTCAAGAATTTTAACTACTGCCGTTTCGCTTGCTACCAGTTGCTATCCTTCTTCAAAAAATTCTTGTTTACAGCCCCATTAATTCTCTGTGTACCAATTGCTCAATAATGGTCATGAAATGAGTACGAGCACACAACAAAATCTGGAACTGTAAGCGCTACCGCTTGCTGCTGCCGTAAAGCGTTGTTTGACCCAGATTCAAATTAACTGAGTGATAAATGAATTGATTAAATAGAATTAGCCATGTACAAAGTGAATTGTTGTAGAGCTAAGAAAAGTTGTGTGTTGCAACGCACCAGATATTTTGATATTCGTCTACACACATATTCGAAAAAAATGAGTGATTGTACAAATTTGAAGATAAATAGGACTATTAACGAATCATGTTGATTATTATAGGAGAATGGAAGAAAATAATTGTGAGTACCTTTCAAAAAGAGGAGTGCCCCTGGGGGGAGTTTTAGGGTGTTTCTGTTAAAACGTGAAGATCTAACAATACGAAAAATATAGGTACATACTCCGCTCCTTCTTTAAGGTCACAATTCATCATTATGCTTCTTGGCTCGAGGTAACTTCAGTAAATCCGTCCTCGTAGTGACCGAGAAACATTTTTGAATTGATCTCATAGGTTTTATGAACGTTACGTACGTTTTAGGTGACAGGTGGCTCAAACATTATTTCCTTGGCATTACCGTTCGCCAACATTAAGTTATTCCGAATTGAAATGTTAGGCCTTCTGTACAACGTTCCCTAACTCAAGAGCACCTGAGCACGCTCACAGTGAGAGTCTCAAGCGTAATAAAATCGAATTCCTGACCCCTAAAAACAAACGAATAGACCAACTGAGGTATTTTTGGTGCATGAAGCGCGCGATGTTACGAAGAAGAGAAATTAAGATTCACTCGAAAGTTTTTGAAGCGTTTTCGTAATTTCGTCACACGACTTGGCAGTAACCAAACGCACTTCCCGCCAACACTCAATTTTCGCTCATTGAGATAATTATACACGTGCAAATACTGACGTTGAAGCCTTTTTTCAGTATTTGAGCGTGAGAGCGTGCAAAACTTGCAAAAAAAAAGAGGGAAGAGCGGGAACGTTCGCAGGAAATGAAATAGAGTAGGCGAATCGAGGAATATGTGATTCACGACTTGAATTCCTGATGAAGCCCTCGGAGCTTTACATTTTCTATTCCTTCTTCTACCTTTCTTCACTCGGTGTTCCGCGATGAATACTGATTAGGGCTAGTGAGCGCACTACGCCTTCAACAAATAGTAAATTGGAAGATATTCATGCGGCGAGTAAATATCCAAAGAACTGACGTCGCAGTTGCTGATATCAAATATTGAATTATTCTCAACTGTGTGCAATCATTCAATTTGTAAGTTGCCGTGTATGTAAAGCCACAGAAAGCATTTTGCAGTGCAAAACACGCACTTAGTTGATTTATCCTAATATTTTTTCACGTTCCTTTGTTATACCACTTAGAAGGTCAGGGTCAGCAGAAAAAAATTTGTTGAGTTTTTTCAGTTTCAAGGCCTCTGCTGGGTGCACGAGAGGGGGAGCTTGATTGGAGCAAAAGAAATAAATGAATGAACGTGGTGAGCGTGAAGGAGGACTGTATTAAAACTCTGGATATGAGTTTGAAAGAGTATTTAAGCGTGAACAAGGAGGTCTCCGAATAGGTGAACTGGTTGTGGCGAACGAGAGTGTGTGCGAGTGATTAGAGCAGTGAGTAGTGGGAGAGCTCATAGGCAAGTGCGTGTTTTGGAGTCTGATCTGGGAAGATTTGTGAGTTGGGAAGTGGATATTTTGGAAAGTCCTAAAAGGGAAAATCCGTTGTCAGCTTCAGTAATCAACTTAAGCCGCTTTTTGTCAGGAGCAGCCAACTGAACGGGCAGTTTGGACTTTCTTGCAGCAGCAAACAAAAGGCTTCAGGTCAGAAAAAGTTGGGCTCGATGTTTGGTGAAGGCCCGAGCTCAATATTTCGGCAAATTCAGCCCAGACTGAACAGCCTCTGAGTTTGAAAGTACTTGGGCGTCAATACAGCCAAGACCCCCAGTTCTTCAAAGGCATTATGAGCAATTAGCAAAGTCTCTTGTGCATTACTGTGACACAATTATGTACCAGGCCATCTATATAGGAGTGATTGGCTGCTGCATCGTCGTCTAGGGTAGCACACTCACAATCATAAAAAGATAGTACTGGCCCAAAGAGAGCTGCGCTCCTGTGAACCAAAAAGGACTAAAAGACAACATTCGTGGGAAGACTCCAAGTGATCACTCGTCAGTTACCAATTGATTTCGCCCTTGAGTGCATCGTGAGCAAGTTGAGGGTAAAAAGGGAGCTTCCCCAGGTAGGAGCCAAACTCTGCATAGACTTGTCAACTGATGTATGGGCATTAGATAAATGGTAAGCGTTACGGGAATCCTCGTTAAAGGAACACGTATGAGTGGTCTCCAAAAATCAGTGAAAGTCTTGGTCTGAGTTGACCCAGTCCACAGAACGACCCAGTTTCTTATGGGACACATCCAGCTCAATGAGAGGACATAGTTCTTTTCTCTCAAAGACTTTCAATCCAGCACGTCTTGCTCGTTCAGTGTGGAGGAAACAAGAAATCACGCGCTGCTTCACCGTAGTTCCGACAACAATGGGCGGCGATCGTTTGAAGCGCAGCCCAACCTTCCAGCTTTGACCACGACCAAGCAAACTTATAACAGTTTCGCCCAGTTTGCGTAGGTTATGATATGAAAACGTTGCCACAGTTGATGCATCCCTCTGAAACTTGCCACCCAAGTAAATAGGTTGGGTGGGAAACCAGAAGAACTTCTTCCTGATGGTTCGGGATTCCCCAGCGTCATACCTCCTCGCAGTAACATAAGAGCGTTGCCTCTCCACCTGGAGACTAGCTAAATAAAAATAGTCAACCGCTTTGAGAAGAACATCAGGTCCTTTAGGTACTTAGGCGTCAATGCAGACGAGAGATGGAATTTCAGCCGCCTTCAGTCCGTTGAAGGCATTACCCTCGCCACCAGTAACCACCCACTAGCCAGTAACGCCACTTGATGCGTGTGTTACCGTGACTGTTTCGGCCGAACTAGCCCTCTTGAATTAATGCCTCCATAAGGTACTGCCCTCTCTTGGGTTTACCAGAACGCAGAATAACGGTATTAAAAAAAACCGTTTCCAGATCGGCACATGATGCATTCCGTCTCCGGTTTTCCGACATCCCGCTCCATTTAATTAGGCGCTATTGGCTACTGCCCAATTGTCTGGCGTAGCAAAATCACAGTCCTAATCAAAAGAAAATACTGGCCCGATCCCAGAGATCGGTCAGTTACCCATTGAATTGCCCAGAGTGCATGGTGGGAACGTGGAGAGTGAAAAGGGAGCTTTCCTTGTTATAGACCGAACTCTGGCATGACCTATTCACCAAACGAAAACCTCCCGTGTTCGATGAATAGACATTAGATAAATGGCTAGCGAGATGGGAATCACTGCCAAAGAGACGGGACACGCACGAGTTTTCCCCCAACATCCGTGAACATTTTAGGAGAAAATAGGTTGAGCCAGACCAGTTTCTGCGTAATACGTTACGTTATGTTTAACAAGGTTCACATGAACACGGCGAACGGAGTAGTAGCTGAAGCTGTCAAAATCGTGTGCCAAAAGAAAGTAGTGAGATACGCTAGCACCAGCTATTTTTCTTTAGGCCGCTCAAGGGGTGTTTTTCTGTGCGTCATTCGTTCTTCAATTGCACCAGATTGTTTTCAATCTCCTCTTATAGGGAACCTATTATCCCCAACTTACAATAGTCTTCAAACATTCACAAATATTCCAAACAACTCAATGCCAATTTGCCTATTTCAATGTTTGACGAAGTGTTGAAGTCTGCATGATTTTGACGTTGGATTTATTTCGTTGTAACACGAGTTAAAATTGTGCTTTTTTGTTTTGTTGCAGATCACTCTTACGTTTCAACATCTGGTGAGTTATGTTTTATTAATTATGGATGTATTCTTAATGGATCGAACTTGTTGAAGCGACCAGCTTAGTGGCCCAAAGTAATGGGCGACTCCCCATTACCAAATCGCGAACTGTTCACTAGTACATTCAAGAATGTTTCGGTTTATTTATCGTAAAAGTAATCTTTCCCGAAGAGTTAATTTTCGCTCGATATTAAGCAACAAGTAACTGACGATCGTCTTAAGATAACTTTATACTGTTAGAGCTTTCCAGTAAATTGGGCATCCGGCTTTTTGTCGAAAGGGGTTCGAAGGAAACGGAATTAGGCTGGACAATAGCCTTCAGGAGATTCCAGAAGAAATTCTTGTTCTTACAAAAAGCACCTGATAAGACCGTGAGGTTGTGAAGGAATTAAGACGAGAATGACGAAGTCGCGAGAGGAGAAGGGTGGGCACAGAATCTACAACAGTGGCCTTACACACGCAGGGTTGTGGGAGGAGCGTATCGACCTGCATCATGGCCGCCCTTTCAATTCCCGCCCTGCACCCCTTTTCATCCCTCTCTTCCCCCAAAAAGGGATTTTGCTACACTCAACCGCCAGAATTCCTTGCATCCCGCGAGCCCCTTTAATACAATAATACATTGTTCGGACTCAGAAACGATCCACGGGGAGGGGGTAGAGGGATTGAAACAGGGAAAACCTCTGGGGCAATTGAAACCGAAGGAATCCTTCGCGTAATTTATTCGGAGTACAGATCCCGGTACCAAATACAATGGGAATCGGAGGGCATTGGGAATGAGTCAAATAAATCGTGAGGGCCAGGACTAGCGATTCGAGTATTAGTCGAAGGCTCCTTCGCCTACACTACTTCTGAAACTTGCAATAATTAACAAGAGCTATTTCAGCACTAATGGCACATCATCGTAATGCCACGCCATCAGGGCATCATCTACAAGCATAATCATCAGTTGCGTCACATCTCACAACTTGAGCTCCGTTAACTCGATTGCAAATAATTTAATTTCCCCAACACTCAACTCACATACACTACATAAAGGTTTTACTCGGATTTTTGGCGTTTTACTGGTTTGGTTTGTTAACTTTCCGATAGGGCACTCATTGCTAAGGCTCAGAACAGTCTTTCAGACCCCATTTGTTGCTACTCGAGCCCCTCAGGAGTCACACCTTGCAGTTTTGCATTTAATTAATTTTTAGCTGATCTTCTAATTATTTCGTGATCGGGTAATTTCAAGTAATAATCGTTACTTCATTCTCCAAAATTAATCCTGGTGGAGTTTTCTGTGGTCAATGCTTAAATATTCAAAAATGCTGTTTCGTTTCATCGCATTTTGAATTCAATTATAGCCTTACGGGTCAATACCTGGCGAGGACCTCCATGATCACTGATCTGAGTGTTGTTTGACAGCCAACTGACTTTTGCTGTTGGGGGTTGTTGGTAAGGTTTTGAGTGTCTTTGGGTGGCATCGCGAATTTGATAACATCCAGGCGCTTGAGCGACCTAAGTCGTAAAGTATATACTGTCCCGATGTACCAAAATGGTTCCTTTTTGATTTGTTCTTTATTTTGTAATGGTTTGCGGCGGACTGCCGATGGCGGCAACAGTGTTTATATTAGCGGAGGAGCCGCATTTTAGTGGTATAACAGCTACCGACATCGCTGACGAATATTCCCCTTTTTTAAGCCAGTGTTTAAATTCCCCTTTAGATTGTGTGAAGTAAGGTAAGCGATCAGAGCTTGGTGTTTCATTTTCCCCATTGTCCCTTTATTGTCATTTAATACAATCCGAGCACAGGTTATTTGTTTCATTCTAAAAGGAGTTCACTACATTTCGAGTTTTTCCTGATTCACGCGAGTCCTCTTTGGTTTATAATTTCATTTCCTAGTACTTTCCTGAGAGGCATTATTTTATTTATTTCCATGAAGTGAGTATAATTGAGAGTATTTAATTTGTTCGTTTCTTTTGGGTCCGGATACGACTTTCACTCGTGTTCTGTACGCGGGTAATTTGTACCCAAGTACGTCACAATTTAGAGAACGCAATTTGAGATTCCATTGCCACAATCGTCTGGTAGAAGCGAAATATTTGGAGGCGAAAATAAAAGAAACGTACCGTAAAATTAATACTAATACTAACTAGTGACGCGATAAATACAATAATCCAAGTGAGTTATACGTTTCACGATGAACTGCATAAGATAGAAGGATCGTTCGTAGAAAGTAACCACTCCATCTGAATATTCAGAAATGAGGCTGTGAGACGCTTTAATGAGCGCATGGATTCATTGACTTGTATTTGGTTATGGAAATCAGTGTAATTGAATAATTATAGGCGACAGTCGTTTTCCCAGTCTAAACCAACCAATTAATGATATAACTCGATGAGCGAATGTAAAGCCCGATGTTGTAGAAGGTAGAAACTATCAACCTGTGCGTTTCCATTTGATCGCACTCGGGTTTCACGAGTTCGCCAACTGCGTTCCGGAAAACTTCCAACGTTCTGACCGTCGCCAAAGCGCTCCTTCCCGTAAGGCACAGTACGAGCGCGAGCAAAATCCAATATAACCACAAGCAGCAGCCCTGACGTTTCTCGCGACGGCAAAATGAGTCTGGATCGCACTTATCAGAGAGGTCCCCCATCTTCAGTCTATTTCGTGTATAGCTCGTAGATAGCGTTTAGCCGACAACGTGCAAAACGGGCGTTTGATTATCGGTATCTACGACGCAAAACATTTGTTTTTGGAAACGAAAGTTTCAATTTACTGAAATATTCATCGAAGTATCTTATTACGTGTATACACGGTAATGGCACTAAATCTACCACAAATGAAGGGGGATATTGTTTCCCTTTTGAGCGGAGATTGGGTTAAAGTTCTGATCTCCAGTGACCACACCCCGTTGACAATCGGTTCACGAACCTTGATTCAACTTGCATAATTACCATACGACATTTGCCCTGCACGCCACCTCATATCTCATAGTGGCCATATCATTCCTGACTAGGCTTTCAGTAAAGAGTACGAAGACAAAAACGCAATTGAAGCAACAATTTTAAATGTTAAATTCAAAGATGTGTTGCTGCCTCGAATACCAATGTGATTCCCACAGATCTGCCGTTTGAGCTCGAAAGTCCCCAGTTTCCTGGGCGACTCGGTTTTACAACAACAAACTAAGCACGAGGACAGTCACTGCATGTTTGTGGACTAGAGCTCCAGAATCCAGGCATTTCCCGCGAACAACTTTAGCTGGCCAGCTAATCCGATGGTGAGCCTTATAATTTATACGTTTTTGCACCAAACGGAACAGTTGTCGGTAGATTGTCTCAAATCCCGCGCTTTGAACAGCAAATTAACAATAGTTTCATAAAACATCCATGCGCCTAAGGAATGAAACGATTTACCGAACCTACTACTACGATTTACGAGGAACCTACTCTTCGACAAAATGAAAACCTTCGTACCGCAGGGGGAACTACGTAATTTTTATGGAAAACGCCCCTTGCGGTCACAAGTCAAAGAAATTGTGCAACTTCATTTCAAGTAAAGCTTGCGGGAATACGTTACTTTATATTAACTCCGTTTAGTGACTGGGACTGGGTTTCCATAATTTATTAGTAACTTAATTCGCTTCACTGAAAAGACTTTTTCCGTGGAAATTGCCAAGTTGCCCTGTCAATGAATAGTTACTACTCCCCGCAGTTAACTAACACAGCTGGCCAACCAAGCTTCCACTCTTCCAGTAAGAATATTTAAACACTTTATTATGCCATTCTGTTGTACCACAATAGTCAACGGATGGACAATACGCCCACTGTTCCGCAACCCGTGATGAAATTCTGTGCTGGTGGTAGTTGCAGGGAAACGCTTTCAGCCGCCAGCATTAAGTTGAAACGCGTCAGTTTTAGACGAAACGCATCAGTTTCAGCGTTTTACGGGCCAGGCGTATATAGAGCGGTTCACCAAGTACGATTAGGTTGCTACCAACGACCCCCTTGAAAGGCAACCTGTGGTGGACCGGGAGGAAGGTCGTGCATAGTTGTCACAGCGGTGTCTCATACAGGTTACTCGGTGAGTCAGATCCTGAGCAACATGGTTATTGAATTTGCCATCGCAGACGAAAACATTAACTGCAGAGACAGGCGTGGAAAACGATTCCGCACCCAACTGGCCTCAATTTTCAAGGGTATAGCAAGGAAAACTGAGCGCTACAGAGACCGACTTAACAATGCAAGCTGTCACATCCGAAGAGGTGGCCAGCAAAATAGACATTACCACTACAGCACAACACTCTGCTGGTGATTCCCTGAAGCAGATTGCTATACCACTAGACTCGTGATCCTGTTGCCAGAGACACACTTCGAAATGCCTTCAACAAGGAGAAGAAGGCATTCCATGGCACCATCGAACGAGCCAAACGACAAGGATAGCTGCTTTTATGGAAGCAGAGAGCTCTGAGAACTTCTGGGTCAAGCATTACAAGTCCTCCTTTGGAAACACGAGTGTAGAGCAGGTTTTAGCTGCGACGCAATGTGTAGTATCAAAGGTTCTCTAGAACCCTCTTTTTGAAAGCGTTCTCCACCGAGACTGTAGGTTTAGATACAGAAGCCAACAAGGCAACAAGGAAACTGATCATGGAATTTACCAGACATCCCATTATGGACAACAGACAACGTCGGTAAGGCCCTTCCGACATTAAAACCCAACAAATTTTATGGGTCAGATAAGACAGAAAGCAATATTTGAGGAAGGCTGAGCGGACCATCTCTGCAGCTTTCTTAATTTATTCATTGGCTGAGTGCAGGTTGGACTGTTCCCCATTCATTGGAAATCTGTGCGTGTCGTCGCTCTTCCATATTAGGCATCTTCATGTTCATGTGTTCAGTCCCTCAAAGGAAGCTTTGAGCTCACAGGCAGACAGGGTATACTAAAGGGCCATGTAGTGTCATATCTCTCGGTGATGACAAGGGCCACAGCTCTCCACGGAGAGACTGGCAGACCTGCCATACCTCCATAGACGGACGGCTGAGCGAGTGCCCAGGATCTTGCATGATAGGGAGACCGCTTTCGGACTAATGTGGGTTAGGGACTGTCATTTAGATAAGGAAACAAGCCCTTAGGAAAGAAACTGGGAAAAGATTGCGATTTCACGTACAGGCCAGTCGTCACACTGCCACCACTCCATCTTTTGTAGTTATCTGGAGGAGATGCTATTAGAAATAGACGTGGGTTGAAAGCAGAAACGGACTTATGATTATTGCTTCTTTTTAAAGTAAACTAGTTTCGTTCGAATTTCGCACCTCTTTTGGTTTATTATTCATTCTGAATAATAACCCTATGTTTTCGGTCACGAAAAATTTTTTACAACCCCCCCTCCCCCTTCAAAATTTGATACTTTACGTTTCAAGATATGGGGATTCCAAATTTGCAATGTCCGTCCCCCGTCCCCTGTCCCCCAACCGCCGTCCGGGCCGTTTTGTGCCTTTCTAAAAAAAATCCGTTCTTTCACCCAAAAATCCCATTTGGTATCTAGTTGTGCTCGCCATCTCGGCAATCCGGACGAAGCACATGGTTGTTATGGACAAAAAATGGTTTAAAAAATTAACGAAACGCAGTATAATCGCAAATAAGCCGTGTTTTGTATCGTTTTCAAGGTATTTTTACATCCTGGGTCGAACAGAATGAGTATCAGATGTGTACACTGCGTATAGGGAAATTACAGTAATTATTAGAGTCAACTAATTGAACGAACTCGCGGGAACTACAGCGGAAGTCAACGTTTCATCGTTAGTACTCCCGCCCTGCCGTCTCATCAAAAACCACCCGCCCGCTCGCCTCGCAACGTCGTGCCAATTGCTGAGGGTTCGTTGGAAGTCCCTGTACCAATTTCTCTGACTCTTTGTGCCCGACAGGGCGGAGGAAGGTTAGGGCCAATGAGGCCGGCACTTCATCCGCACACCCCTACATCGTATCATAAATGCCTACAGACGTTATGGGCGCCTGGCGCCGGGGGAATATTTAGTTTCCGTAGTTCCATTGTTGTCAGGTCATGTTTCGTATGGTTTACTAGTATTTTTCGATGCTGAATCGAATGGAATGGGTCTCGGAGCAGTAATACTAGGTCAAGCTGTTCATGAGAAGAATAAAACGTTGTGTAATAATTTGCAGGGTTTTTACTTTTACTGGCATTTAATGTATTTCTACATATACTTCCATATGATTGCGCACGTACTTTACTTCCTGATGAAAGCAGATTACTGCGAACATTGCACTTCTGAAAGCCGTTTTCTTCTTGCCCATTTGCATTGTTCCACGAGTTTATTTATTCAATATACTGTCGATTTATAACGCAACTTCTCGCTATTTATCTTGTGTTAGAACGATTGAGTGAGATCCACCGGATCTGTCAAGACTATACCATATTAAATTGTAGACTTTTCTGCGTTGTTGAGCTGTTGATTGAGAGACTGTCTTAGCATGGTGACGAAGTTCCTTAGTTTCTCGCGCGTACGTGGATTATTAGTTACATTATGAAATTAAAAATATAATAAGGTAGATAAATAAATATCTACTTCAAACTAAGATGATTATTACAGGAAATGAGCGTATAAAAACAATATGTCCAAGGAACACCTTATTTTGTCGATCTATTTCATTTTTTACATGGAAAAGCTTCTAAAAACCCAGGTTGACGGACTATATAGGCAACATTCACTGCTGTTGCGGGTAAAGCGACATAAACTTCTCTGACACCATGGACTTAAGTGAGAAGTTGAGTGGAATTTTTGTTATGGTACTTTTTGTCCGCATTTTACTATAGTAAACATTTTTCAAATAAATGTAAACTTAGAAAAAAGGCAAACTGGGTTCAACGGAGTCGTTACTATATTTTTAACGTGAGAACACAATATAACGGGACCGCCGTTCCCTAACATAATACTGAACGATGTGAATTCAATACGTAGACTCGAACGAAAATAGAGCCGATAATTGGCTTCACTCTGGTTAGAAGTTGAGTGTACCTTGTGAACCCCACGTTCTAACGAGGTGACTGGATATTGATTTCTGAAGAAAACCCTCCCTCTATTTTGTTAAACGACAAAAAGCCATAATGACGCCATACGTTTTCACGAGAACGATAGCTTCCACGTCATTTTCGCATCAACGGAAATGAGCTGGATGGGTGGCACAGGTGAGAGAGACGACTCGGACTGCGGTTGTCTGACCTGAATGGAGTCAGATGCAATTTGACGTTCAATAGCACGTGCAACGTTAATCGACGGAAATAATTGACTGCGGCGCAGCAGGTGGAAATGGAGCTCTGCCCGGATATAAAAAGAGGAAGCGGATTTGCCGAAGGAGTTTAAAACTTATTTCATGGGTCGTGGGGCGGAATTGTGGCTTAATACGTCAACTTTTTGAATTCGTAATTTGAGGCTCCAATTAGCCATTGAACTCAGCGCCAATCAACAGGTAGCGATCGCGCACAAAGCGTTCCACCGGGGGAAAATTGTCGCATGATTTGATAATAATATTGCCATGTCGCTCTTCCTCATCGTACTTTCCTATGTGAGTCCCACTAAACAATTGACAAAAAAATATGGCGCTGCACTACACTTTTAGATTTGATTTGCAGACATTTGTACATCCGAGGGATTCCTGGCGTCAGTGTCGAGG
Organism: Pachypeltis micranthus; assembly: GCA_020466155.1. Classification (NCBI taxonomy): domain Eukaryota; kingdom Metazoa; phylum Arthropoda; class Insecta; order Hemiptera; family Miridae; genus Pachypeltis; species Pachypeltis micranthus. Next base: position 28,083,639 of record CM035774.1, on the reverse strand, counting down.
TAGCAGTTTCGCTATTCACTATTCTACTGGTATTCACATTTTCTTAAGCTACCTGAGAGACTCAATTCACATGACTATCAAGGCCGGGTAGATACTGATGATTGGTTATGATAAATAATGGCCGATGATGCTGAATACTGCCCAATGCTTCCTGCTGATAGGTAATTATATTTATTGGTGATAGTGTGTGCCCTGGATCATCGGCAGCGGTGCTCGGTGATGTTTCACATGATAAAGATTTACGGTAGCCTTTATTCCTCCTAATGATTGGTGTTGATTTTTGAGTGAGGATTAATTACATTACGAACTAAATAACTTGCAACGACCTTGTGGAAACCCATTTCAATAATAAAACGGTGTTGACGATCGCCTATTTTCACTTAATTTGAGGTAAGGTCAAGTAATCATCAGTAACAAGTACGCAACTGATTAGGTAACAAAGGAAGAACTTGTTACATACATAAAGGTAGATCTGGCTGTCTCCAGTGACTGCGTGGCGGGTCGTAAAACGCTAAGAAGGGTTACAATAAGGCGAACCATCAATGGAGATAACAGTTTGGGGAATCGCCTCATTTTAATTCATGTGAACTGTGACTTTTAATCATTTAAAATTTCTCAAGCACATGCTTTCTTGCGCATCTGCCAGATCAAAATTGAACGGATGACGAGATTCGTGCTGGTGATTTGCAAAAGCTGAACTACCTTTGCTATCACTTGCTGTCCCATAACACTTCTCGTGCTTCCAGATTATTTCACTTATCGCCCACAAGAAAATTGTAATTTATACACGCCGCTTTTATCATCTGAGTTGTGGTTTATCTTTAACTGATCATAAGAAGACTTGAGACTATTTTGATTATTAAAACCCACTTTATACTCTCTAGATGATAAAAGTTTAGAGGTGTTTGGTGGTTTGGGAATTTTTTTGATTACTTACCTGGGCTCTACGAAGTAAAATGGAATGTTATGCAATCGGTTGCAAAAAGATTTTTGAGTTCTTTTCTGATCTTTACGACATTTTAAGACCTACTGAGTCCGAAAAACATTATTTGGAAAACTGGTTTGTGTGTGCGTGAACGCGATTGAGCAAAATCCGCGAAAACTGACTACAGATATCATGGTGATCACAACAGCAATTATTTTTTCTCTCAAAATAGCTAAAAGGATTTTGATTAAACTTTGTATAAACAGCTCTAAATGACACGGCAACACCATACGATTCTCACCCGTGGAAAAAATGACGAGAGAAGCACAATAAATTCGAACGTTTCGAAGAAAATTTTAGCGCAGTTTGTTCCTTATAAATTCCGCTCAAAAGGTACTGGAATCTTCCGAAAAATTGAAGAAGTAGTCCAATCAAGTAACTATACGCTGAACGTTTGATAACGCTCATAACCTATATTCGAAATGTCAACCTCCACGGTTTCACCTGCCAAAACTTCACCCAGTTTTTACGCGATTATTCCGTAAACGATGAACTCGAGCCTTCTCAAAAAAATATTGCGTATCTCCTGTAAACTGGTCGTGGCACAAGTAGGAGCAGCATAATAAATACCAGAACTATAAGCACCTCCCGCTGACGATGTTATAAACAATGAAAAACAGATTTGATTAGTTGTTAGAGTCAAGAAACTCGCTGAACGCACGCTAGGCCAAGGAAAGTTGAGTGATGCGTCACAGAAGAATTTCTTTTTGTATACGAGTTGCATCGAGAAAACAAGTAGCTCAAATTACGCGCGATCGCCGACAGTTTTTTATTCTTCCCACGAGAGCTTTTTTGCAGCGTTACACAATTTTTGTCACACCCTGAAGTGCGACTTGAGTTTACGCTGTGTGCCAAAGTAAACGCAAAATGTCAACTAGCAGTGCACACACGGTATAAAAATCATTTGGTTCCTATGAAAAATTCTACGAGAGGAAGCCGCGATTTGAAAACAATTTTTGTTCGAATTAGTTGGTCATTAAGTACCGGATAAAAAAGCTTTCAAGAATCTTCCGCTCCTTGAAACAGAGGACAATAGGATGAAATTAAGTAATTCAGAGAGAGTGGGGAGTGGGGGATACGAATGATTTTTTCGAAACGAGCTCACCAAATAAAATTATGAAGGAAGAAAAAAAGGAAATAAGAAATTTTCCGAAGAGAGCGCTTTGGTAACCCGAATCCTGTGTAAGTCATTAAAAGGGCTGAGGGGTGAGGCATCTTCTCTGAGCTTCCACCCTTCGAAAGAGGGAATCATTCAATGGTAAGGGAGAGGGTCTCTGATCCTATTAAGGACCAGCTCGCAATTAAATCTTCATCCTATCAACTCAGCAATCAATACTCGAAATCCAGCATTAATGTCTTTCCCAACGCCCCTTTCCGTCGCCCCGAGTTGCGCGATTGATGGCGTTTTCGAGGCTTTGAAAGAAGCGGCAATCGGAAGCGGAAACGAGAAGCGATGGCTTTGACGGAGTTGGAACCAAATTTATGGGTTAAACCAACTCAGCATAAATGGGAAACTTTCATTGGCATTTTCTCGACGACTTCGGTAAGTTTGGCTCCGCTCTTTCCGCTACAAGGAGCTGAGCTACGCCGCGCGATACAGTCCGGTATGGATGGTCAGGTATTCAGGGGAAAAAGTGTGAGACTTGGCACGGAGATTGTTGTTGCGCCTTTAGTCTGCAGTCGCGCTCAATCATCCCACTGGCTAAAGTGAAAATGAAGTTCTTTGACCCAAAAAATTCTCCACCGTTGAAATATTAGTCAAACATTTATCATAAACTGTAAACCAAACGCTGCCTCACCAAACAAAATAGAGTAGCAGGCATCGCAAAATAATCTACATTACAATTTCACCTGATTCAACCTCATACACACGGATGAACAACTTATGAAGCACTTAAGGCGAGGATCATCAATCAGTAGACGTCATGATATGCGTATGAAAAAAATCAACCAAACATCAACTATAGTAATCATACTGATCAAAACAACAATATTTTTACTTTCCTTGGCTCTACAAAGTAAAAAGGAAAGTTATGTAATCGGCTGAAAAAAAATTTTGAGTTTTCTTCAGATCTTTACGTTTCAGACCCTCCTGCGTCCGAAAAACACTATTTGGGAAAATGGTCTGTGTGTTTGTGAACGGCTTTTAGAAAAAACCACCGTACCAAATCAACTCAAACTTCATATCTCGCCCGCAGGTTACCATGAGACTCCAAAATAAGGGTATGAACAAAATCCACCGAAATTTAACTATAGCTATCATAGCGATCAAAACACCAAATTTTTTTTTCTCAAAAACGGCTCTAACGATTTTGATTAAATTTTCAATATTGGTAGCTCTCAATAAGATGATTATACCATGAAATTCCCATTTGTGGGAAAATGACGAGAGCAGCACAATAAATTATCAAAGTTTTCGACGAAAAGCGTTTTTGCCGCGGTTTTTTCCTTTTAAACTCCGCTGGAATGTTAGTAGAATGTTAAAGAAAATTAGTATTGTATTACAATCCAATACCTAGAGGGAGAGTGTTTAAAAACACTCATGAGATACATGGGGCTCACTCCAGAAATTCCTGCATTTCAACTACTGCCGTTTCGCTTAATACCAATTCAAACAGTTATTACCCAATAACCCTGCAAAAGTGATTACTATCCTCCTTCAAAAAATCCGTGTTTACAGCCTCATTAATTTTCTGTATACCAATTGCTCAATAATGGTCCTGCAATGAGTACGAGCAGCACAATAAATTCTAGAACTGTAGGGGCTACCGCTTTCTGCTGCTGTGAAGTGTTGTTCGACCGAGTTCAAATGAACTGCTTGGTAAATGAATTGATTAAATAGAATTAGCCGTGTACAAAGTGAATTGGCGTAGAGCTAAGGAAAGCTGTGTGTTGCAACGCACCAGATATTTTATTGCTGGAAAACGGCTATAACGAATTTGGTCTCAGCTATATACACTACTATGAAATTTTGATAGTGGGAAAATAACGCAAGCAGCACAATGAATTATCGAACATTTCGACGAAAATCGATTTCAGCGCAGTTTCTGCCGCGTGAATCGTACTCATACGATGCTAGATTTTTCAGAAACCCTGTGAGAACTTCATGACGTTCGCAAGATAACGCGCCGGGAATACAAACCGCTGCTATTTCATTTGCGAACATTTCCCCGCAACTACGTAACATGCCTGGTAGGCAGGTAACGCTGCCGCGGCTTGGCCAAGAATTAGAGCAGCGATCCGATTGGTTCCATGTAGAGGTGTCTGCAGTGACGGTATGTGCGCAGCGGCTATTGCAGAGGGGACTGAAGTGGCAGAAGATCTACATTATGGTGGACAGTCAGGCTACTCTCAAAGCCTTAGCCTCGTATTGTCTTACATCGAGGCAGGTGTGGGAGTGTCTGCCTAGACTGAAGGTCCTAGCCGAGGGCAACAGCGTAACACTGGGTTGGGTGCCGCCCCAACCGGTCTTTGGCATCAGGGAACGGAGAAAATGAACGTGGGGGAACTTGCGGATGTCCTCCGCTTTTTGCCAGGGTGGCGGGGGCGTATAGGTGACGTCCAAGTGAGCCCTGTGCAGTGTGACCTGGGGTGGAGCACGGAGGCCATGAGGTGAGGCTCATGGACGCCCTTACACTTACGATAGGCCTGTTTCTGGCCGCAGTGAGGGTATCGCCAGCATCCACCTATTAAAAAAAAAAACACGTAACATGCCTTCCTTCCAGAGTTGGGGTAAATAGCTTGGATCACCCAAAATTCAATGTGTGGTTAACATTCGTCAATGCCTGCTGAAATGATTTTTATTTTATGTTTCTTCAGAACTCGACGTTCTGCAGTAGCGAATAAAACGTCTTGTGTCGATTGTTCCATCGTTAAACCAATAAACGGTCACTCCGATGAGTTGAAATAGTTCTGGTCAACCCAAATAATTCCGGAATGCATTCATTTCACCAAGTTATTTCAATACTTTTCATCCACATTCCCAAAGCAGTAACGACATGACCATTTCCTCAAAATAGCGACGCATCATCTAAGTTTTGTATCTTGTCAATGGGGTGACACTACTCCCTCTATGCAGGTCTACAGAAATGCTTATCGAGAACAAATATTAGTTACTAGTAGGGAGAACCCTGCCTTAAAAGAAAATTAAAATCTGTCATTACAACGTTGAATTTTAAGGTGGTTTTGGAAGTACTTCGTTGAAATACAGAAGAAATATTTTGACTTAGACGCGCTATTGGCAACAGCAGTTAGTTCAAACATCGTATGCTAATGAATGCTTTTTATAGGAGGCCAGAGAGAGCTAGCTCGACTGCCAGTATTTATGAAACATTGATGAGAAACAGATGTACATTTTTAGCTGGGAGTGAAGGGTTTATCGGCGTATTCACAGCACAAACGAGAGTTATGGCCGAACTTCTAGGAAAGTAGCTACACAATCGGGCATATGTGTGGACAAAACTTCGGCGAAAACGGTAAAAACAACCAAGAAGTAATTCAAAATAATTGTTCCTACAGAAGCCAATTTGTTCTCTAAAACTTTCGGAGAAACCGGGCAACGTTACAAATTGTAACCGTGGAAAATGCTCAACGCTAACTTGATAGGAAGGAACAAGGAGAAACTTTTTGCGAACAACGGGAAGTCAACTAGACTGCGTACAACTGAACTGACAAAAGTTAAAGCTTAGTTGTTCAGCCTGAGAAAACCAGCAGGGGGCGTTTAGGATCTCGAAATGTTCAACGAAGCTCAGTCGATTCGGTTAACTTCTCCGCAAAAAGCTTACTTCGGCTCTTTCGATGGTAATGGCTATTCACATGACACTTCTGGCCACCGTTTTGCACCATTCTCAAGCTGCGACACAAAATAATGATAATCTAAAAATATCTAGTGCAACGTTTTTCAGCTTAATCGTCTTTCCTAGGTAGAACTTCCTAGAAAGTGGATGAATTTGATGTTCCGTAATGAAGACGTACCTAATTTATGAGACTATCAACACGCTTTTCTTGGTATCGGTCATGATAATAATTCTGGGATGACCGGAGAAACATGAGAAAGATTCAGCCTAAGAAACGACATAACTTTGGAATTTAGTGGGACGTTACCTCAGATGGGCCAATTGTGTAGCCTCTGTCCACTCAGTCCCACACCCAGTTCCCATGCAGCTAGTGTTCTCCGGTGCGACATTCCCACCATCCTCGCACAAAACGCAAGAAAGACTTGAGGCCCATCCCTGCAACCTCATCGCAGGGATAAGCCACCCAAAGCCTGTATAACTTCTCTCGCCAGACTGAGGACCTTTCTTGTTCGCTCCTTGTAGAGTCTAATCCGGTACAAGTCCTCCCACTTACCAACCTCCTTACTTAAGTGACCCTTGGTGGTTCCAACGAAACAACAAAAATAAGTTTGAGTTCCAGAATCTCTGAGGACTACCGGCTTATCATTATTTTTTTAAACTTTAGTGTCGTACGAGCCACTTACCCACAAAATTGCATCAAAGCAGCCTGGTTTACTGTGAAAAAGTGTATTTATTATACATTTTAACAATTTCTAAGACGTGCCTACATATTTTATAGCCGTTATTAAACGACAGTTGTGCAAGTAACTAATTTTACCACCTTGTCATATGAGCGGAGCAAAATGCGCTACAATCGCTTTCCGTCGAAGTATTTGACGAATTATTGAGATTACAGGTGAAACGTTCTATTACCCAAAAAAATTATAATTGGTACGTGGGATTGAGAAAAATATCTTGCTACCCTCAGCAATGACTAATCGGTGTAGAAATTAATTTTTCCCCGTAGTTTATATGCACCTTGGCTCAGTTCTCCACACAGAATTTTAGCGCCTAATGTTACGATTTTTTTTTACTTGCTCCTATCTTTATTAAGTAATCAGCGCACAGGTAATTTATGGGACAGCCAACGTGAATATGTTCGTGTTTATTGTTCCGCCGTTACGGAGTGAACCATGTGGGGAACATCCGATACGACGCAGCACGCAAAACTGAGCATTGAGCTATTTCTATCACTATAGCGACTAATCAAATACGTTTTCACTAGAAGGTAGACAACGTTACTCTTCGTAACTGGTGCCGCTTAAAGTTCCAGAATGTATTCAGTTGCTCCCACTTATACCACCGCTACTTTTGAGTAATCGATGCATAGTTTGTTCGCAAGATTGTTAACAACATTTTTCTGACAAGTGTTTGCGTTATGAGGATAAAATTTCGCTTGTTTTGGGAAGACTTGATAATTTATTGTTCTCCCCTCGTCATTTTCCCACACATGATAATTTTATGTTGGGTCATTTGGAATCTTCCGTACAAAACTGTTAAACAAAATTTTGAAAAAATTGTTATTTTGAGTTTATGATGGCTAGTTTGAAGCCGATTACATACCCTTATTTACAGGCTGAATATAAAATTTGAGCCGACTAAGTTCGGACGTTCACAGGCAAATACGATGAGAAAGTTTTCCAGTACTTCTCTCTTCATTGGGTCAAGGTTTACGCCGGTGGTACTGGTCGTAACACATCACTTGCATTTTATTTAAGTGCATTAACGTTTTATAGAAATTATTGAGGAGGACGAACCGAAATTTCAACGCTTCTCAAAGGACAACAAATAAGTGTTGAACTATCGCTATGATGTGGGAAATGGAATGAAGACTAGTGGCAGATCCATCGGTTATTATTTTTTGTTTAATACTGCCTCGGGCTTTCTGTCCTTCCCCAGCTTCCTGTAGTACCGTCAACCCACGAGCACCCTGTCAATCGACTTCTGCCAGTGACATTTCGTGCTCTGCCAACACAATTTTATGACCTGAGCCGACAAGGTATTCACACCATCATCACAATTCTCCCTTTTTACTTGCCAGCTCCTTCGACATTCGGCTTCGAGCTCTCGCCCAGATACCACAAAATATCATGCATTAACGTGGAACGGGAAGTCTCATAAATGATTAATCTTAAGTACCTAATGTTTCCTAAGGGCGAGATCTATAAAAAATCTTGAAGAGAATCAGTAAGGCTTTTGGTTAATTTGTATAGTATTGGGTTGTAGTGGGAGGTCATTATTTTGTGTAGTATGTTGAATTTACTACGATTGTTGTCTTTGACTGGGAGGATGTTCATGTACGTGGGTTTAGTAGAGCCGTCGAAGCTTCGGCATTCGGTTAAAACATACTGTTCAATTGACTGACTTGTGAGCGTGCTCAGTCACGAAGCAAAGGTGCGATATTGATTGCGACGACGTATTGCGTACATCACAGTGATCTGTCGGACGAGGTTAACGCGGTCAGGGCTATCTCTCTCTCCGGAGAGCGACCTCAAATCTGTGGGAAGACCAACTTGCAACACTGAGCTGCAACGCTCACTTATCGACCAGAACAACACACCATCTCTGAGAACCTTGTGGAGGAAAGCGTCGTTCTTCAGCTTTAGTGGTTTCGGGTCGGGAGAAGTAGATTTTATGTGACCGACCCCACAATGCTGCAACAGTAAACCGATACTCGACGAAGGTCTCTCTTCGAGCTTTCACAAAAATTTAACCGAATCGTGACACGGAGTAACTTGTTCCAATAAAAGTAGGCGAAGCGTTTGAATATCGTAGCAAACCCCGAAAGTCACAAGTTACTCACACGAATGGTTGAGAAGGATCATTTAGATCCGTAAAACTAACGTGACTCAAGACACCGAAAGCGTTTGAGGTCGTGAGATCTACAATGCACACAATCGGTGACGTTCAATCTTGCGCACGACATCTGTACCATCGCCAGAATTCACGATCCTGACGTGAAGCTGATTCTCCTCAAGAACAACTATTTTCCTTCAAGTGGCTCGGAGACATGACGATACTTTCCATTTCAGGATTCATAAACTGGAGCATGAAGGCGGAGGCCAGAGCTCACACGAAGTAGCCTTGACTGGTTATTACAACTCGACCTGCACCTACTTGGCGTAGGACGGACCAACATTTGAATCTAAGCGGGTTCAAATTGAGATAAGAATCGAACGAATTAAACGCCTTTGCCTCGGAGATCCAGTGAAGGCTAAACGTAATGAAAACTTCAAAGGTGCAACCAAAAAAGTCAAGGTGCTGCTGCTCTATATCAAATCATGTCATCTCCCTCATCAAAACGAAGAAGCTCAAAGAGAAGCCAAGACCTCGATAAACTTGATTTCTTCTTCGTGAATGAAATGAAGAAATGAACATAATTCAAAAGCTTGACGTTGCCCGCTACTTAAGAAAACGCCAAGGCACAAAGTTATCAGCGTTGACACAACTTGCCCTTCGAGAGTAATGTTGAGAGAAATAACTCAATTGAAACCAATAAATGAACGCTTCAGGAATAAAAGCGAGACTTGGAACGTGGACTGATAGCGATCCCGAGAAGAGAAACACAAAGAGCTCAAAAATCGACAACTTGATACTAAGATATGACGATAATATGATGATGAGCGGCCAACTTAAGATATTTCTCTGGTAATCACGTCCAAATACATCTGCGGTGAAGCACCACAACTTCGTATTCAATGATACGCAATATACTGGCACTGTACCTTCTCTCAACGCATTTCTACGGCAACGTTTATGGAGAAGTAGTTTTATTACTTAATTCATTCAAAAGTAACCCACAGCACAGCCCATTTTGAGAAAATCGTAAAAACGAGAATTCACGAGTATTACTCGAAAAATCTTCTATCCTGATCCACCTTGGCCATCTACGTTTAACGAATAGTTGCAGAAGTAGCTATGGGAAATATAATGCGAGTATAGTTCGTAGAAGACAATTGGCGTTCATTGTCAAACCCTTCAAAAAACACGTTCTTTGACAAATTTTGGTCGTTAGTTCCAGAGAAAAAAATCGGGTAACAAAAAGGAAAATATCAGGAACGATGCATCACACAACGTTTTATAAAATTTCACCGGCCTAACGGCCAATGCAGTGCAATTTCCTCTCAGTTCATGTGAGAATGTTGTAACTCAACGTTCCATTAGCGAGAAGCTACCATTCCACGTTGTTTTAGTTGGAATTCCGAAATTTCTGAAGCTGCTCCTGATTTATTTCTGACCGTTACGTTTCTGACCGACTACCACTCACATTTTTCTGAGAACGCTGGCGACATATAAGCGAGATTTTTTAGGGAAAGGTGCAGTAAAACCGTCGAGTTATCGTCCAAATGTTTGATACTTATCTTTACTACCTGTGTTCGGCAGGCCAAATTTGCTGGGGCTTTTTTGCCCCCTAAGTCACGGTTTCCCCGAGCAGGGCGTCGACCCCCCTTTGTTTGTACCTGTGGGAAGGCCCGATTCACATTTATTTCAACGGGTTTCCCAATTTCCTGGACTTTCCAAAAAACTATCCTTTTTCTACCCATCTTCTAAATTTTCTCTTCTCAACACACTCCTCCTTGCAAGTCAAACGTCCATCAGCAACCGATGGTCATCTCCCTGTTCTCCCAATGATTCGTCTCTCAGCTTGCGCGACTCACAACTCATCTCTCTCCCTGTTTCTCTCCCTTTGCTTAGCATCTCACAACCAGTTCACGTGTATTTAGAGTGCCCTTGTTTGCGTTTATATACTCACGCTCAAACTGGTGTCGCTATTCTGTCAAGTATAATACAGTTCTCACTCACACTCACCATGTCCATTTTTTCTCTGTTTCAAGCTCCCCCCATTGTGCGCTCCACAAACTTGATTTACAATTTATTTGGCTGATTTCATTATTTTCCTGCTAATAAAAATTTCACATGATTTGGAATTGCTCCAACGACGGTTTATTATTCTCATGAACAGCTTGACCTAGTATTACTGCTCCGAGACCCTTCCTATTCGATTCAGCATCGAAAAATACTCGTAAACCATACGAAACATGACCTGACTACAATGGAATAACGAAAACTAAATATTCCCCTGGCGCCAGGCGCCCGTAAGCGCCAGTAGGCAATTGGCACGACGTTGCCAGTCGAGTGGGTGGGTGGTTTTGATGAGACGGGAGCGAGGGAGTACTAACGACGAAACGTTAACTTTCGCTGTAGTTCCCGCGAGTTCTTTCAATTAGTTGACTTTGACTCACTATAATTACTGTAATTTCCCTATACGCAGTTGTACACGTCTGATACTCATTGCATTCGACCCAGGATGTATAAATACCTTGAAAACGATACGAAACACGGCGTATTTCCGAATTATACTGCGTTTTGTTAATTTTTTTAACCATGCCGTAACAACCATGGGCTTCGCCCGATCGGATTGCCGAGATGGCGGGCACAACTAGATGCCAAATGGAATTTTTGTGCGAAAGAACGGATTTTTCAGACCACGTTAAAGGCACAAAACGTCCTGGACGGCGGACGGACATTGCAGATGTGGAATCCCCATGTCTTGAAACGTGAAGTATCAAATTTTGGGGGGGAGTAGTAAAAAATTTTTCCCGACCGAAAACATAGGGTTATTATTCAGAATGCATAATAAACCAAAAAACGCTGCAAATTGTTACACAACCGTTCATTATTGTCGTGCCCAACATGAGTGGGACCGATCCTATTCAATCTAACGTCGAAAAATATTAAGAATATAACATATCAGTAATCCAGGAAACGACAACCAATGCAAACGACTATGTCTGTAGCTCACTTCCCAGACCAGTTCCATTCGACTCAGCATTGAAAAATACCTAGGAAACGACGCTGAAGACGACGCAAATGGAATAAAACTGGCAACATTTCGTTTTCGTTTTCGGCTAATTTTTTAAAGAATTGTTTGCCGAGGAATTTGGAAGGGGAGGGGGAGTAAAAAATGTTCCCGGCCGAAAACAGGTGTATTATTCAGTATGACAGTTATAGTTAATTTTGAGATGATGTTGCTCATCCGCTTATCGTGACGTCTCGTGATGATCACTCTAAATATCAAATTACAGTCGATTTGGTTCAATTTTATCTCAACCGCGTCTAAAACCTCTGACCGTTTCCCCATGTTGTGTTTTTCGGACCCACGAGCCCTTAAAACGTAACGAACATAACGTTTTCTGATACACCGTAGGGCTCGAGAAAGTAAAAAGCAACCGGCAAGTTTTTGAAAAATTACAAATCCGATAATTTGTCGATACACGTACGCTAATTATGCATTTAAGGCCGTGGCATGAGTAGGAGGCGTTGAATAAATTCACGTAAGCGGTAGCACTTCCAACATTGAGTTGAAGTTCATACAAACTCAGTGACAAATTCTTAGGCTACAATCGCTGAACGTACGCGAGGCTTAGGAAAGTTGAATGACGCGCCGTACCGGATATATCCCGTGTAGTATCTGCATTTTGTTTCCAATATATTTATTATAGAAATGATCAATTGAGGACATAGCGGACTTAACAGTGACCGAAAGTGGCGTGATGCTTATTTATCCGTTTTTTTAAATAGTACAGTAACATTTCCTGACCTTTTTTCTGAACTTAATTCTGGTGCAGCCTTCTGGTAACACTCGAGAAACGCCAGTTTGGGAAGATGGGTTTCCGTGCTGCCGCATTCCTCGGTCCATTTTATTCCCGCCCTTTCCCATCCGAGCTCTTTTAAAATCCAAACAAGACGAAAAATAGTTTAAAAAATTTAATGCAAGATACCAAACCCCTGGGTTTTAGAGTTTCACCGGCACCAAAATTATCAGAAAAGTTCAACAGTGAGCACCGCCAACAGCCACAATTGTGGTAGAGAATCGTAATTCTTAACTGAGCTCGCAATAAAGGCAATTTGAAACGTGCCCTTAAACTCATCGAGTTAGTTTTCCATCTGGACGACGTCTGAGCTGATGCAGAACGACTTTCAACGTTTTTTGCCCCGTCGTTGACTGTATGGGGTTTGCACCGGTAAACAAGGGAATCTTTCACTCCTATTAATCGCTTTCAGGATCGCTCTCGTGGAACTGTCCTGTTGGAGAAAACGGTCCGCAAAAATGAGTTGAAACTGTTGTCACTTTTGTTCCCGTTTTGATTCCTTTGCCATCGTTCCACATCGAAAAATTGTAAACAACAGAGCGTCATTTTCGTAGCTTTTCAAGAAAAAGAAATCGTTGTTGACATTTTCTTTGTTAACGACACGAGACACAAAAAAGTTGACCGTCGGTAACGGTAAAGGATCCACGAGAAGAGACTAATTGATGGCTGATGGCGTGGTCTTTAGAGGGGATATTAGCGATGTGGTTGTTTGTCAACCAGAGCGATCGAGAAGAACCACAAACCCAGAAATAATCTATGAACTGAACGCGTTTACTGAGTAGTTTAATTCCCACTGTGGCACATGTACTCCCGAACACATTCCAGCTCTATCCTTACGCCCCGAAATTTACTCGGGAGCACGACATGCAGGGTGGACTTTGAGAAAAAAGAAGTGCGTTGAAGTCGCCATGCCCCCTAAGGGTCTAGTTAAACCCATTTTCTCTTAAGACGTTCATGGATGTTGGGAACAAACTCTTACATGTCAATGTCGCTTTGATGTGGATCCCCATCTCGCTTGCCGTTTACCTAATGCCCATTCATGGGTTTTGGCCTCTATGCGGCCTCTAGCCTATTATGGGCACTGAGCTGTTATAGCGTCAGAAGACATTCCCATGTTAGGCTGGCTGTCCGGGAATATATATACGTCAGCTTACCCTTGAGCCTCTTGCCATGATCTCTTGTGCGCACATCTTCATTTCTAGAATTTGCTTTTGACTTGCAGTGGCGTACTCTCCCAGGGGCTTGGCAACGCTGAATTTAGGTACTACGATACCCAGAGCAGCCTTTCCCCCCTGAGACAGAACCATCCGTGTATCATTGCAGCGCACCCACCTCAGTTGTGCATGCCTCTCTCTCCCTTTTTTTGTGAGAGGATACAGATCCTGAATGACAAATTCTTCCTCTCTAACATAACGTTAGTGGCACGGGCTGCCACCTTTTCTACTTTAATTGTTTCACAGTTCCTCGGAGCCTTGTCTTTACCCTGGTAGGAGTAGTGCTGGTCTGCAAAAGCCTTACCACTCCAAAATCCTTTGAATGTGAATGTGGAGAGATGAGATATTCAATACGACTTCTATTCATGCACCCTCCCATACTACCCAGAGGTTTGGGAGGTTCTGGAGTGGACTTTCCTCGTTGTCTTCATGCCGCTGAGGTAAGATGGCTGACTGTGTCTTCAACTGTGCTTCGCCAGCCTGCCCACCCTTGGTACGAGAACATGGCATGGAAAGCATTTTCCATCATTGCTTTGCCGGGCAGGCAGTTTGGGCTTGCAGCCTTACCAATTCGGCGCAGGCACGCCGTAATGTCCTGTTAGGAACTGGGTGTGGTGGAAATCCACCTGGAATCAGCTGTCTGGTTCCGGGGTGTGTCCCACTCGTCTTGCCACCTCCCAACGAGCACAGCCCATTTTTCTTTTGTTCTTCTACTCTCTTTACCGTTTTGATGAGTACAGCTCTTTCCACTCGACTGCTAGAAGGTCAAATAGAATATCAATACTCTAAAGAAGCTCTACTCTAGGGCGCAGCTCCTCCGTACAGCTGCCATCCGCTTTCAGCGTTAGCCAATGCTCAGTGTATTGCCACACCTCCACTTCATAGAAGAGGATGGAAGGTACAACGCTTAAACCAGAATCCACTCAATCGCACTAAGGCGCTTATTTTTCTCCATTTTGAGGATAAAACCAACCTTAACATCACACACTGCTATTGACCACAAAACAATCGCCTGTTCGTCAATTTCAAATCTGACAATGGAACCGATAACGGGAGACAAAACTGTTGAAGCGGATCGTCACCCGCATTCTGCAGCGAGCACAATAACCTGAACACGTTATGACAAACGGGTTTACCAGAGCGTGAAATCGCCGCACAAATGATAGCTCCGAAAAAAATTCGAAAGATCCTAACTAGGCGACGCAAATCATCCGGGGAGCTAATGACGGAAGCAAACTACCGAAATCGACCGACCCTATTGAATCCTGGCGCATCTACCGCTATTGACAACTCCCTCGTGGAGCAGAAAATGAACTACGACGAAAAAAAAGGAAGCTGACCGCAATTCACTAGAGTGAACAGTGTGGGAGACTCTTCTAGAAGGGGAATGTCGAACGTGCCGTGCGAAACATGGAACGTGTACGCGTTGGAAATTACCATAAGAATTAGTCAATAGAAATATGATAACGATATTAGTCAGAAAGAAGCGGTTGTTGGCTGTACGATCGAAATGCAGTACATTTTGTGTAAAATTATCACTCCAACATTTTCGACACAGGGCCTTACTCTAGGGCCTAGCTCAAAATTGGCCACTTAGACAAGCTTTGGCCTTTTACCCCAATGTCATGCATGGTTACACACATGTAGATGAAACATATTTAGAGTTAGAGAAAGAATATCTAGATGTGACATTTATCAGTTTTTCGACATTTCGCAATGTTCAAAATTGGCCAACTAATTATAGTTTTGACCGTTTGCCCTCAAGTCGTGCATGAACGGATATAATCGCCTGAAATTGTTTTTTCGAGAACCCGGGTGACCAAAATTGGCTCAAATCGTAGTTTTGCGTTTCTCGCAAAAACGGCTCTAACTATTTGGATTAACCTTTTCAAATATCTTTCGCTAATCAATACCTAAATTTTTAGGTACGTAAGTAGTTCCATCTAAATATTTTATCGAATGTTTTGGAAAGTCAGCTGTTGGCGTCAAGAACGTTGTCAGTACTAGCCGGCGCGGGCAATTATATTTAACGCAGAGATTCCTGGCGTCGGTGAAGACACGATGCAGCGGCAGCACCAGGAAATAGCGGCAGGTCTGTGTTGACCGCTGCTGCACCTTTTCTGTTTGTGGAAACGTGGTAGAGAAGACGCAAACGCGTGCACGACTTAGAAAAGAAACAATGAAAAGGTTAGAAAGAATCATTGTATGAAGAATGAAAAGCAACGTTCGGCAGCTGTGGTGAGTTTCATCAATATATCGTGTTTGGCTCAGCTCTGGCCGAATTAGTTCGTTGCCCTTGGTCCTGATGGCAAAGCCCCCTGGGTGCGAGCGTTTTTCTTATCCGATGGGCATTAGCCTCTCCTGCTAACAAAAGGCAGGAATCCCCGTCCACTCCCCACCTCTCCTCAAGTCCACAATCAGTGCCTGTAGTATTCAGAAGCTCTTCACTGTCATCATATCGTTAATTCACATGCCTAGAGACCTATCGTGTCGCCTGAACGAGTTTTACTGTCTCAATCGAAACTCTTTCGATCGTTCGAGAGGTATAAAAGATACCTATCAAGTGACTTATCCTTCAAAACTGACGCTAATCAGGTTACCTTGACACCAGAACTCTATTGCGCTAATCAAGAGGCCGTTTAAAACTCAGTGTATCAATACAGTCCTTTGTCTCGTTTGTCTCATTCGTCAAACAACTCAAGTCCTTATTGCTCTCTCTCTCCCTCGCAACTGCCCTAACCTGACTCCTTGGCTCTTATCAGCAAAGTCATTGTCTCCCCAACCCCCTTGGCGACGGATTTCCCTGAAGGGGTTTTTCCTTCCTTTATTTTCCCTTTCCACAATTTCAGATTTCTCTCCACAACAGACAGCTCCTCCAAAACTCATTCACCTACGAACTCTCACGATAGACCCGTCTCCCTGTGCTCAGTCATATTTTTCTGATACAGTTTCCTGTGCCAGTTCATGCATATTACTAGTTGTCCCCTTGTTTCGCCCCTTTGTACACAAACTCACTTCATTGCACGTAATGATGCAGTCCTCCTCACGTCACCGAGTTTCTTTTGCTTCGATCTTCAACTCTCGACTTCTCTCGCCCAACACTTTTCATCACTCTCTCTCTCTCTCTCTCTCTCTCTCTCTCTCCTTTTTTCTCGCACCCAACATATGGAGTTCTTCCTCTGATGGTCTATTGAACGGAGGGAACGACCAAAATGTCCCAAATATTCCTTGAAAAGAAGAAAAGAAAAGTTGTTTTACAGATGCATAATTTGATCTAACAACCTGACTGTCTTTTGGCAACCAACAACATACACTCATTTATCGATCCGTGGCACAATTTTCGTGACCATCCGTTGACCCGGAACATAAAGATTTACATCGAGAAATTAGATTTACAGCAATCGTTTTTCCGCAATTATCACAAAAACGGCTCGAACGATTTTAGCTAAATGTACGAAGTACGAAGTACATTAAGCTAACCAGTGACATTTTTCAGTAAAAATGTGTAGATTGATAATACAGCGCCTGGATATATGCGCGTCATTGGATTTACAGACAGTGCGGAAGGGGAGGTGAAGCCAGCCAGATATGCTTTCGATTAAAATTAGCGGTAAATATGGCAAGTTGAGTGAGGTGTTTTACATTCGGCATGAAGTAGTAACTGTAACAAATCAGTGGTAGTATACGCGATTACGCCGAATTTTGTGACTGTTGAAACGATAAGCTCGTGCCCTGTATCGCGTGCTGGTGTACTTGTAAGAAAAACTTGTGAAGGCAAAATTATTCTCGCTATTTACGTTGACGATGGGCTACTCGCCTGGTACAAGCAATAGTCTCGTAGATTAATTTCTTGCTAATCATGGAGTCTTTTCAAATGACATCGTTTTGGGTTCCGCAAAACGTTCTACATTGAAGATTGTATTGCCGTTTCAACTGCCTTGGAACGTGGTCTGAATCTCGATAAGGGAAGCTTTAAGCTATTTAAAGTGCCGTATAGAGAAGCTATTGGAAGCTTGATGTATTTAGCCTATTCGCAGGAGAAATTTGCTTTGCAGTGAACACATTGAGTGAATGCAGTCAAAACCCTACCAGGGTAGACTGGAAATGCTATAAAACACTTTTTAGCTACTTGAATGGGACAGTGCACTGTGCAATTCTGTTTAAAAATGAGTCACATCGTGGGGAACGGTGAGTCATCAAGCGTGAAACAGACGAACACATTGATTGGGATTTGCGATGTTGATTTTGTCGTTGACCCAGAACCTCCACAACAGGATATTTTCCCTTTGGCTACTATGGCTATTTCGGGGTGCTCAATGAAGCAAAGATGTGTCAGTTTATCTACTACTGAGTCTGAATATGTAGCAGATTCTGAATCAGCCACAGAACTAATTTGGTTGCATAGACTTTTGGGTCCAACACTCTATATAGATAACTTGAGTGCAAACCGAAACATCAAGAATCCCGAATATCATAAGCGAACAAAGCACATCGATCTTCGGTATTGCTTTGTGAGGGATAAATCGAAGAGGGTTTGTTTATGACGCAACAAATTTCTACCTCTGAAGAGAAGACTCATGGCATTGAGAGATCAATAGGAAGTTCAATTGAAGGAGAAGTTTCTAAGATTTTGTTCAATTGGCGATTCTGATATTTTGGCATTCGTGAGTTTAAAAACAAACGGTTTTCGGAACATTCTTATTTTCGGTCTTGACGTATAAGTACACGTGTACTGTTTACTTTTCAACCTCTGATTCTTCTTGGTTTTACTGTGACTCCTACATCCTCTACCTTCATCGCACTGTAGTACACTTCTCAATGAATGTCAGGGCGACATTAATTAACAACGCTGAGGTTTTCATTATCACAAAAGTGGACGAAGAATTTTAGTGAATAGTTGAAGAGACTTACTGCCCCTCGAGAAAGTACGACTCCATCGACTTTCTGCCAACTTCTCCCATTTCGATTACAGACCCTCAAAATTGAATAAATGGGACACAACTTCACTCGTGAAGCCGTTTGCTCGTCGATTTCTGGGTCAGTTCCCACAGAGCGAGGACCTTCGAAGAGAAAACGAAAGTGCTCCGCCGTCCAACTATCGGGGCTTTCACGCGCTGCAGCTTCTTATTCAACAGCCAGGAAGTTCGACTCTCGAAGCATCTTTCTTCTTCTTTTTTCTTTCGTCCGAAACCGTGAAATTCAATTGCTCGAACGGGAAGAGTTGCATTGCTTCGCGCATGAACGAAGATTCTCAAAACCACTACTGCGTTTACTCAGTGAGTGGCTAGAACAAATAAAAAAGAAAAAAAAGAAGCACCTTTCGTGGGAGTTGCAACGGTGCAAAATGGTTAGAGATCGCAACTGCATTGACTTTTAGTGCCTTGTCACCTTTGCAAACCAGGAAATACGAATTGATGAGTAGAAAGGATTAGGATCAAACTATAATACCCTCGCGTGGACGTAACTGCTCAGGATTTCACCGTCCAAATGTAGACGCGAATGAGTGACGTCTTTGTCTTTTGTTGCTATTCGGAAATGATGATGTCAGTGTTCGAGGGGTATTCTGGATTTTGTGGTTAACATTAAGGCATGATTGCGCGGCAATGAACTTCTATTGTCCTTCTCTGACAGTACATTGCACTGAGATAAAAATAAAAATTGGTTGAGAATAAATTCGAGCTCTGCTGTTAAGACAAGCGATGAAATCGATTCGTAGGTTGATAAATGCGCCGAAATTGTTTATTTCCGAGATTGTAGTTGTACTATGAAGGTCCTTAGACCACTCCTTACATACCTGCTTCTATCGCACTCCTGCCAAAGCTTAATACTCTCAGAAACAGATACCTTGCTAAAGACATTCATTTACCGTTTTTCTAATTTTTTTTCAGAATCGGCTCTGACGATTTCTATCAAACATTACGGACTACTCTCATCTAACTGGAACCTGCATTTTCGCCTCCATAAATGATTCTGTAGAAATGCGTTGAACGAAAATAGAGCGCCCCTATATACGGCAGGTGGTTGCGGAAAGTTGTGTTTTGCTACCAACCAGATGTTTTGAACCGTTTTTGCCCATAACGAACCGAAGGCGGGAATAACTGGACTCCAAAAATAATGTTTGTGAGAAAGATTGGTTCCTTTAGACCACGTGAATGGCAAAATGTGCCTGGACAGCAGAATTGGAATCCCCATGTCTTGAAAGGTAAAGTGTAACATTTTGAGGAGGTTGTAATGAACCAAAAGGCGTCAGCCTTGAATAAAGTGAGCATCTATCAACCACCAGTCGTTTTAAAAAATTCGTCAAGAGTAGAAACGAAGTTCGTTGACCAGAGGGGTTGTCCAGGCATCAAATACGACACATTGATGGCCATGTCGAGAGAGCGAAACCCACGTATGTAAATACGTCCCGATATTTTTTTGCTTTCTTTTTTTCTCCTTTTTTTAGATCCCGCAAATAAGTGAAGCGGAGAGAGAAGGGAAAAGAAAAAGCTTTCGCTCGCTGAGGTAACTTCAGTTTAGTGGGTCGTCACTTCCTTCAACAACTGCGACGGTTTTGCGGGCTTCGGAGTGCCCTTGTCGGTCAATCTCGCGTCTATTACCGGCTATACGAGAATATTGGATACGTACACTACATCACGTATAGCCCAGGAATGGGGATAATTCCTCCATCGAAGGAGGAAGAGAGGAGAGTGTGGGGGTTCCAACTCAATAGTCTGATTAAATAATCACCCGTTTTGGGAAGTTACAGGGAATCGGGGATATGACGATCTGATCTGGTTAGAGGTCCATTTCCCCGCTTCTTGGGGGTCATTCGTATCGATTTGAAAGATCAATCTAGCAGTTCGCTCGTAAGGGACTTGATTGTGTCACACTTTTTCTCGGCTGGTAGGAAACATTGTGCGTTGGTCGTTCCAAGCGAAGTTCGCTTCTCCAAATCTAATTTCTGGTCAGTTCCACACTGTGCTTTACCTCACTTAGGAAGCCTGTCCAAGGTGAGGTACTGAAAACTGCTTATAACTTGTGTATTTGTGTCTTCAAGTCTGAGCTTTAGGGTTCACTCTCGAATCAAAGAACCATTCATACGAAATGTGAGGGCTGATGTCCAACGATTGTACTCAATAATCGCCTTTCATATATTCACATAGGCACGTTCTTCGCCGCTAACTCACAGGTACGTTTCCCATCAAAATGACAGTTTCAGAACCTACATGAGAATGTTACATTAGTCGAATGTTATGGAGGTAGCGATTTCGCGTTCGTGCAACAGCCCGGGCACTCGCTCAGCGTCCACCGAACCTGTTGGAGGTTGTCTTACACTGTCTCACGTGTTGCCGGCGTGTTACTGCGCGGAGGTATGCCCCAGGGGAACCCCGTACCATCTAGAGTAGGTCTGAATCTGGTTATGCACCTGATCTGATATTTACTTGTAAGGCAAGTTTCAAAGGGGTCAATTGTGGCCACATTTCTCTGTCAAAGTTCACATTTTGAACGAAAGACTTTGCAAGAATGGCTCGCAGTATGGGATGGTTCAAGGTACGCGTCGGTTAATGAGACACCTGAAATCCTTTAGCCAGTAGTAGACTGCCGATTTGTTAGCCTATTCCAACTCCACGAATATTCCAGCTCTCTTCTGCTTCAACGACTCCAAAATTCCGTTTCTTAACAATCAATAACCCCCCACCCACGGGTCAGGTTCCTCCTCGACGGGAACCTCTTCGTTCTCCTCTTTCAAACAATTTCCCCTCCCTCTTCTGCCTTCTCCAATAACTCATTTCCATCTCTATCACTCCTGTGTCAACTTCCTCCTCCTCCACATCGCTCCTGTTTCAACCCTAGACCTCACTTCGCTACCAGCTTTCGACATAAAGCTGACCTTCTTTCTCTGCCCCATCAACTAACTCAACCTTTGGCCCGACTGTTTTTAAGTCCAACCCACCACCCAACCTTACCAGACTGAACACCCAATAATGAACAGTGACATTTTAAACATTTACCTTGGCTTCTCACAAGCTATCCATCTAGCTCCAATTCCCAGTCGTAAACAGAAATTTAGCCCTCACGGTCTGCAATTGTTCCATCTCAATCATTTCTCACTCTACACCACTCAATATTCCACACTGATATAACATGTAATTACGGATGTAATAAAGAAATAGTAAAACACAAGCCCTCAGAAGAACTTGATAACCATCTCAGTAAATTAATGGACTTGCAACTAAATTGTTCTCGCCAATTCGAAATCACAATTATAAGTCAGCGCCACGATGCTTTTAAATTTCTTAGTATTCGCTTTGCACATAAACATAGAGCGCCAAAAGAATTAACCATATCATCGCGTTGGGCGCACGAATGGGGGAGCTTGAAACTGAGAAATAAATGGGCGTGGTGAGCATGAGTGAGAACTGCATTACACTTGACAGAACAGCAATATCAGTGTGAGTATATAAACGCGAACAAAGGACTCTCAATACACGTTAACCGGTGGCATGGGACACTAAGTGGAGAGAGAGAGTTGAGAGACGGATGAGTCGGGAGAACTGTGAAGACGATTTTCGTTCACAAGTGCTGATGGACGACTGGCTGTTGGGAGAAGCTGTGCGTTGTGGAGAGAAATCTAAAATTGAGGGGTGGGAAAAGATAGTTGGGAAAGTCCAGGAAAGAAGGAAATCCGTTGTTACTTGGAAATAACTGAGGAGCGGGACTTCCACAGGTACATACAAAAGGGCCATTTCCGTTAGGGCTAGTGCGAACATTTTGGAGGTCAAATATCCAGCTAATTTGGCCTGCCGAACAATCGTGTGACCAAAACAGCAAATACAATGCATTTAGATAAAGCGGCTCTACCGATTTCAAGCACATTTTTTGCGTGGATAGTCCCAAACAATTGAACAACGTAAAACGTCTATTGGCGGAGAGAGTGACGAGTGTGGCACAATAAACTAACGAAACGTTCGACAAAAAGCTACTTTAGTGAAGTTGTTTCCACAAAAATACTGATTACACCAAACTAGCAGTAGCAAAAAAAAAGTCTGTTTGTCCGTCAAGTGGCTTAGTGGCAGTTGTGAAATAAATAGTGTGATCTCCAAAAATTCTAGGATTCCAACAATGTTATTCCTTTGACTCACATTTTTCAGAATTTTCCCTTTATTCTAGGACTATAAACATGATTCATAAAAAGAAGTCCTCTCGACATATTGTCAAATTACCGATGCAATTTCAATTGGGACATAGATAAGAGCAACACAATAAATCCCCAGTGGAGGACAACTATAAGTTTTTACATAAAACGTTGAGCTGAGTTCCCGCGCTTAAAGGCAGTATCCAGAAAATAGAAAAAAGAGTTTCTCAAAGAGAAATTACACAAGAAAAAATTAAATTTCTTCCTTTCCACTTAATAGGGTTAGGGATGGAATATGGCTGGTTGGTGGACGGAATACCGACTGCTGCCTCATGTCCTTGTATCTCAGGTTTGGCTCAGGTTACCACAGTCATAGTAGTGAGCTTACTGGCAGGTCTACAAGAAAGGTATTGACTCAGACAACCCAGAAGGGGAGGGAAGACACGAGTTTTTCATTTAATGAATTCGTGACATGATTTCATTCCCTCCTAGCATGACGCTTTCTACGTCCTGCGAATTTTTACAGAGATTTTAACGATGAAGGTAAGTTCTACTGAGCAGCAGGTGTTTTAGCGCCAGTAACTCCAGCCCTAAAAATAAACCAAAAACGATGTTTTACGGCAAATGTTAGTACTGCCTTGACTCGTTAGTCGTAAGTTCTATTCCCTTTGTTTTCCTTTTTTTTTTGCTTCGTGACGTAATGTACATTGAGTGCCGTGTTTTTACGCTTCAAGCACGTCAGTTCTCGTCCAGAAGAGCGTCAGGTCACCCGACCCGTTTTCCTATTTCTTCCTGGTAATCCAGAACGCGCACGTTGGAAGTCGGTTATCCCGAAGCATCCAGGCCGAATTTTTGGGATTCCCAAGCGCGTAGTTTCGTTCATCCGGGCTAGACTAGGAATTCAGTCGGACGTTTACACGATCGTGAGCTTGCCAGAACTACATTATACGTGTATTATAATTGACGTGAAACGGAAGAAAATGCCTCAGGTCAGACGTAAAAGGGAGTGTTTAGTTGGTTGGAACTCCATAAAGAAAATTTTCTTTAACGCATACTGGAGTTATTATTTTTATTTTACTCGACGAGATAATCATTTCTTTTTCTCAATAAATTTGATGTATGTCGTTTAGTTAACGGGTTTCGTTCAAAACCGAACTCTCATTCGTCACCACATTGACCATTACAAAGCTACTTTTGAAGTTTAATCGATATCGTTCGTGATGTTTTGGGGAAACTGCGAAAAAATCTCGCTTTTGTACATTTCGCCCCCCCCCCCTCCATCGATACACACACAGCCTTATTTTCAAGCGTCCAAAAAAACATGAACAAAACCGAAAAAGAACCTAACTTACGCGGTTGATCCATTCCCTGGGTGAGCTACAAGCACATATCTGTAATGAAATGAGTTGAGAAGAACAACAATATCCAAATGCGGCAAATCACATCTCTTAATTTCTCCGCAGCGTACAAAACAGTTACAAAAGCGGTTGCAGCCAGTTGGTTAGAAATACAGTCCAATTGGTCAAGGGCCATTAGATGGACTTCAGTATTTGGGTTAATCCTAAAAACACTTTCTTTTTCCCCTTTTTAATATTTTTGACATTTTATGTCTTTACTTTGCTACATAAACTCGAAAATGTAACGCCGGAGGCGTTACGGAGAAGCGTCACGAAATTTTTTAACCCAAGTTGCAAGCACATCCCCTGTGGTCTAATGGAGAAGGCATCGGCCTCCTAAACCAGAGGTTGTGGGTTCGAGTCCCACCAGGGTTACGATTACTTTTTTGGACATTTTATGTCTTTACTTTGCTACATAAACTCGAAAATGTAACGTGGGATATGTAACGGAGAAGCGTCACGAAATTTGTGTTGGGTTAAGTGCAAAATCTAACGCTTGGTAACATCACACTTTTAATAACCTCAGTGACTAAGTGATGATGTCAATTGCAATTGACGCGGCCATTATATCGAAACCATCAACGAGCACAATCAAACGTAGTTATCATTGCATAAAAAATAAAAGAGCTAAAATGTCCCTCGTAGTTGCGTACTTGTACGAAAGCTGTACCCACCATTTGTGTTTTCGTCTGTTCCCCTCTGGATAGCGGAAAGTAAAAAAGAATTTGCGTAACAGTTTATAACTTTCTTGGAAGAATTAACTAAAATTAGCGCACACGAATCAATAATTAGTTCGGCATTTACTTAAAATAAAATCATTCAAATTCGGTCGTAAGGTCGTTCTTTCCTGTTATCCGAAAACAGGGTTTACATTATTGTTAAGGTTTGTAGACGTACAATTGATTTCGACAATGAACGCACACCGTCGATGGTAAATTGTATTCTCGTAGACTTACGTTCGGTGTCCTTATTGAAAGCTCGTTAATGTCACGTTTTTATTGGGGAAATCTTTCGGTGACACGAAATTGTTGACGAGGCAAGGCGTGAGTTTAAGACACGGGGCATGAAGAGGTTGATGGTGGGGGGGGGGGGGTACTAGTTGTACCACTGAGCAGCTGCACACACGGAAAATCTTAAAACCTGTAGGACACGCACTACACTACACTCTTACTGCATGGGTAGTTCAAGGTCCTCTGACCCTTGTCCATTGACTGACTTCATGGAGCACAGGTGAAATGAGAATAATGTACCCTTCTTCTCGCCTGTTCTTGCTTTACACCAGTGAGTGGGCTTTTATACAATTGTGTTGCTTATTTATGTATTTAGTACTGTTGATGTAGTAATAAGATGGGACAGGCAGAAGGAAAAAGCTCAAAAGTTCCACGTGATTATTTTTATTTCCTCTTTGCAGCTCATAAATTGTGATATTTATGCGGTATTGGTGTGGTTATGATTGCACGAAAATGCTAAGCGCAACACCGGATTGACAGACTTATCTTAAGGTTAAAATACCCTGGATAGGTCAGGTCCGCCGCAAGGTTCAACGCACCGTTCGAACCGGTCAACAACATTCGCGCTCTGAAGCAGTAAAATCATTAGGTGATCCACGTAACTAGCACGAGCTTGTAAGTCCCTCCAGTCAGATTAATTAATGCGAACTGACGGTGAAAGTGGAGCTCGACCCGAAAGGAGGGTGTGACACGGCCGACTCCACGGCTAAGTTCATCTCCCGGTGCTTTTAGTTTTTTTTTTTCTTTCGAAAGTTCTGTCGTGTTGCCCCAAGCGAGCGTTTGTTCGTGTGGGTTCGGTGATCTCTGCTCTGCCCTCGGAGAGAAAACGAACAACTTTGGGAAGCGTGTTGTGTTTTGACGTGAGATAGAAGACGATCATTCAATTTAATTACTGAATTACTGATACGCGATTAAGAACCCCGTGAGTATCAACTCAGACATAATTAACACGCAGATGATAATTAAATTTATATTAAAGTAGCCTTTCGAACTGCGATGTTTATTCGGTACTAATTGACAGATCGTGGAGCCTCAATTATTAAGGTGAACAATTCTGCGAGTAACACCATCCAACAGCCACAGTCGTATGAGTAGAATTAACCATGATGAAACTTGTCGAACAGTCCAGAACCACCTTTAACTTTCCGCTACCCGAAGGGAAGGAAAGTATAGAAATCGGCCTAAAAAAAAATTTGGGTTTTCTTCAGATCCTACTGAGTCTAAAAAACCTAATTTCGGCGCGTGGTCCGTGTGTATGTGTGTGTGTGTGTGTGTGTGTGTGTCTGTAGTTCGATTTGCGGGAGAACGGCTGATCCGATTGAGCTGGTTCTTTTTTTGTTTAATTCATCATTTTTTGTAGACACCAAAATAAGGTTATGGGCGATTTCGGTCGATGGGAAGGGGGGGGGGTGGGGGACGAAAATGTACCAAAAACTAGGGTTTTTCGCATTTTTCTCAAAAACGGCTCTAACGATTTTGATTAAACTTTCAAATATCTTCTCCTAATCAATACCTAACTTTTCAACCCTATACATATATCCATGAAAATAAGGTGAACGGAGATATGGGCCCATGGAGCAAAAATAGGTTTTTTACGCTTTTTGGCAAAACCGCTTCAGCGATTTTCACCAAACTCACAGGATGTTTTCTAATAGTTAATACCTACATATTCTGTTGAATAAATGTTCCTGTGACGGTCCATTGAACAGAGATAAAAATCAAAATGTGTCGAAAATAACGTTTTTTCTGACATTTCCGTGAATTCCAGGGTAAATTTTTCACCAGATGTGATAAATCCTAATGGAGTGTCTTCAAGTCACCCACAGCCACATTTCGTTCTCTATAATTATTTCTGTATATGTATGTTGAACGGAGATATAAGCCAAGTTAACTCAGAAAAGGAGATTTGTCGAATATTAATTTATCGGTATTCCAATTTTCTCAAAAACGGCTCTAACGATTTCGATCAAACTTTCGGAGTACTCTCAGCTAACTAGTCCCAACATTTTGTTCTCCATAAATGTTCCTGTAAAAATGCGTTGAACGAAGATATAGCGCCCGCCTATGTAGGTGGTGTTCGAACTTAAAGGGGTCGCGGAAAGTTGTGTGTTGCTACGCACCAGATATTTTCGTTTCACCGTTACGTTTTGTGGGGATATTTAGTGGTATAATACTAACTAGTAAACGGGCGGTGCGTAGCAACACACAACTCTCCGCAATCCCTTTAAGTTCGAACACCACCTACATATGCGGGCGCCATATCTTCGTTCAACGCATTTTTACAGGAATATTTATACAGGACAAAATGTAGGGACTAGTTAGCTAAGAGTACTCCGTAAGTTTGATCGAAATTGTTAGAGCCGTTTTTGAGAAAATTGGAATGCCGATAAATCCCCTTTTCCGAGTTAACTTGGCCTATATCTCCATATACCAACATATATATACAGAAATAATTGTGGAAAACGAAATATGGGTATGGGTGACTAAAAGACACTCTGTAAGATCTATCACATCTGGTATAGCAGTTACTCCACAATTTACGGAAATGTTTTTAAAAAAAACGTTATTTTCGACACATTTTGATTTTTATCTCCGCTCAATGGACTTTCAGAGGAACATTTATAGAGAACAATATGTAGGTATTAACTATTCGGATACATCTTGACAGTTTGGTGATAATCGTTGAAGCCATTTTGCCAAAAAGCGTAAAAAACCTATTTTTGCTTCATGGGCCAATATCTCCGTTCACCGTATTTTCATGGAGATATGTATGGAGAAGAAAAGTAAGGTATTGATTATTAGAAGATACTCTGAATGTTTAATCAAAATCGTTAGTGCTGTTTTCGAGAAAAATGCGAAAAACACTAGTTTTTGGTACATTTTCCTTGACACGTTTTCATTTTTATCTCTATTCCACGGAATGTCAGAGGAACATTTATTGAGTTGAATATATATGTATTAACTATTTAAAAGGCTACGTCAATTCACTTTCTCTATGGCTTTCATTTGAACTTGGTCAAACAACACCTTACAACAGCATGAAGCGGCAGTGCTTACAGTTCCAGAATTTATTGTGCTGCTCGTACTCATTCCAGGATCATTACTGAGGAACTGGTACACAGATAACTAATGAGGCTGTACACACAATTTTTATGAAGAAGTATAGTAATTATTTTTGCAGAGTTATTGGGTAAAAACGTTTAGAGCTGGTAGTAAGCGAAACGGCAGTAGTTGAAATTAAGGAATTTTTGGAGTGTACCTCATGTATCTCATGAGCGTTTTTAAACACTCATCCTGTAGGTATTGGATTGGACTACAATACCAATTTTTTTAACATTCTACTAACATTCCATCGGAGTTTATAAGGAAAAAACCGCGCTAAAAACGCTTATCGACGAAAATTTTGATAATTTATTGTGCTGCTCTCGTCATTTTCCCATACATAGGAATTTTATGGTATAATTGCCTTATTGAGAGCTATCATTATAATTAACGTAATCAAAATCGTTACAGCCGTTTTTGAGAAACAAAATTTGGTGTTTTGATCACTATGATAACTATAGTTAACTTTCGGTGGATTTTGTTCACGCCCTTATTTTGGCTTCCCATGGTAACCTGCAGGCGAGATATGAAGTTTCAGCTGAGATGGTACGGTGGTACGGTGGCTCTGAAAATTGTTCACAGACACACACACACTCAGGCACACAGACTATTTTCCCAAATAGTGTTTTTCGGACTCAGGAGGGTCTCAACGTAAAGCTCTGAAGAAAACTCAAAAATAATTTTCAGCCGATTAGATTACTTCCCTTTCTACTTTGTAGAGCCAAGGGAATTTAAAAAAAATTGAATTTTCGTTTTGAGGCCTACTGAATGAAAAACACCTAAATTCCGAGTGTGTGGTGTCAGTAGCTTAATTTGCGGGAGAACTGCCGAACCGATTGAGCTGGTTATTTATTGCGTTGCATGCGATTTTTTGACGACAAGAAAAGAATGTTATGAGCGATTTATTTCGATAGGAAAGGGGGGGGGGCACCAAAATGTACCAAAAACAAGGGTTTTTCGCATTCTTCTCGAAAACGGCTCTAGCGATTTTGATTAAACTTTCAAATTATCTTCTACTAATGAATACCTAACTTTTCTTCTCCATACATATCTCCTTGAAAACACGGTGAACGGAGATATAGGCCCATGAAGCAAAAATAGGTTTTTTACGCTTTTTGGCAAAACAGCTTCAGCGATTTTCACCAAACTCATAGGATGTTTTCAAATAGTTAATACCTACATATTCTGTTCAATAAATGTTCCTGTGACGGTCCATTGAACAGAGATAAAAATCAAAATGTGTCGAAAATAACGTTTTTTCTGACATTTCCGTAAATTCCAGGGTAACTTCTTCACCAGATGTGATAAATTATAATGGAGTGCCTTATATTCACCCATACCAACATTTCGTTCTCCATAATTATTTCTGTATATGTATGTTGAACGGAGATATAAGCCAAGTTAACTCAGAAAAGGAGATTTGTCGAATATTAATTTATCGGTATTCCAATTTTCTCAGAAACGGCTCCAACGATTTCGATCAAACTTTCGGAGTACTCTCAGCTAACTAGTTCCTACATTTAGTTCTCCATGAATGTTTCTGTAGAAATATGTTGAATGAAGATATATCAATCGCGTATGTAGGTGGTCTTCGAACTTACGGGGGTGGCGGAAAGTTGTGTGTTGCTACGCACCAGATATTTTTCTTCACTTTTTGGAAAAATGGTTGCATCAGTATTCATCTCACTCACAGGATGTCTTCAAATAGTTAATAACCGCGGATTGTTTCCCATAAATGTCCCGCCGACAGTTCATCGGACGAGATAGAACCCAAAATGTATCGAAAATGTTTTTTAAAATTTTAATAATTTTCATAGTAACCGCATCACCTGATTTGATCAGTCTAACGAAATGTTTTTTAGCAACCTATACCGATATTTTCATCTTCGCAACGGTTTCTGTATCAGTTGAACGGAGATATAAGCCGTGAAAGCTCGGAAAACGAAATGAGTCGAACGTTAATTTATCATTTTTCTAATTTTCTTCAAAAACGGATTCAACGATTTCGACTTAACTTAATACCCTTAACTGACTATTGCCTACGTATGTTTCCCTAAGGATGTTTCTGTAGAAAGGCGTCGAATGAAAATACAGCGCTCGTGCATATCGCACGCTCGTCAAATTTTTACTTTCCGCTACCCAAAGGGAAAGGGTAGATTCTACTTCTCGTCTCCGTCGAGGGGGGGGGAGGGGGTCGTCCCTTCAGATTTTTACGTTTTCAGGCCTACTGAGTGTAAAAAACCTACTTTCGGAGCGTGGTCTGTGTGTGTGCGTCTGTAGTTCGATTTGCGGGAGAACGGCTGAACCGATTGAGCTGGTTCTTTTGTTGTTTAATTCGTCATTTTTTGTAGACACCAAAATAAGGTTATGGCGATTTCGGGCGATGGGGAGGGGGGTGGGGGACGAAAATGTACCAAAAACTAGGGTTTTTCGCATTTTTCTCAAAAACGGCTCTGACGATTTTGATTAAACTTTCAAATTATCTTCTACTAATCAATACCTAACTTTTATTCTCGATACATATCTCCATGAAAATACGATGAACGGAGATATACGACTATGAAGCAAAAATGGGTTTTTTACGCTTTGTGGCAAAACGGCTACAACGATTTTCACCAAATTCTCAGGATGTTTTTGAATAGTTAATACCTACATATTGTTCTGAATAAATGTTCCTCTGACAGTCCATTGAACAGAAATAAAAAACGAAATGTGTCAAAATTAACATTTTTTCGAACATTTCCGTAAAGCCCAGGGTAACTGCTACACCAGATGTGATAAATCTTACAGAGTGTATTTTAGTCAACCATACTTACATTTCGTTCTCCATAATTATTTCTGTATATCTATGTTGAACGGAGATATAAGCCAAGTTAACTCAGAAAAGGAGATTTGTCGGTAATCCAATTTTCCCAAAAACGGCTCTAACAATTTCGATCAAACTTACGGAGTACTCTCAGCTAACTAGTCCCTACATTTTGTTCTTCATAAATGTTTCTGTAGAAATGCGTTGAATGAAGATATAGAACACGCATATGCAGCTGGTGTTCGTACTTATTTTTCTCGTAGTTTTCTTTGTAATTCCAGAACTTTGAACCTCGACAGTCTCTTGAATTACTTACACACCGTGAATGAATGATAGTCGTGACATAAGTAGGGAAAACTGAATACATGGCTGAGTTTCTACTCCAGTTTCATATTAACTAAACGAAAAAAATAAAATAAAATTGTACAGTCGCTAATGTACGTGGGGATGAGGAATGTGGGGAGACGCTTTTGATTCAGCAAACTAATGTGCGTTATAACTACGTTTGCGAAGATACAGCTTCCTTTATGTGGAGCATGCACAGTTGAGGAAGGTTGTGCGACGCTGCACTCCAGACGTATTTAATTCTCGTTGAACAGTTTCATCGCTTATGTTGTAAATAACAACACAACCCACGGTGTGAAACATGTCAGTCGTGCGTTATGTCACAGACAGACGGTGGAATGTGGAAGAGTTCGTGGGTTGTGGTACCAAATTTTCGTCTTAAACTTCGTAAATGAGCAATGTGACAGCGTGTCGTTAAAGTATGAAAATTGTCAGGTAAAGGGGTAGATAAGTGTTTATTTTGAGGTGAGAAGGAATTTAAAGTTAATTAGCGTAAATTGTGGTTAAATTTACCGAGGCCGAAGACGGCGGCTACGATGAGGGCGCTGAGCATCGTTCAGAGGGCACACACAGGCGCGGTGAAGATGGCGAGAGGGGGCCGGAATGTGGGGAGGGGGCAGGGCGGTAATGACGGGGGTGAGGGGGAGGAGGAGAAACGCGAGAGAAAGAAGTTGTGCGCGCAGAAGAGAGAAAAAAAAGGGGATGAAAAAAAGTGGCAAAACTCGTCGCGGCTCTCGTTCACGGGATGGAAACGGCCGGTCGTGGCCCCGCACAGCTACTGAAGGAAAAGTCGGCGGGGGTCTGGAACTGTAGCCGGTCTCCGGAGAAGGGAGTCGGCGAGAGGGGTGTTTGGCGCGGGAGGTGGAGAGGAGGCGGAGGAGAAAGGGATCGTTTCGGCGGGGAATCGGCTGGGGAGAACTGCCGTCCCTTCGCCTTTTTTTTCCACCCGCTTCAACCCTCACCCCCGCCCCAGGCACGACCGCCCTCCGCTCGCCGCACCCCGCAAACCGCTCGTCGCGACCTCGCAGCGTTCAACATCCAAACCCCCCCCCCTCCACACCTTCCTCCTCCATCCCCTTCCCAGCCACCAACTCCGCCGACAGCGCCCGACGACAATCATCCAGATTCGCGTCTTCCACCTCCAGCAAAACCTCGTTTCCTCCCTGAAGCCTCTTCGTTTGATTTCTGGGCTTCCCGCCCGCCTAGCAGATCACGACTCTGAAGGGGAGGCTGCTGAGTTAGTTGTGACGGGCTATTGTCGAGTGGTTTTCCGGTCCTCAGACGACTTCTGACCCAGTGGCCTCTGTACAGTCCACCCCCACTTACCACCATAATACATACAATGCCACCCTGCCATGCACAAACATAACACAACACGCTGCCACCATCAGACCATAACCACCATAACACAATACACTACCACCCTGCCATGCACACACATAGCACAACACAGTGCCACCATCCGACCATAACCACCATAACACGAAACAACCCTCGTCCCACATGCCACTATAACACAATGCACAACCTCCACATCGCCCCAACTGTAACACAATACTACCCCCCATTCCACCATAACATGAAACAACCCTCGTCCCACATGTCACCATAATACAATACACATAACACAACACAGTGCCACCATCAAACCCTAACCACCATAACACGAAACAACCCTCGTCCCACTGGCTACCATAATACAATACACTGCCACCCTGCCATGGGCAAACATAACACAACACACTGCCACCATCCGACCATAACCACCATAATGCGAAACAACCCTCGTCCCACCTGCCACTATAACACAATGCACAACCTCCACATCGCCCCAACTGTAACACAATACTACCCCCCATTCCACCATAACATGAAACAACCCTCGTCCGACATGCCACCTTAACACCCCCCCCCCTCATTCCTCCCAACCTTATGAATATGACTGTTGCTGAACCCTCATGAGAGAGCTATACCAGTTGAACATTGTGGATGTAGCGGTTTCACTAGCATTCAAGAGCCATGACGCTCAACATCCACCAAACCCAGATGCTCTGAGATACAGCAGGTTGTCATTTAGCCAAATTCCCAGTGGAGAGCTATTGCTCGGAAGATACTAGTACAGATAATAGGAGAGTCGTAGAGATAACAGGAGCATATAATAGTTAGTATGATACTAGTACAGATAACAGGTGAGTGGTAGAGATAACATGAGCATAGTATAGTTAGTATGATAGTAGTACAGGTATTAAAGAAATTGGGTTGTATCCGCCAGTAGGCAAATTACTAAAGTTAACGTCATAAGCCAGAGGATACGGACTCACCTAACAGGTACGTTAACTATAGTAGTACAGATAACAGATGAGTGGTAGAGATAACAGGAGCATAGTATAGTTAGTATGATACCAGTACAGATAACAGATGAGTGGTAGAGATAACAGGAGCATAGTATAGTTAGTATGATACTAGTACAGATAACAGGTGAGTGGTAGAGATAACATGAGCATAGTATAGTTAGTATGATAGTAGTACAGGTATTAAAGAAATTGGGTTGTATCCGCCAGTAGGCAAATTACTAAAGTTAACGTCATAAGCCAGAGGATACGGACTCACCTAACAGGTACGTTAACTATAGTAGTACAGATAACAGATGAGTGGTAGAGATAACAGGAGCATAGTATATTTAATATGATACTAGTACAGATAACAGGAGCATAGTATAGTTAGTATGATACTAATACAGATAACAGGTGAGTGGTAGAGATAACATGAGCATAGTATAGTTAGTATGATACTAGTACAGATAACAGGAGTCTAGTCTGGTGTGATACTAGTACAGATGACAGGTGAGTGGTAGAGATAACATGAGCGTAGTATAGTTACTATGACAGTAGTACAGATGTACCAACTGACTCCCATTAAAGGCACTGGGCGGTTGAAGCCTTGTGGTAAGACGAAGGTCTCATAATCCGATGAAAGTTGGGCTATTGGATCGGATCCCGCGATGGCTGTAATTTTTGCCTGAGTCAGCGACTCTCCAAACATTTCCAAACCCCCCTCGTAACACAGATAATAGGAGAGTAGTATAGATAACAGGTTAGTAGTAGAGATAACAGGGGAGCAGTACAGAATACAGAAGATCACATAACTTTCCATCTAGTTTGTTGATCCGAGAAAAGTGAAAAACCTTTTGGAACATTCTCTAACAAAACCTGCTTGAATAACACTCCAGTGACCTCGCCTATTCTGAACCC
This sequence comes from Pachypeltis micranthus, assembly GCA_020466155.1. Taxonomy (NCBI): domain Eukaryota; kingdom Metazoa; phylum Arthropoda; class Insecta; order Hemiptera; family Miridae; genus Pachypeltis; species Pachypeltis micranthus. Next base: position 28,048,923 of record CM035774.1, on the reverse strand, counting down.
ACGAACTGTAAGTTGAGGTCTAGTCTGGTGTGATACTAGTACAGATAACAGGAGTCTAGTCTGGTGTGATACTAGTACAGATAACAGGAGTCTAGGCTGGTATGATACTAGTACAGATAACAGGAGTCTAGTCTGGTGTGATACTAGTAAAGATAACAGGAGTCTAGGCTGGTGTGATACTAGTACAGATAACAGGAGTCTAGGCTGGTGTGATACTAGTACAGATAACAGGAGTCTAGGCTGGTGTGATACTAGTACAGATAACAGGAGTCTAGTCTGGTGTGATACTAGTACAGATAACAGGAGTCTAGTCTGGTGTGATACTAGTACAGATGACAGGTGAGTAGTAGAGATAACAGGAGCATAGTATAGTTAGTATGATAGTAGTACAGATAACAGGTGAGTAGTAGAGATAACATGAGCATAGTATAGTTAGTATGATACGAGTACAGATAACAGGAGTCTAGTCTGGTGTGATACTAGTACAGATAACAGGAGTCTAGTCTGGTGTGATACTAGTACAGATAACAGGAGTCTAGTCTGGTGTGATACTAGTACAGATAACAGGAGTCTAGGCTGGTGTGATACTAGTACAGATAACAGGAGTCTAGTCTGGTGTGATACTAGTACAGATAACAGGAGTCTAGTCTGGTGTGATACTAGTACAGATAACAGGAGTCTAGGCTGGTATGATACTAGTACAGATAACAGGAGTCTAGTCTGGTGTGATACTAGTAAAGATAACAGGAGTCTAGGCTGGTGTGATACTAGTACAGATAACAGGAGTCTAGGCTGGTGTGATACTAGTACAGATAACAGGAGTCTAGGCTGGTGTGATACTAGTACAGATAACAGGAGTCTAGTCTGGTGTGATACTAGTACAGATAACAGGAGTCTAGGCTGGTATGATACTAGTACAGATGACAGGTGAGTAGTAGAGATAACAGGAGCATAGTATAGTTAGTATGATAGTAGTACAGATAACAGGTGAGTAGTAGAGATAACAGGAGCATAGTATAGTTAGTATGATACCAGTACAGATAACAGGAGTCTAGTCTGGTGTGATACTAGTACAGATAACAGGAGTCTAGGCTGGTATAATACTAGTACAGATAACAGGTGAGTAGTAGAGATAACAGGAGCATAGTATAGTTAGTATGATACCAGTACAGATAACAGATGAGTGGTAGAGATAACAGGAGCATAGTATAGTTAGTATGATAGCAGTACAGATAACATGAGTCTAGTCTGGTGTGATACTAGTACAGATGACAGGTGAGTGGTAGAGATAACATGAGCGTAGTATAGTTAGTATGATAGTAGTACAGATAACAGGTGAGTAGTAGAGATAACAGGAGCATAGTATAGTTAGTATGATACCAGTACAGATAACAGGAGTCTAGTCTGGTGTGATACTAGTACAGATAACAGGAGTCTAGGCTGGTATGATACTAGTACAGATAAAAGGTGAGTAGTAGAGATAACAGGAGCATAGTATAGTTAGTATGATACTAGTACGGATAACAGGTGAGTGGTAGAGATAACATGAGCATAGTATAGTTAGTATGATAGTAGTACAGATAACATGAGTCTAGTCTGGTGTGATACTAGTACAGATGACAGGTGAGTGGTAGAGATAACATGAGCGTAGTATAGTTAGTATGATAGTAGTACAGATAACAGGTGAGTAGTAGAGATAACAGGAGCATAGTATAGTTAGTATGATACGAGTACAGATAACAGGAGTCTAGTCTGGTGTGATACTAGTACAGATAACAGGAGTCTAGGCTGGTATGATACTAGTACAGATAACAGGTGAGTAGTAGACATAACAGGAGCATAGTATAGTTAGTATGATACCAGTACAGATAACAGGAGTCTAGTCTGGTGTGATACTAGTACAGATAACAGGAGTCTAGGCTGGTATGATACTAGTACAGATAACAGGTGAGTAGTAGACATAACAGGAGCATAGTATAGTTAGTATGATACTAGTACAGATAACAGGAGTCTAGTCTGGTGTGATACCAGTACAGATAACAGGTGAGTGGTAGAGATAACAGGAGCATAGTATAGTTAGTATGATACCAGTACAGATAACAGATGAGTGGTAGAGATAACAGGAGCATAGTATAGTTAGTATGATAGTAGTACAGATAACAGGTGAGTAGTAGAGATAACAGGAGCATAGTATAGTTAGTATGATACGAGTACAGATAACAGGAGTCTAGTCTGGTGTGATACTAGTACAGATAACAGGAGTCTAGGCTGGTATGATACTAGTACAGATAACAGGTGAGTAGTAGAGATAACATGAGCGTAGTATAGTTAGTATGATAGTAGTACAGATAACAGGTGAGTAGTAGAGATAACAGGAGCATAGTATAGTTAGTATGATACCAGTACAGATAACAGGAGTCTAGTCTGGTGTGATACTAGTACAGATAACAGGAGTCTAGGCTGGTATGATACTAGTACAGATAACAGGTGAGTAGTAGACATAACAGGAGCATAGTATAGTTAGTATGATACCAGTACAGATAACAGGAGTCTAGTCTGGTGTGATACTAGTACAGATAACAGGAGTCTAGGCTGGTATGATACTAGTACAGATAACAGGTGAGTAGTAGACATAACAGGAGCATAGTATAGTTAGTATGATACTAGTACAGATAACAGGAGTCTAGTCTGGTGTGATACCAGTACAGATAACAGGTGAGTGGTAGAGATAACAGGAGCATAGTATAGTTAGTATGATACCAGTACAGATAACAGATGAGTGGTAGAGATAACAGGAGCATAGTATAGTTAGTATGATACCAGTACAGATAACAGATGAGTGGTAGAGATAACAGGAGCATAGTATAGTTAGTATGATAGTAGTACAGATAACAGGAGTCTAGTCTGGTGTGATACCAGTATAGATAACAGGTGAGTGGTAGAGATAACAGGAGCATAGTATAGTTAGTATGATACCAGTACAGATAACAGATGAGTGGTAGAGATAACAGGAGCATAGTATAGTTAGTATGATAGTAGTACAGATAACAGGAGTCTAGTCTGGTGTGATACTAGTACAGATAACAGGAGTCTAGGCTGGTATGATACTAATACAGATAACAGATGAGTGGTAGAGATAACAGGAGCATAGTATAGTTAGTATGATACCAGTACAGATAACAGATGAGTGGTAGAGATAACAGGAGCATAGTATAGTTAGTATGATACCAGTACAGATAACAGATGAGTGGTAGAGATAACAGGAGCATAGTATAGTTAGTATGATACTAGTACAGATAACAGGAGCATAGTATAGTTAGTATGATACTAATACAGATAACAGGTGAGTGGTAGAGATAACATGAGCATAGTATAGTTAGTATGATACTAGTACAGATAACAGGAGTCTAGTCTGGTGTGATACTAGTACAGATGACAGGTGAGTGGTAGAGATAACATGAGCGTAGTATAGTTACTATGACAGTAGTACAGATGTACCAACTGACTCCCATTAAAGGCACTGGGCGGTTGAAGCCTTGTGGTAAGACGAAGGTCTCATAATCCGATGAAAGTTGGGCTATTGGATCGGATCCCGCGATGGCTGTAATTTTTGCCTGAGTCAGCGACTCTCCAAACATTTCCAAACCCCCCTCGTAACACAGATAATAGGAGAGTAGTATAGATAACAGGAGTCTAGTCTGGTGTGATACTAGTACAGATGACAGGTGAGTGGTAGAGATAACATGAGCGTAGTATAGTTACTATGACAGTAGTACAGATGTACCAACTGACTCCCATTAAAGGCACTGGGCGGTTGAAGCCTTGTGGTAAGACGAAGGTCTCATAATCCGATGAAAGTTGGGCTATTGGATCGGATCCCGCGATGGCTGTAATTTTTGCCTGAGTCAGCGACTCTCCAAACATTTCCAAACCCCCCTCGTAACACAGATAATAGGAGAGTAGTATAGATAACAGGTTAGTAGTAGAGATAACAGGGGAGCAGTACAGAATACAGAAGATCACATAACTTTCCATCTAGTTTGTTGATCCGAGAAAAGTGAAAAACCTTTTGGAACATTCTCTAACAAAACCTGCTTGAATAACACTCCAGTGACCTCGCCTATTCTGAACCCACGAACTGTAAGTTGAGGCCTTAGTTTACCCGAAGCGTAAATTGGTTATTGGTACAATTTCGTGGGAAACGATCAATTGTAACCTTCAGGACAAAGGAATGGAACGAGATCGAGGGCTCCACTCACTGGAACATCGACTGTAACAGCTGATGTTAAAAGATGAAGCAGAGGAGGGGTTGAAGCTGAAGACTGCTGCTTGCGGCCGCCTGATCGCTCGAAAATCTAGCACAGATAACGAACTGAGCGCAGTATAATATATTAAAATTTTGTTTCATTCATTCAAATACGCATCACATCTTTCTAGAAATGTTTAATATAACGTTCTTCGTTACCCTAACAACATCAAGCTGAATTTTATAAAAGAACTTGTGTCTACATTGAGGTTTCTATTGGATTATAATTCCTTCTAACACAATTATATTTACAGTCAGGAACATTTTTTTAAAGTCGCAGTCAAATTTGACTCTTTGTTTCAAGGCATGTCAATTCCAAATCTGCAATGTTCGTGTACTATCCTCTGTCCTGGCCATATTTTACCTTTAACGTGGTCTTCAAGAGCCGTTGATAAATTACATTAAGGTCTGTTGAGCCCCACTACTCGGCAATCTGATCGGGCGAAACCCGTGATTGTTATAGGCAAAAAACGGGGTAATAACGGCAGTTTGTATAGGAATCACATCGTGTTTGGTATCGTTTACTAGTATTTTTCGATGCTGAATCGAATAGAATGAGTTTCGGAGGTGTAGGACCACGTCTAGATCGAAACAGTGAAATCACAGTAAATATAGTGAGACAGATCGTACTACTAGAAGAAACTAGGGAAGGGAACATAGCTAAAGTTATAGGTTCTCACCGGCCTCCCGCCTCACTCCAATCTCTCATCATTTCGACTCGTCACATCGTGGAAATTGCCTAGCGTTGCTAGAAAATGTCAATTTTCGTTGTTTCGTTGCAGTCAGGTCATGTTTCGTATCATTTACTAGTATTTTTCGATGCTGAATCGGATAGGATAGGTCACGGAGGTGTGACACTGCGTGGGAATATTGATTGCAACTGGTGCTGAATAGAGCTGGCTCCAATTTTGCTGTGCTGTGTAATAATTTGTAACGTATTTTCTCTTCAAGCTCCAGTGAGCTCCTCCAGATTTCGCAGTTTTAGTGGCAATAATTATTAACGCATCAATATTTCTTCGTTGTTTAATTAGTGACACTTCGTTCGTTCCTCTCGTTTTTCCTCCCATTCAACTCTACGAGTCATTTGGCAATAGTTTCGATTTCCGTGACCTCATTCGGATCTGGCCCAAGCGAAATCAATCAGAGGAAGCCTTGCAAACCTTCACCCCCACCCCCACCCCTTCCCCGCTGCTCCCTTCCAGAATGTTTTCGTTTTCATCGATCCATCTATCCAGTACGTTTCCGGGAAAACGGATCCTTCCCCGAGTTGAAAATGCGGCGATTCAAATCGGAATACTAAACATCCACCTGAGCGGATCCGTGGATTTTTTCCCCCCCCATCCGACGGCCCGAACCGCTAAGCTGATTGTATGAAAATGGCAAACCGCCCTTCGACACGAAACTGAATCGAAGACGAGAACGAAATAAAGCGGGTTTTCGTCAGTTCTACCCAACGGGGAGATGTTGATCGAGAATTGAAATTATGTCGTTCCTCCGTAGCTGATTGGTGAGGTACCTCGATGAGAAGCTTTCAATGGGAAGCAGAAAATGAGCTACACAATTAAAAGATAACTGAATATTTGTGGATTTAAAGCAGTTAATCAGGCAGCTAATAGAAGAACCAGTCGTAACTCGTAGTAGCTGTTGTCATTCTCCGCAGATGAAATGTTTGTGGTACCGTAGTATCATCGTTAACCGTGTACACACGAAATTTCATCAAAATCATTATAGCAGTTTTCCAGTGCACTTTGCAGCCATAACTGGGGAACTCTTATCTGTATTAGGCTGAAGGAATCGAACAGGTTTTAGCCTATTCATAGTTGACACGTTACTCTTGGGAGGCAACGCTCGCTGAGGAATGGTGCAGCATGCGTCTATTGTAGAGTGTGAGACCTGTTCTAGTTTGCGTTCAACGCGGTTGGCTTGTAAGGGGATCCTCACGCTTACATTCCTTACTGAGGTGTGGCATGGCGCACACCACGGGTCTTGTGCAGGCTGCTGGCAGGTGGCCATGACGATGGCATTTGTAGCAGTTGCGAATGGCGCACCACTGCCAGGCATATTGGAGGTGCTTTGCCGCCTCTAGCTATTTATGCAGGCTGGGCGACACTTCTATCACTCCTTCTTTCTGCCTCGCTTTTTCGTGAAATGTGGCCTAATCTCCTGTGACTACAAGCATAATGCAGGGTTGCGCCCAATAAGCTGTTGGACCAGGTCCTAAGTTGGTAGGTCAGTCCGGACATCGTACAATAGCAGGTGTAGAAAACGACTCAGGGGATGCGTAGGCCATTCCTGGGGTTTCCCTCATCAATGATGGCGCCACCCCCTACTGCGGTACGGATGTCAAGCCTTAGTGCTTGGAGGCTCTTAGCAGGAACACCCCGCATCAGGGCTGCTATTGCATTAGGGCTAGAGAGACCAGACTCGCCTTCTTTACCAGTAGGCCTCACTACTACCACTTTTTGACGTGGGGTTTTAAGGGGAGGAGCTCTTTCATTTTCATTTTTGAGAGGTTGCGCCTTAATTCTGGGTGGTGGCGCCAGTAGAGCACTGCCCTCGGCCTGAGTGTCCTGCTTTTTGTGGGTCTTTTACGCCCTACTATTCCTGGCCCTGGCAGGCTGCCATGTGGCCTCACCTCTTTGAGAGAGGGATGACGGCTCAGGAGCAGCTAGTGCCGCATATAAGGACCCTGGGGTTCTTTGGGTTGCATTATCCCCTTCAGATTGGGAGCTGGTGACGTTGGCTGCGCAGGCTGTTGGGCAAGTGTACTACACAGTTCTTCCCAACCCACAGCCGCCAGTTTCATGCAGGGGTGCCGTAGCATGGGGCACTGTTGCCCAGTACGCACTCTCATTGACAGCTAGCGTCGTAATTTCGAAGAAGTCGAAGTTACTAGGCCGAGAGTTGGGCGCGGAATGATTTGGAAGTGCTCAGTCGTGGAGAGGAATGTGAGATTGAGGAGAAGGAAATAAAGAAAAGGGGAAAAAACCGGGGCTTTCCGTAGGTATTGAAATAGAAGGAGACAATGACTGGGGAAGTCCGAGGTCAAAGAGACGAACCGATTCGGCGCTTTGCTTCGAACACCTGTGGTTCAGCAGATTACATAACTTCTATTCTGCGGAGCTAAGTACCGCCAAAACTCTTTTTGTTTCTTAGGGTCGTAGTAAGAAATCGACCTTCCACCGTCGAAAAAAATGACGTATATCCCCTTTATGCGTTTCATGGGGGCAATCTAGCCCTGGAACAGGACGGTTGACGCCCCAACATTACGCTATTTGCACGTCGGCGTCACGAAGGCAATTTGATCGCCCCGTTGGCGAAAGGACCTGAATGGAACAGGGAACATATTACTTCTGTTTGATGTTTGATGTGAAGTCGAGAGCTAACGATGAAGACGGAGAAAAGGGCGGCCGCTCAATCTGTTTAATGACGGGGTGTGTTCATATCTTTAATGAACTTCCCTGCCAACCCCCTTTTTGCCTTTAAAGCGCAACAACCCTCCTTGTTCCAGCTAGCGGATCGTTGTCTCTTCTCCCACATTCTGGACGGGGGCGTTCGAGACGTTGAAAGTGGGCAACAGGTCCTTTTTTTCGGCTCCTCGAGTTTCACTTATTTAACTATTTTAACGCCAATTTATTGCTAATTTTATAGACACGCGGTTGTTGCACGACAGAAAATGTGCCCGTTTGTCTCGTGCACCTTGCTCGCACACAGGTCTTGATAAAATAAAACCTCATCTCCCTGAAAATCTCTTCACCATACTACCACACCTTCACAATGGAACCTTCTCCGTCAATATACAGAATGAATTCTCTACATTTCGACCTATAGACGCGTCTGTCCCACAAGGTAGCATTCTAGGTCCATATCTGTATACTATCTCCTGCCACGATATTCCGCTCCCAGAGTCCCCTGACTTCCTGGTCTCCCAGCTACACAAGTCCTGCAAGCTGAGTCAATGGTGTACCAAGTGGCGCTTAAAGATCAATAAAACTAAATCTGTAATCGTAACGCGCACCTTTCTTAGGAACTTCCACGATCCCGACATCTGTTTTAATGGCTCAATCCTTTCTTCCCAAAACGGTTACGAGTATCTGAGAGTTACTCCAGACCGCCGACTTACTAACCACTATCATATTTCTGAGAACCAGGAATCGAACAAAACAGTTGAAACCTCTCCTCAACAATCCTTATACGTCTTTGGCGAATAGGTTCTCATGTACAAATCTCTGATCCATTCTGTCTGGAGGTATGCTCAACCGGTACGGGGCACGTGCTCCAACTCACATCAAAAGAGCCCACGTCAACGTAACGTCGTTCACGCCCCTCCATTCGTACGAAATTAAACTATATGAAGACTTGTGTCTGGACTCGCGTGCGACGACCTGCTGTTCTCTTCCATCCTCATCCAGTAATTCCGGTCACCCCTATTTGTCCTTTTCTCTGTGACTGCAAGGACACTTTCGCCTTAGCAGTGACACGCCTTCCGGCGTGCCTGGGAACAGCAGGCCCCCCTACCCTCCTGGCATTAGTCATACCTCTTGGTATGTCCGGGCTGGACCTCGTGGGGGAACCAGGTTTTGATTGGCTGAGACGGCAATTCTCGATCATTTATTTATTTTTGTTTCAATTCCACTAGTACAGGGGGAGAGGTAAGACTCACAGTTCGTCGGGCTAGGTACTCTGCTCCCTCTTCTTTTTGCTTGGAGTTATCCAATTATAGCCTAAACTGAATGGACGTCCAACTGGGTGTTTTGGATCAATTGTGGATTTTTCTTATCATCCCAGTCTAGTCAGGGCGGTTTTGCAGAGTCCTCGCTCTGCGTACTGGCCCTTCTAGCGCTAAAATAATTTAATAACGAAACTAACAACTGCAAGCACAAACACAAAACACATATAACCGATTCATTCACTCCATATAATTTACATTCATCCATAATCATTTACATTCACACTACGGAAAGAGTATTCGATATTCCTCCCTCCGATTACATTACCTACTACCTGGTACTAAGGCCAGCCAGGTCCACCTAAACCCAGTTGCTGCCGGAGGATTCGCTCCATTCGTCACTCCCTGACCGCAACGCAGTGTGTTCAATTCATTCTCTCCCGTAGCAGTAAGGAATATTACTGTTGTAATTGTCTTACGCCAATAAACTTTTCTTAAGAGTTAAACAAATAAAATAAATAAAAACCTTCTCGACGTCGGTATTTGCATCGAATGGTTCATTTGCACTTGAATTACGTTCACACGCCTAATGACAACTTCAATTCATTTTCTACTGGCTAACCTTTCATTCCCTCATAGTCGTCCCTTTCTTATCGATGGAACTCAAAGCGTTTGTTTTACCAAAATATCAGGTGCGACGCCATCATACAACCTTCCTTGCTCCCCTGTACATTCAGTGATTTTCTTGACACTAGCAACTAATCAAATTTGTTACGGCTACCCAAAGGGAAAGGAAAGTTTAGTAATCGTGTCAACAAAAAAAATTTGGGTTTTCTTCACATCTTAACGTTTTGAGGCCTACTGAGTCTAAAAAACCTTATTTCAGCGCGTGGTCTGTGTGTGTGTGTGTGTCTGTAGTTCGATTTGCGGGAGAACAGCTGATCCGATTGAGCTGTTTTTTTTTGTAGACACCAAAATAAGGTTATGGGCGATTTCGGTAAATGGGGAAAAAGGGTGGGGGACGAAAATGTAGCCAAAACTAGGGTTTTTCGCATTTTTTCGAAAACGGCTTCAACGATTTTCACGAAACTCTCAGGATCGTTTCAAATAGTTGATACCTACATATTGTTCTCAATAAATGTTCTTCTGAAAGTCCATTGAGCAGAGATAAAAATGAAAAAGTGTCGAAAATAAAGTTTTTTCGAACATTTCCGTAAATTCCAGGGTAACTGCTTTACCTAATGTGATAAATCCTAATGTAATGTCTTTTAGTCACCCATACCCACATTTCGTTGTGTATAATTATTTCTGTATATATCTGTTGAACTGAGATATAAGCGAAGTTGACTCAGAAAAGGAGATTTGTCGAATATTAATTTATCGGTAATCCAATTTTCTCAAAAACGGCTCTAACAATTTCGATCAAACTTGCGGAGTAATCTCAGCTAACTAGTTCCTACATTTTGTTCTCCATAAATGTTTCTGTAGAAATGCGTTGAATGAAGATATAGCACCCACATATGTAGCTGGTGTTGGAACTTACGGTGGTGGCGGAAAGTTGTGTGTTGCTACGTATCGCTCATTTTTCGTTCTGTTTATAACGACGCAAAATAGCAAAACTGGTGGGTCTTAAGCGGCTTCTACTCACGCGATAGCCATTATTGAGCAACCAATGTACAGGTAATTTGAAAGACTGTTGGCTTGATTTTAGCAGTGGTGGTGGACATTTTTGTCTTTCGGCGCAAAACGCCGAATCAGTATGGGTTCTTGACCTCAGAATTCCCCCACCGGCCCTAACGGGACTTCCTGCCCCTTAACAGCAAAGGCATTGTTTCCCCAAAAACCTTCGTCGTCAATCGCTTTTTGTTACCGATGGATCCTCATCAGTTAATTCCATTTGACGATGGATTTCGCCTTTGTCGGGACATTTCGAAATATCATTTTCCCCTCTCTTTTCACATTCCTCTCCACAACAGACAGCTCCTCCCAAACTCATTCAACTAATTCACGCAAAAGTCACTCGTCCCCCAGTGCTCACATTTTTCCATTATCTACTGTCGACTCATACAGCTCGCTTTCTCCTTCCGATATATTTACCCACGCCAGTTCACACGAATTTCGAGTCGTCCCCTTGTGTCGCCCTTTTGTACACAAACTCTACTCAGTTCATTGCACATATAATACAGTCCTCCTCACACTCACTGCGTTTTATTTCGATCTTCAACTCCCCTTCTCGTGCGCCCAACATTTGGTAATTTATTGTACCGCTCTCGTCATTTTCCAACAAACCAGAATTTCTTAGTATTATTGTAACATTTAGAGCTGACTACGCAAAAAATTGAAATTAAAATCGTTAAAGTCCTTTTTGAGAAAAAAATTAGTGTTTTGGTCATTACGATAACTGTAATAAGTTTTGAGAAGATTTTGCCCATGGTAACCTGCGAGCTAGATGTCAAGTTTGAGTTGATTTGGTTCAGCCGTTTTCTCGGAATTGCGTTCACACCTTGAACCTGGCCTTAAAACGTATGGATTTTATAGAACTCAAACATTTATTTTCCTTGGTCGCTCACAAAAGTTTTCTTTCTACTTCGTAGAGCTCAGGAAAGTAAACCTTGTTAACAATCGTATAAATTAGGGCGTCCACGAATAGATTCCGGAATTCCAGTTTTTCAATAGCGTTGAAAAGTGGAATTGCCACGTGCGCGTGTTGCTATTGTTGATATCTTATAAGATGTAGCCAACCAAGTATCCTGCCTATAATCCAAATTAACTCTGATACATGAAAGCAACCGTCTAAATAGTTCTCCGGAAGCTAGCTTCAAATTGTTGTACTAGTTCGTATGAACCGAATGAATAGTTTGGACTCCCCACGTACCTAGTATGTTGAATGACACGAGGGAAGTTGTTAGACGCGAAAAAGCTGTTGGATGAAGCTTACGAAACCTCTAAAGTTAACGTACCTGTTAGGTGAGTCCGTCTCCTCTGGCTGGTGAGTTACTGTGGGCAAGCGCTTTCGATGTAAAGACATCATCGTCTGGCCGTTAAGTCAGTACTGGAGTCAGTCGGTTAGTCGTGGTCTTTATATACAAAGAGAAAAGTGAAAGGTGTGATGGAGCGTCGGTGAAGGGACGGGGAAGGAGGTCATGTACCTCAGGGTGAATACCCCCTAGAGATAAATGGGAGGTGTTGGATGGATGGTCTGTCAATTGTGGAATTTACGTCTTTTTTGTAGGGTGGTCTGTAAAATCCGTCAGTTGGTTGTTTTCGTTTGTGTAGTGTTTTGAGTGAATTGTGAATATGGTGTCGCATTTTGTGTTGATTTGTTCATTTATGATTTGTCCATTGAAGTTTTTGTTTATAAACTTTCATGTTTTCTAATATGTTCAGTTTTCGTCCTTTGTATTGTTTGTGTAGTAAGATGGTGCAGTCCTGTATTTTGGTGGGTTCATGTCCAGTTGTTTTGAGGTGGTTGGCAGAGTTTGAATCGTCTTTGTTCCTCCTAAGAGAGTTAATGTGTTCTGGGTATCTGGTCCGGTTTTGTCGTCCTGTCTGTCCTATGTATGCGTTTTTACAAGTACGAGTTATTTTATATACCTCATTTTGGTCGAGTGGGTCTGTCTTTTCAGTCTTTGCAGTTAGTTTGGTTCTAAGTGTGTTGTTCGTACGTAATGCAATTTGTATACCTTCCTTTCGGAGGATATTAGTTATTCCGTATATTTGTGGTCCGTGTATGTGAATGTGCAGCGTTTTGTTAAAGTCTGTGTATTTTCTGTTTTTGAGTCGTTTGTTTTGGAGTCATATTGTCTTAATAATTTGTTTATTGTTTTTAGAGTAACCGTTATTTTCTGCGATAGTATTTATAATATCAAGTTCTTTTTGTAGTTTTGTTCGGATAGTGGGATATTTTTTAGTCTCCGTATCATGTGTCTGAATGCACTTAGTTTGTGTTGTTGTGGGTGGTTTGATGTAGAAGTGTATGGTCGTGTCGGTGGCGGTAGGTTTTCTAAAAATGTCGTATTGCATTTCGTTGTCCAAACGTGTGATTTTTAGGACATAGTATTTATGAGTTTTGTTTTGTTCTTTGTCCATGTCATATTGGATGTTATGGTGGATATTGTTTAAGTCTTTTAGTATGTCGTCGGTGTTATCGCGGCCTAATACGCAGATGATATCATCTACATATCTGGCGTAGTGTTTGATATCGTGTTTTGTCATTAAGGTCTGGATGTGAGTTTCTTCGTAATGTTGTAGAAATATTTCAGTTAATATAGACGAGGTAGGGTTTCCCATACCTAATCCATCTTTTGGCTTGTATATGCTATTGTTATTGATATGTTAACAATAGCTATAAAGATGGATTAGGTATGGGAAACCCTACCTCGTCTATATTAACTGAAATATTTCTACAACATTACGAAGAAACTCACATCCAGACCTTAATGACAAAACACGATATCAAACACTACGCCAGATATGTAGATGATATCATCTGCGTATTAGACGCATTCTTACCGACATATACTAAAAGACAAACAATATCACCATAACATCAATATATTTATGGACAAAGAACAACAAAATTACTGGACTAAAATCACACGTTTGAACAACGAATTGCAATACGACATTTTAGAACTACCGCTACCATTTAGCTTTCACATCAAACCACAACAACACAAACAAGTGCATTCAGTAACGCATGATACGGAGACAAAAAATATCACTATCGAACAAAACTACAAGAGAAGCTGATATTATAAATACTATCGCGAGAAAAACGATTTACTCTAAGACAATGAAACAAATTATTGAACAATGTGACTCCAAGCACAGACGACTCAAAACAGAAATACCGGACATACAGGCAGCTGCGCATTCATGCGCGGGACACTGGAACAACTAATGTATCTCCGAAGAAGAATACAGGTATTGCAACGCGGAGCGAACAGGCTGCAGAAGACTGAAGACAGACACTCGACAAAACTATATCTGGCTGTAAAACGCATAGACGACGGGCAAGGCTGGACCGAATACTCAGGACACGCATTAAATCTTGAGTAGGAACGAGACGATTCCGTTTGCCCGGCCGCCTCCAGAACATGGACGCCGCCAAGCACGGGACTGCCATCTTTGCACAGGCGTACGAAGGACGAGCTGGGCATGTAGAAACATGGTAGATTTATAGGCTATGAACAAGATCATAAATGAACAGATCAACGCAAATGCGACGCCATATTCGCACCGCTCAAACACTGCACAGGCGAAACAACCCGGCTGACAGTTTACAGAACCACCCTGCAAAGACGTAGGAATTCCGCGGTGACAGACCATCCATCAGCGCGTCCATTTATACTACAGAGTATTCGCCTGAGTACGCATGACCTCAGCTTCCACGTCCTGCCGGCGCCATCACACCTTTCACTTTCTCTTTATGCTATAAAGACACGACTAACCGACTGACTCCAGTACTGACAACGGCCGAGACGATGATAACACATCGATCAGCGCTTGCCCCTGTAACTCACCAGCCAGAGAAGACGGACTCACTGGCTACGTTAACTTTTAATAATTACCTACTGGCGGACTGGCCCAATTTCTTTGTACCTTGAGAGCCTCGCACCTAATACACACGCAGTTGCACGGCGTTAAAGCGAAGGAAAATTCGCGTCAATGACAATATGGGAAACGTCAAGTTTGAAAACATACACTTGAACTAGCGCGGAAGGTGCTCGATTCAATGAGAACCTGCTTACCTACACTACCGTTGTTTTCAAGATTCGGAGCTTACAAGAAAGACCGAACCAGTTTGTCGTCGAGTCTTCGCCTCGAGCGTACTTCGAACAAATAGTTGGCGAACTACGGTTCGTCGCTGGTAAGTGATTGCATACTGTTTGAAAATTGACAAGTTTAGTAATTAGAGATGACTAAACGCGCGTCAGGGTAGTAACAGAGATGCCCTGAAATGAATGGAAGCGAGTGAAAAATTGTGTCGACTCGCCAGAATGCATTTTACTACTGAATTTGCTTTAATAAAACCGAGGCACAAAAAAAGGTTTTATCTAAATGCCACTCTACCCGGTTTTTTGGGGCGTTAAATACTTTCGGGTTTTCATTTACACGTCAGGATTTCTCGCTTTTCCGATTACCGCGATGTATATCCTGATGAAGGGCACTATTCCTATGTTTTTTTATTGAGCGCTGAATACGATGGGGTGTTCTCGGTACATGCCACGGTTTCCCGCTTTTCAGGGAACTTCACGATCCTCGAGATACCAAAGTGCTTCTGGGTTGAATGGCCCTATTTATTTGTTTTGTTGAGGTGGTGTTCACTGTCGATTTTCTCTGCACACCTCAGGATTTCCGAAAATTTAGAAATTTCGAAGATTATAGTGAGGAACGAGGAGAGCGTTTTCATCACAATATCAACGAGATGGGACGAAGATGTCAGGGACGTTGGGATGAGCAAATGATGACTGACAATTGTGGAATCTGAAGCGAGATCTGTGGAATACAAATGCTAGTGAAACGCAAATTATGCAGAGATCTTTTGAATAAAAAAGAACGAGATAAGGAAGAAAGGTGTCAACATCGCCTCGAGCCAGGACAATCTAGAAAGGTGTACAGTAAAGGCCGTATCGATTCGCTCGAGTAATATTGGTTTGGACTCTATTACGTCGGGTTGTTTCGTTAGTTTCTCGTGCGAGATTCGACCAAGCCATCGAGAAAAGCGGGAAATCCCGACGGGTACCGGGACAAAAGAATCGTTCAGCTCTTCACCGAAACCTCTAAAACGGTAACCAGTTTATCGGATTCAGACAAAACATTTATTTGCCCGTATTCACCCTCATATCGAACCTTAAAAGTCAATTTAAAACGGCATTTTTCACGGCCAAAGGAGAATTAACGAGAGACCGTTCGTGCCTCATGTTGTTAAGTGCGCTGCCGATTTACAATCTTTCTGAAGGTTCAGTCGAAAGTCGAACGGACCCTGGAAAAATCCCCGAGATTAGAAATGAGACTCAAGAGCCGACGTTTGGAGTGGCAGATTACCAAATAATGGTAATGGTGGTGGGGGGCGGGGGCAATTAGGGATTACCTGGATAATGGAGTCGCTTTGAGTGTGATGTTATTGGGAAACGCATCACGCTGTACACTTTGGTCTCAAGTTGTTGTGTTTTTTTTGCGACACAAAAGACCACCACAATGAAGTTGTTCATCGTTTTTACTTTCCTTGGCTCTACGAAGTAGAAATGAAAGTTATGTAATCGGCTGAAAAAAAGTTGTGTTTTCTTCAGATCTTTACGTTTCAGACCCTCCTGAGTCCGAAAAACACTATTTGGGAAAATTGTCAGTGTGTGTGTGTGAACGATTTTTATAGAAAACGACCGTATAAAATCAACTCAAACTTAATATCTAGCCTGCAGGTTACCATGGGACGCCAAAATAAGGGTATGAACAAAATCCATCGAAAGTTAACTATAGTTATCATAGTGATCAAAACACCAAATATTTTTTTTTCTCAAAAACGGCTGTAACGATTTTGATTGAATTTCTTACATTGATAGCTCTGGGTAAGGCAATTATACCATAAAATTCCCATTCGAAGAAAAATGACGAGAGCATCATAAAACATTATCAACATTTTCGACGAAAAGCGTTTTTAGCGCGATTTTTTCCATATAAACTCCGCTGGAACGTTAGTAGAATGTTTAAAAATATTGGTATTGTAGTCCAATCTAATACCTATAGGGTGAGTGCTTAAAAACGCTCGTGAGATACATGGGGCTCACTCCAGAAATTCCTGAGTTTCAACTACCGCCGTTTCGCTTACTACCAGCTCTAAAAGTGTTTACCCAATAACTCTGCAAAAGTGATTACTATCCTTCTTCAATAAATCGTGTTTACAGCCTCATTAATTATCTGTGTACGAATTGCTCAATAATGATCCTGGAATGAGTTCGAGCAGCACAATAAATTCGGGAACTGTAAGCGCTACCGCTTCCTGCTGCCGTAAAGTGTTGTTTGACCAAGTTCAAATGAATTGAGCAAGTAGAAAAAAGCCATGTAGCCGAGAGAATTGACGTAAAGCTAAGAAAAGTTGTGTGTTGCGACGCACCAGATATTTTTGAAGGATATTATTGAATCCAAATATATATGAGCCAAAGTCCGTCAGGTCGTGCTAATTGCTTAAAAAGGCCTACGCCGACGGACGTCTGGAATGTTTAGTTTTCGCCGTTCCGTTGTAGACTGGTCCTGTTTCGTATCGTTTACCAGTATTTTTGTTTTAGTAGTTGTGTTATCATCTGCAGCGTATTTACTTTCCTTGGCTCTACAAAGTAAAAAGGAAAGTTATGTAATCGGCTGAAAAAAAAATTTTGAGTTTTCTTCAGATCTTAACGTTTCAGACGCACATGAGTCCGAAAAACGCTATTTGGAAAAATGGTCTGTGTGTGTGTGTGTCTGTGAACAATTTTTGTGAGAAAACGACCGTATCAAATCAGCTCAAATATGATATCTAGCCCACAGGTTACCATGGAACGCAAAAATAAGGGCATGGGCAAAATCCATCGAAAGTTAACTACCTCGTTCCTCACTATAATCTTCGAAATTTCAAAATTTTCGGAAATCCTGAGGTGTGCAGAGAAAATCGACAGTGGACGTCACCTCAAAAAAAAAAACAAATAAATAGGGCCATTCAACCCAGAATATGCGTTTACAGCACTTTGCTATCTCGAGGGCTGTGAAACCGTGGCATGTACCGAGAACACCCCATCGTATTCAGCGTTCAATAAAAAAATAGGAATAGTGCCCTTCATCCGCATATACATTTGCCCGCCCTTTACCGATCGCGGTAATCGGAAAAGCGAGAAATCCTGACGTGTAAATGAAAACCCGAAAGTATTTAACGCCCCAAAAAACCGGGTGGAGTGGTATTCAGACAAAACCTTTTTTTGTGCGTCGGTTTTATTAAAGCTTCGATATGTTTTTACCCAATAACTCTGCAAAAGTGATAACAATCCTTCTTCAAAAAATTCGTGTTTACAGCCTCATTAATTTCCTGTGTACCAATTGCTCAATAATGGTCTTGCAATGAGTACGAGCAGAACAATAAATTGCCGAACTGTAGGCGCTACCGCTTCCTGCTGCTGCGACGTGTTGTTTGACCAAGTTCAAAGAAACTGAGTGATAAATGAATTGATTAAATAGAATTATTTTAAAACGTATCCCCGTTCCATGTTGGCCTCCTAACAATAACTTGGACCGTTTTCTGACATGTACCTAAAGCGCGGTCGCAGACATGATTATGAAACTAATTCGACATCGGATAGAATGTAGATGTGTTTTAATGGTCCGCTCCATATTCGTGCGGGTGACGATTCAGAGCTTCCGAGTAAACGATCAATCTTTTGGTTAGGTGGCCAATTTGAACGATGCTGAATTTCGAAAAAAACTGAAACCTAAATATGGTTCCTCTGGTTCCGAATTCGCTTCATATCCATGTCCGTGATCAAAGGAAGGCTTTTGAGCGTACGGTCAAACTTTTGTCGTGAGCACATTTTGGCTTCGAATTCAATCTTTTTATTTTCATTAGCTCCACGAACCAGGATTTAGATAATTCTAAAGTTGAGTAAATTGTATAATAAATTATGAGAGGTGGGGGTGAAGGCGATTGTATTTCTGCTCGGGGCTTCGACTGGAGCTGGACCCAACACGAGGCGAAGCTCGATCGATACCCAATTTGAGCATCGGCCCTTTTCGCGGTTGAAACTCTTTGATACCGAAATTCTTCAAAGGTTTTTAATTAGTGAGAGTCTTAGAGCCGTACGTCGGTACATTGAAGGAGCAAAAAAGGAGACGAATTTCGTTGAAAGGGGGTTCCTTCGAGAAGTCTTTATCGAGCATATCTTGCGAGAGGCCGTCATCGTCACAAAAGAGAGGGTCCCTTTTTTGTAAAACTCGCCTCTGTAACCTCCTGTTTTATTTAAATAATATCTCCCCCCTTCTCCTACCCCAGTAACACTATGACGGAGGGAGCTAACGCCGTAATTTTGGTCTGTGTCACGCCGCTCTACGATCTTCCAAAATCGGGGAGTTTTCTATAGTTGTCAACCCGCTCTCGCATGCCCAGATCTTCCATTTATTTGAGATAGAGGACATTTTAGATTTTCATCACTATGCTGAATACTGTCTTCTAACGTCCGTTTTGGAAGTCGTCCAGTTGTGAAGACTAAACATCTCGTACGACGCATCACGCATCTTTCTACAGCCTCAAATAAAGTCGGGATTTTGTAGCGACAATTGTAATCAGTTTTTCACTCAATAAATACGAACTTAGTAGAACTCAACGTGCCATCCACAAACTGATTTTTTCCCCCTTACGTTTGTACATTTACTGTGTAGAGTAATTTGTAGGAATATGGAGTTATGGCCAATATGGAGTTTTTAAGGGGGTTCGCGTTCACAGTTTTGTAATTATCGAGAAACTATTGTGAAAATATCAGGTGCGCTGCATCACAAAACATTCCTTAGCTCCAGTCATAGGTTTTAATGGCATTTCTGCTAATTCTATATATTTTGTCTTGAGGTGTCGGCAGAATGTGTGTTATTTTCACAGTGGTAGAAAGCGGTAGAACTGCGCAGCTCTGGAATTTATAGTGCTGCTCCTCTTTACGCCCTGACCATTAAACGGCAATTCGTGCACAGAAAACTAATGATACTGTTACCGCGATTTTTGTGAAAATGCTAATAATCACTTTTGCAGAGTTATAGTGCGAGTCGAGCGGGCCTTGAAAACGATACTAAACACGGCTTATTTGCGATTATACTGCGTTTCGTTAATTTTTTTAACTTCAGAATTTCTGAGTAGCCTCTGTATATCTCATCAGCATTACTAAAGACTCATCATACAGGTACTTGGTACCTTTTGAGCGGAGGTTATAAAGAAAAAACCCTGCAAATGATTACACAATGGTTTATTATTCTCTTGAACAGCTTGACCTAGTATTACTGCTCCGAGACCCATCCCATTCGATTCAGCATCGAACACTAGTAAACTGTACAAAACATGACCTGACTACAATGGAACTACGGAAACTAAATATTCCCCCAGCGCCAGGCGCCCGTCTGTAGGCGTTTATGATCCGATGGAGGGTGTGCGGAGGAAGTGGCCTTAACCTTCGGGGGCTTAGAGCGAACCCTCGCTCGGCAATTGGCAGGACGTTGTGAGTCCAAAGGGCGTTGCGAGTCGAGCGGGCCTTGAAAACGATACGAAACACGGCTTATTTGCGATTATACTGCGTTTCGTTAATTTTTTTAACCATTTTTGGCCCATAACAACCATGGGCTTCGTCCGATCGGATTGCCGAGATGGCGGGCACAACTAGATACCAAATGGGATTTTCGTGCGAAAGAACGAATTTTTTAGACCACGTTAAAGGCACAAAACGGCCCAGACAGCGGACGGGGGACGGCGGACGGACATTGCAAATTTGGAATCTCCAAGTCTTGAAACGTAAAGTACCAAATTTTTAGGGGGGGTTGTAAAACATTTTTCGTGACCGAAAACATAGGGTTATTATTCAGAATGAATGATAAACCTTAATCGATTTTCGTGGAAAGTTTGGTTATTTAGTGCGCTGCTCGCATAATTTTCCCACAAATGAGAATTTTATGGTATTGTCGCGTTATTTTTGGCTGTCTATACAAGAAATTTAATCAAAATCGTTAAAGCGGGCGGATTTTGCTCACACCATTATCTTGGCGTCCCATGGTTATGTGCGGGCTAGATTTAAAGTTTGAACTGAATCGGTTCAGCCGTTTTCAGTCGATCGCTTTCACAGACACACACACACCATTCTCTCAAATAGTGTTTTTCGGACTCAGTCGTGATAAAAAATCGGAAAACGTCGTGTTTCTGAGATCGTCGTTGAGAGAAACCGGCTGCACCAAATCAGCACAAATTTGATCTTTGGCATGTCATCTTCGTAATGAGCAGTTATCCGTGAGGTAATACTCCCCCCCCCCCTCCATCATCATCATCCATCACTTTTGTCATTCTCGCGCCGCCATAGTTTTACAGGCGGTAATTAGTACGTTCCCTGAATTGAATTGACATTAGACGGCGAAGGGAAATATGTTGAGAGAACTCTTGCTATTTGACAAGCACAGGCTCGAACCCACAACAAATGAGGGTCGACGGGAGCGCAGCTACATAACCGACTTTCAATCAACCGACTGACTCCCCTTCAGCTCGAAACTCAACCATCCGACGGCCTGAGGTAAACCAAACCCAGAAGAGTTGGGTGTAGAGAGAGAGAGAGAGAGTGAGGGTGTAGCGAGTGAGTGAGAAAGGGGGGTAAAGGTCCTACGAACTGGGAACCACCAAGTGTCGTGTCAGGGTCTTTGTGCTCGACCTGCCCAATTCCCTCGTCTCCTACAAACACCAACTTCGTAGTACACGCTTAATCAAACCTCGTTCGCCTTCGGAGGTCGACATTTATTTCTCAATGCGGGCAGTACGTTAGGTCGGACGTTTGACTGCTTCATCTGCGTCGTTAGTTTGAATCGCAAGTATAGACGGTGGCTTGGGAAGAAGTGGCGATCGAATGTGACCGGTTTATGAAGTTGAATTAAAATCTTTCCCTGACGTACGAAGCCAGGAGCTTCTGAGGTAATGAAATCCTGCGGTTCCGAGTGATTGAACGCAGTGCTCAAAAATTACAGGAAATCCCCTTGTATTAGCTCCCGAACTCTTCCAACGTGAGATCGTACAAAAGCTTTCTTCACGCAATAACGGAAGTTGTAACGTTCCAAACTTCACAGTGTCTGAAGAGAACTCAAATCGAAAAGTGTGGCTTGAAATCGGGGTGTGTCAGTGATAGTCGTTGGGAGAGAACGGTTGCACCAAATTCTACTTGACTTGACATGAAAAATACTGAATGTACGTAAGGCTGAGAACGGTTGTGTGATGCGTCGCAACAGATATCCCCCCCCCATCCCCCACACCCTTCCCGAACGTTCCTATACAACCGGGAATTAGCCGGAACGAGCCGATGGAGGAGAGTATGGGGATCACGGGATGACTCGACCAATCGAAGTGCGGAAACGAACAATGGGACTACTCGCTCTACGGCGAGAGCGTTCTGTCCGGGAGTTGGTTTGAGGACATAAATCTTGAACTGGCGGAAGGGAAGGCGTTACGGTCATTGCCCAGCACCCTCGCAAGCTCACTTGTCAGCTCTCCGCGACGAAACCCTCCTAGCAGGAAACATAATCCTATGAGCGAGCAAAACATCAAGGGAACACGATTTATTACGCCCAACTGTATCCAACCCCACTAGATCTGCCTAAATCTTGTAGTTCAACGCAATTCGCAAATCGCAATTACCGTTATTACTACTGTTGTGTACTGAAATTTCCAAGTTAAGAGTTAAATCTTTCTAGTTTTGGCTGGTCGATCATAATATATTTAAACTACATCGCGTTCCTCCGGCACTCATAATAACTGCCTCGAACGCTTGAAACGCGTACATACCTCATCAACATTGGTGGCTTTCGCGCTTAGTTTTACCGTCAATTGCGTAATCGACTTTGATCAAACTAACGCTAAACACCAACTAAATGTTGACACGTCTTAGCTAACAATGAATTGAGTTCATGCAATCATATTGGTGACGTTTCAGCACTCAGTCGATGAGCTATGAATTGTTTTTCATATTTGCACCATTTTTGAGTTTCATAGCAATTTCCAGGCATTATGAACAGAGTTTATACTTAAATGTATTGTACGAAAGAACGCAGGTTAATTGATCCTATTATTCGATCAAACATCAGTTTTGTATAGGTTTTACTCTCCGTTGCCCAAATGGTAAAGATTTCATTCGCGTCAAAGAAAGATTTGGAATCCCGATATCTTGAAAAGTAAAATTTTGTGCGTGAGCGGTGGAGGGGGGGGGTACCAAAAAATTAAATGAATGAATCAGTATGAATAGTAAAACAAAATAAATTTTTCGTTTCAAAACAGACTTCAAGGATAAATCGAAGCCACTTGTGCGGTGCTGTTCCTCGTAAAAGTTCGCCAACAGTATCATTTAACAATCGATAAACCTCACAGCTCCACTTATCTTCAGAGCGACGCTCTAGCGTTTCGGCCCTAAATCAATAAAAGTCACTTTGAGATCAGCGGAAAATCCGTAAAACGGGGAGCGTCTTGTGAGGAGGCCCGAGGGAGGAGCAGTCGACGATTTGTAGGAAGAGCGTTTGGTTTCATTGATCGAGGGATGTTGGTACACGACTGTGGCATTAGCAGGCTTCGCCAAATGGCATTCGCTTGTTACCCATTCACCACTCCTCCCCTTCCCATTGCCCCAAATCCAACACCACCATCGACATCCTTTCGCCGGAGCCGATTCATTTTACTTTCATAGCAAAGTTTCTCTTGTACTCAAATGTTGTCGCCGTTTTTACTTTCTTTAGGTCCCGACCAGCGGAGAGAAAAACATAACAATTCAATCGTGAATTTTATTGAGTTCGTTGAGCCCTGTTTAAAACATACAGAATCACACGATCGTCAAAATCATTCGCTACTCTTTTCAAGGACGGGGAATGGAAGCAAGATTATACAACCCCCGAGAATTGAGGCTACTAACAGCCATTGCCTTCGACTTATTCCTTGTATGTGCTTGCTTGCATCCAAACCCACTTGAGATGAGAACCTATTAGGGCAGAGAGTTTTTAACAATTCTAGAGTTCTGTGGGTGACGCCAAGTCCAGACACTCTGGGAATTAGATGGGCACACTGAAGTTTCCAAGAAAATAAAACGTATGAGGCATCACATTCCTTAGGCTTGAGTACATTCTACGATTTCTTTGAGGCTTGAGGTTAGAGTGAGAGGGGGGAGCAAAGAGAGAGAGAGAGAGAGAGAGAGAGAGAGAGAGAGAGAGAGAGAGAGAGAGAGAGAGAGAGAGAGAGAGAGAGAGAGAGAGAGAGAGAGAGAGAAAGGGAAGGACGGTATACAATAGAGAAAGGAAGCAAGAGAGACGAAAAAAGAGTTGGGGGGGGGGGGGTTGTGCACTAGTTAGCTGAGGGTACTCCGTAAGTTTGATCGAAATCGTCTGAGCCGTTTTTGAGAAAATTGGAATTCCGATAAATTAATATTCGACAAATCTTCTTTTCTGAGTCAACTTGGCTTGTATCTCCGTTCAACATATGTATACAGAAATAATTATACTGAACCAAATGTTGGTATGGGTGAATATAAGGCACTCCATTATCATTTATCACATCTGGTGAAGAAGTTACCCTGTAATTTACGGAAATGTTTGAAAAATTGTTATTTTCGACACATTTTGATTTTTATCTCTGTTGAATGGACCGTCACAGGAACATTTATTGAGAACAATATGTAGGTATTAACTATTCGAAAACATCTTGAAAGTTTGGTGATAATCGTTGAAGCCGTTTTGCCAAAAAAGCGTTAAAAACCTATTTTTGCTACATAGGCCTATATCTCCGTTCCCCGTATTTTGATGGAGTACGTAGAGTTGGGATGGTACGTAGAAGAAAAGTTTGGTATTGATTCGTAAAAGATAATTTGAAAGTTTAATCAAAACCGTTAAAGCCGTTTTCGAGAAAAATGCGAAAAACCATAGGTATTGGTACCCTCCACCCTCCCATCCCATCGGCCGAAATCGTCCATAACCTTATTGGTGTCAAAAAATAACAAATAAAACAAAGAAAGAACCAGCTCAATCGGATCAGCCCTCAATTCGAACTACAGACACACACACGGACCAAGCGCCGGAATTAGGTTTTTTAGGCTCAGTAGGCCTCAAAACGTAAAGATCTGAAGAAAACCCAAATTTTGTTGTTGACACGATTACTATTCTTTCCTTTCCCTTTAGGGTAGCGGAAAGTACAAACTACGCTAAAATCGGAAACAAATTGTCATCGAACTGTTTGGTAATTTATTGAGCCACTCTCGTCATTTTCCCACGGATCGGAATTTTATATTATAGTTGCCTTATTGCGAGCTGTGCGTATTTAAAAAATTTATTCCAAATCTTCAGAGCTGTTTTTGAGAAAAAAAAATTTGGTGTTTTGATCACTATGTTAATTATCGTTAGTTTTAGGCAGGTTTTTCTCATACCCTGGTTTTGGCGACTCATAGTGAACTGCGGACTACATATCAAGTTTGAGCTAATTTGGTTCAGGCCTCAATCGCGTTCGTGTACTCGCAGATCATTTTCCTAAATAGTGTTTTCGGAACTCAAAATGTTTTCTTCAGCCGGTTACATTACTTCCTAGAGCCAAGGAAAGTAAAAGTATGTGGATAGTTCCATTTATCAGCTATACGTTAATTTTTGAATGAAGATCGTAGCCCGATAGATTCTGGAACTGTAAGAGCCGACACATTAAACGTGAATTTACGGTTTTATCACGTTCATTGTTTGGATTAGAAAGGAAGGAGAGAAGGAATTGAATGGAACTGAGTTGGATTGCGGTAGGACTCGTGGAGTCGTCGTACTTAAATCGGCGTTTTTGGGTGGTTGCTCCAGTTCAGAAGGAATGCGTTATTTCCCGAACAAATTAGTTTATGCGTGCACTGCACGACGGGGGAAGGGGAGAAAAATAATGTTCGTGAGAGCACGGTTGTTCACACAAGCTAAAAATGAGAGGTAAGTAGATGGTGGTGAACAGGCAATAGGAAACCGGTCGAACGAAAAAGATACTTGTGATAGCCGGGCGGAATGAGGTTTCAAGCGAATATAATAGTGAAAAGGTAGCAAAGCCTTTTCCAAGGTGGTTATCTATAGCCTTGTCAACATCTGTCCTCTGACTCCGACTCAACAAGGAACGGATTTTAGGATGGTAGTCAAATAGCTAACAATTGATGAGGTAATAAATAGGTTAAAGGGAAAAAAGGACCAATAATAACGATAATATTATGTGAGAAGCTGAATCTAAACTATGAGCGTTGATCGGATTAGTCGCAGAAGCCACGACGAGTGTATATTGGAAATGTGAAGATCTGAAGAAAAATAAAAAGTAAATACTTCAGCCGAAGTACTACCTCCACTGTTTTTATGAATCTAACATCGTATTTTAATGGCCCGTTATTGACATAGCCGATCACAGTCAATTCGAACGAACTCGAAACGTAGTACAAATTACTCAAAATGACGGCGAGAGGTTAAACAAAAAAATTAACGACAACAAAATATTGTTTAATTGTATAATAATTATAGCAGTGAAATGAGGAATTCGGCATTCCCGAACAATGCAAAACCAGAGCACACCGAGTTTTCAAGGTGCAACTCGACAAAAAACGGGAGAGGTGGTTACGGCATTTTGCCACATATTGAGATCAAATTGCTTCACGTTGCCCAAGTTCCAAATTCCGTACTTCGTGAAGCGTGATTCGATAAAAAAATAGCATTCTCGTTAAGCGCCTTAAGCCCGACTTCGTATCTTCTCGTCCTTCATATTCCTAAATGTACTACAGTTGTACCTTTTCAACTTTTAACAATATAATAATCTATACGACACGGTAATATCACAAGTATTTATAACCACCACCCCACTCAAAGGTAACATAAAAAAAAGTGGTTTATAAACGCACACTTGGGCATATTGTAAACAAAAATTCGAGAGTTAGAAGAACATTTTATGGGTAACTATTGCGAACCTTTCAAAAACTGCTGTTTTTTGCCAAACAGTGCACGGTTCCCGACTGCTTGTATATACTCAATTGTATCAGTTACTAGTCCGTCAAAGTGTCTTTCACTACCATCACAATTAACGTTCAGATTAGTTCGTAGGGGCTACTACATCCACTCTTACCACAGCTAGGCTCTTTCGTCCTCATCTCAGACAAAAGTTGTAGCCTCCAGTGGTAACGTACACACGAATAAAAATCTTTTCGATAAAAGTTGGAACAAATCACAGTTTAAACATAAATATTTCAAAGTCAGTTACAAAAAGGTATTTTCGGGGTGGTACGTAATAAATAAATTTTGAAATAATCGACGTCAAATGAACCATTCGATGCTAGTTACAATTTTCCTCCTACTCATTACTATTTAAAAACAAATATTTGCGAACCCAATGCCGCTGCACTGAGGTTCATTCTTAGACTTCGTGTATATTCTAAAATATATTTTTCTTTTCTTTGTTTGTTATCCAAAATCTAAAGCTTACGTCATACGTGTCTCACGGTCAAACTTAAAATTTTCACATCAGTGTGCACAAAGCGCTCTGGGCTAATGAGCCAACCTTCGGAAGTCGACACTCACTTTTATTTAATTTTCTGACCAACAAAAGAAATAATTTTCGACATTTTTTCGTGTTTTCTTTCGCCTCACTGAGTACAATGTGTGATCTTAGAATTTATACGTAACCGTTGAACAGAACTTGAAATATACCACAAATAAAAGCTTGTTTGCAACTACGTGACTTCGGGTGGGTCCCTCAAACTTTAAATGTGTCAATTTTCATTTTTACTGTCAATATTTTACAGTCGTTAGGCAACTTTGTTTTTCGATACAAAATCTAAATTCGTCAATTTTCCTTCAACTTCGAATATTTTGGCGGAGTTGCAAGGGGAAAATGCAGTTGAGATTATTAGTTGAGAGTGCGGTGTTCAATTTTAAGTCCTTGGTTACCCCTTCTCCAACGTCGATAGGTAATAATGTTTTTCGGTAAAATGAATCAGCGTAGGAATTCAAATGCAAACGGGCGCCATGAAATGATCGTTTTGGCATTGGAACGCCCTCTCCTCAAGTTTTATTCTCAATTTGAGCTGGTTGCAGTGAAAATAACGAACAATTCGAAATGTGACTAGAGTTTTCTCGGGAATAAAAAAAAGTGTGTGTTTGTTGCCAATTAGTTGTAGAATGAACATCCAAAGTTTGAGGTTGGTTGGTTTCAGACACCCTGTACGCTTTGTGCGAATAAAACTGAACGGTGATAATTTATAAAATTTCGTTCCCCTCAGGAAATAACAAGCATTTTGAATGCGATATTGCTATCGAGCGCTCAACGGGAGCGCAATATTGAAGTGTTCTATTTATTTACTCGAACGATTTAATAATTGTTACAACAAACACTGCAATTCAATGACCAAGAACAGTAGATTACCGAACAAGTTTCCCGGTTAAGTGTCGAAAAGTTGCTCGTTTTTCCATACTGAATAGCTCAATGAACCACTTCGCCACTTCAATATTCGTTATGACGCCAGCGACGGCCGAAGGAAATGGTTTTGCACGTTCGCTCCAAATTATTTGACTAGTCGCGCGTTGAGATAAGACCTGCTCATGAGACGATTTTCTTGGAAGAAAGTGAAGAAACCCAAAATAATCATCGGTTGGGCTCTGAAAAAGAGGGTTGCGGATCTGCTGAGCTGGTCGACGAATCGGCTTGAGGGTCTGCGAAGGTGTCGTCCGTCAATTTGCTCCTTTTTTTGTAAATCGAACGGTACCGTCCGGATTTCGATCTGAAAAACGAAAACAAAAATGGAGTGTCCAGTAATCGATTTATTGTCGTGAGCCCACAAATTAGGGAACTTTAAGCTTCACCAGGCAAAGAACTTTACCAACATCAGGTAAACTGAATGGAAATATCTGGTGCGATGCATCACACGATTTTTCTCAGCCCCAAATAGCAGCTACTTATCCAATCTATTTTTGGCTCAGTTCACTTGGTAAAACATTACTTTCCACTTTAAGTAGCGCATAAAGATCCGATAATTGTTGAGGTGCTCTTACTCATGCCTCAACTCTTATTATTCAATCAACGCACAAGCTGTTTATAAGATTTTGAACGTGATATTTTTTCTTTGAATTCAATGAATCATGTTTCCTGTTTTCATATTATCGGGTAAAAACTGCGACAAATGGTATCGTGTGAAACGACGCCAATTTCTGAGTGGCGTTATCAAACGCTAAATGTATAGACACTCTATTCGGCACCATCTCAATTTTTCCGAAGATGAAACATTTGAGCGGATAAAACTGCGCTAAAATCGAGTTTCTTCGCAACGTTTGAGAATGTATTGTACTGCTCCCTTTATTTTCTCACGGTCGAGAATTTTATAGCTCGGTCATGTTGCTTTCAGCTGTCATTATAAAAAAATTCCATGAAACGCGTTAAAGCTGTTACTGACAAGAAGAATTTAGCGTTTCGATAACTATAGTTAGTTCTGAATCGTTTATTGGTTCCCCCATTTTGTCGTTCCACGGTAATGAGTATCCGATTGGGATTGATTTCGTGCTGCAGTACGCTCTCAATCGGATTCATTTTCCAAAATGGTATTTTTTGAATTCAGAAGCCCTTGAAACGTGAGAACGGAAACTCAATTTTTTTTCAACACACATCTATCCCTTCTACTGCGTGCGGTTAAGAAAAGTAAAAATAAATTTAACTAGTTGGTAGAGCGATAAAAATGTACATTGTGCTGAGGAAAGTTGTCCAGGTAGTTCTTTGCCGTGACTCGCCACTTATCATTTTCCTTTTGAGGTACAGTTGCTCAGTTGATTATTTGGAAGTTGTAATTGGTTCATTTCGTATTTTAATGGTTCGATTCCCACCGAGCCCCTTTGTCCAGTTGGAAGTAGCAGGCTTAAGTGGCACTCACACCGCTATCGCTCGACGTTTCCTTTTTGCAGCAATTTCTTGACTCGGTAAAAAACTCAACTACCAATTGCGTTCTAATGTTACTTTCTTTAAAGTTTCGCAGCGCACCATAGACGACCAACGATCTGGCCTGCCATATCTCAATAATTTTAAAGTCTCCGTCAGAGATCTTAACGACCAAGAACATAAAATCATAGTTGTAAATAATTTGTCTTCTCTCAGATAGTCACGTTCCACGGACCTAATCGCAGGTTTTTCATGAAGTATTTTCCCGGCTGTAGATTGAGTAGTGAATACGCGATTCGTGACCAAGTCGGTGGTTCGTGATTATCGCAATTTGCTTGGTGGGACTATCGTTTCAATATTTATTGCAATATGAACGCAATACAAAAATTGATCGTGGCTTTTGTATTTTATTTGACCGCGTAAGTGACCGAAATCAGATCCAAGGACATCTTATTGACGCGTTTCGTCCATTTTATACCATGTTGACTAGTGCAGAGTTCCAAAATAGCCCGTTTTATTAGCTTTGCACAGGTTACCCTTTAATATTGTTCGGCTCAGCTCTGGCCAAGTTAGTTCGTTACCCGTGGCCCCCGAGTGCGGGTTTTATCCTTACCCAATAGGCGTTTAATTAGCCCCTCCTGCTAACAAAACACTTCAAGAATTATTTTCGAGGTCAACAACGGGGCTTTCCCCTTGGAATTTCCAGAATCTTCGCTCAATTACCACCTCTCCTTCGGAATTCCCACTCACTGCTCCCTAGACTCTCATCTTCCGTAAAAAGATACAAATGACCCATTTTAAAGCCCTAACACTTCTCCAGAAAAACTGAGACGGTTCTTTTTCAGCGGATTAGATAACTTTCCTTTCTAGTTCCTACCGCCAAGGAGAGTTGAGAACCTTAGGGAACACTCACATAGAAAAGCCGTTACTTCACTTATTCCTCACCTACGAACTTCTCTAAGTTGAAAAGTTATACCATAAAATGGAAACAAAAAATTTCCATCCTTAGGATCATTCGTGAAAAAATGACGAGAGCCGCACAATAAATTACCAAACATTTTGACGAAAATTGATTTTGGCGCAGTTTGTTCCTTATTAACTCCGCTCAAATGTTACTAGGATCTTCAGAAACGCTGAGATGGTAGTCCAATTGAGTATCTGTACGATGAGCGTTCGATAACGCTCATAAGATATATAGGAACTACTCCAGAAATTCCGGAATTTCAACTAGTGCTGTTTCACTTCTTACCATTATCAAAAGTTTTTACCCGATAACTCTAGAAAAACGATTATTATCCTCTTCAAAAAAATCGTGCTAACAGCCTCGTAAATTTTCTCTGCGCTGATTGCTCAATAATGGTCGGGGCATGAGTGTGAGCAGCACAATAAATTCCGGAACCGTTAGCAGCCGCGGTGAAGCGATGTTTTACCAAGTTTAAATGATTAATTAAATTAGTAGAAAAAACCACGAATTGACTTAGCTAACGAAAGTTGTGTGACGCGGCGCACCGGATATTTGTTTCTCAAAAATAGCTACAACGATTTTGATTGAATCATTTGTGAAGATATCTCCAAATATATAAAGGAGCTTCTCTAGAAATTGTAGAATTTCAACCCCCACCTTTTCACCCACTTCCATTTCTCACAATTTTTCCCTGATAATTCTGGAACAATAATGATCATCGTAACAAAAAAAAATCGTATTTTTAGTCTCATATATGTTTGAGTATTTATTGTTCAATCATGGTCGTGATGTTAGCGGGAGCACCACAGTTAATTCCGGAGCTATAAGTGCTATCAATTTCTACCTCCGTGAAGCTATGTTTGACCAAGTGCAAAAGCCATGAAAACCAGAGCAATAACGCAGAGCTAAGGAAAGTTGTTTGATGCATTGCTCCTGATGTTTTTTTCCATTAGAAAAAATTTCCGAAGCAGATTTCACGATGTCCAATGTAAGGTCCTTTTTATTTCACTTTCCATTGGACTGCGTTGTGGGAAGGAACGTTACGTAATTTTTAGTAGGAACAGTTTCTATTGACGCAGTCGTGGGAATGGTGGCGAGAATTGGCGGACAACTATCCCGTGTGCGCCGCAAAACTCTGAACTCGTTTTATTCCGCCTAGTTCAAATTAATTTCATCAATAAACTGTCAAGGTTTGCAAAAATGCGGTAACAGACGAATCGAAATTCAGTAAATCATTTTTAGTAGTGTCGTAAAATGGAGTTGCACCAGGCTACAAAATAAGTATGATTTATCCAGAAATAAGTTACGTACTGAACGTTCATCCCTTTAATGCCGATGGCTTCTTAACTGTGTGTCACTGCGATGCAGCTGACTATCACAAATTATTCTCTGTTGCGTTCTATCACTTTTCGAGGGGGCTCAAAGCCTTCTATTCTTCCAAATTAAATTTTGGGTCACTTCCGAGATAACTTTATGACGCAGTAATGCCAGAGTGACTCCAATTCAATGAGCAGGTTTTTAAATCATCACGGCAATTTCACAAACGACCGCACTGGAAATGCCTTCAACCTCGATCAAATTTCCGGTAAAGCACAATCAAAGACGAGTTCGTAGCTGTTTAACTTAGGAACGACGATTGTAGCTGAATGTTTGAGTAATTTGATTGGTCAACTAACTAAGTTGTTTCAATGGTATTCACATAAACGGCAAATCTCGACTCGCCAATCGCGCGCACATTCAAATATTTGACAAAATCGCCCTACCTGTAGAACGTTTGGTCGTTGAATTGCTCGGTGACCACTTCGAAGCTCTTTTTGCTCCCGGAGTTTCTCACGAACAAGTGGCTGAAAAAGTCCGAAATATTCGAAGCCATCGTCGGCGAATAGTAGAGTCGAGTTGACGACGGAATTCAACTGAACAGGTATTTATTGCAGCTCACGTTCCCCGTGGCACGGGACGCAGAAGTTATCTAATCAGGTAATGTCTGGCAAAAAGGTTTTTTATTTACCTCCGCGCAGCGCCTGGCGATTGTAAAGCGATCCGGATCCCAATTAGCGGATAAAAGGAGCTAGCTTCACAACTCGACGCTAAATGAGTCAAATTGGTTGGCTCCAGTTTTTACTTTCCTCTATTCAAAGGGTAAAAAAGAAAGCAGAGCAATCGTCCGAAAAAAAGTCGAATTTTCGTCCCCAAAGGCTTTCCGACTAGGAAACAACCCAACTCAGTTCGTGATTTGTGTACTTTTGTTCTTAGGCTCATTTTCATATAAAATGAAGCAATCGGAATCGTATAAAAAAAGACTAATTTGCAAACAAACGTTTCCACCTTTCATGGATACCTTTTATTAAGAGAGAGCTAATGAGCTCAAAATGTTCACCAAAACATGTGGCGTAACGCACCACACTTTCCTCAGTAATTAATTCAATCTATTTTAACTTTGGTTCTACAAAGTAGAGAGTAAAGTTACGTAATCGGCTGAAAAATGAAACTTGAGTTCTCTTTGAATCTTCACGTTTTCAGCGTTTCTGATTTCAACACAACATCTGTGTGTCTGTGAACGCGATTGAGAGAAAATGGCACAACCAAATCAGCTCAAATTCGATATACAGCTCGCGATTAGACGACAAAATAATGAGCAAAATTTGCTCAACTATAGTTATCATAGTGGTCCAAACATAAAATATTTTTTTCTGACGAACCGCTCTAATGATTTTGTTTAAATTTCTTGTATAGACAGCTCAAATTAAGGCGAAAATACTGTAAAATTCTCATCAGTGGAAAAAGTAAGTACGAGAGCGGCACAATAAATTACCATACATTTCGAAGAGAATCGATTTTTGCGCAGTTTTCTCCTTATAAATTTGAAGTGGTGGCCAAATAAAGTGTCTATGCGACGAGCGTTTGAGGAGCTACCTCAGAAATTCCGGAATCCCAATATCACCGTGTCTATAATACCATTCCTTTAAGTTCGTAGCCGGTTATTCCGAAATTGTGAACATCGTTCTTCAAAAAAAGTCGAGTGTACACTCCATCGGTTTTCCTGTGCACTGATTGTTCAATAATGGCCACGGCACAACTAGGAGTAGTACAATAAATTCACCAGTTTTTGTGTAGAAGGTTGTTACAAGCGGAATTAAATACAGATTTGATTAGTTACTAGTAAAAATATCTGGTGCGTTGCAATACACAACTTTCCTTAGCTTTACGTCAGTTCACATTGTACATGGCTAATTCTATTTAATCTATTCATTCAGTTTTTTTGAACTTGGTCAAACAACACGTCACAGCAGCAGGAAGAGGTAGCGCATACAGTTCTGGAATTTATTGTGCTGCTCATACTCATTACAGGACCGTTATTGAGCAATTGGTTCACAGAAAATTAATGAGGCTGTAAACACGAATTTTTACAAGAAGGATAGTAATCACTTTTGCAGAGTTATTGGGTAATAACTGTTAGAACTGGTAATAAACGAAACGGCGGTAGTTGAAATTCAGGAATTTCTGGAGTGAGCCCCATGTACCTCATGAGCGTTTCTAAACACTCACCCTATAGGTATTGGATTGGACTACAATACCAATTTTCTTTAACACTCTACTAACATTCCAGCGGAGTTTATAAGGAAAAAACCGCGCTAAATACGCTTTTCGTCGAAAATTTTGGTAATTTATTGTGCTGCTCTCGTCATTTTCCCACAAATGGGAATTTTATGGGATAGTTGCCTTATTGGGAGTTATCGATATAACAAATTTAATCAAAATCGTTAGAGCCGTTTTTGAGAAAAAAATATTTGGTGTATGATAACTATAGTTAACTTTCGGTGGATTTCATCATACCCTCCTTTTGGCGTCCCATCGTGGCCTACGGGCGAGATATCAAGTTTGAGCTGATTTGATACGGTGGTTTTCTCTAGAAATCATTCACAGACACACACACACAGACTATTCCCCCAAATAGTGTTTTTTCGAACTCAGGGGGGTCTCAAACGTTAAGATCTGAAGAAAACCCAAAAATTTTTCTTCAGCCGATTACATAACTTTCCTTTCTACTTTGTAGATCCAAGAAAAATAAAAATCGCTGAGTGCTCCTAAGGCGAAGAAACGTCGTCACTCAGTTAACTTGGTAAAAACACGTTTTATGTAAAAAGTGGTAGCTCTAAATGTTCCGGAATATATCGAGGTGCTCATGGTAATTATTGAGCGGTATGTATACAAATAGTCAACAAATCTTTAGAGGATCGTGTTTACTGTGTGAAATTATCTTGTCAAATCTGCGAGAAATTATTGGACCATCACGTTGATTGTTTTGAGAGTGCTAGTAAGCTATGAGTGGATTTATAAGGAAAAAATTGAATTCTTCTCCGAAACGCTGAAAATATTTTTGACTTGTCCGAAACTAACTGTAGTTATCGCAGTGATATCTTGAATTATCAGTAGGAAAACGGTAAACCGGGAAGAAAAGAGTAAGATACTTCACTTAGTACAAATAAATGAAACGGACGAGTGTGCAGATACTAGCGCCAAAGAACGAGGTATCACGAAAAATGCGTAAATACTCTGATTTACAAAAAAAACTTCCGATTAGGTAGTTGTTAGCAGGAATGACGAGGAACATTGATTCGATGGAAAACAAGGCCACTCGACGGAAATTCGAATTCGTTACAGGAAAACGAGGATTATTGAGAGGTCGAACGTCTTGGGCTTTCAAGGGGACAACGGGTTACGGTTCAATGTTCAGTTGAAAGTTTAAGGCGATAATAGCATCCTACAAATATATGGTGCGACGCAATGACTCTGCTCACCCCCACACGGCAGCAATTTCCCTCGCTCTTCCAAAAAAAACTAATCTGGTTTTTCCTACTTTATAAGAACTTGCGGTAACGCTCCAGGGAACGATTAGCATCCGAATTCACTCATGGGAACGGTGGGAGAAAGAGCCGTTCAGGACTGAGGTGGGCTCACTGTCAAGGTACGCTGATGGTTCTATGAGCGGGGGAGGGGGCTGGTCGGGACATGTAGGGTCCAATTTCAGCCTCGCCAAGCCACTGGGAGAGTATGCCACGGTACATCAAGCGGAAATTCTAGCCATACAGATCTGCGCAGAAGAGATCCTGACAAAGGACACAAGAGTAAGCGGATCTGCATATTATCGAACAGTCAGGCTGTCTTTAAAGCCATGCAATACGTACACCTTCAGATCCAGGCTGACATGGGAATGTCTTCAGGCGCTCAAACGACTCAGTGCCCATTGTAGGTCTCTTATCTAGGTGCTGGGCCATAGAGGGCACGAGGGCATTGAAAAAGTAGGCTGCCTTGCGAAAAGGAGCACAGAAGCCCTACCCATAGCCTGGAGCCCTGCACAGAAACAACAAAATGTGGTCAAATGAGAGACACAGGAAACTCCCCCATTGTTTTGTCGCTAGCCACGACTAAAATAGGCTAAAAGGCTCACTTCGCCTTCTTGTTCAAGGGCGAAGGCAATGCCAACACTCTCCAAACAGGATCTAAGAGTCCTTACTAGCTTCCTCACTGTCACTGACACTGCGCACTTAGGCACCTTGACAAGATGGGCACTTCAGAGGCAGTCGAGTACACATTTGTGAGGAGGACGAAACGGCCGAGCATATTCTCTGTGACTGCCCAGTCTTGGCAGCTAGGCGCTCTGAATATTTTCCCCAGGGGTTCATCAAACTCCAAACCATTGCGAAGTCTGTGGCAAAAAGCATACTCAGTTTCTTAAAAGATCTTTATGGCTAGAATTTCCGCTTGGCATACAGTGTGGCTTGGCGAGACTGAAGTTGGACTCTACGATGTCCCGACCAGCCCCCCTCCCCCCATCACTTATTCAATAATCAGCGTACCATGGCAGTGAGCCCACATCAGTCCTTAACGGCCCTCTCTATGTAGCGGCAGTGACAAAGAGACTGTCTCGTGTGTCCTCGGATAAAAATAAAGAACTGGTTGTGCTTAGTGCTCCGGATATTTTTGGCTTGTCAGTACTTACTTCACGACCATCGTTGAGTATGCAATGCATAAACAATTTATGGGGCTGCGAACGTGAGGAATATTTACTCAGAGTTTTGAAGTCTTCATAGTGAACAAATATCATCTGATAAAATCGTCTTTGTGAACAAGAATGTGTATACACAGCTGGACCAAATCAGCTCAAATTTTATGTGCAGTTTGCAGAAACACAAGAGAAAGTCGTTCCACAGTTATTATGGTGACTTAATTATTATTTATTATTGAACTCAGACCTTTTAGGAAACCTTTTTTTTATATGGTGGCCTCCCGTCACATTGTGCCAGTCTTGAGGAAAGTCAGGTACCTCGTTAAGCTTAAGGACCAGGTTAAATATCGATAGCTCAGATTATTGAGTGAATCAATAATTTAAGTGAACAACTTTAATCGAATAAAATGAATATGGCTCTGTTTGTAAGGTAAAGAAAGGGGCGCTGATAATAAAAAAATATGAAACCAAGTAAATAACTGATAACGAAATTGAAATTTTCCTGGTGAACGCGTTACTGAAGTTGATCAACTTGAAGGTGTGTTTTCTAGCAACCTACACCAAAATCAAGGCTCCCTCCATCTATTTCTGTGGCTATCCATAGAACGGATATGATAGCAGAGGAGGATCGAAAAATCAAATTTACCGAAAAGCGAATGATATTTTTTCCGATTTTCTTATTACGGCTCTGACGATATTGATTTACGCTAACTCTAAGGGTAACTAACTTGCCCCTACATTTCGTTCTCTATAAAGGTATCTATCTAAAAGCATTCCCGTTAGTGTATCGCCGTTTTAACATGATTTGCAAATTGTGTGTTGCTAAGCACCAGGTGTTTAATATTGGTTTATTATTCATATTGAATAATAACCCCATGTTTTCGGTCACAAAACATTTTTAACAACCCCCCCTCAAAATTTGATACTTTACGTTTCAAGACATGGGGATTCCGAATCTGCAATGGCTGTCCGCCGTCACTCGTCCGGGCCGTTCTGTGCTTTTAACGTGGTCTGAAACAGTTAAAAAATTAACAAAACGCAGTATAATCGCAAATAAGCCGTGTTTCGTATCGTTTTCAGGGTATTTTTACATCCTGGGTCAAAAGGAACGAGTATCAGACGTGTACAACTGCGTATAGGGATATTACAGTAATTATTAGAGTCAACTAATTGAAAGAACTCGTGGGAACTACAGCAGAAGTCAACGTTTCGTCGTTAGTACTCCCTTCCTCCCGTCTCATCAAAACCACCCGCCCGCTCGGCTCGCAACGTCATACCAATTGCCGAGGGTTTGCTGGAAGTCCCTGTCCCAATTTCCCCGACTCTTTTTGCCCGACAGGGCGGACGAAGGTTAGGGCCGATGAGGCCTGCACTTCCTCCGCACACCCCTACATCGGATCATAAATGCCTACAGACGTTTACGGGCGCCTGGCACCGGGGGAATATTTAGTTTCCATAGTTCCATTGTAGCCAGGTCATGTTTCGTATGGTTTACTAGTATTTTTCGATGCTGAATCGAATGGAATGGGTCTCGAAGCAGTAGTACTAGGTCAAGCTGTTCATGAGAATAATAAACCGTTGTGTAATAATTTGCACGGTTTTCAGTCGAGTGATATTGGGTAAGCCAGTTCCTTAGGGGAAATGCCGACAACAACGCACAGCTCAGCTTTTTTTTTCTTCAAAGCATCCCGCACAACTTGCGCCTCCAGGGTTGACTAAACAAGAAGCCACGCGCTGCTTGACTGCAGTTCCTGCAACAGGGAGGGACGATTGTTCCAAGAGCAGCCAGGCTAAGACAAAAACAGGTGGCCGCAGTTGATCTCTTCCTTCAAAACTTGCCAATTTCTTCAATTGGGAAACCACATTAAGAATTCCTCCCAGATGGGACGGGATCCCCCATGGTCATACATTCAAGTGGTAACACATGAGCAAGAGCTCTCTACCGGATGTTTGGCTAAATGACGACCAGTCATACCTCTACAGGTTTAGGGTCGGTGGATGCTGAGCAAGTACCCGTGCTCTCGCATCGTTGCTAAAACGTTGCTACTGATGTGATTCTAGTACGGGTGTTAAGGAAGGTAGGTTTGATGGGGAAACAAACCTGATATCCCAGCAGAACGCTCCAGTAATCGACGTGTGCCTCACTGAATTTTATTTAATTGCCTCGACGTACAGTTCTGAAATGTACGGTAACTTAAATAGTTACCATACATGGAATATGAAGGTACCATTTCATATACGATACGCCATATGGTAAGCATATTTAACGTTTATTGTAATATCACATGGAGGAAGACCACAACAAGATCCGTTTTTCGAATGTTCGTGTCCATCAAAAATACAATATCTACAAAAATATATGAATATAAGTCAAGTAGACAGACTTCACGGCACTTTATCTTGGTTATCATAACGACGTTTCAAGGTGCGGTACTTCTTTAACATGTACAGGGCTTCGATTTCCTTTTTGACAAACTCCCCGTGTTTGATCATTTTTTCAATTTGCTCTGGATCGGAAACTCCTCTATTCTTCGAGAAGGCGTTTTTGAGCCTGCCCCGAAAATAGTCGAAACCTTGTGGCCAGTCTTTTCCCAAATGGAGGAGCTGAAAAGAGTAGAAGGAAAAGTTGACGCTTTAGACTTGTGAGTTACGAGAAGCTTGCAATAATACGAGATAACTGAGCGCCTCGGGAGCTATTTCAAGGTAATATTTATAATCGAGAGATTCGTTCAGAATCCACTCGCAAATAATTCATTAAAATTACATTTCACGAGGTTTGCTTCTGTTAAGAATCAAAAACATTAATAATGAAACAAAAACTACCACGTGAGATGAAAAATAACCAATTTGGGCTCATTTTCCTCTCAAATTGTGGTGGGACCTTGAAAAACAACGCAAATACGTTTGAAGACGGTTATAAAAATATCTGGTGCGTAGCAACACACAACTTTCCGCCACCCCCGTAATTTCGAACACCACCTACATAGACGGGCGCTATATCTTCGTTCAACGCATTTTTAGAGGAACATTTATAGAGAACAAAATGTAGGGACTAGTTAGCTGAGAGTACTCCGAAAGTTTGATCGAAATCGTTAGAGCCGTTTTTGAGAAAATTGAAATACCGATCAATTAATGTTCGACGAATCTCCTTTTCTCAGTTAACGTGGCTTATATCTCCGTTCAACATATATATACAGAAATAGTTATGGAGAACAAAATGTTGGTATGGGTGACTAAAAGACACTTCATTAGGATTTATCACATCTGGTGAAAAAATTACCCTGGAACTTTCGGAAATGTTCGAAAAAACGTTATTTTCAACACATTTTCATTTTTATCTCTGCTCAATGGACTTTCAGAGGAACATTTATTGAGAACAATATGTAGGTATTAACTATTCGAAAATATCCTGAGAGTTTGATGATAATCGTTGAAGTCATTTTGCCAAAAAGCTTAAAAAACCTATTTTTGCTTCATAGGTCATTATCTCCGTT
Organism: Pachypeltis micranthus; assembly: GCA_020466155.1. Taxonomy (NCBI): domain Eukaryota; kingdom Metazoa; phylum Arthropoda; class Insecta; order Hemiptera; family Miridae; genus Pachypeltis; species Pachypeltis micranthus. Next base: position 28,008,845 of record CM035774.1, on the reverse strand, counting down.
CACCGTATTTTCATGGAGATATGTATAGAGAAGAAAAGTTAGGTATTGATTAGGAGAAGATAATTTGAAAGTGTAATAAAAATCGTTAGAGCCGTTTTCGAGAAAAAATCGAAAAACCCTAGTTTTTGGTACATTTTCGTCCCCCACCCCCCCTTCCCATCGGCCGAAATCGTCCATAACCTTATTTTGGTGTCTACAAAAAATAACGAACAAAACAAAAAAAGAACCAGCTCAATCGGATCAGCCGTTCTCCCGCAAATCGAACTACAGACACACACACACACACATACACACACACATACACACACACATACACACACACACGGACCACGCGCCGAAATTAGGTTTTTTAGACTCAGTAGGGTCTGAAACGTAAAGATCTGAAGAAAACCCAAATTTTTTTTTTGGGCCGATTACTATACTTTCCTTCCCTTCGGGTAGCGGAAAGTAAAAAGTAGCTTCTCATATTTTTTGAGCATGACTATCATTATCTGAATTTGATTTTAGGGAAAACCATACTCTTACTGGAAATTGTTACAATTGTGGTTAAAACGTGGTCCCTGGGATGTATTCAAAGTGCGTTCCAGCTGTTGGGTCGAAAATTTAGAACGAAAGGAGAATGAAAATCAAATCTCCTTCGGTTATCGAATTAATAAAATTAGTTGTGGTATTGATTATGTATGTGACGTGACTCGAAATTTTCGGTAAAGTTGTAAAACGTGTTAGTAAATCGAGCAGTTTTATAAACGAAGGAGGAAAGCCTATTCAACATTTACATAGGAACATCTGCCTGTGAATTCTTGTTTGAGCGTGTCTAGTGCCTTCTGTCCAGCGGCTATAACAAATATTCGGACTGGGCTGAAGTTAGCTACATATTCATAATCGAAAGTTTGCCCAGCCATCCTGGATGGTCGCAGCGGCTGACACGAAACATATTTGGAATCAGCAGAGAAATGTCTAGATGGCCCTTTTTCGGTTTTTTGAAATTTGGCCGAGTTCGAAAATGGCTACCTTATAAAAGCTTTGACCGTTTGCCCTGAGAAAACGGCTTGTCCAAAATATAAATATGACACATATTTAGAATCAGGCCGAATTTCAAGAAACCGAAAAAGGGCCATCAGACATTTCTCAGCTGATTCCAAATATGTTTGGTGTCAGCCGCTGCGACCATTCAGGATGGCTGGGCAAACGGTCAAACTTTCCATTATGAATATGTAGTTAACTTCAGCACAGTATATTCAGGGCGTAGCTACACACTAATTTCCGCAACCCCCGCAAATTCGACGACCTGCTATACGTACAGACGCTGTATTTTCGTTCAACACATTTCTACAAAAACAATCATTGGAGCCTTTTTTGAGAAAACGATTAATATTCGAAAAATCTCGTTTTCCGAGCTGTCATGGATTATATTTCCGCACAACAGATATTCGATGCGATTCTACTCAAATCCAGTGAAGCAGTTACTCTAGAAATTACGAAAATGTTCAAAAAACGTATTTTCGACACTTTTATTTTTATCTCTGTTCAATGGACTGTCAGAGAAACATTTATTGAGAACAATATATGGGTATTAAGTATTTGAAAACACCCTGTGAGTTAGGTGAAAATCTCGAGAAAAGCCCTTTCGGTAGCGGTAAGTTAAAATTGAGAAAGGGGAGGTTAAGTCACATTGTTGAGGAAGGAAAATTCGTAGGGCAAGTGCGTCATAATTGTTGGAAAATCGAACACAAATTGTTAATACAACGACTAAAAACTATTGGAAGAGCAATTCAACAAGCGCAGAACTCGATTGTGAAACGTGTTCAACATTTCGAAAGACGAACAGAAATCTTTAAACAATTCCGTTGTGAATTCGGAGGTGAAAATGTCTCGAGGATCTTAAAGGCGTTGTTTCCAGCTGCCAGTGCAAACATAAAGAAAACGAGAGTCAAGTGTCGGGGAATGGAGTTAAATTCTTGCTGCTAATCCAATCAATTTTCACTCGGTTCATACACACTTGATACAGTTTCATAATATACAGAGCTGCTTTCTAAACCACGACCTTCATTGCAAATTCAACGCATAGAACATTATGCGAGTGTTAACCAGATTTTTCTAGGAAAGATGATTGTGTCCACCATTCTGGAGTTATAGGAGAAACGCTGCTAAAAAAACTCAGACACGACAAAACGACGTTAGTTTGCATTCCAAAATTCCCGGGGTTGCTCCTAATTTCTACACGTTCGTTATTAAACCCTCTCCGTAAAGGTAGTTTACCCGAATACTACTCTAATTAAAAAAAAAAAAGTTAATATCATGTGAGGGGGAATTTATATGGAAAAAAGCTGCGCTAAAATCGTTTTTTTTGTGGGAAGTTTAGAGGATAATTTAGTGTGCTCGTCTCGTCATTTTCCTGCAAATGAGAATTTTATGGTACTGTAGTCGCTGCATTACGAGCTGTTTTTACTTTCCTTGGCTCTACGAAGTAGAAAGGAAAGTTATGTAATCCGCTGAAGAAAAATTTTTGGGTTTTCTTCAGATCTTAACGTTTGAGACCCCCCTGAGTTCGAAAAAACACTATTTGGGGGAATAGTCTGTGTGTGTGTGTCTGTGAATGATTTCTAGAGAAAACCACCGTATCAAATCAGCTCAAACTTGATATCTCGCCCGTAGGCCACGATGGGACGCCAAAAGGAGGGTATGATGAAATCCACCGAAAGTTAACTATAGTTATCATACACCAAATATTTTTTTCTCAAAAACGGCTCTAACGATTTTGATTAAATTTGTTATATCGATAACTCCCAATAAGGCAACTATCCCATAAAATTCCCATTTGTGGGAAAATGACGAGAGCAGCACAATAAATTACCAAAATTTTCGACGAAAAGCGTATTTAGCGCGGTTTTTTCCTTATAAACTCCGCTGGAATGTTAGTAGAGTGTTAAAGAAAATTGGTATTGTAGTCCAATCCCATACCTAAAGGGTGAGTGTTTAAAAACGCCCATGAGATACATGGGGCTCACTCCAGAAATTCCTGAATTTCAACTACCGCTGTTTCGCTTACTACCAGTTCTAACAGTTATTACCCAATAACTCTGTCAAAGTGATTACTATCTTTCTTAAAAAAATTCGTGTTTACCAGCCTCATTAATTTTCTGTGTACCAATTGCTCAATAATGGTCCTGCAATGAGTACGAGCAGCACAATAAATTCCAGAACTGTATGCGCTACCTCTTCCTGCTGCTGTGACGTGTTGTTTGACCAAGTTCAAAGGAACTGAGTGATAAATGCATAGATTAAATAGAATTAGCCATGTACAAAGTGAATTGACGGAGAGGTAAGGAAAGTTGTGTGTTGCAACGCACTAGATATTTTTTTATCGTACAAAAAATGAAATCAAAAAGCAGCTGTTTCAGAGAAGAAACGATCTATTGTTTTGAGAACCTTGATAACTATAGATAGTTTAAGGACCGATTATGTAAAGCCGGGTTTACACTATATAGCTGGAGAGCTATATAGCTCTGTTATATAGCATAGCTATATAAAAAAATAAGCTATATAGCTCCGTCAGCTACATATAGCTCTGCTAGAAGTAATTTTTGATGCTAATTTCTTGTAGCAGAGCTATACAGTATACAGCTGTTCAGTTCCTAGCCAGATGCCGAAGAAGAAGGTAGTTCTTGCAGCAGCTGCTGCTGTAGCCTGGTATTGGCCGATTAGGCACCTCATCTTCTTTTCTACTTCAGATAGACGCGGCGGCATTTAGGGAGGGGGTAGCTACATGTAGCTCTGCTACAAACAAAAATGCACGTGTAGCAGAGCTACATGTAGCAGAGCTAGACATAGCTCAGATTCCCTTTGATGTTTACCGAAACTTTTGGATAGCACGATATCTGCTATATAGCAGAGAAAATAGGGTTAAATTTGCTATATAGCCGGGCTATATAGCAAATCTCCAGTTTCACTTTTTGAACTTGTAGCCGAGTTATATAGCTGAGCTTTATATAGCTGTGCTATATAGCTCTGCTACATAGTGTAAACCCGGCATAACTTTCTTTCTCACTCCTAAGGGCTAAGGAAGGTCTTGAGATCCAGAAGTTAAGTTTTGGTCGTATAACTGGAGGGTGAAAGAGGGAATATAACCTGAACACAACCAGAGAGTTGTTAAGTGCCGTGAAAGTATTCGAACAGATACCAGTGGAATAATTATGAATGACGATACATTTCTCATTTACTGTTGCTATATTTAAGTTGAGCTAGAAGTGGTAAGAAGTTTGTAAAAGTCCTTGAAGCGAGTGACTTAAAATTATCTACTCACATTTTTGTAGAGCTCTACGACTCGGGCTCTCTGTGACATTTTATGACATAACGGCCAGAACGCAAGTTGTTATCAAACGTTGAAGGGAATGAAAACAGTTTTATCGTAACCTTCAGTAACCTCAAGGAGATTATGTCGGCGAAATAGAGGTGCTAGAGCATTCTAGCGGCTGCTTAGATGAAGTGACGTCTGAGTGGTGTTAGCAATGCTCAACAGAGCGCTCTAGAAAGAGCAGCTATAGTAAATGAAATTGGCTTAGTTGACAGAAAATACTCGAGTGGACGTTTGAAGTTTTAGGACAGAATTCGTAATCCTCACATAGTTGAAAGGAAACGCTCAAGAGGAAGTCTGAAGTATCTACTGCCACTTGAGTTTTCTGGCAAAAGAGTACCTAATAATTTACAAATCACGGCTGGGTCACCAACTTCTCGAATTGATGTTCGTAATTTTTAAGGGTTTCCTACTCGAATCTAGTACTACCTAATTCTTGAGGAGAGTTTAGCTTTAGAATATGGAGGCTACTTTTTCGTCCATATGGATCTGACGTACTTGTTTCGGATATGTGAGTAGGTTTTTATGTCCACGTACTAATCAAGGAATGGGTGAGGATGAAATATAAGAGTTATTGAAGTGGTTTGAGAACAAACAGCCAGGTATACACAGTGTTGGGCGCACGAGGAGCTTGAATTGAGAAATGAACGTGGTGAGTGTGAGTGTTTAAACGCGAACAAGAGGGCCCTAAATACACGTGAACTGGTTGCTAACTTAGTGGTTGAACTAAGTGGGAGGAGGGAGAGAGAGAGAGAGAGAGAGAGAGAGAGAGAGAGAGAGAGAGAAAGAGAGAGAGAGAGAGAGAGAGAGAGAGAGAGAGAGAGAGAGAGAGAGAGAGAGAGAGAGAGAGAGAGAGAGAGAGAGAGAAAGAGAGAGATTGAAGCAGTTTATTTAACCCACCATAATTTAACCATAAGGCCCTCTCTTACATCATCCCTGGCAAACAATTTTGGTTACAACTTAAATCTTGAGCGGTGCACAGAGAAAAAACAAGAAAAAAATATAAACATAAATAAATCACTTCCGGATTGTCCTTTTTCTACGACTTGTGAGTGCTATTCCATTCTTTTCTACTCTTCATGTTCCTCTAAAAGCGCGTTTTTGCCAATTTTTTTGAAAGACGCAACTCTACCGGAGGTGTCAAATAAGTCTGGGTTCTCATTAAAAATTCGTACAGGGGTGGCAGTGAAATATTTATTGAAGATGGCGGTAAGATGGCGAGGGATTTGAATTAGGCCATGTCGTGTCTCATGTTGGTGAATTGTGAGGATAAATGCGAATTTTTCGGCGATATAGGGAGGGTTCTGGAATTTTAAGCTCTTAAATAGGAGCAGAGCAACAGTACATTTGATTTTTACTTTCCTTGGCTCTACGAAGTAGAAAGGAAAGTTATGTAATCGGCTGAAAAATTTTTTTTTGAGTTTTCTTCAGATCATTCCGTTTCAGACCCTCCCGAGTCCGAAAAACACTATTTGGGAAAATGGTCTGTGTGTCTAGGTGTGTGTCTGTGAACGATTTGTAGGGAAAACCACCTTACCAAATCAGCTCAAACTTGATATCTCGCCCGCACGTTACCATGGGACGCCAAAATAAGGGTATGAACAAAATCCACCGAAATTTAACTATAGTTATCATAGTGATCAAAACACCAAATATTTTTTTTCTCAGAAACGGCTCAAACAATTTTGATTAAATTTTTTATATTGATAGCTCTTGATATGACAACCATTCCATGAAATTCCCATTAGTGGGAAAATGACGAGAGCAGCACAATAAATTATCGAAATTTTCGACGAAATCGGTTTTAGCGCGGTTTTTAGAGAAAACAATCGAACCAACAACCAAATCAGCTAAAACATGATGTCTAGCCTGCAGGTTACCATGGGACGCCAAAATAAGGGTATGGACAAAATCTACTGAAAGTTAACTATAGTTATCATAGTGATGAAAACACCAAATTTTTTTTCTCAAAAACGGCTCTACCGATTTTGATTAAACTTTTTATATAGATAGCTCTCAATAAGATAATTATACCATAAAATTCTCATTTGAGGGAAAATGACGAAAGCAGCACAATAAATTATCAAAATTTTCGACGAAAAGCGTTTTTAGCGCAGGTTTTTTCTTATAAACTCCGCTGGAATCTTTGTAGAATGTTAAAAATTGGTATTGTAGTCCAATACAATACCTAACGGGTGAGTGTTTAAAAACCCTCATGAGATACATGGGGGTCACTCCAGAAATTCCGGATTTTCAACTACTGCCGTTTCGCTTACTACCAGTTCTAAAAGTTTTTACCCAACAACTCTGCAAAAGTAATAACTACCCTTCTTCAAAAACATTGTATTTACAGCCGCATTAATGATCTGTGTACCAATTGCTCAATAATGGTCCTGCGATGAGTACGAGCAGCACAATAAATCTGGAACTGTAAGCGCTACCGCTTCCTGCTGCCGTAAAGCGTTGTTTGACAAAGTTCAAATTAACTGAGTGATAAATAAATCGATTAAATAGAATTATCCATATACAAAGTGATTGTTGTAGAGCTAAGGAAAGTTGTGTGTTGCAACGCACCAGATATTTTGTTGGATCATCAGCCAGCCTAAGCTTTTACAGTACGGTGTAACGTGTTCATCCAACTTTAGCCTGTACATGAATCGTACCGAGGCATTTTGATCTCTCTGGATAGCCACCAGTTGCTCGCCATTGAGGTCACACAACGCCGCCAACCCATAACTGAGGTTATGGGCGACGAGTGCCTGTACTACTTAGAGTCTCACATGGTACGGGAATTCTGTAGCGAGTCGTCGAAGTTGGTACAAAGATCTAAAAATTTTCGCCGTTGTCTTCGATACCTGTGGCCACCAAGAGAGTGTGTCATAGAGATTCCATGGTTTATAAGTTCGGTACTGTATGACAGGTTCTGGTTGCTTATATGGACAGATGGGATCTCTCTAAGGTTGATCCCCGAGAGGTCTAGTGTACCCACACAGCATGGCTTTGCATTTCTGGGGGTTAACTGACATCCCGTGATTGCTACACGAGACTGTTAATGCTTCAAGCTCTCGATTTAATACCTGCACCAGCTCGACGACTCGTGAAACCCCTCCAGACAGATAAACCTGCAAGTCGCCTGCGTACAACATGTATCTGTTCTTTTTAAAAACCTTGGACACCGTATTTATTGGAAGCATCAGAGAGAGAGAGAGAGAGAGAGAGAGAGAGAGAGAGTGAGAGAGAGGGAGAGAGAGAGAGTGAGAGAGAGAGGGACAGAGAGAGAGATAGAGAGAGAGAGAGAGAGAGAGAGAGAGAGAGAGAGAGAGAGAGATTGAAGATGTTTATTTTACCATCAGGGGAAGTTAGGGCTATGCAGCCCTCTCTTCCACTTCCCCTGAAGACGAATTACAAAAAAACTCTACCTCTGCGGGTCTTATATAACTGACAATAAAAAAAATAGCCTTCACGCCACTCTTTACATTTCAACTAAACTAAACACATAATTCATCAACCTTCATGCCAAATAAATTACATGCATTCCAACAATTATACCACACACACACACACACATACACACATAATGCAGACACACACACCTTTCATACCAGCTGGTTGGGGTGGGTGAAAAAACCCCAGCCAGCCCCAAGCCCAACCCACCAATGGACCTCCCTCGGACCCGACCTTCAGGGCGTTATCCCGAGGGAAGTCCTGAGACGGCCCTGAAAATCAATAGAAAGGTAAAAAACTCATAATAACACTGAAATCATAAAATAAATTGATTAAGTAAGACGTAAATAAATAAACGAATTAGCTTAGCCCCAGCCTAATCCTATCCCGCCTCCCCGGGACTGGCTGAGGCCACCCACTTACGAGTACACGCTGCCATTCATACGCACTATCATACCGACCCACTGCTGAATTTGAGAAGGGTGAGTACTGGTATATTCCTCCCCTTCTCAGCAGTGACATTCCTAACCGAAACTATTTACAACACAGAAAATAACAATAAAGCACACATTAAATTTAACTGGAATAACAATGAACAGTAAGTAACAACATGCAATTAATATATTTTTATGGACACAATTGAATAAATAAGAGTGAACGCGAAGGACTTAACATACATTTCCAGGTAACTAGCTACTACAGGTATTAATTTTCAGAACAAACTTTGTGCACGCTTCGCTATCTTAATTTGCATAAAGTGTTATTATGTTAATACGCTTCCAATAGTCTTTCTCTAAATTTGTCCTTAAACGTCTCCAATTTCTGCGTTAGATCAAAACAGCTCAACGTTATCATTGAATAGTTTAGCTCCCTGCACAATGAAGGATCTTGCGAGCATCGACGTCCGTATGTCCGGGTATTCTCAAAATTCTGTTTCTGCTGCGAGTATTCCGCTCCTTCAGAAACTGGAACCCCTCATACAAGTACGGTGGTCTGCGGGTCTTCAAAACCTTGAATACTAACGCAGCCATCTGGAGACGTCTGCGTTCTCGTACCTTGAGCCATCGCAATCTTTTATAATGTGGTGTCACATGTTCGTTCCAGCGCAACCTCAGGGCAAATCTAAGCGCCGCGTTTTCTGCCCTCTGAAGCCTGTCCAAATCTTCACTTCGTAAGTCGCACATTGCAGTAGCAGCATAATCAAAGCTCGGGAAGATCAAGGTTTGAACCAACTTGAGTCGTACAGCCGCCGGAAAATCCACAGTCGACTCGCCGCAACTGGCAAATCCCCCGAAAGACCGCACTGCAAATCTGGGTGGTTTGTAGGTCCCAGCTCAGAGTGTTCTGGACTAGGATTCCCAGGTTCTTGGTCGCTTCAACATATTCCAGCGTGACATTGTCATATACCACCCTGGGAGCCGTGCCAATGTCCAGTTTGGACAGTATTTTAGGATAACCAATCAGCATCGCAGAGAGAGAGAGAGAGAGAGAGAGAGAGAGAGAGAGAGAGAGAGAGAGAGAGAGAGAGAGAGAGAGCTGCGACTTGTGCGAGAGCTGAGAGACGAGTGTCTGTTGTGAGAACTGGGAGACGACTGAGTGTTGGAGGAATGTAAATTGAGGGGTGGGAAAAGGATATTTTGAGAAGTCCAGAAAAAGGGGAAATACGTTGTCGCTTGGAAATAACTGAAGAGCTGGACTTTCCTACAGCTAGCAAACAGAACGACTTGAGATCAAACAGGTGACAAACACTGACGATGAGACAGACAATCAGTTCCGTTAGGGCAAGTGCAGATATTCGGAGGTCAGAAATCCATCTGAGTCGATTGAGGTGAGGTGAGGTGTGAGTTCTGAAAAGTGAGTGAAAACTGAGTGAATCCCTGGGTGTGCATACACAGGTACCCCACCCCTCACCTTATGGGAGAGGGAAGAATGAGTTGTCCCTCGTCAACTTGAACTGTGTAGCTTTTGGCTGGCTACTATTTTGTCGAATTCAGTAGTAAAATAAACAAATTATTTACTTAAAGTTGCGAAATGGTGAAATTTATAATATGTACCGAAAAAAGCTGCAAATTATTACACAACAGTTTATTATTCTCTTGTATAGATTGGTTGTGACCCATATTATCAAACGTCCGAAAATATCAAAAATATAACGTCAATGTTTGTAGAGCCCTTTCCGAGACTCATCCCATGCGGTTCAGCATCGAAAAATACTTGTTAACGATACGATACATGACCGCTACAATAGGAAAACGAAAATTTACCTAGCGGCTGGTAATTGGAACAATGTGAGGAGTCGAACTGACGGGTGTTTGGAGTGGGACGGGAGAGAGAGCGGGAAATGAGCACAGTTGTGGGAGAAACAACAGCTTTCGTTATATCGTTCGTAACTTCCTTCGAGTAGTGAAATTTTCCACTCTATATTTACTGTGATTTAACTGTTGTTCATCGGGACGCAGTCCTGCACCTCTGAGACCCATTCTATTCGACTTTGCATCCAAACATATTAGTTAACGGTACGAAACATGAAAGTTGACAATTTTCTAGGTGGCGCTAGGTGAGTGACATGAGGCGACGAGTCTAACTGACTGGAGGTAGTAGAAATTGCCGCACTATTTTTGGTGTAATTTCATCTAAATTGGTTTTTAATTTGTTTGTTTTTACCTAACACCTAGGCCTACTGAATCCAAAACACCTCATTTCGGCGTGTTGTTAGTGTGTGTGTCTGTGTCTGTAGTTAAATTTGCATAAGAAGGGCTAAACCGATTGAGCTTGTTCCATTTTAGTTTAGTTCATTATTTTTTGACGACGAGAAAACAAGGTTATATGCGATTTCCATCCATGGAAAAGCGGAGTGAGGTACCAAACTGTACCAAAAACCTACGGGGCTTCGCCTTTTTCTAATAAACGGCTATAACGGTTTTGATTAAACTTTCAAATTGTCTTTTACAGATTGGTACCCAACTTTTCTTCTCCGTACGCGTTTCCACGGAAATTCGGCGAAAGGAGATATAGGCCTACGAAGCTAAAATAGGTTTTGACATTTTGTCTTTAATTTGCTACATAAACTCGAAAGTGTAACGCGGGAGATGTTACGCGGGATACGTAACGGAGAAGCGTCACGAAATTTGTGTTGGGTTAGGTGCATGGTAACGTCTGTTACAAAATCTAACGCTTGGTAACATCACACGTTTTAATAACCTCAGTGAACTAAGTGATGATGTCAATTGCAACTGACGCGGCCATTATATTGAAACCATCAACGAGCACAATCAAACGTAGTTATCATTGCATAAACCAAAAACCAAAATAAAAGACATAAAATGTTCCTAGTGGTTGCGTACTTGTACGGAAGCTGTACCCACCGTTTGTGTAAATGTTTCTTTCGCGCCCGTTAGTTACGTGGACAGTCCCTAAAAACAACAGTAACACGAAATTTTCGTTCATGGAAAAATGACGGGAAAGCCACAATAAATAATCAAACTTTTCGACAATTTGTGTTGTCTTATAAATACCATTCACATGGTACTACCGTTCTCACAAAAATTAGGTTGATAGTTCATTAAGCCTGCCTGCTCGATGGCCGTTTAATTAGAAATAATTAGGTATGACTCGCGAAATTCCGGAATTCAAACGACAATCGTCTGTTTGACCAATTTTTACGCTTTTTGGCGAAACGGCTTTTACTATTTTCACCAAACTCACAGGATGTTTTCAAGTAATCAATACCTATATATTGCTCTCAATAAATGTTCCTCTGACAGTCCGCTGAACAGAGATTAAAATCAATAAATGTCGAAAATAATGATTTTTTGAAAATTTTCGTAATTTTCTCAGTAACTGCGTTTTCCGTGATTATTTCTGTATCTATCTGTTGAACGGAGATATAAGCTATGATAGCTCGGAAAAAGAGATATATTCATTTATCGTTTTTCCAATTTTCTCAAAAACGGTTTCAAGCAAATTTACAGAGTACCCTCAACCAATTGGTACATGCATTTTGTTCCGCATAACGCAAAATGCGTTAAACGAAGATACAGGGCCCATATATACGGCGGGTCGTCGAGTTCATGGGGATTGCGGAAAGTTGTGCGTTGCTACTTATTTTGATGTGGTTAGACAGTATGTATTATAACGTAGCATTTACATAATTAATAAATGTAAAACGGAATTATCACTCAAATTTTTCTAGTTGAGGCGCCAGTAGGTATAATTTTGATATCATTAAAGAGTGTAGGTATCTCATCTTCAGCTCTCGTTGCCCTGGGAGCGAGAACTTCGTGAATACAAAACCCACGGTAGATACTCCATGACGAAACCGCACATAACACAAAAACGTCACCCTCGCGGGTGGAAAATTCGGAGGGACGCGGACCTCAGCTCGTTCCTGTCAGATCCGCACATGCGCCGAAACGTTCGCCGTCCGCCAAAATCAATTGCATCCCCCACCTTCTGGATGAACGGCAGAGCTGACGGGAACATTGCGGGGTAAAACGCCGGTCGTGTTCGATCCGAGAGAACCGAAAATATCGAGGACATCCGACGATCTGAACGACGATTACAGTTAAAAAAAAAAATCAAAAAAAAATTCTACGGGCCGTTATAACGATATAAAGGTTATGACTCGGACGATTAAAATCGATCTGTTCCTCTTTCGCTCGTTCGGAGGTTTAATATAACAAGAGCGAGGGTCGTTTGAAGATGGGAGACATCAAACAGGTCAACTTGGACAAACCACGATGGGACCAAGGAACGTACTTGGGGCGAGCGAGACATTTTTTCGCGGTGACCAACCCACTGAATTTGCTGCAGTCTTCGGCTGCTTTGGACGAAGCCAGAAATGTGGTCGAAAGGCACAGGTAATTCGAATCTTATCCTATGTGAATTATCAATCACTTCAAGGAGTGGACCACACTAGGGCACTCAATTTTGTTCATTTCTCCGTAACATAAGTTTTTTTGCTTTTGGTTGTTAATTTCCAAACGCCTCATTACATATTTGGGTGGAAACTAGTCGCCCCCATTTTCAGTCACCACACCCTGACCTGCAAGTTCATTAATTCGAAAGATTATCTCAAATCCTACCATATCTGCCTAAAACCAAAAATAAACGTAAAACTCTTCGAAAAATTCGTGTTTTCAAGATTTTTTCCTTTCCATCATCTAAATTCCGAACCGATCTCGGAAAGTAGCGTGAAGCAAAAACATTGTTTTGTTATCTATACTAAAAATTACTTGCTATCTTGCGAGATGGCTGTAACTAAGCTTAAATCGAGAGATAAAGAATTTTATGACTTCCTAAGAGCAGGCCGGTAGAAGCGCCAACAAATTATTACAATTTTATATAATTAAAATAAACCATTTCTTTCGAAGCGTTGATGTAAAAAGAGCTTAAATCGGAGATTAGTATGATACCAATCGGCGATCACATGCGAAATGGTGGTGGTTATGTTCAAGGAAGGTTACTAAGTGACACCTTAGCCTCGTATGGTATACTGTTTCTGTTAGCCCATTTCGGTTTATTATTCACTCGGAATGACACACCTATGATTTCTTCCCGGCCTGCTCTTATATCCTGCTTTGCCTCCAGTTCGTTTGGTCGCGGCGTGCCAATTGCCTAGCGTCGCCCAGAAAATGCCTATTTTCCGGCGTAGTCAGGTCATGTTTCGTATCGTTCGCTAGTATTTCTCAAGGTTGAATCGAATGGGATGGGTCTCGGAGGTGAGCGACGCGTCAAGCTGTGCAGTCGAACGGAACGTTTTAATTTCCTTTCAAAAAGTCAAGTAATCGACTGAAATTATTATTTGTAGTTCCCTTCAAATAATAAGTTCCCTTTTCCGAAGGCCCCTAAAAACGCCATTTGAGTAAACGGTATGCGTGAGTCAGTAACCGCGATTGAGAGAGAAATTCTGTGCAAATTTAAATTTAATTTTTGGTACTTACCCGCGCGCCGGACCACCCGTATCCTCGTGAGTGAAGTCCAAGGGAATGGACTAGCCGGTTCTATCTAGTAGGTAATAATGTATAATGCTATGTAATCAATCTGAATATAATAAATATCAAATCATCAAGCTATGCAAGCGGGTATAATTCTGTAATCGCTCGTAATATATCCTCAAAAAAGGACGTCCCTCTACTGTTCCTCCACATAAACTCTGCGGAATATGAGTCTGTGTGGTGGCATGCTGCGCTCCGGTGCTGTTCATTACGCCTTTTCGCAGAACCTCAGAGCCTTTCAATATTTTGGGTGAGGCTGTTGTTCTCATTGTGTATATACACTTCATGTACATGTTGTGTCGCCAGTCTTGGAGTAAACTACTAGATGGAACCCGAGTATCAACTCCAAAAGCCAACAGGAGCGTGTGGAAACATGCGTACGTCTGATTTTGTCCAGCGACAGACAATTGAACGAATACAACAACCAAATGTGCGTTTCGAACTTTCCGCTAAATGCCAATTAGAATTTGATCAACTTGAAAGTGTGTCTCGAGCAAACTATGCCCGTATTTTGCTCAATCCACCTATTTCTGCAGCTAACAGTTGCGTAGAGATGTAAGCCAACATTTGGTGTCCAATTTTAACACGATCATTTTTCCAAGATTCTTAGAAACGGCTGCAAACTCGATCAAACTTAACTAGTACCTACATTTTGTTTGGTGTTTCCACAGACTTTCGCCTAATAGTTGTGGTGAGTGGGGAGGGTGAGGCTTTCTGACGGCTGAAATTTTTTATATTGATCATGGTGATCCGAACACCAAATTTTTTTTCTCAAAAATGGCTCCAACGGTTTTGATTAAATTGTCTATATAAACAGCTTCTCATGAGATGACAATACCGTAAAATTCCCATCTGTGGAAAAATTCTTCCAAACATTTTGCCAAAAATCTAGCTTAGCGTAATTTTAACTTTCCATTGCCCAAAGGGTAACAAAATTTTCAAAAAAGTTGGATTTTTACCAGATCTTTACGTTTTAAGGCCTACTGAATCCAAAAAACCTAATTTACGCTCTTGGGTTGTATGTGCGCGCGTCTGTACTTCAATTTGGCTTAACCGATCGAGGCTCATCACTGGTTTTGTTCATCGTTTTTTGACAAAGCGAAAATCACGTTATTGGCGACGTCCATTGACCGGAAACGGGGATGGGGGACCAAAACGTACCAAAAAATAGGGATTTTCGCTTATTCTATGAACGGTTTTGATCAAACTCACGGCGTGCTATTAACTAACTAGTACCATAAATGTTTGCGTAGAACGAACAAAGATGTGCTGAACGAAGATTTAGCGGAAAGTTATGTGTTGCTACGGACCAGACTTTCTTTGACATTCCCCTAATTTTTGTATCTGCCGTGATGTGAACGCGCACTGGAGGGTTGTATATTGTTTACGCTCGTTGTGTACATACAACGAGATTCAATAGAACGAAAATTGAAAGACAGCCTCGTGCATTGACAGGTTTATGTGTCATATCCATCAGTTTAATGAAAGCTTTTTATCTCTCTAAGCGCGCACCTTTTGATATTAAATTATCAACGAATGTAAACAGTCAGGAAGGACGTCAAAATACACGCTGTATTCACGCGTTTCACTTAAACGTTACACGAGAAACGAAACTGAGAGCCAGGTTCCGCAAGATGGAACCACCGTCCTACTGTCAAGAGCCACAAAGCCAGAATCGAAGATCACATTTTACTTTTTAATCGGTTTTTTGTGTGACAACTTTTATCTCGAGCGACCGCTTGACTCGTTTGACGCTGCTCGTCAATCTGTAGGCTCAATAAACGCGTTGCCCTTGATTTGCGAAGTGCTGAGCCAATTAGTCAGAGTAGTTTAGTTGGTTTAATAATCAATGACGAATACATAACGAGGATGTGCCCTCTTCCTTCTCGCGATTCGCATGTACGGTCAAGGTCGAACATTATCACCCGTTGATCGTTGATCGCTGGGAACAATTGAGAACCCTTTCGGCTCGATTGGGGCAAAGGTCAGTAAATTTAACTGGACCGAATGTCGCCAAATCGTTACGAAAAACCACGATTCGGCAGGACCATATTTTAGTTCAGTACCATGGTTTACTTGTTTAGTGGGTCATAGTTCAGTTTACTTTTTCCAGTTGAAAATGGTGACAAAAAGAAAGCTGATGCTTCTTCAGTTTGTTTTTCCCGTTTGGAAACTCCATAATCCAACTGAATCTTACCTAGATTTATTTTGTCTTAGAAATTGTGCCAGAAATGTAGATTTTCCAAACAACATACGCTTTCAAAACGAATTTGCGAGTTTTTAAAATTATCCATAAATATTTTCACGTAATATATCAATACTTAATTAAAAAATATAACCGGATTGTTGAATAAAATAAAATATAGATTTTGCATATCAATTCAAGAATTTTGGCAGTTTTTGAGGAGTGTCATGTTGGTTTTTATCATGAGAAATCTGGCAAACTTGATACCTTACATGCCAGAACGGAAGTTGCTTGTAGTTCAGTTCAACTGTATTAGCGAGTCACCCGGGATGTTTCGCAGACGTGAATAACAGCAAACAATGAGCCGACCGAGTCGCGAGAATTTCGGCCTAACCGGGCGAGATATTCTAAAACAAACAAAGATGGCGGTTACGTAAGCGAGAGTAGAGTTGGATCAAATTCATACTCCGTCAGAACAACTTAGGATCTACAAGTAGTTGACAAGAGCGGCTTTACGTGGGTATTTGCCAGCTTTACACGAGCACAAACTGGCAAAAACGAAGAGAAGCCAAAATAGCGCAACACGAAGAGGATGGTGCTCAATACTGAATGGACACAGGAAGTTTATGTTGTATAAGGCTAAAACTGAGGGATAGCATTTCAATTAAAGGTTTAACCAATGCTTCCCAATGACAGCTGGACTAGCGTGTGTCAAATGAAAAAGAGTTGGTGAAGTAATTTAACTTTCGAAGCTAAAGCAGATAAAGTCAAAAAGTCAGGACAAAAGCCGGTTTTACAAAGCCGTATTCCTGCCCATTGCGCAGTAGGGTGGGGCCCATGACAACGAGACAGGCAGCAGTGCATGAAGGCTACAGGGCGGCATACTGTTGGCAATCATTCCCAGTTTATCGGACGACATCCTACCTGACCCTAAAGGTGCTCGTGGGCATGCCACACGGACCTCCCCCCGTACTTGACACATAAACTCATACAGAAAAGCAATGTAGGTCCAAGTGACAAAATTGTGGTACAGGTTCCAGCAAGAGGAGGCCCAAGAATGGATAACCAGCCTGTGGAAGGAGAGGTGGGATACAGCAGTGAGGTAACGTACATCTTCTCATCAGTGAGATATCTCCTGCCGAAAGGATGGTGGCATTAGATTCTCCTAGTACTTTAGACGTTGCACGTTAAGGGACAGCTTGGGCCTCTGTAGGATCCCTCCTCGTGTCCTTTATGACTCGCCATCGACGAATGGGCATTCGAGAAATGGCAAGCAAGATGGGAATGCTCGTCAAAGGGACGTGACACGTATGAGTTCCTCGCCAACATCCGTGAACGTCTTGAAGCCTATAACCATTTTGCAGAGAAGGTGATGGCTAAGAAACGTGGTCATTGTTGATGTGTCCTTTTGAAACTTGCCCCCCAAGTAAATAGTTAGATCAGGTAGGAAACCAGATTAAAAACTCCTCCCAGATGGTACGAGATTCCTCAGCTCTCTACCGGGAGACTGGCTAACGACCAAATACCTGCCATACCTCCGCAGGTCTGAGTTCGGTGGATGCTGCAGAGGCCAACCTCTTGCATATTAGCGAAACCGCAACTTCCATGACTGATATAACCCTCGTCGAGGGCTTAGAAACAGTCATCAAATAAGGAAACAGACCTGTCCTTGATGACTGTTCCTTGTACGAGGATGGGCACAGACATACCCATCTACCACAAAGAGGGACTGCAGTGTCCGTTCTGTCCTCCAAATCCTGAACCCGGCCCCTGACTATCATTGCTTAAGGTTAGAGGGGAGGAGCCAAATCCAGTCAGGAAACCCACTCCTAAAGATCCGAGATAAGTGAGCGATTCTTCACTGGTATACAGCAGGGCACACTTGCCATGCTAAACTGTGCCCAGGCACACCAACTTTGGCAATCCACAGTGGCATGGCTTGACTGGACTTGTTATCAGGTTTTCTTATCAATAAGACTGTATCTGAACCACTGAACTTTAGCAATGAGCCTGGCCCACTGCTACTGCTGCTGGCTCAGGCTACTTCACTGTCACTTGGCGAGAAAACAGCTGGGTTAACAGTGACCCGTAAATATCAAGTGGCTTGAATTTTCTGGAAGTAATTGAGTAACTACGGGTTCGTCTTCTGTTTCATTACTTCCGCCTAAATTAAATCGTTATTTCCTGTACGTTCTCCATAGTAATCAAATTCTTTAAACGAAAGACCAGAAACCTTCGTATATCATCAACTGCTAATTTTCCATGAATAATCATATTGTCTCAGTCTTCAGCGAAGCGAGTAAAAAGAAAGTATTCAACGCTACGGCTTGATGTACACTGCTCAGCTTTGGAGTACTTGTAAATACTAAATTAAGATAAGAAGCTTTTTGAGTTTATGCGTATAACCAAAGACACGAAAATGTCAAAAATCTGAACATCTAGAAGACGCTACGGAATGCACTAAATTTGGTTTTGGCTCATAAAAGAATGCTTTCGAGCAATGAAGTGTCAAGTGTAAGAAAGCGTAGAAACCTGTGTGAGGCGAATTCCCGTTAGGTGGTTTAATAAAACTCCTGCTGGCTTTTGCTTTTTGTTAGGCAGTTTGGCAAATGATTCTAGACGTTCTACTAGTACTTGTTAGTAATATCTCAAGATTTGCAGATATAATCGACCTACTTTTCGATTGACTCCAGGAAAGGTCTACCGCAAGAAAAACCCTTGTCCGTCGACGAGTTGTGGACATCGAAAAACCTCTACGACTCCGCTTTTCACCCGATCACCGGCGAAAAGGTGTTCATTTTGGGACGAATGTCGGCCCAAGTTCCCATGAACATGGTTATCACGGGGAGCATGATGGTATTTTACAGGCGAGTAGTTCCTCACGTAACGTAATTAAAAGTATAAAGACGTTCGGCGCTCTGTAATTCAAGTTGTCTCGTTTAACGTTGTCAACAGGACGACACCAGCAGTTGTGTTCTGGCAATGGATCAATCAGTCGTTCAACGCTTTAGTGAATTATTGCAATCGAAGTGACGCCGCGATGCCCGTTTCGTAAGTATCCGTTCGTCGTTCGATATTTGGTTGTTAGTTTCGTGTAGATGTTACAACTCGACGACCATCCAACTAAATATTGTTAAATATAATTACCATTAGCTTGAAATAGTTCAACTGTTCGTACGTCATGTCAACTATTTCTTAACAGTATGAACCAATCACTTCGTGGAACATTGTACGCGATTGGTTCACACCCAGGGGGAGGAATTGAGGAGCATAGGAGAATCATTGCGGTGAAGCAGCATTGAAGTTCCACGGGAGCGTCTAAGTAAGACTCAAGACAAATGATTCAGTCTGGAGAATGCTTGTGAAAAGGCACACCAGAACTATAACTCCCCCCATTTTATTTAAATGGGTGTTTATCGTATGTTGCACGTCTCTGCCTGAGTTCTAAATGAGCCAGTTGTTGTAGTTTCTCAGGACATTCTTGTAGCGTTCCATCGACCTTTTAGTTCCTACAGAACCACAGTAGTTGGAAATTCAATGCTGCTTCACTATTCAACTTGCCTATAGCAGCCTCACTATCGTTTCTCTATTCCTTGCAGGACGTTGACACATGCTTTAAAAACCTTAAAATTCCAAGTTTCGATTGGAAAAAGCATTGCTTCAACTTCCGCTTTTAAATTTACCGCCAGAGTTATATTGAAGGCACCCTCACTGACTGTAACTCACTGAAGACCCATATTTTAAGGACGTTCAGGGTACTGGTTCAGACTTCAAGGTCACTGTAATAATTTTTATAGCCAGACGCTCGCCAACGAAATGTTGTGAGCAATGAGAGCGTATGAAAGATTCACCAAACATGGCTGCCAAAAAAACGTAAACATTTCGAGCAGGAAAGAGGATGACGTCCACAAGATGAAGCGTTGGAAGCTGAAATTAACCACAAAAAGATTCATTCATGCTCACTCACCCACTCAACAAGATACTGCCCCAAACTGACTGCCTTCTCAGCTGTCCACCAAAACTCTGACTCTTGAACAACTATTTGGACGACTGTACTGAACTTGTCAATGGCAATGATATTGGATGTTTTACTGAGTAGCTTCTAAACGATGGCGAAGAAATCCGAACGACGCTCTCCCAGGTTCAATCAAACCTATGAGTAGCAGCTCCAGTGGACCCAGACGCCATTAAAGAGTGACGCCTACGTATTTACATGTTGCAGCCGAGTCAGGATGATTCGGGTGATCTTCGGGTGATCTTCGGGTTCTCTTATCTCGCCGTCCTCGAATCCCGATGCATGACAAAGACACAATTGAAGAAACTAGTTTTAATGACAACTGAAGAATTAGATTTTAAAGTGATATTGGTAAACGGAAAAGTAGCACGTCAAGATGGCGAAACTCCCCGTCCGGACTCTTGCCGTAAACTGCCCTGGCGTTGGAGAGGGTGTACCCTTCCCCCTCCGTCCGACAGGGTGCGACGCAAGAAGATCGCACTGATAATCTTGACGTAGGCAGGGAGGCGAACTGCTACATATAGATAGGCAATAGTCATTATATTTTGCTTTTGATCATTTGCATTGCACTAACGTCCTTGTTTGTGAAGTTCTTCAAGCTTGGATCACCCTTTCGGAGTGGGGTAGGGAGGTTTAGGGTTAGAGAACACCCCTGGATTGACCTGAATGTTATCTCTGGCGAATCTACCTAAATTGCAGCTATACTAATGCTGCGAACCTTGGCTTGGCGTATACCAAAATCATGGGAGGACCCTTGTGTCATCGTTTGGTGTCACTATTGGGTAACGGAGAACTTCACAAACATATAACTACAGAGTCTGTGATCACCTGTGTACATAGTTCGAATTCTTCCATTGAATGGATTGCCAACCTTCCCGTTTTCATTACAGCGCTATAAACAAAATATAAGTTAATTTAATGTCCGTCGACATTCCGTGATCAACAAGAGAATATTCAATTTTACAGGCAAATCACCACTTCATACTTAACGGCAACAACTGGAGCTGTTGGAACAGCTGTAGCCTTGAACAAAATCGTTCAGGTAACTATTTTAAATATCGCGTAACAATCACTTGCCGATTCAAACGTCTATCGGCCAGTGTTGAATATTAATGTTAACCGTCGATGATGACGCGAAGAAGATTAAGCAATTGCGTCTGTAGCCCTGACGCTTTTCGATGTCGTCTTCCGGCGCCATCGCCTCGCCGAGATGTGAAGAAGTGAGGAGTACCATAGCGACCCCCCAGAAAAGCCTCTGTATAAGTGAGGGGGCAACGTAGCTTCCTCACCTATTCTCACATGGTTGTGGAATATCGGTACCTCATTGCTTGAGCCGCGCACAATGTTATATTGGTTTCGAGGTTTACGTCATTAATGTCAATTAGAGCCATAAGTAACGTTCGGTTTATTCAATTCGGTTTGTTACTGAGGAGAATTTGATTGTAGAAATGCATTATACGCAACTTTAATTAGCGTAAACATTTAACTGTCCACGTGTTAGAAAAACGGTTTCTCAATTTTTACTTGATTTAGCCCTACGAAGTAAAAAGGAAAGCTACAACCGGCTGACTTTTTTAAAAAGTTTTCTTCGGACGTTTCAAACCAACATGAGCCCGGAAAATACCGTTCTATGATTGGGCTAGTGTCAAAGCTTTGTCGTTTCTTCGAGTAACTTTTTCCCTAGCTTTGTATATAATTCCAAAACAAAGAGAACGTTCAATATAAATACGAACGTATCCAAAAAAATCTTCTTAGTGGTCTTATGATTTACCAATGCGATTGTTCTTCGATAAAAGTGGTGACATAAGAAACAGTAACTCAATGAATTCCGGAATCTCAAGTACTGGCTTTAACATAAAGCGTTCAGTTAAGTTCCACGTTGGGTCAGTTACTAGAACAATAAAAACGGACCAATGCTCAGATATTCCTCCGTTAGATGTTACTGAAGACGATTTTATTAGAAATCGATACTCCATATTATTTATTGAATAGTAATAGATCCGTTCATGACACGGAGGTTCCGTTAATGATTTCCGTAAGAGATTTTAGTTTGTGTCGTTGGAATGACACATTCATTAGTTACTATTAGTAGTTGATGCCTGAGTATGGTTAATCCCAGAAAATGTCAGGGTGATTGCAAAATTTGTAGAAGCACTGCGTTTTCCACGAATTTCAGTTTGAACGGCCTCGAATATCAACGAGAACTATCTGTAGCAGTTGACTGGGAGCTGTGCCCCACACATTCTCCACTATGCCGCTGCAGTAGAATAACGTTTGAGCCATGGTTATCTGAGTGGTAGACGGGCCAACTCATGAGAAGAATGTGAACGAGCTGTGTTTGATTTGGATATGTTTCTTGAAGTGGGAGACCTCAGAGAGTGGATCACAAGACATAATTGATAGAGTCAGCTTGTGGGGGCTTGGGCAACAAAAGTTGCTCTCAAGAACTTGACTGCAAAAGTTAAAGAACAAGGGGCTGCCCATATGGGTTTCAGCAGAAGGGCGTTGGTTGAGTTGCCGTACAAGACCTACTGCGTTGGGCAGCACATAACTAGACTGAACGACGAACCAACAATATCGAAAAACAACCTCCATTGGAAACATGGGCCCTTGTGCTGGTTTCTTGCTTGCCCCAAACACCATCGATGATGTAATATGCTCAAGAAGTCCCCCCGACCACTCCTTGCCACTCACTGTCTCAGAAAGGAGTGATCACTGAATAATTTAAAGGCAAACTAGTGTGGGCAGAACAGTTAACGGTAATGAATCCTAAAAAAAACTCCTCTGACGGTTCTCTATGGTTAAGAAGAAGCTTTGTACCACTCCTGCAAGACAGATCCAGCTGATCGATCGGTTTCATGTAAATAAAGTTTCTTAACATCGTTCAACACTTAGATTATTTCACTTTATACTTGGGCTCCAATGAACAGTCGTATTTTGCTTTTGTTGACGACTTGGGCCAAATTTGACCTGTTCGTATTTTTACAGAAAATGCCATCAATAGTCGGAAGGTTCGTGCCTTTTGCTGCTGTTGCTGCGGCTAACTGCATCAACATTCCGGCAATGAGACAAACGTAAGGAAATGTGTCAATTTGCAAGTACGACGTAAGAGTCCTCGTTCAGTTTCTGTTTCATTCCAATGATTTTCAATAGATTCGTGACTATATTTGAATTCAAACCAGATGAGCGTTGACTAACTGGGGAGATAACGGAGGGGTGTGTTTAGGGTATTGTGGCCACTTTTACTCCATCTCCTCAACGTGTTGTTTTTAATTCAGTTATTATACAATACATTATCAACAGTATCGCCAATCAGTCTGTATCAGGGTTGAACAGGCGCAAACTGATGATACTAAGTAAGGCGAGGTGTGCGCCAGGGTTGTATTTTCTTCCCTCTACTGTTTAATGTGTATTAGAAAAGCCGTCATAAATGATAAAACTAGGTTATCACAATGGGACATTCCTTTGTTAGTCCTGCAATTTTTGACTACACAGATCGGCGGCCAGTGATCACTTGTAGTAACTCATTAGACACTGTCTTGCAGGCGTTTGTGATCCACACAAGAAGAGCTCGCCCGATCTGGGCAACTAATTTGGTTTGGTTGACTGTGGGAACGACAAACCTTAAGTTTGTAGAATTGAACCTTTGCACAATTGTTCAATTGTCTTGATGGGAATCTTCGAGAACATTAGTGCAAGACTTTCAGGTTTGCACATTTATAGAAGCAGCGGGCTCAACGTACAGTTGGCAACGACCTAAACCCCACGGTCTTTGAAAATGTACCATGAATTGAATGGAAACGTAAACGTTAAACGCGTTTTAAGGGATTCACACCGAGGGAACACTGACAAGGAATTTAATTTTTTCATACAGTTTCGAACCTCAAAATGGAATTAAGGAGACATGTTTTTCTATTGCTTCTTGTGCCGAAAACGCTGATATGTAAGCAGTTTGCACTTAACAATAATCGAACTGCTAAACGGCATTAAAAATCCCTCACTGCGATCGCGCTTGATTGTTTTTGTTGCCACTCTCAATAAAATAGAGCACAGACGGCCTTGTCATTGTTTAACCTGTTATTAGGAATGCAACTCTGCTCAAGCTGATATGATTTATAAAAAACACAATAAATTCAGCAGTCAAAATGTTTACAGGGAACTCAAAGAGGGCATTAAAATATTCGATGCCAATAACAACGTTGTTGGACAATCTAAAGTGGCAGCTCGTGAAGCCACTGTATCAGTGGTAGTCAGCAGAATCATTATGGCTGCTCCTTCAATGGGTACGTATTTCCTCATATTTCGTGAAATATACAATTTAAAAAAACAAATATACGGTTAATTAGAATATTGAGTAATGGAATAGGAACGTAAATAGTTTCTACGCTGGTTCGTACAGCCAAGAAAGAAAGCATACAAGGCAAGAAGGTCTCAGGTCTGTTTTGACCAGCATAGACTTGATAGAATCACGGAGACAGATTTTACTTTAGCTCGAAACTTGAAGAGTTGGGAGATCACTACAAGACTCAAGAACTTACATGTACAAAGACGAAGTGACTAGAATAGGTTGTGAAATTGAACATTCAACCTCGATGAAGGGGGCTCTGAATGCATGAACTGGTTGTATGGGGAGGGAGAGAGATGAGGAACGAGAGTCACGAGAACTATGGGACAAAAGAGTATGGGAAGAGCTGTGTGTTGTGGGGAGGAAATAAATTGAGGGGTGGGAACAGGAAAACCGGTTGTCACTTGGAAATAACTGAAGAGGAAGAAGACTTCCCTGCGACTACCCTGTCAGAAATGGGCAGACTCGATTTTTGGGGTACGCCTGAAACAAGGGCTTCCCATTAGGGGCGAGTGCGGAAGTTCCGAGTTCAAAATACCCTACTAATTCGACCTACGCCAAACGGGGTCGATCCTCGACTCGACTCTGTGGAATGTGGCGTACAATGTACTGTTTGGTCTCCGGCTGTGAAGAAAGTTGTTGTCTTGAGTGTTGTCTACACGCACTTCTGACAGTCTCACAACCTGTTCAATAATCTGCCCATCAACTAACTGCAGGTTTGAAGTCGTAGTGAGTCATTTACGACGTGACTGCCAACCTCGTTCAGGCCGCATTGATAGCCAGTCCATAGTTTCTGTAGGGTATTGCCACTTTGTCCGCGAGGAGCTCCACAGCTCCTCATGCTCCTGAAGCTCAACATCGCCATGGGCAGAAGTAACGATCAGCTATAGATGGGTAGATTGGAAAACAGCAATCCATTGACAGAAATACCGATGCCACATTACAGGAACCAAGGCGTTACGTTACAAGGCCTGGTAGGAGGCAGTGCTAATACTCATAGACGAAAAAGGTAAAAACCCCAATATCAGAGTGTTTGATGAAACTTTCAGCTAATCGGACCAACAGTTTTGAGTTTCTAAAGTTAACGTACCTGTTAGGTGAGTCCGTCTCCTCGGGCTTGTGAGTTACTGTGGGCAAGCGCTTTCGATGTAAAGACATCATCGTCTGGCCGTTAAGTCAGTACTCACAGCAGTTTTGAGTTTCACCCTTCATTCCAACACTATAAACATGAACGTTCTCGTTACGCGTTCACAATTCTATAAACTCAAGTCAACGAATTTCGAGTTAAGTCGTACCAGCTCTAAATAGAACGCATCTGGGAGTGGCCCAAGCTCATGATCCCAACTACAAGCAATGGAAGGCTGGACGCATTCGATTTAGCACTTTCCACTACCCAAGGAGTAATGAACCAGCAAAAAAGATGTCTTCAGACCGTCTTAGTCGTTTGCCGAGTTGAAACAACCTGTGCGTGTGTTCTTCAGAAAGTTATCACACTCGCAGCTGCTCCTCCTTTGGACGCACTTGCTCCCAAGGCTGACCTACAAGCAGGTTATTGGGAGTTCAACCGTCCAACGACTAATAAACAGTGCGTGTTTGACTAGGCCCCACGCACAGCTGCCAATGCGCGAATGTTCACGCTCCAGTTCGATCTGAGAGTCTTGGTGTTCCATTCCAGTGGTAACCAGTTCGAGTCATGTAATGGTGCGGTGTGCAAGCCGAAAAAGGTAAAAACCCCAATTTCAGAGTGTTTGATGAAACTTTCAGCTAATCGGACCAACAGTTTTGTGTTTCGCCCTTCATTCCAGCACTATAAACATGAACGTTCTCGTTACGCGTTCACAGTTCTATAAACTCAAGTCAACGAATTTCGAGTTAAGTCGTAGCAGCTCTAAATAGAACGTTAAGTTCTCCCGAATTGGCTCGATTAGTTGCTGGGGGCGATCCACAGAATGCACGTGGGGCTGAGGAAGATTCGGTTGCGCGTTGCACCGGTCAGTTTTACAGCTCCTTGGTCGGCCCTTTTTTGAGGAAAGTGCAAATATACTGGTTTTGGCTCGCTTTGCTGCTGCCCCCTCCTCTCCAATTCTTCCAATCGATAGAAACAGTCCGTAACCATATTTTTGCATTTATGGCGACCAAAGTAAAGAAAAAATCGCTGCACTTGAGTCAGGGCTCATGTTGACCGTAGAAAGAAGTCAAATAAAATGAAGTTGCCGTGATCGTATTCTATAACTTCAGTACTAGACACATTGCACTTTGCACATTTCGTGTTCTGCATCTCAGGGTTATGCACATTTAGTGTTCTACACCTCATAAAACACTAAAGAAATCTAATGCAACGGAATCTACATGCAACGTTGACACTCATTTCAGCCATCACGCCCGTCGTTATGAGCGTCCTGGACAAAAAGGGAGTGTTCCAGCGCAAACCTTTGCTGTCTCCAGTTATCGGGATCGGTCTCACCGGATTCATCCTCACTTTCGCCACACCTCTCGCCTGCGCTTTGTTCGCTCAAATGGCTCCGATAAAAGTCGAAAAGCTGGAAAAAGAAATACAGGTTCGGTACCAAAACGTTTAAAATAATAGTTTCTGCACGAACGTTTTACGTTAAATAATTCCTCATTTGATATTTAGGACAAAATAAAGGAGAGCGCGCCAGGAACCAAGACGCTGTACTACAACAAAGGCCTGTAACTTGAGAGTTACTCATCGAGAGCGTTTCACTGCCTTGACCTGCCGCTGTCAGACGAACCAGGAGTAGGTTTGTAGCCAATTTGGGAGGAAATACTGCGGGAGAACAAATATACTTACCACCGCTTAAAACATGCTAAGCACCATGCTTTTAGTGACTGTCCACGCGTAGGTTTAATTTAAGGTGTACTTATGACAATCGTCAGATCGTTGATTTCTAATCATTAAACACACAACTGACGTGTAGAACGCTAGGTTTCCCTACCTCAATATACTTAAGAAATGTGCAAAAATCGTATTTAGATCGAAATCGTCATTGATATAAAACTAATTACCATTAAATACAAAAAAGGAACGTCATCTTCAGTCGCTGCTCTTGAGTTTTCAAATGGTGACTTACGATACCTTTACCGTTTTAGTGATCCTTTGCCGTTCACTGCCACATAGGAGACCCTGGAGCGCTAGAATGTATTTCCAACTCGTCGGTCTGGGTTATGGCACCTCTGATTCGAGCATGTAATCTATTTTACCTTCATTCAAAATTCTATAGCCGGCGGCTGTCACTCTGGTCCAGATTGGAGACTCACAAAAGGCATCTTTCTATTTGGAACAGCACAAGAAAGTAGCTGTATCGTCAGAAAGTTAGTGCTTTTCCGGATCACACCTTAATCGGTTTTGCACCATCCAGTGTCTTCACTTTCAGACAGCTCCATGATGAATTTCCCCACCCCACTCTTTACAGGCGATTGTCGAGAACAGTTCGATCAATGTAGCCAACGCTTTTCCCAAGTCGAAGAACACCCCCACAGGTCACGCCCGGCTAGTGTTACGAGGGAATTGAAAAGTAGGAGAGCCGTTGAACTGCAAAAACGTACAGTGATTCCGAGCCCTGAAAGAGAGTGCGAAGACAGGAGAGGCAGAACAATCCACTCTCCACTCTGTTCCACAATCCCCCCCAACTTGATGCTCTGTCCGGTTATTATAATTGGTAGATCAGAAGGAGGAAAAGATATGTTGAAACGAATAAGACCGACATCTCACTTGTTGATGAAAAAGGTGTACGTGAGGGGCTCTCCGCAGAGCTGTCAACCTGTCTGACGAGTTGCGACAGAACATGAAGGGGCTTACTTGACGGTGAGCAAAACTGGAAAACAATACTAAAAGACAAAAAGGTAACTTTTAAGAGGGCTACAACAACAAAAAAATTTCTTCCGCGTGTCGTTAGGGATTTGCAACCGAAAACTTCAAGGAGGTTCAACACATTTAGCTAAAAACTGCTTTTATTTCCAGATGCTCCAGAATTAGGGCGTACCATTTGGGCCAAAGTCTCATTACAGCCAACAAAGCGTTAAACAATGAAAAGCTCTGGCCACTACCGACGTAGCATTGCACAGACAATCCCATCATCATATTCGTGTGTTGTACACACTTGAGAGCCGCTGGAGACGTGGGATGGTTAAATACAGGCTTTAGCCCGACTTTTGAGGAACGTAGTACGGGCATTCCACGTTGGCTTTTTTTTTGTGTGAGGAAGAAACCGCTGTCGTAGGAAGATATGTAAGGCTACGTAATTGGCCGAACTGTTTTTGTAGTTTTCTTCAGATATTCACATTTTAATGGCCTCTTTGTTTCAGAAAATGGTCTGTGTGCGGTTTGGGGTGGGGGTCTGTGAATGCAATTGAAAGAAAACCAATGACTTAAACCGATCTTAACCAAATTCAATTCAAATCCTGAAATCGTAACCAATTCAACTCAAATTCCATATGTAGCCTGCAGATTCTGATATAATGTATCGCAAGATTAATGTCAGATGGTTCAGGAAGTCAGTATGAGTAAAACAGACCTGTAGTGGGCCTGTCAGTTCTACGCCCACGGCGTCCTCCTAATACAAAGTGAGCCTACACTGAGCCTTATTCACAGATTTTACAAAACTAACCGCATTGTTCCCCATTCTGGACTGAGAATCTATTCACTATATCCCTAGAGAAACGAATCAATAGCTTTACAGCAGCTTCTTTATTTACAAGTCTTCCTGTGTGTGCGGTTCCTATTGACCACATATCTTGTGTCATCACATTGTCACCTTCGATTTACCGTCGGACCGACGCCCAGAATAAAGTCAGTTTATTACCTGTCAGAGATACATACTAATATACTGGCTGCTTACCAGTTGACTTCGCATAAACCGTTATAATCAAGTGACACCTCTGTTCACATTCTGAAACTCATAACGTTGGCCAAGCGAGACATTTCTAAATCTACCCGTCTGTATAGTGTAACGTATGAATCTACAATCAGTGGGTAGTGGTATTGTGATACGAGCAGGTGCATCGATTAAGGCGGACGTTAGTAACCCGCCCCTACCACTCGTCATTCTTTCACAACCTGCACTGGCAATGTAATTGAGTATGTAGATCTCAAAAGGAATAGACATTTTCAGGGATCTGAGTGTAGTTTGAACCTCATTTGGTAAAAGGTCTTTCTCAAAGACAATAATTTATTTGTAAAAACAAATTCATTGTTAAGTGTTTTATGATAATGTAACAAAATGTTAAGGATCAATGGAACGTCCTCAATGGAACAATGTTGTACAATTAAAATTGGCAAACAGCAATAAACGTCTAAATCAAACTCTTCTGAAAGTAATTTATAACGTCGTTATAAGGATGTCCTTAAAACGAATAAGGGCCTTCTAAAGAGATATGCATCTCTCAATGATGTGTAGGTACGAATCCGTTTGACCTCTTAAATTTACGAGATTGATGTCGGGATTCTATTTGGAATTGTTGACAGTGGTCAAAAATCACCTGAAGAACTCGGTAGTGACTGTAGATTTTCAAAGGAATGAAACAACAGGATTTACTAAACCACAGTCGCGGATGAAAACATGCATTTATTTTGGCAAAAACAATTGGTACAAAAGAAACATACAACGCTTGGCGTGACGATGGGCTAAGCCCGTCTGTCGAAGGAGCATTTCAAGGCTCATCTCGTTGTTATCACAATATCACTAATTATTACACGCACGTAAAATCAACACAACAAACACAATGAGCAGATACGAGTCTCATGATCATCCTCGCTACGAAGCAAATACATTTCATCCTATGCCATCAAAGAAAGCCACCTCAGCAGATGGCTCATCACTTCGACGCAAGCTGCATAAGACCTTCTCCCCTCAATATGCTGACATCGGCATTATCTAAATATAATAAGGAAACTTCCTCCTTTGTTGGTACGTTTGTCTGTACGTAGTTATTGTCTGCAGAGCTCAGTAACTTTGAATCGTAGTTGGTAGGACGCGAACCCACGGTCCAGGAGGGGGTCTTATTTCTAATCCGCAGTCCGAGCCCTCCTGCGACTTTATTACTTTACTTGGCTCTACAAAGTAGAAAGGAACGACATGTAATCGGCTGAAATTTTTTTTCTCCAGTTTTCTTCAGATCTTCACGTTTCAGACCCACCTGAGTCCGAAAAACACTATTTGGGAAAATGTTCTGCGTGTCTGTGAACGACTTTTAGAGAAAACCACCGTACCAAATCAGCTCAAACTTTATATCTCGCCCGCAGGTTACCATGGGACGCCACAATATGGGTGTGAACAAAATCCACTGAAAGGTAACTGTAGTTACGAGGTATCGTAATCGTATCATGGTGATCAAAACACCAAATATTTTTTTTTTTCAAAAACAGCCCTAACGATTTTGATTAAATTTTTTATATTGATAGCTCCTTGTATGCCAATTATACCATAAAATTCTTCTTTGTGGGAAAATGAGAAGAGCAGCACAATAAATTACCAAACGTTTCGACGTATTCGATTTGAGCGCGGTTTTTAGCTGAAACTTTATGTCTAGCCTACAGGTTACCATGGAACGCAAAAATAAGGGGATGGGAAAATCCACCGAAAGTTAACTATAGTTATCATAGTGATCAAAACACCAAATTATTTTCTCAAAAATCGCTCTAACGGTTTTAATTACATTTTTTATATTGGTAGCTCCCAGTATGTCAACTATACTATAGAATTCCCATTCGTGGGAAAATGACGAGAGCAGCACAATAAATTATCAAAATTTTCTACGAAAAGCGTTTTTAGCCCAGTTTTGTCCTTATAAACTCCGCTGGAATTTTTGTAGAATGTTTTAAAAAATTGGTTTTGTAGTCCAATTCAATATCTATAGGGTGAGTGTTTAAAAACGTTCATGAGATACATGGGGGTCACTCCAGAAATTCCTGAATTTCAACTACTGCCGTTTCGCTTACTACCAGTTCTAAACGTTTTTACCCAATAACTCTCCAAAAGTGAGAACTATCCTCCTTCAAAAAATTCGTGTTTACAGCCTCATTAATTATCTGTGTGCCAGTTGCTTAATAATTGTCCTGGAATGAGTACGAGCAGCACAATAAATTCTGGATTTGTAAGCACTGCCGCTTCATGCAGTGCTGTTTGACCAAGTTCAAATGAACTGAGTGATAAAGAATTGATTAAGTAGACAAAGCCATTCAGAAAGTGAATTGACGTAGAGCTAAGGAAAGTTATGTGTTGCTACGCACCTGATATTTTTTTGTTTAATTGACGGATTATTTTTTGTTTTTGTTGATTGACGAAGTAATTTGATGCTTTTACCAATTGAATACGATAAATAGCGTGGCGATGCCAGAGTCGGTGAGGACCGGAGCTAGGAAGAGGAAACAGCAGGACAGTTAAGGGAGCCCGGAAATCCGAGTACGCGACACGTGTATCGCGGTGGTTCTCAATGAAGCAAATGCATACGGGCGAATTGCAGCAATCTCTCGCGGTATTTCTGTCTGGCGCAGAGCTTTCTTTCCGCAACGAATACATTAAAACGTCGGTGCAACATACGAAAGGGAACAACTGCACAAAAGAAGACCTTCCCACAATATTCAGACATCAGCGTTATGTAACTATAATAAAGAAAATGTCCCCTTAGTTGGTTCATTCGTCCGTACGTATTTATTGTCTGTTGAGCGCTTTAACTTTGAATTAAAAGTTGAAAAAAAGTTTTTTGTCCAGAGGATTTCGAAAAAAAGGCTACAAACAGCTGGTTAATTAAACAGAAAAATATCTGGTGCGTTGCAACTCACAACTTTCCTTAGCCCTACGTCAATTCACTTTGTACATGGCTAATTCTATTTAATCAATTCATTTATCACTCAGTTCCTTTGAACTTGGTCAACAACACTTCACAGCAGCAGGAAGCGGTAGCGCCTACAGTTATGGAATTTATTGTGCTGCTCGTACTCATTTCAGGACCATTATTGAGCAATTAGTACACAGATAATTAATGAGGCGGTGGACACGATTTTTTAAAAGAAGGATAGTAGTTACTTTTGCAGAGTTATTGGGTAATAACTGTTAGAACTAAAGCGAAACAGCGGTAGTTGAAATTCAGGAATTTCTGGAGTAAGCCCCATTTATCTCATGAGCGGTTTTAAACACCTCACCCTCTGAGTATTGAATTGGACTACAATACCAATTTTCTTTAACATTCTACCAACATCCCAGCGGAGATTATAAGAAAAAACCGCGCTAAAAATGCTTTTCGTCAAAAATTTTGATAATTTATTGTACTGCTCTCGTCATTTTCCCACGAATGGGAATTGTATGGTATAATTTTCTTATTTAGAGCTATCAATATAAAAAATATAATCAAAATCGTTAGAGCCGTTTTTGAGAAAAAAAATATTTGGTGTTTTGATCACTATATCACTATGATAACTATAGTTAACTTTCGATGGATTTTGTTCGTACCCTTGTTTGTGCGTCCCACGGTAACCTGTAGGCTGGACATCAAGTTTCAGCTGATTTGGTACGGTTGTTTTCTCTAAAAACCGCGCTAAAATCAATTACGTCGAAAGTTTTGGTAATTTATTGTGCTGCTCTCGTCATTTTCCCACAGATGGGAATTTTATGGTATAGTTGCCTTATTGAGAGCTATTAATATAAAAAATGTATACAAAATCGTTAGAGCCGTTTTTGAGAAAAAAATATTTGGTGTTTTGATCACTATGATAACTATAGTTAACTTTCGGTGGATTTTGCCCATATCCTCATTATTGCGTCCCATGGTAACCTGTAGGCTAGACATCAAGTTTCAGCTGATTTCGGAGCCGTTTTTGAGAAAAAAATATTTGGTGTTTTGATCACTATGATAACTATAGTTAACTTTCGGTGAATTTTGCTCATACCCTTATTTTGGCGTCCCATTGTGACCTTCGGGCGAGATATGAAGTTTGAGCTGATTTGGTACGGTGGTTTTGTCTAAAAATCGTTCACAGACACACTTTAGTGACACACACAGACACACCGACCATTTTCCCAAATTGTGTTTTTCGGACTCAGGAGGGTCTGTAACGTTAAGATCTGAAGAAAACTCAAAATTTTTTTTCAGCCGATTACATTACTTTCCTTTCTACTTTGTAGAGCCAAGGAAAGTAAAAAGGAGTTCAATTTGTAAGCTATACGTCTCATAGTCCAGGAGTCGAGGGCTAAAAACGTTGACCCACTAATTGAAAGTTGCTAACTACTTTTTCTAACAGTTCCATCAATGATTGGTAAAACACCGGTTCTCTGCTTTTTACCTATTGATTTGATGGCTGAAACCAGTCATACAATTGGACTGTTGAAAAATTACGAATTTCGAATTCGGTTTCTGCATGCCAGTAAAATGGCTCCAACGATTTTCATCGAACTCACAGAACGTTTGAATTTATGGGGGCTGCGGAAAGTTGTGTGTTTTTTATGAACGTATTTGGTTAAAATCAAGAATTTAATGTATTAATGCAAATTATATGCGTACGAACGGGTTTTATTTCTATCTACTAAAGGCATACAGGAAGAGGCGATTATCTAATGTTCTTTTTATGAGCCACCAAGACAGGTTACATTCATACATACATAAATCGAATATATGATTAGTAATTTTATCCCAGAAGTTGAGTCTGCTGTATGAACACAACATTTTGAAGGTAGCAGATACTATTTCATAGTTTACTGAGTGGATGTAGATGCGATTCACGTCATTTTCAACTGTCAACTATTCAGTTTTATATTGTTTTTTTTTTAAATACGGGATCATTCTATTTCAGCAACTCTGCTTTGAAAATGCCACCTTTTTGAGGTGGTAGATAACATTTTATAGTAAAGCTAATGGCTGAACTCTTTCACGTCGTTTGCAAGTATCAACTAATAAGTCAACTTTTTAGCCGAATTTCATCAAATTTGGATTTTTTCTGCTCGAAAGAGTCCTTAAAATGAGGAAAACAGACATGGTCATTTTTAAAGTACTCCACCTATTCGTAACTATTGTGGCAGAGTCGACGGGTTTTTCGACCCAATTACTTGATGCGAATCCACCATACAAATTTCCGATGTCAACTAATGAGTCAAAATTTGGTTCGAAATTCTCTCCTGAAGCTAGTCCATAAGTGAGAAGTTGCATTCCCGGTTTTCGTCATTTTTCAGCAGTCCAATTGTATGACTTGAGTTTCAGTCATCAAATCAATAGGTAAAAATTTGATCCGAATTTGAACGAATTTTGATTGACTCTGCAACTTAATGGCCAAGCATGGGAGGCAGCAGAGTTGTGAACTCAGAAAGTACAAGTTAATTCCTCATCGGTGGTAAATACTGTACCTATCAACTAATTTTGACTTTTTTGATGAGCCGCCATTTTCTTAGTCCATAATTCAGAGAGAGAGAGCAGAGAAGGGGTTTTACCAAACATTGAGGGAACTATCAGGAAAAGTAGTTAGCAACTATCAATTAATGGGTCTGGTGGGTGAGAGCGAAAGAATGAGTGTGGACTGTAATTGTGAGGGGTGGGCAAGCCCGAAACCAAAATCCGTCGCGAGGGGCGCAACCAATGAAAAATGTGATATAGGTGGAAAATAAAAGGAACTGACCTTTTATGAGCGGAAAAATCACTTTCCCGTCGACGGGGTGTCGTATTCGCTGAGGAGAAGTCGTCGTTTTCGATGTAGTGTTCCAGGACGCGAAAATGCACTGCCTGGAGGAGAAAAAGCGCCAACGAAGATAGAAAAAGGTTCAAAAAAGGAGGAGGCACTATCGCTCGCGTCGCATCGGCAGAACTGCCGAAAATTGTGATGAAGGGCGGGGGTCTTGAGAGGAGAAGAAGGAAGGGAAAGGAGGCAGGGAAAACCTTATCGCATTTGTCGCCTCGGATGCGCTCGCAAGACGGAGATCAGGATCGAACATACCCCCCACCCAAAATAACAAATTTTGAAAATGAACATTGAGGAAATAAAGTAGGAGTCACTGGGTAGAAAAGGGGCATCCCAACCAAAAAATATGAAAATGAACTATTTGGGGAATCTTTAAAGAAAATAAAGGTAATATAGAGTCAGGCGCCCTTGCTGCAAAGTGAAAATAAAAAAAACTAGGGAAAATAAAAATAAATAAAAAACTGTGTGCTATGTGGTCACTTCGTGCTAGTCAGTTGGGAGAACCACCAGCTTATTGACAGGCCGGGTGACTATCCCTGAAGAAGTTCTGACTCGAACTACGCGCACTACACCGTCAGCGCCAGGCAACAACTGGACCACACGTCCCAAAGGCCACTGAGTCGGATAAGTGTTCGGTGCTTTCAGAAGGACGACAGCTCCTTCATTTAGAGCTGGAGATTTCTTGTTCCATTTGCATCGAAGTTGAAGGGAATGAAGATATTCGCGTTTCCATCTTTGCCAAAACGATTGTGTGTGAGTTGCGTGACCAACTGCCATCTCCTCAATCGGTTAGGTTCTCTTCGAGGAGATCTGCTTCTGGCCGGGCTAAGAGTGGGCCTCCCACTAAAAAATGGCCAGGAGTAAGGCAGTCGGCAGGATCGTCGTGGAGAACTAGCGATGGCACACAGGGGACGGGAGTTCAGAATGGCCTCAATGCGGGCCAAAATCGTCGCGAATTCTTCATACAGAAGACAACGATCGCCAACGATTCGTTTCAGATGGTGTTTGGTACATTTCACCATTGATTCCTAAGCCCCCCAAAATTTGGAGCATAGGGCGGGTTGAAGATCCAGCGTATCTCACGTTGTGCTAAGTGAGATTCCAGGTCCGAGCCAATTTCGCGGAGAAAACGATGAATTGCGGTGATTTCTCGCGATGCACCTACGGAAGTTGCTGCCGTTATCCGAGTAAATATGGGAAGGTAGCCCTCGGCGAGCGATGAAGCGGTCAAGAGAGGCTAAGCATGCTTCTGTTGACAATGAAGAGACTATCTCCAAGTGAACGGCGCGAGTAGACATACAAACAAACAGAGCGAAGTAACTCTTTTCAATTTTGGAGTTTCGCCTGGCACTCAACCGAAGAAAAGGGTCCTCCGAAATCTAACCCTGTGTGAGAAAAGCAGCGTCCAGGGGAAAGACGCGATTTTGGGAGGTCTGCCATCAAGGGGTTGACAACGTCGGCGGCTTGGCGAGCACATCGTATGCAGCGGAAGATTCGATGTCGGATTAGGCTTCGAAGGGAGGGAATCCAATATTCTCGATGTAGAAGGGATTGAAGTAAACGAGGTCCACCGTGCGCAGTGCAACGATGGTAGTGATCAACCAACAGCCGAGCTTAGTTGACTGTTTTGGGGTATCAGCAACGGACGTTTGGCCTTTTCTGGAACAGGAGCCCAAGCCAGACGACCCCACCTTGAGCAAACCGTCGGATGAAAGAAATGGTGAAAGAGAAGCAAGACGTTGAGGACACTCCTTGTGTTTTCAATAATACGGATATCGTCCCTATAATGATGCGCTTGCGTGCAGCGAATTGTAGCCAACAGGGCATCGCGATATTCTGAGGCAGAGATGGGTCCGATTTTCCGTAGCTGTGCAGATGATGTGTGACCATTCAGACGAGTATTGTGTATGAATCTCAATACGTAGGCGACGACACGTTGCAGTCTGAGTAAAGAGGAAGATTTCTCCACCAAGTCCATGAGAGGAGAGTAGAAGGGTTGAGACAGAAAGTTTAGGACTGTAGGCTCTCGGCACTCGGGTACGGGGTGAACCGAAATACGTTGCTCGTTGGGCCACATTGAGACAGGTTGGTACAAAAAACGGCGGGCCTCTCCACCAATCTTCTTCGTACTCAATGAGTTTAGATGGAGACAAACCTCTGCTCCCCGCGTCAGCTGGATTGTGAACCCCGGGACATGACGCCAGTCGACTGAAGGGCACAAGTCTTGGATCTGGACGACCCGGTTCGCAACAAAGGGTTTGAGGCGGTAGGGGTGTTCGAAGCCACGCTAAGACAGTGGAGGCATCTGAGAAACAAGTTGTGTGAGATATTGTCAAGTGGCTGCTGAGAGAGGTGCAGGAATGGATCAATTTGGCCAACAGGAGAGCGGCTCCCAATTCCAATCGAGGGATTGTGCATGACTTGAGAGGAGCTACTCGTGAGTTGGCTTTACTAAGTTGACGTGAACAGCTGTCAGGTTTCAACCCGGAGGTATAGAGCCGCAGCCATGCCAAGCTCACTGGCATCCGCGAATCCAACAAGATGAAGGTCCTGGAAAGGTTGAGGAGAAAACAGCGAGGGATTCGTACTTTTCTCCAACAGAGGAGCTCCTCTTCCAATTGGATCCAGGTGGAAGACAAACTGGGTGGTAGAGAGTCATCCCAATCGATTTGAGACATCCAAATTTGTTGCAACAGTGCTTTGAGAGCAAAAATCACGGGCTGAAGAATCCGTTGGAGTCGAACATACGAGCGACCTTTGAGAGGATACCACGTTTAGTAGCGTTTGCCGGAATGGGGTCGATTTTACAAAGGAAAACGTCGTCTTTCGGGTCCCAGCAGATCCCTAACACTTTGTGGTCCTTTTTGCATTGAGCGGTCATCAGAGAAGTGAATACCATTAGTCGAGGAAACATCCGAGAGGAGACTGGGGAGAAGAACTAGCCCATTTCCCAAGCTCAAATCCACCTGACAGGAGGAGTTTCATGTTGGTCCTTAACCAAAGAGCCTCTGCTTCGGAACTGGCACCGAAATAATGTGGTCGACATATGTTTCAGACTGCAGAGCGGTGGCGGCGAGGGGGAATCTATGACCTTCGTCATTGACTAATTGAGCGATAGTTCTTTGTGCGATGAAGGAGCTTGAAGTGACGCCGAAGGTGACCGTAGTGAGCTGCCATTCCGTGATTTGGTCTGAAGGGGAAAACGCCATAGAAAACGTAAGAACGGTTGATCTTGCGAGTGCAAACGAATGGCCCGATACATCTGCCTGATGTCACAAGTGAGAGCTACTCGGTGCGTTCGAAATTTAGAAATGATTGACGAAATGTCTCCTTGCAGTTTTGGACCCACGAGGAGAGCACCATTAAGACTAGCACCAGCGGAGTCCCTCTCCGAAGGATTAAAGACAACCCGTAATTTTGGATTTTCAGGAGGACCTTTCATAACTGCTGAGTGCGTCATGAAATAATGAAGAGAAGAGGTGGCTTGGATCATGTGACCTTGTTGAACATAGTCTTGGAGACACGCACAATACAAATCCCGAAATTTGGGATTTTTCGAAACGTGTCTCGAGACACAGAAGCCGATTGAGAGCACGTTCACGAGTGGAACCAAGGTGTGGAGGTACGCCAGCGATGAACGGAAGACGAGCGACATAGCGACCTGTAGTGTCTCGAGAGATGGTCCGTTGAAAATGTTGTTCGCACTGCAGGTCGTCATCAGAAGGAAGAATGGGGAACTGAAATCTCCTCAAGTTCCCAAAAGGCGCGCATTGTTTGCTCCAAGTTGACCAAGGAAGAGCTAAGTTGTGAGCAGGCTAGCAGAGAAGTGCTGAGCTCGGAGGAGGCCGATTGAGATGGCACCGTTCCCATTAATACATAACCGAATATAGTGGGAATGGCAGACGGGTTACCTTTGATAGGTCCCGGAGAATCCAGTGTCGCATCTAAAATTGCTTGGACACCTAACAGCAGGTCGACCCGACCTGGGTTGACAAAGTCAGGATCCGCCAAAGTGAGAAAGCTGAATTGAGCCCGAAGCTGATCCGATAAACGAGTGGTAGGAAGATCTGATGTTATTTTGGGAATAACAGCTGCATCGAGAAACATGGCTGAATTAGAAGAAAATCGAGGGGTCAATTTACAAGAGACCAGTCCGTGAACCTTGTGATGGACCGCGGATTGCCCCACGCCGGAAATCTGGAATGAACAGTTCTGTTTAGGTAGACGGAGTTTTTCTGCCAGGGAGGAGGTGATGAAATTTGCTTGGCTGCCGGAATCAAAATAATACGGCACGAATGTGGCTGTCCTGTAATATCGAAAATTGTTGCCTGTGCAGTTCCTAACCAGAGCAACAGCAGATGTGGATGAGGGTGTTGGACAAACATTAGTAAGAGCAATTGTGTTGGGAGCGGGAATAGATTGTGTGGAACTAGTTGCTTCCAACGAGGAGGGAATGGGAACTGGCTGCTGGTCAGAGCCTAGCTCTGGATGTAGTAAATAATTATGAGATTTACTCTTACAAATCTTACAAGAATACGTCGATTGACACTTGGCCACAGAGTGCCTACCGAAGCATGCGAAACATAGTCGATTCTGCTGGATGACACATTTACGTTCTGGGATGGTCTTGGACAAAAACAGGTCACATTGTGAGAGTTTATGGTTGGGTTTGGAGCAACACAAACACATGGAAGGTTGTGATACCGGCTTTAATGAGGAGGTTTTGGCATCTGTCACAACATTAGAGGCCAACAGCACTCGTTTACGTTCTTTGTTAGGGGGAGAAAATGATGTGCTACTTGAGGTTGGGGTATTAACAAGATCGAAAATGCAACTCTGGCTGTTCATGAATTCTTGAAAGTTGTTAAACGTTGGGAACTCTGTTTCAGAAAATTTTGCTTTGAAAGCCTTCTTGGTTCGGGTGTCTAAAAGACGTAGTCCCAAGTGCAAAAACACAAAATCGCAAAGATCTGGAATATCGAGTGATTTCAAACTGGCGACAGCGGTTACCACGAAATCTACAGTTGACTGAATATTAGCTGGCGAGTCTGATTTTGGAGGAGAGAATGTTAAGATTTTATTCAGGTAGAAATTAGCAATGACTCGTTTATTGGTGTATCGTTTGACCAATGATTGATACGCAATCAGATAATTTTCGGGACGAAACGCGACAGTCCTTACTAGTTGAAGAGCCGCACCTTCTACATTGGCGAGAAGATACGTAAATTTCTCGATATCTGTCAGACCTGATTCATGAATCAGGGTGTCAAATAGTGAAATGAAGGAAGCAAAATTTTGAACCTGCCCGTCAAATTTGGGTAACTGGATTTCGGGAAGTTTTGCTTTAGGTGGAGTTGCATGAGCCAGAAGACGAAGAGTTGAGATCAGGAAGTTTGACCGTAAGTGGAGCTATGCAACGTTTAGACGCGGCAACAACGGGAAAATAAAGGTCTTCAAATGCAGAAGTTTCACTGATGCAGTCCGTCACCAGTGTGGCGTCCTCTAATTGTAAAGCGGCTAAATTATCCATCACAGTGTTAAATTCAACAAAAATGTCATCCAGTTTTTCAACTCTAGCCAGAAATAAATCTTGATGTTTAGGGAGGGTTGCAATCATTCCAAAGGTGACGTGAAGTCTGGAGAGGAGGCGTTTCTTTTTTTCCGTGAATTTCGCAAATTCCTTTTGCCCCATTTTGTTATTGGCGCGAAACGTCGAAAACACCGATAACGACGAGGAAAGAAACACCTGTTACAGCCGAGACGATAAGGAGGGGATCTTGAGAGGCGGAGGCGCGTACGCGAAAGAAGGGGAAGTCTAATTGGAGGAGTTGTTCCCTTTTTACAAGAACAAACAAGCAAACGTAGGCTACTGATCTTCAGCCGATCCGACCCAATGAAGTTGAAAACGCCTAGATGGATCCCAACTGACCAGCACGTGTATGGTTTCCTATCCGGCCCGGAGGACCAAAATATGGTGGGTGAGAGCGAAAGAATGAGTGTGGACTGTAATTGTGAGGGGTGGGCAAGCCCGAAACCAAAATCCGTCGCGAGGGGCGCAACCAAGGAAAAAATGTGATATAGGTGGAAAATAAAAAGGAACGACCTTTTATGAGCGGAAAAATCACTTTCCCGTCGACGGGGTGTCGTATTCGCTGAGGAGAAGTCGTCGTTTTCGATGTAGTGTTCCAGGACGCGAAAATGCACTGCCTGGAGGAGAAAAGTTAGCGCCCAACGAAGATAGAAAAAAGGTTCAAAAAAGGAGGAGGCACTATCGCTCGCGTCGCATCGGCAGAACTGCCGAAAAATTGTTGAAGGGCGGGGGTCTTGAGAGGAGAAGAAGGAAGGGAAAGGAGCGGGAAAACCTTATCGCATTTGTCGCCTCGGATGCGCTCGCAAGACGGAGATCAGGATCGAACAGGGTCAACGTTTTTAGCCCTCGGCTCCTGGACTATCATGCCCAGTTGAACTGACTCGCTAGCTGCTGGCAGCGTTACAAACACTAGCTGCGAGACTAGTTGATACTGGAGAAAACTGCACTAAAATATTAATTTTCTTGAAATTGTTGATAATCGTTTTGCTCAAGTCATTTTTCAAGATTACACGGTACTGTTGGGTTGTTTGTAGCTGATAACATCAATTGCCATTCCGTAGGGCTAAGGATAAATAAAGTAAAAATGGTGATACAAATCCTCTCTAAGTATGTCTTCAAATAAAGTTGTTGCACTTTCACGGTATTTCAAATTGCGCGCCTTTTTGCCGAATAATAAGTTAAGGGGTTGTTTGTCTCACGTTCCTCTCTTATTGTAGAAAACTTACAACACTGGTTAAAAACCAGTCATATAAAATTGGGTGCACTTTAAGGGGTCTCCCAGTGGAGTTACGTACAGCCACGGTCTTACGAAGCTAGGAACAAAATACGAGTAAAGCGCGATCAACGATTCACGATTTTACTTACAAAACAAACAGAAAACAGTAATGAGAACAAAACACGAGCTTTCTCCTCGAAATTGAACACTTTTCAGATTACTTTACAGACTTAATTGTTCATGTAAATGTAGCCGTTGAGGTAGCTGGCTAAGCAGAGCCAGACGATGTAAGGCACCATGAGAGCTCCCGCTCCGATTCTGACCATTGCAAACATGAAAGCACACACGAGGACAGCGATGTCCAGGGCTAGAATCTCAATGAAACTCTGAAAATGTTTTACAATGTTTAGTGAAGAAGCGATCGGGGGAATTACGATATCGTAATTGTCAGGAACGTGGACGTAAAGAAAAGGAGTTGCTTGTGTTTCACATGAATGCTTGGAACTGCTTAGCTCAATCTCGAACCGTATTTACTACACTCCTCTTCTTGTAAGGAACAGTGATACACCTATTTCTCGAATCATAAAATAGTGAGGAGATACTCACGAACAACAACGCGTGCATTCCAAAAAATATCCAAGTCCACATCCAGTTCAAGATCAGCTGAACAGCATACGCTATCAAAGGTACCCATGTTTTGCCTAAAACACCATTTGTATATCGTGAGAAGGAAGAATTGGAAAACAGAATATCGAAAA
Source organism: Pachypeltis micranthus (assembly GCA_020466155.1). Lineage (NCBI taxonomy): Eukaryota > Metazoa > Arthropoda > Insecta > Hemiptera > Miridae > Pachypeltis > Pachypeltis micranthus. The sequence continues at coordinate 27,966,261 of CM035774.1, read as the reverse complement.
TACATGATCGGGAAGTCAAAAATAGTGTTACAGGGAGGGAAGGAAACAATAGCATTTTGGGTAGTAAAATTTACATTTGATAGCACCTAACGCTTCTCTAGACAGGAATAGCCAAGACGAGTTGTTGGTTGGCTATTTAACTATAGTGAGAGGGTTTGACCCGTCAGTTGTCGAACTCGGTTATGTTACTGTCAAGATTTTCAAAATGACGTGTTTTTGGAGTATTTTTGTTGCGATCTCTGTTCAACGGACTGTGAGAGGAATATATACGTGGAACAATATTTAGGTATGACGAGTTGAAGGGACTCAGAGACAAAAGTAATTTAAATACTGCAAGAAGTTCTCCGCGTCCTGTACTCACAGTACCCACCTAGGCTCTATACCTTTCTAACAATGGGGGGGGGGGTGAAGGTGGGTCTTCCTCGGCTGATCTACCCAACGCGCAGTGCAACATTGAGCGTATACTTCCAACAAGGTATAGAGCCCAGGTAAAGATCAACGCAGAAGAGATCCTGACAAAAGGACTTACGGGTAAGCGGATCTTCATATTCTAGTACAGTCAGGCTGCCTCAAAGACTATTGTGGCCTACACATTCAGATCCAGGTTGTTGTGGGAATGTCTTCAGGCGCCCAAACGACTCGGTGCCCACAATAGGTTTTCCGTTATCTGGGTGCCAGGGGTAAAGAAAAGGCAGCCTTGCGAAAAGGGTCACAGAATCCTTACCCATCAGGCCTGAGACCGACGTAGGAGTGACGAAAACTCACCTAAATTGGAAGGTGGTACGATGGGACACAGGAAAAACACGCCCATTGAGCCACGTCTAAGACAGGCGAAAAGGCTCAACGTTGTACCTGCCTGTTCATGGGCGAATGCAACATTTAAAATCTCCAGACAAGATCTAAAAGTCCCTATAGCTTCCTCTCTTGACGCTGCCCACTTAGGTATCACCTCAACAAGATGGGAATTTCAGATGTGGTTTTGTGCAGATTACGCAGAGGAGGACAGAACGGCGTTCATCCTATGCGAGTGCCCAGTCTTAGCAGCCAGGTGCTTCAAACATTTTTCCCAGGGCTCATCGAACGACATACTCAACTTGGCTGGTATGTACGACGTCATCTATTAAGTAAAGGATATCGTTAAAATAGGCCCATTTGTGGCCGCAGTGATAAACGGTATAAACACTCGGATAAAAAAAAACTAGCTAGCTTGTGTATTCATCCGGCACACTCAAAAGGACGAGGTTCACCAATGACGTTGATTTTACTCGTACTCAGCCTATTTCTGCCAGGCTGTTTGAAGCGGATCTTTCGACTTACATTATTTTTCCGTCTCCAGCTCCTGGGAAGCTTTCCATCTCTCCAACAAGCTAAATTTATTCTGAAGTGAGCCTGTTTTTTATTTTTTATTTTCGCAGAAATGCTCGACCTAATTTTATACAATTCATCACTAACTCATTGGCTTCATTGCTGTGGCGAGAGCATCAATGCATTGATGCAACTCTAGAGATGTCATGAGCCATGGCCTCATTGACAAGAAGACGGTGGTTCTTTAAGACGTGGACTATTTTGATATTGAATAAGATGTCCTGATCTACTATGGAGCTTCTCCCTTCACTATAATGTGGAACAACTTCTTCCATGCTCCTAGCACATCATGAAAAACCTGCGCGGCAGACAGTTGCATTTAAATGATTCACATTATAATCATAGGAGTTTATGAGCGCAAAACTAACAGGTTAGTAGTCACTGTAAACTATGAATTAATATACAAACTACCTTTTGTTTGTTCCCACACCAAGTACGAGGCGAATCCCATCAAACAGTACAGCGTCGTCCATACTGGAGCGAAGACCCACCCAGGAGGAGCAATAGGTGCGTTATGAAGGCTCTGGAACAGGAAGAAATCACATTAAAACCACACGGAAATATGTAAATTGGTACAAGTAACTATAAATATAAACGACTTTGATGTGTCGGTTCTTGACTGATACATAATATTATTCAGGCAACTCACAACATCAGAGAGCTTCTTACGTTTCCTTTCACAGAATCCTCCTTTTTTTAAAAATATTTATTTTGTCCTGAGATGTCAACCAATAATGTCTCATCAAGCTCAAGAATCGGCTCCGGACCTCAACCAGCGGAAGATAGTAGACGACCGTGTCTCGACTGACGCCTCCTGCCACCGGCTTTTTCATTGCTCGGTCTGCTCACGATCTCGACAAGTCGCTCAGTTCTCAGAATTGTTAATTTCTGATACAAAAGAGGACTTCGGATCATCATATCCCTATTCCAGTTAAATGGCCTTACCGAATATTTCTGCAAGACAGTCGTAATAACTTAGTGTTGTATTCTCCATTGTCTACCCCTTCCATCTTCGAACGTATAAAACTTAAAGGGCATTAAAGTGATTGGGTTAATTCGGCCAGTAGGTAAATGAATAAAGTTAACGTTTGGTGGGTCCGTCTTCTCTGGCTGGTGAGATGCCGCTCGTCCACAACATCGCTATCCTCCTTATAACCTTTTTACTTCCCTTGGCTCTACAAAGTAGAGAGGAAAGTTATGTAATCGGCTGAAAAAAATAATTTAGAGTTCTCGTCTGATCTTTACGTTTCAGACCCCCTTGAGTCCGAAAAACACACCGTACCAAATACATGATATCTCGCTCGCAGGTTACCATGGGACGCCAAAATAAGGGTATGAGCAAAATCCACCGAAAGTTAACTATAGTTATCATAGTGATCAAAACACCAAATATTTATTTTCTCAAAAATGGCTATAGCGATTTTGATTAAATTTTTTATATTGGTAGCTCTCAATATGGCAACTATACCATGAAATTCTCAATTGTGGGAAAATGACGAGAGCAGCACAATAAATTACCAAAACTTTCGACGAATTCGATTTTAGCGCGGTGTTTAGAGAAACCAACCGTTCCAAATCAGCTGAAACTTGATGTCTAGCCTACAGGTTACCATGGGACGCCAAAATATGGGTATGGGGAAAATCCACCGAAAGTTAACTACAGTTATAGTGATCACAACACCAAATTTTGTTTCTCAAAAATGGCTCTAACGATGTTGATTAAATTGTTTATATTGATAGCTGTCAATAAGGCAATTATACTATAAAATTCCCATTAGTGGTAAAATGACGAGAGCAGCACAATAAATTATCAAAATTTTCGACGAAAAGCGTTTTTAGCCCAGTTTTGTCCTTATAAACTCCGCTGGAATTTTTGTAGAATGTTTAAAAAAATTGGTTTTGTAGTCCAATTCAATATCTATAGGGCAAGTGTTTAAAAACGTTCATGAGATACATGGGAGTCACTCCAGAAATTCCTGAATTTCAACTACTGCCGTTTCGCTTACTACCAGTTCTAAACGTTTGTACCCAATAACTCTGCAAGAGTAATTACTATCCTCGTTCAAAAAATTTGTGTTTGCAGCCTCAATAATTATCTGTGTACCAGTTGCGCAATAATTGTCCTGGAATGAGTACGAGCAGCATAATAAATTCTGGAATTGTAAGCACTGCCGCTTCATGCAGTGTTGTTTGACCAAGTTCAAGTGGTTGAGTGGGCCGTTTCACATCCGTTCTTAAACCCCCACAGGTTTAACATTACTCTTCCTTGCATAAAGAACGCGATCTCACGATCACGAGACTCGGGTGTGTTATCCATTTTCACGGTCGGCATCCTATAAGACGGTAGGTGCAGGTATGTGTGAGAACTTCTCATACCACAGCAGCCCATTATCGTGAGGAAATTGTTATGCTACACAGGGTGCTCAGGCTGCAGGATTTGGCATCGGTGGTATGAAGTGACCAAGCGAGAGGTTGGGTGTCCATATTGAGAAATATATGAATTATTTCTACCCAGCAGGCTCCAATCAAGCCAGTAACACAAGCTTTACGAGGGGTTTGGAAATGGCTGGAGAGCCGTAGACTCAGGCAAAAATTACAGCGATCACGAGCCAATGCTCGACTTTCGTCAGATTATAAATCTTCGTCTATAACCACTAGACTAAGATCACTAGGGCGCCTAGAATGGGAGTAGGGCAGTACATCTCTCCCCTCACCGTTAGCCACTGCTCCTGAAGCGGACGACTTCAATGAACGGATTCTTGAGAGCTGACCGAACCTCCGGAAAATTCGACTAAAGATTCGAAGAATGAAGGGAACGAGAAAAGGCTTTTCTTTCACATTGTCACATTCTGTCACATTTTTCTCTTTGCTGGAACTTTCACAGCGTCAGGACCGAGAACTCGTCTCATTATTTTTTTTAATTTGAAAGAGCGTGTTGGAGTTCGTAACCTCTGATACCATTTGTTATGGGTGATGGGTGGGCTGGCGGGGGTAGAAATGTTCGGAGAGACGCTGACTCAAACAAAAAAGCTTTGACATCCCTTTCTGTTGAAGGATGAGTACTACAAGTTCTCGCCAGTTTCTTAGCTGGGCACTCCCCACTCTCGTATCATCTAAATGAGTTGGGCACGTCAAAGTTCGAATGTCGAAGAATAAGAACTCAAAAACAAATCCCCAGGGATTGAATTTCAAAACGTTGGGAACTGCACGAAGTAAAACATACTGATAGACCATCCCCTCTCAGGAAGCCGAGTATGTACGTACGAAGTTTCCTTTCAAGTAACAAGCACTGTCACCATAGGTCCACCTATTGGCAAGGTGACCCCACCAGTCCGCGTGCGCCCTGACGCACAAAAATAAAAGTATCATTTGTTGTAACCATCTAGTGATGCTGGAACTAGCAGTACGACTGTACATAACGAAGCGAAGCCCTGTTAATTGTGCTGTAACCAACTAACTATGCTTGTCCTCTCAAGTTACTTTTTATTCGTCATTTTAACGTTAATCAAGAGTTGTAAAATCTTTTTAAAAAGCCTATCCCCTCAACCAAAAATAGGCAAAATAGTTTATATGCATGCACCTAAATGTGGAAATGTGTTCATTGTGTATTTTCTAAGGAACACAAACCGCACCTTTTCTAATCTTAGTTTGCATTGCAACCTTGAGTTATCAAATGAAACGACTTTTTGAAGAATTCCTATTTCTTCCTCAGCACTTGAAGAATCGAAGGAACGAGCTAGCTGCACTGCACAGTCTCATTTTCTATAATGCTCTCTTATCTTCAATGAGCATTAGATTGCCTTATTGTTTGCTGGCCTCTCAGAATAGGCACGTTAGGTAATCCGCCAAAAACCACGGGAAGTATGTAACAAGGTTATACTCGTTCGTATGAACGTGGACAGTCCGATTTAATTGTTCCTCAAACGATTCTCACTATACTAGCTCTGGGTAATAAATAGAGGTAATTGACTCAGTACCGTCGAAAAATCGGCAGATATAATGAATGTAGGAGCAAATTCCCTGCTGTTCGATTTGTGGACTTGGAGCTACAAAATGGAGGCAAAAAGGCCTTAACTTTTAGAGGTTTTATCGTTGCATGTTTTTCTCAACGAAAGAGATTGGAGATCACGGGTACAATGTTCACGGTTTAAGGATAAAGAAACCCATTTCTGTCTAGAAGCAGGAGAGGTATCCGATTGGCAACTGTGAAGCCGCTTCTCTTGTCATCATGCCAAATGTGCTTCCGAATGCTTCGGTGCCCTCAGAGTTTTGTTTGCAAGTTGGTTACAGCTGTCCTTTACGTAACACCATTGAAAGGAATCACTGAACACTCTACTTCACCAGTGCGTGAGAGTTCCTGTTTTGTCTCATCAAAGAAGTGAGTATGAGGGCAAGTGATGTTTGAAAATATGGCGGCGGTGTTAATCGATGGTAAAGAAAACGTCAGTCCCAGGGGTCCAGAAGAAGGTGACAACGGTTCATTGAACCTCGCCACTCAAATAATCCAGTAGTGCAGGTCTGCTTTCCAGACGCACAACAGAAAACATTGTAAAAATTCCAAAAACCGCACGTGGGCTTGTAATATTTAAAACTAGAAAGAGGTTACGGCTTCCTCTAATCTTTCGGCCACAGAGATAACGATTCTCCCTTGATTTCGGGGTAACCTGGCGTTATCAGCCTCACTGGGGTATGATACGAGTAACTTCCATTCGCCGGTGCTCAATGCAAACCTGTTGCGTATCCAGCTCATTATCAAAGCCACAATCACCAGTGAGGCCAAAGAGTAACATTTGTTACTTCCCACGACCGCAAAACACACACGGAAGATTCCATCTTCGGTATATGCACATTTTTCAGGTCCCATTTCACGAAACTAAGCACAACCTGAAAAAAATTATTAGAACTTACACCAAAGTTGACATTACTTTCTGAGGTACGAGAACCCTGGATGAACAGAACAATAAAGGTGGTTCGTCAGGTTGGACGACTGCTAATTCACAGGAGCTCATCTTCCCCAACTTTGATTTAACACATTTAAATAAAAATTCATGAGGCCTTGGATATTCCCAACATCTATACAGTCGTGACATGAACACAAGAAAACTGTGCCACTCTCTAGATTAAGATTCGTGACTAGGCGTTTTAAGAGAGAATGTTACAATTCACGCTTCGTAATAAGCAAATAAGCATCACGGGCTGCTTTCAACGGACAACTTGTTTATTCACGAAGCGTAGGAACGTGGTGTTAGTATATAATGCAGGTTTCTAGTGCGCAAAGGAACATTACTCACTTTGTACCAATTGGCACTGCCGCCAAAAGCGAGGCTCCCAACCCACCCTCCCAAGTTGGGCAGAATGATGAGAACGAGGCCGAGCCAAGGGAAAGCCATTTATAATTTTGTTTTTTTGTTTTTTCTCTCTTCGACAGCGACAATCCACGCGAACGATTAGGGACCGCCTGAACCGCGCCAACGAACGAATAAGAGCTTTGGGCGGCGATAACGGCTCTACAAGCTCGGAGATTGTGAGAGACGATAACGAGGAGCAACTCGTTGTGGAAGTGGAGAGGTTCTCGGCTGGCCTTGGCGCGTGCTCCTGCTGCATTACTCATAGCTCCCGTCATTCAATTCAACTTGTCATCATTGCGAGGGAAATTGAGCCGTTGACGATGCCGCCATGTTGATGAGCAGATGCGACGCCATCCCATCAACTATTTAAGAACAAAAATAGGAAAATGCCGTTCACGCAGCTTCGAATTTGCATGTCGTTAAGTAGCGTTGGGAAAGTAACGGAGAGCATTGAAATGTTGGCAAAGGTATGTAACAAATGGAAAGTTGTATGAACGTAAGCATCTACCGCTTCTCTCAGCCCTACGGAGTAGTCTGTTGAAAATTAAGTTTTCTTCGAAAGCACATGCAAGATTGGGTGTGAACGTGATCAAGAACGGCTGAACCAAATCGGCTCTACAGACCAAAATTAAGGGTACGGCAAAATCTGTTTAAAACTAACAACAGTTTTTCTCAAGAACACATTTTTTGAATGGATAGTTCTAAATAGCAAGACTGAACTTGAAAATTCTCATTCGTGAGAAAATGACGAGAGCAACACAACTAATAATCAGTGTTTATGCAGAAAAATGCTTTTAACGCAGTTTTTTCTCAACAAATACCGCTCGTGGTACCAGCGTACTCATATCTGGTGCGTAGCAACACCCAACTTTTCGCCACCCCTGTAAATTGGAACACCAACTACATATGCGGACGCTATATCTTCGTTGAACGCTTTTCTACAGTAAAATTTATGGAGTACAAAATGTAGGGACTATTTAGCTGAGAGTACTCCGCAAGTTTAATTGAAATCGACTGAGCTGTTACATATGAGGGCGCTATATCTTCGTTCAACGCATTTTTACTGGAACATTTATGGAGAACAGAATGTAGGGACTAGTTAGCTGAGAGTACTCCGCAAGTTTGATTGAAATCGACTGAGCTGTTTTTGAGAAAATTGGCATACCGATAAATTAATATTCGACAAATCTCCTTTTCTGAGTTAACTTGGCTTATAGCTCCGTTCAACAGATGGATACAGAGATAGTTGCAGGAAACAAAATGTGGGTATGGCTGGCTAAAAGACACTCTGTAAGATTGATCACATCTGGTGAAGCAGTTACTCTGGAATTTACGGAAATGTTCGAAAAAACGTTATTTTCAACACATTTTGATTTTTATCTCTGTTCTATGGACTGTCAGAGGAACATTTATTGAGAACAATATGCAGGTATTAACTATTCGAAAACATTTCTAAAGTTTGGTGATAATCGTTGAAGCCATTTTGCCAAAAAGCGTAAAAAACCTATTTTCGCTTCATAGGCCCATATCTCCATTCACAGCATTGCTAGGGAGACATGTATAGAGAATAAAAGTTGTGTATCAACTAATAGAAGATAATTTGAAAATTTAATCGAAATCGTTAGAGCTGTTTTCGAGAAACATGCGAAAAACCCTAGTTTTTGGTACATTTTCGTCCCCCACCCCACTTCCCATAGACCGAAATCGTCCACAACCTTATTTTGGTGTCTACAAAAAATAACAAACAAAACAATAAAAGAACAAGCTCAATCTGTTCAGCCGTCAGACACAGACGCCGAAATTAGGTTATTTAGACTCAGTAGGCCTCAAAACGTAAAGATCTGAAGAAAACCCAAATTTTTTTTGACACAATCACTATACTTTCCTAAGGCAAAAAGTAAAAATAAGACTGGTGGTCCAGTAAACTGTTAATAAATGATCGAATTTTCATTGTTCGTAAGTACGGCTCTATTTTGATAAAATTTCCAAAATAGTTTTCACTCACTTCAGTCCTATTATTTTTTCTCTGAAATTTCGGCGAGCAGAGAGATTTAGGTGTTTTGTAACTTTTTAGCTAAACGGCTTCAACGATTTCCACCAAACTCACAGGATACCTTCAACTATTCTCCGAAAACGCTCCCCCAAACAGACCATTGGGCAGCAATAATCTACAGTTAACTCATAACAGACTTTGGGCAACCTGACGGACTATATTTTTAGAAGCTGTGCCCACATTGCCACCCCCTCCCCCCCAAAATTTCTGTGATCGTTCATTCAACGGAGATATAACAAGATACATCGTACACTAGAGTTACAAGGTACGTGAGATTTGCCTAACATTAACTGTTGCCTACTTTTTCCCCCCCATTTCCTCTAAACGGTCCTGTTTGATTGAATATTTGCGCTACCTACAGTTCATTCTTCATAAAAGTAAAAACGTGTTGAACGAAGTTGCAGCTTCCGAACATATATGACTGCGTATCATCGAATGTACGGTAGTTTCGAGCAATAGCGTGATGCTTCGAGCCTGATGTTTTTACTTTCCATGGCTCTACAAAGTAGAAAGGAAAGTCATGTAATTTTGAAAAACAATTTTGAGATCTCTCCACATGTTTACGTTTCAGACCCCCCCCCCCCCCCTTAGTCCGAAAAAGTCTACTTGGGAAAATGGTTTGTGTGTCTGTGAACGATTTTTAGAGAACCGTATCAAATCAGCTCAAACTTGATATCATATCTCGCCCGCAGGTCACCATGGGACGCCAAAATAAGGGTATGAACAAAATCCACCGAAAGTTAACTATAGTTATCATTATGATCAAAACACCAAATTTTTTTCTCTAAAACGGCTCTAACGATTTTGATTAAAACGTTTATATTGATAGCTCTAGATAAGGCAATTATACCATAAAATTCCCATTCGTAGGTATATGACGAGAGCAGCACAATAAATTATCAAAATTTTCGACGAAAAGAATTTGTAGCGCGGGTTTTTCCTTATAAACTCCGCTAAAATGTTACTAGAATGTTGAAGAAAATTGGTATTGTAGTCCAATCCAATACCTAAAGGGTGAGTGTTTAAAAACGCTCATGAGATACATGGGGCTCACACCAGAAATTCCTGAATTTCAACTACCGCTGTTTCGCTTACTACCAGTTCTAACAGTTACTACTCAAAAACTCTGGAAAAGTTGTTACTATCCTTCTTCAAAAAATTCGTGTTTACAGCCTCATTAATTTTCTTGTGTACCAATTGCTCAAAAATCGTCCCGCAATGAGTACGAGCAGCACATTAAATTCCAGAACTATAAGCGCTACCGCTTCCTGCTGCTGTGAAGTGTTGTTTGACCAAGTTCAAAGTGAATTGACGTAGAGGTAAGGAAAGTTGTGTGTTGCAACGCACCAGATATTTTTATACGATTTCCCAATACGTTTCCTGCGAAGTTTTCAAACACTATTTCACTTTTTTCGTACAGCTTGTTCGTCAGCATTTTCACGAGCAACTGTTGACCTCGAGCCGGAGCAATGGCCTCACAAGTTGATGGGTCGATTATCGTCAGCCGTTGTGTGAGCTGTGGATTGAATTATCAATATTTTAAACCGTCTGAGCTCGCAGTCGACGGGAGAGCTGTAATCAAACTGTACCGAGTACAAACACAAAAGAAGATAGATAGTCACTGACGGTGAGAGAGAGAGAGAGGATGTGTATTAAGAGAATTATAACGTATCAATACACAAACTTTGGTCTTAGTCATATGAGAAAATAATTAACTCTTATAATGCTAAGATTGGACTGACAACCCAGAGCTGAACTGTTAGACAGGTAAACACATTAAAGGATACACAGTGTTGTTAGGTATTTTTAACCCAAATCTATAATGCCATGCTCAGTCTGAGGCTCTTCCCCCCAAGCTGTAAATGTGCAACAATAGCCATGATACCCAAGCCAGGAAAACCTTAATGCGGGCTCATCCAGTCTTCTTGATCCAAATCTTTGAAAGCCTCATTCTGCCATATATTCTTGAAGTTGGGCTTCAGAGCCTCTTTCTTTTTTAGAGTGAATGCTGGACATACCCTCTTACTCATGCATCGACCAACTTTACCGTGTCGTTATTGAAATACGTGACTCTAGGAGGGAAAATTAGTCAGCCATGCACAACTAGACATCGAAAAGGCATTTCACAGGCCCTGGATCGCTGGGTTATTAATCAAATTAAAATAACTCCTCTTAGTCTGCTTAAATTCTATCTTATCGACAGAACCTGTTAGTCTCAGTCCCAACCTCTTAAAGCTGGATTACCCCAAGGCAGCGTTCTGGCCTCCATCCATCTCCTATTTACACGTGATCTTCCAAGATGTGAATTGGTTACTACAGCTCTGTTTGCGGATGCCACAGCATTATTATCAGTGAGGAACTTTCACAACTCAGTGAAAGAGCCACCAAACCCAGCAGATTGTATCGTCTCATGGTACCTCAGGGGGACAACAAAAATTAACCCAGCAAAATCCACTGTCGCACAGTTCACCTACAGCCAACTGCTACACCCCACAATTATCATGAACCAGGTACACTACCCACTACATCTCGACTCCAAGCTGACTTGAAACATCCATAAAAACTGAAGAAACTGAATTAGTAGCAAACACCACGAAAATCGATGAATTTACGAAGGTCTAAGGAAAATTGCTTGATGCGTCGCACTATATATATTTTTTTTAGTTGCTCACCTTTTCAACATACGGGTTTTCAAATTTGGGCATAAAATTCGCCCACTGGATAAAAGAATTCCAGGCAGAGAAAGTCTTCGGGAATCTTCAATTGGGTTTGTTACCCCTGGACGTTCTTATCATGTGATACACACAGCCAAGGGAAGTGGGAAATACGCCATCTACAGGTATAGAAGGAGTGGGAAGGGAGCACTATGAAAGTAAGTGAAAAAGAACAAACATATAATCACAGAAGCCCGTGCTACATCACGTAACAGAAGAGCAGTAAATGCAACAGATATCACAACGCTCTAGATACACGTACACTACAAATTACAATATTTGTTGAAAGGCACTTACACCGTCAATAATTCATAGCATAGCCATTTTGAATAGCAACAGCGGATTTGTCACATCAAATTTGGTTTGGTATTCACTCTCTGAGAATAGAGCAAACCTTTTAGTTCAACAACGGCAACATTCCTTTAATGGGCCAGAGTTACTCGTGTTTATCATCATCATCGTCGTTATTGACGTAAATCCAGTAGTTCAGCGAAGTAGCAAGAGCAAGCCACGCCATGTAGGGCGCCATCAAGAGGCCAGCAGTTTGATTCACTCGGTAGAACAAACCAGTTGTGGCTCCAGCAGTGACTGTCAACAGCGTGATGGTAACTAGCCCCTAAGAACATTAAAAAAGAACAGTTTTGTGGAAGGTGTTTTTTACAAAGTTAATTCTGTCCCCACACGTCCTGACTAAAAAGTAGAAGCAAATATATAAAGAATTCGTTAGAAACTCATTTGTAACTAACCCATTTAGGAGAACGAGCCCCGAAGAATATTGGCGTCCATGCCCAATTCAGTGCCAGCTGAGTCCCATAGGCGGCCAGCGGTAAAGCAGCGTCTACCAAGGCAAAGTATGGACTCATGAGAAATACAGTGCGTAACAACATACACATTTCCGCAACCCCCATAAATTCGATGACCTGATACATTTCAACACAGTTCTACGGACACATTTATGGATAACAAAATGAAGGCATTAGTTAGTTAAGAGTTCGCTCCAAGTTGTTTCGAAATCTTTAGTCATTTTCGAGAAAAATGCGAAAACCCCTAGTTTTGGTACATTTTGGTCCCTTACCGCCCTTTCCCATCGATGGGAATCACTCAGCTTATTTTCGCGTCGTCAAAAATAATGAACAAAACTGAAAAACGCTGCAAATTATTACACAACGGTTTATTATTCGGATAATCAGCTTGACCTAGCATTAATGCTCCGAGACCCATCCCGTTCGATTCAGCATCGAAAAATATCATAATGAAACCCCAAAAAAGAACTAAATCGTAATATTAAAATAAACAAAAAAACGAAAGTATCTAAAAAAAACTGAATTTTAATATGAAAACATGCACGCTACATATTAATATCAAAATGTAACCAAAAATCGATGAAAAAACCAAAATGAGAATGAAACGAAGGAATCTAAATAAATTGAATCGTATTAAAGGGGATACGTCGGGTGAATCGAAAGGTGAAAAGGGAGTTGAGCGGCGAGCGGCGGGAGGCGGAGTCGTTGGGGGAAGCGAGAGCCGCCTCGAGAGCGGTTGGTTTTTTTTAAAGAGACGGGCGGGGCGGAGGGAATTCAAACGACGAAACGCTTGTAGCTCCGCGTTGTACTGCGTTTCGTTAATTTTTAACCGTTTTTGCCCATTACAACCGCGGGCTTCGTCCGATCGGATTGCCGAGATGGCGGGCACAACTAGATACCAAATCGGACTTTTGGGCGAAAGAACGAATTATTTAGACCACGTTAAAGGCACAAAACGGCCCGGACGGCGGACGGCGGACGGGGGACGGGGGACGGGGGACGGGGGACGGGGGACGGCGGACGGACATTGCAAATTTGGAATCTCCATGCCTTGAAACGTAAAGTATCAAATTTTGAGGGGGGGTTGTAAAAAATATTTCGTGACCGAAAACATAGGGTTATTATTCAGAATGAATAATAAACCAAAAGCACCAGCTCAATCGTTTGAGCCATTCTTCTGCTAACTGAACTACAGCCACACACACAGACCACGCACCGAAGAGATTTTTTGGATTTAGAAACCCTCAAAACGTTTAGATCTCTAGAACACCCTAGGTGCAAAACGTTTGGAGTGTCTCAATACTGCAGCCTCCCAGATAGTGCCAGGCACTCTCTTGACATACTCGCTCACTGTCCTTTTGACTACTTATAGCAACTCCCCACAGTGAGGAAGTGGCCCTATAGGTGTAGTAGATAAACAGAGACTGGCCAGATCGCCCTTCTTCTCATTTCCTGTGATCCCTTTATGGCCAGGAATACAATAAACTAACTCTATTAGAGTTTTGCTAAAGCTGCATTGTAACGTAGAAGTTTTACGCGGTCTCGCATCAGGAGCTATCTTTCAAACGCCGCCGCATGCAGCTCCACCTCATCAGTCATCCGTGTCCCAGAGTCTTGTTTCCCGCCAACCAATATAACCTGAGACGAAGGAACGTTCGGAAGAGGTTATCTGCGTATTGGATTCCCGATCCCGACATTTTCGAAGTCCCGTATTTTTCCTCCCCTTTTCGAAGGATTCTTCCTCCAATCTCGCATACTTCTGCATCGACTGCTCTCATCGTTGATCTCCATACCATATCGACATCGCCGCCACTTGCCGGAACATTAAGTTTTTCCTTTCCGATTTATTTGTTTATTTGGATTCAGTTTATTTCGATATTTATTGTAATTATTGTTTGTGCCATTACACCCTGAGAAGATAATTGATTTTGTCCCCCCCTAACCAAACTCAACTTTACTTCATAATTACATTTTACCTAATTTCGAGTTTCATAATTTCTTTTAAATTTCCTTCCTAGAATTTTTTGTTTGTTTTAATTTTTTATTTTTGGCTCTTTAGAAAAGTAAAGTTACCCTTTTAGTTATTATTGGCACAGCACTCTGCACTCCCTCGCCAGTTTTGCTGTTGTGTGATAGTTTTCTTCCAATACCCTTTTTCACGCATTATGATGGCCCCAGTATTCGTAGCATTAATCTCTGTTGGGTAACCGTTTGAGTGGGACTAAGGGCAACGTAGACTCCACTCCTCTGAGAGCCACTTATCCACACCCAAGAGCCAGTGGGATTTTAGATCGATCTACCATCAGAAGGCCAAAATGGACGACTTTCGCTGTTAGATAGACTTCCTGCTGGTTGCAATTTGCATTTCCAGTTGAACGTGTACCTGGGCATTATTATGTCAGTGATCATACCGACCACTGTAGAGATATCCAAATTCCTGGATATAGCCAGGTGGTCATCACTTGCCTGTGGCACCTTAGCTATTCCAAGCTCAGTCTTTCTCCTTCCTCATTACCGAAATATCTTAAAATCGTGACACACGCATTCCATCCAGACCAGGCTTTCAAGCCCTTAACAATTCAACACATACGTCTACTTCAAGGCCAATAAAAAAAAGTGGAAATGATATTGGTGAGAGGAACTTTCGCGCCATGGAGGAAGAAACCGAAACTGCACCCCTAATCCGAGGTGTGCAAATGGGCAAAATGGATTTGAGAGGTGAACTAATTCACTAGATTCAAGTGGAATTACTAAAGTTAGTCCACAGAAACGACAGGCAGCACCCACTGCACATTGACAACACTGGACATACTATGAGCAAGGAAGTAGCTAACTTTGAATTTTGCTTAAGGAACATATATTCGAAGTCTAAGATTTTTTTTTTTTACTGAGGGCATGCAAGACACAGCGGAAAACAGCGTCCTTTGTCACCGCGGCCACATATGGGTCTATTGTGACACTGACCCTTTCTTAGTAGAAGGCGTCGTACATACCCGCCCCCCTCAGGAAGCCAAGTATGTCCTTCACCACAGATTCCGCTATAATTTGAAGAAATATTCGAAGCGTTTCACTGCCAAGGCAGGGCATTCACATAGGATACGCTCTGCCGTCTCGTCCTCCTCGCCGCAAAGTCTGCCTTCCACAGCGTCTGAGATGCCCATCTTGTTAAGGTGATATCTGAGTGGGCAGTGCCCATTGAGGAAGCTTGTCAGAACTCTCAGATCCTGCCTAGAGTGTCAGCATCGCCGTCGCCCTTTGATAGGGAGGCGTAACGAGCCTTTTTGTTTGTCTTAATCGTGGCTGGCGATGCCAATGGACGCTGTTTTCCTGTATCTCCCATCGAGCCACCAGGCGATTCAGGTGACTCTTCGTCATACCCACGTATGGTTCAGGCCTGATGAGTACCTCTTTTTGTAAGGCAGTCAGCCTTTTCGTTGCCCTCATGCCCCCTATGAGCTGGCACCCAGATAAGGGAGAGCCTGTTATGGGCGCTGAGCTGCTTGAGCGCATGAAGGCATTCCCATGCCAGCTTGGACCTAAAACTATAGGCTGCAATGGCCATTAAGGTGGTCCGGCTGTCTGAGAATATGTAGATCCGCTTGCCCTTGAGTCCTTTTGTCAGGATCTCTTCCGCGCAGATCTTTATAGCTAGGATTTCTGCTTGAAATATCGTGGCGTACTCTCCCAGCGCCTTGGAGAGACTGTAGTTGGGCCCTACAATGCCCAGTCCAGCTCTGCTTTTCATAACTGAACCATCGGTATACCACTGCAGGGCATCCACCTCAGTCGAGAACGTCTCCTTCTCCCATTGTTCCCATGAGTTGACGCTAACACTGAAGGGCAACCAAAAGTTCCTCCGCTCTGGCATAACGTCAGTATCCAGGACTGCGGCCTCTTCTAGCTTAAACTGCCTAGTTATTCCTTGGAGGCTCACAGTGACCCTGGTAGAGATATTTCCTGTCTGCAAAAGCCTTGCCACTCCCAGGTAAGCAGTCCTCTGAATGTGTATATGAAGAGGTGAGATGTTCGAAAGGACTTCCATTGCAGCAGTAGGGCAGGTACCCATTGCCCCTGTAATAGCCATACATGCCTGTCGCTGTATTTGTTGGAATTTTCCCTGTACTGTCAGCCAGCCTGCCGCCTTCCACCACACAGTGGAGGCATACATGACGCGGGGTCTCATTATCCCTTCATAGAGCCACTCCATCATTTTTGGATTTATGCACCAAGATTTGCTTCGCAGCCTCCTACAGGGCTGGAGTTGCCTTGTGCAGCGCATATTTCACACGCGGGTTCCATGTGAGCTGCTTGTCCAGTATCACCCTGAGATATTTCACCTCCGTCTTTATCTGGAGCCTGGCTCCTTGCATTATGTTCTTAGATTGGGATTTCTGTTGCTTCATATCAACTACCTCAACTTTTATTGACGTAATCTTTTTTCCAAGCCCCTCCAGAGTTGTAGAGTAGGTTTCCCGAAGAAGTTCCTCATCTCCATCTGTCATCCTCTCTTCCCTCTGTCTGACTTCACTATGAATGTAGTAGGGGTTGCAGAAGGTTTCTCTGTTTCCTCTCCTCACACTGCCTGAGTTCACTCGGAGAGCCGTTTTGAGAGCGTGTCCTGAGTCAAAGGATTATGAGGAGCCAATGTGCAGGATGAAAGGAGCTAAGTCCAGATTCACGTGCGTTCCAAATTTACCTGGCAAGTATGCTCCACCAGACTTTGTGGGAGTGTGGATGTGCGTGTTTTTGCCTCAGCCAACTTCGGCGAGCGTGATCCTTAAGGATATTCTGCATGATTATGTGGGGGTTACAACGATTTTATCCTCGACAAGCCATTATTTTATTCACACTTCACCTGTTGACTTCCTACGGATAATTTATTTGATTTCAGATTAATTAATCTGTTTACTTGTCCGCCCTCATCTCATTTAGCCACTTACCAACCAATACAGAGAAATGCGGTAGGATAACCGAGATCTATGAAGCTCCTGGTTTCTACTTCACGCCTGGGTAGTGTACTGGTCACACGTTCTCTAAGTCACCTTCTACTCCCCCCCCCCCTCTCACAACATCTGAGCTTTCGGATGACAAGGATCAGTTACCAACTAGTAAACAACCTCCATGAGTTGGAGGGCAATACAATTTGGGTCACAGAAAGAAGAAATTAGGTGACAACTAGTCAATATACATCTTAGCTAGAGAGTAGTAAAGCACGAAGTTATGTAAATTAGTTATCAAACCTTGAAATCCTCCACCGTCTCTCCATACTAAATATGAGGAGTAGCCCATGCCAGTGTAAAGCGCAGTCCAAATTGGACCAAACGCTCCCCGTGGAGGGGTCCACTTAGGCTTCTTCAAAGTCTAAGTAAAAAATAAAATATTACGTGAACACAATCGCTGAAAAGGATCGAAAAAAGTAACAGATTGTTTAAATCTCAATGAGAATTCAAGATATCGTACACTATACTACAACATTCATGTTAAATGCACTATCTTCAACATTCCCTTGTCCAAGAATTTTCACACCTGATGTTTGAACAAAAACGTCAGAAACAGCTTGTCACTTTGACTGATATCATATGAATCTTTTAACGGCAAAAAATCTGAAGTTAATGGTGTATAGCTAGTGATCAGTCAGGGGGGGGGGGGGATTTCCAAATTTTGTTAGCAGTGCTTCCTCCTTTTCCCCTTCTCCCTCCTATACTTGCTAGCACTACAGGGGGTTCAGGAGGGCGTCTTCATGAAGTCGGAGTCCCGTATTAGAAAGCTTCATTCAACGGTGTCCTGTACTGTACATCACCAGCTTGTGCATCTTGGTATCCTATCCCTCGCAGGATAGAAAATTCAACACGCGCCTACATCGATTTGTTAGGTGTGCAAGCCCGAGTGATTTTGCCAGCACTGCAGTGCCATAGCAGATTCCTGTCATGCGCTCTCAAACACAACACCTCACATGTGGGTTGTGATTTCGTGAAATTCCACTGTTCAAAGGTAGGCACAGTTAACCATCACTGTTTCATCATGGCCGTACACAAAATGATAGGAAGTTGATAGGACAAAATAGCAAGTAGTCAACATTGTCACACAGAACCACAACTCACAACAATGGAAGGATTTATAGTTGCACCATTCACTGCTGGGTCTCAATTGAGGAACTATCTAACTGCAGTTTCTCTCCTGTTTGAGTCATCAGCTGGCCCTGAACGCAACTACACGCAATACACATCACTACTGCTTACTATTATTGACCGTTTTAATGCCTTTAAGTGTCTCTGAACAAATAAATAAATAGACTCTTCTCAACTTCTCAAATAAAAGATCTGCATTTTCCTTACTTTGTACCAGCCAGAGTAATTTTTCATAACGACATATCCTCCAGCCCATCCACCAACATTAGGCAGCACAGAAGCTCCAATGGCAGCAAGTGGGAGAGGCATTTCGAACAACTAAGGAAAAACCCTGCAAATTATTACACAACGGTTTATTATTCGGATAATCAGCTTGACCTAGCATTAATGCTCCGAGACCCATCCTGTTCGATTCAGCATCGAAAAATATCATAATGAAACCCAAAAAAAGGTCGTAATATTAAAATAAACAAAAAAAACGAAAGTATCTAGAAAAAACTGAATTTTAACATGAAAACATGCACGCTAAATACTAATATCAAAATTCAACCAAAAATCTATGAAAAAAAACCAAAATGAGAATGAAACGAAAGAATCTAAAAAAATTGAATCGTATTAAAACCAAAACGTCGGGGAAATTGGAACGGGAGCGCTCGAAGCGAAAGGGGAGTTGGGTGGCGTCAGGAGGCAAGCGAGCCTCGAGCGCGGTTGCTTTTTTAATGAGACGGGAGTTCAAATGACGAAACGCTGTAGCTCCCGCGTTGTACTGCGTTTCGTTAATTTTTTTAACCGTTTTTTGCCCATTACAACCACGGGCTTCGTCTGATCGGATTGCCGAGATGGCGGGCAAAACTAGATACCAAATCGGATTTTTGGGCGAAAGAACGAATTTTTTAGACCACATTAAAGGCACAAAATGGCCCGGACGGCGGACGGGGGACGGACATTGCAAATTTGGAATCTCCATGTCTTGAAACGTAAAGTATCAAATTTCGAGGGGGGGTTGTAAAAATTTTTTCGTGACCGAAAACATAGGGTTATTATTCAGAATGAATAATAAACCAAAAGAGAGGCCATGAAAGCGAGAATTTGATATTTTAATAGTGAAATCAGAATTGGAAAATGGATAAGGAAAAATACGTTTCTGGAAGTGCTATGTGCTAGGTTGCTCTCACAATGTTATAAATTATAATCATATGATAAACAGTTATCTTCATAAATTATTTCGTTGAGGCTGGTCTAGGATGCCAGGCTGAGCCGAATAGTCTGGCTTCATATCAGGTGTTGGTAAACTAGGGAATAGAAGGGCGACCAGGGGGATGGATCTGCTGTGACCCTGGAATGACCACCTGTGCAAGAACGATGTCGAATAAGAGTGCAGGTTATTGGGTGAGAAGTACCTGGCCCAAAGCAGTCAACTGTTTATTTGCATCATGCGGGAGTGAGCGAGGTTCTCAGTCTCGAGAGGGAGGGTATTTATCGAGCCTAATTATGGGTTCATTAAGGTATCATTTATCTAATATTAGCCTGTGAGAAATCCACGTATGCAGACTCTGTGAAGATGAACTCAACACAGTACGAATTGTGCCCTTCCTGAAACTGCCATAGACATGAAAGTCAAGTGAGTGGTCAGAATGTCATTCTAGATTCTACCAGTAGCAGATGTTCTTTGGCTGGAAGTACCTTGGGCGTTACAGGGAGAAAAGGGAAACCCTTTCAGGAGGTTCAAGTGGTTTGGCATAATCTCAATGTCAGTGCCATAGCTACGCAGTTAGATAATTCAAAACTATTACGTGACAGGTGCTAGTGACAACATTCGAATTGATAAATTGGCCTACCTGCTGAATTATTGAACTATGGAATCAAAAACTCACTTTGCATTGCAACCTCTTCTTCCTTACGTTTTTAGTTGCTGTCTAGCTACTCCCCCCCCCCCCCATCACTTTCTCTCACTTTTTTGAGGTTTTGCAACTTCTTGCCACCGTCCACTTTGCGGAATTCCCCACTATTTGAGGAGCAGTCGAGTTTTGAAAATGATCTCCAGGCTCCAAAAGTGTTGGAGTTTGCAGTATGCGTGTCAGGTTTGAGTTCTAACAAATGAGTAGTCTTTAATATTGTGAAGGGATTAGGTTGACCGAGAAGGTTGGATCAGAAGAGCTTTCACGCCTAAACTTTAAACATGAGTGATATTTTTAATTTGTAGTTTTCCTTCATTATCTAATAACACTTCCTGAATTTCACGGATTTCTTGTTTTAGTGAAGTTTCTGTTGCTCCTTATGACCACTCTTCGTTAAAACTCCAACGTGCCATTGTGTTAATAATTCCTTCCCAACATTTTTGAGCGAACGATTACATGCATCTCACGGCATGGCAAAATTGGTCTCAACTGTAGCCGGAAACGCTCTGCAGACATCCACATGATACGAGACTATCGTGCAAGTGCTTAGATGACAGTGCAAAATATGATTCGGCCAGCCCCACCCTTATTAGTCCTTATTATCGAACAATTTTCTTGAAACGCAAGAACTAAACGTTGAAACAGGAGATACGTTTTTTTCAGATTGAGTAGTTGAAACAAAATCGCCATAATAAATACAATTTTCAGGTATTATAATGGTGCATCATTTTTCCAAGCGTTAACAGCCAAAATTACTCCTGAACGTGTACTTCTGTTACTAATCTTATACTGGGTAGTGTCTCGGCAGCCAACTTACGTGAAGCAGATGTCGCTCGTAAGATGTATGAAGAAACGATTAATTTTTACGATAAGTTGCTCTTGTTAATGATCTCCCACTCAACGATAGCGGTGTTTGGAACACGAACTGCACGGGTGTCGTAAGACCGGGAATCTCAAGACGTGTTTTGGCTCATGTTCTTCCTTCTTCATGAAACCTCAATGGAACCATTTCCATACATCCTCTTATACTACCCAGCCCTTCAGGAGTTTCATGAGTAGTGTGACCTCTACCCTATCTCTCTTGATGAGGAGGCATTCCCAGGTCAGCAAGCTTCGCTCTTTTCAGACCCAGCACTGCTCTGAAAAATTGAGCAATGGCATCTCCAGTTTTCTTGCTGGGCTTTCCGACTTGAAAGAGGTGGGTAACAAGAGTCTGTGGCGTGCTGTGTCCTATACTGTATGGTACCAACCAGTGCATATTGGTATCTAAACCCTCACAAGGTAGAGAATTCACGCGAACCTGAATTGGTTTAACAGGTTTGCGAGGCTGTG
Organism: Pachypeltis micranthus; assembly: GCA_020466155.1. NCBI lineage: Eukaryota > Metazoa > Arthropoda > Insecta > Hemiptera > Miridae > Pachypeltis > Pachypeltis micranthus. The sequence goes on along the minus strand of CM035774.1, from coordinate 27,944,620 downwards.
CTGCTTGCACTGCAGTGCCATAGCAGATTCCAGTCATACTGTTCTCGAACATTTTCACATAGTAGTATTAAACGTGAGGGTAGTAATTTTCTGAAATTGCACCGTCCATAGGTAGACACAGTTAACCGCCGCTGTTTGATTATGGGGGTATACAGATACAGTACTGATCGCGAGCAGTCAACATTGACACATACAACCCCAATTCACAACATTGGAAGTATTTCATGAAAATAAATAACAAACATTTGGTGCATTGGCGCCTAAATGATTGAAACATTTTATATTTCCAGAGTAAACTCTGCTCAAACGAGATACGCACGATAGGGATGAGGATAAGGCGCTTATTCTTTAAACGAAGTAAATGAGAAGTTGGCTGGCATTGTCCCGAGTGTTAGAAGTGTAGTGCTGCTGTCAATTTGGACCAAAACAATGAAATAAGTGACGCACACAGCGATCATCTGTGACAAAACCAAATTGTTATTCCGATTCATTAGGCAATACAGATCCACTCGCTGAATTCAACTTACTACTTATTGTCATCAGTGAAACTTCTACAAGCGGAGATTGTAAGTGATCTTCAGTAGTGTGCCTGGCCACTTGAAGGTAGGCAACCAGTAACGACCGAACAGGCTCCAGTTCATTCTGCCCTGAAGCAAGCAGTTTGTTCTAAAAACTGTCTGTTCCAAGGGCGCTACGCTAAGAGGTTGAACTAGTAGGAGATTGAAAGTGAACAGGAGCCTATTATAAAGTGTTGGGTAGACCGTCCAAAGGCCAGGAGGTCTACCAATATGTGTTTTGTATATCAAATAAACTAAGTTGCTTGCCAGCTAGAGCGGTGCGGGGGTTGCCTGACCTTAGAAATTCACTCTCATTGACTTAATAGTAATCATAGAATAGAAGAGAGAGTGAATCATTGCTGGACATTCTAGATGATGGGCAAGTGATATGTAAAGCATCAATATCGCTGGATGGAATTCATATGCATGGGGACTCCAAATCGGCAATGTCCATTCGTCGTTGGGGTCATTTGAAGACCTACGGGGAAAAACGGTTTTTGTCCAATTTTTCTCAAAATGCCGATTTCAACGCCATCTTTAGCATCTTAAGGATCTCTAAGAAATAATGAATTGCTAAAGGGGAAAAAAGGTTCCAGTCCAAAGATATTACACTTCAAAGATAGGCCATGTTGGGGTTCCCTTCTGCGCGTCTGGGGAGAAACGGTTGTTGTCCGTATAACGGCCTCTAAAGTTCACCCCCAAAATCCATTGTCATACCAGAAATTCCACGAGATTTTTGAGAATAACTTCAATATATCATTCGGATACCCTCGAAAAGATACATGTGCGTATTTCGACAAGATGAATGTTGGGATTTCCGACCTGAATCAACAACTCCTTTCTACCTCTGACATTGAAAAAAAGAAACCATTAGAAAAACAGCCACAATCGATAGAAATTGCTAAAAATTGCACCTAAAGAAGAGCGAACAATTTTATTCGCTAAAGAAAAAGTACTGTCGACTTGCAATGAAGAACAAACATATGGAAGGAATCGCTATAGATTATCAAAAAAATCTTCCTACTCCAAACATAACATGTAATGATGTATATTACAAGAGGCAATTGAATTTTATAAGCTTTAATGTAAATACGTTGTCTAATCGCGAAGCTGTTTTTTACACATATGATGAATCTGTGGCTAAGAAAGGTTGCGATGATGTTGCTTCTATGGTTTACCATTTTGTCCATAATATTCTGTCGAAAGACGTTCGAGAACTAAACGTTTTTTGTGATTCATGCTCTGGGCAAAATAAAAATTATACTTTAGTCAGACTTTTTTACCATCTCGTTGACGAGCGCCGATTTGACAAGATCAACGTCTTCTTTCCAATAAGGGGCCATTCATACATGGAATGTGATAAGGACATGTCCCTAATCAATCAAAAGTCATACACAGAAGTTCCTGATGGCTGGCGAGAAGTAATTCGCGAGAGCAGAGTAAAACCCAATCCATTCAAAGTTATAGACTGCGGAAAGGAGATGGAATTTTCAAATTGGACAGAGCACCTGACTGGATTTTAACCACACAAATGCCCATTTCCTACTCGGCCAATAAGAGTTCTCGAGGTGAGCAATGTAGAGCCCAAGATTGCCTACAAAACCAATTACTTTGGTCAGACAACCCCAGCTTCTTTTGACACTGAAACTCAAATCAAAGAAACTGTTGCTTCCAAGAGTAAGCCTCTAAGAGCTGGAAAACAGTCACCAATAAACTAGGCGCCAGGAAAAAAAAAGTTATTATAATTGTCCCTAAGAAAAAACTTTGCGACTCACCGGTTCCCATAAAGGCAGCTAAACATGCAGATTTGCAATTCCTGAAGGATTTTTTGGAAAAACCAGTCCCATAATTTTAATGAAAAACTTAGTGTTTTTGGAGCATCTCAAAAAAATGCAGTTCAGAGCCAGAAAAAACCAAGAGGTCAAAAGAAGAAAAGCGAAGACAGTGATGAATATTTAAGTGACGCAATAGTGATTGGAGAGGAATTGTGCGGGAATAACGGTTTTTGTCCTGGACCTTCTTCAATTTTATTTATTAAACGTGCGAAATATGCGAATTTTAATTTGAAAATTTTTGAGATTAATAATAAATACTTGTTGCTTAAGGTGTTATTTTTTTAATTAAAAAATCCGTTGTACATTTTCCCCAACCACGCCACAAACCTTCAAATTGTTTTTTCTCAAAATTAAATTTTTTGGACATGTACCATTCTTCCCCGTAGGTCTTCATTTGACAGTCTGACAAATCCATTATTGCGCACAAAAAAATCGATTTGAGATATAGTTGTGCACGCCTACTCAACACACCATTATTTTGAGGGAAAATGTTGAATTCTTGATTACTAAAAGCAGCAAACCATTGCAGCAGTTCTGGCTGGAACTCGGCCACCTTATCTACTTCGCCTCGTTTCACCCTCTTGCCTAAATCAGTAAATGGTAAAATCGTGGTAAAATATAAAGAACCAAGTCTCATTGCACCAGAAAATCTTTAATTGTTTTTAAAACATGACGAATAACTAGTATTGTTTCAAAACTTCTAATTTATTCACCTGCCCAGACACCATAAAAGCAATATCACACATCTCAAATTAGTCTGAGTTACTATAGTAAGTCAAGCTCTTGCAAGGCACTGAAGAGCTATACAACCTCAAAACACGTGTGAGAGTGCAGGGTGCTTTATCAAAGTCTAACAGAAGTAATTGTTACTGGGTTCCGGGGCATAAAGAGTAAAGGGACCGCTTAAACATTAGAGGACCATTTGGTCCTGTTGACGACACGAGGGGGGAGGGGGGCTAAAGTTCAGAAATAAGTGAACGTGGGGTCTGTGTTAAGCTTCAACAGAATAGCGACATGAGTTCGAGTGTGTAATAACCACGACAAAAGGGGACTCTGAAGACTTGAACTGGTTGCACGGGAAACTAGAGTGAAGAGAGAGCGAGTAGAAATCTGTGAGTAACTGGAGAGCTGGGAGAGGAGGGTGTTTGGGAAGAGCTGTGTGTATTGAAGAGAAGGTAGGAAGAATGTTTTGGCAAGGGGAAATCCGTTGTTGCTTAAAACTTAAGCCCTTCGTGTGGAGGAGAAGTCGACTGAATGGGCAGTTTGGACTTTCCCGCGGCCAACACGAAAAAGGCTCTAGGTCAGAAATAGTTGCTCAAGCTCCAGATTCCAACTACTTCAGCCTGTTCCAAACAGTACCCTATGGTGATACATAGTCGAGAGGGCTGTGAGAGAATATGTCAGGAGAATGCATGTCTAGGGAGCTGCGAGTGTGGGGTACAGCAACCCTAGGACCAACAAGGAGATAAGTAGTGGTTTTCTGATGAAGAGGAAGAACCTAAAGCAGATAGTAGGAATCATCACAGGACGTTACAAAACGAACAAACACATGTATGTCATGGGCATAGTCGAAGCCCTCCAGTGCCGGTAGTGTGGTACAGGTGAGGACACTCCCTATCACGTGCAGTACATAAGTGAGGATAGTTCGCCTGTCCGAAAACTAGCGTCAAACACAATCTGAATGTTCCTATTACCCTCATAATCCACACTGTAGACTGTGTTGGGTGGTTGGGTGAAATAACGTAAGGGGAGCTGACGGCAATGTTTCTTGTGCAAATCCAAATACCTCAGCATGAACTCTTTTCAATTTCGCTTCTTCGTCTGCCGCTTGAGAGATGGGCAAGAATGTGATGGAGTTGTTAGCGGACGACCAACACAATCGCATGGAAAAAGTAACAGACTACTTGTCTAACCCCGGAGAGGGAATTAGTACACATTTGAATCTCATTAAGAATTTAAGGCCCACGATACTACAAAATTCATGTTGAATACATTATACTCAATATTTGGCTGACACCATGTGAATTTCACATTTTGATGGCAGTTCATTCTCTGTCATGTCAACCCAGTGAGGCAGCCACCGATTCACACACATCCTCACAAACTGCTCAGTACTACAACCGATTCAGGAGTGGTGTGATCTGAAACGTGCTTTCCTATGTAACGTGCCTTTTCCCAACTGCCAAAGAGCGCTACGTTGAGAAGGAACGAAATCATGTCACAAAATAATTAAGAAACTGAGCCTTTTGGGCCTCGCAACACACCAGCACTCCCTCCACTATTTCGTACTTAAAGTAATATTGTACATGCCCAGGTGGTACTAACACCCCCCTATTCCCTGCCCCTACACAAAAGTCACTCACTCTCTGAGATTAGTGGGACAGGATATCGCGTTTGATGGGGGAGGGGTATTTCCTCATTTTATTGGTGGTTCTTACTCCTTGTTCCCTTCCACCTCATGAGGACCCAGTGACGCAGCAACCACACATTTCAACACATTTAACTGTACCTGTTTCATTATGGCAGCACACAAAATGATTGCAGGATCATGGGACAAGAAAGTGTTGTTTGTTTGTGTTAGCAACCACAATTCACACCACAAGTATTCGATGAATTGAAATTACATACATTTGATGCCTTGGTGCCTAATGTAATGTGTTATGAAATACATCGTTATAATTATTCTAAATGGTATACACAAAGTAAATTGCTATACGATCTCACGTTTAAAATTCAACAAATCAATTACAAGAAACTTTTTCGTCTTTGCAAAGGAGATCACAGAAAAGGATTCACAATATTTTCCAACGCAGACAAATACAGTTCGTGTCAAATCGTATAAACTTATTGTTTCCGGGTTAATTTTTTTTTTTTTTTGGCTGCACGTTTACATGACTGTTAATAGTTGTGTACGTGTAGATAGTTGTGACATTACAATGAAGAACGCGGAAATTCATTTCTATATTGGAATTTAATGGAAAACCGTGACATCTAACTTACAGCGAAAACTCACTTTTGGGAAGTCATCACAAAAATGTGGTGATAGTGATCAGTAACACCGCCACACACAACATGAACTCACAACAGTGGAAGTACGCGTATTTAACGATATTGGAAACGTTTGAAGTATTGGTGCTTGAATTGTAGAAACATTGCATTTCGAATACACTCTGCTCATAATGAGACGATCTGCTCACACGATGCGGATGTGGAGAATGCGCTTATTCTTGGGACAAGGTAGATGTGAGATTGGTAGGCATTGCCTCAAGTGGGGGACGAGTAATGCTGGTGTCGATTTGTAACAAAACAATCAAATAAGTGACGCAAGCAGCGATCATCTGCGACAAAACCAAATCGTTATTCTGATATAAGCTTCATTAGGTAAAGGGATACACACGCTGAATTCAACTTACCGAAATACCCAACCTATGGTCAACATTGAAACATCTACATGCGGAGATTGTGAGCGACCTTTTTGCAGCAAAGTGCATTTTGATGTACGGCTGAAATGGAATGAAAATATCATAATAAGATATGTGAATTGTTATTGAGTAATAATGTACGATGTCCATTTCCATTACGTTCGTTTTGAGTTGCTCAGTTTCATCCATCATCACTCGTTTCATCAATATTCGGTTAAACTTGTCGGCCTGCAACAAACCGTAAATTTGTATCTCGATCGTGGTAAAAAAATGAGAAATGAGTTTTACAACTGGAGGTTGTTCGCATTCTCACGTCGAAACGCATTACATGTCAGCGCACACCACTCACGCAGTTTCGATGGGGACAGAAACCACCTACATTAACATATTGCACCTGTGTTCGTTCCATAGTGCATCGATCATTGTGTTTGTTCACCGTTGCAAAGTCAAGACACAATTGCTCCCTCGAAGCGGTTACCAATTTCGTCAACTGAGGCCGATCTGACTGCTCTTGGCGGCTTCGAGGGAAAGTATAAAAACCCTGCAAATCATTACACAATGGTTTATTATTCTCATGAACAATCTCGGCAATGATTCTACTAGTAAACCATACGAAACATGTCCTGACTACAATGGAACTACGGAAACAAAATGTCTGATGATTTTGCCCCGTCGGGTCGGGGAAATTGGAACGGGGGCGCTTTGAGCAAACCCGTTGTGAGGCGACGAGGAGTTGAGCAGTTGAGCGGTTGCAAGATGGCGGACGGTGGATGGGGGATGGCGGATGGCGGACGAGGGATGGCGGATGGCGGACGGGGGACGGCGGACGGACATTGCAAATTTGGAATCTCCAAGTCTTGAAACGTAAAGTATCAAATTTTGAGGGGGGGTTGTAAAAAATTTTTCGTGACTGAAACATAGAGTTATTATTCACAATGAATAATAAACCAAAACACTATAGTAACCACGGGAGTATCTGTAAAGAAGCTGCTGCCAGCTTGAAGGATTTGGATGGCTGGTTGCAAGAGGATACCACCCTCACTGCACCTGAGCACCATGGTAATCCAAATGGGATTTAGTGGAACTTCTTGCCACCTCAATTACGTCATGGTGGTTTGACAAGAGGAGACGTGTTCGGCCTCAAGAGGCATGTTCACGGAACCTGTGGATATATCCCCCTCACCCATGAAGATTGGAGTAACCTTCCTGGTCAAGAGGCTTGCATTCCCAACTCCAGTACCCGACATGGCATGCACTTTCATCGAGTCCCGGCGATACCGACTTCCTCACTTCCAGATATATTCGTTGGACATCACATTCTGGCGAACCAAGAACCGTCCATTGAAGGCGTCCAGCCATCCGGCCCCATAAGCTTTCGGACCGCTACCCTTTGCGAAACAACTTCATCATTGTGTTTGTTCACCGACGCAGAGTCAAGATATAATTGCTCCGTGGAAGCCGTTAACAACTTCGTCAACTGAGGCCGTTCTGACTGCTTTCGGCCGATTCGAGGGAAACTATAAAAACACTATAGTAACCGCGGGAGTATCTGTAAAGAAGCTGCTGCCAGCTTGAAGGATTTGCAGGGCTGGTTGCAGAAGGATACCACCCATAATCCATCTGAGCACCATGGTAATCAAGCTGGGATTTAGTGGAACTTCTTGCCACCTCATGTGCGACATGGTGGTTTGACGGAAGGGGATTGGCCTCAAGCATGTTTGTGGAACCCGAGGATATATTCCCTTCACCCATGATCATCTAGTAACCTTGCTGGTCAAGAGGCTTGCATTCTCAACTCCAGTACCCGACATGACAGGACATTCATCGAGTTCCGACGATACCGACTTCCTCACTCCCAGATACGATCGTTGAACATCATTATCTGGCGAAGAAAGAAATGTCCATTGAAGACGTCCAACCATCCGGCCCCCATATGCTCACGGGCGTCCTACCCTTTGCGAAACAACTTCCATCCTACTCGTGTTGCAAGCGACCTGACCTAAGCAGTCTACTTCTGAGCTCAACCACAGTTGCTCATCCTCAACGAATCTTCGTGCTTTTTCTCACCTCCCCAATAGTTTTAGAACTCCAAAACATTGTATTATTCAATTGCAAACCTGAATCATCGCCGATTCCGCTGAATTGACCAGTTCCCACGTTATTAACCCATAGAGCACACAGTGCCAGCAGCTTACCACATTAACTGGTAAGGGGTTGTCGGCAAACGTTGTTAATGTGTAGCTAATACTTAAGGTTCCGTTTACCAAACACGTAGTTATAATCAAAATTAACAGCGGTCCATACACTTCCGAAATATTTTCCACAAGCTCAACCGTTTCCGTGTAGTTCAAAATAGAATACTTCGCATCTCTGTGGCTGAAAGTGTGTGGGACGTTCAGTATTCTAACATTCCCGACGAATTTCAAAGTGGCTAGTCTGTATAGCAATGAAACTTGATGAGCTGCACTCAGTTTTTGCCATGTAAGAAGCGCGCTCAAGATAAATTTCAGATTCACGAGCGACGGAACCTCCATGATTACCAGCGCCTGAAACAAGAACACGAGGAGCGTGAAGAGATACCATCGTGAAGTGGTGCGTGAAAGGATCTCCTGTGAGTGGTACGTTGGAAGAAAACGTTGTGAAGCGACGTTCATGAGACTGCACAGCTTCTCCCTTCTTGAAATGATTATGCACATGTGTGTTAGCGCCAGAGCAGGTTCGAAACTCTGAAAGAATAGCGATGTAAAGCGTAGCATCGTAGTTCTCATGGTAATCCACAATAACAGAACGCTGGAGAAACTGATAGCTGAAATAGTTAGACACCACACTGGGTACCATTTTATTTGCCTCCAAGAGTATCCGTTCCAAAAAAAGGGAAATGTTCCTAACGTGGAACAAATATTGAAGAAGATTTGAGTTGTTCGCCGATCCATGGTAAAATCCCGACTGGCGCATTTCACTGACTGTCAAGTTTCGTCATCGATTTTCACGCCCAATAATTAGAAAGTCATTCTCTCCTCAAAACGATTTCTTTTGCAGTCGAATTAATAGCACGTTTTTAATTCGCTTTGTGAAAGCGTAGGAGATCAATAATCGTTAGTTTTCTCAACTCCCAGCCAGGCTTTCCACACGTATGAGGTTCCTCTTTTCAAATCCTCAATGTTTGACAGACTCCATTACACGTCTGGCTAGAAGCTTCACAGGTTACAAATGTTCTAAATATAATTTCAATTTATTATATTTCCACTTGTACGTGAGTATGAATGATCAAAGATTAGTAATTTAATATTTCAAGAATACTTTTTCCAATCGTGAATTTGTAGCAGTTCACCTCTCTACCTACGTCAAGATTATCAGTGTTATCTTCTTGCGTCGCACCCTGTTGGACGGAGGGGGATGGGTACACCCTCTCCAACGCCAGGGCAGTTAACGGCAAGAGTCTGGACGGGAAGCTTCGCCATCTTGACGTGCTACTTTTCCGTTTACCAATTTCACTTTAAAATCTAATTCTTCAGTTGTCATTAAAACTAGTTTCTTCAATTGTGTCTTTGTCATGCATCGGGAATTCGAGGACGGCGAGATAAGTGAAGGAGATCACCCGAATCATCCTGACTCGGCTGCTACATCAGAAGTGGGATCTCCCAGGCGTCATTGTCCGTCATCAAGTAGTGATCGCGACAGGTATGATGATGATGGTTTTCCTTGATTTCGTTCTCGTTCTCAAGAAGATGATTCGTGGAGGGATTGAGCTCGAGAGCAAATGAAAACCATGCCACAATTTTTGGCGTATGCGGAGAGAACCAAACGAAATGAGAGGACCGAGAGGCGAAACTCGGTGGAAACGGTACTTACTGGTGAAAGCGTCTTACCAGAGCGGATCGTTCATTGAACCTTACTACATCATGTATCATCAAACAAAACCATTGAAGTAAAACTGGTAAGCAAATGTCACCAGAAATTAATCATTTTATGAGGTATCAAACTGGATAACAACTTTTTCTGTTACGGCGTATGAAGGCACATACATTTATAACTAGCTGTTGGTCGAGGGGAAGTGTTGGCTACATTTGGTCTTGCCGACGTACGCCCACGATCTTTAAACCAGATGACGGGCGCCTTTTTCTGTGTACTTTTTGTATCGCCCTTCAGGCAATTTCGCTTTCGTTCTCTTGTTTTGATAAACAAACGTTTGTAAACTTCAATCCGAGTGTTTCCGTTTGTCACGTAACTCTTTGGGATTACGTGGCGTAGTTAGAAAAATAGGGAAAGAAAAAAGGTTAAAAATGAATAAATCTTATTAAATCAAAATTGTGTCCTACCTCAAAGAAAAAAGGGGAAACTCGCTTTTAGAAAAACTAAATAAAGGCAGCCCTAAACTGTAAATGCGCGGTGACGACCTCGACTAAAACCGCACCGTATATAGAAAACTCAACGCACACGCACGACACCCGAAATAATTGAAACGAACTGATCGCTTTAATGTTAAGGAACAACTGACGGTTTGCCCGAGAGCAACCGAGCTCCGGCTAAAGCGGGAGGTTATCTTTTACTGCTCATTCGTGATCAACCTGACACCATCCCCCCTTTAAAAAAAAATTTTTTTTTTAAATTTTATTTTTATTTTTTCGTAACTTAAAAAAATTTCTTGGTTATTAAAATTGATTTACTTTTTTCTGGTTTTTTATATTAATTTATTTATTTTTACTGATGAAAAAATTATTTGTGTTGTGGGCAACTTCAATTATGAGAAGGTGGTCGAAACGGTCACCGCGCATCATTGGAAGTGGCACGTGGGAAAAAATCTATATATAGCGAGTATTGAGAATGCGTTGCGTGGGGAGATGAGAAAAACCTTGTGGCTGTTGTTTGGCAAGGAAAAATCACATCCAGCAGAAAGCTCACCTCGAGTGACATGGCTTGTCAATCGAGGAGGCACAAAACTGCAGCAGGAAACATAAACCTCGGTAAAGACAAACGAGGCGAGCAAAAGGAGCAAAATAACATAAGATACTTCCTGTAGGGCTGCGACAGTAAAATAGAGAGAAAAAAAGAATTAGGGTACATTCGTGTTGACTAGTCGCAAGAGGGCACAGTACTCATGCGACAAATAAAGCTTAAATATCGCTTATTATTAAATGAAATTAAATATCTGTACTCTTAATACCGGCGATGAGGTTCATATTAAAATTGATTTGCCAGGTTCGGTACTTCCTGGGTTGTTGTCAGTGCATGTCTGTCGGCTGAATCAAGGCGGGGTGAATCGATGAGGTCTTGCCAATTTTAATTGTGAAATGTGAGCCGACTTGTAAATGTCCGGTAGATTGGCATCTTGTAGGAGGTATGTTACAGGCGTCAGCTGTTTGTGGACTATGTAAGGGCCATGGAAACGGGGAGTTAGTGTTGCAGTTACTGATTTTTGTTTGTCGGATGGCATGTGGAGTTTCATGTAAACCTGGTAACCCGGAGAATAAGTCACTGCCGCATGTTTACGGTTGTAACGTTTTGCGTAATGCCGAGTTTCTCGCTGAATGTTGGTAACTGCAGCTAGCCAAGTTTCAGGAAGATTAAGTTGATCATCCGCTACATCCCACAAGAAGTTGAGCAGGGTCTGCATACTATGCCCAAGGAACAGCTGGGCTGGACTAAACTTAGTAGTCTCATTGTAGGCGCTATTAACGGCGATTTGGGTTGGGTAGAGATGTTTTGCCCACTTTGTGTGATCATCAGAACATTGAGCTCGCAACGATGCCTTCAAATTTTGAATTTGCCGTTCTGCTTGATTGGGGTTGAGCGGGTATGTTTGATGCCACAATCAAAGAGAAAATCCGTAAACCGCTTCGATGTGAAATAAGACGCGTTATCGGTAACTATCCTCTCCCAAAATCCAAAATAGCGAAAAACGTGGTTCGTGAGGGCATTGATTATTGAGTCGGAAGTGGTTCGGGTGAGTGGCACTAGAATCGTGTACCTTGACATTCCGTCGACTGCAATAATAACATGCTTGTAGGAGGAGGATTGGGGTAATTCCCTTGCTGTGTCAATGTACAAGGTTTGACCAATACGGGTAGCTAGGGTTGAAGAAAGGTGACCCTTCAGGAGAGAACGATCAGTTTTATTTACGAGGCATGATTCGCAAAATTGTATCCGTGATTTTACCGTTTTGTATAAATTTGTCCTGTAAAAATTACCGCCCCCCTTCCATTCAACTCCCTGATGACATACTGGTGCTAATTAGGACCAAGAATAAAACCAGACGGATGTGGCAACACACTAGACACACCAGCCACAAACGTCAATTCAACTTTCTACAGAGGCTGGTCCGTGAGAAAATTCTCACTTGGCGCCAGTCCACCTGGAACGACAAACTGGCCTCAACCACCAGGGAGTCTATCTTCAAACTCACCAAAAATTTCAATAACCCTTCCCTTTCCCGTATTCCTTCCCTCAGAACAGGAAACACCACCGCCTCGACGGATGCGGAGAAATCAGAGGCCTTAGTGAACCAGTTCGTCAAGGTGCACGAGGAAGCAGAGGCGAAAGGGAACGACTCACTTAAACAACACATACACAAACTTGCCAAAACAATCACGAACAAACCACTACATGCCACCACTGACAAACTCAAATTCACGTCCCCCTCAGAAATCAGCCAACTCATATCTAGGCTGAAGGAGAATAAGGCTCCGGGGCATGACAGCATTCAGAACAATGCACTGAGGAACCTGCCCCGCTGGGATGTGGTCCTTCTGGCAGCGATCTACAATGCTTGTCTGCGTCTGGCTTATTTCCCATCAGCTTGGAAAACAGCCATCATCACCCCTCTACCGAAGCCGAACAAACAGCCTTCAGACCCATCAAATTACCGTCCCATCAGCCTGCTACCTACACTGTCGAAGTCATTCGAAAAAGTGATACTTAGCAGGCTTCACAAGGAAATCACCAAACTCCAAATCATTCCACACTCCCAGATGGGGTTCAAACACAAACACGCAACGACACACCAACTAAGTCGAGTCACACAACACATCATACACCAGATGTCCCAAGCACACACAACTGCACTCCTTTTGCTGGACTCTGAAAAGGCTTTTGATTCGGTATGGGTAGAGGGACTCATACATAGACTACACACGTACAAATTCTCACTAGGCATCACGAAAATCATCCACTCATACCTAACAGATCGCCACATTCAAATTAAGGTAAATGGCTCAGTCTCATCGAGGCGGTTGATTCCTGCAGGCGTCCCGCAGGGATCCGTCTTGTCTCCCATCCTCTTCAACCTGTACATATCCGAGACCTTTGAGAACTTACCACCTAACGTTCACATAGCAGGCTTTGCGGACGACCTGGCGCTTTATACGTCGAGTACGTCCATAAATAAAGCGACAGGCCGATTGCAAAATGCCGCGCATCAGGTCATACAGAAACTGGAGAGATGGAAGGTCAAGATCAATACTGCCAAAACTGAAGCCATCCTTTTCACAGCCAAACAAAAGACACCACAGTTCATTACGATCCGAGGCAACAAAATTCCCTTTTCCAAATCTGTCAAGTACCTTGGGGTTTATTTGGATAAACGACTATCCTTTGGAGACCACATTAAGGAGGTCAACAAAAAAGCCCTTGGGAAACTTGGCAGATACTACAACCTTCTGACATCACAATCACTGAGCACACCATTGAAACTCCTCATTTACAAAGCCATCATCAGACCCACAATAACATACGCGTGCCCTGTCTGGCGCACAGCGACATCCACTAACATACACAAGCTGCAAGTGACACAGAACAAATGCCTCCGGGTCGCCACAAACAGCCCTTTCCGCACAAACACATCACGACTACACGAACTCCACAACATGGAACACATATCAGATCACATCACACAATCATACACAGACAAGCTAGCCTCACACCCCAACCCACTAGTAAGAAACCTAAACACCCTTAGGAGACCTCAATGGAGGAGCGCAACGCGAGGGCGGCGGATCTGAGCCGCTCTTGTAAATAATTGTAAATATTGTACATATTGTCAAACTGTGTGAATGGTCGAATGTATTTAATGGGTGAATGATGTGTTTGTGCGGAAAGGGCTGTTTGTGGCGACCCGGAGGCATTTGTTCTGTGTCACTTGCAGCTTGTGTATGTTAGTGGATGTCGCTGTGCGCCAGACAGGGCACGCGTATGTTATTGTGGGTCTGATGATGGCTTTGTAAATGAGGAGTTTCAATGGTGTGCTCAGTGATTGTGATGTCAGAAGGTTGTAGTATCTGCCAAGTTTCCCAAGGGCTTTTTTATTGTGTGTAAATATTTAGTTGTAAGCCAAACTACCTTAAGATTCTAGGTTTTCGCCTTTAAAGTTTCCTAGCTATAGTGTTATGTTAAATGTATACTAATTACTGACTGTGACCCATATACCCCTTATGTTTATGCAAGAGAGGCAGCCATATGCCGATATTGTTAATTATCTATAACATGTAATTTAGTTATTATTATTATTAAATGTAAATTTTATGTCAACAAACTATTTGGAATTGGATTTGGATTTGGAATGGAGGCGAATGGACACACCGGTTCTCGTCCGATCACCAAGGTTAAGCAACGTCGCGCGTGGTTGGATGGGTGGCTGCTGGGGAACACCGCGTGCCGTTAGTGTCTCTATTTCCAAGAACTATTCTTTGTTTGAACAATAAAACAATTGTAAGTCTGAATGTGGTCAACCGTCCGTATCCAAGTAACATATAGGGTAAAAACACCAATTGTTGACACTATTCCTAATGTTGACGCTTCAATTTTAAAACGTAAAAATAAGCTATTGGGGCACTGAAGGTACTTGAAATTGGCGTCATTCTGTACATAAGAATGTAGTTATTGAGAGCGGCCGGCTCCCCTAGTTCTAATATCCGATATAACTCTGCTGGCTGAAATTCAAGCCGTTGTCAGATGTTCCAGTTACTCCGTCGGCGCCATCCTTGTGCCGCAGGTTAGTGAGGTATGTCACCAAATTTAGACTTTTGAAGTCAAATTTTCTGTGTAAAATTACCATTTTACATGGTCGGCTCTTTGAATAACATAAGGAAGAATGCCTAAGCATTGAAACCCCAAATTTTAATAGGAAAACATGGTTACATTAGGTGTCATCATTAGGGTCTTATGAAATAGTGTTGTGTTCTAATGTTGACACAGGTGTCAACATTAGGGGAAACTGTTGATTTGGTTGTTAGGGTGATATTTGGATTTGAATAACTTTATAGTATATCACGAGGTTTGAAGTTTTTAATTTAACGTAGTGGAACCTAAAGTTGACACCGTCTGATCCCAATGTTGACATTTCGTTCCTAATGTTGACATCGCCTTTTTTTCTACTCGAAAAGAAAACAGAATACCGTAACTGGTGGAAGGGATGAGGGATTGTCAAATGAAGCGGAGCCAGTGAAGAAATCACTGAAAGAAGATGAGCCGATATGCTTACCAGGAGGTACCAGCAAACAAAGTGGACCTTCAAACGGTGAAGTCGACCAGGCAAAACAAAGTCCGCAGTGCTGTGTTGCTGAGAAAACCACCACTGTGGAAGAAGTAGAACGTTGTGCCATGTCGTGGAAGAAGTAGGATGAATTATTGAAGGAGACATGACTGTGGCTGTGTTGCCTAAATCCCAATAAATTTGTGTTCCCTGTTTCTGTTCCTGTACCTCTTCAATAAAGTATGTTCCTGTTCCAAGGTAAATAAGTAACTCCTTGAAATATATTTTATCCTATTTTGAATATCTTTCGTTCTTCTGGAAAGCGATGGGACAATATTTAAGTTTGTGTCAACATTAGGAACTGCAGATGTCAACAAATGGAATTTTCGAGGACAAATGTGTCAACATTGGGGGTAAAAAACCATGCTTGAAAAAAGTCGTTTGTGATAGTATAAAAAAATGTTTTGGTCAGTCCAATACGTGCAAGCTGTTCTCAAGGAACTCACAATTCATAATAACTACTTGGACGTTTTATTTTCTTGAACACTTTTGTATAACGCAGAATTGAATGATTTTTCTTCCTAGTAGTGTCAACAATTGGTGCTTTTACCCTACTGTCATTTTGTTACCCGCAACTATCTGTAGCTGTCCATTGAACGGAAATATCTACCAACGTACATCAGGGACCTAGATTTTTTTTCCCCGAATTGAATTTTGTTTTCTTGTTTAATAAAATAAAATATGTTTAAATAATATAAAAAATGCATTCATTACAATTTACTTACCCTAACCAAATCATAATTTGCAGTAAACCTGTGAATAAAGAAATGTGTGACAGTCACACATGGTAGATTTGAAACTTTAACGTGCAAAACTGAGTCGCAACGGACAAGTGGAAAAACGAATCACAACGGACAAGTGCAAAAACGAATCGCAACGGACAAGTGCAAAAACGAATCACAACGGACAAGTGGAAAAACAACGGAAAAGTGGAAAAATGCATCGCAAAAATTTTTTACTCGAAGTTTTACGGGCAGGTTTTCAAATTCGACAAGTACATTAACAATCTGCCCGTAAAACTTTGAGTAAAAATTTTTTGCGATGCGTTTTTCCACTTTTCCGTTGTTTTTCCACTTGTCCGTTGTGATTCGTTTTTCCGCTTGTCCGCTGCGATTCGGTTTTGCACGTTAACGTTTTTTCCACTTGTCCGTTGCGATTCGTTTTTCCACTTGTCCGTTGTGATTCGTTTTTCCACTTGTCAGTTGCGATTCGTTTTTGCACGTTAAAGTTTCACTTCTATCATGTGTGACTGTCACACATTTCTTTTTTTGCTAAACTAACAATCGTGGTCAGTACATTGTGGTCTGTAAAAAGGTCGAATTCCGCATGTTCCAGGTAAATCCGAAATTTTCTGAAGACAAAGAAATCGCCTTTGCCTCAAGTTCGTATGCCGAAACATCTCGCTTGTATTGCTTCAGCTGTTTGTTAGCGAAAGCGACCGGTCGTATTGCGCCGGCATGTTGTTGCGCCAGCATTGCTGAGACACCCTGTTTTGACGCGTCTAAATAAAACTGGAACCTTTTTGAAAAATCTGGGGTCGTAAGAACGGGGGCTTGGGTGACGAAGTTTCGCAATGATTGCCAAGCTATCTCCGCCTTATCATCCCAGATGAGAGATGAGTCTTTCCTGCGCAGGTCGTTAAGGGGCTTAGCCAAAATTTGGAAATTTGGCCAAAAATGTGAGAAAAAAATCAAGGGCTCCTAGAAAAGAAGCTACTTGTTTGGGAGCTCGTGGTGTTGGTATGTTCGATAAAGCCGATATTCGATCCCTATTGCCGCCAGCGGATATTTTAAATCCTAAAAAATCAATCTCCTTCTTGGCCAACTCTAATTTGTCTGGATTGACAGTTAATTGTGCTGATTGCAGCCTTCTCAGAACTTCCGTAACGTGATTCATGTGTTCACCATATGTTGTGCTATATATGAGAACATCATCAAAGTAGTAGAACAAACATTTATAACGTAAATCTGCAAACAGGTGATTCATCAATTGCATTACCGCTTTAAATACTCTAACAGTATCAATCTCTATAACAACCTTTTCTGTTACGGCGTACGAAGGCACATAAGTACATTTATAACTACATAGAAATGGGAGAACGAAACACGCCCGAGGTAACGTCGTACTTCAACATCTTGGTACTCGGACTGGAATACTTACACAGGGTTGGTGAAGTGATCGTTTAACAGCAGCAAGGGCAATTATGCTTATTCATACGACGTGTAGGGAACTCAAGGTAAATACATGTAAAAGATGTTCCATTAACAACAACTTTATTTTTTCCAACAGCCCCTATAAATTCACCTGTTTTTTGTTTCTTTACCTCTAAATACCTAATAAACAAACTGGCTTCAAACGCCTCAGGTTTATTTCTCCTGAACGCACAACAAATGAGGTTTTGTTTTAAATTTAAATTCATATTTCGAATACTTCAAAAATCACTCTTATTCAATATGGATGTGGAATGCAATGTAGTAATGTGTTATGAAATACATCGTTATAATTATTCTAAAAGGTAGACACATAGTAAATTGCTACTCATCTTTTTCGTAAATTTACTCACGATCTCACGTTTAGTGTTCAACAAATCAATTACAAGAAACTTGATTCATTTATTCGTCTTTGCAAAGGAGATCACAGAAAAGGATTCACAATATTTTCCAACGCAGACAAATACAGTTCGTGTCAAATCATATAAACATATTGTTTCCGTTTTAGTTTTTTTTTTTGGCTGCACTTTTACATGACTGTTAATATTCGTGTACGTGTAGATAGTAATGATATTACAATGAAGAATGCAGAAATTCATTCTTAAATTGGATTTTAATGGAAAATCGTGACATCTCACTTAACTAATAGCAAATACCCTAAAACGCACTTACTCTACAGTTTTTCAACAGTGAACCACTTATTATTTTTTGTTTTGTTTACAAGCTTCATTACGGTTTTGTTTTATTAGATGTGTCTGTATTTCGCGAACTGTGTTTTCATTTAGCGCTACAGCCCAAGAAAATTAAACGAACTAATTTTCAACTAAGGTGTCCGATAATTATTTTTGTCGTTCCCCTTTCATTTATACGATTAGTCTCTTATGCGTCTAGTTGATAAACAAGTGCATCTTTTGAGTTCGAGCTAAATGTTTTCAACATCTTCGTACTTTTTTGTCCCCCCCCCCCCCAAATAAGACCTAAGAATTTGTCTTACGCACTATTTGTCGCTACTCGCCTATTTGTCAATACCCCCTATACCGTTATTTTGTGACTATGTACACTATACAAATAATTACGTTCTCCTCTTTATTTTATTTTATTTTCTGTTTGACACAAAAATTCAGTTAATGATGTTTTTTTTTTTTTTTGAAAAGCGTATCCCGTAGGTCTTCATCCACGAAAAACGTGAGAGGGAAGGAGTGGAGGTGGGGAGAGAAAGAGAGCGAGAGCAAAAGAGAAAGAGGTAGTGGGAAAAAGGTACATGGCCGTGAAAGATCTTAAAATTGGAGAACATTGATCGAAAATGAGTTTTTCTACATGTAGGAAGGACGTTGGTAGTGTTACGATAATGGCATTCAATCAGATGGCGTGAAATTTCAAATTGGTCGTATTTTTTCCTCAAGAAGTACGCGAGGGTGGAGTTAGAGCTGGAAGTTTCCACTGCAGAATGGCGTAGTGTAGTCATATCTACACTTGACGTCTTCATGAAGCTATCATAACTTTAGTCCTTACATTGGCAAACATCGCAGTCTCAACGACAAAAAGCACTAAACGCCAACCATAATACTTATAGAGCCCTTGCATGTAAACCAACTTTTTGCTGCAGCGAACCGGATCTTCGCTCAACGCCCCATCATTTCCTTCTGGGGCTGCCAGATTGCCCACTGAATATTCATCGACGCAAGAGGCATTATCAATTTGTTTCCACTCAACTAATGAAAGCTTTAGGAATTAGTCAAAGCTAATAATGAGGGCTGTTTTTGACAAACATACACTTGGAAGTGGCAGTATTCATCATCAGGTCTGCGTGAAGGCCTTGTTTGTCATTGCCAATCTTATCTTATCAGCATAATAGATGATCTCCCTTTCTTTAGCTCAGTTGGTCCATAATTGACTCCTCCCCTTAACCCGGGTGGGAATTGTGTATTGGTACTAAAGCAGAAACTGTAGACCTTGATAAGTTCGTACTTTTGAACTATGAAAGTATCCACAATTCTACCCATTCCGTTGGATTACTGAGCTCAGCACACTCCACCAAGGATTTGAAGCAGTAGGCACTTGCAATCAAGAGAACTCAACCATCAATCTCAATCCACAAACTGCATGACCTCCTTCCGACCTTCTGAACTACTCGTCATCACTTGCTAAGTCATCTTTATAGACAACCTTGCGCTCCATGCATAGCTATTTGTTGTGCTTCATCATTTGCGATTGTTGTCACGATTTCAATCAGAGGAGGGGTCAGCTTTTCGTGCAATTCTCCAACTGCTTTTGTGCACCACTGTGTGTGTGTGGAGAGTGGTACTACCTGTCAGTTTAATACGCCTAGTGTACTACCCAGGATTACTTTTCATTTCATTTCAGGCACTGCTGGTCTTATTCCAATCGGTATTTGAGGTACGAGCAATTAGCAACGTCCACAATCCTTGCCCAGGTACTCCAAAGAGCACACAGTACCTACCTTCCTTCATGCACCTTAAAGATGCCAAGTCTCGTCAAGAAGTTCCTCTCACCTGTGGGTTGCACCTGTCTTGTGGATCTTGGGTAGAACTAGCGAGTTCTTCTTGTGCACTTTGGTCTGTAAGCCTTAAGTTTTTCTTAAGCAGAGCCTTCTTCACTCCAAAGCCGTGAGGCAGACCAACCATCACTGCTGAATCAGAGACCATAGAGTGGGCATCAGGAGTAGTCCTCACACTCAGAGTCTGCAGTCCTAATTCAGTGGGTTAATTTTGCTTTGTTGTGGTCGCAATATCTCTCAGTGCAATCGAGGAGGCACTTGCAGATTACATTCTACCCCAGTGGGATTGATAACCTACAGAAGCGTCACTCAACTACGACTGACAGTCGCCTCTCTACGCTCTAAGTAGATTTCCATAACCAACATTTGAAATTTCACCCAATCAACACATTAGCTTTGAACATTGCGCAGAAAATATAGGCCATGTACAACAGCAGGGTTTTTGTAAATACTCTGACACACGTTTTCCTATTACACAAAAAGCGTAGAGAGCATCTAATTGTCTAAACAAACAAGTTCTACGAGTAAGTAATTTTAAAAGAGTTAGTTTTTTTAAGAGCTAAAGACAAAAGCTAAAGAGAAGCAACATTGATGCATGCATAGGGTTTCAGGCGTCAACTAAGGGATTTTGAAAACTGTATACGTCATCATATATAACGACAATAACCACAATAATAATTTCTACTTGTAAACACTAAATTCACAATAGAGTTGTGAATTTGGTCTTTATCCCGTATATAAATAGATAATAAATATATATTTTTCAATCGAAAATAATTGACTGGATATCATAAAGTTAGCCTAATGATAATTTACGTTAAATGCTCTTCACGTTTTCCCTTCAAATTTACGTGATCTCTGCAGGTATTCAGGCAACTTTAACTGTTCCTCTTTCAGAATGTTCTTCAGTGAAGATCAAAAGAAAACAATTGAAGAGCATCTATGTTTAAATCATAAGAAAAGTCAACTAATGAAAAACAATCGATAACAATAATTTTTGAATGATGAACAGTGCAAACGCTGTTAACTGATGTGAGTTTGTGCTTTGCTCACTATCAAACTGCGTCAGAAGATGTCTAAATGATGTGTGAGTCAATGTCAAGAAGAGACAGCAACCTTGGTAATAAGTAACATCAAGGGGTGGGCAGTGGTGTGTTAATTTCCAATGTGCACTTGATGCAGAGGCAGTTTTTATTTGATTTCACAGGTCGGTGTGTGCACGATATTCGCTGACGATTCTCTTATCACTACTAATGCCTAGATCACTGGGGTATTATTATTGATTCAATATTAGAAGACGTTCTTATGCTCATTCAAGTTTGTTTGTACCCTCTTGACCATCTGTGAGTAATAGTACCTTTTGCTTACATCCTTACCTTAAGCAATACCTCGCGTTAGGTTGCATTAAAAAAACATCTCCCACCTCTAATTATCTTTTATCAGGGACCACTCATGCTGATTTCAAGGGGCATCATTCGAAATGAGACGGTCTATCTGGCCAGACTCGGCTCGTCAACTGCACCCACTGTGGGGTATTTCCATATCTTGTCAAGAGAGAATATGTCAGCAGAACGGTTCAGACTGGGGAATAAGACACTTCAAACGCTTTATCTCAGGACTAAAACGCGAGTTAAGAAGCAGCTTTCTGATGATGGAGGGGAAGGCCATATTAGGGATCATTGTGGGCACTGTAAAGCATGTAAGTTATGGGTATATGTTACACCCTAAAGGTAGTGTGGTACAGATGAGGAAACTCCCTATCATGTCCTGACCTAGTGCCAGACACTTGAAAGCGAGCGACTTTTTGCGTTTGGTACTTCTCCAAGGGTGAACGTCAATGTTGCAGGAAATATCTCCCGTTCCCCTGTGACACACTAGGGCTGACACTAGAACTTAAAGGACAAATAAAGGACAGTCAGAGTTGTAGAAAAAAGAAAATATTATAGTCAGTGAGACTCAAATGACTTGATTCAACTACATAACCTCAAACTGAAGTTGAATGAGCAAAGTGAAACTACAACACTGAGACACTGCGTTTGTGCTGTACATCGATCATATTGTTTTTCAACGTATACAACGAAAAAGTTAAATAACTAAAAATAAAAACACTGCCCAGATGACGTCTTCATAATCGTTATAAACAAAATGTCATGTCCAAACAGGTGGTGCCCTTTGGGGAATGAAACGATTACGTTGGCAGTGGGTACAAAATGGAGGAGTTTTCTTTAAAACATCGATTCAACATTGAAACATCAAGAGACATAGTTTTGTTTTTTTTCTTTTTTCGGTAATTTTTTATTTTTTTTTTTGTGATTTGAAATTATTATCTTTTTTTGTATTAAGTTTCGAGTGTTCACAACATTCAAAGCGAAAGCCTTTTTCTACTGAGAAATAGTTGCCAAAAAGGGGGTTGGAAGATTGAAACGAAAGAGAGAAGTGAAAGAGTAAAAGAGAGAAAAAATACACGAACGAATTACGAAGAAATAGAGATAGAGGGAAAGTGAGAGAGAAAGAGAGATTGAATAGAGTGAAAATAGTTGCAAAAAGAGAGATATCTACACAATTATCAGTTAACGAGATAATTTGAAAAGATAGATGTCGACCAAACGTTTTTTTTCATTTTTTTTATAACTGGTATCACAATGTTTTTGACTTTCGGGCCTCGTTTACGAGCCCAATTGTACACGGACAACAACATACAAAAATGTTTTAGATTGTAAACAGTTTTCACACAACAAGAAAAAAATATATCTCCAAAGCTTTCTTCATCTTTTTATCTCTCTTCTACATTTATTAGTTTCATCCTGAGGTGACAGATCGACCCGCTCTTCTTTTCTTTTTAAAGTGTTTGTTTAAAACCGAGGGATAACGTGGTTCGATCGTATTCTAGTTAAAGTAACGCGTCGTTACGAGCGATACTGATTCAATAGTCGGCGTAAAAAAGTACGGCAAGTTGAACAATAGGTGAGTGACACTTCAAAAAAGTTATTCTTTAACTGTGAAAAAAGTTTGTTCAGTGTTTGCAAAGTTTGAAACTCGTATGGCAAAAGACCTGCTGAAATGAATGGGATTTATTTGAGTCGCGGGGCTGAAAGACTCGTTTCTCTGTAGTTTTCATTGCGGGGAAGTTGACTGTTTGAGCCGAGCGAACGGGCAAGTTTTGTTAATCAATGAATTGGAGTTTTGTACGCGGTCGAAACCAAGTTTGACTGTTGGGTCGTTCAACTCATTCTTCGCTTGATTTGAGCGACGCATTTGGGAGAGTTCTTTCTAGTTCGGTATAGGAGGGGAAAATATGAGGCTGGTCAAACTACGGGGTGCTTGAGCGTGCGCAAGATCTCTCTGATTTGTCATGAGGATCATCGGGTACTGCAATCGTAAGAGTTGCACGCCTTTGTATTCCCTTAATAGCATCTAACAACATCCACAATAATTTCTTAACGCCAGTAGAATCAGATCCCAGCTCTCCGAGTACCCTACTGTTTGACGCTGGTGATCCCAATCAGGTCAGTAACAGTGGGCTCACGAGTGATGTCCATGAGCACTCTTCACTTTTGTCGACAGTAAAAATGTATTATCGAAGGCTGGTACATCACCTATGCGATGCCTTATAACAATTTCACTCTACATCACGTCTTTGACTCACTTGAGCTCCGATCCTACACTTCGAGTTCCCTTGGAATATCAATCTTCAACCCCTAGACTGTGATCGCTAGGGTATCTACAATGGTAGTCAGTCCGTAGATCTCATTGAACTGATCTTCGCGAGTATCTGGAAAGTTCGATCAAAGATTCGAAGAACGTGTAGCTGTACCTAAGCTTTAATGCTGAGTCAAAGAGGAAGGCGAGAGGAAAAGGGCGCCTGCTTTTCGTTCGCATTGTAGTTTACTTTGCTGAAACTTCACACAGCGTCCGCGTCTCACTATTTTTTCTCTTTAATTTTTGTCTTTCTCTCACCCTCTTCCTTTTTTAGAATGAAGAAGCGTGTTGGAGTTTGGAACTTCTGACACCATTTGTTCCAAGTGGGGGATGTTGGTGAGCAACTGACTCAAAAGTCACTGACCTCTGATCCTATATCCTGAGTTTCCTCGGACCACTAGCCAACGATCAGTGGAGGGCGTACAATGGGAGTCAAGAGGCCAATGCCAAGTTCCCTCAACCAACTTGATTCATTCGCAGTGTGAACATTCATTTAACTATTTTGTGTACAACTCTCCATGTTTCCCATAAATTCGGTACAGTTAATATTTATGGTTTCCCAACTCAACCAAAACTTTTGTTGTAATTGTCAGACTTGAAAATGGCTTTCATGGCTAAGTTGTGACGATGTAGTGTATGACCCAACGACACGATATCATGGGACAAACATTGAGCGGAACGAAATGATACACTTAGAAGCACACAATGGAGTGAATTATTATGAAAAGGCGGCAAACAACTTTCTTCACCGTTTTTCGTTGCACATCTCCTCCCCCCCCCCCTTCCACCCATCACCCCACATTTCTTCAACAGTTCTTTTGCCAAAACGCTAACGTCCCCATAGCATATATATAAGACCTTGTAACGAGCTATCGTGGCTTGAAAATGGATGCTCCTTCTTAGGGCCTTTGCAAACTGAAAACGCTCCCACTCTTTCGTAAACACCTTCGAATTATTATCACCGTAAACCTAAGTAAAAAAAAAACAAAACATTCCGCGACAGAACCTTAAAGGCGTCGGAAAATTTGACGATATCGGGCCCGCTGCATGATTTTTGTTTCAGTCATTCTGCGGGCAAACGGACAAACAGCTGCGGGCAGAATTATGAAAGACTCGCGAAATCAGCGGGGATGTTGAGTATCACAAATCGGAAAGTTTCTATTCTTCGAACGTCTTATATTCAGAGCAATGGCGAAAGAAACGCACAAATGAGTGCTCGAGCTCACGCCGGTCGTCGAAACAATTTGCAAAGATCCTAAGAATCTCGCGGATTACAATGTAAACATTTACGTTCAAAGTGTATTAAATCAAATTTTTCCCCTATTTTTGTTGTGGTAAATATCTCTACGGCACCCGACTATCAAAGGGCAGGCGACTGGGTTGAGCCTCGAGCTAGAAATCATTTTACAGCGTGAAAACGTGTTCAACACATTTCGAATCAAATTTAAGCGGTATTATCTTTTTATTTATCTCGATAAGAAGGTACCTAGTTAGACTAACAAATACATCGTTGTACATAATTAATCACATCCCCCTTATTGTGTTTTAACTCAGAGAAATACCTACTTATTACTTTTCTGATAATGTCCAGGGAATTAGACTTCTCACACCTAAGTTTTTTTTTTTAATTTTCCAGTTAGTTTTGTCCTTCGCCTTTAAAAAAATTTGTTTGTTTATCACAAAATTCATTTAAATATCTAACATTGCAGGCACTCGTCGTCATTCACACAAGCTACACGTCACGCTATATTTTCTCCTGAATTTTTTAATTTACGTTATGTTTTGTCAATTTTTTTTTTCAAACTACATTGGCGAAAAAAAAAGCATTCGAGTGACTAATATATAATACACATTTTATCTAACGCTCCACGCCCCGAGGTCTCATTGTAAAATGTTGAGCATTGAATACATTCCGTTATATTTTTTTTGTTTTAGCGGGAAAAAGTCTAAATATAATTTTTTGACTGCTTTAAGGCACAAAAAACACTTTATATTTAGAGTGTGTATGGGCAGTAACAACCTACGACCTAACTGAGGGGGTTAATTGGGAGGGTGGTTTTATATTGAAACGTCTCTAAGGTTTGCAACGCTGTCGGGTAATTATCGATAGCGGAATTAAATTTGAAAACGAACTTCTTTTATTTTTTATTTTTTCGTAAGCTATCAAAACAGGATGAACTTTGCGTTTCCTGCCCACAACAATATTAGGCACAAGTTGTGGCCAACTTTACTTTCAATATCAACTCTCACACTCACTATACCACGCCATATTTGAGAATATATAAACGACGATAGATTCATTTTTCAGACGATTCAAACGCCAAGTCGACTTGACGTTATCGTTTTCAGAATATTTTTGACAGTTGCGAAAATCGAGCGTGTAGCGAATTTTCGATTTCACAGGATTCTGTTAGGGCGGCGCAAGGAGTTAGAGCTTGGGAGTTCGCAACTATTTATTGGTTAGGGGATTATTTACGTGGGTGAGCTCGTTCTAAATAGTGTCCTGATCTTAGTGCAGGTTAGCTTTTCAAGAGAAACCGATTGAAGAGTGTGATTTAGTAGGAAGTCTCAGTTAGCTAGCTGCTACTTTTGCCGTGGGCGACATCAACGGAAACAGATTATCTTCCAGAGAGGTACCGCGTACCCTGCAACATTTGTTAATTATACTCAGAACGGGTAGTTCAATAAGAGACTTAAAAGGCCAGGAGGATGTGGCGCTTTCCTGTCGCAACTTCGGAAGACCTATACTGAACCTGGGTTCTTACATCGCATTGAAATATTTAACCTGAAAGTCCGCCGATTTCGTTTGTTTTCACTCTCCCACTTTGTTTTTCTTAATCTTTTCATTGAATCCATTATGTTCTCAGGGGGCTTGCTGATCTTTGCAAACATTACAGCGCCCCGAACTCTCCCGAATTCATTGGGCTACATGTGGAGTAATTCGTGAAACACTATCCACGACCTCTGGTTTTCATGATCACTCTGAAGTTAGCTGCAGTGACTCAGCTGTCAGAACATTTGCCGTATTGCTTGACAGCCACGTTGATGAAATGCCTGACTGTTGCCCACACTTGGCCGTTTGTAGCGAGATTCATAGCCCGATACACCACTGTGTCTGGGTATATACTGGAAGCCGAGGGGGTAGTTATTTTTCTATACCAGAGAAACTGCTTCTCAGAAATGGAAAAGGTTGGAGCAGTCTATTGTACTTGTGGGGTGTGGTTGTCCCCACTTGGCCATGATGCAGAGGCGGTAATTCCATCCAACCAAAAAGCTGGTCAAAACTGGAACGCTCAAGGCTGAATGGTCCAACAGCGATGAGCAGACTTTGACTAAAACTAGTTAATAAGTTCTCTCGCGTTCATTATCGTTTAATAGTCCTTGAACCATCGATAGACCCCTTCGAACAAAAGGATAAAATGTGTAAACCCTGTAGGGCTAACTGACAGATCGACCTACAAGTTATTCAACAATTTAATTTAAATCCCATTTTGATGGCACCTCTGAACTTTAAAGCTCAACTCCCCGCACACGACACAAGATAAAACGAATACAACTAGGAAAACGACGTTTTTTCTCTTCAATTTCACGTCAAATAACAAAAAGGTTTCACGATAAACACAGATTTTGACAACTTGTCAACTATATTCCTTTGAAAGTATCTCCTTTCCCTCTATCAATCTACTCCTCAGTACTTCTTTAAAATTGCCATACTCGCCCCACTACACAGAGGAGATGAATGACAAGTGGTTCAAACCACAACTAAACATTTACTGGTAGGACGTAACTATAATACTACATTTTGAAATAGTCTAACAACTAAAAGTGTAGTACTACGCAATGCACAACTAAAACGAAAATAAGGGAAACTGCGACAATTACAGAACACAATAAGGCGCAATTCACCTTCGTGTTTAGTTATTGATTAGTACAAATTTTAGTTCAATTTCCTCCCCCCGCCCCCCCAAAAAGGGATAAATTTCAACGCACAGCATCCAACTAGAGGCTTAATCTTATCGAAATTTATGCTTTTTGTCTATCGATTCCTCACCACGAGGAGTTTTTTTAAAATTAGTCGTCGGGAGTCGACGTGGAGCGTTCAATAGATTCATTAACATTTCTATTTGGTTTTTCAACTATGTTAAGTCTCTTCATGTCAATGTTGCACAATGTTGTAATAACAATTCACTGAAGACTGCATTTGCTTTCGATCTGCGTCTTGATCTCGTTCACTTGGGTCTCAATCGTGTTTTTCAACTCTGTTTCAACATAGAAAAAGAACCAGCATTAGAAAAGGATAATAAGGCATGAAGTACGTTCGGTTATTGCAAAGACGATAAAACGTTATATCGTTCGGCCGAATGTTAGTACGAAACATTCAAAATGTGGCTTTCGATAGAAGGTACTTTTAGAATCATTACTTCAATCACTTGTCAGCTCCAGTGATATTTGAAACTAACCTAATTAAATGTACTCGTAGTGGAATGAGTTTTAGAAAATCTCACAAGAAATCCTACGAGTGGACAGATTGGGGAGTTAAAAAGTTCTAGAAATCGTAAGATCCAAAAAAGTGGATCCAACGATAACTTTCCAGTCAAAATTTTGTGAGTTTTTGCGCTCTTTTCAGTTTTTTCTCTTCTCACCTTTCTGTTCTTTGTGTATACACTCTAAAGTTTTTGAAATGATAACAACAGCTTCAGTTTGTTGAAACAATTGATAAGCTATTTGAGAGCGGCATAATGAGCAATGAGAATACCCAAGGATTGATTCAACCTTCTGGTCTCATTTCATTGTTCTGGAGTCAGCGATTCGAATCTTCAAATCTTCTCCGGTATGCTAGAAATAGAACCATTAGAATAAGACTGGAAGGGAGGTACTCTCAAATCTGTCTCCCGCTGGGCTATTGCCTAGAAGGGTGACTTAGCCTACTGAAGTTTCACGGGGGTCTTAAAAGATACTCTTCACCGAGTCTTCAGAAAGATCGTCGCGACTGTTCAAAAGCAAAAGCTTCAAAAGGCGCTCAAGTATTTTGAACTGTGTCGTCCCCCTCATTCGCCAAGTTCCTCGTCAACTCTCCTTATATTTCAACCTGTCTTCACTTTTGGTGATATGAGAGACTTCTGGATACGTTTCTAAGGCGATATCTATGCAGTCTCTTCTCGAGCCCTCGCCACTCCAGCTGTTAGTCAAATGTTTCCAGATATTGTTCATTCGCTCGGAAGCTGCAACGCCATTCACTGCCTTGATCTGGCATTGTTGCTGTACTGAGAGTCAAGTGCATCATGCTTTGGGCTCGCATGCGCAGGATCTATCATGAGGTGATTGTACAGGAGGGGGTAGGGGTCTGAATAACATATACTGGCGTGACTCAGTCCCATGTTTCTGGAGGTTTTTCACACTCCAGGGCGTTTTCCAATAGTTCACGAATTGTAAAGCCTCGTCTGCGCTCTTCCTCTCAAATGACGTTAAGTGGAGAGTTGAGGCTTCAAATAAGGAATAAAGCTCTCAAAGCTCCTACACCTGCTCTAACACTGCAGTTTAAACCTGGAGGATTTAGTCCTGGAGGTCACATTTGCCGAGTTGTACGGATGAATAACTGAAGGACTAAGTGTTTCAATCGAGGAGACAGTAACTATTTCTAGCTGCATACACTAGCGGATCATAGTGACCTGTCAGTCTTCTCTGTCATCATAAGAGTGTCAACTACAAACTCTTGAAGCTGCATGATGTTGTTTGTAGATTGTTGGATCGGTAGGGACAACGACAGGTCCTAACTGATAGGCTTATGGGTCAACACATAGTGAAGTCGCCACTGGTCAATTATCACCTCGTTCCAGGGGGCTGTTAAGAGTTTGAGCTTAAATGACCACTTATTCATGAATGACTCCATAACAATATTGAGCCTCCGAATGACTGGTTAGATTCCTCGAGCATGTTCATGTATCTCAACATCAAGTCAACGTATTGACCCAATCAACTTCCTCGCCTCTTTCAAGCTCTGCAAAGATTACTTTACCGGATATGTACAGCCTGTTAAAGCAATGATATTTTTTGTTCACTACTGTATTGCAAGCTGGCATTTACCACTATTGGAGACGCTGTACGCTGTTTAAATATGCTAGACAAACCAGAGACATGTTTGAAATAATAAGTCGTGGTCTGATAATGAACAGCACAATTGTGATACGAAATGCCACATTTAGAATACACCTTTTAATGCAAATTAAGTTACTTTCCACGATGGTTGATGAAAGTGTGATATAACTTAAATTGTACCAAATTCTTGTTTGAACCCTAAGAAACTGTCTTTTGAAATAACCTAAATTTCCAAACCCAGATCATCAATTAGTGGGAGACTATTCTCTAATCGCGACTCTTCCCATTTCCTTAGTTTTGTAAATAGCCATCACATCAGACTGGCAACTTGTGGGACTGTGATTGAGAATTGCCAGAGACAAGACCCTTCATCACTCTCCATATTTTCATTATGCACTCACTAACCAGTGATTCACAGTCCTGCAGCCATTGACGTTCCACAGGAAAACAGCTCACTGAGCCATTACTGGTTAGGTGCAGACACGTGGGTGACAGAGGATATAAACACAATTGCAACCTGTGGTGACAGCAGAATGGAACGATATAGCGGGCTCCACTCGCTGGAACGTCTGTGGCATAAGTCGAAGTCAGTAGATGTAGTAGACGTCATGCAGCAGAGATCGGGAGCAACCTTCCAGGCTATCGAGCTGAGTAAACCTTTCACGATTATTCAAGGAAGGTTGCCTTAATATTACTGTTGACCCAGAAGCATTCCTTTGAGATAAAGAGTTTAAATAATTATTAATTCTGGCAACTAAGCTAGCACGCAACCTATCACTATTTGGCCTTATGGAAGACGTTGAAGTCTTGATTTCCGTACTTCATAACCTACAAAAAGCTTGTTTTTAAGTTCGTTATTTTACCACCACTTTATCACTCTAAAAAGAATTTGGTAACAATTTTAGGTTTCACCAAAAACTACAGTTCTTTTTGTTTCGGTAATATTACTCTGCAATAAATTTGTCGTGGCCGTCCAACCATGAACAATAATAAATCCAATATTTACATCAAGCGGGGAAATAAGTACAACTAACTTAACTACTGCGATACGGCGAGTATAACTAAGAAGATACAGAAGCCGATAGAGGCCAATAATTGAACTCACTAGAATTTGGAAACTTCGGCCAAGTCGCAGTATAGTCCACAGTAATTGATAATAGAGTTTCTCGGCATTAAGAGAGGAATTTCAGTTATTGACCTCTAAATAGACATAAGGCGTTGAAAAGGGCGTCATAACTAATTGGGAAGGGGGGGATCTTTTAGAGATTTAGATGTGTCACACCTAATTACTGTAAGGCGCACGAGTCAGTACCGTGTTACCTTGCCCACCCGACAAAGCACTACCTCCTATCTCGCATTTGTAATAAAATACTGTCAAGTACACTTATTTTATTCACACACTAGACTACAAAATTATCTATCGAAGGATGCGAATTAAGTTAGACGGACTAAATTAGACAACCATTCTAATAACACCAAGTACCCGAGTAAGTCATTTAGTACTCAAGGCGAGAAAAAAAAAGTGACAAATTATGGTCGACCGTTAATGGGGTATGTAGAGAGAAAAAAAAGAAAACGAATAACACCAATTTGATATGAGGGAGGTCAGAGGAAAATTGGCAAAGAAAGGTTGCGGGTTGGTGCAATTTTAGTACAAATAGACGTTCGGATAGATAACTCATGCGACAGGCTGCATACAATCTAAAGGAAGGACCAGTTTAACAAATAACATATATAAGTACGAAGAGTACAAATCACACAAGGCTCCTTACCTAGAAGCCACGTAACAACGTCAAGTGCTCCCAATGTCTATGTTAATGAGTTAGTACGATGGTGGCGAAATTAGTTTGAAATTCCCATCGAACGTTTTAAAATCATTGAAATCTACACATTTAGTGTTCTACTAGTTTTTATTTAAATACACGTTTCAAGTTGTCGGCTTATGAAACTAGTACGTACAAAATGTACATAAATCATGAACATGTTATTTACACTGTAATGTACAAATGTCGTATAAACACGGAGGAACAGAAATAAAGGTTAATTTACAATTGAAAATTAAAAGTACGCTTCGATGGGACGTGTTTCTTGATGGTGTCGCTTGAATCGTGTGCGCATGTTATAAGTTGATGAGCGTTGTTCTTCTTTGCAGGTTTTTGATGTCTTATTGTGTTTGTTAACTGTATGTTTTGCCACTATGTTGTAACCATGATGCTTTGAAAGACTGTCTAAAATGCTCCCAATACTTTCAAAGATATCAAAGACAATTCCTAAACCACGCTGTTAATCACTAAATACCACATCCCTAAACTTAAGGATGAGTTACTGACTGATCTTTGGTTAGTTATCCTTCTGCACTTTGAGAGGTGTGTCAACTTTAAAGTCTGAAACCGTTCAAGGCTTGTATTTCAATCCACTTGCCCTACGTACCATTTTCCTTTAGCAATCTTGAAGCTTTTTCTTATACCTCGAATTCGCTAAATTATACTCAACTAGCTTTGAACCTACTTAACATCTAGACTGCCAGTAACCCTAATTTTTTAACGAACTAGGCCAGTTTTGATCTACCAGCTCGTTGTGTGATGGGGCGGGAGGCGGGAGGGTTATTTAGAATCCCTCCGGCCTAGCGGACGCAGCACTGCACATTCCAGCACTGGGAGGTGTGCTCTGGATGGAGTGTAGCACCTTGTGAGGCAAGGGGAGCGAAATCGGAGGGGGTAGGGCCATCGCAAGTAGTGACCATGATCCCAGCGGCCTAGTCGCCCATTGGAAAGAAGCGTGACTGAACTCCCAGCAGGAGGGATTCGCGCCCCTGTTTGTACGTCTTTGAAGAGGGGGCACTCAAAAAGGAAGGGAGATGCATCCTCGAAGGATCTCTTCCCCTCACGGGCAGAGGTTGAAGGTGCGGCGGTTGCCATGCCCAGACAGAAGTTGGACTGCGGGGAAGGATGGGTGCCACCCTTTCATTCCCAGGCGATCTTGGACAGAGGGGAGGATGGCATGCGGTGAAGCCTCCATCCCATCGGGCCTGCCAGGCGTCAAGGATGGTCTCGAACGAGATCTCGTACTTGGGCTCAGGGGAGTTTACTACATGTAGCACTGGGACCAGCGACTGCATGGCCCCCCGGTAGTTGTTGAGCGCTTCACGATGGATGCTTGACCGCTGGATGGCTAGGTCGAGCAGGAGGTCCAAGCTCGGACCTGCGCGAAGCCCAAGATGGGGCGTCGTCTGGTAAGCCGGTTAAATGGTCAGGAGGACGTCACTCTGCATGGTGCGAGCCCGCTTCCAGTCACACTCCGAAGGGGCAACCCACCAAATTACCGCGGTATATAACACGATTGGCAGGGCATTGGAGGAAGCCCCACATGTGGGGCCACACACAGATCTGAACTTGACCTGGGCTGCAAGGCTGGAGCACTTGGCACGAAGGAGGGCTAGGTGGTCGGTGGGGCTGCCTTTTGGGGAGAAGACTATACCCAAATATTTGGCTTTGACGCCTGGGGCTATGCGCACTCCAGGGGCCAGCTCAACCCGGTGGGGGGGGGGGAGTGATGTGAGCGCAGCACCACAAGGTGATCTCTAGACTGCCGGGGCATTTCTTGATTTGTCTCGCCACTCGCTACTTAGTCGAGTGTACCTATGCCTTTCCCATGATTTGAGACATTCGTCCAGTTCGTCAACCAATATTTCCTCGAACGCTAGTGAACGTTCTCTGAACCCTTAATTAAGATTAACTGTTGGGGGTGGGGGGCCATTTGAGAGTCAGGAGACCATAAAAAAGTCAGCGACTTTTAAGGGCTGGCTGCAAATGGCATGTACCCAAGAGATCCAGGAAATCAAAGACTGAGTTTCATAGATGTTTCTCCATCCCCACAAAGACAACTATCCTCAGGCTCGGCAAGGTTCCACCGGTTGTGGAAAGGTACCTCCTCTCAGTTCCTGTTTAGTCTTCTGCTGCATCCATTTTATTAAGCAGAATAAGCGCATTACACCAACATTATAGTGTATTCACCTTTGAAGACTTAATGTAGTTCTCACTCCACTTTATCATCACTTCTCAAAACAGCTTACATTATAGTTAAAGCTAAATGTGTGGGTTAATAAATGCCAATCATGTGAGTTACATAGTAATAGTGCTGAAAAGTGTCATTGCCGATGAAAAAGGAGACAAAAATCTTCCTCATCATCGCTTTACATGTTAATTGTAACCCCCTTCGTCAACCTTAGGTTAAGACAAACCGACCGCAAAATCCCCCACAGTTAGTCGAAGAGTTAATGAAGAGCCTTCATGCTGAAGAGTTGAGAGGAAAACAAAAAGACGAGTAGAGAAGGAGTAGTAGACGTACAAGAACAACTCTGAGGCAGACAGATGCTAGAAGAAGTAGACAGAGATTTTTGGGAAGCTTAAATATATTGATTTTACCTTTGCGGTGTGTTTGTGTGTTTGAAATAGGTGCAGAGATTTTTGAAGAGATGATAATTTTTCTAAAACCCGCATCTTAATAAACAAGGACACCATCGGTCTAAAAAAAACGGAAGAAAACAGAAAATAAAAAACGAAATTCAGAAGAAGAAATAAGAAGGTGTTTCACCGTACGTTCTTCGGTCTTCACGTTGTATGTACGCATATTATGACTGTAAACAATATCCACGTTAGAACTCATAGGTTTCCTGGGAGCAAGGAGCTGTAGGAGAAGAATGAAATTGAGTTTAACACTTCAATTTCAAGGCTGAAGAGTGCAACATCGTGATAACAGGGGTTATAGATGTGTATCTGGGCCAAGTGGGTTCAGGTAAAGATAAAGCCACTATAATAACTGCTACTATCTGGAAAGAAACTCAAAAGAATAGAGATCACATGGAGATGACATGGTTTGGTCGAAAATGGCACGTAAATGTTTAAGCTGTTGTTAGACTTAAATACTGACCTGTTTGATACAGATCGTTTTAACAATGGGCAGTGATTATTAACTGCAACTCTTGTCTGTGGGTTACCCAATTGCTGATATTTTTAGTCATACGGCAATTTCATTTCACTGGGAGTACTGTACACCTATTTTAGGGCCTAAGCCATCATGAGCCTAGCCAGCTCAGTACCCCGAGCATCCTGCAAGCCTTACTCAGCAGTATGAGCATTTAAAAGGATGTACTGAAGGTGTTGAATCTATCTGTCGCATTAAGGCATTGGGTTTACCTTCATTTAGAAAATATGTTATTTTTAGTGGGTTACTTGACATAGCAAATTATTCCATAGGGCCAAACAAATAATGACCGTGTTAGCTGTGCTTAAAATCTTTCGTACGGAATCAATTGTCTCTTGTTCCTCCAGAAAGTGCACCAAGTCCTTTGGCAACAAACAACAAACTTCTCCTTGGGTATATATTATCTCGTGTGTTTGCCCTGAGATATTGCGTTCGGAGTGCTCCACTCCCACATATACAGCTCTCTGACTGTCCAAAAATTAAGATAAGCACCGCTGCCTAAAGACCTATTGAGCCTGCCCAAATGACTCACAGGTCCATGCCTCCTAAGAAATGACAGGTATTTCCTCCAAGAATCTTCTTTGAAGTCCACCCTAGGAAAAATAGTATCAAAGACCAGAAATCGCTCACTCTCAAGTCTTTGGCAATGGGCCAGGACGTGGCAGGGAGTTTCTTCATGCGTGCTGCTCAATCTACACCGAGGGATGTCGACTATGCCCATGACATACATGCTCAGTCTTATCTCGTGTGTTTGCGTGGTGTTATAGGTACAGTAGACGAACCCAGCCTGGGCAGATGGTCCGTCCTCTCATTTCCAATGATACCTTCATGCCCAGTAATCGAATAAGCCTCAACTCTAATTGTGGTCGCTATGGAATTGAGGCGCATCCTCACGAGTTTTGACGTTTTTTTTTCTGCCAAACTGCCATTGGTTTGAAATCAATTCAGGATAGCAGTAAGTTGCCTTCAGGCCGTGATTATTACTGACTTTAGGGTATAGTCTATCTAAAGATCTTATTTTGCTAGCGCAAATTTTCAACACAACGTTTTTTGGTGATCGGCATTCCTGTTTCAATAATACCGTAAAGATCTTGAGGGTGTACTCGGTTGGCCTTGATTTCTTCTGTTCCTCAGGAGCATTTCTAGAACAGTTCTTCGGCTGCCGCCCTCGTATTTTCCGGCGTTTCGTTAATATTGCTAATTGAGTTGCGTAGATTCAGCTCTCCTTTCGATTTCCCATTTTCAACGTAAAGCGTGGGCAATTGCATTTCAATAATCGCTTTTCCGAAGAGAAGAACTCATTATTTTGATGATCATATTGTCCTGCATAGTCTCGCCATTATCTCACATCGGTTTGGTTGAATATTTTAAAGAGTTTTATTTAAATACTCCACCTTTTACCGCTTCGTACCGTACTTGCCATAATTGGTATCGGAGCTTTTCAAATCCTTTCGATTACCAATTTTCGTTTCTTCAACGCTCCATTATTAATTATTGAATTCGATTTCTTTCACAATTACCTTTACTTTCCCGTGCCATTTAATACGTAGTTGCCCGCTGAAAGTTAAAATGCGACAAATGTGTCATGTGATAGATGATGACGAGTGGATTTCCAGGGAGATAACTGTGAAAAATTGGCTCTAGGGAAAGCCACTTTGATTGTGAAGGGAAGACAACGTACAAGTACTTGCAGAATTGACCAAGTAACGAATTTATTGTTGGCATGTTATGGAATCGTTTCATTTCATTGCCATCAGTAGGAACGTCCATATGCACTTTACACGCTACTGTTATACTTATCTTCAAGTCTAGTCTTTCCTGTACTCTTACTATACTTCTTGCTACTTCTCTTCTGTTATTTCCACTCTCACGTTGTCTTCACTACTATCTTGTTATATGTAATTTATACAGCCACACATCACCAAATCTACGTTACACTTACATACTACTTAAATACTGTTTTCACGAGGGTACATCGAAACACATCCGCATCCTCGCTCGTCACTAACAACTCCCCTCCTCAACAACTACTGATTTACTCATACCCGCCGCACTGACACTCATAGTCTCCTCACTGAAGGTGAATTACTGCTGCCTAAGCCGATTCCCTAACCCGTGCCATCTTGTCGTTAACAACGAGTTACTAAAGACGAGACTCAGGGAATCTCCCACGTGAAGATGAGCAGCCCCCTCAGCTCACAAAAAACCTTGTGATGACGATGGCATGCCCACAAAGGGGTACTGATTTTACGATTGGAACCTGCGGGGACAACTGTACGGCGGACTCCACTCCTGAAAAAGTCGCTACAGCGAAGTCGGAGTTGAAAGATTAACCAGTGGTCACGTCGGAAATATTGTACAGTCTATCGAGTTGAGCAGCCCATGGAATGTATCTATTATTCAAGGGAGGAGTATTATCTTACCGTTTTCGATCACATTTAAAAATCACATGCATGCCTTAGGCACATTATTTGGTGTTTTACAAAGCATGGTACTTTGCACCGTAATAAACCTTTCGCCGATTCCTACTTTTAAAAACGTTAAATTCCCTAGAACCCACAAACTTGAGGTTGGAAAGTTTTGTTGGACGTATGATTCGTTTATAAGCTCTCCTAACGCTTGAACATTTTATGAGTGTGATAAATATTTAACTAAAATATGAAGATGAGTCGCACTTGATGATGAGCCACTTTCGTTCATTAAGAATTAAGAGGCTGTAGGCTCGAGTGGAGGGAAAAATGTAGAAGAAAAGTTATACGAGTAGCACTCTTCAGCCATAAAAATGTCTCAGGAGGTTATCAGTAAGTACTACGTATAAAGAACTCGGCCAGTAATCGAACGACTAGCTTCTCTCGAGTAGGTACTGATTAACCTTTCGAATAACAGTCAAAGGTTGCTAATAATATTTCGTATTGCCTCCGTCACATTTTATGTACAAATGACGATTTCACCAAAAACCACAATCAAAGTGAATCGTACGGTGAAAGTGACCTGAAAATGAAGTCAATTGAATCAGAAAAAATAAAAATCAACGACAGTAGAAAGTGGCATACACTTCAACAAATAAGAGGAAACGACAACATCAACAACGAACAATCAAAATACATAAAACAAAGTCTTGGCGTCGACGTTTTACTTTACGTATCTCCACAACATTGACACATGATCTATCACGAGGCATAACCTTTTTTTTTGATTTTGTACAGTCACTGTGCTCATTTTCGTTTACCTTGAATCACTGTGGCAGGCATAAAAAAGTAACTTGAATGTACTTGTGTGCAGCTTCGTGAACAAGTGAACCAAAAAATTGAAATGAATCGAAATTGAAAAAAACACGAAATCAATAAACGAAAGTAAAAAAAAAAACTGTTGAAATAAAGTCACGAATCATAAAAAAAAGCGCTCAAAGGAAGAAAAAAGTGGTAATGAGAGATGCTGAAAATGCAGTACAAAACTATTGTAGTGCACATATCATGTTTTATCTGAGAACCAGCGCTATGGCTAATGCAAATGCTCTATGCGAAGCTTGGAGCAAAGGATCAAAGGAGCCGGAGGAAATTGTAATCAGGCTTCCTTAGGAGACGACGTAACCTTATAAAATCACAACAAAACATCACAGTTATAGAGTAATAATCAAAGTGAAATATTGCGAAATCAATAATGTGAATGCTGAAAGAAAATTTTCCTTGGAACGTAACGTTTAATTAACTTAGCAATACCACTTTATGTGTATTAATGAAATACGCGCTTAATTAAAGTCTTGATCAAACATCTGGGAAGTTAATACCACGTTTCTCCTTGACGCCAGCCGTTCAACAGACTGGTTACACTTCGGGGCTGCGTGAACAATACTGAGGGACTCTGTGGATAAATCACATGCCACGAGCTCTCTAATCTGAGTTTGAAAATAGTTTAAAGGGCGATAGTTCGGCTAAGTAGCTAGAACACGTATTTCGTGCGTTAAGCTTTGCAGTGAATTGGTGAGTAGCTGACGCTAAAACGCAGGCTGGTTGTTGGAAATGAGTCTCAACTTTGACTTTAGACGTTGACAT
This sequence comes from Pachypeltis micranthus, assembly GCA_020466155.1. Classification (NCBI taxonomy): domain Eukaryota; kingdom Metazoa; phylum Arthropoda; class Insecta; order Hemiptera; family Miridae; genus Pachypeltis; species Pachypeltis micranthus. Next base: position 27,905,722 of record CM035774.1, on the reverse strand, counting down.
TACTATGAAACACACAACTTAGAGGTTACTTATTCGCTCAAAATTAATATTATTTAATTTTATGTATTAATTTCGAAAAGGGAGGGGGACTAAAATGAAATTAAAATGAGACGAATTAATTGATTGCTTCGTGTCCGGTCTCAATTACTAACACCCATACGAGCCTGGTGAGTGCATTAGTGATGTAAATATGAACGAAGGAATATTACCTTCCAATGACAGGCAACATCAAATGAAAAAATCAACTTAAATTTCCCAATAAAATAGTTCAATCCTAATTTTTCGTGGCCACGGGTGAGAAGCGATGGCAGGATTGACTGAGAATAACACGTGGATAACACCGTGAATGAAAGTTTATTGCAAATATATTCGATGCCCGTGGGGAACAAAATTCCGAAAATTTGCAATTCTCAATATGCTCAGGAAACTCATAGTAGAACAAATAACATAAAACCATCAATGCAATCCAACCAAGTGATAACCTCATGGTATGGATTTAGGAATACTCCGTATAATACATAATCCTACTTTGGCCTGAGTGTTTAGCTCACTTATATATTGAATGTCAAAAATATTAAATGACTTCTTGGAAAGTTGAATGAACAACCGAAGCAAGAACTTGAAAATCAACATGGCAAAACAGGGGCAGAACTTCCGATCGCAACTCAATTCTTCTAGGACAGTTCATGTTCATAAACTCATTTCACACCACTGACTACTTGTCTGCGGAATTTATTTTTGTGACTAGAGTCAGAATGACGATTAGATCAGTAGGAAGAGTCATTACTTGGGGAATTAGATATATTTTCCTTAACAAACTGCAGTTCTCACAGCCCCCAGTGCTGAACAGATGGCAGCTACCACCACAACTCAAACTTACAACCACTTCGTTGTGGTAACAAATTTTCGAGTTTCATTGATTGATGCTCTAATCAGTTACCAGAGTGAAAAATAATGCTTTCATGCGTTGTTTGAATTGAGTTGAAGAACAAAATCAATCATCTTTGGTTCGGAAGGGTGGTTTGAAGTTCAAATCAAATCTTGAATCTTCCCTTCATATTATTACTGCATTCACTTCTTGCCGTGTTTCCCGCCCACACTTCTCAACTCAACCTGAATTGAGTAAGAACTTCTAGCGAAGGCTCATCGAATTATTACTTCACCCCAGAACTGAGATTTGAAGCATCTCCCTTCCAATATCAATTATTCAGTCACATATCCGATGGAAGATCCGCCCTCCCTCTTTTCATATTTAGTTGCCCGTTTTCCAACTCTCACTTTTACGGAAGAAGAAAAAAAAGAAAACCCAGAAAAAAGGAAAACAATGCCAGCTGTCTGGTTCTGGAGTCAACCCAAGTTGAAGGGTAGAAAGCTCCGGCGAACAAGAGAAGCTGTCGAGGAAACGGGACGGGCCTAAGCTACTGAAATATTCAGACTGGACCGCGTTTATAAAGCAGTCAAATATTCAAATGGCGGGAAAAGGCCAAAGGGGCAAGACGACGCTTGGAACGAACCGTTGGGAGGAAAACGGAGGTGAGATGCTGTCAGTGAAACAGGCAGTTCTCAGGTCGGGTTCATATTGAGCTCGTGGTTTAAGGATGGCGAGTTCAACCTCGAAAAATTGATGACTGAGGCGAGCGAATATCGGAAAGGGGTCGAAATAATGAGATATTTCCAGCGTATGAGATCAGTCTACAACCCCGCAAGTAGTAAAATGGCGACAAAACGCAATGCGGAGTTTGAAATAGAAACCAAACACCAGGTGCGACGCATCACACAACTTCCCTCGAACCCATGTGAATTGATTTATTTTTGGTGGTCTGACCACTAATTCTCCCAGTGGTAGAAATCGTTAGCATAAGCTATTGGTGCTGAACGTTCCGGAACCTATAGAAACGCCCCAACTCATGTAACAACTGGAGTCCCAACTCAGAGGAGACGGACTCACCTAACAGGTACGTTAACTTTAGTATTTGCCTACTGGCGGACACAACCCAATTTCTTTAATACCTAACACAGCCAGTCCGGCTAAGGTACTACTAACAAGACTGACCAACAAGACCTCTCCCCGCCCCTTCCCCAACGCTCCATCACTCCTTTCACCTTTCTCTTTGTATATAAAGACCACGACCAACTGACTGACTCCAGTACTGACTAAACGGCCAGACGATGATGTCTTTACATCGAAAGCGCTTGCCCACAGTAACTCACAAGCCAGAGGAGACGGACTCACCTAACAGGTACGTTAACTTTAGTCATGTAACAACCTTTATTGAGTTTTCAGCGAGTATGTAACAACGTGGTACTACCAACTTCTTCCGGCGGCTCGCGCAGCTCTCAAATTTGAGCTGATTAAGCCCAGAAATTCTCTTCGAGTCGTGTTCACGGACACACAAACCATTTTCCTAGATCGTGTTTCTCGCATTCAGAAAGGTTTCCCCAGACGATCGCATAACTTTCTCCCACTTTGTGGGGCTAACGCGAGTAACAGCCAGGAACAGCCCAAAAAAAGTTTCAGGTACGCGGCTTTTTCGGCAATGCGTATTTTCATTGACATTTGGGATCACAGCTCTTGTCATCAGTGATCATCCCTGTGGAAACACGGCAGCCTGAGATACTCGTAGCTTAGGAAACGAAAGATTTTCTTCGTTTGAACGTCGTCCCGAACTCTTTTTGACTAATGCGTTCAGGGATGATGGAAGAGTGGTTCCCATAAACCCTCGTTAAACAAAAGAAATCGTCTAATCACTCAATGTTTGCGTACTTGTGAGTAACGAGTGAGCTGATTCAATGCTCCTCGTATTACCTATTTTGTTCATTTTATATCCCCTGTTCTCCTCTTCAATAACGTCACTGGATTGAGTGATTAGCGGTTGAATAGTATTGTATCTCTGTTTTCTCTCTCTCCCTCTCAGCGAAGGAGACCTATCATCCCGGATTTAATGAGTTGTCACAATCGGCATATCGTAGGTCGAGCGTGGAAAGGCAGCGTGCACGTGAGCGGAAACTTATTATGACGGAACGATGGCCGCGAAATCACCGAAATGAGCTTTGTTAAGCCCCCCCCCCCTCGTGTTGCATGGCAATTCCAGACATCGACCCCTTTACATGGCCGGTAAACTGGGATTTCCTTGGTTAATGCGACTCGGATGAGTTGAAATCATAATTGGGCGGGTTGCCGATACGAAATCCGAAACAAGGGTTCGACAATTATACGCTCGATTCCCGATGAATTCACCAACCTATGATACCGACTCATTATTTTTTCTTTCGCGGCTTGTGGAAGTTTTCACAGTCGGGCATAACATGAATTATTATAGCACACACAAACATAAATAATTTAAAGAAAACAAATAAACGCGAGATGCGACCAAAAAGACAATATTTAGGGGATAACGAAATGTTTGCACATAACCCGGCACTTCAAATACTCCTCGTCTGAAAACACCTCGAACATGTTTTTACTTTCCTTAGCTGAACAGAATTATGAGTCTTTTAGATTCCCTAGGTGCACTAATTGAGAAGGTGGTCTGTGTGTCTGCAAATGCGGTTGACAGGGAACGTCTCAACTAATCTTGATTAAATTTTGATAACTAGCCTGCAGATCAATATAGGACACCAAAATAATAATATGGGCCGAATCGATCTGCAACTAACTATAGTTATAGTGATCAAAATTCCAAATATTTTTTTCTTCCGAAAAGACTAAATATTTTATGCGTTTTTTGTACGAAGCGGGCCAAAAACAGTACTACAAAATTTTGGGTTTTTGGCAAACTAAAAAGAGCGGCACAATAAATTATCAAATTATTATTTTTTAAAAATATTATTATAAAATTATTTATTTATAATATTATAGAATTATTTTTTTATATGTTTACCATTTTAGTGCAGTTTTAGTATAATAAACCTCGCTAATATTACACTGCAGTTTTCAATACAATCGGAGTGCCAGTCGAACTGTAACTTACACGACGTTAGGTTAATAATGTCGGACGAATAATCAGAAGCAACTACACAAATTCTGGAACACCAACTAACGTCCTTTTTGCGCATATTCGCCGTGTTTTTCCTATAATTCCAGAACTCTGAACCCGAAACTTTCCACGAAAATCATGTTAAGTCACATCAATCACTGAAGGTCGTGGAACGAGTAGCGGTAGCCCAATAAATCCGGAACTTCAAGCGTTTATACGTAAAAACGTTTCGTGGGAACTGAGGGAAAAATAATTCATTACTAGTGCATAATAATTGTTTAGTCGCAGAACGAACAAATGGACTCAAATAAATATTGCGCCAGTACCTCTTACACGTACTAGTTTCTAGAGAACCTTTTTTCTGAATACAGAATGTGCGTTGAGCCCTGTTTTCCCTGTTAAATTTTTGCCCTACGTTTGGTCGTAATACGGTTTTTACCCGTGTTTTATGAGCGTACGTGGGGCTGAAGAAAGTTGTGTGCTGCGTCGCACAAGATATTTTACATTCTCCAAGTCCACGAAGTAGGAATAAAATTGTGTAATCGATAAACAAAGAGAAAAAAAAGAATTTCCCGAGATCTTTCTAAGGCCTCTGAGTGCAAAAAACCTCCTTAGAGTATAAGCGTCTGTAAACTCTTGAGGTAGAACTGCTGAACGGAATCAGCTCAAATTTCATATCCATTCTGCAAATGAACACGGGACACTAAAATAAGAGTATGACCAAATTCGGTCAAGAAATGATGCCGTGGCTGTAAAAACACCACACACTTTTCACTCGAAAAAGGTTCTAACGATTTTGATCAGTTTTATGTGTGCACCGTGTGATGATAGCACGAAATTCCCATCTGCGGAAAAATAAAGAGCAAACATTTCGAAAATTCTACCGCATTTATTCTCGTAAACCCCGTCAACGTGGTACGAGCACTTTCCAAGAAATTGTGTTATTAGTTAAAAACGTTACCTGCATAATGAGAGCTTAGCAAGGTCATAAATTGATTTGGGACAACCCAACAACAAATTCTACCCCCAACAACAAATTCTAACTGTTGCCGTTTCTTCAATTACATGTTTTCATAGCGGTTTACCGGTAATTCCAGAACTATAAACTTCATCCGGGCGTACTATGGTCACTCCATGGAGGTCATGACATATAGAAACGCTCAAATAAATGTCAACACTTTGAGCACTAACAGGGGCTATTTTGCAAGTTCAGTTTAATGATGCCAATGGTACATATCTGAGGGGCTGCTATATGATTGGTTGGGGACAACTTTCTGCGTGCGAAAATATCGGGAGGCAGGTAAACATTAGGTCTTCTCTTCTTCTATCTTGCGGTGTTCTCATTCGCGGCTACAAGTCGTGATTTTTTTTTTTTCTCTCCCGAGGGCATCGGGACAAGTCCCTTTGTCACTGCGGCCACGTGTGGGCCTATTGTGACTCTAGCCCTTCCTTAGTAAAAGGCGTCGTACATACCCGCCCCCTTTATGAAGCCGAGTATGTCCTTCACCGCAGCTTCTGCTATGATGTGGGGCTCAATAATCCCCTGGGCAAAGCATCCAAAGCGTTTCGCTGCTAAGGCAGGGCACTCTCACAGGATGTGCTCCGCCGTCTCGTCCTCCTCACCACAGAGTCTGCATTCCACCGCCTCTGAGATGCCCATCTTGTTGAGGTGAAACCTGAGTGGGCAGTGTCCGGTAAGGAAGCTAATCAAGACCCTCAAGTCCCTCCTAGAGAGTGTCAGCATCGCCTTTGCCCTTTGACCAGAAGGCGTAACAAGCCTTTTTGATTGTCTAAGTCGTGGCTGGCGATGCCAATGGGCGCTATTTCCCTGTGTCTCCCATTGAGCCACCAAACGGTTCAGGTGACTTTTGGTCATACCTACGTGAGGTTCAGGCCCAATGGGTAGGGCTTCTGTGCCCTTCTTCGCAAGGTGGTCAGCCTTTTCATTGCCCTCATGCCCCTTGTGAGCCGGCACCCAGATGAGGGAAAGCCTATTATGGGCGTCGAGCTGCTTGAGAGCATGAAGGCATTCCCATGCCAAATCGTGATTGGTCATCATCAGTCTCATCAAGAAGCTCTTCCCGCTTCTCAGTCAGGGTTAGGATCCACACTGTCGACACAATCTAAGAGTGCTTCTCGCTAGGGCTACTAAAGAATATATACTTCGCGTCGTTTGCTTTTTATTTTCAATTGCCTCACCTGGCGTCCTGTACTTCGCCCACGCAGTTGACGTACAGATTCTCCAGTGAGCTTCTAAGACGGTTATAGTGCTCCTGGCACTGTTGAATTACCGCAACTATCAATATAACTACAAAGTTCTTTTACTCTCTGGGTGCCTCCTTCATTTTCTTTTCTTTGCTGATGTAAGCTCTCGCACGTCTATATGAAGCATGAGCACAACCCGAGCCACAATGCGATCGGAACTTTACAATCTCTCTATTTTGACTAATCAGCTCAACGGTTATTGGATGGGAGTAGAGCCCAGAACAGTCCGAGTATCACATTCAGGTGGCGCCCCGAATGTTACACCAAAATAAGTTCTTGGCTCGCAGAACTTGTTGTTTCTTCTAGATCTTAACGTGTAACCTCCGCCCCCCTCCCACATCACTAACTTCTTCGGAAGTCAGCCTCACTCCATATTCTCGTCTAGTCTACGTCTTGATTCGAAAGTTGGTCACGTCGCAGAGGAGTGTGAGTGAAGAGTGTACAACCAGAAGCCTTTCTTCCCTGAAAGAAATTAGATAAAACAAAATACACTGTTCTACAACTGTGGGATAAACTTTCCCGATCCTTTCGAATAAAAAAAACCGAAGTTCTTGAATTAAAGACTCGACGACAACCACCGAAGGATAAAAAAATTCGCGCCTTAGCGAAAAACGGAGTTTCCAAACCTCGGGAGGAGTAGAAAACCTCTAGGGGTTCTTTTCAGGAGACCATCTTTTCATCCTTCAATCAGCTAACAATTCACGGAATAAATGAAACAAAAGGTTTTGGGAGTTGCGCGCCGCCAGAGGTAGTTGGCATTCAGCCTGCGCTGGGACGTTATAATACGGTTTCCTTTCCCCCTTATATTAGCCCAACATTCATCGCCTTCTCTTGTTTCAGTATATTCTCCACCTTTTACTCTCTTCGTTGTCATTTCAGAATGCGTTGATGAGTTGTCACAAAACGTGAAGGGGTGAAAGGCCTTTTGAGAAGCAATACGTGGGCTGTGCGAGTTACAGAGACATTCCATCCGGAACTATAATAGCTAACGTCATTCTAACAGTGATATTTCGCTCAAGCCGTAATGTGTTCGAACTTATTAAACAGTATAGATAAAGTAGAGATTTATGGAACACTGCAAGGAAGCCTTTTAAATGAAAGTTGAACAGCGTGTGAAAATACAATGGAATGAGTGAACGTTACATAGGGGAAAAATGTCTTCAATATTTAATTACACGGAAATGCAAACAAATTTGATGGACGAAAGAAAATAAATGAGTTCTCATTCAAAAATATAATAAACTGCCTGCTCAGTTTGGGAAAATCATACATTTGGGTTCGATGAGACCAAGACACAGTTAACAGTCAATCGAATAAACGTCCGTGACGGCTCACCAAATTCATTTAGTGGCTTTACGTAATGAAGAAGGAAAGAAATTTGTAAGAAACAGATAATGACACACCACGCAGTCGGTTGAATGCCCGCTATTAGGTTTCATTTAAATGCCCCCCACTCTCTACCGAAACAAAAACGGGGGTAAGTCAAAATCGGAATCAACGAGAACCTAAAATCGTGCAGCCACAATATTTTCCAAAGGCTGTTTAGAGGACTATAGTTGTTCAACGGATCGTACGCGTCGTGGCTCTGACTAACCCTACTGAGGAAACAACACATTGCGCACATTATTAGACAAATCGAAAAGTTGTGATTCACGTGTTGAAATCAGTACTCTGAAATTGGGTTACTTGAGAAGTAGCAATGCTCTAAGAGATCAAAATAACTGCAGCACTCCTGCTTCATAGCGATCAGTTCCAGGGAATCCATTCGGTAAAAGAGTCAAGTGAGATTGATCCAAATCCTCTCTCTAGCTACTTGAGACTATACCTACTTTTATTGCACTTTGACAAAAATTTCTTATTACTTGACGCTCAGTCTGGTTAACGGAATTAAATTACACGATTACCGTGGATGTTTTGAGAACATAAAACACCTCGACTCGTTGAAACACCCTGTGACTTTTGAAATCACTCATAAGAACTGTTTTTCCAGGACGCTAAAAATTCTCTTTTCGCTTCGTACAATCGGTTGGCAGCATTTTTCCAAATGTCTTAGACACGTAAAGATCTGAAGAAAACTGTTTCATCCGGTCACATAACATGTTTCCCCAACTTTTTAGAGCTGAAGAAAGTAAAAACACTTCGAGACAAATAAGTCAAGAACATTCTCTACGAAGTGCCGAACGAATAAGAACGTGTGTTATAGTGTCACTTCACTGTTTCACCAGTCTGCAGTGTGTCAGCTATTTCATTGACATTGATTAAGATTAAATAGTCGCACCCACGGCATTTCTCAGGCCAAAGTGTAAGTCCGTCGGGCTCTTTCTAATCAGCTCAAGCCAAAATTTGTCGTTTTCAATACATAACAGGATTTTTAAAAACAAAAATTCGACGTTCATTATATATTATCCGCTATGGAATAATGCTCAAATGAACTATCTTGAGTCGTGAATATTTTGAAAATATCCACAAAATCGAACTCTCGAACGTGTAAATGGGAAAAGAGTCGATTTTCACAGTGGATTTCAATCCACGGAATGTGCACAACTGCTTCTGCTCCAAGTTCTTAAGAGCTATTCCTCATTTCATAAAATAACGAACATGATCTTTATAGCAACTACCAATTCGAGAAGATATTGAAAACAAGGGCGCACTGTGCGGTTTCAGTTGGCCACGCTTTTAAAAGGAAAACAAGCGTCACTCAAATTCAAACGTGGTACAAACACCAATACTCGGTGCGAGAGATTTTACGGTGATTCTGCACAGTGAGAAAGGTGAAAGGGAGGGGCGATGGAAAAACTGCGAACCACAAAATCGAGTTCAGTTTGAAACTCACTAGTGAAATCGTCTTGTTCCGCTTCTTCAGCTTCGCGCGCAAGCTCTTCGGGAGTCTTTTTCTTCCTCATGAGAGGATTGGCGGGCTCTTCTTGTTGAGGTTCGGGCAGCTCCTCTTTTTTCTTTATGTTATACTGCAAAAAGAAAACGTATTCACGTTAGTGTCGTCAAATCGCCGAACTGAAAAGACGAAAATGGTTCAGGACTAAAAATAAAGTTCAAGTCATTCGTGGCCCGCTTTCCTCGAGTCTAACTGATGTGAAGTCACGACTGGTCACAGAAGAGTCGATGTGTACAGGAGTCAGATCAGCGCGCGGACGAGGTAATCTACGCTAATTGCTATAGTGAAGTGCACGTGAAGTGCGACCTTCCGAAGATGCTTAGTTATACATAGCTCTGACTGTCCAACAATTCAGATGAGCACTATGGCTCGAAGACCTATTGTGCCAGCCCTGATGTCTCACAGGTCCATGTCTAGCTTTATAAGGAATGCCAGGTCTTCTTTGATGTCTACTCTAGGAGCATAGGAGCAATAGTGCCGAAGACCAGAAATCACTCCCTCTCAAGTCTTTGGCACTGGGCGGGAGCGTGGTAGGGTCCCATCTGCGCTAGACCACCTACATCGATGAGTGTACTTTTTGTAGTGCCTCATGATGATTTCCACTATCTGTCTCAGGTCCTTCCTCTGCATCATCAGAAGCTACGTCTTATCTCCTGTGTTGACTCTAAAGTAAAGCGCTTGTAGTTCTACACTCCCGAGTGACGCATTCCAGACTGTCTGATGGCGTATTCCCCACAGTCCTCATTACTAGTTACAGAGAAGTCCCACAGTGGGGAGATGACCCTATAGCCGAACCGAGCTTGGCCAGATGTTCCGCCCTCTCATTTCCAATGATCCCTTCACGCCCAGGAATCCAATATACGTTAGCTCTGTTGGGTTCTGTGCACCAGTTTGACGTTGTGCAGAAATTCATCAGCGCCTTACAAGACGCTTGACTATCAGTCATTATGTTAATAGTTTTATCGCTAGTTATGCTTAGAATTAGGAAGCTGCCACATTTTTACTTGGGAACATGACAGAAAAGGTGATGATTTCGTGATGTAAAAATATAAAAGACTATTATATAACCAGTAAATATAAGTAAAAGAGAGATATTTGGGCTGAGGAGGGGAGTATCAATTTACAGATCTTGCTCATTGGTTCACATGAAACAAAAACGTTGAATCGTACAGTACAAGTGCTTCTGAGCACGAAAAACACTGGTGTGTCGAATATTCGTGGAAAATGACAAAAAACGGCTCAATAAATTTAATAAATTTCGACGAAAAGCAATATTGAACGTGGATGGTGGTGGGACAAAGAGTTAAAAGTCTACTTTAATGATTTGTTCAGCTCAGGCCGAGTTAGTTTGATGCTCCAGCTATTTCTGATCTGAGTCCTTTGAAATGATAGCTACGTGAAAATACAAACTACCTGTTCAATCGGGTTTCGTGTCGACAAAGGGATTAAGGTTTATTCCCCAAGCAGACAACGGATTTTTCCTTTCAACGAATATTCTCTTCCCACCACTTTCCCCTTCTCCTTAGATTCCAACTTTCAGCTCTCCCCAAAAACGAACATTCGTCACTCGATTCTCATGCTATTCAGTAGCTTTGGACAGTGATTTTCTCAGGACTGCTTTTGCTTAGCTCTCCGTGGATTTTCAGAACACTGTTTTGAAAATCAGTCGCATTGGTAGACGTGGGAGCGAAAAGATTCGCCCCTTGATGGTCGCTATGAATGACTCTTCTTCTGTATCCAGGGTTTTGAACGCAAATCGATCAGCAAATCCTCCACCTTATTGGGTTTCGCAGGACAGATCACAGCAGGAGCGAGACTATCTCAAGCAGCTTAGACGTGAACTGGATCGGCGTCTGAATTCTGGTGAGGTCGATTGAACTATTAAATATGTCTCCGGATTTCCTCAGATAGTTTCAGGCACTCCCAAGCTCCAGCACTCGTCTCGTCCATCTCAGTCTGCAAAAAACGATTAAATATCGCGACGTGAGGCGTACATGCTTCTCCTTCAATTGGAACTCTATTAAGTGGCTGTTTTATCAGAACCCTATCGAGCTAGTCATGTGACCCTTCCTGCGATCTCATTCGTCAATCAATTCTAGTGTTGTTTGCTATCCATCTCTTTCTTTCTTTCTCTCTCTCTCTCTCTCTCTCTCTCTCTCTCTCTCTCTCTCTCTCTCTCTCTCTCTCTCTCTCGTACCCAACATTTGTTTCTCCAAGACGGATACAAGTTAATTTTCGCCCAACTAGGTCCGAATTTTCCCAACAGAATCAACACCAATTGTCAATGGCGAGTTGAAAAACCTTCATAGATTGGCTAATGTCCGCCTACAGCTATTAGAGTCATTATTTGATCAATATAATCTTCACTGCTGCACAACATGCAAAAAAGAAGCTCGAAGAAATTGCCAAGGTCCTCGCAGAGCCGGAGACGTTCCTGAAATCAGATGGATTCGGCATTCAGGAGCAATTTGACTTACATCCAAAGTACGTTCACTTGGCCGTCTTCGTCCCTCTATCCGTGCTCACTATCTCAGCCGCACTGAACAACACTCTAGCGAGCAGAATGAAATGGTGTAAGTTCACGGTAGCCACAATCACCATCTCCGACGGCGGTATCATTAATTGGCGATTTCAAGACCACGTACGATTCGGGAGTCCACTGTCTCAATATTCCTGCTGCCCTGCAATATCCAAGCTTTCTGCGCTCAAGGACCACCTACACACTCGGTGGCCATCATCGAACTTTGGTAGATCGTGTGAGCCAAGAAGGAAGTCATGCCACTCAGCGAACTTCGATCACCTCCCCCCGTCCTCTTGACGTGACCACTGATGCCCAATCATCCCGAATCTGGAACATTCTCGCCTACCTCCACATTATATCGTCCATTAATTCGAGTCTTTATTGCTCTCCCTCCCTCTTGTAACCAACATATCGATATCCAAGTAAAGCCCCTCTGAAAACAATTAATTTCTCTTAAAAGATATTTATTCAAGTCTGATACACGCTGGGAACTCTCAAATAAGAGTGCAGGTCACTTCTGAGCTCCGAGGATGGCCTCCAAGTCAACACCAGAAACTAGCAAATACGTCGGCGTAAATCGTCATTTCACTCCTCGGGATGTGACAAGGGGATATGCATATTGAAATAAATTTCATTTCACCCCCGCAACATATCAATGTCACATCGTGTGCACCCCCCCCCCTCCTTCCGACTCCCGTCAGTAGCGCAGATGCTTGAATTGCTGAGTGAGCCACAGTGCTGTGGTTATTGTAATGTCGACTGAAACCACAACACGTGTTACCCAAGAAAATATCTTATTCATAAATAATTTTGAATACCTGAAAAGAGTCGGCTTTTCTCCGCTATCTCTTTCCATTGACCCACATTCCCACTTACTTTTCTTCTTCAACTCGACCCCAGTTTGGCGATGTGGTGGTGGTGGGGGGGGGGGCTCTTAAGCCGCTCAGACTCAGTTATTATGTTCCCTAAAGTTAACAACCGTTACGCGCCGGGTCTCCGCTGTAAACTAATCCTCTAAATCAGAATTACTTCTCTTTTTCCTTCAAAAGTTTGGCGTCGTCGTGCATCTTCATTTATCTTCGAGCTTTTCCCTTATTTTTTTTTTCGTTCTCCCTCTACAGTTGCATTTGAGTTTAAAACTTATAATAGGTGTAAGTAGGAAGATATTCGTTACATGAACGAGCCACTTAACGTTACGGAACTTTTAAAAAGTCTTTCTGGAGCATTTTACTTGCTTTTAGCGCGATTGCAATTATTTGCGGTTTTGCTCGTCGCCGGACAGATGGCGGAAAGAAACGTTCATCATTTCGGGTGGCATTCATTATGAGTACAGTCAATTTTCAACCTACTTCGCCCAATCACAAAAAAAAAAGAAGTCTAATATATACAAAAATGTTGAACAAAGATGCCAAAGTGAAAGAAGAAGAAGTTCAGAAATCAACAGGAAATATCCGATAACACACGCGCAAAGCACAATTAGCCACTAGAGAAGGAATAAGCGCTAAGATGGAGGAAGAGTTGATATTTGACGGTGAAGAGCGGTGATGATTAGCGTCGATGACGGGAGGGGACGTGAAGAGAAGGTTAACTTCGCCTGGAATACGGGGATACAAATGGCAAAGGGCGATACAAAATGGGACGAGAGGCGAGGTTCGAGGAAGCCGACACAAGCGAGAAGGTAAGGAGAATCAATCCGTCTGGATAGCACACCATGAAAGAGTGAAAGATCGGCACACAAGCAGGCAAAAGCGGCAAGAGAGCTCATAGCTAGGCGTAGGGCCGGTCCTCCCGGGGAACGTAGAGCGTGTAGCAGAGGGAACGGAGAAATGCTCTAAAAATCCATGCCAAGTCGAACCGCCCAATATGACACTCGTAATGTGGGCTACAGATTACTGAAGCGTATTACAAGACTGTCTGTACGAAGGCCTGGTAGAGAATCACAAAAGCGGGGGCGTGTAAGAACTCTTTAACGCCCCATTTTATGAAGCCGAGCATCCGCAATTCTAGTTGAGCTGTCACCTGGGCTATGTGGACTGATAAGGAGAGCTGGGAGTCACGGCATACGCCAAGACCCATGATGTCAACCTTGTAAGGAAGTTTAACTCCGTTGATTTACTTTTGCCATTTATCTAATGCCCATACATCCAGGGCGGCAAGTTTTCGTTCAGCTGAGAGGTCTATATGGAGTTCGGCTCTGAGCAAGAACAGATCCCTCCACCTTGTGCTCGACGGGTAACTGTCGAGTGATCACTTGGAGTGCCTCAGTGGATGCGATCGTGGACATCGATTGGTTTACAGAACCGCGGCTCTTTGGTATTGGGCCTATTCCTTTGATTGACTGTGAATTTGCAACCTCATGCATCGGGGCAGTAGCCAATCACGCCTTGCGCACGAGTAAGTCAAGGTAACACACTCCGGAAGTAGCCTTACTAATTGCTCTCACTGAGGCAAACCTTGCGAGGGTAGAGCCTTTGAGGAACTGGAGGTGTTGACTGTTACACCACCTCTCATTTACATTGACTCCTAAGAACTTGACTTGCTTCTCGAAAAAGGAGTCAGTGCCCGCCAAAGCGTATTGGATGACGGTTCATAGCACACCACCGGGTTTTTTACTCGATTCGTTTTTATTGACTGTGCACAGATCAAGTCTTCCACATAGGTCCATATGTTTGCAGTCCGTCTCGATGAGGCTCCTGCAAAGGTCCTCGAAGAAGGCGTTCCAGAGTGCTGGTCGGAGGACTGGGCCCAGTGGGCACCCCTTCCCTATCTATCTGTCTGAGATTTGGTTGCATTCGATCGTAGTGAGTATACTTATTGCATTCATTGAAAAAATGAACAATAAACAAGGCCCAAATAAATGATAAACTTCCATATGTGTAATAACATTAAAATTCCAATTCTAAATGATAAAGCAACAGGAAAAGACATGAAATAAGTTTCTAAATTACTCATACATACAATTACTTTGGATTCATGATTATGCGGATTCAAACAGAGAAATGGCAACTGCACAACGTTAATTATGACAATATTGGTTTAAGAAAAACAAAACTTTCTATAGGTCATAAGTATCAAACCAATCGCCTTCTTTCACAAATATTTCATTCAAGTAGGTTTACACATCTTTTGCGCGACATCATCACCAAAATTCACTGACAATACATTTTTCACTCGTTCAATTTAGACGCTGATGTTCAACGAAGGCTTCGAAGTCGGAGATTTGCTCAAAGTGGCTCAATCTGACTCCATTAGGGAGTCAATTCAAGACTCCCTACTAGAGTCAATTTGAGCCCCAGGTTGAGTGGCGACGTTCTCTCGGGTTTCCGGAGTCACCTTTGGTAGCCGCGTGCGCGCGAGTCGAATCGTAGCCCGTTATTTAAACATTGACAATGACAAATGCAACGCACTTTAAAAGCGACTGACAAAAAATAATCTTTAGGTCAAGAAAAGCTTATGGATTAGGAGAGAAACGAAAGCTGTGCTGTGCAATGACGAAGTAAAATATTTGGTGCGGCGTATCGTGCAAGTTTCCTCAACCACTTCGATCACTACACCATCCAGCTCACTCTGTTTCATACTCACTTTCATGCCAAGGGGCTAAAACATTTCGCATAGAAACTGCGGGTTTCATAATTTATTGGGTTGCCTTTAATTACTACACGACCTTTAATGACAAACCAGCGTGCTGGTAACTCACGAGACTGTCAACGCAACTGTTTTGCAAACGTTCGTGTTTAGTGACAATAGGAAAAACATTGCGAAAAAAAGTTGGCATTTTGAATTCCGTAATGTCGTGGGATGTCCAAAAATACTAAGTATCCGTAATTATTATTAGGTAGGAGTGTGGTATTTACAAGCTGAAAGCTGCACTAAAAGTTATTATAGTTTTTTGCGCTGCTCCTGTGGTTTCTCACAAACGAAAACTACACATTCAAGTTATGTTATCCTGAATCGTCGACTTGAAAAAATGAATCAAAATCCTCAGTCGGTTTTTGAGAAAAAACAAATTTTGGAGGAATCAATCAAACTAGCCCCAGGGAATCCAGCTCAGCACAGTCCACGGCACTGAAAGGTCTAATAGCGCAAGAATGCTCGGCAAAGTCAGTCTGGCCCATAATAGTTGTTCAATGAGTGCCTGCGTATTGTCAGGGTTCTGTAGAGTACGGGGGAGTATTGGCAGATGTTAAAACTGTCGCCGTCACTCTTTAGATACCCGAGCGCGTGTCCTGAACGCTTCAGACCCGGAAGGTGAGTGTGGGCACCTTGGAACGTTTGCTACTTTTTGGCGGATATTAATGGGGAATGAGGATTTGGTGTCAAAAGCGATCCCCGACCAATCATAGATTTTCACGATGCATCAGCCATTACACACAAGGATTGGCGCACGCCAAATTAGCTGGGTGTTTGATCCCCAAATATCCGCACTTGCCTGAACGGGACTCACTGGCCCTAATGGCAAAGTCTTAGTTTTCCCAACACCTGTCCTCAAGTCCTTATTGTTTACTTATGGAAAGTTCACCTCTTCAGTTATTCCCGATTGACAACGGATTTCCCTTTCCTCAAATAACTACTGTTTCCCCCTCCCTTCAATTCATATTCCTCTCCACAACAGACAGGTCCTCCCAAACTCATTCACCTACGAGATCTCGTGAAAGTCAGTCGTCTCCCAGTTTTCCCAAGAGACACTCGTTTCACCTCTCATCGACATCTAATTCGGATTTCTCTTTCCTTCCCTGTACAACCAGTTTCACGCTTTCAGAGCCCTCCTTGTTCGCAATATATACTCGAATCATATCCTGTTCTAGTCACTTCTTTCTACATCTAAGTCTTCAAATCTTGTGATATCCCAACTCTTCAAGTTACAAATCCGTGCTACGCTAAAACCCATCTTTGCGGTTTTTTCTAGTCGACCGTGGTCAAACACTCAATAATATTTAATGATAGTGAGCTTAGAAGATCAAAATGATCTAAAATAATTTCTAGTGCGATGCGTCAAGCAACATTAATCAGCGGTTTTCACGACTTTAGCATTTGATCCATCTACTTTTCACTGTTCATTTAAACTTGGCAAAATATAACTTAATATTTCTCGTAAAAACTGGTAGCGCTCAAAGATCTGGAATTTATTGGTGTGCTTTTACTCATGTTTCGAACATTTTCGGGCAAACACTGCATGGCTGATATATGAAACTATCAACATTGGCGTTTAGATCACAATGATAACTATAGCTTGCAGCTGATTTTTCTCATGCTCTTGCTTTGCCGTCCCATTTTAACTTGGAATGGTAATATGGATCGGTAGACCAAATATGAAATTTGAGTGGATTTGGTTTAGCCGTTTTCTCCTAATTTAATTCACAGTCATACACATACGCAGTCTAGGTCGAAGAAAGAGGGTCGGGCTTTGGCGAGTGGGAGCATACTTGGCCCGGTTGGAACTGAGTACGCCTACCCCATTGAAGTTGACCATGCTCAGTGGGCATGGAGAGACGAGGCCCTACCTCAGTGGGTATAGCACTGGCAGGTCTTCTGACTCTCCTTGCTCTATATCTGCCGTCAACCAGGACTGGAAGTACTTTCTCTTCTACTGCTCAGCTTTAGAGGGTCTACGACATCGCCTTCAGAGTGCTGCAACGTTGTGATTGGCGACTAGCCTTCAATATTTTGATGTCGACCTCAGATGGGCCTATTGTGTATAGTACAAGAGCTGCAAATATGTGCAAAATGCAAGACAGCCTTGAGGTCTATCCTCTTTCGGCTGTAGTTGAGGTGCACCACAGCCACTCCCTCACAAGTACACAGTACATGCTCAGCTGAATCGACCTCTGAGTCTTCTACCTTGGTGGATAATGTGCTGTAAATAGGCCACATACCATCCTTATACTTTACTTTCCAGACTGCAGATTTCTCTTGATAACTCCCTGGAAAGTCTAATAAATAACCTTGACCGCCTTCACCCAAGCACATCCACTCTCCTCCAGTGGTTCCCTACAAAGGGCTCAGGCCCCTATGCGAGAAGTGCAGATCCGTCTCTCGCCTCATTCCACCCAGGACCTGGCATCTGAAACAGTGTTAAAGTTTTCTCCTTTGCCAAGGTTTTCAGATCAGTCAGGCATTCTTAGCTATGATAAAATAATATATGAAGCCAGGGTCTTAAGTGCAACCAGAATATATCATTCGGAGGAGGCACTGCATGCATGCGTCTAATGGTATCGCTACCTGGATCCTTAGCCCATACATTCCTGCACCTGCAAGGCCACCTAGCGTTGGACACCCCCTTATCATCTGGATTTTTCACGAATAACTATCCGAAATGTGCACACAACATATTTTCAGTAGTACAGAACCAATTTTTTTTCTCTGTTATGCAAAACTAAGGAAAGTGATCAACCTAGCTCCAAAGGTTAGTTTCGTTAAACAACAAAATTGCATATCTAAAGCTCACACGACCCTGAGCAAGAGGAAGGTTTTGTGAGGGGAGAATACTGCGAGCTCAAAACTTATGTTTTCTGAACTATACATCCACGGAGTGGAGGAATAGACTGGTTTTTATATTTTTATCAACGTAGGTCAATTCCAAA
This sequence comes from Pachypeltis micranthus, assembly GCA_020466155.1. Lineage (NCBI taxonomy): Eukaryota > Metazoa > Arthropoda > Insecta > Hemiptera > Miridae > Pachypeltis > Pachypeltis micranthus. Next base: position 27,887,485 of record CM035774.1, on the reverse strand, counting down.
CTGCTTCAACTATAAATAAATGGATAAAGTAGTAGAGGTTCAGTGCAGAATTGGTTTTTCATGTGGCTCCTGACGTTCTTACACGTTACTTGACTATCGATTTTGTGTAACTTATGAGTTGATGTGGTTGAAATTGGAGCAGCCGGTGTTATACTGTTTCTACTACTTCCGCGGTTCGCGGTTAGTTTCAGAGACAAAGCTGCGTAATCACATTTTACATCCTCCGCCGTTTCAGAAGCCGGAAAAATACGATTGATGCTGAAGTAACTGAAGGGAATAGTAATCAACTTATCAGACATCCAAATGTTTTCGTGCCGCGACTTTTAAATTTCTTTTCAACTTCCAATAAGTCTCTTGTTCCTCTGTGAAGAAAAGAACTTCTCTGCCTCCGCTTCAGAAGAAGATATCGAAAGAGGTAGAGGTCGAGCTGGAGAGGAGTGGATGAACAATGCTTCATGACTGAGATAAACGAGTTCCGCCGGGAAACAAAGTTATATAATGTTACAATCAGTAGTGGAAAAGCGATAAAGTGGGGCGAGGGGAACGAAAACTTTCATTTAAACATTTGCGAGAAATCCTCATTTTTCCATTTACTTCTTTCGCTTTCGTTTCGAATGCACACAAAAGACGTCGTTCTGTCAAAGGAAAATAAAACGCCGAAGTTCCGCTTTTCCTCTCAAACCTTCTCTTCCGTAGTTGGGGCTCTTTCCCTTTCGACTACCTTAGGTATTTCAACGCACCAAAATACTTTAGCGGCTCCGGCGTTTTCGCCCGAGACCGAGCCTAGCGGAAGAGTCCACGTGTCTACTTTCGCGTGTCGACTAGGCGATCCGCGGAGATTAATTTTTCCTCGACGTCGACGGCACAACTTCGAAGTTTCACAAAGTCGCGGAGAAAAGCGGCCCGCGAGTTTACAGTTAACTCGTAAATTAATTACTTCCCTCTAACTTCTATCGAGTAGGCTGTCATCTTGGAACGAAGTTGGCGAACGAGTGGAGGGCAGAGTTAAAAGCTGCCACTCGATACATGGTACGGAGAACAGGATTTCGAATGGAGAGACTTACCACGAAAGTTGTAACCTGATAAATGACCTCGGTTTGGACACACGTATTGAACGGAGGGCACAAAAAACCGTAATTTTGAGCAAAGCATCAGGAGGATAGCTAAATGGCAATAATGTTCACCTCTTAACTGTTACCTATTTTTTGCCCTGTTCAATATTATGATTATGTTTCCCCAAAACTAGTAGTATCCTTCACATCACCGAGGTATCTAATTATCCGGATGAGCACCAATTTTGGCAAGGGGGGTGTTAGAAAGTAAAATAAACCCCTGTGTAGGAGATTGTGCGTATTGGACATAATAATATCGTCTGCGTGATGAAAAGGAGAGTTAACGAACGGGTATATTGAACAAAGGAAGATAAATTGAAATACGAGTAAAAGAAGTTACATTTATCCAAGCCTAACACGAAAACAACTGGCTTGAAATGCTGTAAATTTTTCAAGTTGTTTCGGTAGATGTTGCAGTGACCGCCTAAGGACCTGAAATGATTTAAACCGGAAGCACGAAGATAAATAGAGATTACAGAACGCAAAAATACGAGATCAGGAACTAACGAAAAATGGGAATAACGATAACAAACGACAACAACAACATCCACTATAGTCAAAACGATAACGCATTTAAGAGGCGTGATAACGCAGGTTCCTATTGTGATCGGCAAAGGCGGCCTTAAGTGAGATCAAGTTGCTAAAATATACGGCAGAAACACGAATAGTATGTGGCATATATATTTAAACCTACCGCATCATTTCGCACCGAACAAGTTTGTAACGGAAAGATCTTTTCGAATCCTTTTGACGGATAACACACAGTGGCCATTCTACTGAGCAGCGATCAGAAATATCTGGTGCGACGAATCGCACGACATTTCTCAGCCTAACGTAAATTGTAGCTACTATTCTATTTTTGTTAAACTTTTTGTAAAACACAACCGAACGTTTCAAGTGGAAACTGGTGATAAAAGTGCCATAACCCCGAAAAAAAAAAGATAACAATTAAAAGGTGAACATTATTGCCATATAGCTTTCCTCCTGATGCTTTGCTCAAAATTACGGTTTTTGTGCCCTTCCTTCAATACGTGTGGTACATGTGTCCGAACCGAGGTCATTTATCAGGTTACAACTTTCGTGGTATCTTCTCATACGTAATTGAGGGACTGTCCACATGATTTTATTGAAGCAATTAGTATTAACATTTATAAAACTATAGGGGAATACCCTTCAAAAAAACTTGGCCAATATCGACGTTAATTCGCGTTCTGGAATTTCTGTGGTTGTCCCCGATCATTAAATGACCATTAAGATGCGTACATCATATAAGCGACTTAGTCGACTACCACTATTGTAGCATTGCAACACCGAAGTTATATAAGCGAGCTTTACAAGAGAAAAACAGCGCTAAAGTCGCTTTTCATCCACGATATTGACAATGAATTGAGCTGCTCTCGTCATTTTACTACAACTGAATTTGTCATACTTGAGTCATATCACCATTTTAAAAAGCTGAATGAAAATCGTTAGAGCCATTTCGAAGGCAAAAAAGGTGTGGCGTTTTGATCACTATGATAACTATTGTTAGTATTGGATTGATTTTGTTCATCCTCCCATTTTAGCGTCCAACGATGTTTTTTGGACTCAGTAGCTCTTAAATAGATTTAAAAACAACTCCTTCTTTTTGCCACTAGTATAACTGATATAGGGCACTTCTATATGAGAATAACCCTTAAAACTGAGACCACTGCTAACTGATCTATTTCAATGTGTACTATACGGTATCTTCTCTTGCGAGTGTCGTTCCTGACAATGAATATTCAAGTGGCAAGCGATTTCGAGATGTTGAGTGAGGAAGGAGGAGCGTGTCGAATTCCTCGGAGATGGGTATCGGGCAGAGTGAGGATGGCGCAAGAGGGATGATACAAATCGAAAGGAATCGAAGGATAGAGGGAACGCCAGAGTGTGTAGTTCAGCTTGCATTGATGGTTGGGATTTTGGATAACAGGGAACCAGTCCATTCCTAATGTCACTAAGCCCCATCAAGATTTCAAGGGTATCTACAAAACGCGAGCCACAACTCACAAGTCGCGTTATATCTGAATGCTAGGTTCGAATTATCTTCCATCTCCCCGACAGCCACCCTGGCATTTTGAGCGATGTGGAGAGCCTTCACCATTATTCAATCCAGGAAAATAGAGTGGTTCCCACAAAAATGACGTACGGTCCCGAGACGTTCAAAACTACAATCACGTAGTCCGAAACGGGGCTAGTTTTTCTTCTTGTCTAACTCGACGGAGGTGAGCGAGATTTTGATCGGTCATGATGGGCCACTCGGGTGCTTCATCACTCGCTCGAAAGGGCGAAAAAAACCCTCTTCCTTCAGACGCCTAGCAAATTTATCACGAAAAAAAAAAAAAAATTGGCGTCGTCTACGAAACAGCAGGAAATGTAGCGTTAAAAGAGCGCTGAAAAAAAGGGCAGATACGCGAGACGAAGGGGGATTTTTCAATGGACGCCATCAATATGCTGATGAGAAGTAGATCTGAACTGAAACGAGAGATTGTAAAGAAAAGAGTTTGGAAAGGGGTGAAGTGGAAGATGATGCGACTGACTGAGCCGAGGAAGAAGAGGTGCTTCGGAGTGGACGAGGGGAGAGGGTCGACGGTTGCAGGGCAGATGGTGATAGATGAGCTCTGCCATCCATCAGACCCTGTCAATCCACCTCCTGCTCATAGTGACAAGCTAAGCGAAGTGACGTCTACCCAAGTTCCCGCTCTACCTCGTCTGCCAGCTCGAAAGTAAAAAGGTGAACTGAATAGAAAGTACTCTATTCTTCTCAAGGGAATACAAACAAAAAAACGAAAAAATCGATAACTGCTGAAGTTTCGACAAGAAATGACTTTTATGACGCACACTCAGTAGTTGCCAAAGTGGTCGTCTCAAGGAACAGGATGAGCTTTGCAGAATATGAAATAGAAAAGTAAAGCGATCCAGGAATTTGGAAGAAACACGATTCACTCCATCGACGATTACTAGTAATTATTTGACAAAATATTGTAACATTTAGTTTTAAAAATGAAGCTCAGTTGCAGGCGACTAAAAAATTATTACATTTCATGGTCAGAACTCATGATCGATCGCATTATAGCCGCGCTCAGGCAGCTAAGCCATTGATATTTTATTTACTGCAACTACGAAATATTTTCATATATACCTTTTTCTTGTGTTTAACGCCTAAGTCATCACCGGCTCCATGCGCCATTACGGCTACACACATCATCACCGTAAACGTGCTTCATAAAGACTGCCGTTCCTTCTATTTCTTCCTTTTTTCAAGACTCGCAATACGAATGTTGAGTGCGAACCCTTGCTTGGGATGTCGCTGGAAAAGACGCCTAATCGAACAGCGTCAACCTCTATCGGTTCACGAGTCTTCAAGACTGTACTCACACAATGACAATAAAATAATTGCACTTTGCGTAGAAGTGGCTAGCACAGCACGTATTGACCTCCTTTTTCTTTATCTTTCTTCCGATTTTCGGAGTATATGAGGTTCATTTTATTTTTCACTAATTTTTATTAGAACTCAACACCTGGATCAATTCGTTTTTCATCTATTAAACTTGGCGTCCGACATTTGGCTGTAATCACATCACGTAACAGAAGTACTGTGACCCACTAATCTAAGGCCATTTTGACTTGACGCGTTTCTAATACAGTTTCGAAAATCACGTGAAAGTAAAGAATCTTGCTCAGTCCCAGTAGGAAATAAAAAAGCTGCATATTATGACGCATTGGTTTATTATTCTCTTGAACAGTCTCACGCCTATTCGATTTAGCTTCGAAAAATACAACTATACGAAACACGAAAATCGACATTTTCTAAAAGCAATTGACGCTGACGGGTAGTTGGAGTGAGACTAGAGAAAAACAGCGCTGGCTGTGGAGAAACAAAAACTTTCGATGTATTGTTCGGCGACTTCGTTCAAGTCACTTTGCCTCACTATGTTTACTGATTTCGATGTTTTCCATATAGACGCAGGCCATCATCTCTAAGGCCCTTCCTATTGAACTGTTCGTCTAACAAAACCTAGAAAATCAAACCAAACACGGCGTAACTGCGATAAAACTGCCAACATTTCGTTTTTTCAGGTTTCGTCCTGTCGGATCACAACTGGATCACGCATGAAGGTTTTGCGTTCAGACGACGTTAACAGGCAATTGCAGATTGGAGATTTGGAAACCTCATACCTTGAAACGTAAAATATCGCTCTGGTACACGGTACTAACGCGAAAAGAACACTGAAATACCGAACACTCCTGCAACTTGTGCGGAAATCAACGACAGGATTGGATTGCCCACGCAGATATCGCCTTGCTGTACCGTCGATTGAGAGTGGAGATCGAGTTCTGTGTCAAATAGCAACTTTGCTGGCGACAACGGTGACCACAAGAGGAACGGAGGACAATGGCGAACGCAATTCAATAAATAGAAGTACTGAAGACGAAGAACTATCGAAGACCAACATCGGGCATTGTTGGTGCTTTTGATTAAATTCAAGAGACTATCACTATCACCAACCTGCCATTCTTTACCTTTTTCAACCCACTCCAGTGTTGTGTGTTAGACCTGAAAACGTTACTCGTACATTGATAGGTTAGATGATCCCTGAACGATATAGAGTTCACACAATTGTAGTCAAAAGCCACGGAGGACAATATGTGGCTATGAAATGTATGTACTACTGGTTACTACTCTTCTCCTGCTCCTATGTCACCATACCGACTAGGAATTAATCGAGTCAGGCTCACAAGATTCAAACCGTTAGACTCAGGTGGCTTTCACATAATTGTAACTTGTAGCCGGTTAGGGAGCCAGGTTACGCCTTTTTTCCTTCGATCTCGAAGGCTGCTTGAATGAGATTAACAAGAGGGGTTATCTGATTGACAGAGGATTATCTTAACCGCAGACCCATCAATTTCAGAAGACTTGAACTCTACGACAGGTAACAAGTTTCCATTAGAACAATTCAGCTCGTAGAAACTCGAAAGATCTCTTCTTCAGACTTTTTTTTCCCAATCCTCTCCGCGCACTAACTACGTTTAATCAAGTCTTCGCAATCGTTTTAAGTGCTACAAAAACATCTGCTCTCACTCTCTCGTAAAACTAAGGCTCGGAGATACATGAAGCGGCGGCGGGCAGTTGCGTGAGAGGACGGAAGTTAATTGAAGACCCTCATTTCAAAAGCTGGTACCTAATTCAACTGCTCAGGTCTCGTGCGTCTTCCGAAGAACCGAATGCTTTCTGGTTCGATTGGAACGGATTCGCCTCTCGTTGTTTTTTTCACAATTTAGCGAACAGGGTCAATTAATGCCACAGAAATAGAGAGAACACAGCTCCCGTTCATTTCCCAGGAGACTTCACTCGTCTCATTTACTGATTCATAACATAAGCAGTCAGCATAGGTAGTTTCGGAGTTTGAGATTTTATCGAACTTATTTGATTTTCGGGCGCATGCACGAAGAAATCATTCGCGTTAAATGTTATTCAATTCAAACGCCATCACTCATCACTAAATCCAAGCCACGCGATATTAATCCCCAAATTATTTGCTTTTTCTATTCTATTCAACTCTACATTCGCTACACATGCACGACTACAGAACCGAAATCTGTTGGGAATCTTTATTTGATCTTGATGTAACACAATATTATACTGTAGTTCAATTTCTAAGCAAGCTCACTAGACACCAAAGCAGAATGCAGAAAGTGGGAGTTCTCGAACACTAGTTGTATGAGTATCCTTAGAGACGAATATTTCAGATATTGATATTACCATGCGTTATATTGACATTATGTGATGAAGGAGTGGCGGCTACTGATGAGTGGCGAAGAAGAGAATAATATGAACCATACGGTAAGGAGGATGCTGAGCCAGAAAGTAAAAGTGAACACATCGGCGCCAATTTGAATGAGAATAGTCACCTCCTGGACAGCGAGCAATTCGATGATGATAACAGCCAGGAATCGCTAACTCTCAATGTAGGGGAACCCTCTAAGTCATGCCTTTCTTCATCACAACCCTTCACTTCATTATTTGCAGTTAACCAGAAATAATAGTACATTGTGAAACAATATAACTGTATCATGGGAGGTGTGGTTCGATCAAAATACTGGTTCATTGAGAGTCAGTGTGAAAGGGAACAAATGGTGGTTATTTTCGTTCGGCATTGGCACTTCACAAAGCTGTCTCACGCGAGAGAAACTCATCGCCAACTGTGATTTCCGTTGAGTAGTTGTGCAACACTACATCTTCACCTTTGGAAACCTTTCAAAGAAAAAGCAAGGAGTTAGTTCGGTTCCCAATAAAAAGAAAAATTTTGCAGGTGGAACGTCTCAACACAAGAGCCTGCTCTCATCGAAGGGTTCGGCATTACCACAAGAAAAACGAAATTTATTTGTGGAAAGTGTGAGATTGGACTCCCATCCAATCCAATGAATGAATGATTTCAATAAGAATTTGATTGTATGTTTTTCTAAGCTTTTTGAAGAATACAGTGTTCTGACTGCTCAGTGCTATAACTTCTATCGCTTCCAGCTCAAAGTTGTTCGTGTGCTCAATGTCCCCTACAGGGGACGGTCCTGCCGCAGCTTATCCGCTGGTTGAAAATTCGTAAAACCTTTATAAATGTTCTAAATAGAACAGATATCGTGAAAAAATTCTGATACGTTCTTTTCTGTGGAACGAAAAAAATGTGTTTCCTAATGAGGTCCCAATCCTGAATCCGCGAATTACTGTCAACGAAGCCCACGTGTCGACGGGCACATGGGTTGGCAAAAGAGGTTTCAACCGGTTTCCTTCAGCACCGAGCTATCCCCTAGCCACCACATCCGTCATTGAACTCTAACACCCTTGAACTACATCCCTTCACTCCGTTCAAACCTGTCGGAGGCATGCATGACTGAACTGTAACTCTCTCATTATTGACTGTGATTATCAATCTAACCACTTTTTATTTGACGCAGTACAGTACACTTATGTCAGGTAAAGCATTCAGGACTATTGTTTGGACCAGGATAGACGTGAATGAAACTCGGAGACGGATATTTACTGAGCACAAACTTGTAATTGGTGAGCTGGAATATCACAAGATTTGAAGACTTGGATTGTACAAAGAAGAGGTGACTTACACGGCAGATGAGTTGAATATGGAATCGCGAACAAATAGGGCTCTGAAGACGTGAAAACTGGTTGTACTCGGAAGGAAGGAGAAAGCCGAACTAGAAGTCGATGAGAGGTGAAAGAGGTATCCGTTGGGAGAATTGGAGACGGCCGTATCGCGTAAGGTGTTAGGAAACAAATGTTGGGAGAGCTGGGGACGACTCACTTCAGCGACACTAAGTAGCAGAAATGATGTTTTGGGAGAAGGTATCTGTTGTGGAAGGGAATCTGAGAAGAGGAGAGGGGAAGGAGGGGAAGACCACCGTTGGAAATATCCGCCGATTTGGGATTTCCAAGGGTGAGGGGCAGGTATCGAAATAGTTGGAGACGATTAGGCGGTCGGAGATAATGACGTGGGGAAGTCCGAGGTCAATGAACTGACAATTTCGACGCTTTGCGTCGAACAACTATTCTGTTCGCTTTTAAAGTTCATTTTTCTCGGTTGCTCAAAACATGGCGTCAGAAGTTTCAATCTATCACATTTTATCAGTTGTGTGATTTTTCCAGTAATCAGTTTTGTAGAAACGCGTTGAATAAATATATATGGTTTGCAAATACATCGTATCTTAGAATGTATCAGAGTTGAGGAAAGTTGTAGGGTGCATGAGAGGGGGATTTTGAATTGGAGTATAACAAAGAAATAAACGTGGTGAGCTCGTATTACACTTTGACAGAAGAGCTAGAAGGGGATATGAATTTGAGTGTGAGTATTCAAGCACAAACAAGGGGCCTCTAAATATGTGAACTGGTGGTACAGGGAAGGGGGAGAAGATCGATTTAGTAGCCTGAGAGCTGTGAAACGAGTGTCTATCGCGAGAACTGAGAGACGAATGAGTGTTTGGGAAGAGGTTAAAGGGGAAAACCCCCTGGACAGCAAGTTGTCCACTAAAGAAACAACTGCAGATGCAGACTGGACTTCCCCGCAGCTACATGCAAAGGGCTTCAGGTCAGAAATAGTCGGACTGACATAAACATGCAAACAGCAGCTACCAAGGGCAAAGAATGGTCTCAGGGGTGAGACGGTTTTATTCCATCTGCTCATTCATTTTCATCGCATTCATTGCAGGACCAAACTTCAAATCCTCAAACATTCCTCGTTTAGCGGCTCGTCTCAAGTCGCGTAATTCGCTTCCGTGAAAGTTGCACCGTTTGAGACGTGGCCAGGTTTAATACGAGCTTCATAATTTGCTGAGCTTGTTCTCTCACTAGTTGTGCGGTTGTTATTATCCCCCAGCGCTCTCTTCTCGTTCCAAACAATCGCGGAAAACTATTTGCCAGAGAGCCGAGTTCTGAAGAGAAGCTCTTCTCGTTGGAGCGGTGGCACATTTCGCGGGACCACAATTTGTCGGGGATCCGTCGTCTGAAGAGGCTCTTTCCTTCACGGGGACACAATAGAATCTGGCTTCTTGCGCACTGGGCGAATAAGTATAATCATCAAATGCTCCACCTTCGGTAGCAGAAGGTATTCGCGTTAATTAATACGAACCTAAATGTGAAACAATAAAGTAATAAAATCTGCCGCGTGTTGGTTAATTATTCATTCTAAGCGCAGTGGGAGAGTAAAACTACTGACGATACTATACACAACTAAAACCAGGGTTCTAGTCAATTTTTTGGTGAGCACGGGCAAAGCATTCAAAATCCACATAACCTAACGTTTGCTTGAAAAATATTCACTGCAGCGTGTAGTTGTAAAGAACTTGCTATCTTTCTTAGGCTCGTTAGGAAAATCCCCAACTCCAAAGTGGTCAAGGATGAGTTCAAAGGGAGTGGCTGAGTTTGTTTTGGACGTCATAGTAATAGATGCAATGACTTCATACAGAGGCAAGGCTGATGCCAGGGTAGATTGAGTCACATAGGAATTGAATAAATTTCTCCTCTTATGAATTATTGTACCTCAATCTGGTCCCTCCATGCCAAGCATATCCAGCAGGCGGTCATTAAATTTATTGTGAAGACCCTCATCCCAGGGATGTGAGTAAAGGGTGTGAAAGCCAAATTGACATTGTGTGCAGTGGGCCAAATGGAGAGCAGCCTGATTGAATGGTAGTCTTCAAGGGTTTCTTCACGATCATGACATTTGCGAATTTACGTTTGACCAGGTAGATCTGCATTAATAAAACACGCTGTTTGCGCGCGATACAGCAGAAGCGGACACGCGAATCCAGCATATCCCGGAACTATAAATAGTTGATTCTTATTTTTCTCAAAGCAGAAACGAACTGCCTCGAGCACGTACTTAAACGAGGAAAAGCGTATGAGTGTTATTAATCGCCGACGGAACAGCGCTTAAGTGAATATCATCACTGGATATGGCTTATATGAGTCACTGGATCATCACTAGAATGTGGTTTGGCCAAGAGCAGGCAGGGCTCACCGAGGAACCTTGGGGATAGTGCGAAAAGAACGAGGGAGCGTTGTTGTGTACCTCTGGTGAGGAATGCCAAATTGAGACTTACTGGCTGCTCAAAGACTTCCGCCATCAAGGATTGAAAACTAGATTCTTTTAAAGTTTCACTTAAACATCACTCAACCACAGCTTATATGAGTCAGTGGCAATTTATAATTTTCTTCTGTTGTCACAGCACAGCCAGTCAGAAGAACATAGTTGTAGTGGTTGTTTGAATGGGAGCTGCCTCATACAGAAATGACACATTTTCAACAGAGGAACAAATATTAAGGGATGATAATATAACCCTCTACGCTCGTAAAAGGATTACCCAACTTCGGAAGACCGTAATGAGTTTTCTACCTCAAAATACTGAACTGATCCCGTTTTTTTTCTCCCCTAAATTTTATCTGCGCTCCTCAAATTGGCACTTAACAGCTCCACAGCGATCAATGGCCCACTCTTCCAGTAGAAACCGTTGATGTGCTGCGGTAAAGTCCACTTAACAAGGCCTTTGGTCAGTCTCAAAAAGTTTTAGCTACTAGGCCTCAGGAGCCTGCGATAACTTTTCAAATGGATCGCCGGTCGTTAACAAAGTGCTCGTCGTTAGGGAGGGGGGGCCTGTATTCCCTTCACCCTTAACTTTCTTGCCCGGCGCTCCCTAATTTGAACGCCCTTGTGTTCCTACACTCCGAGAGCAGTTATAGGAATGTAATTCACCAACTGTACTTGCGTTCGTTGCTACGTACACTCTGGATGTTCGTCCGATGGAACGAACAGGAAATAATTAAACACAGAGCGATAAACAAGGCACAAGTGAGTCGCAGTGCGGAAATGTTGAATTCGAAGAAACTTTAAAATCTCTTGCAGGCACTCCTCACGAAACACCCCAGAATAACCGTTTTTAGACCGAAACCACTCACATTTTTGACCAGTACATTCAAACATCTTTTCGTCGAGACTTTCACATCTGGAAAGCACTAATTTTCCCCGATAGTCACGAAGAAGAAGCTCAATCTATTTCCCGATTAAGAACAATTTCTCGTTTCCTTCCCGCCTTCCTGGAAAAAAGCGAACATTCTGAAGGTTCGAAGGATATTGACAATAAAGTTCGGCAGATATTCGTAAGAGCTCTTGAAATCGCCGCAAACCGAAGCCGAAGCAATTAAAGAGGCAAAGCAAATTGAGAATTGATTGGACGGAAGGGAGCGACCCTTCAGAGTGCAATTTCATTCTGAAATGCCGCAGATTTCTCTCACTCTTTCTAGAGCTCGTTGGGTTTTTTTTTCTCTGAAACTTTGCAACTCCACGCAGGAACCCATGAAAGCAGCAGGTAAACAGTTGTGAAAAACTCAACGCTCGAGGAAGTTCATTTTGTGGGAACACTATTAGAACCAAATAAACGGTTTTTTAAATGCCTTCTCTCGCGATTTCTGTAGTTCAGTGTTGACTTTCAGAGGTGACACGCTAGCATTTAGCTAAGAATGAGATTCCGACAAATAGCGAGTTGTTCGTGTCCAGGTAAAGCCAGTGTTCCACAGCCTCTTTCTTATGCAACGTTTTGGCAATCAACTCATCCCTCAAAGAGACGTCTTTGACGAGTTAGCCAAACGCTGAATAACGTACAAATCCCCCGTTATGCTGCAATTTCCTTCCAGTATGAAATTCGCCAAGTAGAGGTCTTTTATCGCACGTCTCCATTCGCTATTCAACTCCGTGCCCGTTGCCAAAGTAGCCGGAACCACAACAGCAAGACCTAATCGGCAGCTTCAAAAGTGATAACAAGTACTGCAATTGTGCAATCCTTGTTACTGCAATCGTGCAGTAACCAATAAAAAAATACCCCGAAAATTATGACACAACGGTTAATAAACCGTAAACCGATAGGTCCCAATTGTGCGGTACAAGTGCATAATAATGCACTTGTACCGCACAATTGGGACCTATCTCGAAAAATATTTTGAACATAGCATGGCAATATCAGTGATCCAGAAGACGGCTACTCATATGCGAATGACCATGTCTGTAGAGCACTTCCGAGGCTCATTCCATTCGATTCAGGATCGAAAAATATTAGTAAAGGATATGAAACATGACCACTACACTGGAACGACGAAAATTGACGTTTTGTAGGCGTCGCTAGGCAATTGGCTCGACGCGACGGCGGTTGGAGTCAGTGGGAGGAAATGAGCGTAGGCCGGAGAGAAAAGAGAACTTTCGCTAAGCCCCGCTAAGTTTCTTCAACTACTGGAATTCACCTCATTATATATACCGCAATTTGACTGTGTTCCATCTAGACCCAGTCCTACACCTCTGAGAGCACTCCTATTCGACTGAGAATAAAAACATACTGTGGAAATGATACCGAACGCAACAAAACTGCAAAAATTTCGTTTCCGGCAAAGGGTTGTCAGGCAGGCAGCACAATTCCTGAACGAAAGCACGGATTTTACGAACCACGTTAAAAGCGAAATATGGCCTGGATGGCGGACATAAAGTTTCAAATCTTGTGGTGAGGGGGGGGGGACTAGTTTTCTGCCCAAAACCATTGTTTGAACATTGAAAACAAAGCGTATTATTCAGGATGAATAATAAACCGAAATAACCAGCTCAATTCGTCCGGATATTCTCCCACACATTGAACTACAGACACACGTGTACTGTGCCATAAGTACAAGGTATTCAGTTAAAATATTTATCCATTGAGAAATATGTTTTTCAATTAAATTCGTCTACGCTGTACTTTTCCGTTTCAGGCGCAAGTTATACCCGACACGCAAACAGGTAAGTGTTGAGGGTCAGGTCGACCTCAAGCTTTAGAATTGAACGCCAGTGGGTTCAAGATAAGGAATACATTGTGAGTACACTGGACAAGCTGACTGCTTGACTGTACCCGGGTCGTCGGAGAGAGTTATATCAGTCGATACGGGAACCTGTGGAAGGCAGATGCGCTGCTATGGTACACTGATAGTTCGGTGATGGTGGAGAAGGTTGTTCTGGGCGTCATAGGGCCTAACTTCAGCCTTGCCTCTGGGAGAGAACGCCACTATATGTATTTAGGAGAAATTCTAGCCATGAAGATCGGTGCACAAGGGAACTCGGCAAAGGAGTCAAAGGTAAGCGGTTGTATTCGCGGGCAGCCCAGATCCAGGCTGACATGCTAATGTCTTCAGGCGTTCAAGCGACTAGGGGCCCTAGTCAAGAGCGGAGACAATGATTACATTCACCTGACGGGAACTCAGAGTCCTTACTAGCTTCCTCGCCGGGCAGTTCTCAATTAGGTATCACCTACACAAGATGGGCAAAGCAGAGGCAATCGAATGCAGATTGTGTGACGAGGAGGGCGAAACGGCATCTTGCGCGAGTGCCCTGTCCTAGCAGAAGAATAAGAAGACTGCAAGGCATCAGCACAAGCTGGAGGAACAGTGAACATTGTATGTCGCAAATACGTGCGTCGAGAGTATTGCAGGTATAAAAGCCCCGCGTACAACTGCTGTGTCAGGTGACTGAGCTCACTCTGTGAGGATCATTCTTGGAAGTAATCAATTGGCGGAGTGGAAGATTTAATACGAGTTCACACAATTTTAGGCAGAGTGCAGTTTGTCCCTTCGTTGACATTGAACCGACCCTTGAGGGCAGCGGTATTACAACGTTTCAGAACAATCTTGAAGGAAGAGCAATCAAGAAACCAGCTTCAGGAAACTCCGACTCGGCCAGGCCGTAAGGACAGTTTCCTCCTTTTCCCTTTGTAAGAAACCGCAGATTAGTCTGAGGGATTGTAGGCCACAGGTGTCCGCTTAATATAATGAACCCGAGCCCAAGCGCTCCAAAAGGGTCCCGGGCCCCTCGCTCATTGTCCTAATTCGATTGAAATGACGAATGAAGCGGACTTCACCGCATCTTCTAGACGCAGCCGATGCTGTCGAGGGACTATAATTAATTTCTCGAGGAGCGTCTGTTAGTTGGGCTGATTGGTTTTTGCTCTCCCCCAGTTCCAGAAAACGCCATCCTCAATCATCGAGTTTTCACTTCCCGGGCTCCTCTTAAAAAAAAAAAAAATAAGCCAATAAACCCGGAGGAAATTTGTGCACTCGCACGACCGGTAACGTGTGTTGATGATTTCTCAACAAGTGGAAGACGCTCACAAGAATTTCTGCATACACGGCTTAGAGGAGTTTGTCGAAATTCACCAAAGTAAAATTGTTATTGATTCATTTTCTAGGTATGCCACCACAATTTTCAAGACTTCTGACTGATTTGAACTACTATTGAGTATCAAGAAATTTTCACTTTTTACACAAAGATCAGACCAAACCAGATTAATGTGGAAAGAGGAGGTAAATTAATGTGTGCTAAACCGTTTTTAACATTTTCGTACATTCCCACTCACTTATATATATACTTTTATACAGTCAAAACCCATATGCAATTTTGGCTCATCGCGATTGGTAAGAGCATTAGCACGACAGTACTGCTATATATTCAATCTTCATATTAGAGTTAATTTGCCGGAGCTAATAGCATTGGCCAAAAAAGTGCGTTAACCAACTTCGTCATGTGAAAATGTGCATAGTTTCCTGATTCCGCAAAACCGAACGTCGTTCCTTATAATACCGTTTGTACTCGTAATACCCTTAGCTCCAACGTAGGAAAAAAAGTTGTGTAAACACTATTTGGGAAGATGATCTTCGTGGTGTGTCCGTGTGACTATGAAAAAGGGCGTGGTTGAACCAAATCGACTCTAACTTTATAAATATGCTGCAGGTTACATGGAACGTTGAGATAAGTAAGCGTATGTGAAATCCACTCATAACTGGCTATAGTTCTCATAGAGATCAAAACACCAAAAATTTCCGAATCGAAAACAGCTCCAAAGATTTTTATTACATTTTCGTGCTAACACAGCTACATCGTGAAAATCCCATCTCATAAATTATCAAAATCATGAATAACTTTTACTTTATGATTTCCCCTCATGACAATAGCATTCTCAGAGAGATTAGGGTGGGTCGATCAACTACCTTTACACGCTCGTAACATTATTTGGAGCAACACCTGAAGTTTCGGGCCATCCAATGCCGTTTTACTTACTACTATTTCTCAAAGTTTTAAAATCGAATATTCTGAAACGGTGGGTACTAAGCTTTCTAGGCTGAACGAGCAGTCAGCGATTTTTTTCGAGTGATCAAACCTTGTTTCGACCAGGATAGGCTTGAATGAATCTCAGAGGAGGGTTTTAGTTGAGAACGAACTTGTAATTTGAAGAGTTGGTATATCACAACATTTGAAGACTTAGGTGTACAAGAAGAAGTGACTTGAACAGGATATGATTTGAGTACATAATCGCGAACAAGAGGGGGCTCTGAAGGCATGAAACTGGTTGTACGGTGTAATGGTTTGCGGCGGGCTGCCGATGATGGCAACACTGTAGCCACCACCCATGCAGTCCGCCGTTGTTTATATTAGCGGAGGAGCCACATTTTCGTCAGAACGGCTACCGACATCGCTTACGAATCTCTCCCATTTTTTAAGCCAGTGAAAAAGTACTTAAAGTCCCTTCATATTGTGTGAAGTAAGGTAAGCGATCAGAGCTTGGTGTTTTATTTTTTACATTGCCCCTTTATTGTCATTTACTACAATTCGAGCATAGGTTATTTGTTTCATTCTAAAAAGAGTTCATTTCATTTCTATTTTTTCCTGATTAAATCCGAGTGGGTCCTAGTTAGTTTATAATTTCATTTCCCAGTACTTTCCGCAGAGGCATTATTTTGTTTATTTCACATCAAGTGAGAATATTTAACTTGTTCGTCTTTTGGGCCCTGACACGACTTTCACTCGTGTCCTGTACGCGGCTAATTCTGTAAAAGAACTCCCCAAGTACTTCACAATAGGGAAGGAAAGAGAAACCTAAATTAGATGCCTATGAGAGGTGAAACAAGTGTCTGTTGGGAGCATCGGGAGACGATTATATCGCGAGGGGTGTTGGATGACTGTGTTGGGAAAACTGGAGATGACCGGCCTTCGCGAGACTTGGTTGGAGAATGAGTTTAGGAGGAGTTGTCTGTTGTGGAGAAGAATATGAATTGAGGAGAGGGGAAAACGATATTTGGGAACAACCACAAGGACGGGAGGTACGTTGTCAATCGGAAATAACTGAAGAGGTGGACTTTCCGTAGGTAAAAAAAAAGACTTGAAAACAGAAGGTGTTCGGGGAAACTATGACTTTGCCTGTAAGGGGCAGGGAGTCTCGTTAGGGCAGGTGTGGGAACTCCGAGGTAAAAAACCCCATACTGCTTGGGCACAAACTTGTTTTTCGTTCTGTTTATACTAACCTTTTACACGAAAACTGGTGGCGTTTAAGGTTCCACAATTAATTGGGCTGCTTCTACTCATGCCATGGTCGTTATGGAGCATTCGTGGCACAGATGATTTCAGAGACAATGAAGATCGTACGTCATTGGTTGGATGGATTGGTGGATTACGCATCCGGTCGCATTCATGCTGTAATCTCGATAGGACGGGACCAAGGAAACCGCACACACACACGGACCACGTCTCGAAATTAGGTTTTCCGAACTCAGTAGCACTCAAAATGTAAAGACCTGAAGAAAACTCAACTTTAGGTAGCAGAAAGTAAAAATCTGTCTTTGCTATCAAGGCGGTTGTTGATTGGCAGCTATTTTTGCCAAACGTTTCCTCGCTCTCGAGAGCTCATTTGCCTTCTCTATTCCAAATGTTAGACGCCCAACCGATCGAACGGCCACGAAATTCGTTCGTATTTTACCGACACGAACAACTAATAAAAACGCCGTTCTGAGCAAGAAAAACAAGAGGAAACTCGGTTATTTGAATTGGAATGGCCGCTGAGGCGGACGCGAAAAAGCTCTCGTAACTTGAGATTAAAACGAGCCGTAGCTCCCCGGCTTTTCAAACTTCAAGGGAGAAGAAATCGGATCGGAAAGAGCCGCGGGATTTCATGTTAATTTTATGAGCCCGAGTTTGCATGGAAGTCTCGTTACTCGCGAAACAATACTTTTACAGCAAACGGAAACATCACGCGAACGCTCTCGTTTCTGTCTCTGAAAGTTAGCCCCACCTCTACCTCCCCACCCCCCACCATCCCACGTCAACACTATACCAATTCACTTTCAAGTACAAAGTTTGTGGAGAGAAAGGGGAGAGAGGAGAGGTCTCTCGGGGTAGTTCTTAATTGGATTAATCACACTGATCCAAATACAGTTGGAATCCTGTCGACTTTCAAAGCCCAAGTGGAATCCGCCCAGTACCTTCGGTTCAAGTGCAAATTACTTTGAGTTTGGGAGTCAGCGTACGGACCCGGGAATGATGGTGGGCGTCCCGTTGATGTGAGAAAAACGGCCAAAGCAACATATAAAACGCTGACTTGATTGTCCGTTTGATGTTCGAAGAGTGGCACCGTATTCCCATCGTAATTGGTTAAAAGAGCTCATTGTCAAAGTTCTGTCTTAGTCTGTTTCTATAGTGCTCATCAGGAACGATCCTAAGGGCAGCGCTCAGCATTAACTTACTCACAAAGTGGAAGAAGCGGTATTTGGAACGCATCACGGAACTCTTCGACACATTTTCAGGCTATTTAAAATATCCACGAATCATTTTGTAGAGGCCGTTGACAATTTCAATAACAGTAACAAGGAAAGAAGTAAATCGAACTCCGTGCGTGTGAAGAACTCAACTTACTTTATCCCTGATTTCTTGTCTCATCTTTTCCCGTTCCTCTTCCATCTTCCTGTGTTTTTCCTTTCTTCGCTCCTCAGCTTCACGGATGGCCTCTTGCCTTTCCCTCTCTGCTTCTTCCTCCTTCTCCTTATCTCCTTCATCTTCGTTGTCACCACCAACAGCTCCTGTGAAACAGAAGAGAATGTTGTTGAGGGACATAGTAAACAGCGATAAAAAGTCAGAAAGTCAGAGGGGCAAATAACGAGAAAGTCAGAGAGAGAGAGAGTGAGAGAGAGAGAGAGAGAGAGAGAGAGAGAGAGAGAGAGAGAGAGAGAGAGAGAGAGAGAGTGAGAGAGAGAGATACGAATTAATTTATTCATCGACCAGGGAGAACTAAAGTCACATGGCCCTGTCTTCCACTCTCTCGAGCTACAGCATGCAGTTACACTTGGTGTAAATCACATTCACACCAAATAAATTAACTACCAATATATAAACTCTCTACAACGAAGGAGCATTATTATTAACGATGTTTATAATGAATAAATAAGTAATGTTATTATAAGGTTTCGAAAACTAGTTATTATCAACGACACAATCTAATATTCAATTAACATATTTTTAAACTTTGAGAGTGAGAGAGAAAGAGAAGAGAGTGAGATTGATTGATTGATTGACATCTTTTATCTAACAATCAGGGAGGATTAGGGCCAATTTCACAAATATTGTTCAGAGACATCCGTTAACGAATTAAATTGAAATAATTTTCTTCCACATATAACTTCAAGACTCCTTAATTAACATTTTTCTAAATTTTTCTTTGAAACAGTCCACCTTTTTACTCATGTCAAAAATATCGAAGTGATCGTTATATAATTTGGATGCCTGTACCACAAAGGATCTTGGGTATGTCGAGGCACGGTGCGCCGGAATTTTTAAAAGTTTGTTTTTTGATCGGGTTGAAAAAATGAAATTTGTTATAGGCGTAAAGTGGTTTTTTCGTTTTTGATATTTTGAATAGCGTTGCAGCTCTCTGAAGCAATTTTCTCTTCCTAATTTTTAGCCAACCGAGGCGTCGGTAATGAGTAAGCGTGTGTGGTATTATTAGGGTTTGAACTAGTTGTTTGCGCTCGTGTGTGGGAAAATCGATGGCAATTCGCCGTAGTCAGTAGATGCTGCGGAAGGTCTTATTACAGACCGACGTGGTTCGAAGATCCCAAGATAAATTATTGTCAACTGAGATTCCCAAGATACTTGCACACTCGACGTATTCAAGAAGGGTACCGTTGTAGATGATGTTTGTGATTCCTAAATTCTTTGATTTATTGAGCATTTTTGGATGTTTCAATACCATCGCTTCAGTTTTTCGCCGGTTGATTTGCATATTTGTAGTTGATACGCACCACTCAGCAACTCGTGAGAGATCACCACTGAGTGTTTTGACTGCTCCTTCAATTTCGTCCGCATCGCACGTCCGGTAGAACTGGAGGGGTCATCCACATAGGCAGTATATTCTGTCCCCTCTGAGAAAGTTTGTGGTAACTTTGTTACATATAGTATGCAGCATAGTGCAGACAAAACCAATCCTCGTGGTGTGCCTACTTCTACGTCTTTCCAAGATGACAAGCAGCCATCATCAGCCAATTGTCGTTCTCGTAAATAAGACTTCGAATCACGTTAGCGCACTTGTGATCCCAACCGGAGACACTACTGCACACAAAACGTCTTTCTGGATGAGATCAAATGCGGGGAAGAAAAATCTACCATAACCATTATAGTGATTTTTTTACGATCCATTGCTTCTCTCACGTAGTCCAGAATGCTAATCAACGCAGTTTCTGTGCTAAAACCTGAACGGTAGGCTGATTGTTTTGGATCAAGGAGGTTGTGCTTTTCGACACAGTCACGTATTTGCCTGTATACTTATCAAGAACTTTTCCAACTGCACACAGGAGGGAGATCGCTCGAAAGTCTGCTGCAGTATCTGGCTGTTTAACTTTAGGTAACGGTTTGATTCTTGTTTTTTTCCAGATGGTTGGATATACTCCGATGGTCATCGATTGAGTAAAGTTGTGAGTGAGCACTGGAATGACGGCACTGGCTAGCGAATGTGGAACTAGAGAGAGAGCGAGAGAGAGAGAGAGAGAGCGAGAGAGAGAGTGTATTTATATACATTCTGCAGTCACGGCTAAGCTACCCTCTGTTCTTTTATTTCACATCGTTCCACAAATTTTAAACTCATCACTAAAATGGCTTCTAAGCGTTGCATTATAGCAACTAAATACAAAACGGTTTTCCTCGTGTCCTAGTGGGAATGAACTAAGAAGTCCAGGAAGGTTTCGCTAGCCGTATTCACTCAACCTGACGCAAGATTTATCATGGTATACTTCATTCTCTCGATCATCCAACCAATAAGTTCGCAAAACCTGACGCCCAATGCACGCTATTTTCGAAGCTCCTCTCTAATCTGTGTTCATTTCACGCTAACTCAACTTAGCCACTGACATATCATCTCTTGCCCCACTCTACGTTACCAAGCTCTTTCACTCTTTCCTCGCATTCTGGAGAATAAGTCTGTCGATCATTTGCAACTAACAAATTCAACAAACCTCCTATATTCACTGAAAAGCATTGCTGAATATTGTGCAAAGCGACTTCAATTGATACGGAGGAACCAACCATATAATAAATTTTCCTAGTGATGTCTTAAGCTGTCAGCTGTAAACGGTTTACTGGTTGTACTTGAGAGACGTTTCGATATTTTGAATTCTGTAACTGCAGGGGTAATTTCTTGACGAATTTTCAGTGATAAAACTTCAAGACAGCGGTAATTGGTGTGAAATCGACAGACTCAGATCCGCAACCGCTTCGACTTCTTGTAAAATGGCGTGGTGTGAGAGGATAATAGCGAGAGCTCTAAAAGAGAATACGTATGGTCTCAGAACAGTTCCAGCGAACAACAATCTACTGAGCTTATCTGAATATTTTCATTGGCAGACGCGGAAATTAAACAATTCAAGTGTATTCTTAGGGACCAATTAGGCAAATACTCATCGTCCCCACCCAACCACATGGATTATTACCCAGAGACACTGCCGGACATTCGTTAAAAGGGCTTCTGTAGCATTGCAAATCAATTGAGGCAAAATTGCCAGCCGTACATGAGGAATCTGGAAGATGGCCCGTAGAGTGGAGGGGGATTCATCAAAGTTCAACTTTACGGTCAACCCGGATCATGTGTGACGCATTTTTCGAGCTCTCATCCGATTTCTTGACAGCTCATCATGCACGAATCTCATCTATACTGAAGCTGGTTGACGATATTTCATTATATCTCAAGAAGCCTTTTTTGTGGTGCTTACTTTACACGTTATCTCTGTGAAACAATCGCGTACTCCGATCTCCTAAGTCTTCCTACCACCTTGTTGGACCTAACTTCCTTATTTTCCCGGGCTCGCCTATATGTAGAATTGAAGAAATTAAAGCTTACGATTCCCTCATCTTTCCTAGAATCAAGAGGACCGGGAGCCAGGATGTACAGCTCACCAGCTTCAAACCTTAAATATTCCTTCTCATGACGATTTTTCTGTCGGCCCGTGCGTGAGTTTTTGTAATTATATTCGGGAAAGGACGACTAAAGGTTCGAGAATGACTGAGCTGGTTCGTTTATTGTTTTGTTCGTTAATTCCGAAGGCTCGGCAATAAGAGGACTTTTTATTGGTGGAAAGAAAGGACCCAAATGTATTACAGTCGAGAGAGTTTTACATAGTTTTTAAACAATGAAACTTTAAAAATATCACCTACCACAATTATTTGTGTGACTTGTGATTACACAAGATATCAAAAAATGATTTTTACTTTCCTTGGCTCTACGAAGTAGAAAGGAAAGTTATGTAAACGGCCGAAAATTTTTTTTGAGTTTTCTTCAGATTTTTACGTTTCAGACCCTCCTGAGTCCGAAAAACACTATTTGGAAAAATGGTCTGTGGGTCTGTGTGCCTGTGTGTGTGTATGTGTGTCTGTGAACGATTTTTAGAGAAAACCACCGTACCAAATCAACTAAAACTTCATATCTCGCTCGCAAGTTATCATGGGACGCCAAAATAAGGGTATGAACAAAATCCACCGAAATTTAACTATAGTTATCATAGTGATCAAAACACCAAATATTTTTTTTCTCGAAAACGGCTCTAACGATTTTAACTTTTTTATATTGATAGCTCTCAATAAGGCAATTATACCAAAAAATTATCAAAATTTTCGACGAAATCGAATTTAGCGCGGTTTTTAGAGAGAACAACCGTACCAAATCAGCTGGAACTTGATGTCTAGCCTACAGGTTACCATGGGACGCAAAAATAAGGGTATGAACAAAATCCACCGAAAGTTAACTATAGTCATCATAGTGATCAAAACACCTACTTTTTTTCTCAAAAACGGCTCTAACGATTTCGATTAAATTTTTTATATTGATAGCTCTAAATAAGGCGATGATACCATAAAATTCCCATTCGTGGGAAAATAACGAGAGCAGCACAATAAATTATCAAAATTTTCGACCAAAAGCGTTTTTCGCGCAGTTTTTTCCTTATAAACTCCGCTGGAATTCTTGTAGAATGTAAAAACAAATTGGTGTTGTAGTCCAATCCAACACCTAAAGGGTGAGTGTTTAAGAACGCTCATGAGATACACGGGGGTTACTCCAGAAATTCCTGAATTTCAACTACTGCCGTTTCGCTTATTACCAGTTCTAAAAGTGTTTACCCAATAACTCTAGAAAAGTGATTACTATCCTTCTTCGAAAAATTTGTGTTTACAGCACATTTTTTTCTGCCAACCAATTGCTCAATAATGGTCCTGCAATGAATACGAGCAGCACAATAAAATCTGGAACTGTAAGCGCTACCGCTTCCTGCTGCCGTAAAGCGTTGTTTGACCAAGTTCAAATTAACCGAGTGATAAATGAATTGATTAAATAGAATTAGCCATGTACAAAGTGAATTGTTGTAAAGCTAAGGAAAGTTGTGTGTTGCAACGCACCAGATATTTTTCAAATTCTCTCGAAAATGACTGCAAAACTTCAAACGGTACTTCTTGCTAACTAGTATCTACTTTTTGTTTTACAAAAACGTTCCCCGTGTAATAAAGATGTGTTGATTGAAGATACTGTGCTCTTGTAGATGGCAAGCGATTAATGGAGGAGTGGCGAAAAACCGACTATTTGAATCTATATTTGTCATGCGATTTTAAATGTCTACCTGAAGTTCCTACACATTTGGCAGAGATTCAGTATAGAAGAAGGTTAAGTATTCAAAATGTTGCGTCTCTCGGCTTTTTTCAAAACGACCCTTTCTCGCACTAACCCCTCACCTCATCTGACCACGCACCGAGTCAACGTTCACTTACTCAGAAGTGTGAATCATCATCATTTATGACGGTATCCACAAAAGAAAGTAGTAGAAACAGTAAGCGTCCCTCCTCAGCGCCACCCTCAGCGAACCCGAGCCTATCGAAGTAAAAAGCTTTCGAGGCTCGTTCGAAAAACTTTTCGCTCGACCCGATTTTCCCGAAGGAGAAGGGAACGAAGAAATCCAGGGATCGGAAGCCGCCGCAAAAAGGCTCCTCTGGGCGAAGCCCGGGTGCATTAGCTGTGACAACAAATTAGGAAAGTCGAGCGTCGGCAAATTCGTTCACTTCTCACTTCCCTCTGAGCCTCTCGAGTGGCTGTATCAAGTTAACAGTTGAGTGTTTCGCCTTGAAAACGGCGATCGAGAGCTTCAGATTGATGCTGTACCAAGGAATTTCCGAAGTTCTTACTTCCCGTACCAAGTTACACCTCTGGAGCTCACATATCACCGAAATTCAATTCTAGTAACGTCGTAATCCAAATTGGAAGTGGAACGAAGAACATTTTGAAGTTTCCGAAGTTGAAACAAGAGCGTGTTATTGTTTGGCCAACATCTTCCGAGGAAGAGTTCGTCGTACGGCGAAACGGTCCGAAAACATTGACACACCGGTTGGAAACGAAGTGTCACAAAACTTGTGTGAATCGAGGATCACGGCTCAACGATGCGTGTTCTGTCTCATCAACGAGTAAATTCATATGCGATATTTACCCTGCGGGTCAACGTAGGACGCCGTAATAAGGGAGCGAGAAAAATCACCTCAAAATTAACTGTAGTTATTGTAGTGATTTAAACACCTAACTTTTTTCTCCAAAACCGTTTAGCGATTTCAAAAAATGATTTTTCCATCGACAGCTTAAAATGGTACGATAGGCACGATCTTTTGTACGAAAATGACGAGAGTAACACGATAAACTGTGCTCGAAATAATCAATTTCAGTGCTTTTACATTCCACTACCTGAAAGGCTTCATGATGTCGGCTCATGAAGCAGGCTGTTTGACTTTGTTTTGAGTTTCATAGGCTGTTTGACTTTGTTTTGATTTTCGGATTACCCTGAATTTTAGCGATCTTCACCTGAATTCAGTTCTGGTAAAACAGGGTCGAAAGATAATTGAAAGCACTCTCAGAAATCGTAAATACGAACATAAAAAAACATTGGAAATAGGGTGAATTGCTTGTACGTCGATTACTTGTAAAAGGTCGTAGCATAGTTACAAGTCACTCCTTACTTTTGCCACCTCCTTACGGCGAGTGAACCCTAGGACTCTGGCGTTCCGCTCTTGTCCACGCTCGTACCAGTTCAACTATTCACAGGCCCGTTTCCGAGGCTGTGTGAACTCTATCTCCTAGTAACTGTATTTTCTAATTACGCTACACTCAACTGAATCTCAAAAACTACTCTACTCTCAGCCCTATCTCCTAGTTACTCCATCCAGCTATTCTACTCTCAACTCCATCACTTAGCTACTCTACTATCAACTCTTCTCTTCTAGTTAATCTACTCTCAACCATATAACTATCTTCTAGTTACTCTACTCTCAATCATATAACTCTGTCTTTCAGTTACTCCATTCTCTATCGTATATCTCAATACTCAAACTCTATCTTGTACTTTACTCTCAATTTCTCCCAGTCACTCTACTCTTAACTCTATCCGTGAAGAGGTTACATAAAATACAGCCGCATAAGGTCCGGAACATTAAGCACGAATTACCAATTGCGTACGAACTGAGTGAAAAATAGTGATAGCCGAAGGCATGAGAACCACAGTATGTACGCGGGTGTGTTTATTTTGAAATAGATAGCGTTTCGTAGGATGCACGAAAAGAGGAGAAGACGCCGCATCTGGTGGTAAAAACGACGTTTTATGTGACTCCTAGGACTCCTTCGAATGAAAAGAAGGTCGAAGTGAGAAAATGTGGAAGCTTCCCTCAAATTCTAGTTTATTTGAAACGGCGGATAAAGTGACTCGTCCGTCCCATAACTTCTACTTTCACTTTCCCCTTCTTCGGTATCACGACACGAGCTTGTTGTAATCCGTGGAAATATTGGACACCCCGCCAAAGCCCTCTTTCCTCGAAAATAACAGACGTAGCGATACGCTCGAATTTGCTACTCGCGGACTTACTATTTTTAGTCGACCAGGGAATTGAAGGAGAGTGTTGGCAAAGAGATTTCCGAATGTAGAGCTATCGACTAAGCTGCCACCTGCTGGAGTTGATACTCGGAAAGATCCGTGGAATTTTATTTCTTGAGTGGACACTCAGTCTTGAGGACTATAGACTGCAACGAATATGCCAAAGTGATCCGCCATACTCCGCCAAAGCGGTTACGGACCAACACGGCTCATCTTTTGGAAAAAGAAATTAAGCATCCGTCAATTTGGTTTGAGGACCATAGGATCTTTCCATGGATGCGACTCAAATACCTGGGTTAGTACAGTTAACGTTTGCCAACTGGATGTGTTTGTTTATCTCACCTCAATTGCTAAAACTTCCTTTTCCTCAACTCAATTGGATTTCCAAGCTCGAGTTCCTGGCCTGAAGCCGATTGATGTAGAGCTGCGGGAAACTCCAAACTATCCGTGTCAATAGCCTTCATTGTTCCACTTTTTTGAGCCCTGACAAACACAAGGGCTGTTATTTCCAAAGCCAGCAATGTACTTTCCCGTTTGATACTCTTATATTATCCTTCCCTTGTATAATTTCTCACCCTTTACTTTTGCCACCTCCTTACGATAAATTAGACTTAGAACGGAGACAGCTCTCACCCCATCCTCACACTAGTTCACTGCCAGTTACTCTACTCTCAACTTTTTATCTAACCATTCAACTATTTGTATAGTAGGTAGCGTAGGCTGCGCTTTTTACGATGAAACACACCATCATTCAAACCAGTTTCGTTTGTGGAATAGAGCCAACATCTATACAGCGGAAGCTGCAGCCATAGCATACGGGTTACAACATGCCATTGACATGGGAGCCCAAAGCAAAACCATCGTACTACTGAGTGATTCACGAAGCGTCTTGAATAAAGTACAATCACTCTCTACGTCCTCCCAAATCTCTCCTTTCGAGGGAAAAATTCTGCAGAATATCCACACTCTGAAGTCCAGTGGAAGCAAAACGGTACTCTGCTGGATAAAAGGCCACAGCGGGATAAGCGGCAACGACATTGTCGACGCCATCGCAAAACGAGCTGCCACACACCCGATGCCACCGACATCACCCGAATTCCCGCCAACAGAATTGAAGAAAGAAATCTCCCGAAAAATGCACAAGTTGTGGGACTCGGAATATGCAGCATACCATGGAAATAGATACAAAGCTCTATTTCCAGTCCTGAAAAGGAGCCCTTGGTTCATGTCGGTCAAAGAGGCGAAACCCAAGAGTTTCTACCGAAACATTATACGGTTAAGAACTGGCCACGGGAGAACAAACTCCCGCATACATATTTTCGACCCACAGACGTCACCTGAGTGCCCTCACTGCATAGGAGAAGAGGAAACCATGCAGCATGTCGTCCTAGAGTGCCCGCGATACAACGATGACAGAATGGACTTACTCGCATCACTCCCAAAGAACATACCATCCCCATTCAATTTGGACACCCTCATCGCCCAAGAACTTTTTCAAATTTATGAAAACATAAATAATTTCCTTTCAAAGATTGATTTTTCATTTTAAATTTTGAAGCACTGAATTGATTATTTGTATTTTTAACTTGTAACGGCTGAATGGTATGTACCGAAGCCAAAAAAAACAAAAAAAAAAAAAAAAAAAAACAAAACTATTTGTATTCAACATCATCGCTCGAATCATTTGTAAACTAATTCTTCCTTTTATTCAAGCCCTTCTCTTGCACCACGTGCCCTGTGGATAACTTGCAGCGTGATTCAACATGTATGTTTTTTGGTCTCTGTGACTTGAATTAGTTTATAAATATATATTTTTTATTTCAGTGTTATATATTATTTATAAAGCATCATTTCTTGCCTGTTCATACTATTTTATATTTATATAATTACACGCTGATAACATCACTACTTCCTTCTTAATAAAAATTCAAAATTTGAAGTTGCGCTTTGTTCAGGATAGAGGATTCTGCTAAAACGGCTTTAAAAGGTGCTATTCTATGAGCCAACTTGACCATCTGATCAGGACCTCACCTGTTGATCCATCGCAACATGCGCTCTTTCGACTCCGTTCATTAATAACCATTATTGCCGTTATTGAAACTATGAATGAATTATCAGCATTTATTCAATACTAATCCTCAAATATATTTTTTCATTAAAAATCAGAACTTCTTTTTTAACCACTCACTTCCATCCAAATTCTCGTTCGTTTCAATTAATTGACATCACAAGAACTGTCAACGCTACATAGCGTAATACTGGTGTGCATTTAAATCTTGGATCCTATGTTCATAACATATTAATAAAATTCTGCTGCATCCGTAAATAAACTTAAACTGGAAATTTCTGTTGTGAACTACTCGCATAGCCACAATCTCTGCGTCAGTTCACAGCTAAAAACGAATCTTTTTTTCGTGGTAAAAATTTGCGCCTCGTCGATTGAAGGATGCGACGAATTAGCGAGCGTAAACACTTTCTCTCTTGTGGCGAGTCGTTGGAGCGAAATGCGATAAGCCCCCCCCCTCCCTCCGCACCACCATACCTGACTACTGGGGAGTTTGGTGAAGTGGTGGGACTGACTGAGGGCCCGATGTGAGTCAGAGGGACGGAGGAGAAAGATAAAACATGAAAATAAATTAAAGCCCTCGATGCGTCATACGTGTCAAGGGGCTTACGAAATTCGGCGAAGGAAAATATTAGTTAACCGCAAGATGGAATGAACGGATTTGATTGATCGAAATTGTTTCTATCTGCACGGAAAATGTGTTTGGAAAGAACGTTTTTGTCGGCGAACGGCACGAAGTGATGTGACTGAAAAACTGAACGACGACTTTCTAACATTTTCTGCGCGTTAGTGCCTTCTGGTTGGTCACTTCTTGTACCCCAGTCTCTTTAATGGCCATGTTAATGGCGAGCTATGAAGGACACGTGTAAATCCTCAAAAAAGCACGCCTATGCAGTTCATCTATACAGGGAGGTCAATATCGCGTCCCCTCGAGCCAAGTAGTACACCCACAACCCACCAACAAGTTGTCAGATATCAGAGACACACATTTCGGCATACATGCTCTCTCCTGAATATCGAGTCTTTGATGCCACCAATTCTCGAACATCTAATTTATACCACGCTACTGCGCCTGGTTTGGGGTTTGGCCCCACACTAAGGCGAAATAATTCCGACATTCCAGAACAGAGTGCTCAAAATCATCTCGGGCGACACGTGGTGCATCAGAAACTCCTACCTACTTAGAGATCTTCAAATTTATTCTAGTCAGTGAAGTTCTATCGAAAACTACACACCCAAATGAACTCTTTGTCTGTATTGCAAGCAACCCAGGAGAGGACTACGAAGGAGAAGTACACATTTTGCTGCCGGTGAGGGGTAGGATGGGTACTGGGAGGATGAGGTTTAATTACTATACCACTCAGCTTATAACAGGGCATCGGGAATTTATGGAGAAACATCAGGGGTTGTACTACGGTGTACTACGAGCACATGATTTCTGACTATGCGAGGTTTGATAGGGAAAGAGTTGTAGATAGGAAACATACGGGATGATGTTGGATCCGACGAAAGTTGTAGAAGGTGGGAGTGGATTGGGGACGGGTGTTGAAGAGTAGGGAACAATTAAGGCTTGGTGGAATGGTGTTCAGAGTCCTGCAGGGGGGGCATTGGGCGTGGGTAGGCTGATTTGAGTAGGTAGGTTAGCGATGTTATCAAGGGTGGTCGAGTGAGTACCCAATAGCCCTCTCCTAAACCACTGAATGAGTCAGACCACACTGTAATGACCAGGAACGGCTGAATATTGAGCAGTCCGTCTCTAGGTCGGATGATGTGTGTTTCGGCTTTATGCCAGGATGGTAGGATCACAGTTCAAGATGCCAATGGCCGCCTTTCCCCGGGTGAAAGACGGGAGCCAGTCCAATCTCCAGATGTCACGCGTATCAAACATAGGCGCCAGCAGAACGGCTTTTGGCAACTACGGCACTGCGGCCTGCCACTCATTCAGTCCTTAGGCTGCCAATGCCCGGCAACGAAGTCAAAGTGTTTGATTCGCGGGGATAAAGGCCGCAGAGCTAAGTGCCCTCTCCATCCGCCAACAGTCCTCGGAACACACGTCCCATACATGTGTCCTTCAAACACGTGAAGACAAAAAGTGTTTTAAAGAACTGGTACCGCCTCTGTTTACTGCAATCGAGTTCACGGATACACACGAGCTTTAGGCCGATAACGTAACGTCTCTATAGTAGTGTCAAGTTCCTGTGGCTGACGAAGGTCGTGGTGGAACATCTTGCCAGATTAAGCAAAGCGGTTTTGCACGGCGCGTAACTGAGTCTGATTGCGGCTTTACGATTTCACTTGCGGCCACGCAACGCCCCCGACTTCTTAACCGTCCAAGTTCGAAATTTCGTTGACGGTTCCATAGTGACGAGAAAAGGGGAACGGCTCAGAGGAAACCTGTTGCTGATTCCACCGCGTTTTCTGTCCGTCAACAGGGAAAACGTTATCTCCCCCTCTACAGCCACCATATCTCTGGCGTTTCTTCGAATGACATTTCATTGCCGCGGGGTCGAAGCCCGTTTCAACCGTGACGACGCCAACGTCCCTATTTCCTCTCCCCGGTCTTCACCACCTCACTAACGTGGGGTTTGTTTCACCCACCCCACGAAACCACGATTCCCTTCAATCGGTCAAAGCCCCTCCACTTCCCTCCTGATTCACAGACGACTTTCCGCTCAAGTCGGACGAACTGACGACGAATTTTCGAAACCGTCGTTTCGAATCCCCTCCTTCAACTGCCACATTCTGCAAGGAGTTTCTGACGCTTCGCTCTCTAGTCCAAACTCAATATTTGGCTCAAAATCACACGCAATTGCAATTTTTAAGCTTGTTGATGATAATTTCACGGCAAAAAGCAAACTATACCGTCAAAATATGTGGTGTGCAAGCATCGCGCGAGCCAACTCGAGAAATATGCGCATTACCCTTTTTTTTTTTATAAACGTGCCCCCTCCCCCATTACACAACATTCATTTGCTTTCCGTCAATTCACTTGTGTTCATGGCTACAAAATCAATTTATTTTTCACTCAATTCATGTGAACTTGTTCAAATATCACTTCACGGCGTCCGGAAGCGGAAGAACATACAGTTCCGGAATTTATTGGGCAGCTAAATCCTACACAGAGTATTAATGAAGCTGTAAACACGATTATTTTAAAAAGGATGATAATCACTTTTTTAGAGTTACCGGGTAAAAACTTTTATATATGTCAGTAAGTGCAACAGCGGTGGTTGAAATTCTGGAATTTATTGAGTAGCCCCTGTATGTATCTTGAGCGTTATTATAAACTAATCAATCGATTGGAGTGCCATCTGAATTTTTCTGAAAATCCTAAGAGGAAGAAACTGCGCTAAAATCTATTTCGTCGAAATGTTTAGTAATTTATTGTGCAGCTCTCGTCCATTTTCCACATATAGGATTTTTATGGCGTTGTCGTCTTATCAGGATTTGTATACGTTGAAAATCTGATCAAAATCGGTAGAGCCGTTTTCGAGAAAAGAAATATTTGGTGTTTTAATCACTATGATAACTATAGTAAGTCTTGAACGGATTTTGCTCATACCCTTATTTTAGTGTTTCGTGGTGATCTGCAGACCAGATATGAAGTTTAAGGTGAATTGATTCAACCGTTATCTCTAACAACCATTCAGAGACATACACACACAGACCATTTGCCCAAATAGTGTTTTTCGGGTTCAGAAGGTTCATTTCTATTTCAGAGAGCCAAGGGAAGTAAGAAGAACGAATTCATTCGGTTCAGCGTTGAGGGACAAAACAGCGAACAATGTAGGACCTGAAGTAGATCCCTGAGGCTACTCACTTTTTTATTCTCCATTTAACAAACTCACAAGGAACTAGTTTGGTATCTTCCAGATGTGATTGTGTTTGTACGATAACCAAGTATTAAGTAAATTCGTCACTCCTGTTATGAAGAGGATCCAAACTGAGATGGTTGGTGTTAAAAAAAAATTGGGCAAATACTTGCGTTTAGTGTTGAAGACATTTTTTTAAAGTTCCAATGATTTGTAAGTAGTAATTACCAAAAGATGGGCCACACATCCATCTAAATCGTTAGATTCTTTTGAAGAAATGTGAGAATCGCCGAGTATTTGGTATCTCTGGTAACACACTCACCCATAAGCCAATGGAAATGGTTTGCTAGTCCTTTTAGTGTGTTGGAGAAGTAACCAAAATGAATAATAAAAACTGAACTCAATAAATTGAGCCAAGATTCGCCTCTTGGGCCAGAAGAACAGAATAAAAGAAGACCTAAAGTAGACCCCTGAGGAGTTCCACACCTTTTTCATTTTCGATTTTTTGAATTCGCAACACACATGTTAAGATTGTCACGACTTGTGTTATTGAAAGCCCTCACAGGGGTGGCCACGCTGTGCAGAAATACAGCCATTGCAAGGCGAGAAGTGGCCAGTGTTGAGTAGCGCGCCAAATGATCCCGGGGAACGTCTCAACAATCATTCCCTTTGTCACCAAGTCGATTAGCGGGTTTGACAACGTCTCTCGGTCTGAATGTGTGGGCCAACAACTCCTGAAATCGGATCAACCCCCCCCCCCTTCACCACAGTAGGTCGATGTCGACGCACCTGTTGGGTGAGTCCGCCCACCTCAGTTGGGGGTGTACTGAAAGGGAGGGCTTTAGACTTGGAGGTATCGTCTTGAGGCCAGAACTCAGCACTCAGAGATGACGTGTTTACATCTAAAGCCCTCACCAGCCGAGGAAGGGCCTCATTTGACAGTTCATATTAATTTGCCAACTCCCCTTGCTTTCATGTGTTTGATCTCCGACTCTCACACTAACATATTTGTTTCTTCTCAAGTGTAAAGAAGCAAATAGTTGTCAAACCATTCTTTGGCATTTCAAGCCCTGCCTACACAATTTTATGACCTGAGCTGCCAACGTATTTTTCCTCTCACGGCTTCCTCAGTGTGTTTTTCGTCGGTCCCTTCTTGACAACAGTCGACTCTCGGCTCTCTCTCTCTTAAACCAGTTCAACTGGCATAATGTTCAGCTTTTTTATCGACTTCCAAATTCCAATATTTTCAAGCTTTTTATTTTTAATTTACAATTCCCAAATTTTTCAATTTCTTGAAGCACGAATTTTATGGTTTTCAACATTTGGCTCAGTGCACTTAACGAATGCTCTGGGCGTTTCCCCTCAATTTTCAACTTTAGCCGCGGATTTAGAAACCCCAGAGTTCCCTGTCAAACAATTCACCCCCTTCCCTCATCTTCTTCTAAACCTTTGAAGAAAACCTCTTGCCAACAGTCAGCTCTCGACTATCGTCCCTAGCCCAATCCACCGCTCCAGAGATCATTGAATTTCGTGCTGTCTCATACTCTATTCGTTTCAAGAGTAAAAATGCAGTTCTCTCTCTCTCTCTCTCTCTCTCTCTCTCTCTCTCTCTCTCTCTCAAATCATTAGTTAACATGTGTTTGAACGTACTAAACTGCACAGCTCTCCCTCTTTTGCGTCCAACAATCTAAATGTTCAGCATTTTGACATTGGAAGGGGTTTTTCAACGTCTGAATTTCTGTATTTTCAAGTTTCCAAACACCAAGTGTTCCATTTTTGGTATAAAATGTCCATATATTCAAAATCATACATCTCGCTATGTACATGTTTTAACAATGTCAGTTTTGATTTGGATGTGTTTATTTAGAATTAATTCAAAATGTCATTTTTGAAGGATGTCTTTGACAAGGTTGAAGAGTATGGTCACCTGAAAAAGGTACTGCTTATTGACCAAGTTGAGGAGGTTGGTGAAAGTAAACGAAGAAGAACAAGAAGACGGAGAAAAGAAGGTAAATGAAATAACGAAAGGGTCAAATGTAAGTCGCCTGCGAGGAAGGAAGGCGGGAAAACCGGAAGGGAGTCGCAGGTGAAAGTGCGAGGAGTCGTGGGGGGCAGTGAATGTTTATGGGGGGCGATTATACTCACGAAGAGCCGACTCGATGGTTCTCCGGTGTCTGAACAGACTCGGCAGAGTTTGAATCGAGGGGTAGTACGAGGGTCCATTGAGATGCGTCGTGGAGGGGGGATGCTGTGAGTGGGGGGTTTTGGAGCTGCAAGGGTCAGAAGAGAAAGGAGAAAGGAAGGGGGCGAGACGAGAGAGGTGGGATAGGCGATGGGGTGAGGGGTGAGAGCGCATTGTCACTCCCACAAATTAGCAGGTTGCGGGCGGAGCGGTTGGGGGTTTAGTGGAGGGGTCGGAAGGGGAAAACGCGTCAGTGTTACGAGGCGAGAGGTTGAGGGAGTGGGGGAAAGGTAGAGAAGAGTTATGTTGGTAGAATGCGAAAGGCACTGGTGAGGTGAGTGGTGGGGGGCGAAGGTGAGGGGACGTTGAAGCGGTGAAACGGTAGCGGAAGTGAAAGGGGGAGTTTGGCGAGGTGAGAAGGCGGAAGGGGATGAGGGAGCCGTGGGGGAAACCTACCCCTTTCTCCCTACGCACCCGCCACTCACTCGCGTCCCTCTCAACCCCTTCTCCGCACGACCCCTCAAACCTAAAGCGACGAAGCAGGTGGAGGGGTGAGTTAAAAGTGTGGCTAAAATGATATGAGCGAGAGGGGGGTTGGGAGCAGAGCATGTGCAGAAGCTGGACTGATGGGTTTGGGGAGAGGGGTGGGGGTACACGCTTTTTTGGTTAGTTCGACACAACGAGAAGATTGTAAGATATGTACATGTAAGACAGATTACACATTTACCACATTGTAAATAACAATAGATGCTCATAGTTACTAAGAGAAAGGAAATAACAGAAACCTTTTATCGTTTATACACAGGCTGTTTTGTACTTGGTCTAACAAAAACAATTGGGTAGAACTAGACTGAAAATGGAGCAGAATGCCACAAACTGCACCTTTCTACCTCAATTCGTTGCCGAGGTATGATTCATTGAAGTTTTTTGTCGTTGATGTAGCGAAACCACGGTTTCTACACAGAACACCCACGTGCCTTCACTTGCAAACCACTTTTACAACTTTTGTCACAGCTGCCGATTAGGCGTCAAGTACGTTCATATTCGATCTAAATCACATCGCTACACTGGGGAACACAACAAAATTGAGTTAATTTTTAAGTAGGTACTCGTATTTACTCGTATTTAGTTACTCAGAGCCTGAAGGGTACTTTGCGACAAGCAGTACTGATGATTGCAAACACAATACCAGAACTTTGCGTGAAGGGGGCACAGGGGTACCCCGAGAGGACGTTGAGGTAGCTCTGTACTGCCTGGTGGATGAAGGGGGGGGTGTCACAGGGAATGAGGCGGCCCATCTGCTTGGTGGCAGGAAGTGCCTAGGCGTTTACAAAGGGGGATGCTGGTTGCTGTGACCGATGGTGGTCTGCATCCTCCAGGAACACAATGGAGCATCTTCAGCAGTTTCAGCGGACAAGGAGCCCACTGATATACGAACGAGTCTGGGTGGCTCAGCCAAGTCAAGACTGCTTAACTGAGCACGAGGCAGGCCAAAGTTGAGTAAAGGGCAATGTTTTACGTTATGTAAGGACCACCTAATGCCCAAAAATCCAATTGGAATCTTCGAGGGGAAATCTTTAAAGCTTGAGGACACGATTGGAGCGATAGTGGAGCGGATCCTGGTTTGCAGCGATGTCAATGCAAGGGCCCATGAGTGGGGGATGCCTCAGCATAAGTGTTTTAATCTCTTTCGTGCTCTTATCAATCTACTGAAGCACTAAAAGCGATCACTGATAAAATATCCGTTGACTTGGGCATGGTGGACAAGAAGAGAGTGAAAGAGGACCTTCTCCCGCTGGGCCGAAGTTGGTAATAACCTTTCCATTGAACTAAAACCTGTCGGGATTTACGAGTGGTTATTAGATAAATGGCAAGCGAGATGGGTATCTTTGTCAAAGGAACGTGACACCTATAAGTATTTTCCTAAACGTAAGTGTGTTGAACCAGACCACTGGGCGGACCAGTTCCTTACGGTACATAGCGACTGAATGCGTGGGGATCCCTTTCTCTCTCACGCTCTCTCTGTCTTGCGCTTTTAGTGAGGAGTTAAGAAGAAACCACGTGCTGTTCCACTGTAGTTCCCACAACAGTGAGCAATGAGTCAGCCAAACCTTCCACCTTTGACAGTACTAAACAAGTGGATAACTGTTTTGCCCGGTTTACGAAGCAGGTTTCTACGACAAAACGTGGCCACATGGTATGGATTCCTCAGGGTCATACTTCCATGCTGCAACGCACAGGAGACTTGAAAAATAATGGTACCTCCACAGATTTGGGTTTGGTGGATGCCTCTTGCTTGATAGCTAAGCTGCAACCTCCGTGACAGTCGATCGACACACCTTTTTACTTTCCGCTACCCGAACGGAAGGAAAGTATAGTAATCGGCCCAAAAAAAAAAATTTGGGTTTTCTTCAGAAAATGTACCAAAAAGTAGGGGTTTTCGCATTTTTCTCGAAAACGGCTCTAACGATTTTGATGAAACTTTCAAATTATCTTTTCCTAATTAATACCTAACTTTTTGTCTCCATACATATCTCCATGAAAATACGGTGAACGGAGATATAGGCCCCTGAAGCAAAAATAGGTTTTTTACGCTTTTTGGCAAAACGGCTACAGCGATTTTCACCAAACTCACAGGATGTTTTCAAATAGTTAATGCCTACATATTCTATTCAATAAATGTTCCTGTGACGGTCCATCGAACAGAGATAAAAATCAAAATGTGTCGAAAATAACGTTTTTTCGAACATTACCGTAAATTCTGGGGTAAGTGCTTCACCAGATGTGATAAATTCTAATGTGGTTTCTTTTAGTCACCCATAGCCACATTTCGTTCTGGATAATTATTTCTGTATATATATGTTGCACGGAGACATAAGCCAAGTTAACTCAGAAAAGGAGATTTGTCTAATATTAATTTATCGGTATTCCAATTTTCTCAAAAACGGCTCTAACGATTTTGATCAAACTTTCGGAGTACTCTCAGCTAACTAGTCCCTACGCTTTGTTCTCCGTAAATGTTCCTGTAAAAATGCGTTAAACGAAGATATAGCGCCCGCAAATGTAGGTGGTGTTCGAAATTACGGGGGTGGCGGAAAGTTGTGTGTTGCTACGCACCAGATATTTTAAAAGGGTTCAGGAACATTCCTCTTGAAGAAGAAACAAACTTAATCTCGTCCAAACCTGATACGTTCGCGCACGACGCTTATCGACAAGCGGCTCATTTGGTGTGACAACACTAAACAAACTATTCGAATTAGCATTAGTGCCGGATTCCGACCGAACGAACTCCTCAGGGGAACGGACACCTGGGTCGCAGCGTTTTGTTGACACCTTAGGCGGGGTCTATTTGGGAAAAGGTGAGGCGAATTATTTGAACGTTGATCCTGTTTGTGCGTCGCGAGACATAATGCCGCGTCTTCATATTATTTTCTGCCACCATTGGATCTTCAGAATCCCAACCAACCCAGAACAGTGTATACGTCATTATGCACGTCTTGTGCCTCCAGTGCGGAGGAAACAAGAAACCATGTGCTGCTCCACTGTAGTTTCTACAACAGTGAGCGACGGTTGTTGGGAGAGCAAACGAACTTAGCAGATTTGACTGCTACAAAGGAAGCCTATAACCATTTTGCAAAGTTCGCAAAGAAGGTAATGGCTAAGAAACGTGGTTATGGTTGATCAGTCCTTTTGAAACTTGCCACCCAAGTGAACAGTAAGATCAGGTAGGGAACCAGATTAAGAACTACTCCCAGATGGTACGGGATTCCTCAGGTGGTCACCTCCGCGCGGTAACACACGGGCAACAGCTCTCTACGGTGAGACTGGCTAACGACCAAATACCTGCCGTACCTCCACAGGTCTGAGTTCGGTGGATGCTGCAGGGGCCGGCCTCTTGCATATTAGCGAAACCGCAACTTCTATGACTGATATAACCCTCGTCGAGGGTTTAGGTACAGTCATCAAATAAAGAAACAGACCTGTTCACAACCCTCCTAGCGGACTGACTTCAACTTTGCACTTCTCGTCGTCTCGTCCCGTTCCGCGGGTTCCAGTAACGGAACCGTCAAACGCTCATTCTCGATTAAATAAATGGGTTTGGGCGGTAAATTAAACACAACAAAGTCGCACCTCTTCGCCCAACGAAATCGTAAGTCTTAATTTTAAATAAAAGGATATCTTTCGTACCGAATTCGGTTTCTGATTTTAATTAGTGAAGCCTTTTAACGTCAGTAAGAAATCCTTCAGCGTAATTAATAAAAAAAGAAGAAAACTTGGACGAGGGAAGCCTCGGGGGTTCCAG
The DNA here is from genome assembly GCA_020466155.1 of Pachypeltis micranthus. Taxonomy (NCBI): domain Eukaryota; kingdom Metazoa; phylum Arthropoda; class Insecta; order Hemiptera; family Miridae; genus Pachypeltis; species Pachypeltis micranthus. The sequence continues at coordinate 27,849,215 of CM035774.1, read as the reverse complement.
TTTAATTACCCGCGTCGGGGTTTTCTTTTTGGATTTCGTTCTCTTTTACGAGTACGGCCGTCGAGCCTGCAAATTATTTTCTTTTTTTTTGGCCTTCAAGAAAAATGAGGTTCTCGTTGCGGGTTTGAGCTGCGTAATGCGAAGTTTGCAATTCGAATCAAACTTCTTACGTCGTACAAGACAAAATGATCGCCAATGTGCGTATTTGAGGAGAATTTTGGGAACGTCAAAGAGAAGGAGGTCCTTGGTCATTCAAATTTTGTCAGCTCCACGTGCATTTTACCTAATGGGCGTAGTGGGCCATGCGTAAGTGGTGATTGTTGTTGACACGCTCTAAGGAGGGGCTTTCAAATGAAACAGCTACCCCCACGAATCCAACACTTTGGGATCTCTGGAGAAGGAGTGAGGCCTGTTGTTTCAGTCATCAGACCAGTCAGCGATGATCCCGGATGTTTAGGCAGTATATAACAACCGGAAGTATGACAGGACCGATCGTTGTATAGCAGTGTCAGACGGTCGTTGAGTGGAGGCAGGTAACATTAGGGTCGTAGCTTTGACTGATGGGAAGTGTGGTGCAAGAGTAGTAATGATGTCTTGACTCGGTGTGTCAGCGGAGCACCGGTCGTTTCGTAATTGGTGGTCGTTGAATCGTGGAACATCTAATCCTTTACCTGCTGTAGGGCAGTCAGGACGCCCTTCTAACTGTTTATCAGTTTCCGCCTATTAAACGAATAAGGTGGTCTGTGAATGGCATTTCTTCGATTAACACTGTCCTCGTTTCGCCCGAGAATCCTCCGTGGCTCCACTTCGGGACAATTCCCGCAGCAGCTTGAGAGTTTCGCGGGTAAAAATTACGAGCACGTCACAAAACTCAACTTTTCGGCGGACGGTCGAAATGCCTTTGTAAGTTTTGGGGGAAAGTGACGATAAAAACGGGCCTTTCTTCGGACGAATGCGGTCGTTTTGAAACCCTTCCCTCCGTCCCTCTCGCACGCTCTTGCCGCATGTCACTTCAACAAAGAACTGAATGCTGAGGGACAAAACGATCTGAACCAGCTACACCCTTCTCTTCCAGAGACCCCGCGGATATTCACCTTTTTCTTTCTATCTTACATTTGCATCCCGTCCACCAAGGCACAAGTGAACTAGGCAACGCTACCTACGGCTAATATATAAAGGAAAACGGGATAATTTTGATCATTTCATTGTGAAATGACGATTTTTACTTTCCTTGGCTCTACTACTTTGTAGAGCCAAAGGAAAGTTATGTAACCGGCTGAAAAAACTTTGAGTTTTCTTCAGATCTTTACGTTTCAGACCCTCCTGAGTCGGAGAAACACTATTTGGGAAAATGGTCTGTGTGTGTCTGTGAACGATTTTTAGAGAAAACTAGCGTATCAAATCAGCTCAAACTTTATATATAGCTCGCAGGTTACCATGGGACGTCAAAATAAGGGTATGAACAAAATCCATCGAAAGTTAACTATAGTTATCATAGTGATCAAAACAGCAAATATTTGTTTTCTCAAAAAGAGCTTCAACGATTTTGATGAAATTTTTTATATTGATAGCTCTCCATATGGCAACTGTACCATGAAATTCCCGTCTATGGAAAAATGACGAGAGCAGCACAATCAATTACCAAAATTGTCGACGTAAGTGATAAATGAATTGGGTGATGAATGAATTGAGTAAATAGAAAAAAAGCCGTGTACCCGAGTGAATTGACGTAGAGGTAAGGAAAGTCGTGTGTTGGAACGCACCAGATATTTTGTAAAGTCACTCCGACATTTGCAGTTTTCTATTTTTTCCACTACAACTCTTCCTTGGCGTGTAATGTGCATTGTGATCATTCGTATGTTGATCCTGCATGATGGAGACTCCCGCATGTGGGCACAAGAATGACAAACCTACCCTAGTCCACAGCACCCGGCAACTCGTGGCGCAGCAGTTCAGTTCATATTGTTCCACTGAACTCAACGTACGTCGAACCCCATAGTAACAACCTCCAATGACCACAACAAGGTGCATCCACACAGTTGGGTATAATCAACTCTGGAAGTTGAAGTTAAATTATTAGCAGAACAGTGGCTGCAGTTAGCATTTCAGTGTGTACTGGGGAAAGAGCAGCGTGTGGTAGGTGACCCTCCATTTCTTCCGACGAACCCTCACCTTTAACCAGACATGTTAATCATGTTGAATTTTCAACGCAAAACTATTTATACGTTCCACAGCTGCTATGCCCATCCTACAGCGAATCTCTCTATTGCAACTGGCCCAATCTCAAGGATCTACGTTCCTGTGGATCTCCAAGGCCTATAAGACAGTATCCACTGAAGTGGTCATTGGTCAGATATCAGTCGACTTGGCCGTTGAGTGCAATGGGACCCTCCCTTCCTCCACTCTGGGCTTCTCCTGGATTCATCTCACTGGATGAGTTGGCATTAGATAAATGGCAAGCGAGAAGGGAATCCTCGTGAAAGGGACTTGACATGCATGAATTTTTCCCCAATATCCGTGGAAGTGTGTTGAGCCAGACCAATGGACGAGCCAGTTCCTTACGAGACGTGACTTCAACGCGCAGCACTTGTTTTCTCTAGAAGACTCACAATCCTGCACGTCTTGCGCCTCCAGTGCGAAGGAAACAAGATAACACGTGCTGCTTCACTGTACTCCCTACAACAGTGAGCGACGAAGACCAACCTAACCTACCAGCGTTGACTGCTACTAAAGAAGCCTATACTCGTTTCGCCCAGTTTTCGAAGAAAGTCATGGCAATGCAACGTGGTCTCAGTAGTCAATTAGAAACTGGCCTCCCAGGTGGGGAACCAGATTAAGAACTCCTCACAGATGGATGGGATTCCCCAAGGGTACCCCTCCATACGGTACCCGCACGGGCAACAGCTCTCCACTGGGAAACTGGCAAAAAGACCAAACCTGTGGTACCTCCACAGATTCGGTGGATGCTGTTCGGAGGGTGGCTGGGCTCTTGCATGATAGCGGAACCGCAACCTCCATGACGGTCGATCGGTATAACTCTAAGGGTTCAGTCTTAATCACATCGATAAGGAAACATAACTGTGTGACCATGAACGCGATTGAGCAGAAACGACTGAACCAAATCAACTAAAACTTTACATTTAGGGCGCAGATTACAGTAGACGCCAAAATAAGGCACTGGCGAAAACCGCCCAAAAATAACTATAGTTATCATAATGATCAAAACACTAAATATTTTTTCCAAAAAACGACTATTACGATACTAATTAAATTTTAATTGTAGACTGCTCCAGATAACATCATGGCATTGTGAAATTCTTATTTGTGAGAAAATTGCGAGAGCAGCACAATAATTTATCAAACATTTCGACGAACATTTTAACGCAGTTTTTTCCTTATAATCGTCTCTAAAAGGTTACTAGACTCTTCAAAAAACTGTCGTGGTAGTCTAATCAAGTGTATATACGATGAGTGTTTGATAACGCTCAAAAAGTATATGTGAGCTACTCTAGAAATTCCATAATTTCAACCCCCACAGTTTCACCAACTACCATATCTCACCGGTTTTACCCGAATATTCCAAAACGATGAACGCAATCCTCCTCTAAAAAAAGCGAAACATGTAGACCGTCTCTCATATTACCTGTGAACTGATAGCTCAACAATGGCACAAGTAGGAGCAGCATAATAAATTCCAGAACCACAACCGCCTCCCGCCGTCATATAGAAAGTTGTTATAAACAGAATGGAAATATATATTTAGTTAGTTGCTAGAGTCAAGAGAATCGCCGAATGCACGTTAGGCCAAGGAATGTTGTGTGATGCGTCGCAGCAGATATTTCAATTCAATTCTCAGTCAATTACCTCACAATTTTTTACCCGGGCGGTCAAATATTAAAAAAAAAAAAGGACTAAAGAAAGAAAGAGGAAGCGGAGTGGCCAACACGACTGAATATTTCATATCGCATTAAATATTCAATGACAGAACGAAACAAACCGCGCGCTGCATCAGAAGCCTGACAAAGTTCCGTCAGAATATAAAAGTCAAATATTGAAAGCGATGCGGCGGAACCTCGAAATTCAATATTTAGCGACCGAGTTATCAATTTTCAGTGAGACGTACCGGGCTTTTCTTGCATCAAGTTTGTATGAAATGCCCTCGTTCTTCTCGCGAGAGTTTGAAGTGGAGAAGAAGAAGAAGAAGAAGAAGAAGAAGAAGAAGAAGAAGATACGAAGATACGATCTCGGAAGGAAAGAGGAGGTTGCGTTTCGCCTTGAAACTTTTTGAACAATATGACAAAACGAAGGGCCAAAAGGGAAGAACTAAAATGAACCGAATTTCAGTAAAATAGCTGACTGACAAAAGCGGTCGTATTGCGTTCAGCAAAGTAGGAGAGACTGGAGAAAAGTTAAGTTAGTTTTGTGCTCCGCTTCGGCAAACGGCGAGAGAGCGCTTTTGAAGAACAAGTCAAAACCTTTAACATCGTCTACAGCTACCTCCAATATTCCAGGCTCTTCTATTTTTCAAACTGCTTCAAAACTTCGTTGACTTCCCATTTAGTTTTGGCCATAAAATATGCAAAACGTCGTGTAAGGGGTCAGCGGGAATTCGTTTGTTAGGAAAGTTTGACTAAAAACACGAGCTCTCCTCGGAAAGTAAGGGGAAACTCGCCCACGGTGGCGTTGGGGCGTGAGGCGGTCTACACCAGGCGAAGAAAGGGCCAGCAGACTCTGGCTAGGTCGTGGGCCAGGCCTCCCGTCTCCTCCAAACCCAGGGAGGTAAGGCAATACAGCTCAGGCTTCCCGACGAGTCTGTTCAGGGGAGTGCTTTAGAGTTTGCTAAAGAGTTGAGCCGCACTTTGCACTCCGTCATACTAGTTCTTCAGCTCCTTGCCAGACGCTTTATTATCATCAGTCATTATGTTGGCAATTTTATTGCTAAACCACTTTTCAAGAATCACGCAGAGATGATAGCATACATTTCTGCTTGAAACCCCATTGAGTTGGGATCTAGGGCAATGTGCGTCCCACACCTCACATAGCCACCAATCCACACCCCAGAGCTTGTACCCTGCAGAATTTAAGATCCATTTCTGTAGATTTTGATGTCATCAGTAGGCCGAATTCGACGACTTTGGTTGTTCCATAAGCCTCCTTCTGGTTGCACTTTGTAGTTCCTGTTGAACTGAGCACTATCATGCTCGATTAAGGGTTCCCAAGTTCCCATTGTGTTAAGGGTTCCCTGTGGTACATCGGCTATTCCAAGCTCAGTCAGTTAGTGAGCCACCTTCGTAACTGCTGCCTTCACACGAACGTCTACTAGAAGAAACTTTAATACTTTAACAACAGTACTGGTTAGTGTGGTTTTATCACCCCCGGTATTAGTAAGCACCGTAGCAGCATTGTACTTCTATGCAGCTACAGTTCTCTGATAGCAGCTCTGTACAAGATAGTGCTCCACTGTACACTCTTTGACACGCCCACAAGGCCGTTGTCGCCTTCTTGGCCGCATATATGATGGGCTCTTTCCAGGATGGTTTCTGGGTTTTGATCACTATGATAGCTATAGTTGCAATTACGCCATTTTTGCCCATAAGCTCGAAGTACTGTGTTGATCCACATGCTTAGTTTCAAATTTGAGCCGATGTAGATAAGTTATCTCGGTTCTAGTTCTTCTTGTGTGCATATTTCAGCCCAAAATTAACAAATAATGAAGCCAGGTCAAGAAGGAAGACAACATCATTATAGCGAAGAGCGTGGAGATAAACAAAGATCGTACTGAGATTTGTACAGTGCTCTGTCTAGTTGTGTATTGTTCACGCGAACGACTAATTCCAGGTGTTGAACGCTGTTGTGAGAGACAAATGAAGAACTGAAGCGTACATTAGTTCCACCAGGTATTTCGCGGTATTGGTAATTAAAAACGCAGGTTTATGTCGAACCGCGACGCTCGCCCACAATTCGCTAACGAATCCCTCGGCTCGGATAGGGAAAGCCCTGTAAAGGGGAAACGCTCGAGAGTAATTACATTTATTGCAAGTCAGTTCGGAGCTCGTCGTCTGTTTACCCGTTCGAGGGTTTGGCAAAACAGCGTCCACTTTGGATGCAAATTATTCCGGTTAAGTGGACGTCGACAACAAGTCTTTTTCCCTTTGATGGCAACGAGATTGAGTTTGGGTCGCTTTTGAAATTCAAACAACGGCGAGGTTCTTCTCAACTAATACGAATGGCATTCCGAGGGCTTCCAATCAACGAAAAGCTACAGTTTTACCCAAGTTTTCCTCTGCCGAGATTTTATTTTCAAGAAGTAACGGATTCCGGTGCTCGAATTAATTGCGTTAATTTCGTCTAACCGAAAGAAGTGACGAGATTTTTCGACAACGAAATTTGTTTACGGCACTTTTCTGACTAGCACCGGGGTGAAGCGTGTTGGCGTGGGGGAACTTCGGATATTGAATCAACCTGAGGACGCGAAGGACCGCAGGAAGAAAATTTTTGGTTCTCCCAGGTCCAAAAAGGTAGTCGCAGGCTCATACTCGGCGAAACCATTCTTCGATATTTATGCGCTCCACTTTGACCACTTGGATGCTCTTTCGCCACCTTTAGATGTGATGGCCATAAGGTTGTAATTTTATTTCGCTTTTTCCGTAGGTATAAAAGTTCCTTAATATCTTGTGCCCAGGATATCACTACTTTCACCAGCCCCAAGTACATGCCGCGTACTTTGATCTCAGTTGACATGAACATTCACTCAGAGTTCTATGACAACTGTAGTTAGTTTTGGAATTATTTTGCAGTTCCTCGTCAACTAGATTGCTAATTTGAGCTCATTTGAGGGCTTGATATCAGTTGAGCGTGATTGGGACGGTGGCACACATAAATTAAAGAAACTAAAGAAATAAAATTAAGGAAACGGAGAGGGCACCCAGATCACCCTAAGCCGGCTCTGGAGATAGAAGCATTAGGAGGAGGAAGGAAAACAGGATACGAAGATGTTTCAGTTGGGAAGCAGACACCCCTGCAGCAGATGATTCATTGGCTCTAAGACACAATAGCGAGCATCCAAAGCGTTACAACCCCGGACTCTCGTACACCTCATCGTTATAGGCAGTGGTATCTAACGTGCCCTCCCTTCCATCGATGCCCTCTGAAGCCCGCTCTACCCCTGCAGAAGATTAGGAGGGGTCGGGACACTCGATGATAGTTCTTCGCAGAGCAGGTGTTCCCTGATGCAACATCTCCAATGCGTGCAAAATGCAAGGGAGCCTTGAGGTCCACCCCTGCAGAAGATTAGGAGGGGTCAGGACACTCAAGGATAGTTCTTCGCAGAGCACGTGTTCCCTGATGCAACATCTACAATGCGTACAAAATGCAAGGGAGCCTTGAGGTCCACCCCTGCAGAAGATTATGAGGGGTCGGGACACTCGAGGATAGTTCTTCGCAGAGCAGGTGTTCCCTGATGCAACATCCCCAATACGTACAAAACGGAAGATAGCCACGATAGCCAAGAATGAGATCCACCCCTGCAACCTCATCAGGCCACAGCTGGGGAACCCCAAGCACTCTGAGGGGGCTGGGCGCACTGCAGCCAGCCCCTCACAAGGCGTGCTCCGCTAACTCCCGCTCCACCCCTGCAACTCTGTACCTCTAACTTACCTAATTTGGCCTGGTGGAACTGCACAGGCCACATATCACCCTTATACATTCTAATTAATAACCTTGACTCCCTTTGGCCTTGGCTTCCCTGTACTTCTCTCACTTCATGGCCCTTACAAAGGGGGACCTGACTGGTTAAGGTGTTCTCCTTTGCCAAGATCAACAGACCATTGGGACATTCCCGAACCAGCTCCAACGAAATAGTATAAAAAGCCAGATGGCCAAGGAAGGAGAAAAGTTAGGCATGAACTGTAACGTCACGGTTGTTCGAAACAAAGAAACTAACTACCGCGAGTATGAGAGCGTGACGTGAAAAATAAAACTCGGCGGAAATGCAGTTTAGGTACGGCGAACACCTTTTCAGGCTAAGATATTTTGAGTGTCGTTCCCAACATGGAAGGTTCGAATTGCGGAGATTCCACAAACAAGGAGCTAAAAGTAGAGGTTGATGAGCGTGATTTGCTCTTGAATGCAGTTTACAGGGTGACAAGGAATCTCTGAAAAAGCCATCCGTCAGCAGAATCCTTTGCATGATACTATTTGCTGGGTTTTAGCAGGGACTTTCCTCGCGTTAACTACTTCGCCTGGTGACTCCATCACATTATCCTGGAAAAAACGTACTCTTTACCACCGTACTCTTTACCAATCATTCCCAACTTTCTTATCAAGCCCCCCTACTTGTCAATAGAATTCTCAGCGCCCTTCTCGCAATTCTCATTCCAGTCACCCAACTTCTCTGCTTGTCAACAGCATTTGGCTTGGCTCCTTTGAAGATAATTTCCGAGATACAAAATGTCGAGTGTTCCCTTTGACGCCGCACACTTCAAACCGACAGCTAAGGGCTCATATATTGCAACCCTTCGAAAAGGAGCCAACTAAATGGAAAACGTAATAATAATAACGTACAGAGGAGGGACAGAGAGAAAACATGGAAAACAGAAGGAGTACTGGGGGAAAACAACGGAGAATTAGAGTGGAATTTAGTAGGAAATAAAAGACATCCTCGTAAAAGAGATGGAACAATTCTTTTTTTTTTTATTTCTTGGGAAGCTCTGAGGGAGCAATAATGCAATAGCCTGACTCTTGAACATAAACGAAAGTTCATGCGGTTGTAAAATATATGAAAAGGCTCTTAGGTTTTCATTTTATAGAATTTATCTGAGAATCCGAATGCGGCACATTTGATGTTGACTATGCGCGAGAGATGCATCTATTTTGCTGAAGCGTACTCCAGACGAGAACGAACTAAAAGGCGCTGCCTTCCCTCGCTATCGTTTCTGCACGTCATTCTAAAGTGCTCCTCCACCCACCATGCACCACAATTACCATTTCGCCTCTCTACATAACTCGCCTTTTACTTAGCTTTCGCTCAAAATTCGACACTTCCAGTTTGAAAGTTACTCTTCCTCTTCTTCGCTCAGACAAATGTAAAAACATCGTGGTATAGTGATTGTTCCTGGCGCTCGGCTTCTTTGCGTGTATTCACCACTCCATTACTTTCATTTTGTAACGTTCTAGCACCAATGTGCTCATTATCTGATGATTGCTTCATCATTTTAAACTCAAGCTCACAGACCTCCTGAACACCCTTTCTCAATCGTTCTTTGGACTGAGACATGTCTGCATTCGATTTATCAGGAAACTTCTAGCGACAAAGTGTAGGTTGGAATTTGAAGAGGTCTGGCCACTTTAACGCTTCTAAGTAAAACGCTACTATGATGTTAATGAGAATGACTGATATAACCCTCGTCGAGGGTTTAGGTACAGTCATGAAATAAAGAAACAGATCTGTTAATGAGAACTGCATTGACGCTCTTTGCTTCTGCCAGCATTGCCGATATCAACAACGAAATCCAGCGAGGACTTTACGCTAGTAAGAAGGGGGATTACGCGCATACCTGGCGCTCCAACCATCGATATATTGCTCATACCCGGTCTTTCTCCAACTACAAATGTCATAAGAGCATCTGTTATTGATTGGAATGTCGGGGAAAGAAACGTTGGCGGGATGACTCCTGAGTTTTCACATTGGCAAACGCAAGATGGCGGAATGACAACTGATGCCTCTAGGCGACAGACCGCCACACTGAGGCGTAAACGATTGTACGAATATGTGTATAGTTGTCAAGGAATGCGATTTAATCTGCTATTAAGAGTATGTTGATTTATGAATTCGAGCAGTAGATATTTTGAAAGGTTTTGCCATGAATCCTTGAAAAAGACGGCCGTAGACTGAAGAGGGTGCACGTGAGACAAGAGAGCGGCTGAGTTTGAAGAATCGGTCGTGGAGATTCGAGTCAAAGGCAGGGAATAGGGAGGCACCACTTGACCCTTTCATACAAGTCAGGTGGGAAAGAGGCTTCGCTTGAGCGGAGGATTTGATGGGGGAAAGCTCGTTTATGGAGGACGAAAACTCATCTTCTGCGATATTATTAAAACTCGACATATTGCTGTCGACAACCTGCTTTCCGACAAAAAAATATGAACTGCTAGCGTCAAGAGAAGATTTGGCGGCTCTAGAGAATTCACAAGGTGGCGAAGAAAGTTGTGTGATGCGTCGTGCCAGCGATTTTCGGTGGTCGTATCAGTTCAACGGATCCCATTGTCGTCTCGTTGTCCCTTTTCGTTTATTTAGCGTTACCGTTTATTTGATGTCAATAGCCGAAACAGGAATACAAATGTGTGTATTTGCCCGCGCGTCGAGACAATTTTTAGGCGGAGTGGACGTCCGATTATGTCAATGTTTACTTGATTCCCACACTCGTATTAGACGAAGCTTTGCCACTCTGCTGTCAGGAGTGAGTTCATTCACGTCGAAGTCCGAGGTGTTTTCGTGGTTTTGCCGAACTATTCGAGATCTTTCAAGTAAGTGACTGGTGGCGTGGCTTTATGGAAAATCTATGCGCTACCTTTCAACCCCTTTCAACAGCAACAAATGGCAAATATATGTTTGCTTGTGTAAGGGAAACATCAGAGCAACTTCGGAGTCAGTTTCAGGCGCAAACATTAACTCCTGTTATCGCCGTTATGGCTCAGAGCCGTTTTAGGATTAAACAGGTGGCAACTTCCTATGCCCTTCAAAGGGCTGGTGAACGCGATAGGTCAAAACGTAATTCAACCTCGTTCGTCCTTCCATCCTTTTCTAAAGGGTGAAAGCCCGGATAACCGAGGTTTCTCGTTCACCTTTAGGAGTTTCCAGAGGCTGATAACCCCTTCCCTCCCTCGCCACCGAACAATTACGATAACCGCTGCCCGAAATGGCTACGGTGACGAGCCGAAAGAATATGAAAAAAATATTGTGCGTGGTTTTTGGGTATCGCCGCCGTTTTACGGAGATCGCATTTCCGTCGATAATTTTTTGCGGGGGAAGAAAAAACCCTTCCTGCATGTATTCATTCACCTGAGAGAATGTGGATCTTACGTTCGCCGAATGGTCATAAAAATCAACCTTCTCAGATGACCAATATCAGAAATGGCCCAGAGAAAAGGAAGTCGTCGTTCGAAAATCATAGGGAATGATGTTACTACTGACGACACAACACCGCCAGCATCGGGGGCTCGGCAGAATAAGGTGATGACAAGCATTGTTGCCTAGCAAAACCAAGCAAATGTTCTAATGTATGCACAGAGGTGCGCTAAAGGTCGAAAAGTACAAGATGGTGCTCCTCATACTGCAATGAATGCTTTGCCAGTGACCTTTGCATACAGAACTGGCGGCATTCGTTGTTGAGGGGAACACGCCAGCGCACCAATTGGCAATAGAGTTCAAGAAAGTAACTCACTGAGAAAATGGAAAGGAAGGAGGATCAAAGACCTCAGCGAAACGGGGGAAAAGCTCCACCTTGAGGCCTAGCATCCGTAGTCGACGGCTGTAGGTGGAGCACCGACGCGGCGAGGTAAACAATTACTTCACCCAAATGTACACGGAACATGCTCCTTCATGAGGATACCTCCAAACGTACAGAAGTTGCGGGACGAAAGGTGAGTTCGTTAAAAACGACAATACGAAGCTCATATTATTTGCGAGTTCCCACAAGGATTGAATGACAGAAACAACTCAGTACGCCCTGAAATGTTTATGGCAGCAACAGAATAGGTTGACGAGCAGTCCGTAATGAAAACACTAAAAGATAGAAGAGGCATAATAAGCGTGGTTCTGATATTGTCCAGAGGTAAGGAAGTTCACCCGGAATCGAAGGGGACATTAGCAATGAAGCATAAGAGAGAATTTGCAATATCCTCCTAACTGAAGCTTCACATGATCTTGGAGAAGTAAAAATAATAAAGCCATGAAGGAAGTTCTACTGTCGACCATTCGAACTGAGTTATGCCAGTCCTAGGGCTCTGGACCTACTCCCATGCCAAGGGAAAGCAACTCCTTGACCAACAGGATCAGGAACCTATTCCCCAGCACATAGTGAACCATGACCAGTACGAGTCTTCATCCCGCCAGTGGCCTCTCCCAGTGGGAGTCTGGCAGCCTGTGCTACCAGTTGCCAGAGGGCCTAAGGTCGAATAAAGTGCACATGCGGCCTTCTCATATGCCTCGGGGCGTCAGCAGGAGAGAGCTTCTAAGGCTACCGTACCGCCTCCTCCAGCAGAACCAACAAGCCCCTCAGAACACGTACTTTCCAGTACGTGCAAGCCAGAACATGGGGGGTCGAGCAATACTGGAGAGGCAACGGTCTTTGAACGAAGCCATGAGGGGAATTCTCCAGACCAAGTTTTACTGACTCTGTGTGAAGTTCCTCTTCCGATGTTGTAAAACGAATGGTCCGCTGCATAAGCAGTGGGTAACGGGTCAGGTACCGACGTACCGCCTGAAGCGTCCTCAGTGACGGGGTCTAATGGTTACAGACCAGCGTTTATATTCCAAGGCAACTGGGGTACAGGCGATCCTGAGCTCGGGATCGCTGTAATTTCTGCAGTGACTTTCCAAACTTACAATTTCCACCTGACCATCCACACATGTGTAATGTAAGTAATGTGTATACTATTAGAATGAACAAACCACTTTAAAGGCTGAAACTGTTCCTCCCCCTCCCACTCCACGGCCTATTGTAACCTTTTTTAATGCTTGGGTGACATCATGAGTTCATTTATTCTGCATCAAAGTTCTTGCCAGGGAATAGTCGAGTTTGTGATTTCAGATGCAAAGCTTTACGCGAGGCTCCCATAATTGTGAATGTAATTCTCAACGAACCAGTTTTCTTAAGACGAGAAACATACAGCTCGAGCCCGGCAAAAGGAGGAGGATGTCTGATTTTACTAAAGTTAACGTACCTGTTAGGTGAGTCCGTCTCCTCTGGCTTGTGAGTTACTGTGGGCAAGCGCTTTCGATGTAAAGACATCATCGTCTGGCCGTTAAGTCAGAGGAGACGGACTCACCTAACAGGTACGTTAACTTTAGTAATTTGCCTACTGGCGGATATAACCCAATTTCTTTAATGTCTGATTTTAATTGTAAATTTCGAGGAACACAGTGAGTTGTAGTAATGAGAAGCTCGCTGACGCTTTTCTGGGTGCTTCCGCGACAGTCTTGCCAATAGAGTTGGGGCATATCAAAGGACATAGTTCGAAATTCCAAAGAGTTGTGATCAATTTATATTTAATTACTGAGCGTTTTTAGGCGTTGGGTTAACCTAATGGCGAACAAAACATTGTGTTGAGCTAAATGAGCTAAATGAGGAAAATTCTTCTTGAGCAGGAATTCTCAAGAGCGACGAAATAAAAAGCACACAAAACCAAAGGAAAATGTAAATACTTGTAAAGCGAAGACTACTTCTTTCTAAGTCAGCTAGGGAAAGAAGCCTCGCCGGGAATAGGAGCACTGAAAGGAAAACGGCAACAAATTCCGCAGTCTTTTTCGTCCTACCTCTCGATCCATTTCCATCTTGACTCGCCCTGAAATTGGCAGATGGGCGACCTCCACGTTCGGGATCGATTGGTGATAAGGGTTTACCCTACTGCCGAACCTTTTTACGTGCCTTAACTTCTCCATCGATTGTACAGAGTCTCATGAGCCTAGAACAACGAGTTTTGACGTGCCAATTAGTCAGCGCTACCAGAACTGTGTCGCTGAACCACAAAAAACTTCATATTTAACATTTAAAGGCCAACTAACTTCAACCAAAAATAAAGTAACGTAATCGTTTTAAAAAAAATGATGCTGGGTCTTAACGATGCTGATTGAGTCGAAAAACCTAGTTTTGACTCGTGGTCTGTGTGTGTCTGTTCGTAATCATGTTTTAAACCAAGGGAGCTAGTTTTCGTTTATTTTTTGTGTTAATCGTTACCATTGAAACGGAGATATAAGCCAAAATGCTGAACGTCAAAGTATCGTTTTTCCAGTTTTCTAAAAAATGGCAGTAATTGTTGATCTAAAACCCTCGGGGCCCTGGTTCTGCGCAGAAGTGGTTTAGGGAGAAGTGGGACGTATATCGCTTGCTTCAACAGATTTTCAATCAGAGATTTATGCGATCATTGCTGGGCCGTCATAATGCACGATACAGCGAGCAATTTGACCACTGGACGAGCCAGTTCCTCACGGGACATGGCGGCTTCATGCACGTCTTTCGCCGCCAGTGCAGACACACTCACACAAAAACAAGAAACCACTTGCTGCTCCACTGTAGAGTCTACAACAGTGAGCGACAGTTGTTGAGAGGGCAAACGAACTTAGCACCATAGACAAAGGAAGCCTATAACCATTTAGCAGAATTCGCGAAGAAGGTGATGGCTAATAGACGTGGTCATAGCCATCCCGGTCTGAGTTTGGTGGTTGCTACAGGGGACGGCCTCTTGCACATTAGCAAAACCGCAACTTCTATACTGATATGACCCTCGTCGAGGTTTTAGGAACAGTCATCAAATAAGGTATAGCAATAAAACTATCAACGTAATGACTGGTACTGCAAGACGACGAAAAACTATTGCACATCGCTGTATCCATCCGACTGTGTGGAGTGAGGTATGCCAAGCGCTTCATCTCATTGACAACATATGAAATAAGGCTAGCCTTCTGACGATAGAGAGGAAGGACTTAAATGAACAAGTGAGGGAGCGCAGGATGCGGTTCAACTCTCTTGGAAACTCTAACAGAGTTAACGATTATCGAATTCCTCGGCATACAGGGATCACTGGGAATGAGAGGGCGGACCAACTGGCCAAACTCGGTCCGTCTATTGTACCCTCAGCACCACATCCCCATTGTGGAGCATCTCTGTCACTTCAAGAGGACAAAGAGAGAATATGCCCGGAGAATGCATCAAACTGTCTGAAACGCTGCAGGAGTGAGGCACACCAAACGTTTTTCCTGAGGACCACCACACTTAGTTACACGTAGCCTTCTGGCGATGTAAAGGATGGACTTAAAGGCAGGTATTGGAATCACCATGGACCACAGCAAAATGAAAGAGAACATGTATCTTATGGGCATGGTCGACACCCCTCGGTGCAGATGTTGCATTACATTTGAGGAAACTCGCTTTTTTATGCACGAAAGGGAACAATTTTAAGTTTTCGGTACTACTCCTCCAGGTTGGAGATGAAAGAAATTAAAGAAATTAGGTTGTGTCCGCCAGTAGGCAAATACTAAAGTTAACGTACCTGTTAGGTGAGTCCGTCTCCTCTGGCTTGTGAGTTACTGTGGGCAAGCGCTTTCGATGTAAAGACATCATCGTCTGGCCGTTTAGTCAGTACTGGAGTCAGTCAGTTGGTCGTGGTCTTTATATACAAAGAGAAAGGTGAAAGGAGTGATGGAGCGTTGGGGAAGGGGCGGGAGAGGTCTTGTTGGTCAGTCTTGTTAGTAGTACCTTAGCCGGACTGGCTGTGTTAGGTATTAAAGAAATTAGGTTGTGTCCGCCAGTAGGCAAATACTAAAGTTAACGTACCTGTTAGGTGAGTCCGTCTCCTCTGGCTTGTGAGTTACTGTGGGCAAGCGCTTTCGATGTAAAGACATCATCGTCTGGCCGTTTAGTCAGTACTGGAGTCAGTCAGTTGGTCGTGGTCCCCAACGCTCCATCACTCCTTTCACCTTTCTCTTTGTATATAAAGACCACGACCAACTGACTGACTCCAGTACTGACTAAACGGCCAGACGATGATGTCTTTACATCGAAAGCGCTTGCCCACAGTAACTCACAAGCCAGAGGAGACGGACTCACCTAACAGGTACGTTAACTTTATGAAAGAAATTATTTGGTATCTTCAACTCCAGAGGGAACAGGATCCGGGGGTGTGGATAAGTGGCACTGGAAGGAAAGATTTATGCTATTATTACCGGGGCAATCCTAATGCATGAGAAAGGCTATAGCAACAGAACTATCAATATATTGACCGTCAGTCAAGCGTCGTGCAAGGCGCTAATGAACTACTGTACTACGCCAAACTGGTGCGAGAGTGCAGGATGTGGCTTAACTCCCATGAAAGTGCGAACAGAGTTAATGTGTATTGGATTCCAGGACACAGGGGGATCATTGGAAATGAGAGGGCTGACCATCGGACCAGACATGGTTCGTCTACAGTACCTATTGGGCCACCGCCCCATTGTGGGATTTCTCTGTCACTAGTTAAAGGACTGTAAGAGAACACGCCAGAAGACTGCATCAGGCAACCTAGAACGCTGCAGGAGAAAGACACTCCAAACGCTTTGTCTTAGAGCAATCAAGTGAGATAAGACACACCCATCTGAGGATGGAGAGGAAGGACTTAAGGCATATTGTTGGGATCATAACTGGACACAGCAGAATGAACAAACACATGTATGTTATGGGTATAGTCGACACCTCTCGATGCAGGTGGTGTGGCACAGCTGAGGAGACTCCCTACCATGTCCTGGCTCAGTGCCGGAGACTTGAGAGGGAGCGATTTTAGGTCTTCGGTACTATTTCTCCAAGTCGGAGATCAAAGAAATTATTAGGTATTTTCAGTTAATCAATACCAACATTGTGCACGGGACGAAGATATAATTCTCGCATACATTGCACGATGGTCGAACCCGAAATGGAAACCTGATATTTTGATCTCTCCCCGATTACACTGAGAAAGTTTCCTTTTTGCCTCACTCATCACTACCATTATCATTCTTGCTGTATCTGTTACCGGTGTTTAGTCGCTTTGAATACAATTGTTTATCCAACGAACTTTCGCTGTTCAAGGTGGTACAATATAGCTCAACCAAATCGTTCAGCTACTTCCGGCTTCGACCGAACGAGCGTGACAAATCAACACTTCATTGGCACTTAACCAGCATTAGTGGCGACTATTGTAAGTAAGTATCGTGCCTTCATCACGTCATCGCCTGATATTTTACATTTTGAATGCTGCTAACCATTTTTGTCAATTAAAAGTTCTCCTCATTATGTGTAACTGGTACACAAAGGACTTGGTGGAGTATTAAGGGATGTACAGGGCAAAGGGAGTCTGCGTGGTTAGAACTGTTCGTATTCGAAGAATGCGTGAGGTAATTAGAGAGTATTCTGAATTGGTTTCTTTTTCTTTAGTCTTCACCTAAATGCCAAAATGTGTCATGCTAATTGGGAACGAAATGATGTCAACGAGATAGCCTCGAGCCTAAGCCTCTTGAAGCGGATATTACTAGTTACGGGCATTCAGTCATCATATTGGAGCGATATTGCACGATTCATGCAACTACCGATCCACGGGGGAGGGGGGGCAGGCTGATTTTTGTTGTTGTAACTTTCAATATTAATTTTTTGTACTGAAGGGCTTTGTGACTATTTACATTACACATTGCATTAGGGTCAGTTGTCCCTCGCGTACTCCAGGAAGCCGACTGTTAGGTTCTTTAACCTTAAATTCAAGCGACCTCTTCCACCGACATTTCCTTCCGCTCGAACGACTCGTAGATCACGCCCGACTGCCGCAGCTTGATTGAGAGTATCGATTCGAATTGATGATACCGTAGCTCGATCGATGGACCTCAGAATCCGGCTGTTGATCACAATAATGAGGTCACTCTTCAGGACGTTTAAAACCATTTTCCGCGCTCTACACCCGGTAGATACCCAGTAAGTTACCCACAATACAAGCAATGATGTCGTGAAAGCGCTCAGCTTCACAAGGACTGTAAATTTAGAGAGAGAGAGAGAGAGAGAGAGAGAGAGAGAGAGAGAGAGAGAGAGAGAGAGAGATGATCGAACTTTCTAGACAGAAATAGACGATAAACGCGACTGAGGAGTTTATAAAGGGGGATTGAAAAATTAATGAAGACTTCGAACGTCTGCGCTCTCGAGAGTTTCGTAGAGTGTCTCATTAATATCCAAATCCTGTCTTTATAAATGTTGGCTAAGAGTTCGTGAAACATCCGTAGCAGGAACTCCCGCTCGAATTAAATTAACTGATCCTGACAACGTTGCGTCAGAGCGATTGGGGGAAAACGTCGGAAAATCGGGGAGCGAGAAATCGGGATTGAACATTCTGAAGAACTGTGAAGGGTTGATAGAATATTGAACGAAAAGGATTTGACTTTGGCGTTGCTATTTGGCGACAGTTGATTGGAGAAGAGGCGGAAGGGGCGATTTTTTTTGTTTTTATATTAGCCATCGATGTGTTCCTTTTTTGTATTCTGAAATTTCAGATAACTTACGCTGTTCGTTGAGTTTTGACGGTAGTAACCCCTTTTACTTTACTCCACTTCCTAAACCGTGAGCAAGAAGTCCTGGAAAACTGGACGTTCATAGGTGTGCAAGTGTACGTTAAAAGAAAGCAAAACCATTAAAGCGAATAAATGTGAACAAGTATGAAGTTTTACTTAGGAGGACTGAGAAAAGTAAAAATGAAGTTGATCAGTATGACGTGAGCTAATCGTACACTAATCACTGTAAATAGAAAACACCCTATTGGATATGGGGTGTTTGCTAAGGGAAAGTTTGAAAGTGCTGGGCATTCAGAGGATGGGGTAGGACCACTTATCGTCAGAAGAGCGAGCAGTGGGTTAAGAATGAATGAATGTACACATCTGGTGTGGTTCGAACCCACCATTGCTTCGATGGAAACTCGAAGATAAGTTGCACCGAGATAGCAACCTATGGAGAGTTATTTCCAAAGCCCATTTATCTTTGCCAGGATTTGTCGGAGAAACTCTTGAAATATACCGACGGGGAAATGAAGAGTCGACTGAAAACGTGGAAAACGTGTTGATGTTATGGAACAGCCTCTTTTGGGGGTCATTAATTATTTGCCTCGATCCCTCGAACCGTTCGTCGTTTCGACAGCGTTGGAAGAAGCGGCGATGCCGGAGGACGAATTCGAATGGAGCTGTCAGGATGTCGGAGCCGCGAGCCGGTTCTCTGATGTGATACAATTAGAAGCGACTGGGGCGACAGGTCAACGATCGATCGTTTGGAGAATGATATAAAATTCAGTTTTTGACGAACGTCCGGGAGTTTCAAACCATCCGATAAACGCCAATCCGACGATCGGCCCCATCCGCAAACCAGCGTAACGCTCCAGAAAAAGATTCATCCATCCGCTCTCTTCGGGTCTCTCGGACATGTTTCCCCTCTTGACGTCCCACGTTGAGCATCTCCCCTTCGACCTCTTTCCTGTCATCCCTTGCATAAATACGTGAGCAGCTAATGGACTCGGGTGGTTTGATTATTCAGAAGCGTACGGCTTCGCGCCTGTCAACGAACGCAGGATGTACTAATAGACAGTCGGACTGACGCCCCTAATCGAAGTAAACTCACCAAACATAAAAACGCCATCTACGAATACGACGACCTTTTGACCTGAGTCGAAGGGTCAGAAGTTCACAATTGCCGGAGTTCAGAACTCAGGTCGTGAGGGTACAACGTGGATTAATCTCAACTTGGAATAACATCCAACACTCTCAACCTGTTACAGCTCCCATTGCCCTAATTGACAGGCACTCGGAATAGACACCTTCCCTGTTGCATTGTTTAACAAGGGATACAGCCGAACGTTGTTCATTAGAGCACATCTCTCGCTGAGCTCCCCCTCAACCTACCGAACATCAGTCAGATGATCTAAAATCCAGCCGAGGTAGCTGTTAGCGTTGAAGTTACCGTGTACATCCATCACTTGTTCTTACACCAGACAGCCATTCCCAATAACACATGATTAGACTCTGACGCCTGAACACAGTACTAGCCTGTAACCAGCAATAACGACAACGAACAAGCTAACTATGAGAAGTGATCCAAATTTACTCCCAACCAAGGCCAACTGAAGATATAAATGAAGCGCTCCAAATGGACTAGTGGGTTGGAAACATGTCATCTGGTTCTGAGGGTCACGATTTAAGGATCAAACAACGCTCAGCAACACTTCGGAAATGGTGAACGACATCAGGATGAAATATGCACCAGACTACGTTTCACAATAAATGAAATACTTCGCACGCACACTCGTTGTATCTTCATTTCACACACTGTTATACATGTAAGTGAAGTAGTTACCGAAGTTCACCGTGAGTTGCATTCCGACTGTCCCTCAGGTGCGACGTCAATTCCTAACCTTCTAAGGAATGCCAGGTATTTCCGGCAAGAGTATCAAGTTCCCTCACTGGGACAGGACAAGGCAGGGAGTCTCCTCATCCGTGTCACCCCACCTACATCAGGGGGTGTCGACAATGCCAATAACATACATGTGTTTATTCATTCTGCACTGCGCGGTGATGATCCCAACAACCTGCCGCAAGTCCTTCCTCTCCATCCTCAGAAGGTCTTATCTCAAGTGTTTGCTCCGAGATAAAGCGTTTGGAGTACCTTACTCCCGCAGCATTCCAGACTGTCTGATACATTCTTCTGGCATATTCTCCCAAAGTCCTCTTGACACTAAAGACAGAAATATCCCACATTGGAGATGTTTCAAGGTTTCTCTCGAAAGCATTCCGCAGGTTACACGAGGCCAATGTCTCACGCTCTGATTAGGTCTTATGTCAACTCACCGTGGTGTCCGTAACTCAGTTACTTTCGTTGGGTAGGATTATCAAAAGCGATGTCTGTTGCGCTGTTTCAACCTCACCATTCTGCGGTGATCACTTCACACAATTTCTGTAGTGTTGTTTATTATTATCTGAACCTTAGCCCATTAACTTTGAACGACTTGGAAGGTTCCCAATTTCCACTATAATATGAGCCAATGGAGAAAATCTCTCCCTTCGACAAAAACGGCGGGAAGTTGATTGGGGACTGAGTGCATTAGGTTAACACCCTGTTTGGGAGTCAAAATTCTCAATGTTCCGAAATTTATTGGGCTGCTGCTACTTACGCTTAAACCTTCATCAAAAGGCCAATGTCTAGATTTGTAATGGGTCACGCTTCTTTTTTGCAGAAGTTGGTATTTACAATTTTGATGTCATGTCAAAACGATTATAGAAAAAAGGACGTCAGTTTTCATTCTGGGATATTTCAGGCTGCTCCTAAATAATTCACTACAACAATTAAACTTTGATCGTGTAAGTAGCTTATTGGACTACCAACACAGCTTTCGCAACTCATTTTGCTCCTGAGCTTCACAACCACATTTCCCTTCACAGCTGTTTATCTCAGTCTTCTGAGCGCCCATGATTAAACGAATGAAAATATTATTTATTGAGAAATATTGGTCAGAAATCTGAAAATATTGGGATGTATCTCACAAAGAAGATTATTAGAAGCAAACCCAAAAATCCTGAAATTCAAACCAACTCCTCACCCTGACTC
Source organism: Pachypeltis micranthus (assembly GCA_020466155.1). Taxonomy (NCBI): domain Eukaryota; kingdom Metazoa; phylum Arthropoda; class Insecta; order Hemiptera; family Miridae; genus Pachypeltis; species Pachypeltis micranthus. The sequence continues at coordinate 27,827,868 of CM035774.1, read as the reverse complement.
ATGCTGCTCACAGTTACCCGATATGTCGTAAAAAAATGAAAAACATATTTTATCAGTATCTCAAGTGATGGCAGTCGCTGAAATCACGTGTTTGAAGTTGCGTGATGCGCTCCACCAGATTTTTACTTTCCTTGGCTCTACAAAGTAGAAAGGAAAGTTATGTAATCGGCTGAAAAAAAAAATTTGAGTTCTCTTCAGATCTTTACGTTTCAAACCCCCCTGAGTCCGAAAAACACTATTTGGGAAAATGGTCGATGCGTCTGTGTGTCAGTCTGTGTGTATACGTGTCTGTGAACGATTTTTAGAGAAAACCACCGTACCAAACCAGCTCGAACTTGATATCTCGTCCGCAGATCACCATGGGACGCCAAATTGAGGGTTTGAACAAAATCCACCGAAAGGTAACTGTAGTTATCATAGTGATCAAAACACCAAATATTTTTTTTCTCAAAAACGGCTCTAACGATTTTGATTAAATTGTTTACATTGACAGCTATCAATAAGGCAATTATACCATGAAATTCCCATTTGTGGGAAAATGACGAGAGCAGCACAATAAATTACCAAAACTTTCGACGAAATCGATTTTAGCGCAGTTTTTAGAGAAAACCACGGTACCAAATCAGCTGAAACTTGATGTCTAGCCTACAGATACCATGAGACGCAATAATGAGGGTATGGGCAAAATCCACCGAAAGTTAACTATAGTCATCATAGTGATCACAACACCAAATTTTTTTCTCAAAAACGGCTCTAACGATTTTAATTACATTTTTTACATTGATAGCTCTCAATAAGGCAATTATACCATAAAATTCACATTCGTGGGAAAATGACGAGAGCAGCACAATAAATTATCAAAATTTTCGACGAAAAGTGTTTTTAGGGCGATTTTTTTCCTCCGCTGGAATGTTAGTAGAATGTTAAAAAAAGTTGGTATTGTAGTCCAATCCAATACCTGAAGGGTGTTTAAAAACGCTCATGAGATACATGGGGCTCACTCCAGAAATTCCTGAATTTTAACTACTGCCGTTACGCTTACTACCGGTTCTAACAGTTATTACCCAATAACTCTGCACAAGTGATTACTATCCTTCTTCAAAAAATCGAGTTTACAGCCTCATTAATTTTCTGTGTATCAATTGCTCAATAAAGGTCCTGGAATGCGTACGAGCAGCATAATAAATTCCAGAACTCTAGGCGCTACCGTTTCCTGCTGCTGTGACGTGTTGTTTGACCAAGTTCAAAGGCCATGTAAAAAGTGAATTGACGTAGAGCTAAGGGAAGTTGTGAGTTGCAACGCACCAGATATTTGTTTTTTGTTTTTCGTGTACTGGGGGACATTGATATGCCGTGCTTGGGGCATTGCCCGTGGCGTTGGAGAGGGTTCCTAGCCTTCGGGCCTTTACCCCTCTCCAGCCAGCACCTATCTTTTCTCTTAGGGGGGATTTCCAGCGAAACCACGGTCCCCACGAGGCCAATCCCATGGCTTCACGGCTGGCAGCGCCATGCTTTTGACGGCTCCACGCTGCTGGCCGCGGGCTGAAGCGCTGTGGTGCCCATTTTATTTGGCTGCACCTTGAGCAGCCTAAGGACCTGAATGGGTGGCAGGCCCCGGTGCCAGAATTGCCGAAAGGCGTTCTGCGGGCTACGCTTTATCTCCATGGGGATACAGGGATTGGACTTGCCCTCGCACCAGCCAAGGAGAAGGGTGTCAGGCCGTCTTTTACGGCCTGAACTGTGATCCCCATTCCGACGTGACGAGGGCGGACTACTCTATATTCGGCCGCCCTCGCCCGCGCTCCCACCCAACACTCTCTAACCTAACCGACTAACACATTCACACATCCATACAATTCTTAAATACATTCACACATTTCCCGATGGTCCAGGGGCGGACTACTCGATATTCATCCCTCCTGGATCCATCCCTACACCTAACTAACCTACTCTAACAAATCCTAACATACATATACACAACACAACACAAACATTCACACTCATTCGCTCATATTTACATTCAGCCCTTAAATACAGTCATACCGACGGTCCAGGAATGGGCTACTTGATATTCGACCATCCCTGGCACCGCCCACTCAAAACCACACACAGACACAAACACAACCTCTATTCCCCTACTCCTACTCCTAAGGCCCTGCGCACATTCCCTCGTAGTCTAATTTTCTCTCTTTCCTTTAACGTCCTTTCTCCGAAGCATTTCCACCATTTGTAGCATTCCTAATTCCTTACCATTGACGTATCCCATTCTTTTCCTAATCCGTTCACCTCATTCCTGGCTCTTTCCCTGTCCTGCTGGTAGTTCACACAGCGGAACACAACGTGCTCCGCTGTGTCCATCTCCCCAAACTCACACAGCCCATCCGTCACCAGTGCAAACCCACGGAGTTTCTCCCGGAAATCTCCGTGACCGGTGACGAGCTGCGTGGTGTGGAACCCGAAACTCATCCAGCAGGACTCCATTCTTTCACGTATGCGTGGCAGCCACGTATGCGTCCATCTGCCCTTATCACTTTCTTCCCATCTTTCTTGCCACTCATCGATAACCAGCTTATCGATGAGGGCTTTCCTTCTTCTTCCTTCGATTTGCCTTTCTCCCCACGTCACCTGTCCCAGAGTCCTCAGCCGGTAGCCCGCCCATCTCCTCTTCAGCTCCAGGTCGATGGGCGGCTCCCCGGCAACGACGCAGAGGGCATCGGAGGAGACTGTCCGGTACGCCTTTACAATTCCTATTAGCATTACTGTACTGGGGGCAACCGAAAAAAAACACCCAAGTACGGCCTCAGATGGGCCTATTGTATGGAATGCATGAGCTGCCTCAGGTACTCTAAATTCCACCGCCAATACCCATGGAGCTGGTGTTCCCTGACGCGACACCTCCAATGCATCCCCACTATTCTCGCACAGAACGCAAGTCTAGTACATCATTCGGTCGCAGGTGAGCCCTGAGCATTCTGAGGTGCAATGCAGCCAATCCCTCACAGGTACACATTTCCATCTGTACAATTTCTCTCTCCTGGCTTCCGCAAATAGGCAACAATCTGGCAACTTCTTCACCCACTTGCCAACCGCCTCATTCTAGTCGCCCTTGGTGGTCCCTGTGAAGGGCTCAGGTTCCACTGGGAGAAGTGCAAATCCGTGTCTTGCCAGTTTGTCGGCCTCTTTATTCGTTGTATTCGTTTATGATCTGGCACCCAACACAGTCAGGCATTCTGAAACAAGCCCTAATGAAACAGTATAAGATGCCAGGGCCTTAAGTGCAGCCTGACTGTCTAACATAATGTATGTATTCTTCAGTTTCAGCCCTCCGCGCATATGGTGCTGCTCACACACCATCACTGTGAAGAGTTTCGTCTAGAAAACTGTTTTCGGCGCACCTGCAACCCGAGTAGTATCACAGCCCATCAGGGAACTCCTCCGCCTGCAAGGCCACCTATCACTTATACGTCTGTATATTATACCATCGCCTCAAACACGGGACCACCCCTTTCCTTTTCCCTTATACCCCACCTGACGAGGACCAGTTCCAGCATACCTATAGGCAGCCAGCTCTCTCCACAAATACGACGAGAGGTACAAGATCCAGAGGTACCTTCAGCGCAGCTGTGGGGATTGTGCCCTACCAGATGATTTTCGTCAAAAATGGCTCCAATAATTTTGATCTATTTTTTGAATGCGTAATTCCTAACGATATGTCAGTATCTGAGGAAGCGCAACGCAATAAATTATCAAAATTTTCGCTCTGGTTTAGGTTTTAGTGAGATCTTTTCAGTGTTCATTCCCAAAAAAAAAAAAAATCAGGGTTAACAGTAAACTAATTATACGATGACAGTTTAATGATGGCCTTCAGATATTCAAGAGCAACCAAATTAAAGACAATTACTCCAGATATGGAGGTTAATCAATTTAATGTATTTTGGATAATATGAAGGAGGTTTGTTGTATCGTTGTACTTTTAAAATTTCCAAGTATTCCCTTCCGCCGAGAATTAGTTTAGTTGCTACTCAAGTTCCCTCGAAAGAGAGGAAGAGCCTCCCTCATTCTGTCACTTTCACCAGTTACTTCGGAAGTTGGCGTTATTTTGAGAACTACCTTTCAAGTCAGTAGCTCAATTTGCCTAACGAAACTGAAACTTCATTAAACCGAAAACCCCCTAATCGAACTCGAGGGCAATTGGCAGCCCACGGGACGATTATTCATTCAACGGGGAGAGCCAAAATTATACTAACACTGAACTCTGAACTTTTGACCCCTCTCCCTCTCATACCGGCCGACCATCTCACGTTCCCCCGCATTGGTGACGAAGGGGTCAGGCAGGATGCCGTTCGAACGGGTCGGGTCACGACCGGCGACCCGACGGAAGGGTCGGTATCGTGTCAGGTCCTCGTTTTCCAAATGGGATATGACGGCTTACACAAATGGATTTTAGGCGTGTTGCATAAATGTTAATTCTGAAGGGAACTTCCTGCGTCAGATTAAAATGGAATATCGCTATTCCAAACACTCCCTCCTCGAGCCCATCGCCATCACTTCTCCACTCCTACACAAACCGAGCGCCGCCACAAATTCACTTCCGACGCTCGTGCTGCAGGATTTTCCCAGAAACCGCGTTCGCCCTCATGAAATATTTAAAAGAGTTTGCGAGAATATAAAACAGTTTTTGGCGTTGATCTACTTAACATATTTTCATTTTGGTGAACGAGTTTCGTGCGGTAGCATTGTGAAACTTGAGGTTGAAAAGGTTATAGCGATTTTCTTCTTCTTAATCTCACTCCTTCGCAACAGACAACCGAACCGTATGGAAGACACTCGAAATAATGCGCTCATAACTTCTTCCACCACGTCTACGTTACTTCAGAAACAAACAATCCAACGTGTCACAGTCGACACTTACCCTTTCAATTTTCAAGATATCGTAGAATGGGATGCAAGGGGGAAAAAAACCTAAATCGTTTTTTTTTTGTCGAAACATTCGTGTTTGAGTATGCTCTGGGCCTGCCGTTTAACATTAGCTATAACCCCGCACAGCTTACCAGCTTCAGAAAATAACATGTGATGAGTGTGAGAAATGGTGAGTTTTGATTCGAACAACCGGATACAACTACAAAGGGCGACAGGAGAGTTCAAAGAGTTTATTCACAATTACCGGTTGGGGAAACACAAAATGAAAAAAAAAAAAAAAAAAGATCTGCTACTTGTATAAGTCCAACTCGGAGTCGGGAGTCGCTGTCCAACACGTCCGAATGGTAGTAAGAATCCGAACGAGAGGAGATGAGCGGCGTATAAGATGCCGTAAACGATGCAAAACGAAACGGTTAAAGTCAGTTCGGTGACGAGAAAGAAGCAGCACGCACGAGGTCGCAAAAAGAAAGTTGATGGTAGATGATGATGAATAACGATAGAAAAAAAAATAAAATAAAATACGGAAGAGGTTACAACCATTCCATTGTAGTCAGGACATGTTTCGTATGGTTTACTAGTATTCGATGCTGAATCGAATGGGATGGGGGAGCACTAATACTAGGTCAAGCTGTTCATGAGAATAATAAACCATTGTTTGATAATTTGCAGGGTTTTTTACTTTCCGCTATCCTAAGGGGAAAGAAATTATTGTAACCGTGTAAAGAAATATCTGGTGCGTTGCAACACACAACTTTCCTTAGCTCTACGTCGGTTCACTTTGTACATGGCTAATTCTATTCAATTAATTCATTTATCACTCAGTTAATTTGAACTTCCTCAAACAAAGCTTTACGGCCGCAGAAAGCGGTAGCGCTTACAGTTCCGGAATTTATTGTGCTGCTCGTACTCATTGCAGGACCATTATTGAGCAATTGTTACACAGATAATTAATGAGGCTCTAAACAAGATTTTTTAAAAAAAGGATAGTAATCACTTGTGCAGAGTTATTGGAAAATAACTGTCAGAACTGGTAGTAAGCGAAACGGCGGTAGTTGAAATTCAGGAATTTCTGGAGTGAGCCCCATGTATCTCATGAGCGTTTTTAAACACTCACCCTTTAGGTATTGGATTGGACTACAATACCAATTTTTTTAAACATTCTACAAGAATTCCAGAGGAGTTTATAAGGAAAAAACTGCGCGAAAAACGCTTTTGGTCGATACTTTTGATAATTTATTGTGCTGCTCTCGTCATTTTCCCACGAATGAGAATTTTATAGTATCATTGCCTTATTGAGAGCTATCAATATAAAAAATGTAATTAAAATCGTTAGAGCCGTTTTTGAGAAAAAAATTAGGTGTTTTGATCACTATGATGACTATAGTTAACTTTCGGTGGATTTTGCCCATACCCTCATTATTGCGTCCCATGGTAACCTGTAGGCTACACATCAAGTTTCAGCTGATTTGGTACGGTGGTTTTCTCTAAAAACTGCGCTAAAATCGATTTCGTCGAAAGTTTTGGTAATTTATTGTGCTGCTCTCGTCATTTTCCCACAAATGGGAATTTTATGGTATAATTATCATATTAAGAGCTACCAATATAAAAAATTTAATCAGAATCGTTAGAGCCATTTTTTAGAAAAAAAAAATTTGGTGTTTTGATCACTATGATAACTATAGTTAACTTTCGATGGATTTTGTTCAAACCCTTATTTTGGCGTCTCATGGTGACTTTCGAGCGAGATATCAAGTTTGAGCTGATTTGGTACGGTGGTTTTCTCTAAAAATCGTTCACAGACACACACACACACAGAGACCATTTTCCCAAATGGTGTTTTTCGGACTCAGGGGGGTCTGAAACGTAAAGATCTGAAGAGAACTCAAAATTTTTTTTTCAGCCGATTACATAACTTTCCTTTCTACTTCGTAGAGCAAGGAAAGTAAAAAGTTGGGTTTTCTTCAGATCTTTACGTTTTAAGGCCTACTGAGTCTAAAAAACCTAATTTCGGCGCGTGGTCCGTGTGTGTGTCTGTAGTTCGATTTGTGGGAAAGCAGCTGAACGGATTGAGCTGGTTCTTTTTTTGTTTTGTTCGTTATGTTTTGTAGACACCAAAATAAGGTTATGGGCGAATCAGGTGGAAGGTAAAGGCGATGGGGGACGAAAATGTACCAAAAACTAGGGGTTTTCGCATATTTCTCGAAAACAGCTAGTACGATTTTGATAACACTTTCAAATTATCTTCTACTAATCCATACCTAACTTTTCTTCTCCATACATATCTCCATGAAAATACGGCAAATACGGAGATATAGGCCTATGAAGCAAAAATAGGTTTTTTACGTTTTTTGGCAAAACGGCTGCAACGATTTTCACCTAAATCACAGGATTATTTTGAATAGTTGAACATTTATTGTTTTCAATAAATGTTCACCTAACAGTCCATTGAACAGAGATAAAAATGAAAATGTGTTGAAAATTATGTTTTTTCGAACACTTCCGTAATTTCTGGGGTAACTGCTTCACCAGATTGGATCAATCTTACGGAGTAACTTCCAGCTACCCATGCCCACATTTTGCCCTCCGGAAATATTTCTGTACCTACATTTTGAACGGTGATATAAGCCAAGTTAACTCAGAAAAGGATTTTGTTTCACATTAATTTATCGGTATGCCAATTTTCTCAAAAACGGCTCTTACGAAAAACTCCCAACTAATTTATTTTTATTTTTCATACAGGTCTCTCTTTACAATTACGAATGAAGACAGAAGTAACATCGGCTAAGTCTCTACTCCTTGGCACAGTTGCCCATGTAGCTCTCACCTTTAAGGAACTTGAAACTGTCATTGCCAAAATAAAGCGGTGCTTAACCCGCGACCAATGTCCCCACCATCAAGTGACCCATCCGTGATTAATTACTTGTCTCCTGGTCATTTCCTGATTGGTGACGTACCTTTGACAATTTTTGAATCATCCCTCTTGGAGCTAATCATCAACCGCTTATATTGGTCAAGGCCATAACGCAGAACTTCTGGGAAAGATGCATCAGGAATATCTCTCCACTCTTCAGATGTGGAAACAAATGGACTGATAACGGTCAAAATCTAAAGAGTGACGACTTAGTTTTCCTCAAAGAACAGAACCAGCACATTCTCCGGTCAGAGGCCGTATAACCATGGCGAAGCCAGGGACCGACGGTCGTGTCAGAGTAACAGCAGTCCAAACTGCAACATCTACATGCACCAGACCTGTAACTAAGCTGGCTCCCTTTTTTCCTCCAGTGGATGACGAAACTACTCCAGTATCAGTCTTCCAAGGAGAAGAAGAATATGTACACCAATTGGATTGAAGGTATCAACCTAACGTGCACTAAAGATGAATCTGCTGACGGAACAGGGACGTGTCCTAAAGGTTTTCATCCACAACATGAGCTCTCAGACGATACGTCAGAGTTTTGCCAAGCTTTTTCTATTATTGAAGCACCAGTTCAAATGTTTCAACCTGATTTCCTTAACCTACTCCTCTCCTAGCAAAACAAAAACTCTAAAATACTTCAAAATTTTAGCGAGGGGAATGTCTGCGCCGAAGCGAGCGCACTGATTTTGTTAGCCACATCGCAAACTGTGGAAGTTACCTTTGATTTAAAACTGCCGGCCGAATTAACACTCTAATCTAGTAGACCCGTTTATCTTGAATTCCCCTCGTGCAGAAGCCCCACTATGTCTACTTTTAAGTCTATCAAATAACTTAATTTTATCTGCGAAGGATAGCAAGGAACGTTTTGGTTTAGCCGAAGAGTTTGTTTTATCGACAGCTTTGCGCTTGTTTGAATTAGAGTTCTGATTGTGGTCAGACATCGCGAAACTGCCGATACGAAGTCAAAGGGCGCGGTTAACGCGGCAGAGGTTGCTATATATCGAACCGCAGATAACGAGGGATTACAATGTAACGTTTATTTCTCAATAAGCGAAAAACACTACCAGAGTGTTGTCTGCTCACTCCACCTGGACCTTCGTTAGCAACAAATGACTGCCGATTCTCTCGAGTTGTGGGTCGAAGCTCCCCGAACTCCCTCGGAAGAAGAGAAGAGCTCAATTACCGACAGGTTGAAAAGGATATTCTAACAAGATGGAGACCGAAGCTCGTTGAGTGCTCCTCAGGGGCAGGAAAGAAGGGAACCGAGCTCCTCGGCTTTTGCTTGTCTCAGACTTCCGAGCAGTCGGCTCGTGTAATTTGCCTTGCGAAGGAGAGGAATTGGGTAGAAAAGGTAAGGAGCCGCGTTTGCGGAGTAGAATGGAAATGAGGGCGTTGCAGTAGATGAGGCCTTGAAAAAGGATTGCGGTTGGATTCGTTTTACCGACCAATCGAAGACAAAAAAGGTAGCAAACTATGCGGAAACTCTCGAATCGGATTTTATCCAACTCCACCTGTTCCGTTTAATAGGAGTGACAAGCATGTTAATAAGTAGCGCGTGTATAACACGTCGTACATCCCACTATGTTACATTGGAACCAACCTCCATTTCAACTGACTTTGTTTCGCACGTTAATCCTCCCAATAACCGATCGTTACCTTTCTCCACAACACAATGGGCAAAGAAAGTATGGCAATTGATTAAAAAAATGTGAGCTTTGTGCAGATCTTCACGTTCAAAAATACGCCTTTTAGGAAAATTATCCGAGTACCTGTGTGCGATTGTGAGGAGATGGGGCCTTTCATATTTTTACTGAAGAAAACCATGGGACGGCAAAATAAGGGTATGTACGAAATCGGTTCAAAAACCAATTAACAAAAGACGAAGGCTTGGTAGTTTTATTTTTCGACGCTGAATGACTTGTCTCAGAGATATCGCACAGTGAACTTTCACAAAATATAATTAGGCGAATCGTATTAATTGAAGGAACTTTCGGGAAAACTTGTTGTTTCTCCACCGCTTACGCTCATTTCCCGCTATAACGCCAGTTTTCGTTGTTCCGTTGTATTCAGATCTTGTTTCGTATCGTTTACCAGCGTTTGTCGATGCTAAAGGGAGTGGCGTGGGTTTTCAAGGTGTGAAATGAAGTCAAGTCGTACAGAATAATAAACCGTTGTTTCATAAAATAAAACGGATAAACAATATACCGTAAAACGGTACAACTATGTGCCAATTTTCTAGGTTTTTCTTGAATAACTCCGTCAAAAAATTGTCTACATCTTTGTGGTGTTTACTAAACATACCTACACATCTCAGCTTTCAGTTCATGCAATAAAAAAAAATTCTATCTTGAATAGGTAAGGAGGGGGAATCTTTTTTCCGTGGCACGTAGATGTACCCATGGAGTGTACAACTATGGGCCACTCCTGTTTTCTGGGCTTGAAGGCTGTGAAATCACTGCGTGGCACATTGTTGTCCTGCTTTTCTACCTGCCAACACATTCTCCTGTCAAAACTGCCCAAATAAATCCTTTTTTGACCAAAATTTGCAGTTTTAACATGAATAAAGTGTTGTAAATTTTTGATTTCAAAATGTCAGCATTTCCAGAAACAACGCATTAGGAACATTAGTCATGTTTTTTAAATATTTTAAATAGGAACAATACTTCAATTCTGACTAACAAAGAGGAACTTGCAAATGATTAATTAAAATTAACTTGCAAAGAGGAACTCCCAAAGGTTGACTAACAAATTTTAAAATTCCAATGAAAATTTCATTTCGAACTAGCAGTCTTAAGAAAAGGAGGACTGAAATCAAAACTGAATGATCATCAATCAACTTCAAACAAGTTCCCCAAAATCTTCTTCGGCGGGTTGATCGGCTTTATAATGTGGTCTCCCGGTACCATAAGATGTCCTGAACCACCGGCCATGTCCAAAAATTTCCATTCTTGGCCATCGTGGAAACCTGGGACTCCCCACTTTCATCCGGGCCTGACAGCAAACGCCCTGGGTACAGTTTCTTTCCGTGCTTGACCAAAACGAATTTCTCTTCGCAGCTGGGGCCATGGTAGTTGTTAACTGCCATCGAAGTGGGGACGTTTGCTCCAGTCACACTGTTCTGAGGGTCGAGGCAACTATGGTGCTCGTTGGCTGGCTGATCGATGGTCTCGCCGTGCTCGTTGTTGGTAATGTTGGCTTGGTCCACAGGTTCTGGGTCATCAGGTTCGGAAGAGTCCATCTCTCGGAGTTTTTGATAAGGAGTGATAACTAGTTCTTGGTCTTCTTCCTCCCCGACTTCGCTCCATACGTGTCCCAAGGTGACGGTGCATTTTTTCTGGGTCGCCAAACTCCAACCAACTCCCGCTAGAGAGCACTACAGGTCGTAAAGTAGTGAAGGCCTATAGTTGTACCCCCAAGCACAAAGTTGTACCGTTTTACAGTATAACGTTTGTCTATTTCCACCAAATTTGAGTTACAGTATTATATCGATTTCGACGGTCGATTCATCATCAGTAACAAAAAAGGCAACTGAAAGGGGAACAGCAGAGAGGTTCTCTTATACACAGAACGTTGGGTCGGGTTTGCCCAGTAGCAGGTACATCGTAGCGGGATAGCGGAAAAGGGAAATTTAATAAGGGGTTATTGTACTAAGGTCGAACAAGGTCTCATAAAAATGAAGCCATCAATGGAGGAATGCTTTGAGGGATCCCCTCATTCAAACACCTATCTAACCAGTTACTTTTGATAATTTCAAATTTCACAAGTACATCCAACATACGTCCCTTGGGGCAAAAATGGAGAAATTCAATGTACTGCCTATCTGTTAGATCAAAAGAGAAGGAGTGGCTGGATTCGGTCAGGTGATTTGCAAAAGCTGAAACACCTTTGTTCTCCCTATAATCCTTTTCGTGCTCCCTAATTCTTTCCTTGAAATTCAGTCCTGTCTGTCCACAATACTCTAGCCCAGAAGAACATTTCAATTTATACACCCCACTTTTTTTCTGAATTTGTATTTTATCTTTAACCGAGTCCAATGAAGATTTAAGACAGCTTTGATTTTTAAACCCAACCTTATACCCTCTAGATGATAACATTTTGGATATTTTGTCGGAAACAGGCCCATAGTATAGCATGCTAATCCGATTCCTACTTTCAACTACAACCTCTCTAACTAGCTTTGAAATCCCGGCTCTTCTATTTTTCTTAAGGACCCCATGCCGGATAGAATTGATGAGCTCTTCATTATAACCATTGCTCGCCGTTATATTTTTAATTACTGATTTTTCAATGAATACATTTTCCTTACTCATTGGTATAGATAACTAGTTCGTAATAAACGGTTGTGTAATAATGTGCATTGTTTTCCCCACATGAACTTCGCCCAAATTGTAGTACGTTCTCTTAGACGATTACACAACTCTTCTACCTACTAGCTAATGCTATAACAAAAATGAAAGGCGATACCACCGACTCATCATTCATCAAGAGCTATTGCAGGTCACTTGGAAAATCAACTTTTCAAATTCGAAAGTTAGACGAAGAATATTTATTGACATACACCTATATGATGAAGCTACTTGTTTTTTACTTTCCGCTACCCGAAGGGAAGGAAAGTATAGTAATCGGCCCAAAAAAAAAATTTGGGTTTTCTTCAGATCTTTACGTTTTGAGGCCTACTGAGCCTAAAAAACCTAATTTCGGCGCGTGGTCCGTGTGTATGTGTGTGTGTGTGTGTGTATGTGTGTGTGTCTGTAGTTCGATTTGCGGGAGAACGGCTTATCTGATTGCGCTGGTTCTTTTTTTGTTTTGTTTCTTATTTTTTGTAGACACCAAAATAAGGTTATGGACGATTTCGACCGATGGGAAGGGGGGTGGGGACGAACATGTACCAAAAACTAGGGTTTTTCGCATTTTTCTCGAAAACGGCTCTAACGATTTTGATTAAACTCTCAAATTATCTTCTCCTAATCAATACCTAACTTTTCTTCTCTATACATATCTCCATGAAAATACGGTGAACGGAGATAATGACCTATGAAGCAAAAATAGGGTTTTTAAGCTTTTTGGCAAAATGACTTCAACGATTATCATCAAACTCGCAGGATATTTTCGAATAGTTAATACCTACATATTGTTCTCAATAAATGTTCCTCTGAAAGTCCATGGAGCAGAGATAAAAATGAAAATGTGTTGAAAATAACGTTTTTTCGAACATTTCCGAAAGTTCCAGGGTAATTTTTTCACCAGATGTGATAAATCCTAATGAAGTGTCTTTTAGTCACCCATACCAACATTTTGTTCTCCATAACTATTTCTGTATATATATGTTGCACGGAGATATAAGCCACGTTAACTCAGAAAAGGAGATTTGTCGAATATTAATTTATCGGTATTCGTATTTTCTCAAAAACGGCTCCAACGATTTCGATAAAACTTTCGGAGTGCTCTCAGCTAACTAGTCCCTACATTTTGTTCCGTATAAATGTTCCTGTAAAAATGCGTTGAACGAAGATATAGCGCCCGCATGTGTAGGTGGTGTTCGAACTTAAAGGGGTGGCGGAAAGTAGTGTGTTGCTACGCACCAGATATTTTTGTTTAGATACCTGTTTACTGCCCTTGGCTCTGCGAAATAAAAAGGAAAATAGTGTATTCGGCTGACGAAAAAGTTCAGTTCTCTTCAGATTTCGAGGTTTACTGAGTTCGGTAAAAACTACCGGGAAACTATCGGGAAAATGGTGTGTGTGTCTGTGAACGCGATTGAGAAGGAAAAAGCTGAACCAAATCAGCTCAAACTTGATGTCTAACCCACAGGCTTATTATAAAACGGCCAAAATAAGGGTGTAAGCCAAATCCATTTTAAACTATAGTTATCATAGTGATAAAAACATTAACTTTTCTTCCTCAAAAACAATCATCCTGACGAAAATCGAGCTTAGCGCAGTTTTCCTCTTATAAACCTCGCTCACACAGGAGTAGGATCTCCAGAAAAATTGACGCGATAGTTCAATCAAGTACATATACCATAAGGATTTGATAACGCTCGTAAGATATATAGGAGAAACTCCAGAAATTCTACAATGCCCTAACTAACTTTTCTTACAGTTTTTGCCTGATAATTGAGCAACAGTAATTATAATCGCTTCTTTAAATTAATTGTGTTGCAGTATCGATCGTTTTCTGTGTTGTGGTGACTCAATAATGGTCGTGGCACAACTGAGAGCACTACATTCCGAAACTATAAGCAATATCACTTTCTACCACTTTGAAGTTATGTTAAACCATTTCAAGTGAACTAAGTAAAAAATGAATGGAATTAGTAGCAAACGCCATAAAAACCATTGAATTTACATATAAAATTCGGTAACGTGCTTTGTAAATTTGTCGGAAATAAAATCATTAAAAAACTTCGTGTTTATGATTTTCTCACACGCGGCATTAACGATTTTGATCAAACTTACGAAAGTAATTTCAACTAACCAGTACCTAAACTTTGTTCTAGGGAGACGTTTCAGTTAAAGATGGAAAGGTATTAATTGTGGGGTACCCCAGAGGTAAAAGAGCGTACTCTGTGGATATGGCGGTATGGAGGTCTTCCCAACCCTCAATTTTATTTCGCGATAAGCTCCCTCGACGACTACTGAATAAGCCCATGGAATGTAATTAGAACGTAATAAATTCACATAATATATGAACGAAAGCGTCGAATTCCTTACCGCATATTATCCTCGGGAAATATCCCCGAGAGAGAAAAGCTGTCAGAAATGTGAAAATGCGAGTTCGTATTTTAGTTTGACCCAAAACTCAACGGTGGTTATCTCAAATACAATACCCACTCATTTAATAAAGGTAGAACAAACTGGAATAAAAAGAAAAATGTTATGCACGACAGCTCAACTTTCTCGTTCTTCGAGAAATTGAAGTGGAAACGTAGCTGGTGGGAAACACACGGAGCCGGAACAATTTCCTCGCCAGTTTTCAAGTCTTGATGAATTCCCCACAGGTTTTCCCGCTATTTGATCGATATACTTCCCTCCACAGGCCGAACGTTATTCATTCCGTCTGGAGATCTCACCTGTGAGTGACGTGAGCACGTCCCGGCTCTTCCAAACCAAACCCCGGACTTGAAGTTGACGCCCGATTTTTGAACATCCCATCAAATCTCCTGTCACTTCGTCCAAAATGTAGACGCTTCCTTTCCTTTTCGCGTTAGTACGTACTCCATGAATAAACTGAGTTTCCTTTGCCGAAAACCTTTTGCGAATTAAGTGTGAAATTACTTCTTTACTGACATTTCCTCAAAACATCGCGTTTATTTGGAGAAGTAAAATTCACGAAGTCATCGTAAACTTTAAGAATTCATCTTTTGAGGTAACGA
Source organism: Pachypeltis micranthus (assembly GCA_020466155.1). Taxonomy (NCBI): domain Eukaryota; kingdom Metazoa; phylum Arthropoda; class Insecta; order Hemiptera; family Miridae; genus Pachypeltis; species Pachypeltis micranthus. The sequence continues at coordinate 27,812,656 of CM035774.1, read as the reverse complement.
CCGACGAAAAATAGGTTGAAAAAAATTGACAAGAGCTAGTGTTATGTTATAGAACGGTATACGGAAAACCGGGCAAAACGACGCATAACTACGCAGTAAACCGACTTTCACGGTCGATAATAAGAGTACAGGTCTGGCGTGCGAGAGCCAGTTCAGCTCCCCTTAAGAACGGAGTTGATAAATAAAGGCGAACTCGGTGAGCGTGAGTTACCAGTGAGCTTTAACAAAATAGCGATATGAGGTTGAGTCTATTAGCGAAGACACAAGGGGGCTCTGAGTGCGTGTGAACTGGTTGCACGGGAAACAAGATCAGTGAGAGAATGAGTAGAGCTACGACTTGCCCAAGAGTTGATGGAGGAACGTCTGCAGTGAGCACTGGGAGACGAGAGTATTCCGCGAGAGCCAATAGATGATTGTGTATTGGGAGAACAGGGAGACGACTGTCGATCGTGAGAACTAGTAGATGCCTGTCTTTGAGAGGAATGTAAAAATGAGGGGCGGGAAAAGGATTTTTTGGAAAATTCAGTAAAGGGGGAAATCCGTAGTCACTTGGAAACAACTTAGGTGCGGGAGTACCTACATGTGCAGACTGACTCCTATCAAAGGCAACTGGTTGATCGTGGTCTTGCGGTAAGACGGTCGATTCATAATTCTCGGATTGTGGATCGAATCCCCGGCGCGATTGCCGTAATTTTTGCCTTAGTCAGCAGCTCTTCAAAAGCATCTCCAAATTTCCAAACCTCTTCGTCACAAATGGCGCCCAACTAGTGGTCGAATTTCTTCTTTCCAAGAAAAAGAAGAGGCCCCGAGAGAAAAATTAAAAAATTAAGAGAGAAAAATAATGAGACGAGTTCTCGGGTCCGGGATTCGCTGACGCTGTGAAAGTTCCAGCGCGAAGGTGGAATGGGAGACGCGCCTACTACAATGCGAGGGAACGAAGACTTTCCTTGTAGCCTTTCTCGAATCAAAGATCGGATTTTCCGGGGATTCGCTCAACTCTCGTAAAATTCTTTCCCTAAAAAAGAGTCCGCTCCAGGAGTAGCGGTTAATATACGAGGGGGAGATGTGCTGACTGACTCCTATCAAAGGCAAGCGGTTCATCGTGGTCTTGCGGTAAGACGGTCGATTCATAATTCTCGACGTTAGTTGAGGGTTGTGGATCGAATCCCCGGCGCGATTGCCGTAATTTTTGCCTTAGTCAGCAGCTCTTCAAAAGCATCTCCAAACGTCTTCGTCACATACAGGTACAAACAAAACTTTGTACCTACAGGTACAAAGCCAAGCGAGGACATTCGGAGGTAATGGGGCTAATGGGGCTAATTCGGCGAACACAGGTGTTTACTTCCTTTGGCTCCACAAGGTTTCTCTCTCAAGAGTTCTCTTCAGATTTAAACGTTTTGAGGGCCTACTGAGCCTGAAAATGATTATTTGCGAAAATGATCTGCGTACCTTCGTGTGGATCAGCCAGACTGCTCTTGGAGACAGTTCTCTATGGACATGGTGACTTCAATGCGTAGCTTGACTTCTTTTCGCTCAAAGAATCCCCGATGCAGAAGAACAAGACGGTTCTTGGAAGAGCGTCCGAACCTATACGAGCATTGACCACTACTAAGCAAGCTTATAGCCGTTTCGGCGTATTGCCTCAAACTTGAGGGGGTATTTGTGGCAAAGAAACATTGTCACATCGGCCCCTTTGAAACTAACTTGCTACCCAAGTAAATTGTTAGATCAGGTGGCCCTACTTCCTCGCGGTAACGCACAGGCAACAGCTTTAGACCTGGAGACTGCCAAAATGACCCCGCACGTGTGGGTTTGGTGGGTGCTGAGGCGAGTGATGATAGTGAAACTGCAATCTCCGTGACAGTCAACCGGACAGGAGATCGAAGAACAGCTTCAAATAACGCAACACTACCATAAAATCCAATACGATGCTAGCAGCGCAATAAATTACCGAACCTTTAGACGAAATTCGATTTTAGCGTAGTTTTGGTGTATTATTCATTCTGAATAATAACCCTATGTTTTCGGTCACGAAACATTTTTTACAACCCCCCTCTCAAAATTTGATACTTTACGTTTCAAGGATTCTAAATTTGCATTGTCCGTCTGCCGTCCCCCGTCCTCCGTCCAGGCCGTTTTGTGCTCTTAACGTAGTCTGAAAAATCCGTTCTTTCGCACAAACATCCCATTTGGTATCTAGTTGTGCCCGCCATCTCGGCAATCCGATCGGACGAAGCCCATGGTTGTTATGGACAAAAAGTGGTTATAACAATTAACAAAACGCAGTATAATTCGCAAATACGCCGTGTTTTGTATCGTTTTCAAGGTATTTTTACATCCTGGGTCGGATGGAATGAGTATCAGACGTTTACAACTGCGTATAGTGAAATTACAGTAATTATAGTGAGCTAAAGTCCACTAATTGAAAGAACTCGCGGGAAGTACAGCGGAAGTCAACGTTTCGTCGTTTCAAAACCACCCACCCGCTCGACTCGCAACGTCGTGCCAATTGCCTACAGGCGCCTGGCTCCAGGGGAATATTTAGTTTTCGTAGTTCCGTTGTAGTCAGATCATGTTCCGTATGGTTTACTAGTATTTTTCAATGATGGATCGAATGGGATGGGTGTCGGAGCAGTCAAGCTGTTCATGAGAATAAGAAACCGTTGCGTAATAATTTGCAAATTTTTTTTCCTTATAAGCTCTGCTGAAATGTTACTAAGATCTAAAGAAAAATTAAAGTGGTGTTACGCCCGATTAAATACCTATATGGTGAGCATTTGATGACGCCCATAAGACACATAACAGATACTCCAGAAAGTCAAGACAGTTTTTACCCGATTATTCCAAAATGGTGAACGCAATCTTGCTCAATAAAATCACATAGAGATTCATTCGAATCACTTGTGAACTGCTTGCTCAATAATGACCACGGAAGAAGTAGAAGCAGCACAATAAATTCCAGAATCACGAGTACCTCCCGCTGTCACGTTATAAACATAATGAAAAACAGATTTGATTAGTTGTCATGAGAATGAATCGATGAAAGTTGAGAGAGGCATCGTGTCATATGGAAGTGGGAGTGCTTCACAAGAGCCTACGCAGGCAGAGGTAAATATGTTTTGAATTAGTTTTCGTGTGTGAAAATTCACTCGACGTGGAAGTTTCGAAGAATCTCAATTACAAATCGTTCGGGCGATCACAATATCGGGATTCCTCGCCCTCCCATCTCATCACTCCACTTCCCTAAGTACTTTAAGAAATTTGAGGAAACAGAGGGCACGTGATGATGAACGACAAACCAGCGTAGCACAAATTATGGAAATTCTTATGCAAATAACCTTGAGCGTTGCTTTAGGATGCCCTTTAGATTTCGTAAGTCAAGACCAACTCAAACAAGAACCGACTTGAGGTTGTTGATTGTTTGATTGGTGAGTTAAGGGGACTTATGATTAATTCCGCCAATATCGTCAACCGTCTAGCGGTCATTTGGTGTTCATTTCTTGAAAAATGAATCCCCTCCGTCGATGAAGAACAATTCGAAAGTTAAATCGACACAATTGACATATAGGCACGTTGTGGCCACGCTGGACGTTTGTTTTAAGTTACTACGAGAACGAAGTCTAGTCTCGTTATGCAACATCAATATTTGCGCTTAGATAATGAGCTCGAACGTTATGTGCATAAAAAACACTGCACGACAACTACGAGCGTCCAATTTCATTTGAATTGTAAACAGGGGAGCTCGCCAACGCTGAAAGGGAAAGCGAACTTATGATAAAACCGAGAAAAACGGCCAACGTGAACACAAGAGGTTATCAGGTGTTGAAAAGAAGTATGGGGTAAGAACGGCTCTTCAGTAAGAGACGTGGTGAGCCGCTGTTTTTCAGTTGGTAGATAATTGAAGTGAGTGTCGGTGAATAACATTGCTTGTTGGTCGTATATTAGTACTGCAGTTTCGTCAGTCAGCTTATATGTGAACAGAATGCGGGATAATCGGACGTTCATAAGGAACAATCTGCTGGGAATGTAGAGTCTCACGCTGGTTCCTTAGCCCTATAATAATTTCTTCGCGTTTTGGCCATTAAATGAGTCAGTGGGTTATTTTCGTTCATCAGATGTTGTGACAACGGCAAATGCGGTACTCAACTGCTCCTGATCTGTCCATAAAACTATTTCATGTTGTGAATGTACGAACTCACAGCACTACATTACCTTATAACGTTAAAAACAGTAAGTACTCAGCGTACTGAAAAACACGGACCACCCAGACAAGTGAACCAACGTTGTCGTTGTCAAAGAAGTCCTCAGAACTCCATTTTCCATGTGAAGCTAATAATAAAGACAGTCATTTTCCATTACTGCACTTTACAACTTGCGATTGTCGCAGTAAAAAAGGTATGAACAGTCTAACATTGCTCAAGTCAGAAAATTTATCAATGAGCTTTGTTATTGTTATACTCGTACTTTCACTCTTTCTTTCGAAATTATTTATCGTTAACTACCCACCATCCCATAATATATCAAAATTCGGAAGGGGGGGCTAAGAATAGTTGTCTTGGGAGCGCTCCTGCTGCATTCTCATGATTCGCCATTCACTTTTCACGTGTGTCACGAACGTTTATTTTCATCGCGCAGATTTGTTCGGCAATCAACGCATCCTTGCCAGAAGCACCCATCAGGTACGATCTCCGTCTTTCCTACCGCGCTCAAACTTATTTCCGTCCCTTCACAAATTATTATCCTTCAAAATTCAAACGAAAGTGGAGCAATGTTACAGACGTTCCAAAATATTTCACGGAACAACGTAATTTTTGCCGATAAATCTAAAACTACTATCATATGAAAATTCATTACACAGAAAAACCACCAGACCAGTCAAAACTCTCGAGAGTGTGCATAAAATTCCATTTCAAATATCAGAACGGTTATGAAGTAGAAGTGAAGAGAATGTATATTGAACGTACATGTAAATATTCGCTGGGTGGAGGTTTTTTAAAACCCCTCGTGCCTTTCACAGCTCAAAAGAGTAAAGCTGAAGCTCTTGAAAGTGAGCGAAGGAGCATCGAAGCTTCAGCTCACAGCCTTATTGTTTGGAGTTGTTAAAGGTCTCTTCCTACGGAGCGACAGGGTTACAAAGGGAATTTGAAGACTACAACCGAGTGATGGAGGAACTAATCGTGGATACTAAAAGATCTTAATTTCCCACTGACAAGCTCACAAGTTGTTCAGCGGCTTTCTTCTTGAGGCCTCACGGTGACGGAACCCTTTACTTGCCGCACGATGGCAGTTCTCACTCAGACCCGACAGTATAGTCTTTTCCGTTTTATTCCGGATCATGAAACTCCTTTGAAATTCTCAACCGGCGTTACGAAACTGTCGTCGGGGGAAAGCTTCTTTTCTGCCCTCAGAACGTTCGACTACGGACACTTCCCGATTCAAAGAATGAAAATAAGGCGATACCATAACATTCTGCCCCTTCTAAATGCTCTTCCCCGCACAGTTTGAAACGCATTACTTTCTTAATCCGTTTTAGCTCCTAGATTCATGGTCATCACAGTTCTTCGTTCTCACATAAATAGTGTTACGGGCACGATCGGAATGAGCTGTGACTCGGAACTCCGGAGCTTCTTTTTATCGGGCAGAGCCACTTGAAGCAGCTCCGATTAAATCTGAAGAGGAAGATAGCTGCTGATGAACAGGGAGAGGGAGGACCGCATTGCCACGATCGGGAGGTTAGGAAAATCTGGACCGCGGCGCGCAACGAGGCACTCGGCCTATTCCTCTTCTGGACTCCAGTGGCACCACTTCGGTCCTTTTTTACTATCTGTGCCTGTGGGCTGTGCTGGAACGGAGACTGAATATACGATTCTTGGAGGTTTTTTGGAAGGAAGGCCTTATTATTGAGAGACTACCCGAGAAACGAACCTATAACATTGGCACTTAACACCGGAATCTGCAAGTAGTACGAATTCCTTTTTATTCACATTTCGTGTCTTAAATTCGTACATCTACCGGCAGATTTAACCTGCAACCTGACACGAGTCCTTGTTCGTGGCTGTAAAATTGTTTAGGAGTTCGGGTCATCCTGTTAAACTGGGGAAGGACTAGTGAATACCGTATTTGCATCGCTTAAAAAGAAAAATATTTTTGGTAATCAATTCACTACCTGTTGATTCTACGTGCGCCCGCCGGCAAGCTCTCAAGTCGCAATTTCAGAAACCATTGCTCGGCTGAGATTGATTAGTTCTCCGTAACTTTGGAATCATTTCGGCCCCTTTTAAAATATTTGGATTCGAAGCGTCTTCCTTCCGAGAACCGCCGTGTGTCCACGTGCTCCCCCTTCGCCTTTCCTTCAACCACATCCGTTTCCGAACGTAGCCCACCGCCGTTCCTCTAAATTTCCTGATCTTTCCGTATTTCGTTCTGAGGAAGAAGGTGCCGACTCTTCCTTTCCTCTCCGAACGAAATCGCTTCCATCGTCGCCACGATTAGTGTGTCACCAGTTCGATCACTTGAGGGCGGCAAATTCTGTCTCGATACGTCGGTCCTCAATTTTGGTGTCACCCGTTTATCGTAATGTCCCGCAACGGCGCTTTCAGGTCGAGGATGAGCGCCAGCCACCTCCGTAAGGATGAGTTGGCGTTCGAGCTCCGTGTTAGGGAATAGCACACACGGGAACAGTTGCGGATGTGAGCCAGTTTGAAAAAGCTCTCAACTCCCAGGTTCACCTGGCGACAGAAGAAGGTCGCGCAACTGATCCCGCAAACCGAACTGCGAGCGCAGATCTGACAGGTCTGTTAGACTCGTGTTCGGACTTCCGCTCCAGCTCTTCCGGCAACCGTGCCCCGAAGCAGCGAGCATAGACGATGCCAGGAGCCTGTTGGTAACCAGCACTCACTTGGCAATCCCACCTAATTCTATGGTCCGGATGCCAGCTCGCCGAAAGGCCCCAGCTGATGAGAACCACACCTAATTTTCCCTGGCTATGGCCCCACCACCACAGTGCTGGCTTTCAATGCGGGTGCAACACCACGCTAACTTGGGGAGATCTACAATTGTCTGACGTAGAGCTCCCAGCCCTCTAATGCTGCGGTGGTACCCTGCTCACTCTCACGACTGAGGTCCTCCAGCTCTTCGGCCCCCTACTGCTACAGCAAGTACTTCCTCCAGCTCTTCAGCCCCTTCTGCTACAGCAACAGTACTTCCCCCAAAAGACCGAATGATGATTACGCACCTTCCATGGGGGTGGAGCGTCACTCCCGTCCCGCTCAGCCCGCCCTCAGTGACTACCCCAATCGTACCTGTTGCCCTCTGAGTAGGAACAGAGTACGGTGCGTTCCTTACCCTGCCACCTCTGTGGATGCCAGGAACGAGGGTAATTTCTTGCTGTACTGGGACAGCATTTTTCATTAACTACTTCTTAACTGACGTGCTGCTTGGCTGAAAGTGGACCCTAGCTGGGTAGCACGACGCACTGGCGATGATCCCGCCCACTCATCTCTACTGGTAGTCACTGATGGCCAAACTCGCGCATCTGACGGTCACTCCATCCCTCTATCAAAACAAAGTAAGAGGAACAAGCGCAAAGGGTTACATGCGCAAGCCACCAGACCAGGTCGAACCCTGGCATCGGCATCATCGAACGGGAGCATGTACATGAGCTTACCCTGTTTTTGCTTTTTATTACCTGTCTATTGTTCTTGGTCACTAATACTGACTATGTTACAGGCTGCGCAAAAATTATTATTACAATATTATACTTGCTGCGCCAGGACAGGTAACGGTGTGATGGTTTTATGAAGCACATATAACTCGCCACCGCCCAACAGGTAAGCCAAGCTAAAATGTACACCTTCTTTCATTCCTGTGTTTCCTACGGCAGCGATACTACAGGAATGACGCTTCTCCCGTGATGCTCCACCCGTCACTGGACCCCACGGAACAAGGGACGGGTACCTACAAATTTTTTTTTTATTCCGCAATATTGTCTCGTTGTGCGGCCATACGCCCGCCACTTTTTTTTTTTTTTTGGATGTGTACATGTTCTGTTTCAGAAAGCGACACATCCAGCTGTACAACGACCGCCTCTTCTTCCTTCTCCTGCTGGGCGAACTAACTTTCGAGGGCGAAAGTTTTATTGGAGGAGGAAGGCAGTAGATATGTGTCTTTAGTGATTGCATGCTGCATGTTAGACATAAGGGGCTGTGTTCTATACGTATCTAATTTGTCAATTTGTGTATAACAAATGCTTTGTGCAGTTTTGGGTTGATGTCTAATGCTAAGTGCGTTTACAGGGAGATAACTGTGGACAATTGGCTCCAGGAAAGCCATTCAGCTTGGGTTTGGAGCTAAGAGGTAGTACCATAAGGAAATTAGATATGAAGGCAACAGGGTACTTGTGGAACAGGCCAGGTAACGAATTTGTTGTTCGCATGCCATCGAGACCAGTTTCGGGTCGTCGTCTTCGATGAGGCCTTCGTCTATCTGCACTTTCCACTTTACTCTTGTTCTTAGTCTTACGTTTAGTCTTCGCTGTACTCTATTTGTCCCCGCGATATCTTGTCGGTACTACTCTTCTGTCACTTTCTCTCTGTATCTACTCTAGTCATCAACTACTCAATACTGTAAACCTCTTTGTACAAATTAGTGAGGGGTTCCTTAGGGCGCGTCCGTTTTGAACCGTCCCATTACCGCCAAATCCGCTTCCGTTTGTCCGCTACCGCTTGTCCGTGCCCGCCGCCGCGCATTCAACCGATACGATTACGACCTCCTTCGCACCTTCTCCCACTCCTCTCCAGCACTAAGCGCCGTGGCTACGCTTCCCATGGTCGCCAGCCTACTGCCTACTGGACCACAAACCCAGGCTCGGTGCTCCATGGCCTACATTTTTCCACGGGCGCCCATCTTCACTTCAGCTGCCTGGGCCCATCGCCAGGCTTCCTCAACAGATGTCGGATTGCTTCCGCCTAGCAGGCCCTCCGCCGAACGCCTAACCAGGCCCACCGCCGAACGCCTAACCAGGGCCCTCCACTGCCGCCTAACCGGGCCCTCCGCCGAACGCCTAACCAGGCCCTGCGCCGCTCACGCCCAGTGCTTCATGCTCCACCACACTCCAGTCACCAAGTACCCAATCGCTCCGTGCCCGGCAATCACAAGTGTGCCTTCCCACCTGCTTGCGCCACCGCCCGTCGCGCCTCCTCACTATCCGCTCAAGAAGAAGAAGGACCTATCTTGGGAAAACGCCGAACCACCCCACTGCCACTTGATCGCGGGGACATGATCTTCTCGCAAGGGGAGTGATGTTACAGGCACGATCGGAATGAGCTGTGACTCGGAACTCCGGAGCTTCTTTTTATCAGGCAGAGCCACTTGCGAAGCAGCTCCGATTAAATCTGAAGGAAGATAGCTGCTGATGAACGGGGAGAGGGGAGGGACGCGTTACCGCGATCAGGAGAGTTAAGAAAAATCAGGACTGGCAGCGCAGCGAGGCACTCGATCTATTCCTCTTCCGGACTCCGGCGGCACCACTTCGGTCCTTTTTACTATCTGTGCCTGTGGGCTATTAACTGGAACGGAACTGAATATACGATTCTTGGAGGTTTTGGAAGGAAGGCCTTATTATTGAGAGACTACCCGAAACGAACCTATAACAATAGTATGATCTGAGACAATAACAATCACATTTTAATGGTTCCGGAGAAACCTTAGTACTTCAAGGTTATTAATTGTCGACTCTAGGACGATAGTGAAACCGTTTCATGAGGTCAGTACGGTTATCTTTGTGTTCGTGATTCGCGCATTATGAATAACAGAGATCAAGAAGTACTCTCATTAATGTGGAATCATAAAAACAGAAATGTTCTGCTTACTCGAGAATGCGTGCTGTTACAGTGGATTTGAAGCCATACCTGAAACAATACACATAAAATAAGTGGGGAGAGGCAAAAACATCAATGTTGTGAGAAACTGGTAGTTACAGTACATCCATCGTGTTAGTACAGAAAAAAAAAGAATTAATGCTTCGTTGACACCACATATTGTTCGAAAATTATATGCGTAGTGCATCAATTTTTCCGTTGACATTACTAAATTTTAACATGGACCGTGTTTAAACAGGCGTGCGTATGCATTCTAGAGCGTAAGGAAAGGTGTCATTCCCCCACTAAACGGCGGACCTTCTTCCACTCTACCTTCTGGGCTCCTTGTCCGATGGCCATAGTCTGCCGGATTTCGTGGCGTTGTCTGCCGGTTCAGTTGACGTTGCATAATACCTGGCTAATAATTACGAGCGAGTATTGTTGAAATTTTTTATGAGCTTAGCTTCTTCAAGATCTAAATTGATTATTCTCATGGCCCCTTTCAATTACAATCTTCCTATTTGGTCAGCAGTCAATACGGAAATCTGTCACCTCAGAAAGTTACTGTTGGGTTTGTCCAACAAGTTCCCATTTGTTAAGGTAGTTGATTCGACTCTTATTGATGGGAATATGATTATTTCTAAGCACTCAAATCCGTTTTATAATAATATTGCCAGGGGCATTATTGGCAAAAGAATCAGGTCTGCAATATTGTGTTACGATCACTTCAAACCCAGTATTATCTCAACTGACTGAGTTGGGATTTCCAAATTCATTTGACAATCACCTACACCCAACGATGTAGCTTCTGCTGCTACTGATTTGTCCACTTTTTTTCTAATTAATGCTGGGGGTTTGCAATCGAAATTAAATGAAATAAATTTTTTTATTGACCAGCAGCAGCTTCCTGACATGTTCTGTATAGGTGTGACTGAACACTGGTGTAGGCGGATGAAATAGGTTTTTATTCCCCAGGAGGGTTCTCCCTGGCACCCTACTTTTCGAGGAGGAAAGCAGTCCATGGTGGGGCTGCTATCTTCTTGAGACGGGGCATTGGGTCTACGGTAATGAGCGATATTGGAGCTCTTCCGGCTGAGGAGGTTTGCGAGATAGCGGCCATTAACGTGGCCTCCTTGAATGTCTATATTTCTGTGTATATCGCCCTCCCTATGAAAGGAATTTTGATGACTTTTTCTCCATTATGGAAAAACTTCTGTCTTTATTGTGCCGACCTAATCGTATGCTGGTTCTTATGGGGGACTTCAATGTCCATTTTGAATTGAGCTGCCCAGGTTCTTCTTATTTTAATAATAGGTGCAGGTTTGATTGAGAACCTTCTGGACAGTTTTGGTCTCCGTGTGACGTTGAGGGAGATTACTCGTCGCCCTAGCGCCGGACAGTCTGGACACCCATCTTGTCTTGACGTTATTATAACTAATTTTGGGTGTGGCTGGCACCGAGCCTCAGTGAGTGCGGCGTTCAGTGACCGCCAGGCTGTGGAGTTTCGGCTATTCAAGGGTGTCCCCCCCCCACCTCCCTGAACCTACAAAATCTAGCTTCAGACGCTTGAAGCCCAAAAATATTTCCTTGCTTGGCCAAAAACTGTCTTCTGTGACCTGGTTTTCTGTTTATGCGGCTTGTGACGTGGAAGCTTCCTCACTAGAATTTATCAGACTGTTCGTTGCGGCTCTCGTCTCAGCATGTCCATGGACATCTCATTTGTTTAACCCCTCGAGGCAGAGGAGTAGGCGGAGGCGGTGCGCCTTTACTCGGGAAATTTCGGGGCTCCAGGATAGTTATCATTGCTTCCGTGATGTGGCTCGGTCTTTCGGGAATCCGGACTTTGGGCGGATGGCACAAGAGAGCCGTAATTTGTTGAGAAGGGCTTTATCCCGAGCGTCGCGTGAATCCAAAGATGACTATATTCGATCGTCCTCAAACAAGCCTATGGCGGGTTGGGAGGTGGTTTACGAGGTGTTGAATTTGAGGTACCGTGATGCTTGTCGGGCCATGACTCTCAGTGGTGAGGGCTTCAGTGACTCTTTTGCTTCCGTTTTTCAACGGCGGTTCAGCTCCTCTGGGTTCCGTCCCCTGGGTTTTTTGATTTTCTCAACCATGTTCCTAGTTTGCCCAGGGAATTCGTTTTACATCCAGTCTCGGTGGAGGAGGTGTACGCTACTATCATGGCCCTTAAGAACAGTAATGCCGCCGATTTCCTGGGCATCAATTCTCGAGTTGTGAAATCGGTGGCTAGTCTCATTATTGAGCCGTTGGCCTCTATTGCTAAAAAGGCTTTGCAAGTAGTAGGTAATTGAAGATGACCACGCTAGGTACTGCAGTAGAATATTTGGGACGGCTATGCGAAATAAGAGAATCCTCTGCACAGGATGCACACCACATATGACACAGTTCACACATTTCATTCACTCATCGTTAAAAAGACAGAAGCCATTTTATCCTAATGTGCTTATAGATGACCCCCTCTTATAAAGTACTTATCCTAGAACCATGCATTTCTAAAAAAACATGTTCCACATTTCCTTGCTTTGATCTATACTGTAATAATCTTTGGTTGGGAGGGGGGGGGCATAATCTCATTCTACAATGCAATAAATGCAATGACTAGAAACCACCAATGGTACCCTTATTTGTTTGGTCCAACCACTTCAACCTATTTGTGTGCATTTCACGGTTTCGAGCAGCTCGTTACTTGAGCTTACCACACAAGTTCGCAATATTCCAGAGACAAACCTCCAAGCGTCGCGTGTAATGTTGGTGTCTCGCACTCTCGTTCCTATCTCATTAGAGGACAAGTTGACCAGCGTTCCGATACAAATCACACGATCTACCTTGTATCATTACGATGTCTCTCTTTACCCTGAATGGTATGTATACGCTGCTCAAAAACCATAGGAGCCTGATCTCACAGAAATATTAATGAATAACAAAATCAAGTAATTAAAGGACAAGACATTATGACTGATCATACTATTGATGTGAGTTCCTTACGCGACTAGTGTTGCCTTGGAACCCAGAGAAAGTTAATTGAGGAAAAAAATACAGGTATGCTTGTTAATCTTGATTTATCATTGTTGCTGTTAGCAATCCAAAAACTGAATCAGCCGAATTTATTTCGTTTCTTTCACGGTATGATGAACGGTTAATTCAAATCGTTGTAGCCGTTTAGGAAAAAATCCCCAATTTCGTTGTACAGTTTGGTGAACCACCTTGTTTCGCTCAATCGGGTCAGCCGTTCTCCCAGACTACATTTTTTCTTTGCGGGCAAAACTTTCCTTTGGTTCGCATATAGTAAAATAACACCGGAAAGGCACCTGGTTATACTTAAGAACTTCAAAAACCACTACAGAGCTCGGGATTGTCACTGATACGATAGCACCCGAACATTGTTTCCGATTTCAAATTTTCCCTCAAATTATTCGACTTTGATTGAACACACACTACATTTTCAGCGAAATAACCAGATTCTGTAGAAATGCATTGAATAAGGCGAATCATCGCTCCACAGACGGGTGAAGAAAGTTGTGTGATGCGCCGCACTAGGTATTGATTTGTAGTTCCGGCGGAGTAAGAGAGTCCTGCAAAGGTTACGTTCGCTTCGGGGGAAGACGATGGGATTCAGTTAGAGGTATAGATGAGTTATAATTAAAGTGGCCCGAGGGTTGGCAAGAGGGCGACTATTATTGCTGTCGAGAGTTACAAGGTTCCTTTGACAAAATTTCAGCGACGAAATGAATGGAAGTTAGGAACCTTCTGTGTGTCCCCAATCGTCATTTCTCGAACGGTCTGACACAAAACGTTCCGTGCTCGAAGTACAAGAGGGAAGTCGAATGAGTAAAACTTGAGTTCCAACTTTGTCAAGGGCACGAATCATTAGTCAGAGAATGAAAGATTGCATTTCCTTTTGACGATCTGTGGTGCTCTGACGGTTTTGGAAGTAGATTAATCAACGGAAGTTATCTCTCAAAAGATATCCTTGATTTTCCAGGGGGTGACGACAGTGTTGAGAGGAGTGATCCTGAGCCAAATAGAATAGAAAACGAAACTCCACTCAAAACACTACACAAACGAAAACAACCAACTGACGGATTTACAGACCACCCTACACAAAAAAGACTTAAATTCCACAATTGACAGACCATCCAACACGTTCCATTTATCTCTAGGGGGTTTCCCCCTGAGCTACATGACCTCCTCTCCCCGCCCCTTCCCCGACGCTCCATCACCCCTTTCACCTTTCTCTTTGTATATAAAGACCACGACCAACTGACTGACTCCAGTACTGACTTAACGGCCAGACGATGATGTCTTTACATCGAAAGCGCTTGCCCACAGTAACTCACAAGCCAGAGGAGACGGACTCACCTAACAGGTACGTTAACTTTAGAAAACGATAAGCTAAGGAAGGCTGAGCGGACAATCTCTAGCGGCCTCCTTAATTTATTTAATGAATCTCTTCAAAAGTGAAACGACCGCAAACTGTCAGGCCCACGATCATGGATACCGTTAGGCAAAACGTTAGAAATCTTCATCTTGCAGTCCCTCAAAGAAGTCTTTGTTCGCAACCTCACAGGCAGGCAGTACGGGTGTACCGAAGGAAGGTCCTTGCAGGATGTCATTGTCGAAATTAGGCCCGTGCTGCTGGCGGCACTGGCTAAGTACGTCATCAGGGGAGCGTTTGACAACCTTTGGTGGTCCGCTCTCCTCAATAAGCTTAAAGGTAAGGGAATCCCCACAACCTGTACTTGATCTGTAAGTTACCTGACATTTATGATCCGATATAGGGGTGTGCGGAGGAAGTACCGGCCTTATCAGCCCCGACCTTCCTCCGCCCCATCGGGCAAAAAGAGTAGGGGAAATTGGGACAGGGACTACTTCCAGCGAACCCTCAATCACTGCGATATGTGCAGGGACCCCGGCTGAGGCATCCGCCTTTCTCGGACCTACCCATGGTGCACCGGCTTGCGCCATGGGCTGTGCACTCCCACAGTACCATTTTGGGAAAAATATCCCTTAAGGCTAGAATGGTTGCTAGACTGCCCGGACTTGCGTCCAGACTTACGGCTTCGGGGACCTCCGCCTTGGAGGGGTTCGGACTTGCTCCTCCTTGCCAAAGGACCCCAAGTCCCTGGTAGGCAAGGACCTACCCCCAACCAGCCGCGCCCAGCAGCTGGAAGGGGGGAACGGGCCCTGCAACTGCCGGTTTTCCATCCCCTCGGGGGGTTTGGATTCCCTCCTAGCCCCCGCTCCCACCCTACTCCCATTCAATGCACCTAGCACCCATGTAAATTACATCCATCCACTCTCACTCATACCCTAACCTAAAATCATTCACTCAATAAGTGACCTGACAGACAGAATTGCAACGATCAAATGCAGGCATGTCTTCGTACGGAGAAACAATGAGAATGGGTGTCCACGGATTGGCACTCAGGAACGCCTTCTTCGAAGGTCTCAAGAGGCTCATGGAGACTGACTACGAGCAGTACGCCTATGTGGATGACCTGTTTGTCCTGATCCGTGCAGAGTCGGTCCGCCAAATCGAGGCAAAACCCCACCGTCACCCAATGACGCGAGCTTGTCAAAGTGCAGGTGGCTGAGGAAAAACCCAGATAATTCTCGTGCAGTGAAAATTAAATAGCCAACCGTCAATACGCTTTGGCGGCCAAGGGCTCCTTCTTGAAATGCACGTGAAGTACTTAGAAGTGAATATAGGTAGAGGTCCCATCATCTCCAATTCTTCAAAGGCACTACCATAGCAAGTTTTACCTCACTGCGTGCAATTAGTAAGGCAACTTGGGGTGTGCGTTGGCGCGAAACTATACTTATGTACAAGGCCATCTACTCATTGTCTGGGGTAGCACACTAACAGTCAATCCAAAGAGAATATTGGCACAATCCCAGCTCATGGGCGGTCCCTCGCCCCACAGATCACAGAGCTAGTCCTGGGTTCCCTGGACCAGGTACCTGATTACAGCACTTGGTCCGGGGCTCAGGGGGCGCCACATTGTGGTAGATTTATACTTCTCACAGTTCCTAACAGAAGCAGTATTTAGGACGTAGCTGCTCCGAATTGTTAAGCTTGCAAGCACAACTGCACTGTAGGGCAATAGTGGTTGTGTTTTCCTCCCTCATACGCCCAAAAAACAAAAAGAAAAAAAACAGAAATAGCCAATAACCTTATTTTGACGGCACAAAGAGCGAATAAGATACAATAAGCTCAATAGTAGCCATTCTTCAGCATGCCCTGATATCTGGGTTACTTCATGAATATATGTCAACTTCGTGAACTGTGCATTGAAAACCTAACTTTTTTTCGACTAGATACTAAAATTCTCTCGCCATTTCTGTCGAAAGAGGAACAAATAAGACTTGAGGTTTAACACTGAGTCGGGAAATGAATTAGGCGAAGCGCAAAAGCTGAGAAGGAACGATTTAGGAGGAGAGGTCTTTGCGTGCCAGTTGGTACCCTCAGCTAATCTCGCTCTCACTCTGAAAAGGGCGAAGGATAACGAGCTCCCGCTACAATCTATTGAGCCCATACCCGAACGAAAGACCGCAGGTCGGAAGAACGGGTAGCTCGGAGTTCTCTCCGTAATTTATTTGTATTGCTCGGGACTTCGTTCCTGGTGCTGAGGTAGCGAAAGGTCATCACAATGGGATTCGTAGCGAGCGGAAGGGAGAGGGGTTGATTGCAAGCTCCTCTTTCCCACTCGATCGCTGACCTAGGGAAAATACTCAGATTTTATTCCCCGAAGCAGAAAACATACTGAGGCTACTGCCACAACAACTGAGCTTTTATCGAGAGGGTAGGCTCAAAATGAGAGCTCAATTTTGAGCATGTCGAAAAATATGAAACGAAAGTAGATTTCAGAGACGGAACTGTACCAATATTTTATGGTAATGTCATTCAGCCCAAGAGTTCAATTGGTTCTCTCGTGTAACTTGGGAAGCGGACGTTTCAAAATATGTTACTTGGTAACATACTTAAACTCAAAGATGAATTTGCTGTATCTGCACGAAAACGACTACGGAGAACATGCGGGTGTTAGTTGTGAGTATCTCTTAAGTTTTGGTCGAAAGGGTTAAAGAAGTTATTCAGAAAACCGTGAACCCCATCGTTTAATGTTCGGCACATCTCTATTTCCAAATTTTGGCTTATATCCATGTACTACATTATAGCGACATAAATAGTAGTGAGGAACAAAACAAAGGGTGTAGGTACACGCTTTGGTGGTGGTATTTCTTGTGGTTCGTATTTCTGTTCAACGGACTTTCAGAGGAAGCTTCATGCAAAAGCAATATACAGGTACTGACGGAGGAGATGAGTTTACTGAAAATTGATACGTCCATTAGCATGCGAATGCCTAGTGTTCCTTTGGCATGAAAAGGTGTCATCGGTAGTATCATCCACCATTGCCCTGCCGTGCTTGCAGCCTAACCCACGCTGTTTGTGTACGCCCTAAATGCTCCATGTATTTTTAGGAACTGGGTGAGAAATCCACAAAAGCGCAGCAATCAGCTACCTGGTCCAGCGCCCCTTCAGGACTATTTTCCACTCGTCTGAACTTTTATCTCACTCATGAGAGTATGAACTGCTTGCATTAGCTGATGACTCCAACAAATTTTATGTGTAACCAGTTTAAAAAAAAAAAGCTCGTATTTGGGATTCGGGAGTCGTTAGAAATAATTAGATGAACATCGGTTGTAGTTTAGGTTCCCCGGAATATATTTCGTTCATATAACACTAGCGTTATCGATGAGAAAATTCGAGCTATGCGTCTCACCAATTATTTTCAATCTCACAGTTCGTACATTTCAAGTTAAACTGACGCTTTTGCTGATTTCATCATATTTCCATGCTTTATCTTCCTGCTGACACAACAGTCCCTCTAAGACGGGATGTACTGTACTGAAAATTGGTTTGGCGAAAGTGACAAGAACCTGAGCATTTCATTGGGGACGTAAATATCTCAATTTTTCCAATTAAGGGAAAGGGATCGTCCTGGTCACTGTTCCCATTTCTCACACGAAAATCTGCTCGTTGAACTTCTCCAATGGTTTGTTCGAAGCGGTGAAATCGATAAGAAATTGAAGAAGAGACTCAAAATAAAAAGGTGAGTCGATGTCAAGGGAAAGAAGAAGGAGAAAAGGCGATCTTATTTATCTTCTCTCACCGCTTTCCGTTGATCGGATTGACTTACCAAGCTAAAGAGCTTAAGAGGTTTCTTGCTTATCACTCGCTTGAACGAAGAACACAAACACACTCGAACCTCCTTACGAAAGAAGGATGATCCCCGCTTTTTTTTTCGTAAATAAACCTATTAGGAGTTGAGGCTAATAAGCCGTTCTCAACCCTTCGAGTGGGAAGGGTTCGAGAAGCGAAGGTTTTCATTGCTGCCAACCTTTCCAAGAATTCGTTCAGTCTGAAATATCGTCAATGAGAGGAAATCCAAACCTTGGTAGGAGGCACGAGCTTTGTTTTTCTAAACTTTGAAAACTTGTTCATTCAATAACAAGAAAAAAAGTTGTTGGATACTCTAAATAAATATACAGTTCTAACGTGGAATGGTTCAGGTCAACAGTAGCAGTAAGCATTCTTTGGATTCTCGACTAATAGCGGCCATTTTTTGCTACAGCCTACTCTTCTGCTTCACCTTCTGACTTTCTGACTTTGACGTCGTTCCAGTGAGTGGGCCCTGCAATCCTGCATTTTTTGAAAACATACGTGTATCATTCGGAATGAATAATAAACCAAAAGGTGCCTTCAGCCCCTAACGCAGATCACGAAGGATTCCCCAGGGATCCAGCGACCACCAATTTTGGAATCTCACAGCTGTCTGTCGATCAACTTTTTTCTTTTAATATCCTGAGCTCAGCTGACACGTGCACTAATATTACCAGATCTACCAGCGTATTTCTCCACTATCAAAGTTCCCGACGCGTTCATTTTGTTTTCGTGAGACCGCTTCATCGTGTCACCTCTCACCCTCTACTTCTGTTACTGCCTTACAGCTAGTCAGTTCTCAAATCAACTGTCACTGTCTGCTTTAAGCTCTCGTTGTGGGTCTCACCAGCTAAACTACCCTGCGACGCTCTGTGTTGTATATGAACTCTATCTCCCAGTAACCCTACAGTCAATTCGATATTTTCAGCATCGCAAGAGAACGTTCGACAATCCAAAGGATAACAGTCCTCTCTCGTTCCTCTAATTCATCAACACATTCTTCACCTGTACTTAATTTTATATCCTTTCTTCTCTGTACCTAACATTGTTAATTATGGACGATTACTCAGAAATGCGTTTCCTAAATATTCATACGTAAAGTTGTGAGATGCTTACGACTGATATTTAAAGTTAGGCTTGCACTGGGTAAGTATGGTATAAACGCTACGAATTTTGGGCAATGATAATACTCAAAAAAGAAAGAAAAAAGAACTCATGCTAGCGAGGAGCGCGTTGTCAACAATACAGTTGAATTGTTATTCGAACCTGCCTCTACCTTGAACTAAAATGATCGCTGCTCAATGAGCCTTGATGAAACTGCGAAGCCCTTCGCCGAAGTGCGCAGTTCTGAACTCGTAACAATAGTTCAGGAGGAAACTCCAACAACTTTCACTCCATCGCTTTTACAGTACATCTCCAGTTCTCAAATAGACAAGTTTACGGGCCGATTCTGAGAGACTCAGTTGTGGGGGGGGGGGGGGATGCGAAAGTTTTAGTTCAAAAGCCCAGGGGTTCCAAGGACCAGTTCCTCCTCGCGTTCGGTTGTCGAAGCCTTGGATTTCTCTTCGGCTACAACCTCGTGTCTTTCTGTACAAGTTGTAAACTCTCGGTTCTGCCCTAAGTGCGCGCAGTTTCTCTAGTTTAGACGTGAGTAACCGTACTTTGGTGCAGTTCTTAATGGCTCACAAAACGACTTCGTGCAGAGTGAAGAAAACACGTTATTTTATTCAACAGTTGTCTGAACACTGAGTACGGAGATAGCAGTGGACAACTTTTTTCGACTCGAAAACTTAACGTTTCGCTGTAACTTCGTTCAAAGATCTTTTACAGTACTGAAAGCCTGTTAAAAGTATATATCCGATTGCCGTAAAAAACTTCTCATTGAGTTTGACTGAAACGTTGAAACCATTTTTTTTTAATTAAAAAATACAGCACGCGAAGTTCGAGGAATCTTCCAATTAATACTGTCTGATGAGGTCAAAGAAATAGTTTTACCAATATAACAGCGAAAATATGCTAGAATATAACTCCTACTGTGTGTGTATGAAAAGTACTAGTGCGAAAAAATATATTTATCTCTGAGATATCTACATTTAAATAAAACCTTAAAATAATTCGAAGTACATTCCCTGAGCATCGGCACACTTTTGCCGTCCGCTTTTCCATGACTCGGAGGCTCCCTGGCAGGCCGTATCCGGAAGGTCCTTGGCGGTACGCGTGCAAGCCTCTCATGGTGGTGACCTTCGATGGAGGATTTCGCTTTCGGAAATAGATAGAAGTCTGCTGGGGACAAGTACGAACTGTAGGTTGGTGGATCGCCACAATGCCGTTGTAGAAGGTCTTTGCGAGCAAAACACTCGCCTTTGCTGTTGTTCGTCCGTCAACACCCTGGCACAGATCTTGCGCATCTCCAAACTTTTGATGATAATAGTGTGCACTGTCATTTTATCGATCCCAGTTTGATCTGCGACCATGCGGACACTTGAATGGTGGACTTCACGCACACGACACGTTTTCGACGTTTCTCCGTCCTTCTTTCACTTCTGACGTGAGTCTCGTTCTCAACACTTTTTTTGGCCATCTTTGAGGAGCCACTTATGAACCGCAGTTTGTGACATGCTTTAATCCTTGTATACTTGATGAATCATGTCCAAGGTACCGAGTCCCTTAGTCGAATACAAAATTTAATCGCGAACCTCTGTTGAATTGTTCGCTGCATTTAGGGCTTGCACCAAGTTAATCGTCAATGGTTCACAAAAGAAACTCGATTGTGCCTGAATAAAGCCTTGCAGGCGATTGATTTTCAGCACGTTTTGAAGATCAGACCCGCCAGTACTGAACCCACTCGGTCCAAACGCACTGCGACGTATAGTCACGTCAGGGAAACACTCTTCTTGATACTTTTAGTACACACCCTGTATTTTCTGAACGAGTTATGTTCTTTGGAAATTTGTAAACAAGATGATTAGGTAAATGGCAAGCGAGAATGTAATCCTCATCAAAGGGATGGAGCCAAAACTTTGGACGAGCCAGTTCCATACGGGACATGGTGACTTCTTTTCTCTCGAAGACTCTCCATCCTGCACTCCATGCGCCTCTAGTACAGAGGAAACGAGCTGTTCCACCTCGTACAACAGAAAGCGATGGTTGTTGGTACAGCACCCCAACTTAATAGCTTCGATTGCTATTAAGCAACCTTATAACCGTTTCCTCCAGCTTGTGGAGAAGGTGATGACAATGAAACGTGGCCTCAATTGATCTGTTCTTTTGAAACTTGAAAGTATATAATTGATCAGAAACCAGATATGAACTCCTCTCATATACGACGAGGTTCCCCAGGGTCATACCTCTGTGCGGACCACACTGTACTTCAATTGAGGGTTCTATATTAGAAAAAATTCCAAAACATAACAAAAACTGGAGACATTTCCCAATTTTGATATGATAATATGGATCATATGAGTGTACACAGGGCACAGCGTCAAACCCTGGTCTCGTACAAAAAATAGAGCTGCCTGGTTCTGTACACAGTACACAACTCACGGTTCTAACGCAACCTGCACATAGTTGTTATTATCATTCTATGTGACATAGTCCCAATAGTCCAGGGGATAAAACCACACGCTTAAAGGTAATTCATACTCGCTAACCTGCAAGGGTATTCAGTGATATGCCTCAATGAGCACGCCATTAACTGGCCTCCCTACCGAAGTTGTCGACGTCTTCATCAAAACCAACTCCCCGAAGCCTCGTGATCATGATTACATCTTTCTATAAGAGGGAGTGATGATACGTGCACAGTTGCAGTGACATGGTAAGCTGTGCTTGGGGTATTACCCGTGGTTTTGGAGAGGGTGCCTAGCCTCACGGCCTTTACCCCTCTCCAGCCAGCACCTATCATCTCTCTAGGGGGGGGGGGGGATTTCCAGCGAAACCACGGTCCCCACGAGGCCAATACCATGGCTTCACGGCCGACAGCGCCACGCTTTTAACGGCTCCACGCTGCCGGCCACGGGCTGAAGCCCCCGTGGTACCCATTCTATTTGGCTGCACCTTGACCAGCCTAAGGACCTGAATGGGTGGCAGGCCCCGGTGCCGGAATTGCCGAAAGGCGTTCTGCGGGCTACGCTCTATCTCCATGGGGATACAGGGATTGGACTTGCCCCCGCACCAGCCAAGGAGAAGGGTGTCAGGCCGTCTTTTACGGCCTGAACTGTGATCCCCATTCCGACGTGACGAGGGCGGACTACTCTATATTCGGCCGCCGTCGCCCACGACCCTCCCAACTCACTCTATCCTATCACCTAACACTAACTTACACACTCACACATCCATTCAACCCTTAAACAACACCGCCCACTCAAAACCACAAACTAACACAGACACACACTCTGAACACCTACTCCTACTCTTGAGGCCCTGCGCACATTCCCTAATCTGATCTCTTCCCTATCCTTTAACACCTTTTATCCAAACCACTTCCGCCAAATAAAGCTTCCCTGATTCCTGACCATTGTCGTATCTCACTGGCTTCCTAATCTCATTACCTCGTTCCTCGCCCTATTCCTTTCGTTTTCGTAGCTGACACAGTGGAACACCACGTGCTCCGCTGTATCGAGCCCACCACACTCACACAGCCCATCAGTCACCAGCGAAAACCCACGGAGCTTATCACGGAAGTGTCCGTGGCCGGTGACGAGCTGGGAGGTGTAAAACCCGAATCCTTGCCAGTGGGCCTCTATCTTATCTCGGACCTGTGGCAGCCACGCGTACGTCCATCTTCCTTTTTCGCTGGAGTTCCACCTTTCCTGCCACTCATCGACAATTAGCTTGTCGATGAGGGCCTTCTTCATTCTTCCTTCAACTTCTCTGCCGTTCTACATCACACGTACCTGTGCTCTTAGCCGGAAGCCCGCCTATCTTCTCTTCACTTCGAGGTCTATGGGCGGCTCTCCGGCGACGACACACAGGGCATCGGAGGAGACTGTCTGGTAGGTCTTTACCATTTTTATCAACATCATTCTATGGCCACTCGCCAGTCTCCTCTTCGTGTGGGCATTCAGCTTATCCCACCATGCTGCGTACGCAATGACTGCCTCGTACAGTCCCCTATAGATCGTGCGCAGGGCCTCCTTACCTACTCCCCATCCTTCCCTTGCCAATCTCGCTACTCCATAAAACTTCTCCCTTCCTTTTCCTATCACATAATCCACATGTCTGTTTATTGTCAAACCCGATAAAATCCGATAAAATAGGCGTGGTGGCCTTCCTTCATCAAATTTTCCCTTTAACCCTTCACCTTTGTTTTTGACTCCGATATCCTCATTTTACTTTCTCCACACCATTCCTCTATCACTCCTAGAATCCTATTTCCTTTCCTCTCCAGCTCGGCCCTCGAGTTTCCTGCTACGACAATTACTCCATCATCGGCATATGCCACCATTTCATATCCTTCCTCTTCCACTTTATTTCGTTGCAGTGACAATGTGACGGAACCAAATCAAGTGCTCTGTTCATCAGAACGTCTACCGCAAATGTCGAAGTCGAAAGATGAAGGAGGGGCGCCACAGCAAAAAACTGGCGTGAAGGGTCGGTCCTTCCTGTCTAGTAGAGGCTATCGTAATAATCGGACCATTCTTTTACTCCGCTACATCCTTTAATCCGTATAAAGTGAACAATTATTCCCAAATTGGAATGATGTGAAACTTTTCCAAGACTGGCAAGGACGGACGGATTTCGTACCTGTCGTGGGCCATTTTCATTCGGCACACAGTGAATTGCCAGTCGCTCTACGCCAAAAAATATACTCTGAATCCGCGGTGAAACTGGAACATAAATGAGTCAACTTAATAGCCGTGCAAATCTATTCTAAATGTAAAAGACAAGCCCAATAACTTCCGATTTTTTGGACCCATCAGAGAATATAATCGAATAACTCGTCGTGACGCTATATTGATGAATGAGACGTGAAGGAGGGTTTCCAATTCACGACTGCAGTTTCTCTCCATTGAAACATTTAACGTCTCAGATGCTCGAACTACCGTTTCAATATTCGGCTCGTGAATCTTCTCAATCGCCACTCGACTCCCTTTTCAGGGAAATCGTATCGGGAGAAAAAAAAATCCCTCCCGAAGAAAAGGAATAGAAAACTGTGTTTCCCGCGGTATGAAGATACTTTGAAGAGCGTCGGGCAAGTTGAAGTACATCCGTCGGGCAAACAGCTTATTCCGTCGGAGTTCTGCTTCTGAAGGACCGTTGAATTTCATTCTATTAGCCACAAGGCACGGGGTTAACGAGCGGTTTGAGGAGAGGGCTGCTCTCAAGTGCTTGTATCAACATTGGTGAAATGTGATTCGATTTAAAACCGCACTGGGAAACGAATTCATGGAGCGTATCTCGGCTGCTATTCTTCTTCTTCCCGATAGAGCTCGAGGTTTTTTTTTTATCATTCAATATCAGTTTCCATCCCATTCTCTTTTTACAACGCTAAACTTGTTTCAAGAGACCCGCCATTTTTTTTTCTCTCCTCAAATAAGCTTCGGAGTATGAAAAAGGAAAATTGCCTCGCAGGTTGTTCGCGCAGAATTTTGTTTTTTACTGCCTCTCGCCTTGAATCGAAGCGAGGTTTGTATCAACACTAACGGGAAATCGTTTTCTATCAAAGCTGACTCAAACGTCTACATCTGAAAGACATTCTCTCCTAAGTTCCTCCGCTTATTTCCACTTTTTTCTGTATCGCTCTCCGCCAAGCTTATTGAATGAACACAAGCAAAAACGTGTTTACCGACATCAACGGCAAAATATCACAGTCACGAACCATGTTAAAGACCACTAGCTCCAATCATTTAGAAATTATTAGCCACTTTGAGCTATCAACAAGATTTCGGTGAGAGCTTACGAGTTCATCAAGATTTTTTTAAAAACAGCAGCAAATTATTACACAACAATTTATTATCGCCTTGCACAGCGCGATTGTGGCCTGTTGTATACAATCTTACGTCGAAAAATATAAGGAATATAACATAGGTATGTCGGCAATCTGGAAAACTTCTGAGATCCGTCCCGATACCTGACAAATGACAAATACTCCGGAACATCGAAAATTTCTGGGCGACAACGCTATGCTAGTGGCAGGACGCGAGAAGTCGAACTGCTAGGTGGTTGGTGTGACGCGAGAGGCAGTGAGAAGAAAACGGCGCAGGCCGGGGAGAAATGGTAACTTGCGGTACATTGTCCCATGAGCTTCTACCAGTAGTGGAATTCGTGTTAATATATTCACACTAATTTCACTGTTTGCCATCTGAACGCAATACTACACGCCTGAGACCAGTTACTGTCTTCCGTCCAACACAGTACTTTATCACTCCTCTCATTCTGAAATATCCGATTTCATCTTTTGCATCTTACGAACACATCAACACTATTGAAGAAAAATGGTGGAACTTTTGAATAATAACAAAATTCTATTGAACCTCAAATATACATATCTGACAATAAACTAGAGGTGCTTATTAAGAAATAATGACATTGCTAACGACTCATGTTGAAACAGCGTTCACTTAGCCGATATAGATGTTAAATTCTATAATGGTCACATGCCGAGACTCGATTTTAACATAACGTTTTCTTGTAGTTCTCATAAAATTCCAGTTTGGAAAAACATAAGATTCTCATTATATTTTCGACTTCATCCCACTTAAACAGCTAACTAACTAACTAACTAACTAACAGATAACTCCCTTAATTTACAAACAACTTCAAGTCTGGACGGTCATTGGAAAACCCGTAACCATCCCTTTGATGGAAAATCGCATTTTATCGGTATAATGATGTTTATAAATGAGCGAAGGTAGGTGCTCTATCAATGTATAGCGATCACGAAAACTAAAAATTACGATACCGAGCTGAAGAATTGATTGAACCAACCAGTGCAAATTCGTGATAAAGAAACTAGCTGGGGGAATTACCAGTCTCTTGTAATTCATGCATAACTTCACATCTTGTAACACGCAATATTCACGTTGAAAGACGCGAGATTTAATTAATTTCGGCGCTCACGACGGGCCGGCAGCTCAGAGTCCATCTCAGGGCTTGTCGTTCAACATCTTCAGCACGTCAAGGGGCCGCACGGAAGTTGTCGTGACCTTCCACCGTTGGCGCTTTCCACAACGAAACCCCCTTTTACAATCTCTAACCAACCAACCAACTAGTTAGTTCGCGTAAGAATTTCCCTCAATTTTCTCGCCCCCGCGAGTCGTTCATTAGCACTCGGCAAACCTCGGGAAGCTTTTAGGAAGGCCCGTTTATGGACAATTTCACGGAAGCTGCAGATTGACCCAGAATGAACGACTGTCTGAACAAAACTGTGATTCTAAGCGTGTGAGTGCGAAAAAAAACCCCTTGACAAATGTTTAACACTAATATGGGCTGCGGAAAGAACCATTAAAAGGCCCTCTCTTTCCCACAGAATTGCATTCTTCTTTCGTCAAACACCAAACGAAAAAATAATGTGTAACACCCGAACTATATGACTGAGAAATACTCTAATTTCTGATAAATCCTAATTAACTATATTTACTAATATAGTTATGTATGATAATTAAATTTTTTTATTCATAATTGATTTCTAATGAAATTTATCATTTATCATGATGTGTGTATGTACTTTGGACACATCACCTCATTTCACGCTGCTTTTTGCGACTGCCACAATACCAGCCCTACATTCCCCTACTTCAAGGCCAGCCGTACATTCCCCCACCTCATGCTGACTTCCTCAAGTCCATCTTCCCCTACCTTGGTAAGACTGCCTCAACGCTAGCCCTACATTCCCCTACCTCGGGCAGACTGCATCAAGACCAGCCATACCTTCCCTCTACCTCGGGAAGACTGCATAAATGCCAGCCGTACATTCCCCCACCTCATGCTTACTACCTCAAGGCCATCTTCCCCTACTTCAGGCAGACTGCGTCAAGGCCAGCCATACATTCCCCCACCCCATGCTGACTTCCTCAAGTCCATCTTCCCCTACCTTGGGAAGACTGCCTCAACGCCATCCCTACATTCCCCTACTTCAAGGCCAGCCGTACATTCCCCCACTTCATGCTGACTTCCTTAAGTCCATCTTCCGCTACCTTGGGAAGACTGCGTCAAGGCCAGCCATACCTTCCCCGTACCTTGGGAAGACTGCATAAACGCCAGCCGTACATTCCCCCACCTCATGCTTAATTCCTCATGGCCATCTTCCCCTACTTCAGGCAGACTGCGTCAAGGCCAGCCATACCTTCTGCCCCTTCACTTCTCATATTTCAAATTGCAAATAATATCTTTACTGTACCATTACATTGTGTGTCAATATGAAAAACTCGTACTATGTTTCCTTAATTTAAACAGAGTTTTTTATTATTATGAACAAAGCTGAGCCATGAATGCACAGTGGTACGGCAACAATAAACCAAATAAATAATGATTGTGGAGAGCCCCCAGATTGGGTGGGGAAGCATATTCAACATTAAAACACTCACCAGCTTACAGGCTGGCAAACATGACAAATGCTACAACCCTCATTTCACCTGTTTCATACTACACCACAGACAACCATATAGTACCAATTTTGCTTGACATTCCAGCATTCAGATGACACATCAGCATGAAGTACATGGGTTCGGTAACTCAAATTGGGTACCACAAGTCCGACAGTGAGCATTCACTTTCCCAACACCTTTTACACCTTACTGCGATTTACGGTCACAAAAAGTGCTTGAAAGTGCCCGTAATCCCTCACACGGTTGCCCACAATAACAAGACACTCGGACTTTCGCTTATTACTATTTTCTTGTGAGATTAATATACCGTGTAGTGGTCATTGAACTACTAATGAGATGTCACTGTAATATAAGCGTTACTCAGTTACACGTATTGACTGGCTGCGGTAACATACGACTCTCGCTGGTAATACGTCGTACCTGCCGTCGTATCGGCCGTAACATCTTCCTTTGTAAGTAAAGCAGACTCTCGGAAATTGGTGAATACCGATACTTAAGTAGTATGTAGACACCCGTGAAAGGTTTCCTTTGCTTCAAATTCCTCAACTCACTCGGGGAATTCGTGCTATGCTTTACCTCTGGAACGTCTTCCAAAGGGCCTTTGCGGCGGTGCTCACATCAATATATTGTTACTCCTGAGGAGACTTCAAACGCGAGGGTCGTATCCCATCATCGAAATTGATACTCCGATAATTATCTCTGTATGTGTGCCAGTGGAGCATTATACCTTCGAAGAGCTTCATTCCGTTTCTGTGACTTCTACCGTCTGCGTTTCTCTCCACCAACAACGTCTCCGCTCTCTTGACCCAATAGAGCTTTCCTCTCTATGGTACTCGAACATCATCATCCAGCGACACCCTCACGCCTTTCGTTCGTTCTTCTACTTCGCCGTGATCATCGATGTCGTAGTAAAATAATTGAAAAAATCGATTTATGACCAAACTAGATTTATTCAACAGTAAGGTGGTGGGAGGGGGGATTAAGAGTGAACTCGTCGGACACTGTTGAAATTGGGGAATTCTAAGTGGAGCACTTCCACACTGGGCTATCCTTATAATCAAGGCCACAAAGGTGAGAAGCTTGAAGCCTGACAGTGATAAAAGCTGCTGAGGAAGGTTGTGCGATGTGTTGCACCAAATATATCTTTTTTATAATGTTGATGAATGAAACCGGTCGCAGTTTTGTCGCATTTACGTCGTGTTTGGTATCGTTTCCTTGGTATTGTTTGATGCCGAGTCGAATAGTACGGGCCTCAGAGATTCAGGACTGCTTCCAGATGTTCTCAGTCCGATAAACACCATTTGGGAGAATGGTCTGTGTGCTGAGCTTCTTTGCAAGCCCAGAAGAGCAAATATGATAAAGCAGACCGTAATATTGGTACCTCGATGAAGCAATTAACCTCAGAATTGACTTGTATGTGTGTTTTGGCGTAAAAAGAGCTGAGGAGAGGCGTACCTGCCTACTCGGCAAACCCGCCATGCCTGCTCCCATCAGACTGTTTAGATCATAGCAGATTAACGAGAGTGAGGTGTGAACTGCCGTAGCTGCTGTGAGCATGGATGGGAGATGAAAGAAAGCGTCTTCGTACGAGCTCTGGGTCACACAAGCCATAAGGAGGTGGCCAAGTGTGGGTTGAGAAATCATATAAGGGAAAGAGGGTTCACGAAAACATACTGAACGCTCAATCAAGGTGAAGTGCGTAGTGTGCTCTCAACATACTAAGCCTTGTTTTCAGTAGTGCTCAGAATACCGGAAGAAATGAGTTTATTGGCAGGCTTAGTTTGGAGTTCACTCTGGTCAGTAAGGTCAATCTTGCCAAGTCCGATTAGGCTGAGGGCAGCGGTCTGTTTCGTACCAATTTAGTTCGAGCTCATCCGCATAATTTCTTCACTCTGGTCTGTATTAATGACTCGCTCCGAATAAATTCATAAATGAATTACCACGTCATTGGAATTAGTTTGCTTCGGCTGAGCTCTTATTGGTCCACGGCCAACGTTTTTCCCCGTTTACTCAAATCTCACTATTACGCTGGATTCATCGCCGCCGTGAAATGAAGCCGAAGCGACGATCTCTCACCTCAGCAATTTCACTTTTTTCTATTATCCAATTTCCGAGCGTAACTTTTTCCGCCACTTTACCGTTATTTGCCCGTTAGCAAGTTTCCCGTTATTGGATTATGTAAAATCGTATTTTCAACGACCCGGCTCGGCACCGCATTACGTGGCGACGAGTTCAGAACATCCGGTGCGATGTGTAGCGCCTCTCTCGTCGCCGGTAACTGTTTTCTGAGAGGGAGAGTGTCGAGTGGCAATAAACAATATTATGAGTCGGGGATGTGATGGAACATCCTACGCATTGTTTCTGAATGAAAATTTGGCACGTCTTACTGCAAAAAGTGAAATATACGGCGTTCTTTTCGTCTGACGCGAAGGAAATTGTAGAAACATTTTAAAAAGAAATTACGGTTATGAGCCTTGCTCTCGTCTCATTCTCACACAGTTAGCAAATGTTTGGTAGTGCTAGTTGATGAGAACGTGAGATGGTGTCTGGAACTGTCTTTCCTTTAGAAATTTAACTTAAATTCATAAAACGAGTCGTTCATTCAGTTTTGACATCTCTGACTGACGCTCGGCATACCCATCAGTACTTTACACAATCGATCAGATCCGAAAAGCTATATTAACAGTTAGACAATTTTCTCGTCTATAGAATAACTCTCATATAGCTCACTTTGTGTTTACCCTTCCCACATTCACTACCTCCACATACGAATTGTGACATTCACCCCACAACTTGATATGTTGCCCTCCGACACGACTGTACACCTTGTTAATTGCCGCTTGTCCCTAGAAATGATGTTTTCCAGTTCTCAAAGGTAATGCAGTCGATCAGCGTCACAAAAAAGTTTGATCAAATCTAAAGAGACTGTTTGACGCAGGCCAAAGGTTTTTGTCCTCAGGAATACTACCTGCACTAACAGGAGTCCCTAGCCCTTAACAGCGAAGTAATTGTTTCCCCGCAGACCTTCGCACATGCGGGAATTCCACATCCGTGGCTGGACATTACGAAATGTCATTTCCTCTTCTCGTCTTCACATTCCTCTCCATGACAGACAGCTCCTCCCAAATTCATTCACCTACAAACTCTCGCGAAAGTCACTCTTCTCCTTGCACTATACAGGTTGCTATCTCTTTCAAAAAACTGTTTCCCGCACTGGTTCACGCATATTACGAGTCGTCACCTTGTGTCACCCTTTAGCACACAAACTCTACTCACTTCATTGCACATAATACTGTCCTCCTCACGCTCCCCGAATTTCAGAGGCCGTCAGAAGGCGAACAATCTCTCGGTTTGCTATTCAGTATTCACAGGTGTAAATTACCATCAATGAAGCATTTTTACAGCCAATCGTGGAATGAAAAGACTCACAATTGTCCGTCCCTGATCGAAAATGGCGAGGGAAACGCTTACCTGGAACAAAAAACACAATAATGACTACAAATTTACATAGTTAAACACGCTAACATTTATTCCTCAGAATTATAAATCTTTCAAATCTCTTCATTCAGATATTTTATCACTCTTTCCAATGATCCAATGTGTCAAAAATTCATTGGATGTGAAACTAAGGAAACCTAACTAAGGTTTTACTTAGAAACTGGGATTGCACAGGATTAAAGAAAGCTGCGTTAGGCGTTGGTAGTGTTACAGGCACGATTGGAACCAGCGGTGGCAACAGAACCTGCAAGATCAAGGGCTCCACTCGCTGAAAGGTCTTCCGCAAAAGTCGAATTTGGAAGATGAACAATGACTGCCAACACCCCTTTCCATTGGTAGGACCACCGAACTGAGTGGACTTTTCTGCTGAATTAATTTTTGAGGTGCATGACCCTGCTACGGCCAAGCACAAACCGATATCGAAATGATGCTTCCCAGCACATCGCCGGACTATTTCTCACATTATGTCAGGCCAGGCCCATTATCCTACAGGCATTTCTGCTTGATTTCCCCACTTTCCAATGCTTGGGAGGTGCAAGGAGCGGTATCCCACTCTTGCAGTCTGGGCTGCGGAACATAATAGCCACCATCGTGTAAAGACTTATCTCCTCGACACGGTCTGTCAGACGCAGCCTATCGTTCCTTCAGCAGAAGCCCTGGAAGGTGTGTTGTGTAGCTCACCTCACCTTGTCGAAACACCAGCCATGACCGTATTCCCCTGATGAATCGCCTCGTTCATCTTTGGCGGCTCTCCAGGAACCATTCCTCCTGTCAGTCGTTCCACTCTGTTTAATCCGCTGCGTCTGGTAGCTCGCCTCTTCTTAAATATTCTTTGGCGCTCTGCTGTCTGGTGATGTACTGGGCTGACTCCCGTGATAAAAAAAAACTGCTGGCTCAGAGACGATCATGTACGCGGAGGCCACCATCAGCACTCCTCACCGCTACACCGCCTCCATCTTCTTCCTGTACTCATCAATGTACAGGGAATCTGCCCATACTTCTGAGCCATAAAAGAAGAGCAGGACATGAGCAACCTCCTCCTGCTCGGCTTCAGGGCCATCCACGTTCGCCAGCAGCCAAACGGAAATATATATAAGATTCAAGGCCAAGTGGCCTACTGTTGTAAACTGACTCAGGAACCATTTCATCACAATAGCAACAGTTTTCTGAAGGCATCACGTTTTCAGAACTTAATAATTATCCTTCGTAATTGCCAACAATAGCGATTCCTGTGACAATTATCGTTAGAGTATATTTAGTTGATAAAAGCAGTCATCAGTCGAACAAAGAAAACGAATGAAATATTGTCAGGTGGACTTTCGCACTTCAGCCGGACTGTCCCGAAAAATAATGCAAGTATTCTCCACAGCTTCCACATGTTTTCAATTTTATTTACACGTTGACCTAACAACAGGCCATGGAAACGGATTCGTTCTTACCCAAAGTGAACGGATCGTGCAGTAAAATATTTTTGACACGTTAATAACATTCTGTACGCTGGTCTGGAATATTTACGCTCAATATGAAACGGATTAGCGACGCTATTATAAGAAGCAGTTCACTTCTCTGCGGCTTGTGGCGAACTCACTCAGTGGATGTTCTTGGTGCGAAGATCAAAAGTGGTAACTACGCGTTGAAATTTACTGGTAAGTTCCCTTGGGAAATGAAGTGAATAGGACAATGTCAAATAGAGGTGGAGGTTCCGTCAGTCACTTGTGGACCACGGGAAGAAACCATATAACTAGAGTCTTCAGAGGCCCAGTTTCTAGCCTCATGGTGTACAATAGACCACACGAACTCTTCTTCATTCTGTCGGTGGACCACTTCTACCAGCAAACTAATGAGAAGTTGAATAGTTAGTGTTAAAATTCGCTCTGATTATTCCTGTTACTAATTCACGCTCAGCGGTCTTTCGCTATGCCTGGACGGTGAGTAGCCCGGGAGCTACTTTAATAGATTTCCCACAGAGATTAGAATGCCACGGGTATTTGTTTGTCGAAAAGAACCGGACGTTGATTCCTACGGTTAAGTTGACGTAAAATGCAGTGCTATATTTCCGCACTTCTGCAGAAATGCTCAAGTACAACTGCAAGCTGATACGCATTAACTCACAATACCTATTAGAGTTGGTTTTGAGAAAATTTCAATTATGAACTTACGTTCGTCGCAGAATCTACTTTTGAGATGTATTTTGAAACTGTTGGGGAAAAAAGAAGTGATATGACCTGCGGATAGATATAAAGTTTGAGCTTTTGGTGTAGCCATTTCCTCTCTATCGCGTTCAAAGAAACACACACACGCACACAGATTATTTCCCCAAATGGTGTTTTTTGGACCCACTAGGTCTTACAACGTAAAGATCTGGGGGAACTCAACATTTTTTCTTCAGCCAGTAACCTTCCTTTTCACATTGCCAAGGAAAGAAAAATTTGGATTTTTTCGAGAACGAAAAAATCGGTGTGCACGTGAACGCGATTCACAGGCAACGGCCGAGGTGAATCCACTCAAATTTGAAAGAAAGCCTGAAAATCCCCGTGGGACATCACAACTTGAGTATGAGTGACCGTAACTAACTAGTTATCATTGCGATCGAAACGACAAATATTTGTTTTCTCAATATCAACACCAATTTGTCTCATACTCTCAGTTTACCGTCTCATGGTTACGTGCGGGTTGGGCCGTCGAGTTTGAGCTAGTTGGTTGTTAATTTTCCTATCAAATTTCATCAATGCTGATCACATTTTCAAGTTATTCCAACGCTAACGTATCGGATAGTTCAAGGAACCCGGTTCGTTCCGGAAACAGCCGATTTTGAATAAGAAAACGTCCAAATAAGAAGTAGTTATTGACGAAGTGAAAAGTAATTATAGTAAAAAGTAAAATGGGACGTTCGAGGTATAGGTCTTCTTCTTGTTTTTAACACATATTTTTAATTGGCCTTTTATTGATGACGTACGGTGGCTAATATCCGAACGTGAGGCCCTTAATTCAGAAGCAGTTAGAGAGTAGTGGAGCAAAGTTGTAGCGCCAAGTTTCAACCACAGCAAAAGTTGTTCTGAAGTTGTGACTAACGGGGCGATCAATTTTCAGACCGAATTCCCGTGAAATCTCGTCTTTAATAAACCCCTCAATAGCAACGGTTTTGGGAGAAAGTGTTGCCATAACAAGGCGTTCTCTTCGAAATAACATGGTGAACTCATAACTTTGAGTTGTGCATTTATTCTCATGACGACCTGGGGGTTTTGATAGAGATTGAACAACACACGAATTTAAATTCAAACAACCGGAAACGATAATTATGGAACGTTACATTTAATCAATTGTTGAAAATTCCCTTGATAGGTCAAGTATTGCTAGTAATCTCATTTATCCCCGAGTAACAATGCCTACAGGCGGACACTAATAAAATAATCAATGCTCCTATTAATCAATCCCCAGTGGCAGCTAACCTATTTCTTCCACAAATGAAAGCGGCGTACCTCGTCATCAGTCCTTTCAAATAATTACCCCCGTATGTACTGCGAGTACACTGGCGGGAGAACAAAAGGAGTTGACGGTTTAGCACGCTATTGCGAGTAGGCTCTGAGGACTTCTTAAATAACCTTTCAATGTGAAGCTCATCATGCAATGAAAGTTTCACAGCTGACTAAGTCTGTTTGGTACGACGTTGACATAATTCTCAACAATCAAGCTAGTTATGCATTTTACATCGTTTTTCGCTTCTTTTTGGGTCTGGAATGCCGGATGGAAAGTTATGATGGGCTGAAACGTAGACCGCAAAACACTACTGGGAGAAATGGGTCTGAGTGTGTATGTGTGTGAACACGACTGATTGACGACAACAGTATGACTCTGCAGTCCATTGGCTTGCAGTTCATTGTGAAACGCCATAATAAAGGAATGAGCAAAATCCGTCCATAAAAGTGCAGTTATAGTGATCAAAACATCAAATATTTATTTTCCAACAATTTTAGTGGATTTTTTGTATCGACAGCTCCAGCTAAATGAACAATACAACGTATGAGATTCGTACTCCGGATGAATGGGTCATGTAAGATTTATTCAACACATGAAA
This sequence comes from Pachypeltis micranthus, assembly GCA_020466155.1. NCBI lineage: Eukaryota > Metazoa > Arthropoda > Insecta > Hemiptera > Miridae > Pachypeltis > Pachypeltis micranthus. The sequence continues at coordinate 27,777,436 of CM035774.1, read as the reverse complement.
ATAGTTAAATGTACAATAACATAGGTTGAATATAATGGAATAGTAAAATACAAAGCATGAAACTAACTTGTAAAGAAGATATCAAAAACACATGAACGTTCGAGTATGAACCTAATAATTCGGCACTTCTGTGTTCGAATCCGGATGGCAACTAACCGAACGAAAAGTGAAGCTGAGAACCGTAGCCCGCTGGGCGCTTGATTAAACACGAACGACAGCGTTCGCGTCGCCATCTGAAGTTCGGTTGAACTTTACAAACGAAATCCTCATCAATAGGAAATTGACGAGATGAGCACAATGGATTATCAATCATTCACGCAGTTATTCCCTTCTGAATCTCGTTCAAATGATACTAGCACTTCCAGAAACATTGAGGTGGTATGCCAATCAACTAGCAGATATTTCTAAATCATCTTCCAACACGAAGGTGGTGTACATATATGCACCCTTATAGATCTGAGGGGTAGCGTATTAGTCATCACCGCCAGTCACTCAGAAGTAACCCCCCCCCCCCGCAAGGTTTGCCTCGTTGCGAGCAATCACTAAAGCCACTCAAGGTGTGTGTTACCGTGACACAATCCTCGTGCACAAGGCCTTTTACCTGGGCAAAGTTGGCTCTGAGGTAGCAAACTAACAGTAATTCGAAAGAGAGTATTCGTTCAATCCTGGAGAGTGCGCTGCTGTGGATCACGACGGCGTACAAGATAGAAAGCATCCACTGAAGTGATCACTGACCAGTTACCAGTTGACTTGGCCATTAAAAGGGAGCTTCCCCCACTATGGGCCGAACTCCGTATAGACCTCTGAACTGAACTAAAACCTGCAGCGCATTAGATACATGGCAAGCGAGATAAGAATCCTCGTCAAAGGGTCATGTCAAGTATACGTTTTTTTTTCAGAGAACGTCTTACGATGAAGTGGGTTGAGCTTGACCACTGCACGAGCCAGTGTCTTATGGGACGTAAGCGCCCCTTCACTGTAGCTCCTACCACTCTCAGCGAGGGTTGTCGGAAGAGCAGCCGAACCTTCCAACTTCGGCTGCTACCAAGTAAACTTATAACCGTTTCACCTGGTCCACGAAACAGGTTTTGACAAAATCACAGTAAGATTTTCTTGCATTGACAACCTGTCGTAGTTTCACAGGTCCTGGGTTCAGTGGATTCTTAGGGAGTGCTTGCGCTCTTGCATGATAATGAAACCGACTCATATAGCTCTCTTATGAGGATTCAGGAACAGCCATTTTGCTATGGAAACGCACACATCCTATTTTCACTTTTAAGAAAGTACAAATAAGTTGATACTTCTGGTTGATGCTAATCCCATTTGTTAAATGACTAGTGACCAGAAGGGGAGCTCACTCGGATCTCAAATGGCCAGACTTTTCCAAAGACAGACGCCAATCTGTCCAGGATCCGAACACGGCCAGCTTGGAAGGGTCATACGCCCGGAAGGTGTTGTCTTACCTTCCCGTGGCAGGTGAGTGTGGAGTAAATTTCAAAATTAAGTTCTTTTAAACGAGTAAGGTGAGTTGCGAACAAACTAATTACAGCTATTCTTCCCCCTACTATCAGCCTGTTTAACAGCCAGCCTGTACGCTGCCAAAACTGTGACTACGCAGTTGATTGAGTCCATGGCACCCGCTAAAGACGTTCTCGCTATGGCTCAAGCCGAAGTGAAGCTTTCTACAGTCCCCGTCGGGTCGATGATTACAGTCAAATGGAGGGGGAAACCGTTGTTTGTGAAGCACAGGTTGGTCAGAAACTCATAATTGTCATATTACTTACTCCTAGGAACGCGCGTTTTGCGTTTTTACTTTCCTTGGCTCTATAAAGTAGAAAGGAAAGTTATGTAATCGGCTGAGAACTATTTTTTTGAGTTTTCTTCAGATCTTTACTTTTCTGACCCTACTGAGTACGAAAAACGCTATTTGGGAAAATGGTTTGTATTGGGCGCACAAAAGGGGGAGCTTCAGGATTGAAATAAAAATGAAACTTGGTGAGCGTGAGGAGGACTGTAATATATGTGCGGAATTGAGTTGAGTTAAAATTGAGCTGAGATGGTGTACAAATGGGCGGCACAAGGCTAGTACTCGGAACGCGTGAACTGGCGCGGGCAACAGTATGAGAGAGCGAGAAGTAACTGGGGCGATGGTTGGAAGCGGAATGATTTTGGAAGAGCTCTGTAATCGATAGAAAAATTAAATTTGGAGAAAGAAATAAAGAAAGGGGAAAACCTGGGAAAGGGGGCTGTTACTACCAACCGACTGCAGCTGAGGGATTCCCGCAGGTGAGGGGCAGGTATTGAAATAGTCGGAGACTATGACGCGGGGAAGTCCAAGGTCAAAGACTCAAACCAATTTGGCGCTTTGAGTCGAACAGTCTGTGAGTGTGTGTGTCTGTGAACGACTTTAAGAGAAAACGATCGTATCAAATCAGCTCAAACTTGATATCTAGCCCGCAGGTTACCATGGAACGCCATAATAAGGGTATGAGCAAAATCCACCGAAAGTTAACTATAGTTATCACAGTGATCGAAACACCAATTTTTTTCTCAAAAATAGCTCTAACGATTTTGATTAAATTTTTTATATTGATAGCTCTTAATAAGGCAATTATGCCATAAAATTCTCATCCGTGGGAAAATGACGACAGCAGCACAATAAATTATCAAAATTTTCTACGAAAATCAGTTTTAGCGCGGTTTTTACTTTCCGCTACCCGAAGGGAAGGAAAGTATAGTAATCGGCCCAAAAAAAAAATTTGGGTTTTCTTCAGATCTTTACGTTTTGAGGCCTACTGAGCCTAAAAAACCTAATTTCGGCGCGTGGTCCGTGTGTATGTGTGTGTGTGTGTGTGTGTATGTGTGTGTGTGTATGTGTGTGTGTCTGTAGTTCGATTTGCGGGAGAACGGCTCATCCGATTGAGCTGGTTCTTGTTTTGTTTTGTTCGTTATTTTTTGTAGACACCAAAATAAGGTTATGGACGATTTCGGCCGATGGGAAGGGGTGGGGGACGAAAATATACCAAAAACTAGGGTTTTTCGCATTTTTCTCGAAAACAGCTCTAACGATTTTGATTAAACTTTCAAATTATCTCCTACTAGTTAGTACAAAACTTTTATTCTCTATACATATCTCCATGAAAACACGGTGAACGGAGATATAGGCCTATGAAGGACAAAAAGGTGTTTTACGCTTTTAGGCAAAACGGCTACAACGATTTTCACCAAACTCACAGGGTGTTTTCAAATAGTTAATACCTACATATTGTTCTCAATAAATGTTCTTGTGACAGTTCATTGAACAGAGATAAAAATTAAAATGTGTCAAAAATAACGTTTTCGAACATTTTCGTAAATTCAGGGTAACTTTTTCACCAGATGTGATAAATCCTAATGGAATGTCTTTTGGTTACCCATACCAACATTTCGTTCTCCATAATTATTTCTGTATATATATGTTGAACGGAGATATAAGCCAAGTTAACTGAGAAAAGGAGATTCGTCGAACATTAATTGATCGGTATTTCAATTTTCTCAAAAACGGCTCTAACGATTTCGATCAAACTTTCGGAGTACTCTCAGCTAACTAGTCCCTACATTTTGTTCTCTATAAATGTTCCTGTAAAAATGCGTTGAACGAAGATATAGCGCCCGTCTATGTAGGTGGTGTTCGAAATTACGGGGGTGGCGGAAAGTTGTGTGTTGCTACGCACCAGATATTTTTCTTTTAAACTCCGCTGTAGTGTTACTAGACTGTTTAAAAAATATCTGGTGCGTAGCAACCCACAACTTTCCTTAGCTCTACGTCAATTCACTCGTGTGCAATCTTTTTCCACTTACTCAAGTCATTTATTACTCAGTTCATTCCCGAACGAGAACGAGCAGCACAATAAAGTAATGTGTTGTTTGACCAAGGTCAAATTTCGTAGAGCTAAGGAAAGTTGTGTGTTGCAACGCACCAGATATTTTGATATTAGCTGAGCCAAAATTAAACCCTATAAACCACAGGTATCATGATTGATGCAGGAATTCCATGATGGAATTGGAATTTAAGTTTTTTCGATAGTTCTGCAGAATTGAATGAGTTTTGGTGAATATGCCGGTACACAATTTGAGAAGTTATCGATTACCGTTAAGAATTTTTTTTGTATACACTGCGGTTGCATTCGCGTGCAACCAAGGGGTTTCAATGGTGTGTGGAGTGCTCCTTCTGTATTTACATTTGAATTAGAGGCCAAATCATGTGTGTTCTTCGATATTTAGTCACAAATAAACTTTTTCAATTTGTTGGAATAATACACTGCGAAATCCTCCGTGTAGATTGTGCAGAATGATAGCAGCCTTTTGGTCCATGGTGTTTATTTGGTTCTTTTTCCTCCAGTCAATTTGGGCTGAGATAGGTTTCCATTTTTCCATTTATAAGGGGACTGTTCGTAGATATATGTCTCAAAATGAAGTACCTCATAACGTTTAGGGGTGTAGGTACATCACATAAACATCACTTTTCAATTTGGTGTCGGGGATTGAGATAAAAAACAGCCTCAGCGTGGTACTGGAAGATTGAGTCTTCGCAACGCTCAAAAGAGCATTCGTGGCAATTTATCGACGATTGCCACAATGTCTGGTTCTACATTATTTGACAATGTGGATGCTGCCATTTGTTGCTTGAAGAGCGGAGAGTTAGACCGCTAGCAAGTTGCTGAACACCTCCTTGTGCTTCGAGCTAAGGTTAAAGATAGACGAGCGTGTTACTCATCAGTAAAATAGGTAGAAGAGAATCCACAACTCTTTTTAGCATCGATTGTATCTAAAAAGTTGAAACAACTACCTTTTCCTACTAATTGATTCTATGTAGAACGAGGATCTCCAAAAATAAACAGCCGACATCATGCAAAATTCCCTCCAAACGAGTAAGTTTCGAAAAGCCTTCATGTCTCAGAATACACTGTACTTATATTTGACCTGTAGTTTTATTTGAAAGTTAATAAGTAAAGATTCAAAGCAGAGATTGGGCAGTTACAGAGATTAGCTAATTATAAAATGTCTCAAGAAGAAACCCTTCAAGAACTGACCAAACCATGTTGACGTTCGAATCAAAATCGACGCCGCCTCATCATTTCATCTGCTGATTGTACGGATTGGATCGTGAGTACGTTCGAGCAGCCAACCAACTGAGCTTTCACATTGTTCCTCGTGCATGTTTTTTTGAATGAAGAAAATTCATCAATTTTTCCTTTTATCGATGTTTTTCACAAGTTTATTTTAGGTCATTCTTTGTCTACAAAAGTTTTAAATTTTCTGAGCTCTCAATTCAACAAAAAAATGCTATGGTTAACTTTATTTGATATTCAAACTTCGAGATGTTAAATTATGTTGAGTTTAAAAAGGGATAAAAACTTGATAGAATGTATGTGAATAATTTCGTTAGTATAGAATCTGTTGTACTACCAACTTCTCAGGTTGGATGGAAGAGAGGCCCTTGTGTCTCCAACCCCCTAAATAAAACAGTTCATTCATTTATCAGCCTCTGAGGCGAAGCTGGGACTTGGCCGAGAATGTTTAGGTTGAAGTAGTAAAAGGAATAGAAGGATGGGTGGGTACAGGAAAGGATGATTACGTTATGTTTCGGATGTTGTTACTTACATTGTGGCGCGATTGTAAAATAACAGCTGCCCGAAGTGCCTTATAAAAGGATGTGATCTCACACTTCATCTGTGACCTTCAATCAAATTGGAGGGAATCGTTTATATTGTACCAATAGCAAAAGCATTTAGGATGTTTTTGGATCGCATGATTAAATACTTAGTAGCGAAAGAGAACATTTCAGACTTTGCAGACCGAAGAAAGCTATCAGTTGACCAACTGTTAAACCGAAACACTGCACATTATTACTCAACGGTTTTGTTGTCATGCATAGCACGATTGCGACTCATCCTACTCAAGTCAACGTCGAAATACATTGAGAATATAACATGGGTATCTAAACAATCAAGAAAACAACAATTCATATGCAGTCAACTGTGTAGAGCACTTCCGCGACCCATCCCATTTGATTCAGCACCGAAAAATAATAATAAACGGTACGAAACACGACCTGACTATAACGGTAGTGGACTTTTTTTAGGCGGCTTGTCAAGGTGATTGGTGGTTGTAAAGAATGGGGAGGCAGTGAGAGAAACGAGCGCAGGCCAAGGAGAACAGATAGATTTCACTGCATTTTCCCGCGAGGTCCTTGCGCCAGTAGAAGTTCATCACTATGTTTCCAGTGAGTTCACTATTGCCCATTTACAAGCGGTACTGAACCTCTGAGAATCCTCCTCAACATTGAAAAATACCTAGGAGACGATACCAAACAGGATGAAAATGCGATAAAACTGACAAAGTTTCGTTTTCACCCACCGCGGATTATGTCTGATCGAATTGACGTGCAGGAAGGCACAACTAGGTGCTAAATTGAACTTTTGGGTGGAAGAACGGATTTTTTTTTGCACTACGTTAAAGGCAAAATATGGCATGGTCTTGAAGTCTCAAATTTATTAGGGGAGGGGGGGGGGCTGTAAAATGTTCACGGCCCCGAAAATATAGGTTTATTATGTATTCTGAGCATTCAAGGTCTATTTGTGATCTTATGATGTATGACCTCTCATTGAATATAACTGTTTGGGCGGTTGTATGTGGAGCAAGTCCAGCAGCCTTGGATGTACAACTTTTGAAAACTAGGATTGAGAGGATGAGAGGGTTAACGTGTATCATATGTTAATGTACATTACCCGAGATACGGATTTGAGGTCTAGGGCTGGCAACGTCAATTGTAAAATACGATGAATGATGTAAGCTAGCATATGCGTGTTGTAAAGGAAGGGGGTATGGTCACTCTATCTATTGGATCCCTTCATCGGCCGGAGAATATCTGCAGCACTATTAAGTCTTCCACTTATCGGAAAACCTAGTCTTCCAGGGATCCCCGACATCGTCGCACTCGTCTTTCTTCTGCCAACTTCTCTCCGTCTTTCCATTTCGCCACCACCTGGTCAGAACGTTCCCTTCATTTTATTCTAAGTTAATTTCTATGTACTAAATCGTTAGTTCAAACTTTTCTCGTTAATATAATTCCATTATTTTGTCTGAGTAGAGAAAATAGGTCTGTTTTTTCTTTTTGTGTTTTTCAACCCTTTCTCAAGCTCAGTACAATCGTACTATTTAAATTTATTCGCAAGTCGTTAAAATGGACGAAGTTACAACTACGTGAAAGTTGTTTCCAGTTTAATTTGATTGCGTTAAACGTTTGACTTCAGGGCGATGGAGGACGTTGAAAAGGAACGCAAAACCCCCTTGTCGATGCTGAGAGACCCCGAGAAGGACGAAGACCGTGTCATCAAACCCGAATGGCTGGTCGTAATCGGAGTTTGCACCCACTTGGGATGTGTCCCCATATCCAACGCAGGTAAAAAAAAAAAAGAAAAAAAAATGACTAGGGAAATTGCACATTCACGACCTTCAACGCCGAGCGAGTCTTACGACTAGGCATTTACGGGCGCCAGTCTTGACTTGTTGGCAATTGCACCGGAAAATTGCTTTTTAGCAGCTCTGAAATTATAATGATTCAAAATAACAATAAATTTCGAAGAAATATAAATAGGAATAATACGCGAATGACAAGTATAGTCCTGAACTCATTATGGCAACTAAATATGTTTTCCAGGGGCATTCAGGAGTAAAAATACAATGAGAGCTTAACAAACTTTGTATTTCAGCTCGTCCGCGTTCTGAGTCCTAAAAACATCGTTTAGGAAAACGGTTGTGTCGTGGCTTTCTACTCCCTTAAGTGTTGTTCGTGTCTGGACCCAATGTAATAAATAAATCAGACAAAAACCTTTAAACTCACCTTAGATCGTGGATAAACTGAAGAAAATAAAGAAATAACGAGTTCAATAAATGAATTGAACTCCGTTTTCAATATTAATTCAAAGCAACCTTATAGTTCGGATCGTGATAAAAGCCAATAAGGGGACAAGGGATTAATACGCCAGGGACTGCTCACCCTTATCCAACAATATTAAAGCGGTTGGAGTGCTGAAACCATAATCTGGCTAACGGGAGAGACTCGATTAGAACCTATCGCAGTACTCGCGAAAATCAGAATGAAAGATGGCCCTCGCAATTATCGTCTCGGAGAGCCGAGCCCTCTCTTTTCAACGGGACACTGCCGGCCAACCGGTCAAGTGGCCAAGGAACGTGTGCACCACATATTTTTCTTTGTAGGATAGAAACTACATCTTTTACAAATCCCTGCCAACCGTATTCCAGTAATTTGTGTAATACCACAAACTTGGTTCGTTGTGAAGTCAACCCTGCACGGCTTCATACATCACACATCAACGAGCCTGTTCTTGGACTCTCATGAGAGAGTTATATCAGTTCATACAACACACGATTGGATAAGAACGTTTCATGACAGACACAGACACTAATGTAATTGTAAGAACAAATGCTAGAGTACTGAAATTAAAGTCCAAATAATGTTAACCCCCAAAGCTGAAAGCAACACTGGGCTATTTAGGCAATGAAAAAATTGATGGTCGATTTACAGAAACGGTTGTTGAGAAACATTGGAAGTTGAGTGATGCTTTGCAAACTTTTTTTACAACCTATTTTTTGTGAACCAATATGTACGACTATTGAGCTCCGCTCTGGCCGAATTCGTTTATTGCGCTTAGTCCTAAGGGGATATCCAACTCTTCCTGATACAATGCCTTTGGCTCTTTCTGCCAACAAAAGGCTTGATGATTATTTCTGAAGCCGACAACAGATTTTCCTATTTGGAGTTTCCAAAACGTTCACTTTCCACTACACGCTCAATAACCAGCCTTGACCATCCCTAATTACAAGCTTTCTGCTCTCGGTCGAAACCAGTTCACCTGTCCAGAAGCCCCAAAGCAACTCTGCACTCACTCTCACTCATATCTCTATCCTGTCTCGAGTCTAATTACTGCCGTTTCTCACGCTCTCATCACATTCACTAATCTATTCTTTGAGCTCAACTTCAAGCTTCCCCTCTCGTGCATCCAACAGTCACTACAACTCGAAATCCTCGTTACAGGTGATTACAACGCATTTTACTGCCCTTGTCACGGCTCCCACTACGACCATTCGGGAAGAATCAGAAAAGGACCGGCGCCGACGAACTTGGAAGTGCCTACGTACGTGTTCATCAATGACGAAACGATTCTAGTGGGATGATTTTATCTTCTTGATACACTTTCGTCCAGATATTGTTTCGTTCATTCGTATTTGAAGTACTTGGTTTATTGAGAACATTATACCTACATCTTTGGTTTCAATAATACCCCTATCTCAGTTAATTTTTGATTCGATAAATAGATTTCATGAGGGCATGAGTTCCACAATAATGTTTCAAGGTGTCAGAAATGTATCTTAACTACGCTTTGTAACGAATAGTAAGCCTCAACTCAGCCAGGGTTCGGCGTGTTTGGAAGCTAATAACACGATCCCAGCACAGTTATGTTTTTTTTAAAGAGATGTATTCAAGAACTTAGGTTACTACTGCGTAGCAACAATATGCCTGCAGAAGACGGTTATATTTAATCTACACAGCACGAACGTGGGAGCGAGACGTATTCTATGAGCAGTTTTCGAACTAGGTATCTGATTCATTTATATCGCGTTTCAGTCCACCCTTAACTCATATTTGAGTCCGAAAAATACTTAGTGTCCATAATAAAGTTTGCCATTATTGCAGTAAGACCTATTTCAACGCGTTGAGGACCAATTTCGCTCACTCTTACTTTGGAAAACCCGTTGATCTGCTGGCTAAGTATTGAATTTGAGCCGTTTTGGTTAAGCCGTTCATTTTCAGTTGCGTTTTTCGCAAATTTTTTCTTCTAAGTTTACCTCGAGTTGAGAGACGATGGCATCCAAAAAACAAACTGAATAAATACGGATTAATGAAATGGAAAGTGGAAAGTGCGGCAAGACTTCTTCACGCCTCCTCCAGGGTAGAAGGATTGGGAAGGGGGGGAAAGAAAGGTTAGAACGCCCATAAGTGGAGATACCAATTGAGCAACACGCGGGTGGTGATACATCGAAGAACGCCCGTCGACACACACAGCTGACGCATCTCCACAGCGATTTCCATCGTGGAAACAGAGGAATCCTACAACCCTGACGTTACATGCTTTCTCTTCACTTACTCTCAACACCACCTTACGAAAATCAGTTCCGGTATTTTCGCGTTTCTGGGCTTGCCAAATGAGCGCGAGATTCCGGCTTCCGGGGGCCATTTGAACACCCAGAAGAAGTGGAATACGGCGCTTGCCAAAACACGAGTTACTTGCTTCATTGCTTGCTTCAGCCTGTGTCAGTGACTCGAACTACAGTAAAAAACCCCTCACCTTCGTGTACCCCTACCTTATCTGATGACTGTTCCTGAACCCTCGACGAGGGTTATATCAGTCGTGGAAGTTGCGGTTTCGCTAATATGCTAGAGGCTGAAGCATCCAGGGAACTCAGACCAGCGGAGGTACGGCAGAGATGTGGTCGTGTACACACACACAGAAAATTTAACACGCATACTCGTAAAGTTAGAACTAATATTTTGTTGCAGCCGCAGCTCTCCGAAGTCTGCATCGATTCTCGATTTTTGACCCAACCCGTCCCGGAAAAGAATGGTATCGCCCAAATGAGTCATGAGCTCATCAAATGTAATAACCTTTTGTGCAACATTTATCAATAATATCGTATACGAACGTGCAGATACTACGTTTTACTTATTATTGTCGAAACATGTAAGTTAAAAAAAAATGCTATTGGAAAAAACCCCTTCGGATCATGTAGATACACGTATAATACGAAAACTATCGACACTCCATCACTGCTTCTAGCGTTGAAAATCAAACGCACTCACCAACACACCGAGAGCCGAATTGAGCGAGAGAAGCACGAAGCCTAACGATCTTCCACGCTCTCGCAGCGTTAGGTTCGCAGTCCTGGCAAACGTAGGAGGGCACGCGAGATCCCATTAAAACCACCAGAATCAAAGAGAAATGAAACGACGCGTTACATGAGCTCTAAAAGAACCAATATTACGGAGCTGCGCCCGTCTCATACTTTGAAGTGTGAATGAAAAATTGTTTGCGGAAAAAGGTGCCCGCGGTCGGCCGCCGCTAAACGGTCGGATCTAAACTTTTAATTTCTCTGTTTATGGCTGCCTCAACTGATGGAGGGGGGAAAGGTCGTGAACGCTCGAGAAGCTGTAAAAAAACGGTTCTGGCAAGATCTACCAAAGGATACTTTTTTCTTTTTGAAGACTGATAAAAACTGGTTAAATGGGGAATGAAAAGAGCTATTTCAGAAGATGAAAGTCAAATGAAGGAATGACGGCAAAAATATAATTCAGGAATGTGCGCTTAGGAAAAAAACAGGAATGGGACGAACTATAGAGTCACTGATCATCACTTCCTACATTCAATTTACCAAACTGTAGAAATGACTGAGATAAGTTTTTTCAACTCCAAGCAAACATAAAAGGCCTTGACAATGGCTTTTAGTGGTTCAGCCTGAGCATAAGCGCGGTTAGTATGGAAAAGGTGCTGACTGGCTGAATACGTATATATCTGACGGCGATAGTATTTAAATGTAAACGTTTGGAACATGGGATGTCCCTTTACGTTGGGCCTATTGAGCCGATATCCCTGGCCTAGTAAAATACGCCATACTAACCAAAACGTTTCAACCGCCTGGATGCGAGAGCAGGGGACTCGTATTGGATGTCACCGCACAATCATTCAACTGCCTCTGGTGTTGCGCATCTGCGTTTGGTACATATTTGTCAATTTTGTCGGTGTATATTGATTTGGATTTTCAGTACCTCGCACTCGTGACCCTCATTCTTCTTGATGATTCTCTCATAAACATTAAGATCCAGGATCCCTTTCAGAGGGTGGTAAAATATCTGGTGCGTTGCAACACACAACTTTCCGTAGCTCTACGTCGGTTCACTTTGTACGTGGCTAATTCTATTCAATTAATTCATTTATCACTCAGTTAATTTGAACTTCCTCAAACAAAGGTTTACGGCCGCAGAAAGCGGTAGCGCTTACAGTTCCGGAATTTATTGTGCTGCTCGTACTCATTGCAGGACCATTATTGAGCAATTGGTACACAGATAATTAATGAGGCTCTAAACAAGATTTTTTTAAAAAAGGATAGTAATCACTTGTGCAGAGTTATTGGAAAATAACTGTCAGAACTGGTAGTAAGCGAAACGGCGGTAGTTGAAATTCAGGAATTTCTGGAGTGAGCCCCATGTATCTCATGAGCATTTTTAAACACTCACCCTTTAGGTATTGGATTGGACTACAATACCAATTTTTTAAACATTCTACAAGAATTCCAGCGGAGTTTATAAGGAAAAAACTGCGCGAAAAACGCTTTTGGTCGAAAATTTTGATAATTTATTGTGCTGCTCTCGTCATTTTCCCACGAATGAGAATTTTATAGTATCATTGCCTCATTGAGAGCTATCAATATAAGAATTTTATTAAAATCGTTAGAGCCGTTTTTGCGAAAAAAATTTGGTGTTTTGATCACTATGATGACTATAGTTAACTTTCGGTGGATTTTGCCCATACCCTCATTATTGCGTCCCATGGTAACCTGTAGCCTAGACATCAAGTTTCAGCTGATTTGGTACGATGGTTTTCTCTAAAAACTGCGCTAAAATCGATTTCGTCGGAAGTTTTGGTAATTTATTGTGCTGCTCTCGTCATTTTCCCACAAATGGGAATTTTATGGTATAATTATCATATCAAGAGCTACCAATATAAAAAATGTAATTAAAATCGTTAGAGCCGTTTTTGAGAAAAAAATTTGGTGTTTTGATCACTATGATGACTATAGTTAACTTTCGGTGGATTTTGCCCATACCCTCATTTTTGCGTCCCATGGTAACCTGTAGCCTAGACATCAAGTTTCAGCTGATTTGGTACGATGGTTTTCTCTAAAAACTGCGCTAAAATCGATTTCGTCGGAAGTTTTGGTAATTTATTGTGCTGCTCTCGTCATTTTCCCACAAATGGGAATTTTATGGTATAATTATCATATCAAGAGCTACCAATATAAAAAATTTAATCAAAATCGTTAGAGCCGTTTTTGAGAAAAAAAATATTTGGTGTTTTGATCACTATGATAACTATAGTTAACTTTCGGTGGATTTTGTTCAAACCCTTATTTTGGCGTCCCATGGTGACTTTCGAGCGAGATATGAAGTTTGAGCTGATTTGGTACGGTGGTTTTCTCTAAAAATCGTTCACAGACACACATACACACACACAGACTGACACACACACAGATCTGTTTCTTTATTTCATGACTGTACCTAAACCCTCGACGAGGGTTATATCAGTCATAGAAGTTGCGGTTTCGCTAATATGCAAGAGGCCGGCCCCTGCAGCATCCACCGAACTCAGACCTGTGGAGGTACGGCAGGTATGTGGTCGTTAGCCAGTCTCACCGTAGAGAGCTGTTGCCCGTGTGTTACCGCGCGGAGGTGACCACCTGAGGAATCCCGTACCATCTGGGAGTAGTTCTTAATCTGGTTCCCTACCTGATCTTACTGTTTACTTGGGTGGCAAGTTTCAAAAGGACTGATCAACTATAACCACGTTTCTTAGCCATTACCTTCTTTGCGAACTTTGCAAAATGGTTATAGGCTTCCTTTGTAGCAGTCAAAGCTGCTAAGTTCGTTTGCCCTCTCAACAACCGTCGCTCACTGTTGTAGAGACTACAGTGGAGCAGCACATGGTTTCTTGTTTCCTCCGCACTGGAGGCACAAGACGTGCATAATGGAGAGTCTTTCAGAGAAAAGAAGTGGAGCCGCGCATTGAAGTCACCATGTCCCGTGAGGAACTGGCTCGTCCAGTGGTCTGGTTCAACCCATTTTCTAGAAAGACGTTCACGGATGTTGGGGAAGAACTCATACGTATCACTGACACACACACACACACACACACACACACACACACACACACACACACACACACAGACACACAGACCATTTTCCCAAATAGTGTTTTTCGGACTCAGGGGGGTCTGAAACGTAAAGATCTGAAGAGAACTCAAAATTTTTTTTTCAGCCGATTACATAACTTTCCTTTCTACTTCGTAGAGCAAGGAAAGTAAATAACTTTCCTTTCTACTTCGTAGAGCAAGGAAAGTAAAAAACGGATGTGCAGTACGCCTTTTTCAAACGGATTTTGTGATTAAGGAAATGTTTACGGGGGAATGACGTCCACAAATTGCTGACTAGTTCTCAAAAGCAGAATGCTCCCACTAAAGAAGAATTATTCCTGCTTCTCCCTATAAATGACGGACCACCACAATGGAATGATTCGTCTTCCAAATTACGCAAAAACACCACTGAAAAAGTGACCTTTATTCGATCTCCGTTAAAATACCAACAACGTAGCGCATTAGCTGCTCACAACATTGCAGCCCACCCTCGCTCCAAGTAAAACCTCGGTTTTTTCCTCGCGACAGTAAGACCTTAAGTGCCTCCGCTAACGAAGGAACGAGAGCCGGGAGAAGGGCGTTTCAACGGATGAACGAAGCTCCTCTCGAAAGCTGCGATGAAGGGAATAATTTGTCGACTCAGCGGCCCTGACCCTGGCCTCAATTAATGAGGAGCTTACATCCGTCCGAATTTACATGATTCGGATCAAAAGCTTTCATCCGTCTGTTGCCGCGGGAATGCCGCATCAATTTTTCAACTCGGAGGGCTTCGAAATATTTTTGGGACTTTCTCTAAATCGTGCGGAGCTAGCTGTTGTTTTTCGAGCTGGGCACATACAACCATTGTTCGTAAGTGTTACTGACGAGCGATCTTGGAATGATCTAATCATCGTTTGGCTTTTTCCCAGCAACTCTTAGTACTCGGGTTGTGATTTTAGCTTCTTGTACGCTTTCTTCACTAATGACAATGCAAAAACTACCTGAAAATCGTGAGTTCAAGAAAAATAAGTTCTTGGAGCCCACAAATGCTGGTTCCAGGACGTTCCGTTGCTTTGAAATCCATACCCCATCAAACTGAGAATGAAACTTCTGTAACTCATCGTGGTAAAATGATGAGGAAAGACAGGCACTGTTAATACTTTTTTAGAACAGGAACCTGCTGCAGACGTTAAGCTTAAATCAGAAACTAAAACAAATCCGGGAACAGCAGCGATCCAACATGACCACCCAAAGAGTGTCGAGGCACTATTTCTTCTATTCTATTAAATCCTGTAAAATACTTGGGTTGCATGGAAGCAAACAGGGCGAAACAAGGTCGTTCAACTCGGATCGATTGAGTGCAATTGTTCTTTTTCATTCCAGGTTTTGACTACCAGGCGGAGCTCCTTATTTTTCGATCTTCTCCAAGTCTTACTTGGTCTTCCTGTTCTTCACCCTGGGAATTCCACTGAAGAGCAGTTTTCTCCGCGGGCGCCATCAGACTTCCTCAGAGTATGGCCGATCAACTTCTATTTCCTTTTCTTTACCTCCTGGTCGATCCGAAGTTGCTCGGTTGTCCTCCGCAAATCTGCGTTATTGATCTCAAGATTCTCCGGAGGCAGCGGTTTATGAACATATGCAGCTAGTGGGTGATGGTCTTAGACACCTTCCACGTCTCACATCCGTATAGCAGGACAGATTAGACGTTGTTGTTGAAGAACCTTGACTTCGTTTTACGGGATAGGTTCCAATACTCGCATAATGGATATAGCTGGTGGTTGGGCTATTGAGAGCATTGTCCTGATGAACAGGGAACTAGTTCTAATATGCCGCTACAGAAAGTGTTAGTAAACATTAAATAAAAACAGATACGGCTTGTATAATGAAAAAATATATATATAAATAATCGAACAGAAAGGAAACAAAATAAACAGTTCAATCTTCTGATAAAACCTATAAATTAATAAAATAAAGTGCTTTGGAGGCAGCTGCTTGGTTAACTTCACTTCTTCCACCCACGGATAACTCACAGCAGGTAAAGTTTTTCTAAGCTTGTGGATGGTCAAAGACTAAATTTGGTAGTAGGTATAGTTGGCGGTGGTAAAAGAAAGGGATAAAACGGTATGTATAAGAGGTATAAAAACACGGCGATGGTAGATATGATGATGATAAAAAAAGAAAGGTTTCTCCCTGGATGGTTTTCGTCGGTGGCGGGCGACTCTACAGAATCGATGACACAACGAACTACATCCCGTCACAAATCGTTCACTAATAATAATGATAAAAGAAAGAACCCTGCAAATTATTACACAACGGTTTATTATTCTCATTAACAGCTTGACCTAGTATTACTGCTCCGAGACCCATCTCATTCGATTCAGCATCGAAAAACACTAGTAAACCATTCCCCCGGCGCCAGGCGCCTGTAAACGTCTGTAGGCATTTATGATCCGATGTAGGGGTGTGCGGAGGAAGTGGCCCCAACCTTCCTCCGCCCGTCGGGCAAAAATAGTCGGGGAAATTTTGACGGGGACTTCCAGGGAACCCTCGGCAATTGACACGACGTTTCGATGAGACGGGAGGGAGGGAGGGAGTGCTAACAACGAAACGTTGACTTCCGCTGTAGTTCCCGCGAGTTCTTTCAATTAGTTGACTCTAAAAATGACTGTAATTTCCCTATACGCAGTTTTACACATCTGATACTCATTCCATTCGACCCAGGATGTAAAAATATCCTGTTTACTTTACGAATCCTGATCTTTGCATCTTCCGCTGCGCCATCATCTTTTGTAACCAGGATTCTGAACGAGTGATTCCACTTGTCTTCTCGTAGTCTTTTGCAGGTTCATGTTCAGCCCCACACAGCTTGCTATGGCATTTATTTCGTGCTAGGTGTCGGTAAACAGCTGAAAGAGGAGACACAGGTCATCAGAAAACCCCATGGTATGCCACGTCGCCTACCTTCGAGCGATCCTCTCATAATGCTGCCCAGAACAACAATTTAAAAAAAGGTGATGGCACACAGCCCTACTTCACGCCAGTCTTCGTCTTAATGTGGTTAGACAGCTGATCTTCATGGATTACTTGGCATTCAAAACCATCACATGAACTTCGAATAACCTAATCATAATTAGCACTGCCCTCATCTGTAAACAAAAGGTACGATGCTGACCCAATTTATGCACACTCAGTTTGCTAAAACCCTCATGAGATATTTCTTTTCACGTGAAATAAGATTGTTACTTCTTCAATCGTTATGGCTCAGATATTGTTTGGGGTATGCGCCGAGAAGAATTTGCGAAACAGGGGCGGTTGAAGAAGAGACATTACAATTCCAAAACTATGAACACAATCCTTTTCGAAAAAATCGTTCCAAGAGAATTAAAATCTCTTCGTGCACCGATTGCTCAATACTGGTCGCGGCGTGAGTAGGAGAAGTTAATAGTTTTCGGAACTACGAGCGGCACCAACAGTAGAACGAGCGTTTTACCAATTTTAGATGAACCCAATCAAACATATTATATTGGTGGGTAGCAATATACAATTCATTGAATGCACGTGGAGCTGAGGGACGTTGTACGATGTTTTTTGTATCTATTTTGCAAACAACCTTCTGTTGTTTAATGGTGACATACGCGTCAAATATCAAATTCCACCTTCTTTCTTCCTGTCGTTTGCAATAAACTATTTTTGATAAATAACAGAATACCTAGTCCGTTTGAATCCTAAATTAATTATGCGGAATCTGCTATTCCATAGATCTGAAGACAGTTTTTAAAAATTTTCGGCGGTTGCATAACTTTCCTTCCAATGTTAGAGGGCCAGGTAAATATGTGGTCACACATTAGTTTTAATAGCCGACACTGCTTTTGATAAACTCTGGTAATCCAATCTATATGCGCAATGCTATATGTGTAATTGGAGTTGGAATGATGAGCAAATAGTGAAAACCCATAGCTTAGCAAAGTTTGAGCTACGTAGTTTCAAAGTAGAATGGAGTTGAACGAGCTGATGTTGCTGAGCTCGAAAATAATGCAAACTGCAACGACGGAAGCCACTATTTCAATTCAAAGTTGAACTGCGTGGAGTTGCCAGCAAAGTTCAATCGTGAGTTTCCCAGCGGTTTGATGCTGATTTGAAGAGTGTTAGTTGATAGCAAAACTGATCCACTTCCTCTCAGTTCCCCCAACAAACTTGGAGCTTTGGAAGAAGCTCAATAGTTGACATTACTATTGGGGACTTGAAGTTGTAAGAAGGCGCGGGGCTAGGGGGAAGTGGAAGATTATTGTGCGGAATTAAACGGAGGGTATTCGTGAAGTGACAAGACTCCGTTGAACATGCTGAACAAGACTCCCAAGTTTGTCAGAGCGAGGCTTATTTCTCGCTAGCTCCTTCTCGAGGAGTTGAGAGAAACACCTATACCGCTCAGAAGTTGGTGGCTGATGAGAATAAACATCGCTCATTGTGTAATTCGCAACTCCGTTTCACACTCTCCTCTCTCTCACTCTCTCTCGCGCGCCGTTGGGCGTCCCAGGAGAACTCCCTCTCATTTTCATCAGCATTGATTTTCAATCAGAAGCCTCCCCCCTTTAATTAGTGGCTCAGAGGGGGTTTAAGAGGTATGAAAAGGAGGGCGTTTGCTCTGGAGAATAATCCGCCTCGTTGGAGATAACGCGAAGGCCAACTAATTGAGCTGTTTCTCTTTCGGGAAATTCGGTCTCGTCAAGATACTTAAGGGCCGCCGGCTTAACGAGATCGGTCTGTCATATAATCGCTCCCTCCACTCCATGAATATTAACAATTTATTAGTCGGACGAACATTAATTTACAGCTGATTGCCGCAGAACACTCTTTCAATAGGGGGACAATTGTGTTCAGTCAGGCACAGTATTTTTCGGCATAAACAATCTTCGAGACTATATCGACGTCCGATTATGTACAAAACGATGAAACATCAAGAGGTGACGTATTGCGCGGACAAAATAATTTTTTTGTTCCTTTCAGGGCTCTTCAAAGGTTTCTGAGTCCGAAAGACGCATTGGACAAAGTTTTAATCGTGTGTCGGTGGTAACAGCCGAACCAAATCAGCTGCAAAATTTCCTTATTCAAAAGTGTTCCGGTGGAAAAGCGTTGAACAAAATACATCGTCCGTACATGTGAAACCTCATCAAATTTATAGGCCGAGGAAAGTCCGGTGATGCGAGTATTTCCACTACAAAAGATTTCAAATCATGCACAGTGGCACCGCTTTTAGGGTGACCTAACCGTCAAATTAAAACGAAGCTTCGCTTTAAAACTAAGGTAGTTCAATAAGATCTTCTCTGCAACAGTTAGACTTACGGTCCGCACTTGAAACATCCTTTCTCTCTTGTTTTTAACAAGTTCTGCTAAATTTGAGGGTTTGCTCGCCGAGCTAGGGATTATTTCTAACTCGAGCCCGTTGGCAGAAACTGTTACGGGCGACCTTTAGACCTTCGGGTTTCAGCTGGATCATTGAATGAACCCAGAAAAAAGATTGAAGAAGAGATTTTAATTACAGTGTCGATCTAAATTCGTTATTCCTAAATAAAGCAATACTGTTTCATCTTCGTCTGTTCATTCGCTTCAAGAATTTCGATGTATTCCCTACACGACTACGCTAAACGTAAACCCGATTGTTTTCTACTTTCCTTGCTCAACGAAGTAGAAAGGAAAGTTATGTAATCGGCTGAAAAAAAAATTTCTTCAGATCTTTACGTTTCAGACCCTCCTGAGTCCGAAAAACACTATTTGGGAAAATGGTCTGTGTGTATGTGTGTCTGTGAACGTTTTTTAGAGAAAACCACCGTACGAAATCTGCTCAAACTTCATATCTCGCCCGCAGATTGTCATAGGACGTCAAAATGAGGGTATGAACAAAATTCATCGAAATTTAACTATAGTTATCATAGTGATCAAAACACCAACTATTTTTTTTCTCAAAAACGGCTCCAACGATTTTAATTAAATTTTTTATATTGGTAGATCTCAATAAGGCAATTATAACATGAAATTCCCATCTATGGGAAAATGACGAGAGCAGCACAATAAATTATCAAAATTATCGACGACAAGCGTTTTTAGCGCGGTTTTTTCCTCATAAACTCCGCTGGAATGTTAGTAGAATGTAAAAAAAATTGGTATTGTAGGCCAATCCAACACCTAAAGGGTGAGTGTTTAAAAACGCTCATGAGATACATGGGACTCACTCCAGAAATTCCTGAATTTCAACCACTACCGTTTCGCTTACTACCAGTTCTGAACGTGTTTACCCAATAACTCTGGAAAAGTAATTACTATCCTTTTTTTAAAAAATCTTGTTTAGAGCCTCATTAATTATCTGTGTACCAATTGCTCAACAATGGTCCTGAAATGAGTACGAGCAGCACAATAAAATCTGGAACTTTATGCGCTACCGCTTCCGCTGCTTGTTTGACCAAGTTCAAATTAACTGAGTGATAAATAAATTGATTAAATAGATTTAGCCATGTACAATTGCTAGAAGTACATAGTAGACGTAGAGCTAAGGAAAGTTGTGTGTTGCAACGCACCATATATTTAATGTCGATCATACCGGTAGCTCTTACGTGCAAGCTTTTCAACCAATTTTGATCACTTGCACAATTAACGAGAATCGTGATGTATAGATTCCTGTACTATTCTTGAATGAAAATTAATGAATTCGTTCGGTTTAAGAAATGAAATAAATACGGGCAAAAAATGTTAGTCAGAGTGAACTGTGTTGTACGCAATCGCTGGTTAGTTTGGTATTCACGACAGATTAAACGAGCATAGAACACTGGGAAACATGTCGACTGAGTGTAGTGCTAGATTGGACTGAACTAACTGTAGTGTGTTGAATGACAGGCTGAGCGTCTCAATGAGGTGTCAAGGAGCGAGGGGAGTGGTATGTGGCTGGGGAAGGAGAGAACCCCACTGAACGAATGAAAAAGCCCAATGTGACCGTGTCACATATGAAAAACCGTGCTCCTGTATATGTTCCACGATAGAACGTCCACTAGTTTAGATGCACGGGTGGTGATACCTCGTAGAACGCCTGCTGACTCACCCAGCCGACGCATCTCAGCAATTTTCGTGCACTGTACACCATGCCAGGACATGGTTAATTCTGCAACTCTGATCATCAAGCTGCCTCCGCTCCACGAGCATTCAACACTGCCCTACCATATTAATGCCTCTTGGCTTACCAAGTTAGCGCAAGATACTGGCTGGTAGGTATTACCTGGACATCCAGGACTGCCTCAGAATGGTCGGGACCAACGGTGACGATATCAAGCCTCGGTCCTTCTCCAGAGACAACCCAGTAGTGTTGCTCCCTATCCACTTCCTAGCTCTCAGATGATAATGCACCAGCAACCTGCATGCAGACCACTTCATAACGCTCGACGATGCCTCCATGAGTACGCTGTCACACCTGCACTACACGATTCAGCGACACGAATTGGTTACCACAGACACGACAGCGATCATTGATAACGTTCGGAGCCCCAGCCACTGACGAGACACAAATGGCGTGGAATGCATGGTGATGCTTGCCTCCTTCATCCACGCCGAAGAGTAGGGCGAGACAAGGTACTGCGTAAGTTGCCGACCATTGACTGAACCATTCAAAGCAGCCGCAAAATTTTAAGGCTCACTACGCTCCTGGGCATATGGAGTCACCATGTCACACACTTACTTTATTTTCTCAAAACGTAAGCTGCAGAACTTTTTATTCCACCCCATTCATGGACTTTCCACTATCAACTGAATAAATACCGAGAAGTTATCTTCCCACGTGCAACTTTCTCGTTTATCAGTCTATGGAGTGCCCATGATGTGTAAAGTGCAGTCTACGTAGTGAAGTTAATGCAGTCACAAACTTTTTGAAACAAATGTTAAATTTACGATGGGTTTCGCTGACTGCAGAACTGGCTTCAACGTGAATAGCGCTACAGAAAGTTTTGACTAAAAAGGACTCAGCTAAGCAATTACCTTGAATATCACTTCCTACAATCGTAGTTTCCTAAGAGATACGAAGCGCTTATTCTTCGAGATTATTAGAAATGAGACTAGTTCAGACCAAACAACTGGAAACAACAGAAAAGCGGTACCTGGATACGAGAAGATCTAAGTGCTGAATGGCGTTGAGGGGGGAAATTCAAATCGTAGCGACTCCCCAGAAAGTTGCCCCTGGGACTAGAAAAGCTCGCCTGGCCTTCCGAGGGAAAGCGTTATTGCTCAGTGGAGAAACCGGGTACATCTTCGCCCATCTTTTTTTGCCGTCTGCCTCGACCTGAAACTCGGTGATATCGCTGGGTTACCACCAAACAACAGCTGCACCGGTTATCTCTCTTATGTCGGCGTTGATCGATATAAATAGGGACGACGGCGATAGAACGGGGTGGAGTTGTCGCAGGACCGAAGTGTTGTACAACTAAATGTTCAAAATGTGTAGGATCACGCAACTTCCCGCAGCCACTGTAAATTCGAAGATCTGCTTTATATGCGGGCGGAAACATTCATGTAGAACAAAATGTAGGCAGTAGTCCAATTAGTACTCCGTACGTTAATGATTCAAGAAATCTCATATTCCGAGCCATCATGGCTTATACCTCCGTTGAACTTATACATCTAGAACAACGTATGGGAATAGAATGGGAACATACGTGACGCAGTTACTCTGGAAATTACGAAAATGCAAAAAAAAACATTTTCGTTTTTATATCCGTTCAATGGACTGTCAGAAGAACATTTATTCAGAACAATATCAACTATTAAAAAGATCTGTGCGTTTGGTGATAGAATTGCAGCCGTTTTGCCAAAAAGCGTAAATACCCTATTTTTGCTTTTTAGGTCTATATCTCCCGTTCATGGATATTTTTATGGAGAAAAAACCGTTGGTACCAATTAACAGAAAATAATTTGAAAGTTTGATCAAAGTCGTTGGAGCTATTTTCGAGAAAAACACAAAAATTCATAGTTTTTGATACATTTTACTCCTTCACTTCCCTTTCCCATCGATATAAATCGCCTATAACCTTATTTTCCCGAACATACAGAACCACTGCAGACTGGTCGAGGCCACTGGCGACGATGTTAGGCCTCACTCCTTCTCCAGAGGCAACCTGGCAGTGCCGTTTTGTCTCCACTCTCCAGCCTTCAGATGACAACGCACCAGCTCTCTCCTTGCAGACCGCACCATGACCCCATGAGTAGGTGGACGCACCTGCACCACATGAAACAGGCTACTAGAGGCACGACAGCGCACATCCGCAACGTTACGACCCGGAACTCTAGTACGCCTCACCGCTGTAAGTTGTGACGCCTCAGAAACGGCGTGAAAGTCCATGGATGCTCTCTGAAGCCCACTCCACCCACGCGAAAAAGTAGGAGGAGTCGGGACACCGCCCGAGTTCATGTCCGTCAACCGAACTGTGCAGAGCAGCTGCAAACTCCGATGGCTTACTGGGCGTGGTGATGATGGTGTAGCCACGTCACAGAACGATTTTTCCGAAAGGCCTGTACCGTTGAGAACGGTCCTTCCAAGAAGACCATTCTGCAAGTATGAAAGAAAATGTTCAGGGCGGGTCAACATTCGCTAGTGAGTTAAAAATTATGGGGGTTTCGAGTTTTGAGAGGGTACTTGTGTCACTGGACTTTACTGTTTTGGCTTTTAAGGCATATTATCATATATTCGCAGCCACTAAGTACTATTCCGACTCGAATGAAAATACTTATTAGCTTGACGCTTACAAACGGTCGAACGATACTTTATTCGGTAATTAAACGCGTGGTAAAAAGAACCTATGATAACAACCAGATACAACACTAGATACAGTACGCGTTTACAAAGGTCGTCAAATTTACGGGGGTTGCGGAAAGTTGTGCGTTGCTACACATATTTACTTTCCTCATGTTTAAGAAATAGAACGAAGAGAATACATTGGCAGATTGGTTCATGCCAATGGCGGAACGAACGTAATCATGTTTTGTATTTAGATCGATCGGCTGTTTCTAGAAGAGAAAATAATCTCGCAGACCAGAGGGCGGCAGTTTGCTGGGACGACGTCTTTTAGGAAAGTGCGAAATGAATCAATAAGTGCAGTTCAGGCTGACAAGAAGGTGCCCCCTTCCGCCGCCGCCCAAGAATTTGTTTATCAATCATTCATCAGTCCTGCACGAGCCTTCGAAAGGAGCTTCCACGCTAATAATTTATAAACTCCCTTCTCCATCTTTCTTTTATAAATATTTAACATTCCCCTTTTCAACTTTTTCATTCATCTCCTTCGTAAATTTTTGATAGTTTCCAATGGACTGGTTTTCAAAGAAGTTTAATGTTCTAGCGATGGGCGGAGGTGTGGGGGTGGGAAAGGTATTAAATTGAAAGGAAAGTAGTGCGCTCATTTTCAATGTCTTTGGTTTATGTAAGGGGCTTTCTGCAGAACTTCAACACTAAATTTCTTGAAGCGTTTGACTATTTATGTGAACCTGGGTAGACGTAGAATCTTTCATGTAAGCATGTAGCTGATGTGCATTATTGCTACATGCTTCGATCATCAACGCTCCGAAATTCTGGAGAGTGATGCTCAGTTTCGTTAACAATTGACCTTTCGGCACGGTTTTGTGGTATGAAAATTAATTTAAATATTTTGTAAACGTGCTCAAAAATATTATTCCCGACGAGAGATTGAAAATGACTGTTGGGCGAGGTTTTGGACGAGCGATACGCCCAAAGAAAACTTCCCAGTGTGGTATGTGGACTGTGTATAACCCGTAAAACGAAATTAAACCAATAAAACAACAAAATACATCTTCCAAGTATAAATAAAACAATGCAGAATCTGAAACTAAAGACGAATTGCAGATATGGCGTGATCTCGCAGAACAGAAGATGCTTGAGGTGACTTGAAGAAAATAATGTAGATGCTGTTCACAGTACCTTGCGTCGCTAATGCCTGGAAATGTGCTAGTAAGAAGATGATGGCACGAGCGGGGGAAAACGAATGATGGCAAAAATTGCGAGAAGATGAGATTAGGCAATGAGTCGAGGTAGTGGTGGTAACTACATACAGTGTCATGATGAATCGGCCTTGGGAGAGAATAAAGAAGGGCGTGCGACAGAAATTAACATTGGCGAAAACCGAAAATTGAAACGATCCGAATTCGTTCAGCTAAGTACTGAGTTTGAAAACATTGGTGAACAATAATTGTTTCTAGAACATTTATGAGAGAGTTATATCAGTTCGTCGGAGTACCTCACGAATTCTTAACTATCGGTCATTTCACCAGTCAGCTATTTTGAATTTGGCTGTTGCTTTAATTGCCATGTCATAGCTGGGTGAGTCCTACACAAACGCCTCACGATACCTCAGTTCGTCCAGACGGAATAGAACGCGTAATATATGTGACGTAATATTTCTCCTCACGAGCTTAGAGTAACACGTGACGACACTTAAAGGTTTGAACGAACTGTTGAGGGTGGAAAGACGGGTGAAGCCCGCAATGAGGTATCGAAGGGAGGACTGAGAGAAGAGCAAACATGGAATGAGGAGTCCCTTAACCATCGAAAAATCTCATTGTGGGATTTCGGAAAGACCGGGATCTTCGCACTTGAAGGATTTGAAAAGTTTTCATAAAATCTGATCGTCAGGAAACCCATCAAGGGACTGAATGGGGCAGGAAACTTCGACAATGAAGAATGACTTCCAACGAGAAACATAGCCAAAGTGTCAATTTTCTGCTTGCGCCAGACAACCTTTTTGCAATTACGCTTTCGTCTCGTCGAGCGAAAATAACACAGCGAAGTATCTCCTAACTTTCCCCAACTACTATAATTTCATAGTGAATTGTACACACATGCCTACCTTGCTGCAGCCCTTCTCTATGAAAACATATATGAGTGCCTGAGAAGCAGAGGGGTTGAAGTGGCGTTTCTTACATTTTGAGAGAGGCTAATCTAAAGTTACTTGTTTATAATAATTCTGGGATAATCTTTTGCTGTTTACCAATTTATTTTTGGAATTAAGATATGTCTAGTTTTATAGTATGTATGTTGTTGAAACGCGATGAGTGGTGTGAACCTCAGTCGGTTACAGTCAGCACTCACGGCTCACAAAAATATAGATACAACGGGGAGTAACAAAATGAAATGAAGTAAAGGAAATATAATGATGAAAAAATAAAAGAACTAAAAAAAGGGTTATAGACTGAAAAGAACGCTCTAGTTGTAAAATAAAAATACATCTCAAGGCTTAGACAAGGAGAATATACAAAATGGGTACCCAAACCTGGCCACTACACAATTTTATGTGCGCGTTCCGAAAATAAGTCCGACTTCGGAATATTATAAAAACAAATCGAAATTCTCCGTAGTCGAGAGGAGGAGCTACAGACGAGACGATATGTCGAATTACTTTGCCCAAAATCGTTGATGAGGAAGAAAATGGTTTTACACGCTGCCTAATATCGACCAGGCAACAACGATAATACGAGGCAACTGATATCCATGACTTGTTTTGCCAGATGGTCGATTATGATCCGCCCCTTAGACGTACAAAACAAGCCGGGATAGGAAGGTCGCATGGAGATCAAGAGAGA
This sequence comes from Pachypeltis micranthus, assembly GCA_020466155.1. Taxonomy (NCBI): domain Eukaryota; kingdom Metazoa; phylum Arthropoda; class Insecta; order Hemiptera; family Miridae; genus Pachypeltis; species Pachypeltis micranthus. The sequence continues at coordinate 27,750,811 of CM035774.1, read as the reverse complement.
GAGAGAGAGAGAGAGAGAGAGAGAGAGAGAGAGAGAGAGAGAGAGAGAGAGAGAGATTGAGGTTCCGTGTATCCTTGACGCCAATTACTAAAAAAATATTATGACATTTATTAAAGATTACATGTCTGAAAGTAATCTTTTTAGCTTCCAGCGTTGTCACTTACAACATCCAAGTGTTCAACAGAAGAAGGAAGTGCTTTTATACATTTTAAAAGGCAATAGATTCTGGCCACATGAACAGCTTTTTTGTAGCTCAAGTTGTGCTACGTCCAAATTGTATGTCCACAATACTGACAGCATTTGCCCTACGTAAATAGAGCTCTTCTAAAACGCTAGCTGTTTGAGGCCTCATCAGTACTACTTTTGATTGGGACATTCAGGTTGTCACGGCTTATGGAACCTGAAGTTGAACTCAGTATTCAAGACTTTCCTGTAGGAGTGAAGATGGACTGGAAACCTCTGGGCTTCCAAGCAATTACTAAGATATAGTTCATTTTGTTGACATTCAAATAAGGGTCCAAATATTTTCTGTGTGGTTTTGACTTTCTAAACTAATGGCTCGTAAACTTGGGGAAAAAAATTGATGACGCTTATCAAATTTCTTTTGAAGATTGAAAATTTTTTCCTCTTTGGTCCTGTAACAGTATACAATCTTGAGTCTTATTTTCAACAACATCGACAACCAATCTTTTACTAGTTACGCTAAGAATTTTCAACAAAAAAGATTTTTACAAACTTTATGCTCTCTCGTCATTACACAAGTGTTGTACGAGTAGTTTTGTCAATGAGCGTCAGGCTGTTCTTAGAGGGCCAACTTCCTAACACAAGTGCTACTGAAGCTGGGCTATAGACCCATCACTTTCCGAAAAACGCTATTTGGGATAATGGTCTGTGTGTGTGTGTCTGTGAACGATTTTTAGAGAAAACGGCCGTACCAAGTCAGCTCAAACTTGATATCTAGCCCGCAGGTTACCATGGAACGCAAAAATAAGGGTATGAGCAAAATCCACCAAAAGTTAACTTTAGTTATCATAATGATCAAAACACCAATTTTTTTCTCAACAACAGCTCTAACGATTTTGATCAAATTTGTTATGCTTATAGCTCTCAATAAGGCAATTATATCATTGAATTCCCATTTGTGGGAAAATGGCGAGAGCAGCACAATAAATTATCCGCGGTTTTAGCGCGATTTTTTCCTTATAAACTCCGCTGAAATATTACTAGAAAGCTGAAAAAAATTAGTGTAGTAGTCCAATCCAATACATATAGGGTGAGTGTTTCAAAACGCTCATAAGGTACATGGGGCTCACCCCAGAAATTTCTGAATTTCAATGACCGCCGTTTCGCTTACTACCAGTTATAAAAGTTTTTATCCGCGGAAAAGCGTGTTAACGCCTCATTAATTTTCCAATTAATTTTCAATAATGGTCCGGGAATGAATACGAGCAGCGCAGTTAATTCTGCAACTGTAAGCGCTACCGTACTCTCCAGCGCTGCCAAGTTCAAATGAACAGATGATAAATAAATTGAGTTCGTAGAAAAAGTCAAGAACACATGTGAATTGGAGTAGAACTAAGGAAAATTGTGTGGTGCGGCGCACCTGATTTTTCTTTTCAATTGCAAGAGACCTTACTTCTAATTCGGAAGATTCAAATTTCGCTTTTTCTTTCAGTTAAAATTTGTATCTTTTGTTAACTTCATTTTTTTGAAATTTATAAATATTGGGTGGCGGGTATGTTGTTATCGATTTGTCCCGCATAGAGTTCATTTAGGTACGCGCATTTTCTGTAGTGGCTCCCTGAAACTGATATAACCCTTCTGAAGGTTCCGGAACAGTCATTTGATAAGGAAAAAGAGAAGTGCTCCCTTCCACCTTTTCCTTTGGCTCTCCCAATTTTCCTCTTTCCCACCTTCAGCCCGTATTTCGCCGTTCTCCGGTAAACCCTCACGAGTGAAAAAGACGAAATAATGGTACTTTCGAAGGACTCGCCATTTCGAACGAAATTGACACAAAGAGTTCGTCGACCGGAAACGGAGTCGCCTTTCCAGGTAACGAACTTCAACAGTTGGACATGTACATTTGATTTGCGCTCTGTGATGTGAGCACAGAAAGGACTCTTAATTCATTCCAGATACTCCACAACGATGCTTATAAATAGAAGATGGAATTTAATCTTTTTTTATACTGTGGCGTTCTGAATCGCATTCAGACAAATTAGGGGTGCAACCCCGAGGGATGAGTTTTTAAAAAACACTTTTATTTACACGGACGACACAACGTTCAGAGTAAGCGGGCAGATGGAAGTACGGGAAGAGACTTTTATAAAACATGAATTGCTAGGTTAGCGAGAAATATGAGAGCGGGTTGTCAAGGGTTGAGTCAGCAGTAATAGTTTCAAAATGGGTAATATTATAGTACATAACTCGTCCCCCCCGAGAACGATATTTTGGGTGAAATTAACAGAAGTTCAAAATTGGGGTACAATGATACAAGATGAATTTGATCGTTGTGTGAACAATAAATGGTGAAGATGCACATAGAGTGCTTGACATTATTGGAAATTATTGTGATTACAAAAAGAACAATGATATTTACAAATTGCGTACAGGGCCACGTAACACTGGTACCCTGTCCGCTAACATGGTTATAATACCGTATGAAATTAAATGTCAGTAAGGAAGTTAACAATATGTACATGAGTATGGTCCAGAAGCTTGGTTTAACCATTTCATAGTACGAAAATTCCATAATAGGTTTTGTATCCTCGATCCGTACTGATGAGAGATCGAGGTCGAGTAGGTGAATTTGTGTATTAGGGCGTTTGTGGAGGATGTGATTGTGGGTAGTGTTGGTGACTATTAATGGTGTGTCTGTTATGCTTCGATGGGCCGCAAATAGTGTTCGGTTGTGGTATGTGATGTGTTGCGTTCCTTGATTGAGTAGGTATATTCCTTGAAGAGTGATGGTTTCTGTGCCAAGTTTACTGGTTACGTCCAGTGTGTCGTGGTGCGGGAAGTTTAAAAGGTATTGGTTAATTTCAGGTAATAGTCTCATGTTATTTGTAAGTGCGCTTAGTCGAGTGTACTCACACTGTTCGGTGGAATGGTGCAGTAAAAATTGCGTTTCGCATGGAAGGTTAGTCTCGAAGATTTGTTGGATTGGGCATAGGTGGAAGTAGTGTCCCAACGGGCAGGCATTTGATCTCCTTTTATACAGTGGCGTTCTTAATAGCGTTCAGACAAGTTAGGAGTTCAACCGCGAGGAATTAGTTTTTAAAATACACTTTTATTTACACGGACCACACGACGTTCAGAGTAAGCGGGCAGATGGAAGTACAGGAAGAGACTGGAGAGGCCAGCTCGAAGGAGAGGTTTTATAAAACATGAATTGCTAGGTTAGCGGGAAATATGAGAGCGGGTTGTCAGGGGTTGAGCCCGCAATGATAGTTGCAAAATGGGTAATATTATAGTACATAACTGACGTACATGCCGACACCTCGAATGACGGTTCATGTCCGTAATTACGTGCACCTTTGAAGATAAGCCTAATGATTCTTTACTACTTATTAAACAGCTTCATTTTCCGCTTTTTTACACGTATTGAAGATAAAAACGCCTCATACTTTTTTTTCTCTTTGGCGGAAAAATACTGAGGAATAATTATTTAGCTCATGAATCTACAAAATAGCTGTAATTCTCACGCAGTGAAGCGTGTTGCCGAAAATTGTCACGAAAAGAGACTTAACTAATCTGCCCAGATTAGCGTTGGAGGAGGATTCATAATTACGAGGCGAGGCTTCGATATCTCCGCCTTTTGGTTCCACCGCGGGTCCGGCCCAGCTGATTACAATATCTCCCTCCTCCCACTCTTTTCCCAAGAAATCCCGGCGAGGTTTTGCTTGAATAATTAACAAAGTTTCAAGAGTTGCCTGTTCCATGATTGACAGACAGGCTTAACTTCTATAACGCTCTTCGTGGCTAATTATTCCGATGCCTACTCACAGACACGGAGATCTTTATTCCCTATTCAGCCCTATCCATTCTACCCTAAATTCGGTAGAGCTCCCGGGCCCTTTCTGTTATATAATTATAGTAACTCGCAGGAAACCCTTGTTACAGAGAAGCTAAATAAGTAATTTCTCAAGTTGTCAGATAGGATCTGTCTCCCATTAGGCGCTATCCGCCTCCTCTTCGGATACCTTTGCCCCCCCCCCCTCCCCCGGGCCATCAACGCTTATCGAATCACAACGGCAAGAGTGAGTAAGTGATAGGTGGAGTGCGCAGAGGGAGGAGATAAACGTCGTACTGCGTCGCGAAATATTCAATTAGGATTTAGAACGCCACTTGGAAGTTTGTTCGAGCAACAGCCAAAACGGGTACATCAGTCACAAACATGCGATTTACTAACATTGAATGACGTTGCAATGCCACTATGAATACACGCTAATGCGCCAATTGTTATGCCCTGCTTGAGGCACGTTAAGGATCCGTTTATTATTCATGTCGTTCTGCTGTTTTCAGCTCAACTTGAAACTAATTGTGCCGTGTGTTTTAACACTAATCATATCGCTACATCACTAAAATCATAAAGCCACCAGGATGTCGTCCGAGAAATCCAACCCTAGTTTCAAAGTTGAAAAGCAACTTGTTATTTTCCTGTTCACACTACTCAGACCTTCGGATCCATGCTACTGGTTAGTGATTATGAGAGGAGAGGGACTCAACATCCAGAAATTGAGGGCAGGGGATAAAAAATACCGTACTACGTGATTGATTGGGGGGCATGGTCGAAAAACCCAGTACTATAGTGTGAATGCTCAGGGGGTGTGGTTTTCTTCCTCCCCCGCCTCAATTGTGCCAAGACTTTCACTTAGACCTTTCAAACCCAACTGCTCTACTACCGATAATGGTGGGAATAGAGGAAGAGCTACTCAGCGGTGTAGAAGAAAACGTGCAAGTGCATCTCGAAGAGAGTGGTGAAGTAGTGCCACGGACTGATGAGCTGGCGGCAGTGATAATAGATCATCTTGTTGGGTCTCTGTGTGTTTTACAGTTGAGTGATAATGCCAACTTGTTTAAGTTCCTCGGAGAGTTCCTTTCAAGTTGGAAATAACAAAAGGTTGCCATAAATTTGGGGTTGCTGCTTGATGAGGCGGGACAAAAAGGTTTATTTCTACGGTGGACGTTTCAAAAAAAAAAAGTTCCCTCTTTAAGCACAGCAATCAACCGTGCCGCTTTATCGGATTGAACAGAGTCTTCAAATTGGCGAGCCCCACCGAGACATTCCGTGACGCATCAAACTCTCTTCATTTCTCCCTCATTTTTCTCCCCCATTAAGAAATTGCCACTTTTACGAGAACGACCTCAATGAAAAAGGCTATGGATTCATGTTTTACGATGAATACTCGGAAGAAGTTAAAGATCTTCCCAGCGAAGAAAAGCAGTAACGCTGTTTTTTTTTTACTTCCGGAAGCTTAAGAGAACTTCCTTCTTTTATTCAGCACAGTCCAGGGAGTTTCCCCAAGACGCTCCCGGCGTGGTTTCATTTATTTGGAGCATCCTTTATATAGCTACTCAAGTCGCTATCATCAATCGGAAACTTCCTACATGCGATCTCCTACCCGCTATTTCCCTGAGGACGCCATATAGTTTGTAAATAAATGTCCGTGTATTCAACGTAAATCTGCGATTACGTAGGAGGATTCCCGCTGCGATTACGTACGAGGATTCCCGCTACAATTATCGAATTTAATTTGAGTTCCCACGAACGATTCGTGACACGGCAAAGTGTATGACCTCCGATGAGGGAGATGCTGTTTAAGAGGAGGTTAAGGTAGTGTAGTAAGCCATCACAGTTCCGGAATTTATTGTGCTACTCGTACTCATTTCAGTATCATTATTGAGCTATTGGAACAGAGGGAATTCATGAGGCTGTAAACACGAATTTTTTGATGAAGGATAGTAATTACTTTAGCAGAGTTATTGATGGTAGTAGAAATGGTTGTAGGCAAAACGGTGGTAGTTGAAATTACGGAATTTCTGGAGTGGCTGTTACATATCTTACGAGCGTTATCAAATACTCGTCGTGTAAGTATTTGGTTGGAGTACCACCTGAATTTTTCTGAAGAACCTAGTAACATTTGAGCGGAATTTATAAAGAAAAAAAAACTATGGTAAACTCGATTTCCGTTGAAATGTTTGGTAGTTTATTGGGCTGCTCTTTATTGAGAGCGGTTCATATGATTAATTTATTCAAACCGTTTTAGCTATTTGTGAGAAGAAATTTTTAGTATTTTGATCGCCCTGATAACTATAGCTGATTTTAGTCGGATTTTGCTCATACCCTCGTTTTAGCGTTCCAAGATGATCTGCAGGCTACATGTCAAGTTTGAGCTGCTTTGGTTCAGCAATTTTCTCTCAATCGCGTTCACTGGAACATACACACAGACCATTTTCCTAAATAGTGTTATTTTGACTCAGCAATTGGATTATATCCGCCAGTAGGCAAATTACTAAAGTTTACATACGGTGGTTGGCAACGTTTGAGTCGTCTTTGTTCCTACTAAGAGATTTAATGTGTTCTGAATATTTTGTCCGTATTTTTCGTCCTGTCTGTCCTATGTATGCGTATTCACAAGTACAAGTTGTTTTATACACCCCACTTTGGTCGAGTGGGGTGCTTTTCAGTCTTTGCAGTTAGTTTGGTGCTAAGTGTGTTGTCCGTACGTAATTCCACAATTGACAGATCATTCATTCCCCATGAGGTACATGACCTCCTCTCCCTGCCCCTTCCCCGACGCACCATCACCCCTTTCACCTTTCTCTTCGCATATAAAGACCACGACCAACTGACTGACTTAACGGCCAGACGATGTCTTTACATCGAAAGCGCTTGCCCACAGTAACTCACCAGCCAGAGGAGACGGACTCACCTAACAGGTACGTTAACTTTAGTTATTTGGACTCAGTAGGGTCTGAAACGGGAATATCTGAAGAGAACTTGGACTTTTTTTTCATAACTTTCCTTTCTACATCATAGAGCTAAGGAAAGTAAAAAGAAGGAATAGGGGAAACGAATAACTGGATATGGAGAACCAACAGTTTACTGATGAGACTCACATTCGTATGTCCGAACTCTTACCACTCGCACCGGTCAGACCTGGTGAACACCCGGGCCAAAGTCTATAGTCCCGTTACACCCCTCCTTCACGGGCAATCGGTGTTGGCGTCGTCCATTTGAGCCGAGGTTGCAGCGAATATTCCTAGCTAGGGTTACCAGATGTACTGATTTTATCAGTACGCGTACTGATTTTTAGACCCCCGTACTGATATACTGATTTTTCAATGAAGTGTACTGATTTTCAGCGCAAACGCCTTTTTTCGCAAATTTATCCAATTTTATTAAATTTAATTACACACACGCGCACATTCGATAAACGCACCGGATGATTTTTAAATCGAAGGAAAAGAGACGAAATATATCGATCGTTATCGAGACTTTCGATGTACTGTTACTAACTATAAGAACATGTCATGCAGCGATTTCCATAAGTATCTAATGAAAACTGAAAAGTTGAAATATTGAAAGCAATCGGCAGTGCCAAAAAATACGAAACAAAGAAAATGTAAATTGTGCGATGCTCGAAGATAATTAAATTCTACCTATTTGAGATGCTGGAATTTGAGATTTATCTGTACCCTGCCCCCTTTTTTTGCTTTTTTTTTTTTTGCTTTTTTGATGGAGACGTACTGGTTTCTCGCTGGACCGATCTGGTAACCCTATTCCTAGCTCCAACGATTCCAAGAGGATTCAATAAGTTTTTAAAAGAGAGCGTCTCAAATCCGTGCAGGTGAGCTTCCTTATGAACGTTATATTGACAACGAAACAGACCTGCCAGCGTATCAGACGACACGGAGAATATCAACTTCTGGTCTTGAAACGTCAACCCAAAGGGCGTGGAAAATATTGAAACCGTGTACAAAGTAGTTTTGTGCAATTTGTGGCCCCTTCTGTAAAACCAACCTTGTCGAAGAAAAGGTCAGTCACTTACGACACGTCCTCTTTTCATAATAAAAACGTTTTAATGTCAACGTGCCTGGTATTTCTTTAGCCGTTTCGTAAAGCCGTATGTCAGCTTTTAGTTGGCCATAGCTAATAAAAACTGCCGATGGAAACCGAAAGGTGTTTCATGACAAACTTTGCCAAGGGAGGAAGGAAGCTTCTTTCAAGAAAACGTGGACTAAGGATTATGTACAAAAGTGAAAAGTACTTTGCGCTGCAAAAACGTCCTCACCATTACAAATTAAGGCAGAACCAGATGTCCTGATCTTTATGCAGTACACTCGATAGCACAGCGCCAAAGAGACATTTCTAAATTTCTCAGGATAGAATTTAATCCCTCCACGAGCCCTTCATTCGCCCACTCGCACGCTCAGGGCGAGATCAACTCCTACTTCCTGTGGCAGCTCACGCAGTGCAATATCAATCGCAAATCACGCGAGGATCTCCACAACCCCTGACATCCCTCCTCCAACTGGCAGGACTGCAGCCAAGAACAGGTCGCTTTGGCAATATCCAGAGCAATCGTCTGTGCCAGCTAAATGGGTCAAACGAGGCTTCTTCAGAGGTGAATGAGACCATCATTCTGATTCAAAGCCGATGCAAAATACTGTAAATACTTTACACTTACTGGTTCAGAGACCGTTTAGTAACGATAAAAGGTTTAATGTAAATAAAAATACCACTTTTTACTCGTAATAGCAAGATCAGTTCACGATATGGCGCAATAGCAAAACGGAAGCGAAGCGACATTAGGAATGAGGGACGACGGGAACTGATGAACTTGAACATCTGGATATCACGCACCACAGCAATCAACAAACATTCAGGGTGAATTATGCGAACTAGCAAATAGTACACCAATGCAAAAGAGCCAGTAGGCTTCAAGTACTAGTCACTCGTTTTGACTTTTATCGGACCAGCAGCCCTGATGGATGTCAAAATTCGGACTATGCCTTGCTTTGGAGACTTTATTTTGACCATCTGTAATGTATCTACCAAGCTAGCTGAAGTAAGCTCCGTTGAACGGTTGGAACGCTCTTTTGCCTGTCGCTTTTGACTGAAGCGACTCTAGACCGGATAAAAACCAGCTGGATGTGCGTGAGGACGACGTACGATACAGAAATAGTACTGTAGACCTCGTCCACACCCCATCTTCCTTTAGCGCAAGGCCTCCTCATACATGAGAATAAGCTAATCCACATATTGACACAAATATACTCAGGCCACTCATTGAAATGAGGTTTCTATTCTATTCAGACCTCGAAGGGAAGAAATCTTGACAGTTTTATTCATGAGATGACAAGGATGTCCTTTCCATACCTTTGGGGTTGAGTAAAGTGAAAATTGTGATTCAATTAATTCTTTGAACAGTAATTTGAAGATACTTCGTAATTAACTGACAGGGACTTTTGTTACATTTCGGAAGTTGCAAGAGGAAGATCAACAAGTTTTGAGGTATCTATTTTAATTAGTTAGCTATTTCGCAATTCTCTCCACCCTACACCCCTCGTAGAAATTTCTTGGCCTTTCGAAGGTATTAAAATACGATTGCTTCATTTTCCAAGTCAGATGCCGCCCGAGGAAATAGAAAAAGTGACGGAAATGGGAATAATCCGCGACCGCTGAGAGTTGGTAAGTGACTGCGCAAAGGCAAAATTATGGCAGACGATGAAAAGCGGTTGGTCGGGCGGAGAATGAGTTATTTTCATCTGCTCCAGCGCAAAAAGAGACTTTTCCGCTCCCAAAGGAGCCGAGGACCCCAAAAGTCGGTCGAGTCGTTTCTTCATCCCAAGAAACTGTGCGGGATCCGACTCACCAAGTGCCATCTCTTTTGCTGAACTTGCCCGATTAAAACTTTCCCTCTCGACCAGGTTTTCCTCTCGTTTTTCGTGGTTAATGAGGGGAAGGATTCACCGCGAACGGTGGAGGAGGTGAGGGCGAGAGGGCTCAACTCCAACGCTGCGGAGACCAACTATGCTCTATATCTATCTCGAGGCCCTCATCCCTTTAATAACCGCCTATTTCCGGTGCCATAAATGAAGAGGGAGTTGGCTTTTCAGGAGTTCCGTATTCTTCGGCTTAGTAAAAACCTGGCCCTTGTGAACTTGGCAGCTTTTCTTTCTCTTCCTGCTGGCAGTTGAACGAATTTCTTTATGTGAGCCATTTTCGTTGAACTGGTTCTCGAGAGGCGTGCCCAAAATGCGTAATGGAGATCTCTATCAAGGCGCACATAAAAGCCACTTTCTTCATCATAGCGATCCACACCATTTTTACTATCACTCCTCACATCTTATGTTTTGGGTCGATATTATCTGGTGCAACGCATCACACACGACTTTACTCAGCTCCACCTGCATTCAAGATTTTAGTTATCTTATCCCTACGCAAGTAACAAAAAGTTATGTATTCGTAACTACGCTCAGCTGAAAAAAATGTAATTCTCTTCAGATATTCACATACGGCTTCTGAGTACATGAAAAATGTTTGTGTTTCTGTCAACCCGATTGATAAAAAACTGCCAAACCAAATCGATTCAACTTTTGTATCTAGCAGACAGGCCACTATGCTAGCCCAAAACAACGGTACATACTGAAGCTTCCACAGTGATCAAAACACCAAATTGTTCTTCTCAAAAATTGGCTCGTTCAGTTCAACGTTTTGTATTAACACCTGAAAATAACACTAAATAATATAACACCACCATAAAACTCTCATTCGTTTGAAAATGACGAAAGCAGTTATACTATTAATATAATATTATACCAAGCGTGTGTATGTGGCTGAGGTTCAATTTGCGGGAGAACTTCGAGGAGGGAAAATTGAGCTCGTTATTTTTTGTTTTGTTCGCAATTTTTACGAAGATACGAAAATAAGGTTAAGGGCGATTCCCATCGATGGGGAAAGGAAATGTACTGGACACTAGGGTTTTTTGATTGAACGTTCAAAGTATCTTCTACTAGTTACCTGAAAGGAAAGTGTATATGATCGGGAAATACAGATTATGCTCCAAATTGTAAGCGTCTGGGTATTCACTCCGTGTATGACTCTACGATGGTGCACAGGAATTAAGAACGTGGACTGTATATAACAACTAACTTTAACAAGTAAATATATTATTGAAAATAAATAACAACAACGAGGATGAAAGAAAACGGTGACGATTGTTGAGCTGTTGAGGATGATGTAGGGAAGCGGTAGCGAAAAAGAAAATGGTTCGGACCGACCTGGAATCCAGACGGATGGTGCAATTGGATGAGTGCACTTTGTGGATGGAGGACTCCTCCGTAAATAAATCTGCAGCTTTCTGAGGAAACTTTCCTGAGTCGAACGTCGACACCAGCGGGCAGAAATAGGTAAGCGCGGCGGTGGCCACCAAACGTGAAACAAAACGGCTTGGGAGAACGTCTCACACTCGTTACGCAAGGAAGATAGAATTGCAACAAACTGAGATTTGTCCGTGATCTAGGGCAATCGTTGAATCATCGGAGGCTTGAGGTCGGAGCAGGTAGTCCGGCGATAAGGACGCGACCCAGCGATAATGTCATTGTTCGGTACTGGGCAAGGGGGGTTTGTTGCCGGATCTCCAAAGGTGAATAATGAACATGTGTCCCCCAACACTGCAACTTCACTTTGACCCACAACAATGAACATTCCGCCCAACAAAATTTACATTAAATTTTAGGATAGGTTAGGATTGGGAAGGATGAAGATTCTCTGAATCAGTGACCTGTCTGATGGATACTAGTTTTGATACTGGTCTCGAGAAGATTCCAGAGGTAGTCTGAATATCCACCACTCGCACAATTCCATCACTACCAGGGTAAGCCTTGATGATCCTCCCCAGCGTCCATCGTGAAGGTGGGTCTTATGAAACCTTGAGGATCACCAATTCCCCAACTTGCATGTTGGAAGAATTTTCAATCCACTTTCTTCTTTCTTGGAGCGTGTGGAGGTATTCGTTCTTCCATCTCTTCCAGAAATGTTGTATTCGCTGTTGGACCAGCTGCCACCGTGACAGTCGATTGTCTGGAAGATCCAGCAGCATGGCTTCTGGCCGAGCAACAAGCGGAGCTCCAATCAAGAAGTGGCCTGGTGTCAGGGCTTCTAGGCTTTGGGGATCCTCTGAAATGGGGCAGAGTGGCCGAGAGTTCAGGATGGCCTCAATTCGACAGAAGATGGTCGATAGTTCTTCAAAGGTAAATACAGTATTACCTGAGACTTTCCGAAGGATACCTTTAGCTGACTTCACACCAGCCTCCCAAAGGCCTCCAAAATTAGGGGTGGCAGGTGGATTGAATGACCAGTCGATTCCACGAGGAGCCAAATGGCCAACTATTGCATCTTTAGTCGACTCATCAAGACACCAGGTGTGCAGCTCCTTCAATTCTCGGTTGGCTCCAACAAAGTTCGTACCGCAATCAGAAAACATCCTTGCTGGCAGTCCTCTTCGGGATATAAACCTATCCAGAGTAGCAAGAAAGGCGGGAGTCGAAAGACCTGAGACCAGCTCCAAATGAACAGCCTTAGAGCTCATGCAGATAAAAATGCATAACCAAGCCTTAGATATTATGGCCTTTCGACGTGGAGAGTCCTTAATTAGGAAAGAATCCAGCAAAGTCCACGCCTACATTAACAAAGGCTCTCTCCCCTGCAAAACGAGAAGAGGGAAGGTTGCCCATAAAGGGTGCCTTAGGCTGCTTCGTAGCCTTAACACAAGTTATGCATCGGTGAGTTCGTTGCCTGACCAAGGATCGACCTGACAAAATCCAATAACGGTTTCGTAGCATGGAGTGGAGTGACGACGGGCCGATGTGCAGGTAAAGTTGGTGATAATAATCGACTAGAAGCCGAGTAAAGTGCAAATTTTTTGGTAGTAAGATAGGAAATCGAGATCCTTCCGGCAGTGGGGCTTTAATTAATCTTCCACCCACTCGTATTATGCCCTGTCGATCCATAAATGGGTTAAGTCGTGCTGTAAGGCGGCATGTCGAGTTTCGTTTTTCTACGATATCAGGAAAGTGGTAGGACTGAACGATGCGTATATAAATTCTCTCAGCCTTCTGGTATTCTTGTGCACTTATCACTGGCAGTGCATGTAACACTTCCTCTTGAGTTGCATGTTCCCATGTTTTACGAAGCTCCGTTCTACTGACATTCCCAGATGACGGCCAATGGACCACGACTTTCAAGAAACGAACGACATATGCCATAATTCGCAAAATCCGACCATAAGAGGAGAACTTTTCCATCCATGGAATTAGGCTTGAAACCGTCAATTCAGCAGCCAAACACGTCACGTCTCCTTTCAATTCTGGAATTTCCTTACACGTAATCTGGGCTATATTCTTAACGGGCCATTGCTCAAGTGGTTGGCACAACCATTCTGGACCATGTATCCATTGGGTATGTGAAAGGAATGCTGACGGCAACAGACCTCGGGATGAACAGTCAGCCGGGTTATCGTGGGTGCGGACGTGATACCAATCCGGAATCTGTGTATTCTCGGTAACCTCCACAACTCTGTTGGCTACCCACATTTTAAGTTTGGATGGTTCCTTTCTGAGCCAGGCCAATGCCACGGTAGAGTCGGAAAACCACATACAACGAGAAATGTGGAGGCGATCCAAATAAACGAGAAGGGACTTGTATAGGCGGCTGAGCAGTAGGACACCTAACAGCTCTAAACGAGGAATGGTGAGGGGTTTTAAAGGGGCCAATTTCGTTTTGGCTTTGATAAGATAAGTTGTGGCACCACTTGCCTTTTGAACTCTCAAATATATCACCGCTCCATAAGCCAACTCTGAAGCGTCGGAGAACCCAATAACATCTATTCTTTCCGCCTTTACGACAGGTATGTGGCGGCTTATGAGTAATTTGCTCATTAAGGGCAATTCGGACACCAAATTGGCCCAATCTGACGCAATGTTCGTGGGTACTGGCTCATCCCAAGCAACCTTGGCCTCCCAGCAGCGCTGCAGAATTATTTTTGCAAAACACACGACAGGAGAAACATAACCCAAAGGGTCAAATATTCGCGCAATTGAGGAGAGGATAGATCGCTTTGTAAAATTTAACTTAGGAGCATCAATCTTGTATCTGAAGACATCTTTGAAGGGATCCCACTGAAGCCCTAGGATTTTAACAAGGTTATCGTCAAGGGACAGGTTCAACAAACCTTGATTCCCAGACTCATCTCCTAGCAAAATTGGTTCATTTGATGTCCATTTGCTCAATTCGAATTTTCCCTTTGCCAGTAAGTCAATTAACTGGGTTTTCAAATTGACGGCATCTTCAAGCGTATCAGCTCCAGTCACCACATCATCAACGTAAGTGTCCCATGTCAGAGCAGCCGATGCGTCGGGAAAGGCTTTACCCTCGTCATTGACCAATTGCTGCAATGTGCGCAGGCATAGAAAGGGCGCTGGTTTTGTTCCATAAGTAACCGTTTCCAACTCATATTCCAACAGTTGCTCTAATGGATCAGCGCGCCACCAAATATGTTGGTACACGCGATCTTTAGGATCCACCAAAATCTGACGAAAAGCCTTAACAATGTCAGCTGTAAAGACAACGGCATGTTTTCTGAACCTCAGAAGAACGATTCCAATGTCGTTTTGTAGCGCAGGTCCGGCATGAAGATAGTCATTTAAACTTCCCTTGGATGTCTTACAAGAAGCATCAAAAACGACTCGCAACTTTGGGTTGGTATCATTTATTTTATAAACACCATGATGAGGGATGACATAAGCAGCGGGCTTGGATACCAAGGACATGTGATTTAGCCTCACATACTCCTCCATGAACTGAATGTAACAATCCTTGAAGACTGGCATTTTAAAGAATTTTTGCTCCAGGTTCCTAAACCGAACCTTTGCAATTGCACTTGAGGTTGTCAGGTCCGGGGGCGTACCTTTGAACGGCAAAGAAACCATGTAGCGACCTGACTGAGTCCGCTTATGAGTTCGAGTGAAATGTTCCTCACAGTAGGCATCATCAGACGATTCTACGTGTCGAGGCTCAACTTCTTCCGTCAACCAGAACCGCTCAATAACGCCAGACAGACTACATGCTGAGGCCAACAAAGAAGTACCTATAAGCCGCTGTTCAGGTCGTTGATACCTTCCGCCAACAACGTACCCAAATATTGTTGGGGTCAATTTAGGAAGATTTGGTGCTACATGCACCGGCGTTCCGGAGAGAACTTCGTAAAAAAGATCACTTCCCAACAGAAGCTCTATTGGCGCAGGTCTCCAAAATTGTGAATCTGCCAGTGTAAAGTTTGTGTATTTCTGACGCATATCAATAGGAATACTTGCTTGAGGATGGTTTCCAGTGATATTATCCAAAACCACTGCCTTCGTTTTTAGGGTGGGAGATTCGGCGTCAGTAGGACGTAGGAGACAATCCAGATCACCGTAGGTATGAGCAACAGCCACCTCTCCGATACCCCTAATACTCAACTCACATTTTGTTGGCTGGAATCCAAGCCTGTCGACGCAACCCTTTGTAATGAATGAGTAAGTCGATCCACTGTCCAAAATCATTCTCACATTGTGAAAATTCCCAAAGGGTCTCTAATTTGTCCAACAACCGTTCCCAAAACAACACCATCTCGATTTGACGAACCGCCCAACATGGCACTGCCAGTCGGGGCAATAGAGTGTGGTGTAGCTAAGCTTGAGTCTGAGGCCGAAAAGCTATTTGCCTCATTATTTCCTTGCAATGGCAAATGAAGCCAAGAATGGTGTCTTCCATTACAATACTCACAAAAACTTGCACTGGGACACTCCCTAGAAAGGTGTTGGACAGAGAGGCAAATTCGACACCCAATCCATCTTTTCAAGAGGTCAAAACGTTCTCTAGGAGATACGGATTTAAATTTCTCACAGTGTTGAAGGGAATGCTTGGCCTTACAAACAGGGCAAGCCGGATCTACTTCAGAAGAACTAGCCCTCCTTTGGTGCTGAACTTTAAGTTTACATTCGGCCTTTCCAGAGGCCAGCAGCACACTTTTGGGGTTATTATGCGATGAAGACTGATTGTGTCTGTACGAGCGATACTGAGAAGACGATTACTGAGTGTTAGTAGTAAGTCCCTTGCCAGCCCCACTAAGGTTCAAAGCTGTAAACTCTCCCATCAGGAACTGCGAACTGGAAGAGGAGGTATTATGAGCGGCCACAGGAGGCTGCTCTAAAGTCTTTAAAATTGCTAAGGCCTCGTAGTAATACCGGTCACAACTTTGCTGGAGGTCCTTTTCCGATTGAGATGGGAAGGAATCAATCGAATCATTCGCTATGTGAACGTCAATGATTTCGTTCCATAGATTCTTGAAATCCGAATAGTGTGTTTTTATTTCTTCCATCATTCCACGGAACATTACAACCTTTGAAGGTACCCCGGCAAGATCTCTACCAAATCTAGTGATGCTTTGAATTTTAGCTTCAACTATGCTCAATTTCACTTGGATACCTCGAATTTTTTTTGTTTCATCCATTATGGGAAAAGGGATAGGAAAGATATAGTTGAGGAATTGGAAACAAACCCAAAAATATTTGACAACTAATGATCTAACCCCTGATTAATTGAATTGGTTTAACAAAGTAACAGCAACAAATTTGTCAACTCAGATCGGCAAAGGCTAAGTCTCGCATACGCTTCAGACAACCGCGTACTCACGCGTTAACTATTCACGCGTAGTTGTGTAAAGGAAACTGACTTCAAAGTACAATTTCTCCCGACATCACGCAAATAAATCCAGCAAATGCCTATGAGATAACAAATAAAAATAAATCAAGCTTAATAACAACAAACACAAATAACATGCAAAGACGAGGCTACAGTTATAACAGGTCTATTAACTTAACAAACAAAAGACTTGATCAAACAAGATACTGCTATTTACTGCTTTACTTTCTGGGCTGAGAAAATCATCCGACCCGAATAGGACCAATGTATATGATCGGGAAATACAGATTATGCTCCAAATTGTAAGCGTCTGGGTATTCACTCCGTGTATGACTCTACGATGGTGCACAGGAATTAAGAACGTGGACTGTATATAACAACTAACTTTAACAAGTAAATATATTATTGAAAATAAATAACAACAACGAGGATGAAAGAAAACGGTGACGATTGTTGAGCTGTTGAGGATGATGTAGGGAAGCGGTAGCGAAAAAGAAAATGGTTCGGACCGACCTGGAATCCAGACGGATGGTGCAATTGGATGAGTGCACTTTGTGGATGGAGGACTCCTCCGTAAATAAATCTGCAGCTTTCTGAGGAAACTTTCCTGAGTCGAACGTCGACACCAGCGGGCAGAAATAGGTAAGCGCGGCGGTGGCCACCAAACGTGAAACAAAACGGCTTGGGAGAACGTCTCACACTCGTTACGCAAGGAAGATAGAATTGCAACAAACTGAGATTTGTCCGTGATCTAGGGCAATCGTTGAATCATCGGAGGCTTGAGGTCGGAGCAGGTAGTCCGGCGATAAGGACGCGACCCAGCGATAATGTCATTGTTCGGTACTGGGCAAGGGGGGTTTGTTGCCGGATCTCCAAAGGTGAATAATGAACATGTGTCCCCCAACACTGCAACTTCACTTTGACCCACAACAATGAACAGAAAGTGATTTCCTACATTTATTGGCAAAACAGCTTCAAACTCACAGGATGTCTTTAAATAGTTAACACTTTCGTATTATTCTCGATAGATGTTCCTCTGAAGGTTCATTGAATTGATAATTTCTATTGTAACTGTTTGACAGGATTTGTGTCTCTTCTAGCAACCCATACCCATAGTTTGATCCCCGCAACTGTTTATGTATGTATCTGTTGAACGGGGATATAAGCCATGATAGCTCGGAAAACGAGACTTCTCTAACATCAATTATTGGTTTGTTCAAATTTTCTCGAAAACGGCTCTAACGATTTAGATCAAAGTTACGGGCTTAGATCAAATGCTAGTACCTAAATATTGTTCTACATAAATTATTCCATGGTGATGCGTTGAAAGAAGATACAGTCCCCGTATATACCAGAAAGTTGAGTGTTGCTACTTGACATATATTTTTCTTATAATCTCCGCTCAAATGTTACTAGTCACCAGATTGACGTGGTAGACCGACTAACTACATGTACGATGAGCATATAGAAGAGCTACTCCAGATATTCCGCAATTTCAAACACCGCCGGTTTGAATCCAGCCACTGGTTCTCATGGCTTTCGCTACTGATTTATTTTTCACTCAGTTCATTTGAGCTTGGTAAAACGTCACTTCACGGTGGTGGAAAGTGATTACGCTCATAGCCACGGAATTTATTGTGATACCACGACCATTATTGAGCATCGGTACACAAATAATAATCGTGACGAACCTTTCGAAAAGGATAATAATCACTTTTAACGGAGTTATATACATGCCCTATAAATCTTTTGATTGCTATTAAACCCTCATCACACAGGTACTTAATTTTACAGGACAGTAACCTTAATTTTTCCGAAGATTATAGTAACATTTGAATAAATATTTAATTTTTAAATTAAAATTAAAAAATGTTTGCAATTTTAAATTTAAATTAAAATTTTTTAAATTTTTTCGTGGCCCTTGATATGAGGAATTTCCATATAAAATGCCACATTCTGAAATACTTGAAATTAAATTAAAATACTTTGGGTAGCGGAAAGTAAGAAGTGACCGCTGGATTTTTGGGGAATGAAAAAGATCCGAACTACATCTACATCGTCGATGAACTTTCGAACAACTGTGCTGGGAATGCAATTTAAATTGAATGAACTGAAAGGAGATGTTTGGGGGTGAACCCGCTTGAATAGAACGCTTTTAGGTACTTTGTGTAGCCTTATAATATATAAAAGAAAAGGCTCGCAGGGCCACAGCATCACTAAATAAATGGGAAAAATTAACTAAGTTAATTATTCTCGAGTCAATAATTGAGAAAAAATAAAGTAAGTGAATTATTGTCGAGTCCTAATTGAGCTCATCATAAACGAATAGAAAAAGTTAAATGTAATGACTTCTCTGGACGGAATGGAACAGAAACGAAGAATTATTCTGGACGTGACCCTGCACAATAAGTTGGTGCCTCTCACCTCTATTCCATCAAGTCTATCTTTTATGAGGAACTGAAATAATAAATTCTTTTTCAATAGGACTGTAATGCTCCGGCGTGGCTGAAACTAAGAGGTCGGAGGGTAAATAATAAAGATACGGAATTGCGAAAGGTGGAAGGAGATAGGTGTTGGAGAAAAGAGGAAAGGCGTTAGGAGACTAGGAAACAGAACTCTGGAGACTAGGAAATACTCCGTATATTACAATTACGGAAGGGCAACCTGCTTCCTCGAGGCACGGAAAGGAGAGAGACCTCAATTTTTGGTGGAAGGCTTGGCGGTCGTCTTCTGCAGAGCAAACACCCTCCATTCGGCTTACTCCGTATTTGGATCACTTGCCACCTCGAATTCAGTACTCGAGCCGGTACCGTATCTATCACTCCTCATGTTGGTGATAATGTTGACAGCAAGAAACGATAGCGAAGCCTTCTCTCTAGGGGAGAATGCCGTTGCTCTGGAACAGTCCATCCTCTCTATAGCGTCGTCCCTTGCGCGGTACATGGCAATGCAGACAATACCGGAAAATTGAACAAGTGGATTCCTCCCACCGGTATGTTATTCGGAAATTCCAACAAAAGAGCGAACAACAAAAATCGCTCCCTCTCAAGTCTCACGCTTTTAGCCAAGACGTAGTGGGGAGTCTCATCATGTGTGCCGCACAACCTGCTCCAGGGGGTGTCGTCCATACCCATAACATGCACCTGTTTGATCCCTACTATATGTATGCGCTCCACAGTATCTGCGAATGACCTTCCAATCTTGGCCAGGTGGTACCCCACTGGACAATGTGCTGTGAACGGGCCATATGCCTTCCGTATAATTTTTCTCCCCAGACAGAGGACCTCGCATGTTCGCTCCTAGAAGAGCCTACAACCTCGACTGCATTTGGCCTGGTACATCTTGCTAATAGGCAGCCCTGCACTTCTCCTCCCACTTACCAACCTCCTTATTCAAGTGGCTCTTGATGATCCGTACGCGGGGTCAGGTTTTACGCAAATCCTCTCGCTTGTTTGTCGACCTCCTTTTTCCCTTCTATCCCTGTATGATCTAGCACCCAACACAGGTCTTTGCCAAGGTCTTCAGGCAACTCAGGCATTCCCAAACTAGGCCTGACGTCACGGTATAGGAAGCCAGGGCCTTAAGTGCAGACAAGCCACATAATGTATATTATGAACACCATCACTGTGATGAGCTTGTAGGACTCACCAAAGGGAATGTCGTGATGATTTTGGACCTTGCACAACATTTCTCTGTCACAACACTCCGCAGAAAACTACCGTCCAACAAACCGATTAATTGTTTCGAAGCTAGACCAGGCTGACGAAGACCGGAAATGACATTGCCTCGGCCAACTCATGTTTCAATCCGGCCGTGAGAGTGCGAGGGGTTGCTGCACAAAGTTGTTCCTCCAGTCGTTGGGTTCATCCCCGAGAGTGGGCAATAGATGAGCGTGACAAGCTTTGCCTGAAAAATCTTTGTACCTAGTGATATCACTGCCCGGAACCCTGGCCTTTAAAATCCTGCTCCTGTAAGATCATGAGTAGGACCTCTCTCTTTCCCTCAGGATCATTCAAGAATCCGTATATCTTAGGGCAGTTCGAAGTTGTGATTCATGCACACTGAGTCCTTGACAAGTGGTTTAGGGCCCCCCAATGCTCAAACTTCAATGCTTGAAAAGTGGATTAGTTGTGAGTTCAGGACGGAAGTAGCATGTGGAGTACAGACTGGACAGGCAGAACAAAAATACCTGTTGTGATGCTTCATACAACTTGCCTTGGCCTCACATACATTCAGCGATTCTATTGCCAATAGCAACTAAACAGGTCTATTTTTTACTCTGTTCATAACTGCGTTCTACATGACAGCAGGAGGAGGGCTTATGGTTCTGGAATTTATTGCACTGCTTTAACTAGTACCAGGAACGTTATTGAACCATCAGTTCACAGGGGATTCAAGACATTGTTCACACGACTTTTTTTTCAGAAGAGTCGCATTCATCGTTTTAGAATAATCTGGTAAAAACTGTAAGAAATGGCAGTGGGTGAAAGGGTGAGGGCTGAAATTCAGGAATTTCTGGAGTAGCATATGCATTTATTTTGACCATTATCACTTTCATCGTATAGATATTTATTACCCACCTCAATTGTTCTGAAGATTCCACTAACATTTGAGCGGAGTTTATATACGTGATTTATTGCACTGTTCTCATCATTTTCAAACGAATGGGAATTTTATCGTATAGTTACTTTACTTCAAACTTTTCATGAAAATAACTTAATGAAAATTGTTAAAGCCGTTTTCGAGATGAAAAGTATTTAGTGTTTGATCAGTATAATTATAGGATTGCCGTACTTTTAAGGATCGCGCGATTTAGAGCTGGCGCGGTTCGGTCATTTTCGCTCAATTGCGATCACACACACCCAGACCATTTACTCAAAAAGGGGTTTCAAACTCAGTAGGCCTTAAAATGTATATATCCGAAGGGATTTTTTTTTCAGCCCATAATATAACTTATCTTTCTATTCCTTAGAACCAACTAACATAAACGTCTTATCGACTATATATCAATAAATATCAGTAAATAATGCATTGATTTTTTCAATTAAGGGCTTTACAGAAATTGCTGGAGCCCAGTAAATTCCGAAACTAGAGATAATTGAGTTTGATTCGGTGAAAATCCAATAAACGGCTTGACAGACGTTCGTCAACAACCGTGGTGTTAAAAATCGCCGAATCAGCGTTGGGCTGAGGTAAGTAGATGATGCATCGCTTTATATATTTTCGACTCCGCCCAGAGACGTCGTATATGTGAGTGTAATTAATCCAAATATCAGACTTGGCAAAAATGAAAGGAGATTAGAAATGGAATGAATTAACTTTGAGCTTTTTGCTCACGCCGTCGTCAGAGTTTTTCCTGCCCGCTTTAAAATTCTAATTATGTTTGCTCGAGACATGACTCGTATTCATAAATAAACACTTTTATACACTTCCGGCAAATTGTTTTTCGTCTTCAGCTCTGTGCAATATCCGTAACTAAATGAGTACACATTGGCGCACACTCGTTGCATCATTGAATAAAAAATCGAGACAATCGCTTTTTGGGTACTGACAGGCCGAGACGCCAATCGTTGATTCCAGTCAATTAACCCGACAGACGCTCCGGTGAAGCGGGTCAACATTTATGACCGGAGGAAAAATGATTTTATTCCGTTGAGTCGGTGTAAACGAAGTCAGAGGCGGAAAGCACCCGGCGGGGCGGGGATAGGGGAAAGAGCTCGGAAAATTCTTTCTCGTTCACGAAAAAAAAGAGAGAGGAAGCCTGTGGGTGAGTTGTGATGAATTACAAAAGTTCTTTTTCCGGAACTTACTCCTTCCTGCCTTTTGCCTTTTTGCTTTGATAAGCTCCGCGAATTTCTGATAGTTCCTGATTAGTCGGCAGCAAAAAAGGGGGATGAGCCGGTTGATGGAGGGAGGAAAAGAACTTTCTTTAGAAGCCGGGCGGGGTATACAAGCAAGCAATCAAGGTCTTGGGTTGGAGATAAGGAGCACGGCATTGGGCCCGGAGCGGGGGGTAGGGACAGGAAGAAGCCTGGTATTGAGAGGAAAGCTTTTTTTCGCTGTGACGAAAAAAATACTCGGGGCCGCGTAATAAAATGTCGCTCCGTCGAAGTACGACACTCGTGAATAAGCAAGTGGATATTTCTGGACGAAGAATACGAGATTTCTCCACGATTATGTGGCGCCAGTGGGCGTCCAGTTTTTATCGCTGTTGTTTCGTCAGTCACAAGCCCACCATCGGCTTTATTTCGTTTCCGTCAATTTTTTTTTAAATTCAAAGACTAAGGAATAACATTCCTGAATCCTCCGAACATCTTGGCAAAGGTGAAACACATTAACGCTGTTGAGTGCCAGGTAATAAAGGAATTAAAGGGAATGGAGCTTGCTCATCCGGGGTCAGTATCTAGTAAAGTAGAATGAAGATATGGAGGGATGTACGAGAATGAGAGTACCCTGCAGGATTCTCGTAAGGGTGAAGAGTACAAGAAACAAGAGCTGCCATCGTAGAGATGCGTGAGTGTCAACCTGATTCAATGTACCACACGCCACAGAAGCAAATCCTTCCACCTACGTCCAACTAGAAAATCAAAACTTTTTCAAAGGTTCGTCCTCCGGTGTAGGACAAACCCATCCCCTGGAGGTGAATGAACTGTGTACGTGAAATGATGAGAAAAATCATCGTTTTTATGCAGCCCATTGCAGTGCTCTACACACCCTCTGGTTTATGAAAAGTAAATATGCGGATCTGAGTATAGTTTCAACATTGAGCCATTCGAGGGAGGATAATTCGCATAAAAACAGTGTACGATTCAACGCGTACAAAGGAGGTTCTTGTCTTAAGTAGTCCAAAGATAGCCATTATCTTCGGGAAGGGAGAAAAACTCCAGCCGACGTCGCCTCGCTCCCTCGGGTCCAACTGGGAAACTAACTACTCGCTATCCTTTCAACCCTTCCAAGATCTCATCGACCAGTCCATCACTTCTTTACACTCAGCACAAATCGCTACCTCTTTATCTACCCACTTTCCAAGCCATTAGTTTGCGACTCGTCTTTTCTCTCGAGGCTTCTTCGCCAATTTTCCGTTTTCTTCTCTCCAACTGCCTCCCAGGACAGGCCGCAATAACCACTTTGTCTTTTAGAATGTCTCTAATGCTTCGCTACTTTACTTTTCGTTCGATGTCTTTTCTTCTTGACGTTGGAGAGAAGAAAAAAGAAAAAGGTTTGCCAATTACTGGTCTTTAAGTTTTATCGCAGGGGCGGGGGAAGTAAAAAAAATGCCTCCGATCGAGAAACGTTGTCCATCACGAAGATAATTGTACGGACATTGTAAAAAGGGGGCTGTTGAGAGATCGCCGTGATCGAGACTGCAAATTGGAAAACCTTATTCATATTAAATTACCTTCTTCAGAAATTAATAGCGCCGTTCGACGCTCCTAGAACTTTTTTTTTGTGTAGAGCGGAATAATCGAGGGGGGAAGATAATTTTTGTTGCCCTTCGTCGTGACGTAATAAGCAATAAACCATAAAGTTTTAATAAATTAATAAATAATGAAACATCTCGTAAAGTTTGTTCAAGTT
Source organism: Pachypeltis micranthus (assembly GCA_020466155.1). Taxonomy (NCBI): domain Eukaryota; kingdom Metazoa; phylum Arthropoda; class Insecta; order Hemiptera; family Miridae; genus Pachypeltis; species Pachypeltis micranthus. The sequence goes on along the minus strand of CM035774.1, from coordinate 27,726,483 downwards.
TTTCCTCTCATCACTCGCGAGATGAATTTTTTGCCTCGGTGCTGAGGAGGAAAATATTAAGGTCTCTCGTCTGAGTTGGAAGGCGTCTTATCAGCTGCCTCTCGGCGTCGTTGTTTAATTAAAGCAAAACGTGCATCTTGATGACGAACAAACCCAACCAGATACGCGAAACCCCTTCCCTTCCAACCTTCTGTTCCGAGGCCGTAAGGCTTCATTTCCATTCACAAGCTGTTCCGGGTCTTCTTCGTTACACTCGCGCTGGGAGTGTCTCGGTCCCAAGATGTTCTGGAAGACATTAAGAACGAGAATGTGGAACTTCGGTACATACGAATTACCGCTAATGTTCAAGAAACTCCCCTCGCCGTTAAATCGTGATCGTATTTGCGTAAGAGGAAGATTCGAGCTTCCTTCTAAACAGACCTGAGGGAGATGAAAAACTCTTCGCCAGTGTGAATTCTAGGATCGTCCTCTCAGATCCTCAAAACGTTAAAAGTTCATTTTTCATATTTTTTCAGAAACTACTGTGACATTTTTGGTGATAACTCGCAGGTTTCAGGCAAAACACTTTTTTTAAAGTAAAAAAAAGTTACGTAATGGACTGAGAAAAATTCCTCTCAACATCTTTAAGTTTCAGATCCTACTGAACCAGAAAAACATTATTTGGGAAAATGGAGTGACTGTTAACATTTTTAGAAAAAACGGCGTTACCATATTAGCTCAAACTTGATATCTAGCCAGCCAGTCACCATAGAACAGAAAAATAAGGGTATGAGAAAATCTGCCTGAAACTAACTATAGTTATCATAGTGATTAAAACAACAAATTTTTTTTTCTCAAAAACGGCAGTAACGATTTTGACTACATTTTCCACATCAACAGCTTCTAATGAGAAAATAATACCCTAGAATTCTCATTTGTGGAAAAATGACGAGAGGAGCACCATAAATTACCAAATATTTCGACAAAAATCAAGTTTCGCGTACTTTTTTTCTTATAAGCTCCGATAAAATGTTAATAGATTCTTCAGAAAAATTCAAGTGGGACTCCAACCAAGTACATTTACGATGAGTGTTTAATAGCGCTCATAAGCTATGTGGAGAGCTACTTCAGAAATTCCGGAATCTCAACCATCGCCGTATCACTTATTACCATATCTAAACGTTTTTACCCGATAGTGCTAGGGAAGTGATTGTTACTTTTTTTTTTTTTTTACAAAAATCGGGTGTACACCCACATTAATTCTCTGTTCACCAAATACTCTGTAGTGGTCGGGGCATGAGTATGAGCAGGACAATAAAGTCTGAATCTCTAAGCGCTACCGTTTTATGCCGCCGTGAAGGGATGAACTAATTGAAAAATAAATTGAGTTATTAAAATAAGCCACCAATTAATTGACGTAGAGCTAAGGGAAGTTACGAGCGTTGAAAGATGATACAGCTCCAATCGCACCATTTACAAGCGTTGTGTAATAATGTTTCTCATCAAATCTCACCAGAAAATCACACCATGGTGGGTGTGATTGGCAAAATACAGATACATAACAGAGTGTGGGAGAAATACCATAACTGCGCCAATCTTCTCAACTCTTATGAAAAGTGGGGAATGAGAACCGTATGGGATGTTGACGTGCACGTTAAAATTTCGTAACGTTATTTCAAGCGTAGTAATAATTGTGATACGGCTCGCGGAGGAGTTTCACATGATGAGAAAACAGTGAAGTTTAAATTGATGACGGCGGTCAGGCTGTTCGAAGAATAAGGAAGGAAGAGTTTCATCGGTCGATCCGAAGGGTAAACGAGGCAACTACATTCTTCTATCTTATTAGAAGCCCACCAATCACTTAGCCGAGACAGAAACGAAAGGGAGAAAGTGGAACACTCGATTGAAAGGGACAGGCTAAAAGAAACTGGGGAAAAACCATAGCTCTTTTGTGTCACGTATTTCTCGACGAAATATATGGAGTTGTTCGGAGCAGAAAAGCCGGAAGGAAAACAGGAAGCGAATGAATATGGCTTCTGAATGAACTATGCAGTTGGAGCGATTGATTTTATAGCAGCAAGAAAATGTTCACTCCCGCAGTCTAACTGATCAATTATATGCATCAATTTTATGCACTTTTCACTTTTCGCCACCAGAAGAGTGGGAATGTATTGGATTCTTGTATAACATATCTGGTTCCTGGTACGATGTCTTACACGGGGCGCTATATCTTCACTAAAGTTTTTGTTGTGAAAATGTTCATGAACAAAGTTTGATCGCAATTGTTGGAACCATTCTTTATAAAATCAAGAAAACGTTCGTTTATTGTTCTCGAACGAGATGTCACGACAAATTTCATTTTCTGGCCCTCTTTGGGCAATATCTCCAGTCAATAGACCGTGATATTTTGGTTGTTGAGAATGACGGAGTTGGCATGTAACATCTCCACAGCAGGTTCTGAACGAATCCAAAACCAGCCACATTCCTGCCAGATGCCCGCTTACAACCCAAGGACGGAGTAGTGGCAGGAGAAGATGCAACTCTGATCGCCCCGGAACAGAACTAGACTAGTAAAACCGACTTTTCCATTGAAACTGATCGCTTCCAAACGGTCGACTCCGCGAAAACCATTCTATGAGTTAGCTTATGAAATAGTACGTCGGAAAGAGCCATGCATTCTGACTGTCCCATAGGTGGGATATGAACCGCAGCCAAACGACCTATTGTGCCAGTCCTATGTCTTCTTTGATATCCACCCTGGGAGAAGTAATACCTAAGACCAGAAGTCCCCCCTCTCAAGTCTCCGGCACTGGGCCAGGGGATGGCAGTGAGTTCCCTCATCCGTGCCACACCACCTACACCGAGGGATGTCGACTAGGCCCTTAACATACATGTCTTTTTTTATTCTGCAGTGCTCGTTGATGATCCCAACAATCTGCCTTCCTCCCAGTCCTTCCTCCCCATCCTCAGAAGATTCTGTCTTATCTCACATGTTTGCTCTGAGATAACGCGTTTGGAGTGTGTTACTCCCGCAGCTCTCCAGGGTGTCTGATGCAGTCTTCTGACATATTCTCCCGCGGTCATCTTGACTAGTGACAGAGAAATGCCACAATGGGGAGGTGGCCCAACAGGTATCGTGGACGAACCGTCTCTGGCCAGGGTGTCCACCCTCTCACTTCCAATTCTCCGCTTTTGCCCAGGAATCCAATACACATTAACTATAACAAGCCACATCCTGTACTCCCACACCAGTTTTGACGTGGTGCAGTAGTTTATCAGCGCTTTACAAGACGCTTGACTATCAGTCAATATGTTGATAGTTATCTTGCTACAGCCTTTCCCGTGCATTATGATTGCTCTGGCGATGAAAACCCTTGAACTGTGTTCGAGGACAATGTGCGTCCCACTCCTCTCGGAGCATTTACCCACACCCACAGCCCTCCGAAGTTTTCGATCCATCTGTATAGATGCTAATGCCATTAGGAGCACTGGGCCAGGACATGGTAGGAAGTCTCCTCATCCGTGCCACACCACCTGCATCGAGGGGTGTCGACTATACCAATAACATACATGTGTTTGTTCATTTCACAGTGCCCGGTTATGATCCCAACAATCTACCTTAAGCATTTCCTCTCCATCCTCATAAGGGTGTGTCTTATCTCACTTGATTGCTCTGAGACAAAGCGTTTGGAGTGTCTTACTCCTGCAGCGTTCCAGATTGTCTGATGCAGTATTCTGGCGTGTTCTCTCACATTCCTTTTTACCAGTGACAGAGAAACCTCAAAATGGGGCCGTTGCCCAATACTTTACCGTAGACGAACCGTGTCTGGCCAGATAGTCCGCCTTCTCATTTCCAATGATCCCCTTGTGTCCTGGAATCCAACACACATTAACTATATTCGCACTTCCCAAGGAGTTTAGCCACATCCTGCACTCTCACACCAGTTTTGACGCAGTGCAGTAGTTCATTAGCGCCTTGCTATTGGTCAATATGTTGATAGTTCTGTTGCTACAGCCTTTCTCATGCATTAGGATTGCCCCGGCGATGATAGCATAGACTTCTGTTTGAAAAGCCTTTGGAGTGTGGTCTAGGGCAATGTGCGTCCCACTCCTTCCAGAGCCACTCATCCATACCCGGAGAGCCTGTGCCCTCCGGAGTTTTCGATCCATCTGTATAGATGTTGATGCCATTAGGAGGCCGAAGCTGAAGACTCTCGCTGTTCCATGGGTCTATCGAACTCATACATGGGCACCATCATGCCCGTGACCATGTTTAGCTTCCCAGTTCCTGAATATAGCCAGGTGTCCATTAGTCGCCAGTGGCACCTTAGCTATACCGAGCCTAAAGAGTCTTTACGCCACCTTCATCGCCTCTGCCTTGACATAAAGTCAGTGGTAACTTAGGAAAGGTTATCACCAAGGTCCACACGGCTCCCTGGATGGTGCATTGAGAGAGCAATCAGCGTCTACGTCCTTTAACCTCAATAAGACGATGTACGGACCGAACTCTTCAATTTAGTGAACGATCGTTCTGAGCGGTTGTGTTCACTATGCACCTCAAACGCTACGATCCACTGGAAACTATGGTGCCAGCAGTCGAGACGGAGCTGTTGTCTCATCGAGACGTCGTCCTATTGCTCACGCTCGTGTTTGCTCCCACCGAGTTCCCTGTTGGTAGTGGTAAAACATATCCGAGCGTAATTGCGAGTAAAACTCATAGTTTCAATTGCATTCAGTCGATATTTTACTCACTCTCCTACTCATTTTGATGGATATATCAACCCCCAATCAACGCATGCCACGTTGAAATGCTTTTGAAATGTAAAGATCTGATGAAACACCTTTTTTTTCGAGGAAATACACAACTTCTCTTCTTACCACCTACAGCTAAGCAAGTTGATAAGTTTTACATAAGGAAAACATTTTCACAACTATTGCGGGGATCCTTTTCATTCGATTATTAATGCAGCGGAATATCTATCACGTTTTAATACTGTAAAAGTGTGACCTCAGTGCAAAAAGACGTAAATATATTCGCAGTGAAAGTGGAATTGATGTTAATATGACTAACTTTCCCTGATGGCCGAACTTGCGCATAATTTACATAGCAACCTTCCGTTTCCTGTTTCGAACAGGTCCGTTTCTTATTAAATGACTGTTCCTAAACCCTCCACGAGGGAAGTTGCAGTTTTGCCCCTGCAGTATCCGCTGAACTCAGACCTGCGGAGGTACGGCAGTTACCCATGTGATACAACTTGGAGGTTTCTGTTCCGAACATAGTTCCTCGTCTACAGTTAGCACGAGAGAAACAATAATAATCAACTTCAGCACACAACATTCAGTCACACCTATCTCGTCATTGTGCCCTGATAAAGCTACTGTAACTACCAAACCGGCAATAATTTCAGTTTGACTTCCTATTTATTGAGACTCAGAAGACAGTGATGCATTTACTTACTGCATACGCGCACTTCGTGAACAAGAATAAGAAGACAAGGGAACCCATACCTGAAACAAACGAGGAAAGAATTAAAAAACAAAGTTTTCCTCTCGAATAAAGTTAAATTGTGAACACCATGTTATGGAAAATGGTAAGATTATTTGGTGTAAGGATTCCAAACCGAACGCAGCTGGAAAAGTACGAGCTCAGTCCTGTGCAGAACATTTTTTTAGTATGATTGATATCCTTCAATTCGCTTTAGCCTTATTCGCCATGTAAGGGGGCACTCGACTGCGCAGGCATAGTCTGGTTTTATACAACTTCTAAAAGCGTTGCAAACCACCTTGATCAAATGGCTTTTGGAGGTCCCCACGAAGGGCTCAGGTCCCGCTGGGAGAAGCGCAAATCCCTTTCTTGCCACTTTGTCGGCCTCCTCATTCCCTTTTATCCTGCATGGCCTAAATTCGTTCGTAACCTGAGAGAATAAAAATATGTACCAAAATATAATGATGAGGTTTGAATGGAATTGGGTGGGAAGATACCTTAGCACTTCGGAAACACGTACGATGTTACAAAAAGGAATTTTGAAAGTAGTGCGAGGAGTGCCAAAGCCCCATCGTACCTTACGACTTTACTACGTTATTCACTATCCGACAGTTATCTGCATAAGCCCGGATTCTTCATCCACCACGATTCCCAGTAATCCTTACCGTCATGCGCTTGAACACAATATAGTCAATTCTAGACCACGCCTTATAGTAACCAGAAGTTCTCATTACATGAATTAAGTAACACGCCTTTTATAACAATACAAAGAATATCCCTAGCACGTCTTTTTCTGACTAATAATAAGTGACCAGATCAATCAAGAGAGTAGCTGAGAAGCTCTCCAATGTACCTGGCTTGAGCCTCTCCGCCAGAAAACATACTATTTATTCGAAATATAATACTTATCTTTTTATCAAAGTATCGTTTGTTCACGATACTGAACTCTGTCTAACGAGTTCACCCAAGCTTTCATATTATTTATAAATAGTCCACGAGTTTAGTGAATCGAAGCAAGAAGCGCCATACTCCAATCCAACGCTCACAGTTTTCGAGCTTATCCGCGACCTTTTCACCGTAGCCTCTCTACTACAAGAAGACCTCACTACGGCCTTCCCTTTTTTCATTACGCTGAGTTCCTTCATCGCCTCTCGATCTTCATCCAAGTTCTCTGCCTTAACCCCGCTTCGAATTCTATTCGCTCATTTCTTTCTAATTTGTTCTATTTCTCCAGGTCTTGCACACACTGTATTGCAAGAGAAAGAGAGAAAGAGAGAGAGAGAGAGAGAGAGAGAGAGAGAGCGAGAGAGAGAGAGAGAGAGAGAGAGAGAGAGAGAGAGAGAGAGAAAGAGAGAGAGAGAGAGAGAGAGAGAGAGAGAGCGAGAGAGAGAGAGAGAGAGAGAGAGAGAGAGAGAGAGAGAGAGAGCTAAAGAGGGGAATAAAAGGCTGCAAGTGCGGGACATCTTAATTGACTCTACTACGTCGTAGCCCGGATTTCAGTTCTTTCTGCTATTGCTGTGTGCTCGGGTTTTTCACCTTCGTTCGACTGCTTCTACATTGGACCTGGGTTCTTCAAATCCCGGTCAGACGTCGAGTTTAGTTTTATTGCTAAGAACTAATTAATTTTTTAGAGACTATATCTTTCCTTTTTCTTCATTATATCCATGATTTTGTTTGGATTGAGAAACATGGCTCAATTAATATTCCATGAACCTCTCGTTTCGAACATCGTTTGACCATAAACTCAGTTGCTTGATGCTGTGGGCTATGGCTAAAGAGGGCTCAGCACATTATGATTAATGTATCCCCATTCATTTCTGTAGTGAGCTAGTTACCAGGGACACTACTGTTATTATTATAAACAGCTGATTGCTTGTTATCTGGGTTGTAGATTAAAAATATAGATTCATTCGGTGTTCTAACGAATTGAAGTGTAGTCATTTTATATTAATTTACATTAATATGCACAAGATACTACATATTTTGGCGCAGTCAGCGTAATACGGACAGCTCTCAATCGGAGGTCGGTAGTCCAACTGACCGGGTTGTGAGTATTAACTATCATTATTTTACTTATGATCGCTTTTGTCTAGCGAATCACTGCAATGGAAGCTTCTACTAAACCTCGAAAATTTGATCCGTTTTTGGACAATAATGCTGCCGCACGATGGAAATCTTGGGTTAATGAGTTGGAAATTTACTTACTAGCGGAAGATGTTACGAGCCATTCTTCTGAATTGTGCAGGAAGTGAGGTGATTGAAATATTTTTTATCTCAAAATCTTTATCGACAAAATCACACGACGACGCTAGTTTACGTAGTCGCACATGATAATCCATCAACTTCTCGCCAGATTCTTGTTTCGCTCTACGAAAGTTGAAAGTTTCGAACAGAATATTGACCTCTGACAAAAACTGACCATTCAACGCTTTTTTCGCATCCTCATATGATTATATGTCTAGACATCCCTTACAAAACAAATTCAAAAGTGATGATTCTTACATTAATTTCGTTACTGAGATCAATCTTCCGTCAACTATATCTCGTAAAACTCTTTCCCGCATTTCCAAAGAGGATGAAGAGCTTAATAAACTCACCCAAGCTATTCGGAACAACCAGTGGGAGGATCCACTGGTACAGAGATTTAAGCTCCTTAGGGACGAGTTGGCAGTTACAATGGATAACATTGTTCTTCGTGGTTCGAGAATAGTCATTCCCAAAAAACTACAGGCCAAAGTGATTGCGTTGGCACATCGGGGACATCAAGGCATGACGAAAAGCAAGGAGTTACTAAGGACCAAAGTATGGTTTCCTAACATGAATAAGCATCTATACGCAGCTATATCAACATGCATACCATGCCTTGCCAACAGCTCTAAGACAAGTCGAGATCCTATCAAGCCTACTCCAACACCATCCAGCCCATGGGAGTCACTTTCATTGGACTTCGCTGGACCTTTTCCCACCGGGAGGTATGTTGCGGTGTTGATCGATGATTACAGCCGATATCCAATTGCTGAGGGTATTTCATCTTTGACTTCTAACATCGTGACCCGCTGGTTGTTCAGGCATTTTGCACTTTTCGGAATTCCTACTTCACTCAGGACTGATGGAGGACCTCCTTTTAACAGCCATCAATTTTCATCGTTTTGTGAAAAGCTCGGAATAAGACACAAGAAAGTTACGAGTTTATGGCCCGAGGCGAATGGAAGAGTAGAACACTTCATGTCAAACATGAACAAAACCATCCGATCGGCAATAATAGAAAGTAAGAATTGGGAAGATGCATTGATGGAGTATTTGATCCAGTATAGAGACACTCCACACTGTTCCACTCAAATCCAACCTTCTAAAGTATTGTTAAGGTCTAATTTTCGTTCATTTTTACCTCAAATGGCATCCAATTTGTTCCGTGATGATGTAGATGAACAACTCTTGGAAAATGATGAAAGGTCCAAAGAAAAAATGAAGAACTATGCAGATGCTAGGAGACATACAAAGATTCACGAACTTAAGCCAGGAGATCAGGTACTAGTGAAACAGCAGAAGGTCGACCAACATTCCACACCTTTCAACCCAAACCATTAGAGGTTGTCGATGTCCAAGGAACTCGGATAACTGCTCAGTCAGATAGTCATCTAATCACAAGGAACTATTCACATTTCAAGAGGATACCCGAACGAGAAGAGGAGTTGGTGGAAATGGAAACAGAAGGAGCACCCGTCAGTTCTCCTGGTAACTTCATACCGAATATTGAAGAGAAATCCCAAGAACAAGCATCAGGGACTCCGGGAGAACAAATATGTTCTAGAAGCGGTAGAGTGATTAAACTCCCTTCAAAATTTAACGATTTTATCATGTGTTAGAATATTTCGGCCTAGGGAGGAATGTAGTGAGCTAGTTACCAGCGACACTACTGTTATTATTATAAACAGCTGATTGCTTGTTATCTGGGTTGTAGATTAAAAATATAGATTCATTCGGTGTTCTAACGAATTGACGTGTAGTCATTTTATATTAATTTACATTAATATGCACAAGATACTACAATTTCCTTCTATGACTATCAATATTGGTGGTACATTGTATATTTGGGGCTAGTTTCTTTTCAATGAGTAACGAAAATACTAACATCATGTAATGGAGTTGATTTTCCCTCAGATCTTCACGTTTTGAGGCCAACTGAATTAAAAAAGCACAATGTCGACGCACAATTACATGTAATTTGACTTGACGGAGAACGCCTGGATTTTTCTTTTATTGGTGGTTTTATGAAGGCGCAAAAATAATGAAATGAGTAATATCCGTCGCCGTGAAGACAGTGCGAGGGACAAAAAGTACCAAAAAATAGGGTTTTCTGGATTTTACCTTAAAACGGATGTTTGATCATACTTGCGTGGTATCTAACTAACTACACGCCCAACCGATAATACTTTTTATTACTTTCACTTAAGAACTTGCGCCTGAAGTCTCTGGTTGCCCTTTCCCACACCACCGAAATATCGGGTTTCAACAATAATTACCCGATTCGCTCTGCTTGTGACTCTAGCGTAGCCCCTATTCACTCCCTTTTACTTTCAGCCAATGATATCACGATTTGGTCAGTTTACCCTCAAATCGTCACGCGATACCCACATAGTTACAGCTTTCATGAACTGACGAAATTTTAACTTTTTTTGTTGGACTCGAATCACTGGAATAAATAAAAAAAACTTACGATACGTCAATAAGATCATGTCAAATAGCTAATGGCATCATTATCCAACGGTAATATTATGGTAATAACGTCTAACAGCATTATATCTAATGTTAATGGTGTTTGCGTGGGACCATCTCAAGTTCCCCGGATTAGCTGGATTTGGGTTACACGCCTAATTGGTAAGCAAACGCACGCCTCGGCGTCTCGGGTTAAGAGAAATTTACGCTTGGGCGCTTTTGAGATGTGCAATTTGAACCAAGCGCAGTGCAACATGTGTGTTTGTACGCGAAGAATGATGAAGTGTTGAAAGTAAAATTGTGTGTGAACGAATAAACCTTGTCTCTCCCTGTTTCTTATACTATCTCTCTCACTCTCACTCTCTCCATTGGATGTGAGAATGCAGCTGATAGCGCTGATAGCATGATGATTCACGGCAGCTTGAAGAACAACTTGCCTCATTATATTTACCATGACTTCACAGTTTTCCATCAAGACGCACCGCTACACCTCTGGGGCCTATCATATTTGACTCAACATCGGAAATACTTAAGAAATGCTACCGAACGCGACTTGATTTCAATAACATCGCCAAAAGATTGTAAAAAAATATTTGTAGACCGAAAACATAAGGACCGGAATCTAAGAAGAAAGAAGAATCACGTATCAATTATTGACCATTTAAATATCAATCGGTCACGGTAATACTGAAAATAGTACAGTAGTCATGATGTATCTAGTTCGCGTATAAACTGTTTTCCATTGGTGCCCTGAACGGCAAGCGAACCACCGTAGATCACTCTGATTGACTCATCAAATATTCGACGTCACTATTTGCCTGTCGAAATATGATCAATCACAACGGCAATGGCAATCAATTAAACATTAAACGCCCATATATCTACTTGGGTCACGTTTGACGGAGCTTACATGACCTCTGTGTTCCCTCAAAGTCAAAGTATCTCTACCAAATTAGGCATGCCGAGCTAATTCTGGGGAAGTACGCGGAAAATCCATTAAAGCTAATTGACAAGCGAACGGCGTAGGAAGCGAACAGCAGAATCCGATCAGGGAATCAAACGTCAACAGCCGGTTTGAATTCCCCGCAGTTGGGAGTCGTATCGTCATCTTTAGAAATAAACACGATTACATTTGGGCGACGTTTTCGAACTCGCCCGGTTTTTGGGAGTGGGGAGCTTTGATTGAGACGGATGCGGTGGACAATGACGGAGATTTGCGCTTTGCGAGAGAGCGAAATTGAATAAGTAAATGAGGCTTTTAGAGTGACATAATTACGGTCTTGTGTTCGAGAGTGTTTCGCGCTATCCGTATTCGACACGAAATTATTCCCGAATAAACGTTCACGCACAGTTCTGCAATGAGGACAGCACTTCATGCTCACATTTGCCTGACTCTGTAGTGAGCACCAATCACCCCGAGAAACTATCACGCACTAAGTTATCAGGGGGAAGGGGGGGGTTCGTTATAGAAGGAACTCAAATTTTCATGAAAATTAAACCAAAATGTTCATAGTGACCTCGTTGTATCGCCTCATGTTGTTTCAAACGAGCTCAGAACCAACGATCCAACGATCTCAACAAGGACACTATGAGACTGAATCTATCGGTAACTATGACTTTCAAGAATCGAATTATTTCCCAAATGTGCGTGAAGGTCTGTTATTAACGGAAGAATATAAGAGAAGATTGTGACAAAGAGGATGTACAAAAGCACAAAAGCGCGGCAAACCTAGAAGGAAAAGTTGTGGATTCAGCCTAAACTATTGCCCCATAACTTTCGATTGGCTCAAGTAAACTCAAAAAGCACCCCCCCCCCACCGTATTCCCTAACTCATAAAATGTTAATACATGTCTCCACTTTCATTCGCGCTACGGAGTAGAAAAGAAAGTTATCAATCGACCGAAAATTGGTCTGTGCGTGTGCGATGGAAAGAAACTGCTGAGCCCTGTTGGCTCCAATTAAATATTTAGCCTGCAATGAGCTCGAAAATTATCAAACATTTTGAAGAAATAACACTTTACACAGTTTTTCCCCTGTGGTCAGGAAAATGAGAGTGGCTGGCCAATGCACTCCTAGGAATTCCATGGTTCAAACCATTGCCGTTTCACTGACAACCATGCTTCACTTCGTTCTTCTCGGAAAAATCAAGTTGACGGTCCGATTAACCATCCGTGCACGGTTTATTCAAACTGGTAGTGGCATTATTCGGAGGAACTCAACAATTCTGAAACCTTCAGAACCAGAGGTTGTGTAAAACGTTGAGCTGCGTGTAAACGAATAAAAAAATATCAGGTGCGACGCATCACACAGCTTCTCTTAGCTTTACAAAAATTCACGACTTTTGCTGCTAATTTAATTTATTTTTCACTCAGGTCATGTGAACTTGATAGAACTTGGTGGTGCTTCTGCTTCTGCCACGAGTAATAATAAGCAATCAGTAGACGAAGACCTAATGAGACTATTACACGACTTTTTTTGTGAACTATAATAATCACTGTTCCAATACTATCAAGTAAAAAACTGGGAAATGGTAGTAAGTGAAACGGCGGTGGTTTCAAATTCCGACAGATTTGAAACACACACAGAACGCTTGCGAGCACACTCAGGCGTCGAATCTCCTCGGCACGTTTATTGCACCACACGCCGTGGCCGCAAACTCTGAAGGGTGGCTGGGCTTAGAGGCGGATGTAGTCGTCAGTAGTCATGTCAAACCGGGACGCCATCCTAGACCAGCCACATCACGCGCTGCATCACAGCCAGATGCCTGCAAAGCCCGCCTGTTATAGTGCAGGGACGGAATAGTGGTAGAAAAATATGGGACGCTGAGTCCCCCATACGGAACAAGAGCTTGAACTTTCGCACATGACGCTATGTGGGAGGCCTAGCCACTCATTCACTGATGAGTGCACCATTGCTTCCGTACCGTCAAACTCCTAAAAACCAACCCTTAAATCCCCTTTGAGAGCAAGTACGTCGAAAAGACTGTGGCTGCAGTGGAGCTTCGACAACTTCCTGAAGATAATCACCAAGGACGCAGCTTCGGTAGAGACCATTTGACCCAATAGTGTTTTTGAAGACCTCAAAATTTGCGTTTCAGCGGATTGAATAACTTTCATTTTTACTCCGTAGATCCAAGAGAAGTAAAAACGTTTCCGCGACTTTGCAGATTTACCTAAATTTCTGAAGTGGCGCGTGTCTTGGTATAATTGACAACTATTCATCGTTCATCCCTGAGAAACCAACTTAACTTGTAATAAAATTGAATTAGGGATTTATTTTGTATTATACTGGCTACAATTCTTATTTCTTGTTAATTGTAGTGAGTACTATATTATTGACACAATATATGCAATTATGAACGTATCACTAAACATGGGAGACACTTCACGTTGATATAACGAGGAAACACTCGAACATATCCAAACATGGGAATGATCTTTTTGTAAAAGAGACTTTTCGTCGAGTTCTGATGACAAAAGTAGAATTAGCAATAATTTGTGGTCGCTATCAAATCTGGTGGTACGTTGAAGGAGATATTTGAAGATTGTGGTCTGCACTCTATTAGGTGGTCTTGTTAAAGAGCGCCCACAAATCTCAATTGATTGGACGATCCGGTGGGAGCTATAACTTGGAGTCAAGTGCCGGCAGTAGTTTGAGCAACTCAGGCGAAAATGAGGAAATATGGGATGGCGAAAACTGGAAATTAGATCAGATACACTGCTGTAGGGGGTTTCGTTTGCGTTCCTCTGTTCAGAGGCTGAGGGGAGAAAGGAAAACAATACCGGAGAGCCCGTTGGAAAGTGGTGCTGCCGGTGACGTCCCTCTGACCCTTTTCTTCCTCTTTCCACAGAACACAATCGGCCCCCTCCATCTCTTTCCTTCATTTTCTCATCTTCCTGCCGCTTCTTCCCTTTTCCCCCGCCCGCAATCTCTTCTCATTTCCCAGTCAACAACTCGACGCCGTTGATCAGATCCTTTTGACGGAGTTTCCTTTCCGCGCGTTAGTTGGGTGTAGTCCTTTTTTTTCGGATTTTTATTTCTTATTTCGCCCCCACCACCACTACAACAGTCATTCCCCCCACTCCATTCACCTTCAGGAGTCTCTCGAACCTGATTGAATTAGAATTCAGAGATACCATCTTCTTTTTTTTTCAGCAGTCTCCCCCTATTTCCCTTTTCATTGTCAAACGGCTGGTACATGTTCATTGTACGCTGCTACCGATAACGAGCTCACTGCGAATCAATAGCAGAGAAACAGTTTATGGGGTGGTATGATTATTTACTTGCAAATTGTACACCGAATGGACTTGAACTACCAGCCAACTGGCTCGTAGAAATGCTGTTCGTACTGCCACGTAAAGATGTCAAACACATTTCCAGCATAAATGCCATAGAAATACGTTGCATTCACAGTATACCTTCAGTCTGCACTCCACTTGACTTATCGTCCGCCTAGCAATTTTCCAAACCATTGCGAATGTGCTGCAAGAGTGTTCCCACTATCACACGAATCTATTTCAATTGTCGCAATGCGAGATAGCTGATGCGTAGCAGCAAAAAACGTACCTCACCCACCGTAAATTCAACTATGTGCGATAACTTTGCATTTCTGAGTAAAACAAAATGAAGGGACCAGTTAGTTCAGGGCAACCCGCAATATTCAACGATATCTTCAGATATCGTTAGTAAAACGTCCGTTTAATGTTTGGCAAACCATCTTCGCTTATATTTCCATTCAGCAGACCTTAACGGAAATAGTTTTTTGAACAACCTGCGGGAATAGGTGCTCGAGTCTCTCAGATTTTCTGGAGTTGCTATCATTCTAATAAACTAGTGCCATATGAACCCAATTTAAGAGGTAAAAACTGCTCTCAAATTTATTTTTTTTGTTCAACATTTTGGATCATTTATTGTGCTGCTGTCGTTAACATTTAAAGATGAAATTGCCACATGGGAGTATTGGATATTTTTGGAGGTTGGACGATGCCGCGCTAGATGGAGCTAACCAATCCCCTGTCACACGATTGCGATTTGACGATAGTCCAAATCGAAGCCGATGCATGGAAGGAACTGTCTAAATAGTGAGATAAATTAAGATAAATAGTGAGTTTTGAACAGATTGTGCTCACACGATGATCACGGGGTCCCACGGTAATCAACCTTACTGCCTGAATAGTTCCACAGGAACATACATACATACCAATTTCGTGGTGTTATTGACAATCAGAAGCTCCTGTAATGTAAACATTTGAAAGAAGCCAAAAACGTTCTTTTTTCAGCTGATCACATAACATCCCTGCCTATTGCGTAGAGCTGGGGAAAGTCAACAAGTTCACAACATACTTAGAGTTGAGAATCAAACACAGCTCAAAGGTGAGTGTACTTTGCCTTGGAGGTGGGAACATAATGACATTGTTTTATTAGTAACGGAAATTATTTGACAAACACGAGCACCTTATTCTTTACAGATACACTAACGCCAGTGATTATTTGTGTACTTTCAGATATATACATATAGGTTCACTCTACCTAATTTGCGCACAGTAACCAGTAATCCGGCAATAGGGTAAATCACAAAAGTGAAATTAGGATTTCAAGTAAATTCGTGAAGAGTGATACTTATGCGTTATGAGAAGCGACTGACTAGAGATAACATAAGATAACACAAGTGGCGTCTAGGCGAAGAACAACGAGGTGTCCACTCTCGTGAGATGCGGCGATCAAATAATGAGAACTTTGAAATGATTACATACAAATACCGTAGTAGTCACAATTCGTATTAGCTAATAATACCTATTATCAAAGGAGGGAGAAGTTGTTTATGGACTTTATAGCACCAAAGGACCTGTTAAAATGTGCGAGTATACACCTTGAACATGCTATAATTGAAACAAGTTGATAATTGGCCTCTCTGATGAGCCCGCAATCGAAAATAGCTTCCTGCTGTATATCCATCCAGCGAGTTGAAACGAAGCGCAAAGTCATGGAATTGAACCTACGACCTGGCCATGTTCAGCTTACCAACCCACCAACTACGAAATATTTCTCACAGTTGGAACCCTTCTCACGGAAAAGTGACAACAGGTTATTTACTGGAGAGCGAATGCAACGTTCCTGGATCCGTCGAACGACCCGCGAGATATTTACCGAGCGCACAATTGAAATGCTGGAAACGCGTTCGTCGTTCGAAATTCGGCGCCTCACGACCCACGCACCTCGTTTCTCAATCCGCGACCTATTTCCTCCGCTATTTCAGCTATTTCAAACAAACCCGGCGAAACTCTCGTCGAACTGTAGGAGAAATTCGCCAATGGAAAGACACAAACGCTCCAGCGTTGAACAGGAACCTCGTTTCATTTTCCAAGCGCCTCGGTGAACCATCTGAAACTGCTGGTACGCACAATAAGACATTTCCGCACGATTCATTCATTCAACTGTAACTCACGATGATGCCAATTCTATAAATCATATTCAGAATTCAAGGGCGGGTTAAGTCGATGGTGTTCATTCAGTTTTATGGGAGTAGTCAAGAACTACAGGGACAAAATCTTCCATGATGTGCCCCTTTTTCAGAAGATAAACTCCAACAAACATTGTTCCATGAGAGTAGATATGAATTTCAAGTGCCGGGAGAGCAAAAACTCGTGCCGTATTGATAATACAGTTTTGTCAACATTGTGTGAGAGCAGAATAACCTTAAATTAATAATGTATCAACAGTCGTACAGAGTAAGTAATCGAGAGAAGTGAAGACAATCGCAAACGGGGTTCGTATCTGGTGGGCTTATTCTAGAAAAGCATGTCATGTACTTGGAGTCAAAACAGGTGAGTAGTGGTGTTTCAACCAACACCTAGCAAGGTTTGCTTCATTACGAGCAATTAGCAAGGGTGTTATTTATTATGTTACCGCGGCACAATCCTCATGTACAAGGCCGCTTACTTAGTCGTGATTGGCTACTGCCCCGTTGTCTGGGGTAGCAAACTAACAGTCAATCAAAGGAGAGTACGGCCACATTCCTACCGACTACGCTCCTGTGGATCACCAATGTGGACAATACAGTATCAACTGAAGCACCCCAAGTGATCACGCTTCGGGTCATTTACTCGTTAACTTGGCCTTTGAGCGAAAGGTAGACAGACAAGTGGAGAGAGAAAAGGAAGCTTCTCCCATCTTGGGCCAAACTCCGTATCGACCTCTGTATTGAATGAAAGCTAGCTGCAGTAGATAAATGGACATTAGATAAATGACAAGTTAGATGGTAATACTCGTCAAAGGGATGTGCCACATATGAGTTCTTCCCCATAAGTGAACATTAGGCGAAAAGGGTTGGGCCACTGGACGAGCCCACTCCTTACGGGACGTAGGGACTTCAATCCTCGTCCCCACTCCTTGTCTCTCGAAGATTCCCCCTCCTGCAGGTCTTGCGCCTCCAGTGTGGAGGAAACAAGAAACCACTTGCACGATTGTTGGAAGTACAGCCAAGCTTACCAGCATTGTCTATTACACAGCAAGCCTATAACGGTTCTGCCCAGTTTGCGAAGAAGGTCATGGCAAAGAAACGTGGCCACAGTTGATCTGGCTCTTTGAAACTTACCACCGAAGCAACTAGTTAGATCACATGGGAATTCTGGAAAACCGGATGGTACGAATTCTCCAGGATCATGGCCTCATGTGTTAAAACATGGATAACAGCACTCCACTCGAAAACTGGCCCTCCACAGGTCTGGTTTTGGTGGATGATGCGCGAGTACCAAGTCTCTTGCAGGATAGCGATACCACAACCACTGAGGCGTTTGGATGATATAACTTTCTTAAGAGTGTTGAGGAACAGTCATTTTAACGTCTGCCCAGTAGAACGACAAAGGTGTGGGCAACGGTTTCGTTGACACCACAGCTCCTCAGATCTCTCCTGGAATAATTATAGACCATCGAACCAACCAATATACGCATTCCCGTCGTCTTTACTATTTTTTTATAATGATGGTATCTATTTTCCACTTGTTGTTCTCCTCCTGCTGGGGGCGCGGTGGCAGAGCGCGTTGGGGCGTGAGGCTCTCCAAGCCAGGCAGGGAAAAAACCAGCGGACTCTGGTTCGATCCCGAATCAGGCACCCCTCTTCCAAACCCAGGGAACATGAGCGGGCCTCCCAACAGGCTCGTAAAGGGAAGTTGGGACATGGACCCCCTGTGGCCACGGCAAACTGCCATTGGTCCCACAGCTTCATTGGATGCGCTGCGGTCGGTGCATCTGAAGGCTACCTCCCTGTGATCATTGTTTTGAGCAAGTCTCAAAATACATTGACCTCAGTTTTTCCCA
Source organism: Pachypeltis micranthus (assembly GCA_020466155.1). Classification (NCBI taxonomy): domain Eukaryota; kingdom Metazoa; phylum Arthropoda; class Insecta; order Hemiptera; family Miridae; genus Pachypeltis; species Pachypeltis micranthus. The sequence goes on along the minus strand of CM035774.1, from coordinate 27,707,986 downwards.
ACACCTCAACATTTCCGTTTTTGGATCCTATAATCCTTATACCTGCGAGTCGTCCGGCTCTTACCGCTTGGAGTTCCCCAATTGGTTTCCCAATACCACAAAACACAATAGAGCCCCCGAGTAACGAGCTTTCATTTCTCAAATACTTACTGTCCCCATCCCGTCATCCCTCCACTGGTCACAACCATCCTCCATACGAAACCAACCAATCAGAAGAATTTATACCCCTTCCAAAGCGACAGTTTCCCCCCCCCCCTGTCACCGCACTCAGAACGATTTTATTTTTATGTTATGTTAACTCACTTCTCCTCTATACCTTCAAGTGTTCGAACCTTGTTGTAACTTCAACTCTCCAATTACACGTTTTGTGCTTCTTTAAACCGTGTTCATTTAAGTCTATCCTGGTCTACACAATTATCATCATCCTCCTGCTGGAACGCTATTCTCTGAGGTTCACGTTTTTAAATGAGTGGGCGGCGCTACTGAAGGCGTCAATTTGATTTGTCGGTTTGAACAGGAACCGCACGTGAAATAGGAGAACCTCACGTTAAAAGTATTACAACGTGAAGAGTGATCCGGAGGAAGGGTCGATGCTGCAGCGCTGGTTGTCCACTTTCTTGATATTATCCAGTAAATAACTCGAACGCTAGTCACACATTAAAGTTGGAACAACTCAGTTTCTATTCGTAATATATGTTGTGCTAGGATAGGCAACATTATCGCAGTCTTTAACCTGTACAGAGGTCCTGAGGTCGAGCCGATGTCGTCCCTGGGTTTTCACCTGTCGTTTGATCTTACTGCCGCCAGAATTAACTTTAGCAGACAACGTCTTCCTTCCAATAGCCCAAGCTCAGTCGAACACGAGGATTAGAGTGTAATCTGGAACCTCCCTTTCCCCTCGCTTCTCATCCTTTTCTCCCTTTATATCACTCTCTTTCTTTCTCTCTCTCTTTTTTCTGTGTATTATAGGTTTACATATGTTTACTAGTGGTAGTAAATATATACTGTTTATTACTTCATGTAATATGGTTATGTTATGCGATCAATATCAGAGTTTATTGTTTAGTTATGTGTAAAAATAAGGAAATAAAATGAATTGGTGTAACACAATGGAGGAGTGTGATGTAATGTTCATCCTGAGAAAAGTAAGAGAGACCCTTACGACCCTAATTCCCCTGGTGGTTAAATAAACGAAATCATCTTCATTGGTTTCTAACCAACCAGTATTTTTTTCGTACAATACACCCCTCTGTCACTCATCTGTATTTTATGCTATCCCATTTCCTCTTGCACTCAACTCTACAACTTCCCACGATAATTATAATAATCGCTGAATGTACGCGAAGCTGTGGAAAGCTGTGTGATGTTGCTGTTCATGGATAGTTTTTTCTGTTTATCACAAATTCGAAGAGCTTATGAGGATAATGAAATTAATCGAAAATGATTGTGATTTCTCGGCAAGGAATACATTTGGTAAATCGTTTTCCGTCAGAACATAAGTTTCACCTTCGCGTTTTTCTCTTCTGTGCTTTTCCCTGTAAAACGCTAACTTACGAAAAGAGAATCCGGAAAATTAAACGCGCTCAACTAAAGTCGACCCTTCTTATATTAGACAACAACTCAGTTGAACCCTAATATCAGCCTCGGTGGCAGAGCTTCCCTTCTTCCACGAGGCTTTAGGGATTTTCCTAAGGGCCCATTGAAGGAGACCGGGGATGGCGAAATTGCCGGAACTAACGGATGAACGGCTGAGTCAACCAGTCGAGGAGTAGGGCTGGGAAGAGGGGGGATGACATTCAGACGCTTCTCTTTTCCAGAGATAAGAAGATTAGAATTTTAAAAATCTGACTGTTCCTTGATTTTATCGCCAGGACGCCACTTAATGAACCCTTCCGTCAGAAGAATATCCACCGGATACACCTTTTGAGTAGGAGAATTACCATCAGTGGAAGAACCGTAAGATTATGGAAGGAGAATTCGCGAATTAATCGAAACCTAGAGGAACAAACAACGTACAACTGGGGATTAGCATTAACAGTTACGATGTAGATCATCTACCGTAATGTCTGGTCGAGTAAAACTGGGCTGTAACGGCAGGGGTAATTCAGCTCAGAATGGAAGAGGCAGCACTCCTCGTCCGGACGGGCCCGCAAATGTAAAGTTATGTGTGATTGTTAAGAAAAGGGTGGTTGTTCTTTTTTAATCAATAACAATATTCCCTACTTTTTTACAAGTCAATCCCTCTCTTCTTTAATTGGCCTGACGTTCGCAGCTGCTAGACGGTTAACATGTAATCTTCGTTTCGTGTTACCAAGCTTCACATTAAACATCACGTCATAGATGCGTTTTTCGATGACCCACGGACCGGTCCAAGTAGGCTTGAGCTTTGGGTAGATCCCTTTCTTCCTTTTTGGGTCATATACCCAAACCCAGTCACCTTCCTCAAAGGTGGGTGATCGAGCTCTACGAGCGAATGCTGCTTCTGAGTTTGCATCTTCAACCCGGCTTCGTTTCGAGCGAACTCCCGAACTTGCTCCAGGCTTCTCCGAAGGTCTAAGGCAAGTTCTGTTTGTTGACAAGCTTCGTCTGTTGGTGGCCGGATCACTTCCTCTGGCAAACGTAAATCCCAGCCATATATTAGCTGAGCAGGAGAAAAGGCAGTTGTATGATGGAGTGCAGAGCGGTATGCCATCACGAACAGAGGCATTTTGGTGTCCCAATCAGTTTGATTCTTGTTCACGAACATTGTCAGGTGTTTCGTAAGAGATCTGCTGCTACGACAACATACCGGTTCGCACGCTTGGTGGGAGGGAATGGTCCCATAATATCAACTCCCATCCTCTCAAATGGGGCGCCAACTGCCGTTTGCTGGAGTGGAGCTGGTTTGGTTATTCCTGGTTCTTTATATCGCTGGCATTCTATACATGACTTGCACCAGACTTTCATGTCAGATGTCATTCCAGGCCAATCGTACTTCTGGCAGATCCTCCCAAGTGTCTTCCAGAAACCAAAATGACCAGCGGTGCGTCATGGTCATGCTTGAAGACATCTTTTACCATTGCCTGAGGCACCACCGATTGTAGTTTTTCCCGAGCCTTTCTTCTCCAACCATCGACAGCAGCACAATCAATTATCGATCATTTAGAAGAAAAGAGCGCAGCTTTTACTTATAAATTCCAACTAGGGTTTTCAATAGGTAGTACAATAAACAACCTATACGTTGAGTTTTCATTCACGCTCGTAAATCAACCAGGAGCAGCCCCAGGGTTCCGGAACTCTAACCACCGCCGTATACTTCCAACCTTCTTTTACGGTTCGTACCCGATTTTTCCAAAACACAATGCATCTGACAGTCACATGAATCTCCTGGGCACAGATTTCTCAATGATGATGGTGGCAGAAGCAGGAGAGACTGAATACATTCCGAAACCTGAAGCCTCTCCAGGTTTTCATTACCTTTTCGTAAACTGATTGAAAAACGTTTATTTAATCTGTTGCATTAACAAAGGTTGTGTGCGTTGTACCAGGTATTTATTTTTTTGGTTACTTTCTGATCGTGTAACCCCTAAAGATGGTGGTTTATGTTTAAAATTAACAACGAATTGCAGTAATATTGAAATTTACGCAAACAAAATGAAGTGAGTGGTACTCTGCCAGTGCTGCAAAGCTCGCTTCAATCTGATACCAGGTTGACGCCATTGGCACGTGAACACAGGGCCCAGAGAAGAAAGCATTTATTATCGATAGAGGCATTTTGTATTGAGAGAGAGGACGCTGTGGACTGGAGCGTGACTGATAGGGTCCGATCAAGTAGGATCTGAAATAATGTTACCACTAAGAACCTCAAGGTCGCCAGCTGACGTCTTCCACAGCGCGTCCATTTGACACCATCTGATCCGTTGAAAAAGTTCAAGTCGCTGCAGCTCAAATAAGACAGTCGCCCCCGCAAATAAAACGTTTCCTCGCCGCGAGGACTCCACAAATAGCGGACCTCCAGAACCTGACCTCAATGCAAAACGCCCGAGATTTCCATAATCGATGAGCTGCCATCCGGCGCGACGGCGTCACGTTCCCCGAACTTCCGCTTCAAACGCGAGATTCGTTACTTCCCCGGGCTCCCTGGCTTTTGATTCGTTTTCAACGTCGAGGAGCAGATGCTCCGCTCCCCGCCGAATGGAGCAAATCCGGGAAATTCGATGCGATTCGCGAGAATCGCGTTTGGACGTAAAAAGCGTTTCGGGCTCGACTTACAAATCACGAGGCACCTTGAGTTTTCGTTTTGCTTCCATTTTTCTCCCAGAGAAACAACCGCTCGAACGTAACAACGTTTCGCCGTCTTATCGTAAAAACCCTCCGGAACGCGCGGCAAATCCTGAAAGAAACCGCGTGTTTCCCTTCCGACCGGCTCCCGAGGTTTTTATACGTCGAGAAACGAGGCTTCGCAAATGTGGGAAGTATCGACTGAGGGTGTGGGGGATAAAGCTCAGGTAATGGAAAACTCTAAACCGCCTTTTCGATGTAGAGAAAGAGCCGTTGCCTGAGTATCTGGTTTGTAGTTCCCCTGGTACATCCCCCTCCACGTAACAACACCAAAAAGAGATTACATTACTCCACATTCCCTGAGGTTAACGCCGCCCTGAGTTCGCCGCGGGACCGACACAATAGACGTATGATGAAACGAACGGCGCCTTAAGACCCCTAAACGGGAGAGTTGCCCCGGCGCCTGGGAGAAAAAAAAAATCCCATTTGCCATAATGGAATAGTCGAAACCCTTGTTTTTCGTGTCGAAGGGAAAATTCCGTCAAGTCGGCTCGTTACTCATCGTTATTTTAACGCCGGGTTCTTGTCACGTCTCCTCGTTCCTCGCGTTAGGCGAACGCTCAAAGGATTAGGGAGATTTGAAAGTGGAAATTACTGGCGACTTGGCCGATATAAGCTCTAGCTACATTACGTCGGGCTTTGAGCAGGTATCAGTATCCTTACTTAAACTACCGACATTGGCTTCATGTAAGTAACCCCTGTATGCAACATCTGATTCGAAGCATCATGCAACACTGTAAACTCGACAATATGCAAGTATATTTGGGCATCTTCGTTCAAAGCAGTCCCACCGATATATTTATGGAGAACAAAATGTATGTTCCGATTAATTGGGAGAACTTCGTGGATTTGACGGAAATCGTTTGAGATGTATTTGAGAAAATGAAAACAATAAACTAAATGTTCAACAAATTTTCGAGTCTGGACATTTACCGGACGGGGAAAAATGAAATGCAAATTAGTAGCCGATAATTGGAGAGTTTAATAAATATTGATGCTCACTTTCGAGAAAACTGCAAAAATTTGTCCATATCCCCCTTATATCAGTGAAAACTTTCCATGACCTCCTTTCCACTAGGAAAAACTGTACACTACCACTTCCCATTATTGAAAACCAGAAGAGGAAAACCCTCCGTGGCAGCTCACAAGAAGTTTGATCATGTACCCCCTCCCCAGCTGATCATTGGTCGTGATGATGAATAACTCGACAGTAATTATCGTTGGCCCCTCTTTAACGCTGAGTTCCATCAGTGAAAACTGTCCATGACCCTCTTCCCATCAAAGAAACCCCTCCATGACACCCTTTCGATAATGGAAACTATCCATGACCCTCTTCTCCTCATTGAAAACTATCATTGACTCTCTGCCCATCAATGGAAACTTTCCATCCCCCGCTTCTGAACAATGACACCCCTCCATAATCCCCTTTCCAATAATGAAGACTGTCCTTGATCCCATCGATGAAGACAGTCGTTGCCATCTATAATTCGAAAACTGTTTATTACTTTATTATTGCGCAGAGTACTTCAAGTTGCAGGAAAATAGTTCGACGAATTAAGCAATTTTTCGCTTGTTTCAATCGTCACCTTTCGAAAATGAAACTACCAGCGATTTCTACTGATGGACACATATAGTTGGGAACCAAAATATGCCAAAAATGAGAATTGATATCGTTTTTTACTTTCCGCTACCCCAGTGGGTTTTCACCAAATCTTTACCTGTTGAGACCTACTGAATCCAAAAAACCTAATTTCGGCGCGTGGTCCGTGTGTGTGTGTTTGTAGTTCGATTTGCGGGAGAACTGCTGATCCGATTGAGCTGGTTCCTTTTTTGTTTTGTTCGTTATTTTTTTTAGACACCAAAATAAGGTAATGGGAGATTTCGACCGAATGGAAGGGGGGGGGGGACGAAAATGTACCAAAAACTAGTGTTTTTCGCATTTTTATCGAAAACGACTGTAACGATTTTGATAAACTCTCGAATTATCTTTTACTAATTAATACCTAACTTTTATTCTACATACATATCCTTATGGAAATACGGTGAACGGAGATATAGGCCTATGATAGGTTTTTTACGCTTTTTGGCAAAACGGCTTCAACGATTATCACACTCACAGGATTATTTTTAATGGTTAATACCTACGTATTGTTCTCAATAAATGTCCCTCTGACCGTCCATTGAACAGAGATAAGAATCAAAATGTGTCGAAAATAACGTTTTTTCGAACATTTCCGTAAATTCCAGAGTAACTGCTTCGCCAGACGTGATAAATCTTATGAAATGTCTTCTAGCATCCTGAACCCACATTTCGTTCCCCGCAACTATCTCTGTATCCATCTGTTGAACGGAGATGTAAGCCAAGTTAACTCAGAAAAAGGAGATTTGTCGAATATTCATTTATCGGTATTCCAATTTTCTCAAAAACGGCTGTGACGATTTAGGTCAAAGTTACGGAGTACTCTCAGCTAACTAGTCCCCACATTTTGATATGTGTAAATGCGTTAAACGAAGAAATAGCGCCCGCATATGTAGGTGGTGTCTGTGACGTACTTGGGGAATTCTTTTACAAATTACCCGCGTACAGGACACGAGCGAAAGTCGTGTCCGGGCCCAAAAGAAACGAACAAATTAAATACACTCAATTATTCTCACTTGATGGAAATTAAAAAAATAATGCCTCTCAGGAAAGTACTGAGAAATGAAATTGTAAACCAAATAGGACCCACTTGAATTTAATCAGGAAAAACTCGAAATGAAATGAAATTAAATTAAATCCTTTTAGAATGAAACAAATAACCTATGCTCGGATTGTAGTAAATGACAATACAGGGACGACGGGGAAAATGAAACACCAAGCTCTGATCCTTACCTTACTTCACACAATATGAAGGGAATTTAAATACTTGATCACTGGCTTAAAAAAAGGGGAAGATTCGTCAGCGATGTCGGTAGCCGTTCTAAACAGAAAGGTGGCTCATCCGCTAAAATAAACAGTGGCGACTGCACAGGTGGCGGCAACAGTGTTTTCACCATCGGCAGTCCACCGCAAACTATTACATGTTCGAACATAAAGGGGTTGCGGAAATTTGTGGGTTGCTACGCACCGCTCGTTCTTGTAACAGCTCGGAGGCAATTCTGAATAAACAGATTATATTCTTTACTAACAGCTACCCTGAAAGTCCTACGAATATCAGTGAAAATTTGGTTAACGGTGTATAGACCTATAAAGCAAAAATGGTTCTTTTCGGAAAAACGACACTAAGGATTTCACCAAACGCACAGGAGGTCTTCAACAAGTCAGTAACTATATACTGTTATCCATAAATCCATTGTCCTGTCAGTCCTTTCAATAAAGATAACGAACAAAATAATTAATTAATCGAGTTCGTTTTAATATTTTCAACTTTTATTAGCAAGAATGCGTGAGGAGCTGAGGAAATTTGTGTTGCTAGGAACCACACTATCGCAATACTTTTCTTACCGTTCGGGTAGCGGAAGTGAAAAATAAACGGACGTACTTCCTTATTTTATTTATATTTCGATTTGTAGAAGTTAATATTCCGAGGGAGTGACAAACGAATGGGCCACTCGTATCTTTCTCCCTCCCTCAATTTACCTACTAGACTGTAGGTATATTATCTTAATTTATATCTTTGGCAGCGTGTTTTAGTTTTATTTTAGTAAATCACTACTTCGTGCCAGCTGCCATTTCGCTTGGCGTAAGATATTTTTTGAATACATTACACCCAATACTTATCCGTAGGCGTTATTTCCAGGCTCACTTCAATCCTCAATGTCCGTGTGCAGTAGGTGAACGCGAACGACAGAAATTATTAGTAGAGAATGGGATGTAAATCATCCAGTGGAGGCTTCAACAAAAAGCGCGGATAATATAAAAAACTCTACACCCCCCCCCTCACAGTAAAAGAGATTAGCGACCATCGCAGATCTTTCGTCAGAAAAGCTGAACGTATGAAAAACACACGCCACATTAATGTCAACACTACTGTCGCAGCCACTTTGGCTCCGGGTCGAATCCGACCAAAGAACTAGCACGTGTAGAGCGACCCTCTCGTTGCTTATGAGCTTCTTCTACTTCTCAACAAAAAACACGTTTTTTCGTTTGTGACGTGAAAGGTAACTGACAGTCCCAGCGTATCTCAATTCTGCACGTGAATTTTCTCTTCTTCTGGGTGTCAGTATCTCAAATCTTCGAGATTTTGCAGCGTTCTTCCTCACTTCCTCGCATCACAGCATTTGAATGTTGAGCCGTAAAACACACCATGAACCGTGAAAGTCAGTGGCAACGCATATTAACCGCTTTTCGCAGCACCAACTGAAGAAGTGAACCAAAAAGAGACGGGTACCGAGTGGTTTGGTACCACTATCCCACCCTTGGTGCGTATTACTCACATTATACCGTATACTTCCGTGTTTCGAGCCGTAAAACGTTCAATAAAAAATGGGACTGTGGCGCGATGAAAGCGGCTTAATATTTTGTCTATTCAATGGGTTTACGACGGGAAATTTCGGTGTCGAAATTAATGAAAAAGAACCCGTATACCTCACTTTGAACTTTAGCCATTGAGCGGAGCGAAGAACCGATCATACCCTTTTCTTCGCCGCTCTCTCCTTTTCAACGGATGAAAGTCGTTAAATGAGAAATTCTTCGGGATAACTTGATAGGACTGAAGATGGTTTCAACGAAAGACTCGGCGAAGGAAGATCCCGAAGCTGTTGGAAATTAATCAAAGGGAATTAATGAGGTGGAAAAGCGTTCGAAAATTATATTTGCGCTTCGTCGACCTTTTTCCGAATAGCGACATAACGAAAAAAAAGGTTCATTAAAATTGAGTTCGAATTCGAAAGGGGAACCTTTCAATTAATTCTGATGCGGTGAGGGGGATTCTCTTTTTGGTTGCAGCGGCTTTGTTTGCCTTCGATTGGGCTCCCCGAGGCGGAAATACTAATTAGGTTCTAAACGAAGTGCATCGCGTCGAAGTTGAGTGGTTGACAAATCGCGAATGGCAGCGTTTCATCGTTCAAGAGTCACGTTATATTGCGCCGTGACGACTGAAGTGTCTCACGCGACACTCGAGTAGTAAAAATGTTTCACTTGACGATATGATTGGAGGAACAAAAGGGTTTTTTCCACTCATCCCTTATACCATCGAATTGCTACGAACCCAACATTCAGGACCCTGTCTTATTCGCCACCGTCGGTAGTTGGAATGTATTTTATATCTTTTGTGAATATTTTATTGTGTAGCTCGCTCGAATGGAAACATACTTTTTGTGGAAGCGGGATTTTGTGAAGAAAAAGTCTGGTGGCACGCATCACACGACTTACTTCAGCCCAACATACATTCCAGCTACTAATCCAATCTCCACTTCCCGACTAAGCCCCAAAGGACTTACTGCCGTCTCTATGACCAAACTTCAGTCATATCTTCAAATGACTTCAAAATATTAAACTCGAGTATCCCAAAAAAATCAGGTATTAATTAATACTTTAAGGTTATGTCATGCTTGTACGTTGCAGTAATATGGTGCAGTGTACTGTGTGCTGATCGACAACAGTAAGGACGAAGAAGAAGAAGAAGTGTAACCACAGGAGGAGGCTACAATCATATCAGGGAAGGCTGAAAGGCTGATACGCGGACGGAAAATGATCGAGGTTGTTGAATGGAACAAAAAAGGAGGTCATGAGTTGGGGAGGGGAAGGAGGGAGTCGTGATCAAGCCATAGGAGTATAAACGAAGTTCTGCTGAGTTTACCTATTCTTCATCAAACCACCACTACAACTGCACTCCTCCTGATTTCCTGACTGGCCAAATGGTTGAGCTGGCCTCCCCTCTCTCTCCTGTTTTTTTTCTTCCCCCCTCTGTGGCCACAACTGGGCCTATTGTGTGAGCATCCATGAGCCTCTTCATTTCCTTCCAGTTCTACCCATTCCCCCTTCCATTTCCGATGTGGTGCCTTCAATTCTCGCACAAAATGCAAGACGTCCTTGAGGTCCATCCCTACAACCTGCTCTGGCCACATATGATAAACCTCAAGCACTCTGAGGCGCACTGCAGTTAGCCCCTCACACGTTGATAGTACATGTTCTGCTGACTTCAGCTCTGCCTCGCAGAATCAACAGTTCTGTACCTCTGACCTACCAATTTCGGCCCAGCATCTCTCTCTAGACTGAGTTTCTCTCTTGTTCGTTCCCTGGAGAGTCTGATAAACAACCTGCCTTTGGCACTTCTCCTTCCACGTACCAATCTCCTCGATCAAGTGGCTCTTGGTGTTCCCTACAAAGAGCTCTGGTCCAACTAGGAGAAGTGCAGATCCGTTTCTCGCCAGTTTGTTGGGCTCCTCATTCCCTTCTATCCCTGTAAGACCTGGCACCCAACACAGTGTGAGTGTGTTTTCCTTTGCCAAAGTCTTCAGGCCAGTCAGGCATTCCCAAACCAGCCCCGACTTGATGGTATATGGAAGTCAGACTGTTCCTTCTGTTTTTGCCACAAGTTACACAATCTGAATTACTGCACTATATGGGGAAGTTGAAGAAGTATTGCTCATGTACTAGAGAGAGAGACTGCAGGGCATCACTCACTCACTCACTCATCCGGGAGGCGGCTGCAGGCCATACGACACCGCTAGAGCCGCAGGACCAATGGCATTTCGCCGTGGCACATATTGGGCCCATGTCCTAACTCCCCGGCGAGCCTGTTGGGGGGCCCGCCTAGTTTCCCAGCCGCCGCCGGTACCCATTGCCTCACCCCCCTGGGTTTGGAGGAGGGGGGTGCCTGGTCGGGGATCGAACCAGAGTCCGCTGGTTTTATCCCCGCCTGGCTCGGAAGGCCTCGCGCCGCAATGCGCTCAGCCACCGCGCCCAGGGCATCAGCCGAAACCGAGGGAACAGCGACCTGAGTCGTGGCCACATATGGGCACATTTCCCATCACCCAAGTTATATAAGGGAAATCCCAAATGAGTCCACAAAAATCAAGTTGGTAACGACTGGAAGAAAAAGAGGCCCCGAATCAGGAGCAGCCGGATTCCTGAGCCCCTCAACCCAACGACAGTTGGATTTCACCTCGTCTTCAGTCAATGAGCCACGAACTAATATTTTAGTGCAACAGAATTGACCTTGTTTTTTGAGCAGGGCGTCAAACAGTCTCGAGACGAAATCGGCTGCTCGATAATTTGCTCAGCGCGTTGAATCTCAGAGCTGGCCGACTTAACACCTGCAATTATCTTCGCTCTTGGCGTGATACCACGGGGAATAATTCGAGAATGAACAGCTCATAATTGGCGGAACGGTGGGGTAAGCCTATTCGGGTTCTGGTCGAACCGATCGTCAGACCTTATGAAGTACATTGATCCACATTCGAGGCCTTTCGAAGGAGATAATTTTTGCAACTGATTATCCCCAACTGGGGAACACAAAGAACTCAAAGCAGAATATAGCACTTCAGTGCGTAAGTATCAATTTGGCCCGCAGTCAGTGATTGTGCCAACCTCCCCCCACCCCATCCCTCCCGCTAGATACGCACTTTTTACTTTCCTTGGCCCTACTGCAGAGTAAGAAGGGAAATGACGTAATCGGCTGAGCGTTATTATTTGTTAAATAAATGTATGCGTTTAAGGGCTGAACTGAATCCGTTGAAATCTAATCAACCACCTTATCAACATCGGACGCCATAATGAGGTTTTGAGCAAGACTGGCCAAAACCTCACTATAGTTATCATTGCGATCAAAACATTGTTCCTCAAAATCGGCTCTCACGATTACATTCTAAGTTAAAAAGGACCAAACAACATAATGGAACAATAAAAATTTTCATTACAAAATTACGAGAGCCTCACAATAAAATATGAAATATTTCGACCAAAATCTATTTTAGCTAAGTTTTCAGTTTATAAATCACGATTATGAGACTTTCTACCTCTAAAAAAAAATCGAGATGGTGGTCCAATAAGCCGCCTACTTAATGGTACGTTTAATAAAACTGATGCAGAAGTCCCACGAAATTCCAGAATTCAACCCAATGTCGTTTCATGTATTTTTCATGATATTTTTTGCATCCCGAAAAAAACCCATTCTGACGGTTTCATAAATTATGGATGCCACGTGAAGACTCACATAAATAGGAGCAACTCAATAAATTGTGTAACTTTAAGCATTAACAGTAGCTATATAAAACGTTGAGCTAAGTTCGGCCGACTTACATAACTACATGAAATTGTGTAGTAATTGGCGAAGGTTTTCTGAATATTATTGTTATTCATTAATACTTATCATAAACCCCCTTCCGTTAAAACTGGAAATTGTAAAGTGTGTGACATTTTTAAATGCGACCCCCTTACCCCTCACCTAGCAACTTGTGGAAAATACTTAAGGGTTTGTACAATTACATATCAAAACATTTTGAGGTCCTTATTACTCAAAACGCTGCAGGCGAAATATCACTACGGAAGTAATCTAAGTTATTAGCGCAAATGCGAGGAATAATTCAAAAGTTAATCGAACATAATGAATTACGAACCACTTAACACCACTCGTTTCAATTTTCTTTTCGAAAACTCACCTGAAACAAAAAAGAAAGGATAATTAACGAAATATAATTCTAAAAGGCGCCACACAACATTCTTCAGCTCAAGTCTCTTTATGGCTTCACGTATTGAGCAGATAGAATATTATTATAGATTCACGCTTAACTAACTGCATCTGAAATTCAGACCCTTACGCAATGCTTCGTTCTTTCTGGGGTGGATTTCAAAATGATAACTAAATCACGCAGGGGGGCTTTGGCTTCTAGAACGGGTACCGGAATCTTCCGGTTCCCTACATAAATTTGAAGATTCTCCTCCATTCGTTGTGTCGTATATCGTCGCTATATACAGTTCGTCCTCCAAGTCTTTCTAATCTGGTTCTAAACCATATTGGGAACTCACATTTGAAATTCTCAACTGTTTCTATTTCCCCACAGGAGCATTCAGCCCTAATTGATAGGTTATATCTGCGTAATGTGTTCCTGACTGCGTAGTGCCCAGTTAACATGCCTATTAATCTTCTTAATTGATTCCTATTTAGTTTTAGGGCCCATTCCGTCTTTTGTCCTGTACGCTTAGAGAATTCAAAGCCTCTGTCTGTTGTTGTCTGTGTCATTGCTAACTCTACCCCACAGGGTATTATTTATAGCCTTCATGACTGTTGCCATCGTAACTGCCGTATAGGGTTCTGGTCCATGGAAGTGATCGGTCGACCCCTCTTTGGCCAGTATGTCCGCTCTTTCATTCCCGCTGCATCCCGTGTGTCTCGGAATCCATTTCACAGTAAAGATATTTCCTCTCTGTGCAAATTCTTTCCCTTTGTTATTTGTCTCATCACCTAGTAGGCTCCTAACTATTGGATAGGCCAGCGTTTTTATTGAAGAATGGTTGTCTGTGTATATTGTTATTGTCTTATTGTTGATGTTCAGTGTCATCAATTTGCCGATGCAGTGGTTGATTGCTAACAGCTCGCTCTGGGAGACCGTTGTATTGATGCTTAGTGATCTGGATTCTTTCCAATCTATTGCAGGGACGTTTATACTCAAGCCTGTGTTGCCATGTATTTGGTCCTTCGACCCATCTGTGTAGCATGTTATGTCAGAGTCATGCTGTACATGTGTTCTGTTCTCCCAAGCATTTTTGGGACGTATTTTCATATTAATGTACGTCTGAAATTTGTATGTTGTTTTCCTATCGCCTATCAGGTAGTTTGTTGTTTCTATGGAATCATACAAGTCTTTCCCGATAGATCCGTGTCCTCTCTCCAGTTGACCTGTTTTCATTCCATTTTTCCTTAGTCTGAGGACGCCCCTCATTGCTTCTTGTTAGATCTCCCATCTCAGGGGCAGCACACCCAGTATCGCCGCCAGGACGATGGTGGGCGCACCGTGAAAGGCACCTGATATGGTCATAATTATTATTCTATCTAGTTTGTTGAGGGAGCAATTGCTCATGTACTGCTAAAGGAATTTCCAACGTTATCTTGAACAGCCTGGCTCTAGTCATTAGTCCTCCAATAGTCTTCTTATTCAATTTGGTGCGTATCGTGAGACAAGCATGATTACAAACTGGGCAGGGATAACTATAGACCGATTGCCTTTATTCTTTTGCTATCTACAATCCTGGAGAAATGTATTAAAGCTAGGTTGATTTCATTTTTAGACGTTCACGATGTTATTCCAAGAAACCAGTATGGTTTTAGGGCTGATATTGGTGCAGACCCTGCGTTATTCGATTTTAAGTATATTGTGGTGTCGGAACCAAGCAACGGAAGTTGTGATGATGTTGCTAGGGAAGGACGACGGGGACGGGAGTAACAACGAAAAAAGATGGTGTCGTGTCGGGATTTCCGTCTTGAAAGTTGTTGTGTTCAGTTATCGAAACGCGAACGATTTGTGCGCTCAAGAACATTTGATTAATAGAAAGAGGACTGAAAATATAACAGTTTGTTTAGTTTTAAAGTCATTGTTCATAAAGTTCAGACAGTTCACGCGTTACTTGTATGTTGTTATTGTCTTTCAGAGTTAAGCCAGTTTTTATCAAATACGAACAATTGAGAAACGGTACAATATGATAGTTCAAAAACTGAACGAGCGATATATGGTAGGGATCTTTCTTCATATAAAAAAGCATTCCATTCAGGTAATCATGTAGTTCTGTTGAGGAGATTGTATAATTGTGGTATTCGAAGCCCCACCACACAATTTGTTGCCTCCTATCTCTCTTCGCGAACTCAGGTCACCAAAATGAGAACTACTAGTGAGAATGTGGTAGTCAATTGCAGAGCGCAACAGGGCACAGTCTTAAGTTTCATTCTGTTCTTGATTCATACGAGTTTTGAGCCTGAATGTTGATGGTCGTGTCTTTGGGTTTCCTGATGACACAGCTTTGCTGTCTCGGAATAAAGATTACTGTAAGTCTGTTGAACGAAGCATAGGTTGGACTTGAATCAGTTATGTTTGAACGTTAGTAAAACTTGTGTCATGCGTTTTGAGTCGTCGGTTGTTCCCATTGAGAGGGTCCGCTGGCGGGTGATGGGTCCACTTGTTCGCGTGAACCCCTTCCCTTTGTGGGAACTCGTAAGTATCTGGGGTTTTTTGAAGAAAATATGTGCAGTTTCTATCAGTAACTTCACTTTGGTGGATTTGGTGCAGTCAATTATGCAATACCAAATTTTGGCTAGGGGTACGGCAAACAAATCCTGGCTTGATAAATTGCAGGTGGTGCAGAATACTATTATCAAGGTCATATTGCGAGAACCCCCGGACATTCGCGACCCTGTGGTTGTTCAAATCGTTCAAGGTTTTCAGGGTTACTCATCCTACAATCTAGTTTGCATATCTTAGAGACAGACATTCACTCTCAGCACTTGTCTGGAGCACTGGCAACAAGGTCGGTTTACTCTTCTAATATTTTCTCTCCGAAACGCCATACTCAATAACATAGAAGAAATTATTATGTAGGGGTTTGAGGAGGTTTATATTGAGCAGATGTAATGTGCTTAGTTTTAAAAATTTGTTACCGTTCAAGAAGCATTCAGTTAGCATACTTATTTGATTTTGTTTATTCTGTTGTAGTGCTTATTTGGAACCAAATTTCTGGGTTTTGTTATATTTTTGTTTTTTGTATCTTTCTCATGGATTGTTACATGCAACTTCACCAGCAACCACAAGTTCCTTAAACGTATATGCTGGTGGACAAGGTTAGTGATTATTTTAAATTCAGTATTTTATTCCTCTCTTCTGTGTATATGCGTCACATCTGGCCAATCAATAAATAAATACACTCAGAATAGTCAGCAAATAAAGTAATTCAAAAAATATAAAAAAAGGGACTTCCGCGCATTTTAACCCTCTCGTGAGAAGAGGACACGTGGAAAAGATGCCCGAAGCGTCCCGATGGCAATCCATCTAATCGGAAGGGTTTTCGACGACGGAAAAGCGGAATGTCATCAAAACGTGTGGAGGGCTTTCCGTCGCTCACCGTGTCCTTCGGCACCTTCGCAAAGTAGCTTATCTACTTACGTCGCTCCGGCGTCTGCACCGGAACTGCCGCAGGGAACCAATAACTTGCACCTTCAATAAGTCAGTTACCGTCTTCCAGACCTGGAGCTTCTGATTGGGGAACCTGATCGACCTCCTGTTCTCAGAAACTCAATTTGACGAGCTCGGCTCGAACTGTCAAGTCTTCGGGTTGCGCAAATCGCATTGACCAGGATCCGGATTCAAGACGGGCTCTTACGAAACGCCCAGAGGATGGTTTATCATGTGAAGTCTTGAAAAAAAAGCTTATAGTTATGAAAACTCCGTACGAATGGCAATTGATCTTTTCATGAGTAGGTACACGTCATCAATTGATATACTTGCTCAGAAAGCATTTTCCACATCAAACGATTACTTTTGCTGCAGTTATTGTCCCCTGAGTTCTTTCACTTAGTAGACTTCAGGCACACTATAATTAGGTAAGGTGGGGCAAGTGCGTATTTGAGGCAAGTGCGTATTCAGATATTTTTACTCGTTTGATGCTTCTACAGAACTATTACCAGTAGAAATTTGTAAGCTCAGCTGTTCATGTCCAGGTAGGAACAATTTCTTCGAACAGCTGCTTTATAGTTTTCAAATGCCAATTGTTTCAAAAGGAAGCTCTGAAAAACTGTGATTCCGAATTTTCGGTAAGTGAAATTCCTTCCCGATTATAACTATGATTTACAATAAAATGTCACGTTTTCGTACTTGAATTGTTCCTAGGGGAACTATATTCACTTGATTTTTGTCGAAATAATTCAATTGAACGGCACAAAAAGCGATGCGCACTTGTCTCTAGGTTTTATCAACTGGGGGGCAAGCGCGTACTGCTATAGGGAGGCAAGTGCGTATTGAAAAATGATCAATATTTTGAGCGCTTCTCTTCAGACTTTTATGTATTTCGTCAATTGAAATGTTTCAACAATATTCCTGACACGTATGGTATTTATACTGTAACTCTATCTGCTTCATAGCTGTACCATTTTTAGTAAGGTTGGGTTTCTTTTCTTGTTTTTTTTTCCTTCCGGTCGTAATTTTGCTAAAATTGCTATTTGTTAGAGTTTTGTCAATTGCATGGCTACTTTTCATCAAAGGTCTCGGATTTCCTTAATTTTTAAATTATTCATGCTTTATCTTGTTTGTTTGCTTTTTCTAATGAGTGCTTTTTTCTTTAGTACGTTGCATGCATTTTTAACAATATCAAGAAAATGGTACGGAACTACAAAAGAAAAAGCGGCCGTGCAACTGCATATTCGCCCGACGATGTGAAGAAAGCTCTCGCCTCCATCAAGAGAGGTGAAATGAACGTGAAGGTTGCTTCGTCTACCTATCACATTCCGAAAACAACTTTATGGGACCACATCAAAGGTCGGCGGGGGCAGTTGAGCACTTGCCAAGGTAGGTCCATCACAATCTCGATTGAGAAAGGGAAAGAGCTGGCAAATTGCTTGAAAATTATGGAGAAATGGGGGCTGGGCCTGACGATTTTAGAGACCAGACTCGCCGTAAAAGAGTGGGTTGAGGCCAACTCTATTCACACAGGATTCACTGACAACATGCCAGGGAAGACGTGGATCCATAATTTCAGAGCGAGACATGAGTTGTCATTAAAAAAACCGCAGTGTGGAATTTGCGAGAAAGAAAGCCATTGATCCCTTCGTCATAAAGGAGTTTTTCAATATTTTGCAAAACACGTTGAACGAGTTGAGACTGGAAGGAAAGCCCCAACATATTTTTAATGTAGACGAAACTAGCTTTTGTATGGACCCCAGCAAGTCCAAAATATTAGGGGGGAAAGAACAAGGACAACAAGAGGGCAGGGAAGGACGAATATCACCGTTTGTTTTTGCGGGAATGCAGCTGGGCAAAAACTACCCCCTCTCTTCATTTTCAAGGGTAAAAATCTTTGGGACCAGTGGTTGATGGAGGTCGTCTTCCCTGCCTCTACATTCGCCGCATCCACCAATGGATGGATGGAAGGGGACATTTTCCTTAATTGGTTTTCCAACTGTTTTCTAAAGAACATAGGACCGGACTGCCCAGTTCTTCTGATATTCGATGGACACTCAACACACAGAGGAAGAATATTGGGAAGCACTTGCCCAAAATAATGTTGGCTTTGATAATTGGTCGGATTTGGAGTGGATTGAATCCTGAAATCTTAAAAAATGGTTTCGGAAAAGCGGGAATCTGCCCCTTCAACAGCGGAGTTGTTGATGAAGATGGTTTCGATCCAGAAGCTCTTAAGAGGTGGAGAAATACACAAGCGCCACGCGCGGCTGAGTGTCTTCCAGCGGACGTGCCATCTACATCATCCCAAATTTCTGCCGCACATCCATCACTATTCTCTTCGATCGGGTCTACACCTGTGAGGCCATCCACATCCACTTCTTTCGAGGAAAACATTCTCAGTTTCTTGAGAGGAGGACAAACATCAACGAAACAAAAGAAAAACCGTGTTGGAATCGGATCGGAAATACTCACCACCTAGGATGTTGTGGCACGCCTTGAACTAAAACTGAAAGACAAATCCAGAAAAAGATGCACACGTAAATCACAGAGAAAAGACCCACCGAAGAGAGCTAGAAGAAGAGGGGGAAAGAAGAACGCGACTCTAGAAACCACCGATGAGGATGAGGTCCCTCCAGTAGTGGTGGTGGTTGTTCACCATTCCAAGGACAGTGATGACCATCATACGTCGTCCTCTGGAGTCCTTTTGGGCGAACTCGTAGGCTATCCATCCAGACCTTCGCCAGATTGGCACTTGGATAGAAGTGATGATTTAGAATCTGATATCGACACTTTCTTGGACTATCTTCGGGATTGTGGAGTAGAGGGACTACCAAAATGAGGGTTTTATCATTTTCACTTTTTGTTCCATTAATCAAAATTTTCACTTTCTTTAAATAAAAATGTTTTTTATTAAATTGTGAACTTTAACTCATTTATTAGTTATGAATCGAAATGCAGTTATAAGAATACGCACAAGCCCCACCATGGTGAGGCAAGTGCGCACCCGTTTGCTCTTCTTAAAAACCCTTTTTTTATTGCTTCAAAAGTGTTTATCCGAAAAATTGAAGCTACGATTCGGTTCTCAGAAAGATTATGCAGCCATTGCAAACGAAGACAACTGTAAATTAAAAACAAATGATACCATAACTACCGAACAAAGTCAAACTATCGTTTTTCTCGTAGGCACTTACCCCACCTTTACTATGATTTCACTATTTTCCGTCTAGAACCAGTGATACACCTCTGAGAAATGTTTCAGTCTACCCAGCATATAAAAATAGCTAGAAAACTACACGGAACCGGCGTATTTGTGATAAAACTGCCGAAATTCCGTTTTTGTTAATATTTTTAACCATTTTTTGCCCATAAAAACCATGGGCTTTGTCTGATCTGATTGCCGAGCAGGAGGGCACCATTATATACCAAATGGGATTTTGTGCGACAGAACGGATTGTATTACACTGCGTTAAAGGCGCTAACCCGACGGCGGACGGACGTTGGAAATTCGGAATACCGATGCCTTGATACGTAGATGTTCCTGGCCGAAAACATAGGGTTGTTATTCTGAACGAATAATAAACCAAAACGCAGTTATGTCGCGAAATGCCGAGTCTGACGACGAAATGATGGAACGGGATGAAATGAACATTTTGGCTCGAAACCACAAGGAAGATGCCAAAAGAGAGAAAAGTGAGGCGGCGATGGCTGGAGAGTCGTGATAAATGAAAAATGCTCTCACGGCGTATGCACAAACGAGAGTTGTCTTTCAATTGTTGGAATCTCGACGAGCGTCATCATGACACGCTCGCGCTAAGGTACTGGGTCTGAACTATTGTTATATTGTTGTTATGTAGGACAGTAAACAAAGGTCAGGCGTATTGTTCCCATTTTCGTTGTGTCTAGTCCTCACAAAAATAGACACCTTCGACCCTTAGTGCCCCCATTGGACAAATTCGACCCCCACACCCTCACCCTACCACGGACGGTGTTCATACTCGATGGAAAAGAAAACTGTCATCTCTCGTTCGTATTTTCGTTTCTACGTTCCGCAGTGACAAACGAAGAGTCAGCAGATTGTTTCTTTCCAAATATTTTCAGTTTTTCCGACCGAGTTTTTCAGACCATCACGATAATGCCGAACAATGGGCTTTGCCTTACCAGTAAACATAAGCTTCTTACAGAGGGTTTACCGAGCGAGAGATGAAAAGTAAGCCATAGCGAGAAAGCAATGAAGAGGCGAGCCTCTAAAAGCAGCGAAGAAAGGTCATCAAAGGTAATCCCTTATTCCAAATGCCCTTTACGGATTCGGCACATCTAAGTCACTCGAGCTTACTATTCGCCGTTAAACTTTTGCCAGTTGAGAAAAAAGGAGAGTTTGCCTGTTTTTTTTTTTACCTTCCTTTTCACGGAGCGTGGAGTCAAAAGAGAAATGTGATGCGCCGTGTAGAGAGGCTCTTTAGTTGGGAAAAAGTGCAAAAGTACATGCATTATTCATCTCAACGTCTCAACGCTCTCCTACGGGTCGGGTGTTGTTTAGCTGGATTTCAATTAATTTCCTTTTCTCAAAAACCCTGCGTTTGCTTCCCTAGTGTTACTTTCTTTTTACGAGCAGCTCGCCGTACGTACGCCCGTGAACTCTAAATGCGTAATCGGATGAACGCACTGAGAGGGGATCTTGAGCCCCGGGAGCAGAGAAAACAAAACTTCACGCTGGAATATTTAGGAGTGAATGAGTTACCATCAGAGAATCCGAACTGATCCATTCTGTCGATTGACATGATGGATTGAGAATATTAACAACTGAACGGTAACCACCTAATCTCAAATCAAGTTCATGATGTGGTTCATCGCACAACTTTCCTCAGCCCCACGTGCGAGCAGCAATTTCCATAGCTCAACTCACTTGTCCAATCTATTTTGAACACAAACTTGTTAAAACGTACGTACTTCACGTTTTACGTACAAACTGGTCGCGTTCAAAGTACCGAAATTTATTGGAGAGCTGCTATTTATCCCACGACTTTCATTTAAGAGCTGACGTGTAAGTAATTGATGGTACCGTTGTGCTTTTTAAAACAGTTTGTTTTCGCGGTTTTGCAATTATAATACAAAAACTATGTATGTCCGAATTCCAGAATTTCTCAGGTTGCTTTGGGTAATCTTACGCCCAGTATCCAACATCTATCGTATAATGCATTTATGGGACTACCACTCTGTGATTTTTTTTCTCGAAAACGCTAGTTACTAGCGAGCTTTATGATGCATATCCATTAAAATCGCTCTGTGTATCAATTACAAAGCGCTGCTCTCGCCATTTTCCACAAAATGAAAATCTCACAGTACAGTCATGATATTTGGAGCTATCCGCTCGAAAAACGTAATAAAAATCTTCTTGACTGTTGTTGAAAAAAAAAAGTTTTTTTTAATCATTATGATAACTATGGATAATAATGAACCAATTTTTTCACGCCCTGTGTCTTTCTGGTTTACTGTTGTGGAAACCTTATTACTTAGCTTCTTAACGGGGTATTACGTTACCTTTTATGGATTCGTGCAATTCGGTACTTCGAAAGAATGCGTAAAATTGTAACGCTACTCCAGTGTCTTCTGGCACTTTCCCGTTTATTTCCAAATAAATGCGTACCTCAAAAGAATTAAGGAATAATTTTCCCCTGTGGATGTCAAATACCTCGAATCAATATCTTATTATGTTTAGGCTCAATCCAAAATGGTATGAAACTTCTCTGTCCTCCACTCAATGCACCTGGAGCATGACCGAACGCTCACGCACACTTTTCTTTTTGACATTTTATGTCTTTACTTTGCTACATAAACTCGAAAATGTAACGCGGGATATGTAACGGAGAAACGTCCCGAAATATTTAACCCGAGTTGCAAGCCACAGCCCCAGTGGCCTAATGGATAAGGCATCGGTCTCCTAACCCGGGGATTATGAGTTCGAGTCCCACCAGGGTTACGATTATTTTTTTGACATTTCATGTCTTTACTGTGCTACATGAACTCGAAAATATAACGCAGGAGATGTTACGCGGGATATGTAACGGAGAAGCGTCACGTAATTTGTTTTGGGTTAAGCGTATGGTAACGTCTGTTACAAAATCTAACGCTTGGTAACATCACACGTTTTAATAACCTCAGTGACTAAGTTATGATGTCAATTGCAATTGACGCGGCCATTATATCGAAACCATCAACGAGCAGAATCAAACGTAGTTATCATTGCATAAAAAGAAAAATAAAAGACATAAAATGTTCCTAGTGGTTGCGTACTTGTACGAAAGCTGTACCCACCGTTTGTCTTTAATAAATTTGGAGCTGAGCTGTCCATCAAACTCGTGTTATAGTCGTTTACGAGTTGTTTTTCTCAAATCAGGAGGCTGAAATGGATTGTTTGCTGCAGTGAGCAGAGTTCAAGGTTGGCTCTTGGCCTTTCTGATAATGTTTTCTCAAAAAACAGCAGTAAATGAAATGGTGGCACCCAGAAGAGGAAACCAAATGTTGACGCCCAAAGAGCAACGGATCTGGCCGGACAACTATAGAACTGAAACTTGTTGCTGCAATTAGGTCTCGCCTGTTTCTCGCAATCCGCGTCAATTCGATTGCCATTCTTCTCCGAGCTTTCTGCAGTTCCGCAGCCACGACGTATCACGTACTTGTACTATTGAGCAACTCCACTCCCCATTATTTCTAGATCGGTAAGTAGCTCTCAGCTCAAATAATTCCCATCATCTACCTACAGAATATACCTTCAACTCTCGTTAATTATTTACAGAATGCAACTCAGCTTCCAGAGCCCCGATTTCATGTCTTTACCGACGGAGTTATTTCAAAATCTAAGTCTTCGATCCAATCTTCACTGCATACGGTCAGATCTTTCCTTTACTTTCTACTACTAGTGCGCAGCAGCTTCATTTAGTTTATTATAATATATAAGAGCCCCTTTAATTTATTTATTTGCATAAGCTCGATAATTTCATATTGTCTACATTTTTTTTATTACGTAATACAGTTCATTGATTAAATTTGTTGCTATTTGTATCTAACATTCCGAACAATAAATATACAATAATCATCGAAATGGAGAGGGCGCTCAGCCTTCCACGTGCCGGCAGCAATGAGGGGGAAGAAAAGAAGGAGAAGAGGAAGTTCAGACACGGCTCGAATATAATTTAATGTATATTTGCGCTTCTTGGCTTGTTACAGAACGAAGAAGCAGATACACACACAGGCTTCTGTCGTAATAGTGTTTTTTCGGGCTCAGTAGTTGTAATACTACCACGCAGGGCCAAGTAAGATAAAATGACTTCAAGAAAGCTGTTGACACAGGGAATAAAACACAATTGGTAATGTAGTGAGCTAGTTACCTGCGACACTACTGTTATTATTGTAAACAGCTGATTGCTTGTCATCTGGGTTGTAGATTAAAAATATAGATTCATTCGGTGTTCTAACGAATTGACTTGTAGTCATTTTATATTAATTTACATTAATATGCACAAGATACTACAGGTAATACGGTCGCTAGACGTGCTGACAACACGTTCTAAGTAGCAACGTGTAAAGATGACGTGTAAGATGACGTTGTAATTTTTGAGAAGATGACCAGGCTGAGAGGAAATCCAAAGGATAAAGAATGTGCAAAATGTCCACTGCTTCCAAGCACAGAAGTACAAAACTGTGGACAGGACTGCTCTTCTAAGTTTGTCTTTGAGAATACTGAAGGCCTTGCGTTAGCTTGTCCGTATCGTCTAATGACGTGTCAAGAGCGTTGGGCCAATCAATGGGTGAACAAAGGGACTTTCAAGTCTCATCCCAGCTTTCTGAGAAGGTAATGATCAACTACACTGATCGTATTCTATGTTTATGGAATAGATCCGTGTTACTTCATCGGACAATTTCCCAACATCCTGCTGGAGTGGTTTCCGTGGACACACAGTAGGACTCTTGTAACAAACCATTGGTGAAAATACCTCATTAAACTGCATTGGAGCCTGATTAACTCTGACGTTAGCGGTATAATAAGGTTATCATCGAAACTGTATTTGTAAATAATTCCTAATTAAATTAAGTAGTCAATTACATTGCAATTTTCAACCATATGAGGCTTTGCCTCTCAGAAACCCATTAAATTAAATGCTTCCGACTTTTTCTCCACTAAGTCAATGTCAGTAGTTTAACGTATGTTCCACTTTTAGGTATTGGACAAGAGAGAGAAAAAAAAGATAGAGCACCGCCGAACCTATTTCAATCTTCCCTCGACAAGTTGGCTTCAACTCGACGGGCAGCGGAAGGTTGAAAGAGTGCTCCGCCCTCCCTTTCCCCTCAAAACCAGCCATTCCCAGCATTCACACCAAGTAGCAGTCGACGTGAGGAAAATACGTCTGGTGAAAGCTGGAAGCACGTGATATTGAATGACACATTCGCCTAGAACCGGGGTAAATGGGATGAAACCTATCCAGGTCTCAGCGAGAGGCCGAGATCGATTTCTTGATGAAGGGGACGAGGAAGAGCTCTATCTACTCGTAAAAACTGAGCAAGAAATTCTAAGCACGTTAAGCCGGGGAAATGGCCTCTATTCGTTTTTAGGTCACTGTCGGAAGTCCGCCACCTCCAGCATCTGCGACGTACTTTGCGGCGAAAACCGACCTCTTGGTAATTTCCTACCCGCCGTTTCGTTGTGGTTGAAAGTCTGAACCGTGTGAACCGTCACGTAGATGCGTTGGACGTTTCATGAACGCTTAGGTACGCGAAGTACGCCGATAACACACTCTCAGTGGATTTAGCCCCCTACGCCGTTTTATTAGTGAAAAGGTTAGTGTCAGACCGTGCTGCTGTTCTCAGTATCCTACTTCTCATTTGTCAGCCTGCTGTCGGGGGGACCGACCACTTTTTTCAGATCTTCAAGGCGTTTGGAGACCAATGGGGACGTTTCAAGGGCTTGGGAAGTCCGGAAACGCCATTTGAGTATTTTTCTGCGAACGCACACCAGGGCAAAAAAAAAGGATAAAGTTAAATTAGTTCAAAACTAACTATATTTACCAGAGTGGGTAAAACATCAAATATTTTTACTCGTAAATCACTATACTGATTTTGATTGGACCGTTTCAAATAACACGACGGTACCGTGAAATTATCGTTTGCGAGAAAATGACGATAGCAGCACTATAGTTCATCATGCGCAGCTATTTCCTTATGAACCCCACTCATATGATTACAGCAGAGAAGAGACCTTAAACAATTAAAGGTAATGCGGTGAAGAGTCCAATAAATTACGTTGAACGTTTGACAATGATCATGACGTAATTGAGCAACCCCAATAATTCCGGAATTCTCATAATCGTTTCTCACAATTTTTACCGCACAATTACAAAACAATAAACACGATCGTTCTGACAATACACGCGTTGCTAGTTTCACGATTCCCTCGGAAGCACATCAATACATTCTTGTACGCTGAACGCTTCCAGTTCCAACGTAAAACGTGATGTTATTTTTGGCCAAGTTCAAACGAGTTGCGCAAAAATGTGTCGGATTGGAAGCTAAAGCCAATAAAATCTCTGAATGTGCGCTGAGCGTTAGTGAGAAGAGTAAGATAAAGTTGAGGAACACGCAGTCTTTTCGCGGTCGATGGCAAAGTTTGTGAGGACCACAGCCGAGGCGAATTCGTTTTGCCACATAAAGTCGCGCAAAGGGCGTTTCATCAGATTCAAATATTGATTTGCAGTGAAACCGAGCTCGCTCAGGTAAAGAGTCACATCAGACATTTTGAAATTTCCTTCTTTTCTCTCTGGACCGAGCGAAACTTACTGTAATAAGGAAACGTCCCAGCAATTTCGACCAAGCAAGTCGGTATTTGCAACCAAGGAGGCGAGTGACTCTCCAGAATCTGGAATGTATGAGCCATTATCGATCGCCAACACTCATTTTGGTTTATAGAAGTAAAAAGTGAAGAATTTAATGACTAAACAACTTAAGGAAGAACTGCGTGAAGTGAATATACTTGTTGAACGCTTCACATAGGATATATCGTCTTCTGACTATCCCACTGGAGGGATGTGTACGACGGCCAGATGACCTATTGTGCCAGTCTTAATGTCATACAGGTCAATGCTTAGCCTCCTGAAAAAATCCAGGTAGTTCCTGAAAGAGTCCTCGTTGGTATCTATCCTGGGAGAAGTGGTGCCAAAGACCAAAAGTCGCTCCCTCTCAAGTCTCCGGCACTGGGCCAGGACATGGTAGGGAGTCTCGTCATCCGTGCCACACCACCTGCATCGAGGGTTGTCGACTATACCCTTAACATACATGTGTTTGTTCATTTTGTTGCGCCCGGTTATGATCCCAACAATCTGCCTTAAGTCCTTCCTCTCCATCCTCAGAAGAGTGTGCCTTATCTCACTTGATTGCTCTGAGACAAAGCGTTTGGAGTGTCTTACTCCTGCAGCGTTTCAGATTGTCTGATGCAGTATTCTGGCGTGTTCTCTCGCAGTCCTTTTTACTAGTGACAGAGAAACCACACAATGGAGCGGTGGCCCAATGGGTACCGTAGACGAACCGTGTCTGGCCCTCTCATTTCCAATGATCCCCTTGTGTCCTGGAATCCAATACACATTAACTATATTCACAATTCCTAAGGAGTAAAGCCACATCCTGCACACTCGCACCAGTTTTGACGTAGTGCAGTAGTTCATTAGCGCCTTGCACGACGCTTGAATATCGGTCAATGTATCCTGTAGTCCTGTTGCTACAGCCTTTCTCATGCATTAGGATTGCGTCGGCGATAATATCATAGATAGAGATATACGACAATATACGTCCCACTCCTTCCAGAGCCGGATACGGTTTTCTCCGGAGTTTTCGATCCATGTGTAAAGGATGTTGATGCCATTGGGAGGCCAAAACTGGCGCCTCTCGCTGTTCCATGGCTGAACATTATATTTCCTCTCGAACTCATACACGGGCACAATTGTGTCTGTGATCATGCTGAGCTCCTTAAAGGTCTCCAAGTCCCCGAATATAGTCAGGTGTCCATTATTCGCCTGTGGCACCTTAGCTATACCGAGCTTGGTGAGTCTGTAAGCCACCTTCATCGCCGAATACGAGGATAAAGGAGACTCCCATTCCTTCTTCCTGTGTCTCGCACTCTAAGTTAATGTGAAGCCACGGGCTAAATTGATCCCCATATACTAGTATAAGTTAGGTTACTTCATCCGCTGTTGAGAGAAGGAGTAATATGCAAGTACTCGCGGTGTATGTATCACTTGGCGTATCGGTACGAGTGTGATAATTTTGATGTGAATGGAAATTACTGTTTTTCTGTGATGAAGGTAATTTATTGAGGCATGAACGGAAATTATCTCATTTTGTAAAGAGAATTTTTTTTATTTGAGAGTTAAGGATATCGTAAGACCCTGAGACTGTGTACCAAAAGAGGATGTTGTATGTTGATTCCAGGGGAAATGGTAGAGAGCCCTAATATACCCTGGTGGATAAATTACCAATCAATCCATCTCCCTCTCTCTCACCCTCTTTGTCACACACACACACACTCTCTCTCTCCAACTCCACTTTTCTCACACCCCCCTTCACTAACAATCGTTCTCTCTCTTTTTTACACTCACTCAATATGGATCTCTCTCAATATATATACATCACCCCCTCTCACCATCACTCACTGTTCTCTCTAATTATCTCCCAGTCACACCCTCTTCACTCCATCACTCCCCCTTTTCTTTCTCACTAAATTCCCCCCACCCGACCAATAGTCGTGCCATCACTCATACCCACACCGCCTCCACTGTCTTCGTCACACACTCTCTCTCTCTCTCTCTCTCTCTCAATATCCCTCTTGATCTTACTATACATCACTCCCTCTCACTCTTTCTATCAGTTATCTATAACTCTTTTTCACTCTATCAGTCCTTCTCTCTCGTAACATATATCTCTTGTTCGCTCCCTTCTCACTCTATCACTAACAACTAGGTTGGTAGAAAATAAACCAGCGACGTCAATTGAATATAAATCTCTCTTTATAGGCCTCACTTACCTATAAATTACGAAAAACAAAGAAACCGAAATTCTAGGCAACTATGCTGGGCAGTACGTCCTCTCATACCAGTAGCACCACAGCTGGTCTTAACACCGACACCGAAAGAGAAAATGAGCAATTCATTTATTGTTACAGCCGGTAGGATCACTAATGAAAACCAGGAGTTGTTCCGGGAATAGAAAAATGTTATAAGAAAAGTGTTCACTGAAAAACTTGTTTTCCAGTCTAGTTAATTGTAACCACATTTAATAGAAATGTTTTAGTTACAGAAATTTCAATTGACCCGGGAAATCGTTTCTTTTGTTTTTGTTTTGCTAACTTGATGTTTAAATATTTGATGAAAATTTGAAATATGGCATTTATTTAACTAGTATGAAGCTTGATGGAAATTGAAATACACGCTCATTTATACATGTAAGTGAAATTTAGGCTGGATTTTGTTTTTCATATTTCTGTACATTCGTTACAGTGAGCCGCTCAGGCTCAAAAATATGCATACAGCTAAATAAATGAGTCAGTCAGTCTCTCTCTCTCTCTCTCACTCATTCCTATTTATCAGTAACATCAGGATTGTGTTATGACCCGCCCGTTTCCTCGGAATAGTCGCCTCAGACTCTAAACAATCGTCAGCTATTGTACACTGAACAGTTTAAACGGGATTACATTTGCAATTCAACTAACCTCCTTCATAACTCCGGTACTCCGAGTAGAATGTCTCCAGTCGGTTGTTAGTTCAAACCACAGTAGAACGTCGATCAGCAGAGTAAAGTTCAGAACTTGGTTTTTAAATTTCCGTTACTAGACGTAGCAAGAAGCTAATGGACTGAGAATTGTCTTTTAGTTTTCTTGAGATAGTTAGATTTCAAGGCTATACGATTGAAATTATCATGGGATTCCAAAATCAATTTAAAACTGATCCACAGCTGTTACGGATAGTCTCGAATAACAGGACATTGCCTCAAAATGAGAAGAACATCACAATAATCGTTCAATAGTCGGTTTTAGCGTAATTTTTCTCCTCTAACTTCGGCTCATATGATGCTAACATTCCCCGAAAAATTAAGATAGCAGGAAAAAAAACTCTAAGGAATTATGCGGATGATGTATGTAAGGTAAATCTGAACTTCCATGAAGCCATGCCAGCTAAGTCCAACGAAAAGCATGGTTCCTTCTGGAAGTAGTGAACCTTCATGGAAAATTATAAAATGAATAGCGATTCTTCCCAAATAATCGCATACAAAAAAAAAATTGATTTTTGATTAATCACGGTGTTCCTTGTATCACGCATTCAGAAATTCTAGTTACACTATTGATGAACTCAAACCGGTCGAGTTGTTCCTTACAAAGAGAGGTGGACTTTATGCCGCTTGTGAGCTCTCCTGAAGGGACGGTAAACAGTTTAAACGTATAAACGGGAAAGGAGCTCAGATTAACGTTCACACCTTCGTTCAAGAGAGTCGCAAGAGGAAGGAGGGAGGGAGAAACAGTCAAGGAAAAAGTTCAGCGATGGATTGATTGCCCTCGAGTTTCGCAAACGTGGCAAGAACCGAGCAACACAAAGTTCACGGTGTTCCGTCTAAGCCACTAACTGCGCCCAATCAAAATGTAGTTTTCCAACTTGGAGAACTACGAGTTGAGATATTCCAACATATGCAGGAGTTGCCTTTCGTTATGACCGAACTCGCGAGCCCCGAATAAAAATTATGCTCTCGTGAGACTACTCATGATGGAAATTCCTCTACAACCAATATACCAGTTAAAACAGAGAGGACGGTTGTATTTGCGAGAGGTTTACCTTTTCAATTCTCTTTCAAGTCTAATTAATTCTAATGTAGCGAAGAATCTCTACAGGATGTTGCCTGATTTTAATCGAAGAGCATCCTCTCAAAGCCACATACCATTATCCTCTTATAAACATCCTCCCTCTCCCACGAGAGAAACATCCTCCTTCACGACATATTAAACGAGCCTTGAATTTCACAGAAACCCTCGAGGTATTTTATTGGAAACGTTCAAAAGGCAATTAAGGAACTGAAGGCAATAACTGAGCGAAATTTACGACCCAAAACTCATTTATCTTCACAGAAACCTTTTCCCGTCCCCTCATTTTAAGAAAATTTCATAAATTAACTTTAGAGCTGGTTGATATATAAGACTGCAATATACTTTATGATATTGAGGAGAAAGCAGTCCATAAATTTATTTTTTCTTTCAGGATATAAATGAAGCGACGTCTCAACCGAGAAAAAAACGACCGTTAATTTAATTGTCCGTTTTCAAGCCAAATGACTGCAACTTGTCATATTTGGAGCCCAGTCAAATGGAGGAATAAAATGAACGTTTTGGCCGGGCATTTGATAACACAGAGACACTGTAAATATTTGACGTTCATACTAATCGAGACTTGACTTCCCGTGTGGTCCAAACTGTCAAGATGAAGGTGACTGAAGAAAAACCCCTCGTAGAGGGAAAACTCCTCCCCCCGTCCTCTCTGTTTTAACTGGTATATTGGTTGTAGAGGAATTTCCATCATGAGCAGTCTCACGAGAGCATCATTTTTATTCGGGGCTCGCGAGTTCGGTCATAACGAAAGGCAACTCCTGCATATGTTGGAATATCTCAACTCGTAGTTCTCCAAGTTGAAAAACTACATTTTGATTGGGCGCAGTTAGTGGCTTAGACAGAACACCGTAAACTTTGTGTTGCTCAGTTCCTGCAAGCCGGCAATGCGGTATAGTGGCCACAGGCTCATTCTTGAGAAGCAAGTCAAGTACCTAGGAGTCAATATAGGTGAGAAGATGGTGTTTCAGGCAATACCTCCGGTCCCTCAAAGAAATATTACCTTCGCGAAGTTTGCCTCACCGCGAGCAATTAGTAAAGCCACTTGGAGGGCGTATAACCGTGACACAATCCTCGTGTACGATGCCAGTCACCTAGGCGTGGTTGGCTACTACCCCGTTGTCAGGAGTAGCTAATTCACAGTGAATTGCTGGATAGTACTTGCCTAATCTAAGACAACTGCACTCCTGTGGTTACAAGACATTATCCACTGAAGCACTGCAAGCGATCGCTGGCCAGAGCAAGTGGAAAGCTTCGTCCACTCTGTGCCAAACTCCGTAAATAGCTCCCTATTGAAAGAAAAATTACCGCGTTAGATGAGTGGACATTGGATAAATAAGAAGCAAGATGGGAATCCTCGTCGAAGGGATGTGACACGTACGAGTTTCATTCCAACATTCGTGAACATCTTAGGAGAAAGTGGATTGAAACTGTCATCTGCACGAGCCAGCCCCTTTTGGGACGAGAGACTTCAATGTGCAGCTCCACTTATTTTCTTCCAAAGACTCTTCATGCGGCACGCCCTGCGCCTCTAGTAGAAACAAGAAACCATGTGTTGCTCCATTGTAGTTCCTACAACAGGGAGCGACGGTTGTTGGAAGAGCAGCTCAACCTTCCAGCTTTGACTGCTACTAATCAACTTTATAATCGTTTCGCCCGGTTTGTGGAGAAGGTTAAGACAAAAAACCTTGCCAGAAATCGCAGGAGCTTGGGCCACTGGCGCGCCTGAGGAGGCGGTCGGTCCCTGGTGGGGACAACCCGAACGAGCAGGGCCTGAAGCATCCTTCAGGTCAGTAAGTATGTGGTAAGTTGAAGCTTTGACATTTCATTAATTCAAGAACCTTGGATAGTTAAGAACAGAGTGGCAGGACCTGGGATGTCGGGTTATGAGTAGCTCCACCACAACGGTAGGCGTCCCTGGTCCTGTATACTCATTGAGGCTGGCATTGAGTTCTTTCATCTCTAGACGATGTTTTCTGGCGATTTTGACGACGTTAGCACATGAGTATAGTTAGGTGGTCTCGACAAAGAAGACACTCCGAAGGCAGGGTTTTACAAAAAGTTTACACCCTGTAAATTAATAACTGAATGAGAGATGTAATTGACGTTGGAAAATAACAATGGGCTCATCGAAGAGGAGCTTTTCGAATTGTTGCTCACATGAGAGTGAACGTGGGCGCTGCAGAAGTTACTTCTGCTGATAAACGGTCCGTCGTAAACGAAAAGCGAAAGAAAAAAAATTATCAAAGAGAAGTTGTTAGTGATTCGTGAAATAATTAATGAGCGGAGAAAGGAGGGGGGTTCCATAAACAACGTTAGAGGTCTGCAAAATAATCCTCTTTTCTGAAACAATAATTCAACTTCCCGCAGGGCGCATAATTTACTCTTCCGAAGTACTCCGGTACGAAGTTCCTCAAATAGCCGGGAAAGTCGCTGAATATTTTATAGCTTCGTTCATGGGTGGGAGGGGGGGGGAGGCTGTCGGGATGAATCTTCCTATTATCGTCTCGTTCGTGCAGATATTTCGAAATACACTTTGGAGCTAACGACTGGGATTGTTTCGTGTTTGACTCAAACGGTTGTTTTGTCAGAAATGATGAGGGTCATTCGATCGGTAGCTGATCTTTAGAACTCCCTGAACGAGGGACGGGGGCGAGATCTCATGGCTACCATCGTCCGTCTCGTACATCCTGTCCGACTGACGGGTAAATGCCAGTAAACATGATCGAGTCAAAAATATCATTTTGATAGCTTCTCACCAGTGCACCGATTGCTCAGTTACAATAGAGCATGAGTAAGAGCAATTCAATAAAGTCGGTACTTTGAGCGCTACCATCATGTAAAACGTGAAATAATGTTTTTGGTAGGTTTTTTGTAGCTTAGTGGGTAAAGCTACGAACATACATAAATTTACGTGGGGCTTAAGGCAATTGCGTGACGCGTCGTACCAAATATTCGGTCTTATGATTTGGTTCATAGTACTCAACGTTTCTAATTGTTTGTTTTGTACGAATTAGAATTTATTCTTGATAACAATACACTAAGACAGAAAAATGAGGAGCAAGAG
Organism: Pachypeltis micranthus; assembly: GCA_020466155.1. Classification (NCBI taxonomy): domain Eukaryota; kingdom Metazoa; phylum Arthropoda; class Insecta; order Hemiptera; family Miridae; genus Pachypeltis; species Pachypeltis micranthus. The sequence goes on along the minus strand of CM035774.1, from coordinate 27,674,609 downwards.
AATAGTGTGGTCCGTCGGTAGGTAAGCCTGTTTTGACAAGTAAGAGTAGATCCTATTGTCGTAATAAATTACCGTACTTCCTATAACAAACATATATGTAAGTGTAACTTAAATTTACGACTTTACCGCGAGTACATTAACTCGGTTAGTTTGCGTCAAACAGAAAAGACAAAACTCTTTCATTTTTTTCAAAAATCTCTCATGACTGGTCACATGGAACAAATGTTTAAGAGCAATTATTACCCAAGTTTCAACCACAGTAATCAGTACATGGTGGGTCCATGCGGTTTGCACCCAAGGGATATCCCTTGCAGACTTTCTACTTTCCGCTATCCGAAGGGAAGGAAAGTATAGTAATCGTGTCAACAAAAAATTTGAGTTTTCTTCAGATCTTTACGTTTCAGAACCTAATGAGTAAAAAACCTAATTTCGGCGCGTGGTACGTGTGTGTGTGTGTGTATCTATAGTTCGATTTGCGGGAGAACGGCTGATCCGATTGAGCTGGTTCTTTTTTTGTTTTGTTCGTCATTTTTTGTACACCAAAATAAGGTTATGGATGATTTCGGCCGATGGGAAGGGGGGTGGGGGACACAAATGTACCAAAAACTAGGTTTTTTCGCCTTTTTCTCGAAAACGGCTCCATCGATTTTGAATAAACTTTCAAATTATCTCCTACCAGTTAATACCAAACTTTTTCTCTCCATACATATCTCCATGAAAATACGGTGAACGGAGATATAGGCCTATGAAGCAAAAATAGGTTTTTTACGCTTTTTGGCAAAACGGCTTCAACGATTATCACCGAACTTTCAAGATGTATCCAAATAGTTAATACCTACATATTGTTCTCAATAAATGTTCCTCTGACAGTCCATTAAACAGAGATAAAAATCAAAATGTGTCCAAAATAACGTTTTTTCGAACACTTCCGTAAATTCCAGGGTAACTTCTTCACCAGATGTGATAAATCATGATGAAGTGTCTTTTATTCATCTAAACCAACATTTCGTTGTCTATAATTATTTCTGTATATATATGTTGAACGTAGATATAAGCCAAGTTAACTGAGAAAAGGAGATTTGTCGAATATTGATCAAACTTACAGAGTTATCTCAGCTAACTGGTCCCTACATTCTGTTCTCCATAAATGTTTATGTACAAATGCGTTGAATGAAGATATAGTGCCCGCATATGTAGGTGGTGTTCCAACTTGAGGGGATTGCGGAAAGTTGTGTGTTGCTACGCACTGCTTGTATCTTTTAATGGTCAGTCTTGGTAGTTTGTAGACGCTCAAAATGTTGCTGCGAGCATTTTCAGATGGGCAGTTTAACCCTGGTTCTGTCTTCCCAACTCCAAATGCAGAACCAATTTCATTGGAGACTGGCCTGGCTCACACCAGGTACATTCGTCAGTACCATGATGAATTCCCATGGAAACTGAAGGTGCATTGCTCAATTTGCTCGGGCAATGCTGAGCTTGAAGAATATGGAGCTTGCAGATGAAGAATATAGCAAGGATGAAGAAAGTAGTTGTGAAGGAAAGACCTCTTCTGAACCTTCGAAACTGCTAGGCAGTGTGGGATGGGAGGATGCATGGGAATGGCGGCACGCTGGAAGATTCTGTGATGATGACAAGGACAATAAAGAAGAGCTGATATGATGCAGTGTGCTAAACACTTCTGGTTGGTTCTCAATGCGCGGGATTAAATTCATGGCGTCATTAGGGGCAGACGCTCCCTTCGATGTTAAAAAAAAACACCTCTACTAGTTTGCTTACTATGGATCAAATATCAGCAATAGATGAGATATGTATGTGTTGTGGAGTTTGATTGAGAGCACTCATAAAAGTATATTTGTCGAATATTAATTTATCGGTATTCAAATTTTCTCAAAAATGGCTCCAACGATTTCGATCAAACTTTCGGAGTACTCTCAGCTAACTAGTACGTACATTTTGTTCTCTATACATGTTCCTGTAAAAATGCGTTGAACGAAGATGTAGCGCCCGCATATGTAGGTGGTGTTCGAAATTACGGGGGCAGCGGAAAGTTGTGTGTTGCTACGCACCAGATAATTTATAGAAGTAACCGGGATGGGTATCCAAAGTCAGAAGAGCATTAAAAATTAGTTAAATGAGTTATTGCGGACTCTATTCTAGGAGTTGACCCTAGGAATAATGACGCGCTGGAAGGTACTAGAATCTAGTATAACGTACTCTCTCAACGGCTCAGCGGAACTGCCTAGGCCTCGAAGAACAGGAGCAGTTGGTACCACAAGTTACTTGTACTGTGGCACTACTTCGAGCTATAAACAATCACAGCCAGCTGGATCACGGCACGAATGGATTTTCATCTCACCAACGTCAGGGATGGTCAACAAACATATTCTCAGGTTTTCCCTTCATTCAGGAAGAGAGGAAACGTCCAAACAGCCAGCCGTCGAGCCAAGTGCTACAATAACTGCATCGCCCGCAGAAACCTAATCGGCCAACTAGTTGATGTAGATCAGGAAGATACGTCCGCCATCAACCTCCCCGTTTACCAAGCCACTTTGGAGGGAGTCCCTTCATCGCTCTTTACTCGACTTACCGAACGAGAAACCAGGTTCGATATAAACTACTTCAAATCCAAAGTAACGTCCTCTCGATCTGCGAGCCAATCTTCCGGATCTCGTGTTTTATTGTTCCTCGTACCTTCCGGTGGCGATTTTTATTCCTGCAGGCCTCTCCGCTTTTTTCTCATCCTAAACGATTTGCCGACTGTGATTTATCGAGAGCTACCTATTTTTCTCCTTTTCCATCGGCTTCGTCGTCGTCTTTTATTTTTACGGAGGAGACGAGCGGAACATTTCCACGTTGATTTTATCCAATGTTTTTCTTCCGGCAGGTTCTTATGAAATATCTTCCGCTTCGATGAAATCGTATTATACTTCGGCATTACGACAGCGCGTTGTCTCTTTGTCGTGGATTGTCAGAGTTCAACATCGATTTTTGGGCTTCCCAACACGACAGGAATTCTATCAGTCTTAACTTTTCTCGGATGATTGAACTGGAAGCAGTTCGAGTTGGTTGGTCGTGACTTACACTTACTGTAAATAGACAGAAACTCGTTTATTTGCTCGATGGGTTGTCTCTGTCACTCATCACGTGTTTAGAATACTGTAAGGGCATGGTTTCTGGATCAATACGCAGTAATAAGGCTTCTTTCCTTGAATAGGTCTGCTTTGTTAAGAGCCTCTACAAAATAGAATGAATAAACCAACGACCAAGCCATATTTCCATCACACTCCTTTCCTCTACTTCATCTTCTGACTTCAACTTTTGCGCCGAATTTCGGTTTGACGTTCCCCTGCCCCGATCCCGTTCCATTCACACCACTTGTCCCAATAGTGTCCAGTCCATAACATCACTCGACGTTGTAGAAAGATCATGTCCCCCTTACTAATGAGGAAGGAGGGGGAGGATGCCTATCTTTAGGGAGATATTTTCAGTCCCTTTTGAGAACGTGGATATGGAAACTCGTCGAGAATTTAGCACTCGAGGTTACGTGACACGGATTGAATGGGAACTGACAGACTAAGGGTTTGGGAAACCAAAGGCTTTAGCTCAAGCACCACTCAGCACTGACGTAGCGGTTCTTCATCAGTGAAGGCCTCCAAGACGGATTTATCTGCTATGTGCAGCAGGAGGGTGGAAAGTTCGGTACCAAATGAGAGAAATGGTACCCCAAGGTACTCTCAAATTGGCCTATAAATAAATACAGTTATTGCGATAATATAAATTTGTTTTGATGCAAGACAAGTCATAGATAATCAGGAGTAGTAGATATGTCAGAAAAGTAGTGATAAAACAATTCAGTTTTTTCAATCAAGTACTAGCGAATATAAAGTGACTCTGGTACAGTCAGTCGTTTAAGTATTGTGGTTCGTGGAAAGATGGCTGGACGGCAATGCTGAATAACACGGCAATACTATAACATTTTCATGTGGAAAATTGACGAGAGCAGCTACATAAATTATTAAAAATTTCGAACAATATCGGCTTTAGCGCAATTTTCCCTCGCAAGTCTCACTCACATGACACTACATTTTCGAAAAAATCGGAGGTGTATTCCACTAAGTTACCTATACGTTGGGAATTTCATAACTTCCGATAATTAGGAGAGAAAAAACTCAAGAAGTCCACAATTCACATTACCGCCATTTCACTACTTCTGTTTTAAAGGCCTGATAATTCTGAAACAGTGAACAGGATCCTACAGACTACTCAATAAATGTAGTGGCATCACTAAGGGGTCCTAAATAAGTTCCGGAGTTTCAAGTGAATTCGAATGTTTTATACGAAGGTCAAATGCACTGAATAATTTATTAGTAGGTAAAGCTATGAAAACTGCTGAACGTACGGTAGACTGAGGAATGTTGTATGATGCGTCGCACCAGGTTGTTTTATTATTCAGTAAGCACAATGTTGTGTAGTGTTTTCTGTGTAAAACAGTGTTCCCTTATCCATTGAGTTATACCCAAATAAAAATTTAAATCTTACCCAATTCTTTTTCATCACGCTACATTCCGTGACGCTTTTCGAGTTTATGTACCAAAGCAAACACACGAAACGTAATTTTAAGACATCCATATTCCCTGCACTAATGCAGGCGAAGGCATAAATAAATAAACATGTAGAATGCATGCATTAGTTCCTGGTTCTTGATGAGAATGTTTTCATGAGTCACCATTGAAATGACTCCAGACACTACAAAAAGTACCAACCCTCAAAATGTTGAGGAATTTTGTTTGTGCCTTTAGCCTTCACCTAACGGTTAAAAAATGTCACGCTTGGAGGGAACGAAATCCTGTCAAAAAATAAGAACATGAGGGCTCCCACTGTGGAACTCTTCTCTCATGAAGGCTGTATAACGAGTTGTAGATACAGCCATCCTGCTGGAGCAAGATTGTGCAATACCTTTTGATATCCAGATCCCTAATTTGTATATTCTTCCTGTTCCATTAGGAGAAGTTCCCGTATTCCATGTTTTCGAATAATAGCTGTAGGCTCTGCAGGGCGAGCATCCGGGGGTCCATGGGGAACCTATCCACTACCTTGCGAACCTAACACGTAAGTAAAACATGGAACTGTACCCACGGCATTTTCGAAAGATTTCTTTATTTGTTTACTAAGGAAGACTCTCTCTTCAACTTTCCCTGGTGGTCGAACAAAGAAATCATTGGAGCTGTTATGACCAAAGTAGATTTGAAGGAATCACGGAAACGGGTTTTACTGTAGCACGAAACTTGTGATGCAAAAGATTCGACCACTTAAATGTACAAAGAATAAGTGACCACAACAGGATATGATTTGGCTTTACAAGTGGGAACAAGACGGGCTATGGATTTACGAAACTAGTTGTACCGGGAAGGAAGAAGGAATCAGAATTAGATGTTGAAGAGAGGTGAAACGAGTGTCTGTTGGGAGAACTGGAAAGCGAGATCTGATATACGTCGATCGTGAGAACGAGTAGATGACTCTGTTTGGAGGGAGCTGTCTGTTGGAAGAATGTAAATTGAGGGGAGGGAAAAGGATATTTTGGGAAGCCCAGAAAAAGGGGAAATCCGTTGTCAACCGTTGTCAATTGAAAATAACTCAAGAGCTAGACTTTGCATAGATAAACAGGAAGGCGTTAGGGGAAACAATGACTTTCTGTTAGGGCCAGTGAGTCCGGTAAGGCAAGTAAGGACAGACGTTCGAAGGTAAAACCCGACTAGGTCGGCCCGTGCCAAACACGAGTCATCGATGAGGAGTTCTAGGCTTGTCTTTTCAGTTGTGTTTGAACCTTCAGCCGGTTGGGTTGGGGCCTAAACAGCTAGACATGTTTCACTCTGCGTTCAAACACCCTGAAATTCGATGCAATATTCCGAGAGACGAAAAACAAAACAACACGAAAACTGAAGCCTTCGAGCTCAACTAATTAGATCCAAACATGTTTCAAATCAAATTGTGAAAGCGGAACGCATTTCGCCGGTTCGTTGGGACCGAATGAAATGGGCTACGGGATTGGGAAGCGAAAATATTTCCTCGAGGAACGTCGAGACGTTAACTGCTCTCCAGAGGCCATACCGTCGGCGGGGGTACGTGCAATAGGCTATGGGAAGCTGGGGAGTAGGTTAAAGGTCGATGTTCCGGCAGCGGGGGAGTTGGTCCAATTCAATACTCCACATAACTCGCTCTCTTTTTGCCATCTCGCATAACCCCCCCTTCCACCAAAAGGATGTCGCGAATTTCAGCGGGTATCTCCAGACCTTTGGTTGGTATGTACTGTTGTGAGAGAACCATTACGCGTTCCGGACTTCACAATATCACAATGCCCGCAGAGCCTTCTTATCTGAACGCTTTGTTACTTCCAATGTCCATGGCGAGGGTTGAAATGTAGGTAATACGCACAATAAGAAATATCTAGTCCGACGCGTCACACGAATTTCCTCAATGCCACATGCCTCCAGCAGGTTTTTTTTTATTCTATACTATATATTAATCGACTAGTTCATTTGAACTAAGTAAAACACAACATCGTGTTATTCGCAGAAACTAGCAGCGCGCAACTAGCTCCTGTTAACACGAAAACGGAAGACGAATTTTATTGCTCCCCTCCTCAGCGTTCCACTAGTTCACCGTTTCTCGGCTACTGCCCCGCTCTTTTTTTGGCACAACGCATTCATCCGCTCAATTGTCGTATTTAGCTACCACTATCCGTTTTTCCCTGGGTCATCAGCAGCCCACCTGACGTCCAGCCTTCACACGAGCTTCATTTGATTCCTCTCTACAAGAATCGCCGACTTCTCGCTACATAAATCGCCAACTTCACTGGACAGTCAGACGTTTCTTGTCCCAATTTATCGAGGACACGAGCTTCAACGTTTTCCTTCTTCTATCGTTCACTTTTCGTTATTTACCTTCATTTAATAGGAGCTCCTAATTTCCGTTTTTCTCATTTTACATATTACACGTTTGTCACTTGGGTGATTGGTTTTTTATTAGTGTAAACCTCGCCTTTGTCTCAACAAACAGCTCCCAAATGTAAAATTTTTTTGAACGGATTTCCAATTCCGCGTTAAACGCAAAATATGGCCTGAATGGCGGACGGACATCCGTAATTTGGAATCCTGAAACGTCAATTTTGAGGTGCGGTTGTAAGAAAAGACTGCCCTGGGACATAAGGTGATGGTGGGGGAGAACGTTGAGAGGATCTTCGACGATAAAACGAAGAAATCCTTCGCGTCTTCTCGGCGCTTTTCCGGTCAAAACGTACATACAAATCTACGCTGCAACTTTGAGTTTATTCGCTCCAGCTCTTTGAGCATCTATTACAATGAACCTCCTTGTCAAATTTTCTCTGCTGGGCATGCAAGGAAGCGCAGCGCACAGGCCATTCTTCTAAATGGTGTTTATCGGATTCAGAAACCGGAGACGCATCCAAAGATCTGTGTAGTACCAGGCGACCATTCAATCTTCCAATACCGCGTAGAAAAACGAGAATATTCAAGACGTCCCGACTAATAACCTCCGCTTCTTGTTTAACTGAAAACTCGTGTAACGGCCTCACTTCTCGTTAGAAGTTTTAGAAACTGGAAAACTTTGCAGGGGAGAATGATAATTATGACGTCAGCGGAAATTGAAATCATGTCGGTTTACCTGAGGAGTTTCCACTCTGAGAAACCAGTGTTTAATCGACTTTCCACAACTTTCTTTAATTGGAGCCTGCTCAGCAGTCGTGTAATGGAGACTTGAGTCTGTAATTTTCTCTTCTGCATTTCTCGAAAATTTCACTGCCAGCTTTTGTTTCGCGTTATTACATCATGATATTGAGATACAATTAATTTGAATAATACATTAAGTAATTGTTGCTCTAGTCTGTGAGTTTTGAGAAATAAAATCTGAACGAAAATCGTGGCTTTTGTTGTGCGGGCGGTGGTGTGAGACTTGAAAGCTCCTGTAATAATATTTGATCAAACTCGCTGCTGTCTCTTGTTGATACTCATTAGAGACCCCCCTTCACAACGTGTTTTCCTTCAAGCTCAACTGCTAAACGGGATCGTTACAGTATCGTTGTTGCTTGAGTTGTTCAAACTTGGGGAGTCCGCTCAGGTGATCTCTTCATAGGTTCCCCAAACAAAGGATTTCCGTCACGAGGGTATGAGAAGATCAAGCAGCGAACATATCCCCTCATTCAGCTTGAACGCGTGAGTCTGACAAGGATGAAGGTTCGAAAAGACGTTTGAGGGAAAATATACTTTGCCTTAGCCCACAGCAGGATAATTAACGGGCGGACCGGACAGAAGTGCTCCTGAATGTCTTTATTTTTCTACTTCTCGTTCGTACATTAGGCATGTTCATGGTATTGGCTGGTATTGGCTTTGGCAATAGCCCGGTCGCGGCTCTTCATCCATCGAACCCAGACCTGTGGAGGTACGATGTGTCATTTAGCCAGTCAACTGGTGAAGGCTACCTGTGTGTCACCATGCGGAGGTACGACCTTGAGGGACTCTGTACCATCTGGGAAAAGCTCCTAATCTGGGTTTTCACTTGATTTAACTGTTTACTTGTACGGCAATTTTCAAATGGATTGATTAACCGTGGCCACTGAGGAAAGCTTGCTCAATAGCAGTCACGTACGTTCAGCTGCGTGTGGTTTCTTCTTTCCTCTACGCTAGAGGCACAAGACGTGCAAGATGGAGAGAACCTGGTTCGTCCAGTGGTCTCGCTCAACCCACTTTCTCCGAAGACGTTGGCAGAAAACTCATACTCACGTTCCTCTTCCTTTGACGAGGATTCCCATCTCGCTTGCTATTCATTTCATGCCTATTCATCCAGCGCTGTAAGCGGGAGAAGCTCCCTTCTCACTCTCCACTCGTGTATCACTTGCTTAACGACCAATTCAACAGGAAACTGACCTATGGTAACTCTCAGAACTTCAGCGAACAAGCTAACAACAATATAACATAGGTTCGGAGCTGTTGCCCGTGTTCACCCTGCGGAGGTATGACCCTAAGGGGATCCCGTTCCACCTGAAAGAAGTTCAACTGGTTTCCCACTTGATTTAACTATTTGCTTGGATGACAAGCTTCAAAGGTACAGATCAACTGCGACCACACTACATCTTCACAAATTTAGTATTAGTCTAAGCTTGAAGCTTTTGTCTTCTCTTTGAACAACCCTCGCTCACTGTAGTAGGATCTACATAGTAGGAACTACGGCAGCACATGGTTTCTTGTTCACATCACACTGGAGGGGCGAGACGCGTAGGATGGAGTGCCTTTGGGAGAAAAGGATTGAAACCATGCATTGAAGTCACCATAAATAACTGGCTCATCCAGGCGTTTGGTTCAACCCTCATTTTCACTTTTATTTCACTATCTGCATTGTTTCCAGCATGTACGTCGAAATGACCTGAATTCAACGCCTACTTGAACTAACAGCGGTTGAGGAACGGTATGCGAGCTTTGGGGCCAACATTTATCATAGTTGCGTCAGCCGAATCGAAGTCCTCAAGCAATTTATGCAGGAAATTCAATTCAATTCGCGAATCCAAGAATTGTGCTCGGGCCGTATAAGAGCCTAGGTGTTTCGTTGAAGAAATAAATGGGCTTTATTACTTTGCACGAGTAAAGCCGAAACCGGAGAGAAAAAGGGAGAGATAGAGAGAAAAAAAAGTGGCGTACACCGTTCGTGGAAGACGAAAAGAAAAGAAGAGTATTGGGGATTCCAGGGCTGCTTCCAAGGGGACGGCATGCATTTTACTCGAGGAAGATAATGGAATATCCCACCAGGTCTTGGGATGAGGGCTATCCAAGATCCGCAAGAACGTCGGGAATTCGTTCTTTAATTTATGAGAGACAGCGAAAGAGCTGGAAGAGATTTAGAGAAGGGCGCTGGTGGGCGTGAAATAGACGTGCACGATGGTTTGAGGGGGGGGGGGAAGGAGATGAATTGTGATCTCCTATCAACTTCAGTTGTGGATATCGCAACTTGAAACAGGCTAATGCGATGTATTTCAGCCGTTCCTCGCTAGTATTTTACAAACTCGGCTTATTGTGCCGTCGGAGGGGACGTCGTCATGGAAGAAAATGCGTTTAAAACATTACACGAAACAACGCGTACACCAACACCTCGGAATAATTGATTGAAACTTTTAGTTTAATCTTAGCCCTACTAAGTAAGATGCAGTTATGTATGAACATCCCAGGAAATCTTGATTTATTTTTCCGTATGACTAGCTGAAGTGTCATTCTGAACAATTTTTGTTCGTTTGATGACGAGAGGAGCACAACAAATTTCGAACAAAAGCGATAATAATACGGTTCTTCAAAATAATCTTCGGAAGACTTTTGAAATATATTACACTAGTCGTTCATTATGTCAATTACACGTTGGAAGTTTTCAAATGGTCGTACAATGACCGAGAAAACTTCAGAAATTCTGGAATCCGACCTAACGTCGTTTTTACGACCACCGTTTTTTCTAATAAGCCCAGAACAGCTTGAACACGAACCACTTTTAACAAAATGGCAGCGGTAGTTCCACCAATTCCCTATACAGTGTTTTTACTTTCCTTGGCTCTACAAAGTAGAAAGGAAAGTTATGTAATCGGCTGAAACAAAAATTTTGAGTTCTCTTCAGATCTTTACGTTTCAGAGCCTCCTGAGTCCGAAAAACACTATTTGGGGAAATGGTCTGTGTGTCTGTGAACAATTTTTAGAGAGAACCACCGTATCAAATCCACTTAAACTTGATATCTCGCCTGCAGGTTACCATGAGACGCCAAAATGAGGGTATGAGCAAACTCCACCGAATTCTGATCATAGTTATCAAAGTGATCAAAACACCAAATTTTTTTTTCTCAAAAATGGCACTAACGATTTTGATTAAATTTTTTATATTGATAGCTCTCAATAAGGCAATGATACCATAAAATTCCGATTCGTGGGAAAATGACGAGAGCAGCACAATAAATTATCTTATTATCACTACCAGTTCTAACTGTTATTACCCAATAACTCTGCAAAAGTGATTACTATCCTACTTTAAAAAATTTGTGTTTACAGCCTCATTAATTATCTGTTTACCGATTGCTCAATATTGGTCCTGCAATGAGTACGAGCAGCACAATAAAATCTGGAACTGTAAGCCCTACCGCTTCCTGCTGCCGTAAAGCGTTATTTGACCACGTTCAAATTAACTGAGTGATAAATGAATTGATTAAATAGAATTAGCCATGTACAAAGTGAATTGTTGTAGAGCTAAGGAAAGTTGTGTGTTGCAACGCACCAGATATTCTTATTCGTGAAGGTCCTAGTATTACTAGCAGCAGCCCAATAAAGTCCCGAACAGTAAGCACTACCAATTTCCATGTGAAATTCTGACATAGTTCAGGTTCATATGAACTGAGAGCAAAAGTGCTATGAAAATTGTTTAATTTACACGGGACTGAAAAACGTACCCCGCACCACACATATTTTGTGTGGCTCAACCAATCATTCTGACGAAGATTGTGTGTTTTCCAACCACATATTTGATAGATTGAGATACCACACAGTAAGTCTGCTGCGATCATGAAATCCAACTTCCAGAGTACAGGGTAGAGGTTCAGCTGGTGATTCCGCTGTGTACACAACGCAACGCGTACCTTGAATCAAGACGTGGGGAACCTTAACGAGTGGACTGGTTCACACACGGCCATAATTCTCATCTCCTCACGAGGGAACACGGTGCAATGATTCGTCACCACCTCAAATCCAACTAGTGATGACTCGCATTAGGAATCGGCCGTGCCTGAGGCCTGTTAGCACGTGAGATGCGAAACAAGGATGCCCCGCTACACCAACGACCGAAATGATTCCGAAAGCTCGCGGATTTGATACGACGCTTGAGCACAAATGGCGACAACTGTCAGATTCGCAACACCTTTTTTCTCACCGTTCGCATCGATCCCGTTGGGACATTCAAAGACAGTAATGACAGACACGAAGGCACCGTGAGTCGACGACAAATGAGTTCGCAAGGTTGAAGTCCGACATTGAATAGGATTATCACTTCACCAATGAAGCCTTCATTTCTCTTTTTACTTTCTCTCAGCCCTGTAACATTTTTGTTCCTGATCCTATCATTCGTTTTTGCGATGCTATTCGTCGTGAAACTCCTCACTCGGGGAATGAGGTCCTTGAGCTGCATCAAAGTCCTTTGTGACTCCTTCATATGTACACGAATCCCCTCGTACGATATTTTCACTACTATTTCCGCTACTGCACCTATATTTTCCGTCCCCAACAGATAGCAAATAAAAATACAGGATAGGTCGATAAATTTAAGTTAACCCGGTCCAAACCGAAAGAAAGTTTCATCTGATTTTTTCCATTTTGACGTGTGGATTGGCTCGACCTGAAAGGACTCGTCATACTGTTTTCTTGTACGGCACTTGAACAATATGGCCGTGTCCGATCCAAGTCCTCCTGAAAATATTCCTGTTTGGTGCTAAATGGTGAATGAGACGAGTGAGAAAGGACTGTTATAGAGAACAGTGGTCGTTCAGTTAGCGAATAGAGATTCGCGAGGGAGGGAGTTCGTTTAACAAACAACGACAGGGAGGTTGAGAGTTCACGCGACACTTGGCGAGTATAAATGTCTTCATGTCAAGCTGGTGTGAGCACGGACGAAAGATAAAAGAGAGCGTCACTACATTCTGAGGCTGACTGGTACAAGAGGTGAGAAGTGAGATAAGGGAAGGGCCATACAGGAACATCCGAAGAACGTTCAAATGTGGGAAAGTATGTTGTCGGTTCCGAAAGGAGTTACTAGACAGTTTGGAGTTTTCTGTGGCTTCAAGATCAAACGGTCTCATCAACGGCTACTTGTATTAGGGAGTTTGTTCACGTCTAGACGCCAGAACTGACTGCAAAGGCCATGATGTGTGTTATATGTTGATGTAAATATTCGCATCCACATCCCACGTGCATCCAGCGATTCTTAGGACTCTCTATTTATTTATTCAGCTTGTACCAACTTGGCAGCTCAACATTCTACACGACAGCCGTTGGGGTTTAAAGTTCTGGAATTTATCTAGCAGCTACTAATTGTGTCAGGACCGTTATTAAGCAACTAATATGTACGTGATTCGTGACACTGTGTCAACCGCTGGATGGGATTCGGGTTTTACACCACACAGCTCGTCACCGGCCACGGCGACTTCAGAGAGAAGGTCCGTGGGCTCGGGTTGGTGATGGACGGGCAGTGTGAGTGTGGTGAGCTGGACACAGTGGAACACCACGTGCTCCACGAATTACCATCTGAAAAGGGATAGGGCAAGGAATGATGTAGTAGGAATTGGAAGGCAGTGGGATACGATAATGATTAGGGATCAAGGGAGTTCTGCATGGTAGAAAATGGTTCAGAGAAAAGGTGTTAAACGATATGGAAGAGGATGGGGAAACGTGCGCAGGGCCTCGGGAAAAAGGGTATAGGGTACTCGTTAGTTTGTGTGTTTGTCTTAGTGTGTGGTTGTGTGTAGGCGGTGCCAGGGGTGTTCGAATATCAAGTAGCCCATTTAGTTTTCAATACTCAGTCCAAAAATTACCATTTGAGAAAATGGCGTTTGTGTTTGTGAACACGATTGGGAAGGAACGACAACCAACTCGTCTGAAAAGTAGCCTGCAGATCAAGTTGGACCGCCAAAATGAAGGTATGCGCAAGGTCCGTACAACTAACTATATAATATATAGTTCATAATATATAGAGTTCATCGACAGCTTCCCTTCCAATCTATCTCCACCTCAGTACCGTCTTGCATCACATAAGATTGAGAAGCAAGATAAGGGAAGGGAAGCCCATTCGACTTAGTCATACTGGTCAAGACAAACTTACCTCCACAAGGCGCCTGCTAGAGGCGTGGCGAGATTGATTTTAAGTAAATCTCTCTTTTTACCTCACAGACGATGGCCTATCGGCCAGATACTCTTTTTTCATAAGTAAGTCCTTCTCTGGGTAGTGGTAGGTCTCTGAGGGAATGACGGGAGGTGCTACCCATTGTAAAAGCCTACCCACCTACCCATCTTGCTGAAGAGGAGCGCGATTCTGGTCCTATGAAAGCTTTTATCATGTGGTGGACGAGGGCAAGCCCAATCCTCTGAATCCATGTAAGCATAAAGGTGCAGAGAGAAAGCTTCTCGGCTATTCCTGCGCTAAAGCCTGGCACCCACTCAGAACCTCTAATCTGCTGAAGCCGCAGCTAACTTTAATGGAACAACGGGAGACTTCTGCCAGCGGCCAAAGACACGAGCAAGTCGCCCCTCATTTCGCATTGCAGGGTAGGGGTAACGGTAGCTGGTAGACATGTCAACAGCCAGCAGCGGGTGAAGGAACAGATATCGAGAGCTCTCTTTTCGCTTCTCCCCTTAGACACTGAGATGAAAAGACAAAGAGGAATCAGGGAAGTGTACTTGACTTATCCCCTACATACCAACTAAGACAATCTTACCTCCATGGGGTAACTGCTGGAGGTATGGTGAGAGAATTTTATTTAAATCTTGTTTGTCACATCACAGTTGAGGTCTTGTCGGAGCTGTGTCCATAAGGAAGCCCTTGTACAGGTAGCGGCAGGTATCTGAGGCGGGGCGTGCTACCCACTTAACACACTTGACCGGCAACAGGGGGGCGCAGTTCAGGTTCCTTGCTACCTAACTACGTTTCTGAGGGTGGGGGCAAGCCAATCCCCAGAGTCCATTTGTGAATAAAGCGTAAGTGCACAGAGAACGGATCTTACTTGATACCCATGTAGCCCCATTGAGCCCAGCCCTTAGACTGCTCAAGCTGCTGCAAACCGAAATAGCTTGCAGTGTCGTCAGGTGTGTCACCAGCCGCAAAACCAAGGTGTCGGATGCGTGGGGGCTGTGAACTGGATGGAAAGCTCTCCGATTCTCGCCCTCCGTCTCTGCCATCGTCACAATCTAGCTCTAACTTCTCCATTCCCCTCCCACGTTAAGCAAGGCAGGTTCTAGAAGTATCGCCAACGTCATTGAACTCAGTAATGAATCATTGGAATGTTTCGCTTCGAAACGGTTACTAGAGCTTTTAACTGGATTAAGCTTCGAAAAGAACAACCAGCAGCAGTTATAACTTGATTGTGTTCAACGAGCTTGCTCTAATTGGAGCTCCTCATTTATTTAGTAGTTCTCTGTAATTTAAGATGAAAAGGTAAAAAGACGAGTTTTTCAGCTCCTCGCCATCTCTTCATTGATTTTCGCTTGGAATTGTAGTGCTTGGTGAGGAAGGGGATCTCCCCAGAGCTGAAGAAAAATGTAACAAGATCGGATCGGAGTTATATCGAGGTTTAATCTTTTCCAAATCCTCAATCTGTCTCTATCGTTTAATACAGCTTCTCTTACGTGGGAACGTGATCCGCTCAACGATCTTTATTGTCTTCCGGGAGATAAGAAAATGCATTTCGAGCGGAGAACTTGGGATAACTTGGAAATAATCTCCGGATCTTCGTTCAGCTCTTTTCATCTTCAAATGGAAGAATTGAAGATATCAAGTCTCCTCAGAAATGAACCAATGCGTCCGCAATTGCGGCGACTATTGGAGAGTTTCGAGAAAACTTCAGAGGCGTTGGACGAATGTATCTTCGAACGCTAGTGTCTCAAACCTTGACTGCAAGTGGCTCTTGAACTAAGTGTAACTACTATCACATCATGCCCTAGTGAAAACGATAGAAAACAGTTTCTATAACGAACGAAGATCAGATATATAAGGTTTGTCTGAAAAGGCTCATTTACGGGAACATTACGAGAGGACCACAATTAATAAAACTGAAAGAAATTTGAATTGGATTTTCTTATAAACTTCGCTTCTTTCCAAACATCAAGTGCGAAGCATCACACAACTTTCCTTGGCTCCACATAAAATCATCGGTTTTCCATTGATTTTGCTGATTTAATCGGTTCCCCCCGAACTTGGTCAAACATAAATTCACGGACTTCACTTGTAAAATCAACTCTGGCGCTGTCGGTCGAAACAAGTCAGATTCATAACATCGAGGAAGGAGGAGGGGTTTACAGCGTCTAATCACCTCAACAGGCTGCAATTTGTAAGAAGAAAGTGATAGCCCGTATATAACAGTTGTTCTGCCAAATTAAGTCACGTACCAATCAAATTAAACTTTTTGGAACCATCCAGAAAAAAATAACTTAATTTACAATTTTTGGACTAGTTAATACAGAGGCATTACAAATTGCAGCGTGTTGCGGTGATTGTTTGGACGATGCAAACCCCTCCTCCTTCCTCGATGTTATAAATCTTACTTGTTTCGACCGACAGCAACATATTTGATTTTACAAAATGCATTTCCCACAGGATTTGAAGTCCATGAGTGTGTTGGCAGGTACCTCGCCCACAAGCACGAGGGAGCTGCTTGAATGGATTCTCACGTTATCAATTACCAAAATAGAATTGTGATGAGATAAGTCTAGTTTAGGGGCAACTTCTCTCAAGTAGTGCAACCGTACACGTACCGGGAGTGTAGGATGCGGCTTACCTCCTTAGCACACTCGAATAGAGTTATATTGGATTCCCGGGCATAAGGGGGTCACTGGAGCCATCTTCCCACCGTGAGCCTTCTCCGTCCCTAGTCAAGACTGTGGGAGAATAAGCCTGAAGAACGCATCGAACAGTCTGGAGGCTCTCCAAACGCTTCATCTTAGAGCAAACACACAAGATAGGACTGAGCCTTCTGAGGATGAAGTGGAAGGACCTAAGGCGGATTGTGGGGATCATCGCAGGGCACTGCAAAATGAACAAGGACATGTACGTGGTTTGTGTGACACAGATGAGGAGACT
This sequence comes from Pachypeltis micranthus, assembly GCA_020466155.1. Taxonomy (NCBI): domain Eukaryota; kingdom Metazoa; phylum Arthropoda; class Insecta; order Hemiptera; family Miridae; genus Pachypeltis; species Pachypeltis micranthus. Next base: position 27,657,737 of record CM035774.1, on the reverse strand, counting down.
CCCTACCACATCCTGGCCCAGTGCCGGAGACTTGAGAGGGAGCGATTTCGGGTCTCTCGTACTACTTCACAGATGGACATCATAGAAGATTCTTGCAGGAAATATCTGCCATTCCCAAACATTCTGGTGCTCATCTCAAGTTTAGCACAGTCAGAGATCTATATATAAATTGGTTCTGGAGTTCAAATTCTTTTACCGTTCTTCCTCTGAGGTCGCTAGGCTTTTATTTCAAAAAGGTACTCCCTTTAAACGCGGAACGTCAAAACCGCCAGAAATTCAACGAAAATTCGTTTGATAAAAAAAGGGGTTCCCTGAAAACGGCCATTTCCCGACCGCACGGCGGCCTAGCGAAATAAAAGGGTGGGAAAACCTCAGGGACGGGAATACGTCATTTCGGTAAATGGGTCAACGGAGCTGAGACTGGCCACAATTCTGTCGATGGGGTCTGCGGAGAAGCTGTCGCCGTGGGAATGAGACGAGGGCCGTGAGGAGTTTGCGGGGCTAGCGACTACATATTTCATATTCTACCTTTTTTTCATTTCCCCTCCAGCTCCTTCTTATCAACCCTTAGAACTTCTTTTGGGCTGCTTTGGGCTGGAACTCACTCTCCACATTTCTCAAGCTTTCCTCGAATGTGGCAAGAGTTTTGAAAAATTGAGAAGTCTTCGCGCATCGGCGTTCTGACTCTTATTCAATGCCACCTTGAAAAGAAAAACGATAAGCTTATGTTTCCAACACGCCGTAATTTTTCAAGGATGACAGAAGTCCTCGTTTCGTATATAAAATCAACATCTCGGAATATCTGTGCTTCCAATTCATTTCACACTCCCAACATCCGAGTTCGTATATTTCTTGCAGTTAGCAGTTCAAATTTGAATGTAAAGGGTGTTACAAATTTCACTTTACTCGTATACGAGCCGTATACGAGTAAAGTGAAATTTGTAACACGAGCCGTCTATCTCATAATGTTCCATCTCTACATACACATGAGTTCGACTTTGATCGATTCAAGCGTATCTGTTTCCTTTACATTCACGTTTCTTGGTTAATTTGACTCTTTTTTTACGAGATTCGAAGGTGAGAATTTGTTTTCGAGTTTATCGAACGAGACTGGGAAAATTTATTTCCTTCGTATCCGAAAGCCCTAAAACCCCTACTCGCAAAAGAAAAACCAGCAAAGGGACTTTACGATCGTTGGAAGTTCAACGGAACGCGCCTAAATGTTATTCAGTCTTATCAAGAGGAGGTGTACAGCCACATCTACAGCTACAGCTAACCTAATTTCGTTCGAAGGTTCTTTCTTTTCTCTTACATTCCCGCCTCGACCTCCCCTAACTTTTCATTGCTTTCTGTTTCAAGTTTCAGTGAGTGAATTCCTCGGTTTCGGCGGTGGAGAAGCCTGAATGCTCGACGCCACGTGTAGAGCCCGACTCGAAGCGTGGAGCTTTTCATTTTATACAATCCTTATACATCCTTCGAAACTCTCTTGACGTTATTCGCCTTTGGTTGTGGGCTCTGTTCAACGCGGAACGAGCAAGTGGTGTACAATTACTGCACTGCGCTACTGACGGCATTTGATACAAGTTCAAAAGGACCCAAATGCGAAGCGAAACCCACGATCGTCGGAAAATTCCTCGAAAGAGATGGGGAAAATGACGAACGCTACACTGATCGGCACGCTTGGTAGTTTTTGAATTTTAACGAAAGTATCAAACACCAATACCGAATAATTGAAAAACATACAACTTTAAAGGTTCGAAGACACCAATAAAGAGTGTACGGCGAAGTTCAATTGTAAGTTGAGCTGAGGAGGAGGAATAACTTGTGTCCTACAACTCTTATACTTGTCCTATTCGACTCAGCAGCGACAAATACCTGGGAAATGCAATAAAACGTCCAAACTATCGTTTAAGGCTTTTCTAACCATCTTTTGCCGATAACAACCATGGGTTTGTACGTCTTATCATACTGCCGACTAGGCGGCCACAACTAGATACCAAATGGCATTCAGTACTTTATTTTTACGTTACTGACAAAATATGGCGTGTGCGGCGGACGGCAGACGAGCATTGTGGATTTGGAATTTCCATGCCTGGGGTGAGGTGGGGTGTGACAAAATTTCCATGCCTGGGGTGAGGTGGGGTGTGACAAAATTTCCCTCGCCGATAATACAGTTGTATTGTTCAGAATGAATGATAAACCGAGAGGAGGTAATGGCACTTTCTCCAAAACGCAGTCCAGCCGTGTATATACAGGGTGTATCAAAAAGAATGGTGGGGTTTCAAACGGCTGTAGGTTTGGAAGTATTTGACCTACATTACTCCGGTACGTTTTGAATGAAAGTGGGAGTTGTCAAGTTCCGAATGGCTACCACTAGATGTCTCACCATGTAGCCATCCGTGACTCCAGCCCTCAGTGTTCAGTTTGTTAAGATGGCGTCTGCACAACAGAAGGCGTACTGTGTGAACTCAGTTACGACTGTGAAACGCAATTTTCGTGTGAAGTACGGCATTGAACCACTTCATGAAAACAACATTCGCAGGTGGTACCAGCAGTTTCTTGATAGGGGTTGCATCTGTAAAGGTAAGAGCTCAGGGAGGCCTCGTACGTCGGAAGAAAACGTCGAAAGAGTACAAGCAACTTTCCAACGCAGCCCTGTAAAATCACCACGGCGAGCCAGTCGAGAATTAGGAATGCCACATATGACAGTGTGGCGGGTGCTAAGACGCAGGTTGATAATGAAGCCATACAAATTGTAGCTTGTGTGCTCTTAGAGAAGAAGATAATGGAAGAAGGGTGGAATTTGCCAACAACATCTTGGAAGCATTCCAAGAAGAAGGTTTCCCTGAGCGTCTTATCTTTAGTGATGAGGCTACTTTTCACATCAGTGGAAAAGGAAACAGGCACAATGTTCGTATTTGGGGCTTGGAAAATCCACATCAGACACTTCAGCATGAGCGTGACTCACCTAAAGTCAACGTCTTCTGTGCAGTAGGTCAAAATGCTGTTTACGGCCCTTATTTTTTCGACGGTAACACTGTTACTGGGGAAACTTATCTAGCCATGTTGCAAAACTGGCTTTTCCCACGCCTAAATGAAGATAGTGCCAACTTCATTTTTCAACAAGATGGAGCACCACCGCATTGGCATCTCAGAGTACGCAACTTTTTAAACACAAAACTCCCTCAACGTTGGATTGGCCGTCAAGGGAGAAATGATTCAGCTCTTTATGACTGGCCACCTAGGTCTCCGGACCTAACACCATGCGATTTCTTTCTGTGGGGTTACGTAAAGGATAATGTGTTTGTACCTCCACTACCTGCTAATCTAGAGGAATTGAAAAATCGGATCACAGCAGCGATTGCTTCTGTTACTATGGATATGTTGCAACGTGTATGGCAAGAGTTCGAGTACAGGTGTGACATAGTCCGGGTGTCAAGAGGGGGTCACATAGAACATCTTTAGAGTGATGAAAATAAATGTGAAAAGTTTAGTTTTCATACCGTTTTTACTCTTTTAAATATATCGATTTCAAACCCCACCATTCTTTTTGATACACCCTGTAAATTCGAAATATTTGTTCCCTAAAACTTCAACAAATAACTCGACAATATACGAAATTTTCATCTGTAGGAGGTAACAGTTATTGTAGTGGTAAGTCAATGGTATAACCTCACTTAAGTATTGTCATAGAACAGCAGCGTTTTAGAAAAAGTCATGGGAATTCCAACAAGCAAGTGTGTAGACCAACAAGCGACCTTTGCGGCAGTGTTTAATAATCGTCATAAAATAATCATCAGCAACTCAGAGGTTTCGAGAATCAAAAGCACCGTATTTTGACTCACTTTTTACTTTCCTTGGCTCTAAAGAGGAGAAAGGAAAGTTATGTGATCGGCTGAAAAAAATTTTGAGTTTTCTTCAAATCTTTACGTTTCAGACCCTACCGAGTCCTAAAAACACTATTACGGAAAGTGATCTGTGAGTCTGTGTACGATTTCTTGAGAAACCTACCTTACTAAATCAGCTCAAACTTAATATCTCGCCCGTAGGTTACCATGGGACGCCAAAATAGGGGTATGAACAAAATCCACCGAAAGTTAACAATAGTTGTCATAGTGATCAAAACACCAAATATTTTTTTTTTTTCTCAAAAAACGGCTGTAACGATTTTGATTAAATTTTTTATATGCATAGCTCCCAATATGGTAATTATACCATAAAATTATCATTCGCTGGAAAATCACGAGAGCAGCACAATAAATTAACAAAATGTTCGAAAATCGGTTTTAGCGCGGTTTTTTCCTTATAAACTCTGCTGAAATGTTACTGGAATGTTTCAAAAAATTGGTGTAGTAGTACAATACCATACCTATAGGGTTAGTGTTTAAAAATGCCCATAAGATATGTGGGGGTTACTCCCGAAATTCCTGAATTTCCACTACCGCCGTTCCCCTTACTATCAGTTATAAAACATTTTATCCAACAACTCTGCAAAATTAATTACTATACTTCTTCAAAAAAATCGTGTTTACAACCTCATTAATTCTCAGTGTATCAATTGCTCAATAATGGTACGGGAGTGAGCATGAGCAGCACAATAAATTCCGGAACTGTAAGCACTGCTCTGAAGTGTTGTTCGACCATGTTCAAATGAACTGTGTGATAAATGAATTGAGTAAGTAGAAAGAGAATTGACAAAGAGCTAAGGAATGTTGTGTAATGCAACGCACCAGTTATTTTCACATTGTTCCCCTTATAAATCCAGGAATGATAGATGAGAGTTTCATAAATCAGCCTAAGACTAATTTCTCGAACATGTCGTGATCCAAGTAGGAGCGAACCAATACCTTCTGGAACCGTAGTTCAGGCTTAGGAAAGTTGTGTAATGCGTGACACCAGTTACTTATAATTGAAAACACTTCTCTGAAGTGTAGACGTTTTCAGTCAAGTGCAGAACACTGCTTCTCCGCTTACTATCCTAAGCACTTCGCAATTGCTTGCTTGACCTCTTGATGAAGAGCAGAACTTTAACGGCATCGAAGAAAATTATTAGTCGAAACTTGCTCACCCTCAGATTCCATTCAGGATGTCCAAGGTGTAATGGGTTTCAGGAACATTCCTGAATTCAAATTCAAAGCTTCAACCTCAATTCAACGCGAAGCTCGCCGAAGATAAGTTTCTACCCACTCCCCAGTGTTTGAAAGGCGCTGTAACTTGCCGAACGAGAGAGAATACCACTCTCGTGGCACCTCGACGTTCCTTCCGAAGCGGCTGCACGGAACGGGGGCCTTTTCACGAACCTTTCAGATCTTCCTTAATGAGCGGAAGAGTTGAAGAGCACTTGGAATTGTCTCGCGAAAGGCGTAATGAACTGCTATTGTCGACGAGAAAAAGGGGAACACGTGTTTCTCACCAATTATCCACAATTTTCCTCCTCAGTGTGTCAACGCGCAGAGCTCGTCACCTTCGTAATGTTCTGTAAAAGGGATTTTCACGGGGGCAGGTTCGGATTAATTCATTCCATGACTAAAACTACTTAAATTCGTTCAAAGCAGTTTTAACCTGAAATACGTGACTAACACGCACTAATTATTCGTACTGCAGCGAATATAGTGAATTAGGCCATAATTGGATCATTCAGCCAATGTTCATACAACTCACGACAAGCCTCTCTACTTATAAACTCTCGTCAGTTAGAATTACATTGTTAACGCCATTTCTTCTTCGCGCTCACGTCAACTCTGCATCGATTGTAATACAGTCCACTTCGGGTCGAAATGTGCAAATACGAATTTTCCTCCATCCAGTCATTCAATTTCTTTCGCGGGTATTCAACGATAGTAGTAATCCGATAGTACAAACCAGTTATTTTATTTTGTCTGTTGATATTGATAGTTCACATATTGTGTATCTAATTCCGAGCACATCTAAGTATACTTTTCCAACACGCTGAATATAACGCTACTGTCGATTTATCGTGAACACCTCGGAGTTTCCCGTTTTTCTGGGAATTTTTCGGTTCACGGTAAGGTAAATTGCTGATAACGTGTATTCTGGGATAGAAGCCAAGACTCTTATGAATTCTGGAGCGCTGAATACGGAAACGTTGGGAATTTATCTTGCACACGTCATAATGCCCGTTTCTCTAGGAATTTTCTATTTGCTGACATGGTAATGCGTGAGGAATGTACGTGGTGGCATGTAGGGCTCTACTTTGTGTGTTCGGGAGGCCCTTTCTTCAGCCAGAAGAGGTGGCGAATGCAAAACTTGCGGATATCCTTCGCTTTGGGCGGAGGTGGTGGGGGCGCATAGGTGACGTCACACCAAGTGAGACCAGTGCCGTGGGGCCTGGGTGTGGTGCAGGGGGCCCATGATCTGAGGATCATGAACGCCCTTACAATAGGCCCGTTTGTGGCAGCAGTGAGGGTATCACCTGCATCCACCGTTTCAAGGAAAAAAAAGGGCTTTACTCCTATGGTTTGTGCAGCACTGTCTACGTCACGACGTTTCGCTTTTCTAGGAGTTCTCTGTTTACCAGGGTGGGATATGTATATACTGGGATGAAGAGTGCTTCTTCTTTTTGTTTCTAGGGCGCTGAATATGATGCTACTGTCAATTCATCGTGTACGCGTCCGGATAACCCTTTTTCGGGTTCCAAGGACGGTAAGGAGTGGGAAAGCTGGTACATGTATGACACTATCTGCCCAGATTTGTGATGAGAATGCGATATAAGTGTACTTTGAAATGGAAGGCCTGAAATATAGTCTCTTCACGCTTTGTAGTTCGGAGATCACTGTCTATAAAGGGGCAGAAGAAGAAATATGTTTTAAAATATCTAGTACGACGCACCACAAAACACGTGCATTCAGCGGTTTTCATCACATTAGCAACTAATCAAACCTGCTCTTCATTCAGTTTATGTCGACACGAAAATAAATGTTTAAGTTAACGTACCTGTTAGGTGAGTCCGTCTCCTCTGGCTTGTGAGTAACTCACAAGCCAGAGGAGACGGACTCACCTAACAGGTACGTTAACTTAAGTAATATGCCTACTGGCGGACATAACCCAATTTCTTTAAAATAAATGTTCTACATGAAAAGCGGATATACTCTTCAAGAATTTATTGAGTTGCTTATACTCCTACCACGACCATTATCGTGGAATCAGTGCATAGATATTATTCTGAACTTCCAACACGGGGTTGTGAGTCGATTATTTTCAAATTATCGGGTAATAACTGTGAACAGGGCTATTTACTGAAACGGCGGTGGTTTGCATTCAGAGATTTTTGTGGTGGCTCCTGATCATCTTAGAAAGGTGACTAAGCTGCTAAAATATAAATAGCCTATCAGACTACTAACCAGTTTCTTCTTAGAGTACACTTCTACACTATGAACTGGATTAAAGAAAAAATGCGGTCAAATAAAACAGATATATTTTTGATAGTTTGTTACGTCGTTCTCGACATTTTCACACAAACGAGCATTTAGTGGTATCCTGTTATTCAGCACTATTCATAGGAAGATCATTGGAGCCGTTTTGAGGAAATAAGTTGGTTGTTTTGATAACTAAGATAACTATAGTTATCTTTGTGTTTATATCATCATAATGGAGTTCCATATTGAGGCTAAATAACAAATACGAGCCGATTTGGTTCAGCCGTTTTCTCTCAAATGTGATTTCACAGACACGCGCACAAAACATTTCCTCGATTCATTTCGGCCCCAGCCGCCTTCGAGACGCGAATATTTGGAGAAAAATCAGACTTTATTTTCAACCGGTTGATAACATTACTTCGTTTCCTGTAGAGCGATTGGAAGTAATAAAAAACAAACAAACAACAGCGAACAGGGTTGAACAAAGACGACAAACTCAAACCGGTATTGTAGCTTACAACTATTTTGCGGGCCATCGTGCTTAGTCGTCGCTCGAAGTGGTGGATTCGAACTCATGAAAAAGCGCAAGCAATCAAACAAATATATCGAGGTCAAGGGTAAAGTTTAAAAGTTGACATGAATTATTCTCAGGGTTAAAGTCTTATCTTTAAAGTAACGGAGCGAGCTGGGAAAATAACGCCATTAAAAACAGCAATTGGCCCTTTTCCAAGAGGAAGTTCGTGACAAACGCGAAACGCTCTGGCGAGCGAGCGGTATTTTTTATTTCGGCGAGTTTCCTGTAGATTTTCAAAATTAGAACGAAAACGTCGATGCAAATTTTTCAATTTTCAGACAGGAAAAAGATTGTGGCCCTTGTCTTATTTCCTGGCGCAGGACATCAGTTTCAGCGTCGACTTCGATTTTAAGGAAAGAATCCAATCGAATGCAAAAAATTACTGAGTTGTCATCAGACCTTCACTTTTCAAGACTCAGTCCAAAAATTACCATTTGAGAAAATGGTATGTTTGTGAACACGATTGGGAAGAAACGACAACCAATTCGACTGAAACATAGCCTGCAGATCTAGTTGGACCGCCAAAATGAAGGTATGCGCAATGTCCGTACAAAACTTTATTTTCTGATATATAATATATCAGAAAATGAACAACATAAGCAGTGAAAATTTTGATGAAGGAGACAGCGCAGAAGAAGGAGGATTTGCATTACCAGGAGTTGCCTTTCAACAGTTTGTATTATTTTGTATCGTCGTCAGCTGTTTGTCTCGCGTTTTTCTTTTATCGGTAAAAGAGAAGCCGTCTTCTAGTTAAGTATGGACACACTTCAAGAAAAAGCCAGCTAATAAAACTGAGTATCGGCACTTTTGGTTGATTATTCATTCTGAATAATATTAGTTTATTATCCATTCTGAATAATAACCTTATGTTTTCGGTCACGTAAAATTTTTTACAACCCCCCCTCAAAATTTGATACTTTACGTTTCAAGACATGGAGATTCCAAATTTGCAATGTCCGTCCGCTGTCCCCCGTCCCCCGTCCACCATCCGCCGTCCGGGCCGTTTTGTGGCTTTAACATGGTCTAAAAAATTCGTTCTTTTGTCCAAGAATCCGATTTGGTATCTAGTTGTGCCCGCCATCTCGGCAATCCGATCGGACGAAGCCCATGGTTGTAATGGGCAAAAAACGGTTGAAAAAAATTAACGAAACGCAGTACAACGCGGGAGCTACAGCGTCCCTCCCTCCCTCCTGTCTGAGTAAAAAACAACCGGTGGCGGTCCTCGCCTCGAGGGTGGGCGGCTCCCCTTTCGCCTCCCAACGACGACGACCGACGACGCACCACTGGACTCCCCTTTCGCCTTTCGCTTCGAGCGCCCCTGTTCCAATTTCCCCGACGTTTTGGTTTTAATACGATTCAATTTTTTTAGATTCTTTCGTTTCATTCCCATTTTGGTTTTTTTCAAAGATTTTTGGTTAAAATTTGATATTAGTATTTAGCTTGCATGTTTTCATATTAAAATTCAGTTTTTTCTAGATACTTTCGTTTTTTTTTTGTTTATTTTAATATTACGATTCAGTTCTTTTCGACCTTTTTTTGGTTTTCATTATGATATTTTTCAATGCTGAATCGAAAAGGATGGGTCTTGGAGCATCTCGGAGCAATGCTAGGTCAAGCTGATTATCCGAATAATAAACCGTTGTGTAATAATTTGCAGGGTTTTTTGTAGTTCCACCACAAACTTGAGCACTTGTTCGAAAGGAAAGCATGTTATTTTTTCTCAAAATCCGTCAACATTAAAAGCGTCTTATCAAAATGAAAGCCAGACTGCTTAGTAATAAAACAAAAATCTGCCAAAATCATAGTAATCAAAGCACCCCATTTTTTCGATATCTGCACAAAAAATTTTTATGAAACTTTCCGAACGGTTTAATGTGGCTGGCAAAATTTCATTGTAAAACTTTCATTTGTTGCGAAATGACGAGAGCAGGACAATAAATTACTAACAGTTTTGACGAATAGCCATTTTAGTCTAGTTTTTTCAACATGAACGTCACTTACATGACAGCAGCGTTCTTGGATCGATAGTAATGATAGTAAAATAAGCTACTCCATGAAAGTTCAACTGCGATCGTACGAGAAGAGAGAGAGACCTAGGGAATCCCGGGTTTCCCCTTAACTCGTGAATTATAAACTTCAATCACGTTGACACCGACATAAATCAGCTCACTCGATAAAAGTAGCGGAAAAAGTGCTCGATAAATTCTGGAACTTCAAGCGCTACTCCTTTCCACGTGAAACGTGAGGTTATGTTTTATCAAGTTAGAATGAACTGAGTGAAAAATGGATCGAATTGGTTGCTAGAGCCACAAAAATGCCGAATGTGCGTTAGGTAAACGAAAAGTAGCGTTTTTCGTTGCATCTTATATTTCTATGCGTTTTCCTTATAATTCTAAAACAGTGAACACAGAGTTTCTGCGACGTGGGGAGTGTACAATAAAGTCAAAAATAAATACTTTCTAGAGGTCGTGGGAAGCCTGTAAAACACCCTCATTGGCCCGTTCAATAATTCATGGTGAGTTGTGATTTACTCAATCATATATACCCACATACAACCACTCATCCATTCAAGGGTACATCCATGGATATGTACAACCATTCATTCACTCATCTTTAGGTACCTAACTCACACAACTATCGACAGACTTCTCTATCATGTAGCTTGTCAACTGGCTCGTGGTCGATTTTCGTTCGGTAGAAAAGTTCATTCAACGGGTTTTCACGTCTCACGCAATTCGGTGGACAACTAGCAAAAATACCCATCATTCAACACAACGGTCTTATAACAAGTCGAGATTTGAAAAAGGTGATTCAGTATAATGACTTACGTATATGCATCACCTGTTTTTATACCTCTCGCTTGAGTAGTGGGAGCTGCAAAGGAATTGAGCTATACGTCAACAGAAAGGGAATCCGCTGCAGAACCTCAATAACTTAACTCGACTGAATATAAGCTTCTAATACGAGAAGATTCAGGGCGCAGTCGGATGAGAAGCTCGAGATTATTGAGTTGGGACTGATAAATGATGAAAGACGACTTTCTTCTTTTTTTTCTCCGCAATACGTATTTGAAAGAGATCAGAATGAAATAGGAAACGGGCGGAGGAAAGATTATAATAAGAACCGTTCAATCATGCGGTAGCTGGAATAAATGTCTCTCCGTCAAGTAATCGCATTGAACGCGGCGCTGAGCCACCAAAATGTTCACGCTCAGTTTCGTGGGAGTTCATTATTACTTTCGTTAAGTTCACTAGAAGGAACTCGCGTGTCAGTCTGATCATCTACTCGCTCTCGTCCCACGCACAACGGTTGACTAATGCGGCAGGTTCTTCTTTCACGAGAGGTAACTCGGATCAGACGTTTCTTCACGAAGTGCCATTTATCGAAACATCACAGGGTCGTAACATCGACAAGAAGTGATAATAAGCGCTAATTTGCACAAAAACCTCTCCGTTAAAGTACGCAAATATTGCTACGTTCGGTGGCCTTCTAAAGGGTATTTTTATTTGGTCTAAAAACTGTTATTTGCGCGTATATTACTCGAAAATATCCAACCAGCCGGTCATAAGCGACGGCTGAATGTCGAATGCAGAGAGGGAAGTTTTCTAGAAGTTGCCAGTTTTAACCACGTTGTCCTAATTGCAGTATTGGAGCCGTAGAGAAATACGGTCAGTCCTATTTTGGAAATACGGAGATATTTTGTGCGTTAGCAATACAAAACATTCCGCAACCCCCCTCCATACCACGATCTGCTATATATCTTCCTAGGAAAACATTATACAAAGCACAATTTAGGTGCTAGTTAGTTGAGAGCACTTTGTAAGTGAGGGTGTTCCAAACGGTTAGAATCTTTTTATTGGCAATCAAACCATCATTTAACGTGCGACAAATCTTATATAAGGAGGGATGGATGAACGATGATACAGTTAAGGAGGTTAAAAGGAGGATAAAAGTCAGGTTCATCGAAAGTAGTTAGCTCTTCAGAAAAAACTGAGAAAACTCAATTTTTGACACATTTTGGTTGTTAGCTCTTTTGGATGTACCATCAGAAGGAGGTTTATGCAGAAAAGTTTATTGGTACCGAATAGCTAAAAGCACTCAGTGAGCCGCTGTACCAAAATGTGGGGAAAAACTGTTTAGTTACTCAATTGTCAACGCCACAATGACCTTCAGGTGTGTTGTCTTTTTTCATCGCTTTATCTAGTTCGTAATTTGTTTATACCTCGTGTTATGGTTTTTAAATTTATTAGTGTCAAGTTGAATATAGAGGTGTGAGTTCGGTGCTATTTATTTATTTATCACGCACTTAGCCGCCAGAAAGGAGTGTGGGTAAATCACGTATTCCCAAGTGGTGGTCCTTTGGCAGAGCCAGATACCGATAGCAGGAATAATTGATCCTTATAATTCAGAAGATCCCGTTACTGTACAAAAACTTCAATTTCGCTTAGTCGACGAATTTTAACTCACACACATTTATGAAGAAGAAGGGTTTTGTACCAATTATTAGATAATCATTTGGAAGTTTCATCGAAATCATTCTTGACTCAAGAGCCGTTTTTGGTACATTTCGGTACCTCACTGGGTGGTCTATTAAACATTTCTCAAAAACGGCAGTGAAGAATTGGATTGAACACCCAAATCGTCGTCTACTGATTAGTACCTGAGTGTGGGGAATTCCAGCCTTGCCTTATTTTCTAAGCTGGCAAGTGGTTTTCCCCTTTCTGAACTTTCCGAAATATCCTCTTCTCACCCCTCTATTTACTTCCTCTCACCAACACACATCTCTGCTCAAATACTCATTCGACCCCCAGTTCTCACGATAAGACACTCGTTTGACCGCTCTAGAGCAACTAATTCGCACTTCTCCCATCTTCACTGTACACGTATTCAGAGCCCCCTTGTTCGCACTTAAATACTCACACTCAAATTCACATCCTATTCTAGCTCTTCTGTCACAATGTAATACAGGCCTCACTCAAGATCATCACTTTCACTTCTTTCTCATATTGCAGTTCACACTGCAGTGCTTCCCCTCGCATGCATCCTATAGTTTTTGTAACGTTTTTTGAAAGTTTCACTGAAAATCCCCAACTATTATGATCAACTTGACGGAATGTCTCGTAGTAAACCATACCCATGTTTCGTTTTCCAGAACAGTTTATATAATATACGTTGAATGTAGATATAAGCAATCGGAAAACGAGAGCGCCTGGATATTATACCATCGATTTTTTTATTTTTCTTAAAAACATCTCCTTTGATATCTATCAAACTTTTGGGTTGTTTCAGTTAAATAATACCTACATTTTGTGCTTCATAATTGTTCAAGGAATGCGTTTAATTACGGTACAGCAGCAGATTATCGGATGTAAAGTGGTTGGGGAGTATTGTATGGGCCCACGCACCTTATGTATACGTTCAAAATTCTCCTCTCCCACTCATCCATACTCACCCAATGAGTAACTATCGCGGGAAGGATGGGGTCTGGAGAGTTCTGTCTAACTAACCATAGTTGCTGTGGGTTATTCGCTGGCTGGTTCTGCTATCATCCCTTCGAGTGGCTCAATAAGTAACCTCCCTTCGAGGTCCTCTGTGGATATGGGTTCTCATGACGTTGCGACTGGTAGGTATGAGGTACTAGCTGAGAGGTACCATCTTTCAGGGTATCTATTTCTAAAGGTGAAGCTGCGTTGCTCTGAGGGTCTGGTGAAGTGGTAACCAACTCTCACTAAAGAAGTGAGCTTCATTGACTAGTTAATTGTGCAAGAACTGCAGTCAGCAACGTGCTTCAGTGCTCAGAGCCTCTAACCAAGGTCTGTCACGCTACTTTCCACTTTCATTTGACTGGCTCGCGTTTTAATCTGTTATTTTCTTCCCTTTTGGAGTACTTTTAGTTAGAGCATTGCCACAGAAATTATCAATGATAACGTCTAACAAGAATATGTGACTAGGCTGACAACTGTACGCGAGAAGTCCTGAGAAAATGAGACAATCGAGAAAACGCATTCAGCTGGAAAAATGTGTTTTGTAAAATTCGTAATAAGAAGCAAAATGGGGCAGGAAGGAACAAAAAGAAGTCATTTAAAGGGCTGAATAAATTTGTACTCGCAATTTGCGTAGCGGAGCAACTGGAAGAGTGTCTGGCCGTGAGCTTGTATATCCAAGACAATCCAACACAACAACCGAAAAATACAATCTAGCAATAGACTGAAAGGGTTGACACAGCAATCTCCCGAGTTTGAGGCTCAAACAGTCACGATACACAGATTCAATCAGGTTTTAGCAAACATCCGCCCTGTCACAATCTGAGTCGGGCAGTGTACGGGAAATCGCTGTAGAGTGGCGATGGGAGAGAGGAAGAAGGGCGAATGAAAACATGTTGCTTAATACCTACTCTTTCAAATTCAATTTGAGGGAGAATGAAGTTATATCAGGGCTCGAAACCTTGTTTCATTGTAAATGGAGTCAGGTTTTTGTTTCATTTGTATAACTCCCGAGAATTCCCGTGTTATCGTTTCCCTCAGGATTCTTCCTCTCAAAATGTTTCGACGTTAATGATTGAAAGAACAGCCTTTTCATAGTTAGTTTGAAGCCTATTTATGAGCCGTCACCGCAGTTAATTTCCACTGCCAAGTCTGAAGAGGCCGGGAGATGAAAAAAGAATGGAGAGCTTGGGCTATTAAAGGGCCTTTATCCTGATTTGCCAGCCCAATCGATTAGGGTAAGGAGCCAGCTCCTTAATCCTTTCCTTTTGCCTCCAGGTTGTGAAAGCCCCGTCGTCGTCGAGCGACGAAGGGAAATCCTTCCCACTCTCTTGGGCCGCTTTGCCAATTGGAATGGTGCCAGATCGATATGGTCGGTGTTTTGGAAAGGATCCCTTGAGGAATAGAGAGAGGGAACAACAACAAAAGAACAGGGATGTAATTTTCTTCATAGCAACTTGAAGAAACGTATATAGCTAGTTCTCATGCGAGGGATGATGTTACACAAATATATTGTGAAGATGCGCCAGCTAGTCCTCCTTCTGCTCCCGACACGTTGTAGACGGTCGATGAAAGCGGGAACTGTGAATATCGCCCTGGGTGACTTGAGGATTCATACTAAGAAAAAATATTTCTTGAAACGAAGAACTTAGCATGTTCAAAACGGGTTTTAATTGTCACTTGAAATCTTAATGACTGTCGGTGTACAAAAAGTGAAGGTGAGAGGTGACGGGGAGAGTACTTTCTGAGTGGTAGATTATAAACTCGAGGAGTCGTTTCTCCATGCGCGGCTCCGCGAATATTTTGCTATTTCACTAGACATAATTTTCAACTTTGTAAACGGTTTAATGGAAGGTGAAGGTAACCGAAGCTGAAAAGGGGATTCCGGAGGGGAAGTCCATGGGAAATAGAGGACAAACTCGATGGACAGGAGAGGAAGTGAGTCCTCTCGGGAGCTGCTTCTTGGATTGAATCAAGCTTAAAGGGAGCGGCTCGAGCGAGTGGAAAAACAAGACCGGATTTCCCTGGGGCCTTCAACCTGGATCCACGACCGTCAACCAACCAGGACTCTCTTCTCATATCTCATGTTCGACAGGGCGGTGGACGTTTCACTTGTCCTACACTTGCCCGAGTTCTGAGCCGCGGGAAAGTGATCGAACTATTATCGAAATGAAGTTCACACGACTAGTATCGTTCAAGTACTTCCCTGACGTAACCACCGAGGGAATAGCTCGGAGTCACTTATCAAATATAGTGCTCGTGGAAGAGAAGGGTTAGATGAGTGAGATCTGAAACATCCAACGATTATCATATTTTGGACAACCATTTCTTTTCGGCTTCCCAGTTCAGGACTTCACATAAACCATTGAATGACAAAAAATTCAAAACTCAAATCAACGACAACGCTTTTTTGGACTTTTTCATGATGGCACATTGACACGTAACTATCAAAGCGTCAAGAACTAGAGGGATACTTAAATTTCATCGTATATCTGCATTTATTTCATCATGGTATAACATTACAATAGATAACAATAGATAAGGTATTATGCCCCAGCCTTTTTTAAGAAAATTCTTGAGATGGGAACTCGAGCGTCTTACCAGCCATTAACATACTGATTGGTGAAGAATCGGAAAAAACTAATTCAATTTCTTATCCGTCTGCACGTAAATATCTTCATATTTGTGTACACGCACCTACTTACCAAAATGATACCGTAACGCCGGATGTATCTTACATTGTTGATGCTGACTCAGGCAAAAATTACTGCGATTACGAGCTCCAATCTATTGCCCTACTTATGATTGTGAATCTTCGTCTATAACCAACATACTACGACCACTAGGGGCCTACAATGGGAGTCAGGCGATCCACATTGCTGTTTTAATTACAAGAAAGAATCATTATCGTTGGATATTGGATAGAACTCAACAGATAAGAGATCATTCTTGGGTTATTAGCGTGTTACCTCTCTCGTTGCATACGGGAGATCCTTAATCCCTGCCTGTCGTGCAACACACGACTTGCATACATAATTACAATCAGCATTCATAACGGCACTGACTGAATACACAAATACGCATCTCACTTCACGGCATCTAATAACACTCGCAATGAACAAAACCGCTACATCAACAAAATGATACATTCGCCCAAGTACTCACCTCAGTGCACTGAGCAGCGATTTCAGTTGTTTAGTACAATGAAAAAACAAAACGTTGAATGTCGAGTGCTGTTCAGTTGTTGTTTTTTTATTGTGAAGGGGAGCGTACTCGAGCAATGTTCTGAAGCTAGTGCTTCTCCGAAGGGCAGAGTTGAAGGAGAACCATAGAATTTACGAGTAACTATGTAAGGAACTTAGTATATAGACGTATCTCACTGTACGTCTGTACAAGCAGGCATAGGCCTTATCAATCCGGCAATTATTTGTGAAGAACTCCTTTACATTCGCGATCCCTACATTGTTGTGAAACCCTTCCAGCTTCAAGCTGTTTTAGAATGCAGTAAATCCAAAAGTAAATCTAACTCTATCAAACAGAAGCTCACTGATGTATGAAATATTCCAAAATCAATCCGTTGTTCTTGAAAACCCGCCCTGCCTACAATAGATGTTTTTTGGGGTTGACAGGAATTGCAGTTGAATTATTGTCAATCGTTTAATTATCAGTTCAATAATAGGTAATTAGATAGCTCTACAGTAAGAGGCTCAAAAATAACTCTACTTGACATATTAGGTGGAGAAATTTTTGCCAGCTTCCACTTGTTCGCCGTCACAGGCCTTGTGTCCTTATTCATCTACTTGAAGCTTAATATTCCTTGCTTTAAGAATGAAATTCTATGTCTGTATGGCTGCCTGCCTGCCAACTAGCTTAAAATCTTTTATTCTCTGTCTCTCTCTGTCTGTCTGTCTGTCTCTCTCTCTCGCCTTACGTGCTGGGATGAGCACGTAACGCCAGCCTATAAGAAGTTGGGAAGGCTACCGATTGCAGAGAGGAAGAAGTTAGCCATTGCGGTTCTCACTTTCAAGATTTTGAAGTTCCGTCAACCAGACTATTTGTTCAGGCAATTTGTGTACATGTCAGCGGTACAGGATAGAAGCAAGCGCAATACAGGAAGAGTGTTGAAGGTGCCGGCCAAACGCACAAAAGCATTTGAAAGATCATTCTTTTGACAAGCAATCAAGGTCCATAATGAACATGTGAACATGTTTGATTTTTTCTGAAGACCGAACGGTTTAGAAATATTTTCAGAGACAAGTTATTAGCGGGATATGATTGATGAATGTTCTTTATTGTGTTTGCTTTTTGTGTAATTATTGTGGGTAGATATTGCTTATTCAAAATAGATTTCTGTAGAAAACCAGATTGTTAACAAAAGTAAAGTGAACAATACCGAGGATTATATGATATTGATTGATTGTGACGTTGTTCGTTATATTTAAAATGAATGTAATGGGAAATTTCTCGATCCCCTGTGTATAATGTGGTGATGTAAGATGATTTGTTTGTTCTGTTTGTGTGTGTTAGTTAAGGTAGTGCGCTGCTGAGAGGAGGAGGAATGTCCAAGTACTCGTTCCTCTAAAATAGCAGCAGTTGTGTGTTTATGTGTTGGTATGAGTGTAATTTATTTTGGCATCAACGATGTTCTGTATGATTGAGCTTTCTTTGGGAAGAGACATTTGTCGCTGTAGTGGAAAAGTATGTAAAACAGTGGGGCAATGTAATTTTGTACATTGATTCCGGGGGAAATGGTAGGGAGGGCCTTATGGTCTTAATTTCCACTGGTGGATTAATAATCTCTCTCTGTCTCTCTCTCTCTCTCTCTCTCTCTCTCTCTCTCTCTCTCTCTCTCTCTCTCTCTCTCTCTCTCTCTCTCTGCCTCTTTCCTCCTCCCTTCTCTTTCACCATATATTTCATTTATCTTATTCATCAATACATTTAAATCTATATTTCTCTCTCACTTGGGCCCAAAGACAACCTAATTGTCAAACAGATGTCCCCCGAACAATACCGTCCTACAGCCTCCAATCCACACTCCCCCACGCTTCTCATTTTGTCATTTTCCGTCAGTCGGTTCTTAACCCTACGTTGGTTCGATACATTACAATCCTTCTACATTTGGAACCTTTTTCTCATTGCAAAGCTACTTACGAACATTGAGCTATCTTTCAGTTTTTATGCATATTCCAAAAAGGAAGAACTGTCGTCTCTCAATTCACAAAAAAATGATTATATACACGTATATTATTCGCTATTAGTTCGAAGTATAGTTGGTACGTGAGTGACGTCGATAACCGTTGGGATTTGTAATGGTTTGCGGCGAACTGCCGCTACTGGATTTGTGACATACTTGGGGAATTCTTTTACTAATTACCCGCGTACAGAACACGAGTGCAAGTCGCGTCCGGGCCCAAAAAAAAAGATTAAATTAAATACACTCAATCATACTCACTTGATGAAAAAAAAAATAATAATTCCTCTCAGGAAAGTACTGGGAAATGAAATTATAAAGCAAATAGGACCCACTTGAATTTAATCAAGAAAAAATAGAAATGAAATGAAATTAACTCCTTTTTAGAATGAAACAAATAACCTATGCTCGGATTGTAGTAAATGACAATAAAGGGACAATGGGGAAAATGAAACACCAAACTCTGATCGCTTACCTTACTTCACACAATATAAGGGTAATTTAAAACTGGCTTAAAAAAGGGAATATTCGTCAGCGATGTCGGTAGCCGTTATAAGACTAAAAACTGTCTCCTCCGCTAATATAAACAGCGACGAACTGCACAGGTGTTGCCACCATTGGCAGTCCGCCGCAAACCATTACAGATTTAAAGATGGAGTCTGAATAATTTTAAAAATCGTGTTGGCAACGACAATTATTTTGATCAAAATGGCACTGGAAGAGTGATTGCGCGCTCTGGCGAATTTTTCTTTCATTCTTCATTCAAATGTACCTGCTACCGAAGTGCGTTCCAGGATCGTTTCGCTCCCGTTTAGAAAAAGGACTCATATTAATTTTTTGTGGTGCTCGCATCAAGTCTCCACACACGTCATTGTGGATGCTAGTATTCGTGCGGCGATTGTTACTTGCAAAAATACGACGTCACCCTGGGCCCAGGGAACGAGGCAGCGCGGACGCCAGTTTGGTGAGTGAATCATACTTCCTATGTGCCAAATTAAAAATAAACTGTTTCTAATTTTGACCCCCTTTTTAACATCATACTTCAAATACAGTCCACAAAATCATTCAACCAATAAGTCAGAACCGAACAGAGTCAGTGAACGAAGCCATTGTAGCATGGAAGCATGAACAACGAATATATGAGAGCCTGAAGATGCTCGACGTTCTGGATAATGAAGGAGAACTTCGGCGATTCATGCGAATCAAAGCACTGGGCCATTAATAGTGCATTGAAACTTAGTGCTGCTTACATTGCAAGATAGTGTTAAGTTTAAATGTAAACCTACCTGCAATATGTTCATTATGACGACTAATATTGCTAGATAGAACGCACCTAATTTTTCAGTTTCAATAACAAAGCACGTAGAAAATTATAATCCAGAAGAGTTATTCATTAAAGTTAACGTACCTGTTAGGTGAGTCCGTCTCCTCCTTATTCATTATTTTTTATTTCATTTTATGTTCATGCAACTTCTTTCTTTATTCCCTCCTATCGTTTTGCACGAAAAAACGCTATTTTACTGGGAGTCCCCAGTTCATTCAGAGGATGCAGAGTTGACCTCAAATAATGAATCTAAAAACACGAGTCCCCACAAGTACACAGTTCATTCCACTTCAGATACCGTTGGGGCTGGGCTCGGTAATGGTAATTCATGTTCAGCCGATCAAGCAATACCGAACTGATGTCGCGTCGCGCACCAGATCGCTTCGATTCATCCGCTGGTTTCGTACTTGATGTGTTATGTTGCGGGTCAGTAAACGCATAGCGAAGATGTGGTTCGCCGACGCTAATCGTCAGATTAACAATTGCGCCAGGGCAACGCTTTTCGCTCAACTCTCCGCTCAATTCTGCCGACATCGGATTCCTGGTATTGAACCAGAGCTCCTAAGGGTCTGCGGAGTCCTATAGCCGACCCCAGGGTATTTCCATTGTATCAGGGAGCTCAATAGGGTGAACAATATGTGCTCTGGAAACATAGAACGTTGAACTAATAAATACGTTTACGGCGCAGCACATGCCGCTCTCCAACCCTCGGCGAATTACACGCGATGAATAATGGCCTCGTGGATTCCCCCGCTCTTATCTTTTAATTAATTCTTCATTCGCCTCTACCGCTACATACGTAAACGGCCTAGATAAGAGCCTGAAAATTGCAATCTGATGTTATTACGAAAACGGATAAATAAAAGAGGAGGAGGGTCCGCGTCGGCCTGAAAGAAAATAAAGGGCAATGTTGTTTCTTCTCTGTCCTGAACAAACATCGCTGACTGTTGTTTTCCAGAATTTTTATGGAGATTGCAAGGATTTCATGGACTGAGAAGATACGAAAATACCAGGCACTCAAGATTAACTCTAATCCTTGAATCAGCAAACATTTGGGACAACTTCCCACATTGTAGTTAATCTGTTTAATTAAGAAACTGAACCAGCAGTTTTAGAGGAAATGGATGGAAGAGCGAATGTGATTGGTTCACGAAATTTCTGTTGAAACGAGAACGTTTATTTTGTGAGTGTTTCTCTTTATAGTTCTATGTAACTACTATTCATTCAAACCACATCTCTTTTTTTAAATCTCGTTATAGTCACTATTGTTAGAGATGTAGCGAGGGAATCCGTATCTTCCTCAGCACTTCACATCAAACTCTACGCGTTTGTGCAGTCGTATATTAAGAACATATTTTTAGATAATACCGAGAATGCACGGAGCTATTCAAGTCAGTGCACATTATTAAAAGTGAGCTCCAAAAACTCGACGACTGCTACATTCCCTTTTTAATTTGATTTTGTGACACGCATGTTACGGGGTGCCGCAACTAGTTCTACGTTTGGAAGGATTGGTAAAAAAAAAAGGAAATTATTTGGGAAATTATTAATGAAATAACTTTTTATCCATTTGGTAGAGGCAAGGAAAGTAAAAAAACTCTTTTCACCAAACGAAACGTGGCAACAAAAGCCTTCCAAACTTTCCCCTTTCCGTGGTGGGGGTTTCTCGAAATTTCGGGAGAATGAATTTTTTGTTGAATTTACACCGGCGAGGAAATTTGAAATGAGAAAACACTTAATAGGCGAACACCAGCTAATTACTGTTATGCTTTGTGCTTGATGCCCTTGCCAGTTTTGATGATCCAACCACCGAAAAAGGCTCCGGATACTCAAAATGAGTCGTGCACTTGGAAGGATGGTTTTATGAGGTGGCAATTTGGGGAGGTGGTAGAGGAGATAAGGATATATAGGTGTCTGAGAATGATCTGTGCCTGCCGTTTGCTGTTTGGCAATTATTCTAAGGGTCTGAGAAAATGTGGAATGTGACTTGAACGACCGGAGGTCAACAGAACAATTTAAATAGTTATTTCCTCAAGGTCATCCTCCCAGGTGTGCCCCTAACTTAACTACTCACGTCGTTTCTAATTTCCTCTGCATTGGAGGCGCTAGACGCGCACAATGGAGAGCCATTGAGGAAGAAAAAGCGGAGCCAGCCATGTTATGAGAGGAACTGGCTCGTCCAGTGGTCTGACTCGGCTCATTTTCCCCTCAAGTCATTTAGTGGATAGCTGTGAATGAACTTTGGTCCAGAGCACGAGAAGCATGCCCTTGCCACTCTCCACTTGTCCTCAATGCGCTCAATGACCAATTCAACTGACCTTGGAGTGCTTCAGTGGTAGCTGCCTTCTAGGCTTTGATGATCCACAAGAGACCGTAACAAGGTGTCGGACACCCCAAGTGGGCTCAATAATTATTGGCAGTGCCTTTGAGGTGCCTGTAATGCCACTTCTCGCCTACATCAACTCCTAAGTACTTGAATTGCGTCTCAAAAAAGAGCCTGCTGCTGCTGAAACCTATTGACGGTTTTAATTTTCCCGTGAGGAGAATGAGCTGGGTTTCTTCCTCGATCTGCTCGCACTATAGCGCGACAGTTGGAAGCACATGTTGAGTTTTGTGTCGATGGGATAAATATACTGTATACGGATCAGCACAGTTAAGTCGTCGTCATTGACGTATGGAGTCAGTCTCTGTGAGGCTCCTGAACAGCTCCTGAGAGGCGGTCCAAAGCCTCAGAACAGAACCTGTGAGCACCCCTTCTCCATCATTCACTGGACTGAGACACGTCTATATTCGATCATAGCAGTTCTATTCATCAGGTAATTTCAGGCGAGCTGGAATAGGTTACCAGGGATTCCCCAACACCTAAGATCATTGTGGACTGCTTGCCGCCAGAGGTTGTCAAATGCTCCTTTGATGTCAATTAGAATTGCTGGGGAGAACTAAGCTGGTTCCTCCAGAGTCATTGCGGATTTCAACGACGACACCCTTCGTGGACCCATATCGGTTGCCTGTGAGGATGTGGCGAAAAACTCCTCCGAGGGACTGCAACATCAAGAGCTCCAACTTTTTGCGAAGTATGGATTAATGGCACTCGGTCGAACGCATCTCAAGGTACATATAAACTCGATCAATAATTGTGTGGTTGATTGTAGGCTGTATTGAGGGGGCAGGTAGATGGCAAAATAACGAAGTGCTTATACACGCAATGTCCGGGCTGCAAATCGACGAACTGCTGAGAGAACTCCGCTGGTCCGCAAGGTAATCGAAACCCAATCCGATGTGTTCCGTGGTAGATGTTTAGGAGCCGCTGTTCAAGAAGTTCGTAAGGGTTCGAACGAGAGGACGTGGGCGTAAGACGACAAAAAAAAAGATGCAAAATCGGGTATGTTGAGTTCGGAAGAAGCACGAGGGGTCGCGATGATAGCAATAAAACAAGAACAATGTGACATATCCAGTTTCCCTTTAGCTGGACCAGGAGCTGCAGGAAGGAACAGCACCATTGATGAACTGGTTTCAATTAAATGTTTGAGCTTTCCTCACAATTAATGAGTTTCAATAACCGAACGGAAAAGAATGAACAATAAACTAGTGAAACTTAACATACGAGTGTGCTGGAATTTATTTGTGTTGGGCTATTGACATTATTGTTGATAGCAGATAACAACAAGGAGTAGATATTGCGTTTTTGGTTCAACGTTTGACAGCAGAAGCGGTAATGTGTGGAGTGGTCAACAAGACGGCGGTATAAAGTAAGCCCCCCGTAGTAGGCCATTTAAGTTTGACCGCTCCCTGAAAAATAAGGTGTAAGGAGGCCTTTAGATAACTGACACTGGCCTTTCATCAATACTAACAGCACGCTTTCAAAGCCCCTTAATTATTAATGTCCCACGGCATTGTATTGTATTAATTTACCTCGATGTGATATCAACGATTTTTTGAAGTACATCAATCTTTTCACGATATTCTTTGTCCTGGTATTGGAAGTTATCTTAAACTATTTTAAAATATTCAAAATGTACATGGATTCATTTTCAAAAAACCCAAGCCTAGACTAGCCGCAGGTTATCTTTCATTCAAGACTTTCCATCCTGAATCACCGGACTAGTTTCAACGTATTTAGGTACTTGAAAACGCACGATATCCAACTATACATTGCACACACACACGCTCGTTACGAACTTTCAGTTGTTTTAACATGTTCTAAAATCATAATAAGATAAAATGAGGTAGCACTATTCATTAACCTCACAATTCGAGCAAGTCGGCAAGAATGACCAAAACTGAGGAGAATAATGAAATAATGGAATAACAAAAGAACATGGATACACCAACTTTACACTGCGCTCTAACGAAAAATAAAATAATTGCTACCGTTTTCAATCTTAACGGAGGACCATAGCATCTTTCTTTTCAACGTTGGCAAAACTGATGGTTGATTTTTAGTTGACAAGGCCATGGCCGTTGCGTTAGTTTTTGTTCCGTATCGCTACCGTTATCCATCAACCGAGACCTCATAATAACAACAACATTAGTGATCATGGGGAGTGCTTTAGCAAAATTAGAAATTTATGATTGCGTGAAATGAAAATGAATCCTGTAATAAAAATAGTGCTAAAAAAAGCATACGTGAGTGAAATAAACATGCAACTTCCATTTTTGTATTTTCCTATCCTCGTGCCGATATGGTTTTGACATTTCATGTCTTTATTTTGACACATAAACTCGAAAATGTAACGCCGGAGATGTAACGGAGAAGCGTCACGAAATTGTTTAACCCGAGTTGCAAGCTACAGCCCCTGTGGCCTAATGGAGGAGGCATCGGTCTCCTAAACCGGGGATTGTGGGTTCGAGTCCCAGGGTTACGATAGTCCAAATTGACTCATGAAAACATCTGTCTAAATAGTGGTCATGATGGATGGGCAACATGCAAAGGTAGAATTGCCACATTAAAAGGCTGTTATTGACATTTTATGTCTTTACTTCGCTACATAAACTCGAAAATGTAACGCCAGAGATGTTGCAGAGAAGCGTTACGGAGAAGCGTCACGAAATTGTTTAACCCGAGTTGCAAGCTACATCCCCTGTGGCCTAATGGAGAAAGCATCGGTCTCCTAAACCGGGGATTGTGGGTTTGAGTCCCACCAGGGTTACGATTATTTCTTTGACATTTTATGTCTTTACTTTGCTACATAAACTCGAAAATGTAACGCGGGAGATGTTACGCAGGATATGTAACGGAGAAGCGTCACGAAATTTGTTTTGGGTTAGGTGCATGGTAACGTCTGTTACGAAATCTAACGCTTGGTAACATCACACGTTTTAATAACCCCAATGACTAAGTGATGATGTCAATTGCAATTGACGCGGCCATTATATCGAAATCATCAACGAGCACAATCAAACGTAGTTATCATTGCATAAAAAAAAAAATAAAAGACATAAAATGTTCCTAGTGGTTGCGTACTTGTACGAAAGCTGTACCCACCGTTTGTGTAAAGGTTTATTTCGCGCCCGCCAGCCTTAACGTGTTTTATGTAGCTTAAGTCACAGACCTTGGGGTTTTTCCCCTCTGGCATGATGTCAGGAGCAAGGACTGCTGCCTCCCCTAGCTTGAACTGATTAGTCGTCCCTCGGAGGCTTGTCTTAGTCCAGGCGATAACATTTCCTGCCTGCAAAAGCCTTATCACTCCCAGGTATGTAGTCCTCTGAATGTGTATGTGGAGAGGTTTTACCTGGTCTCCTAACAATCGTGGACATTGACATACACGCGCGCGCCATTTCATAAAACGGAGTTTTTCGTACGCAGAAATCATTTTGAACATTTGTGTGCTTTCCCGAGTAATTGCGTCACTGGATTTAATCAATCTTATGAAAAATTTGTTAGAAAATCTATTCCATTGTTCGATTTGAACAAGATCCAAATGAGAGATGAAACCCCCCAGCAGCCTAAACTGTTAGTTACTTTTGCCAATCGTGAGTGATGTTTTAACCGTCTGGTTTAGTGTGTTACAGAGCTTAGAAGCAAAGCACGATGGGGCACCGTGTGTATCAAACATAAATGTACAACGTCAATTCGAAAACGAAAATTTCAATAATATTATTGCATAATATTTGGCGACGACTTTCCAATAATGTCTTTCATTTCGGTTAGTCAAGTCTGAAATACCTGAAGTTTCCGTGGAATTTCCCCTCTGTTCCACTTATTTCCATCCCTGTACGAGTAAAAAACCTCATCATTATCGCCGATCTTTCATAAATCTCTAGCTTTTTATCGAGGACAGCCTTCTGCTTGAGAATTGACGACACGTTTTGGACCGCTTTTCAATCAGGACAACATAAACAACACCATATTTTTGACTTTTTTTTGCACGAACAGGAACTGCAATAATTTTTTTAGGCTGTAGCACGTTTGTTGAATCTCTCATCTCTGTGCTCCAAGTTAAGAGCACTGCAAATGAGCTGCCTTTAAATTCTGCATTTTATCCAAGAAACCGCAAGCAACCGATAGAAGAAACTGGAACCCGCTCGGTGACTTAGTGTAGTTGGTTTTGAAAAAGTAATGCGAGTGTATCTCCTACTTACACCATCTGCCGTCAGATACGAACCAGTTTCATACGTATAAATACGTTTATTGGTTCAAACATCCTGAAGCTCTCCAGCCGGTGCCAGTTAGTTTTATTTCCGTTTACCGTCTTCAGTTTTATTTATCATCAAATCAAACTTTTTTCACACGGATCTGCTCCCGTATCAATACAACTGTTCCTGAACTCGCATGAGAAAGTTATCAGTCGACTTTTTTCACACACTCGGTCGGTTGTTTCTAGAACCAATTTTTCCAAAAGGTGGCTTAGCTGATGTGAGGGACGTTTTTGATGGATATCTGAAGCATGGAGAGGGGAAACTGCTAAGACGTGATTTGCCGACCGTTCAACCACACGTCAACTGCCCATGAGACGCCTTGTTAGTACTCCAGGTAGAAACAGGAAGGCTGGGAAGAGGGAAGAGATGAAAGTAAGAACAAAAATAAAAGAGGTAGGGACACAGAAATAATAATAAGAGTAGTTTTCAACCTAATACTGACAAGTGTATGACGTTCGTCTGTTGTTTAAAAGTGACAAGATGTAATGAAAAGTCTGCTTTGAAGAAGAATTTTCTAGTCGATTACGTTAATTCCTTTTCTACATCGTAGCGCTCAAATAACCGACGACCAGCACTTGTTTGATCTCTGGACGAACCAAACATGTGATGTTGATGGTCTTTTCAGATTATCTTGTCGCGGGATGACGTTGGTAAATATTTTCCAGCACGAGGCTCTATTGACTAGGATGTTTTTGGCGGTTGTTGATTCGGAAAATGTACAACCTTATCAGCCATTCGAACGGATCGGGTTAACTGACCTCCCTGAACCTCGACGGGCAAGCAGTTGCGGGCTTGTCACAAGGGTTTATCGGCGAGTATTAACGGTTGACCGGGTTGGCAAAGGCCACGCGGGAAATTCGGCAGAAGGCG
The DNA here is from genome assembly GCA_020466155.1 of Pachypeltis micranthus. Lineage (NCBI taxonomy): Eukaryota > Metazoa > Arthropoda > Insecta > Hemiptera > Miridae > Pachypeltis > Pachypeltis micranthus. Next base: position 27,630,280 of record CM035774.1, on the reverse strand, counting down.
CCGGGGCGGCGGGAGATTCAGATTTCACGACCCAGGAAATGAAACGAACCGTGGAATCGCGTTTTGGCACTACCTCAGACCTTCGGGCCAACGAGTTTCCACGTAGCTCTCGTGAAGGGGGAAGAAAGCCTCAAGTTTCCCCTTGCGAGGGCGATAATATGAACTGTCGAGAAGATCATTCATCGTCAAAACCGCAATAATAGTAAGCACCGGCTTCTACCTTTTGCTGCGCCAATATGTACCCGTCAGCCCATTTTCCTCCCCATTTCCCAGAAGGGCCTTCCAGACGCCCGAGTTCCCACGAATTATTTGACAGTTCACGGGTATGTTCACAAATGGGAGAAGACGTACGAAATCAGGTCAAAATTACATTTGTGGGGGTGGAATAAAAAGAAAAACGTTGCAGGTAGAGGAAACGAGTTGTCTCTGGGGCTGCAGAAAGTGGCGTGCGCTCTCATTTCATCGCTTAGTGTTCACATCGAGATCATTCCCTTTCCCATTAAATAACAAGAAGTAAGTGAAAACTCTTAGCACCCCGCCAATCGTGCCACGTATTTGAGTACTTTTCAAGCGACTATCCGCAATGACAACACTTTACCCACTAATACGATCCAACCCTTTTGCTCTCCTTAGCTTTATGAAGAATGGAGGGAAGCTATGTAATCGGCTGGAGAAAGAATATTGGACAATTATTTGTGTGTGGTGAATGCGAATGAAAGAGAACAGCCCAACCTAATGGAAAACGATCCGGTATTTACAAACATAATTTTTAGATTTGATAAAAGGAACACGTGAAAACGAAACGCAATAAAAGTCAATCAAACAAACACCCTGGACAGCTCACCCCCTTCTCATTCACAATCAAATACTGAGATTCTGTGCTTTCAGGTTGAGGAGGGAAGTGATAGAAACATGAGATTAGACTTAAGCCACCCCTTTAATCTAATAAAACACTGCGTCCCTCAATTCAATAAGTCATACTACCGTGGGGAAATCAGGCCACTGTTAAGTCCGAACCCAAGCAGACTTTTCTAGGATAACTTTCCCGTGCTTCTGCTTACAAATTTCTCTCTCCAGTCAACAACCCTAAAACCTATATTATTCTTTCTACCTTAGTTTTCTCTACGAAGTAGGAAGTAAATTCATTAAGTTGGCAAAAGAAAAAAACATTGGAAAATGATTTGTGAGTGCAATTGTATTGTGAATGTGACTGGGAGAGAACGGCTGAACCAAATCGACTAAATTGCGTTTAGAGCCTACAGATCACTTTGAGGCACCGAAATATTGACAAGGGTATGAGGAAAATTGGCCGTAACCAAATATGATAATTATGACATAAACACCAAATATTTTTTCTTTTCTAAAATTTTGACATTTTGTATACAGACAGTTCGTATTTATCGAATGGAATTCGTATTTCACACCCACAAATCTGAGTTTATATTGGCTGGGAACGGGATTAAAAATATTTAACCTTGTTTCTCAGTTGCCCTTCACCTGACGTTCTAGGTATGTTTGATTTGTTTTACTCATAGCAAGCGTCCATTAGTTTCGGAGGACCACCCGTTGGAGGAATGAGAACAGACAGAAAGTAAGTGAAAAGTATATTTCTAACTCAACACAGTCAGAAGGATGCCCTGTCCTCTCCGGCGAAAAGGAAAAGTTTCTACCACTAACAATAAGCGCTCTGTATCGAGTCTGCTGGAGAGTTAAGAGAGTGCTCAAGACAGCGTGGGGTAGTTTGATTCGCACAAACCATTACTTCAACAGACTGCGCTACGACAGGATAGAATCGCTACACAAAGGAGGTTATTGTGCAGATGAACGTGAATAGAAAGGAACAAAACATCTGGGACTTTCGCTGTTTCAACTGTGGGAATCTAATCCGACGTTCTGAACCTGGAGACGCGTGTACCAGAGAAACGAAGTACGAATGCACTTGCAACGTTTTGATCTTCGATTACTTTCAGGAATAGACGAAGCGTTTAGTATTCACTTTACATTAACCATCTGAAATGCTTCGGTTTTCCGTCGTTACTCTCCGTTGCAATTAAACCCGGCGATACGACCGGTTGACTTACCGTCAACCAACCTCTGACAAAGTGGATTAGAGGAGGACTCATCGGCGTCGCCCAGATCTACTGACGAGATGCGTTTCCATTACCCTCCGGAGAAGACGCGGGAACCGGTTCCCCACAAATGAGGATGACTAAGGGGTAAGGATGACGCAAATATTTGAACGGGTCGACCGTTTACTGAGTCTAATCCACCCGGAGCCATCCGAAATGACGGCTCACAAACGGACATTGTCCAAATGGCCGGAAAGCTTACGGCGCGGAGTTGAATGCGGAAGTGAAACGGCAAACACCATCGACTATAGCCGTACTGAGAGGTAGCCAACCAAAGTCATCTCCTCAAAGACTTGATTAAGGTGCTTGCGTTGAACAACCTGTCCCATAACGTGAGAGCTTATACAGAAAGATTTCATTGTCAACATTAATTAATCATGAGTGATTTCACTCCCTGTCCGAAAATGTTAAAACTTTACACAACCGCTTGATAAACCACCCCCATCGCAACCAACCACGCGACAAAACTTGTTAAAGCCATTTTTGATCGCTATGATAATTATTGTGAGTTGTTTTTGGGCCGATTTTACTACACACGGCTCGAAAGCCAGTTCTTTCGACTCAGGAGTCATCGAAACGTAAAATTCAGACACTGGATACTATTGGCACTGAAGTGTGCGACATTTCCCCTGGACGCGTCGTAAATCCGTATTTTCAACGTACCTAGTTCATACCAGGCTTGTGATGTACTGTGTTTTTGATTTAAGTTCCCTTTGAGCCGAGAGGCCACAGGCCACTACTAACTGATCTGGGACTGACCAACGGGTACATCCTCTAGTAGTTTTGAAGTTTCCACATGGGGTAAATCTCTGCAAAATTGTTTCCTAGTTGCTATAAGAATGCTACGTGAATAAGTAGAAATACAAAAGATGAACTCGGAATGACAGTTTATACCTATAAAATGGACACTATACGCGATGTTCATATTTTTTTACAATCTTAGACTTTGAGAGTATCGTAAATTGGAGCGGCTTCACGTGTAAGTTAAGTCTAAACCTCGATTTCCTCTGATGCGAACGAAAGAAACCTTTACAGAAACGGTGGGTACAGCTTTCGTACAAGTACGCAACCACTAGGAACATTTTATGTCTTTTATTTTTGTTTTTTTTAATGCAATGATAACTACGTTTGATTGTGCTCGTTGATGGTTTCGATATAATGGCCGCGTCAATTTCAATTGACATCATCACTTAGTCACTGAGGTTATCAAAACGTGTGATGTTACCAAGCATTAGATTAAATTAAATTAAAATTTGACATAAAAAGTCAAAATGTCAAAAACACAAAATAATCGTAACCCTGGTCGGACTCGAACCCACAATCCCCGGTTCAGGAGACCGATGCCTCCTCCATTAGGCCACAGGGGCTGTTGCTTGCAACTCGGGTTAAACAATTTCGTGACGCTTCTCCGTTACATCTCCGGCGTTACATTTTCGAGTTTATGTGTCAAAATAAAGACATGAAATGTCAAAAATGTAACGCGTTTCATCTAACAAAGCGACTTGCACACAACTTTCTCGAACCGTAAATTCCCGATCTGCTGTATCTTCGTTAAACCATCTTAAAGCCAGCATGCACGGAGAACAAAATCCCCCTCACCGTAATTCAAATCAATGGAAGTCGTTCGTCAAAAATCAAGAACAAAACAACAATAAGATCTAGTACAATCGGTCGAGCCGTTCCCCCCACAATATAACTACAGAACACGCATGGAAATCATGTTTGCATTCAGTAGACACTAAAATGTAGACGACTGAAAAAAACTGATCTTATTTTTCACACAATTGAAATACTTCCCTCAGCCTTCAGGAACTAATGAACTAGTGTTATATCACAATTTTAAGCGCCCGATGTGAAGGCCCAAAGAAAAGTAAATCCCCGATCTGCTGTATCTTTATGCCAGCATGCACGGATAACAAAATCCCCCCCTCCCACCACGTGATTTAAATCAATGGAAGTCGTTCATCAAAAATCAAGGAGCACTCATTTAGAGAATTAATCCATTTTATTACGTCATCGTCTTCATTTTTAATGCATCACGTAAATAACAAAGGCTGACCTTTGGCGAAAAACTGATTCAACCGTCTCAAATTACCGCTGGTTGCGATAAGCTTGTTTTGTCTTGTTAGTTCCGGTGATATTATTTAGGTGATCGTTGTTTGTTTACGAATGTGTTCCGGTTAATTCAGACGCAGGAAAAATCGAATTACGAAGCGACCGAACGACTTTATCTGGAGGACTTTATTATCCCAGTGAGTGACTTTTTTCCTATTTTCGTGATTTTCAAGAATTAAGTTGTTTTGTTAAACTCGTATCTGTCTTCGAGACGAATATTTCATTTGGATTTTAATTTTTTTTTACCCCTATTGAAAAGTGAAGAGTAATGTGAAAATTTGAATATCACAATTTGTGGTACTAATAAACTAGTTCGATAAGGTTGACTTTTTTCATTGTTTTTCCGCCGAATAGACTAGAGACACACGCACAGGGCGGTGGACAATATGCAGTATTTATCAGGGTTCTGAATTTTAGTAAATGCAGCTCAGCACGGGAAAGAAATAATGAGCCGCCCGCAACGAAACTAGACAATTTAATCGCGGATAAGCGAAGGTCAAATCGTCTGAAACGCAAACTGTAAAGTACTTTGAAGATGGATCTCGATCGTTTCCCGTCGTCAGACTGGATTTGACGCTCGAAAACTGCCACTTGTGCGGCGTGAAACATCAGATTTTCCTATAAACAGGTTAATTAGCGCGGGTATCTTGTGGGACGGCGACGGATAGAGAGGAAGAAAGCGAGGGAACAGGTTGAGGGCGTAAGAAGGAAAAGTGGAAAGGGAAAATTGCACCCACGAAAGACGAGAAATGAGCTTTGCTCTGAGCGGGCTGAGACAAAACTCGACATGTTACTGAGTTTATCCACTCAGTGAACCTCAAGACGTTATGCTCTGAAGAAAACACCCTATTTTCTTTACTTTCCTTCTCTTTAGTAATAAAAAGGAGTGTGAACGATCGGCCGAAAATTTTTTTTTTTGGAAAATGATCTGTGTGTAGTGTGAACGACATAGAGAAAGAAACGGCCCTACCAAATCGACCTTAATCTGTTTTCTGTCCTGCAGTTCGTCACGCGACATCTTAATGAGGTTGTGAGCACAAACTAAATATAGTTATAGAAATGTTTGTGGCTGATAGGAAAAGCTCCATTTTATTTGTTTGGAGTTCGACTGGAGCAGTAGGGGCGAGAGTTAGTATAGTTAACGTTAGAGCCTCACGCTCGTTCGCCCTCTTTGTCTACTCGGTTCTTTCTCCCGCATTCGACCATTATTTTGATTTAAAAGTAACATTTTAGTCTACCTATATGCGGCGTATTCACAAAATTAACGCCGACAACTGCTGTTCTGCACATCCCTGTTCAGGGACACCCTCCAAGAACGTCCACATCGGTCAGTTCTGGTTGCATCATTCCGAACACAGCTGGTTCGACTTCATACACTCCATCATCATTAGTATTATTAGTTTTGATGTTCAAACTACCAGGATCGAGCTGATTCTTGTTTCCTCACACCATCGTACACATGACTCGACAATTGCGAGCGTACAGCGCTCAAAAACGGCTCTAACGATGTTGAATAAACTTTCTGTATGAACCGTTCCAAATAACACGACTGTTTCGACCAGGGTAGACTTGCATAAATCTCGAAGACGGGTTTTAGTTGAGCACAAACTAGTTATTGATCAGTTGGTATATCACAAGCTTTGAAGACTTAGGTGTACAAAAAAGAGATGGTTTGAACAGGATATGATTTGAGTATATTAGCGCGAACAAGTAAGGCTCTGAAGGATGAAACTGTTTGTACGGGGAATGAAGGAGAAATCCAAAGGGGAAAACAGTGTCCGTTGGGAGAATTGGAGACGACTGTATCGCGAAAGGTGTTGGAGGACGTCTGTGTTGGGAGAACGACCGACTTTCGCGAGACTTCGTGGGAAAGTGAGTTCGGGAGGAGCTGTTTGTCGTGGAGAGGAATGTAAAAGTGAGGAGTGGGATCAGAAAATGCGAAAGGCCAGTTCAAGGGAAATCTGTTGTTGTTGGTAATAACCGTAAAGGTGGACTTTCCGTAGGTAGCAATAAGCAGTTGAGGACGACGGTTGAAGTTGAGGCTGAAGGAAACAATGACTTTGCCATTAAGGGCCAGGGATTCACATTCATGGAAAACCGACGAGAGCCGCTCAATTAATGACCAAAAAAAGTAATTTTAGGGACGCTTTGTTCTCATAATTTCCACTCATATGATATTAGCAAACTAGCAGTGTTGGAATGATGAGGGTGGTAATCCAATAGAAAAACCTAAGCGATGAATGCTGTGAAACATTTATAAAATAGTTGTGGGTTTTTGTAGAGCTCAGTAGCCTTTGAAACAATAATCTGGAGAGATCTCAATCAAAATTTTCTCACCCCCCCCCCCTTCCTGCTGTTTTCCTTACTAGTATGTAGGGCCAAGAAAGATATATTTTTTTACTAATAAATTGCATATTTAAAAATTCACTAACAGCGAGTCACACTCCAGTACTCGCATCTTTTCACGCGAATACGGGGAGAGTTTTCAGTTTAAAATTCTTGAGTAAAAAGTGGAATAGTGGCAGTGAAGACGTCTCGTTTAGAATCATTGAACAAGGTAACTTTTGGACTAATTGGATACGATTAGTTATTTGAAAAGGATTTAGAGACTGCGTTTCTATCAGAAGTGCGTGGAATATACGTACGCACGATACACGGGCAATAAACACCTCTCCTTCATCAATCAACTCGCAGCGTTTACCTGTACTCTTCCTTCGGAGCACGCGTTACTAGTCTCGAACATTATTCAACGCCCGACACAATTCCATGTCGACCCACATTCTCGTTACACTCGCAGAAGTGGATTCGGTTGAGTCGCTGTCGCTGATGACCCGATGTCTAGGCGGTGGATATATCCAACGTGCTACTTTCCCTTTATCACACTCATCCATCATTTGGGTTACTCGAGACCCTTCTCCTTCCAACTTTTCACCTTCCTTTCTGCTTACTTAACTCACTCCCTTCTCTTCAGCTCACCCTAGTCCTACCGGAAGGTCAATCGAATGTATTTGATTTGTTCTACGCGACAGAAACGGATGAACAAATGTATTAAAGCGGCTGAAGAAATGTTTGGCACGAAATGTTACTCACTTTGTCACTCACTCTCGATTTATTTTTCACTCAGTTCATTTAAACTCCGTAAAAGAAAGTGTTAGAATTTATAACGCTGCTCGTACTCATACCCTCACCATTATTGAGCGATTTTGCGCGTATAATAAGTGAAATAATAAACAAAACTTTTTTTTGAAAGGATAATAATCACTTTTCCAGAGTTATTGGGCGAAAACGTTTAGAAATGGTAGCAAGTGAAACGGCGGTGGTTGAAATTCCGGAATGTCTGGAGTGGCCCCTGTTTATTTTACGAGCGTACTTAGTGGGAGTCCCATTCGAATTTTCCCGAAGATTAACGGAAGTTACAAGGGAAAAATGCGCTAAAATCTGTGTGCGCTAACACTTTTCTTCGAAATGTTTTGGTAACTTATTGTGCTGCTCTCGTTATTTATCCACGGATGGGAATTTTATGATATTGCTGTCTCATTGCGGGCCAATTGGAGCCGTTGCCAAGAAAAAAGTATTTGGTTTTTTATAACTATAGTTAATTTGGGGCGTTTCATGGTGTCCTGAGGGATAAATGTCAAGTTTGGGCTGATTCGGTTCAGCCGAAGAGAACTCAACTTTTCTATCAGCTGATTACACCACTTTCCTTTTCACTCCGTAGAGCTGAGGAAAGTAAAAAATTATTTAGAGTCCAAGAAACACCATTTGAAAATACGGTATCTATCGGTAGCTATCTACCACAAAAAGAACGGCCGAGGAAAATCCATTCAAATTTGATATCAAGTCTCGAATCACCGGTGAAACATCAGAATATGGGTATGGATGACATTGGTCCATAACTAACTGCAGTTATCGATACCAACGATATTCATTCATCGTTTCACATCCACAGTTCCAATCATCGCGACAGTACCACGAAATTCTGATTAGTGTGAATACGACGAGAACTGCGCAACAAATTAACAAAATTTTTTCGAGCAATGAATTACGCTCAATGAAAGTAGCACATTTAGAAAAATCCAAGTAGTAGTCGAATGAAAAACGTGACTTTAAGACGTTCATAATGTAATTGGAAGCAACCCCATAAATTCAGGAACTCGACCCACTTCCGATCACTTGCTACCATTTCTCTCAGTTCTTCCGGGTAATTCTAAAACACGATCATTTTAAAACACAGCTCATATTGACTTGCCAGTACACTCAATAAATACCGGAACGTCAAGTGCTACTACTTTTTTCTTCAACCATGTTCAAATAAACTGAGTAAAAATAAATAGGATTAGTACGTTGGGAAATCACTGGATGTACATAAGGATGAGAAAAGCTGTGTAACGCACCACAGCAGATATTTTCTTGACTTTTTGGAAAAACGGCTAAAGCGATTGTACACTATGTTTTTTAGATTGATTCGGCACAACACAGGGTAAGGCCAGTGGTGCCCTCAATGGTCCTCTTTACATTTTCTCAAACTAAAAAGGCGTTTTTGAATATAGAACGTAGGGGCTTTGAGGTCAAAGAGGTCAAGGTTTTGAGTCAAAAGTTCAATCCAGTGGTTATCCGTAAGTGGAAAACCTTGTTGAATAAATATGTATACCGTTCCATCGCGCAGCGGAGAATGGATATAATTCGTCGTATAATAGGGAGCCCATTAGAAATTAACCGGCTGGAAATGGAACATCCCCTCGGGATAAACCCCCTAAAATCCCCTCTACATTTATTGAAATTCCGAAAATAATTTATTTGCGTTTGAGAATTCGATTCGACCAAAGCGGACTTTGCCGGTATCGCGGCGAACGTGAAATGCAACAATGTGGACACGGAAATTGAATTAGCGGCGAGAGATGGCTGGGGATGTAGCCTCCTGAATCGACAATTGCATTTCCCGGAGTTTTCGAAAGGCAGCGGCAGGGTTTTTGAAAGGGGTCGAAGGGTAACACCGCAATGGGATAACTATGTAGTTGTCAATTAGGGAAGATCGACCCTCTATCCCTCCCTACTATCGTCTCTCTCTCTTCGTACAGATACGACAGAGAACTGTCTGACATTCCCGAACAAGCGGCCGTCTTGCTCGCCAACTGTCATGACGTCGGGGGAATTGGACAGATCTGTCATAGAACGTCGAGGGCAACTGTCAAATAAGTTCTTCCAAACAATTGATGAGTTCGTGAACTTTGCGTGTTTCAAAAAGTTACACATCGCGTTCGCGCAACTTTTTCCATTTAATTCGCCGTTCATTGAAAAGAAAAAAATTTGGTGAAACACTACACAAAACGTTCATCAATCTCTTACCCACAATTACTTCCGTGCCAATATGAATAAAATTGAATCAGAAATGCGGGTCTTCTCGGAAACAAAACATTTACTTACTTTACTTACAGTTACTTATTTTCAACTTAAGAATTTCGACAACTTTGTAAAACTCAGCTCAATACAGATACTGTTAGTGCTTAAGGCGTCGAGAATGATTGGTTTACTCGCACTTGTGTCACGAATTTTAATTAGCAAGCACCGCATACGTAGTTCGGGCAAACATAATTTTTCCAGAAGTGTTAATGTTCATAGTTCTGGAGTTATAAGAACAACAGTGTAATGTTAATAAGGAACCAGTCGCTGTATGCGGAGTTTCCGGATGTCAAATTTTGTAATAAACGTAAATAAACTACCACCGTGAGCGCAAGTCTCATATAGCCGACATGTATAAGGTAGAAGCTTCACTAAAATAGGTTAGTAGAAATTTTATATAAGTGTACTGTAAAATTTTCGTCATTCCACAATTACAAATTTTGCATCACCGCCCTGTCCTGTCTGGACCTGCCCACACACAATAGTTGTTCAAACTCGTTGGAATTTGGGAACAAAGTAGTTGTTGTTTAGATCACCATACGAAATTAAGTTAGGTATAAAATTAGTTGAATTACTAAAGTACCTGTTAGGTGAGTCTGTCTCCTGTGGCTGGTGAGATACTGTTGGCGAGCGCTTTCGATGTAAAAACATCATCGTCTGGCTGTTAAGTCAGTACTGGAGTCAGCCAGTTGGTCGTGGTCTTTATATACGAAGAGAAAGGTAAACGGAATTGTGGAGGTCATGCACCTCTGGGGAAACCCACCAGAGGTGAAGGGAAAGGGATGTAGGTACAGTACAGCTTAAGTAGTCTGTCTATTGTCGATTCTTCTTTTCATTTGTGTAGTGTTTTGACTCGACAAACTCAAGAAAAAACTAGACCCAATCTCGAACCCAGCGATATCGTTTCATAGTAGAACAGTTAACTTGACGGACGTAAAATTCACTGACAAGGAATCACAATTATTAGAGAAAGGACTGAAACACAACATACCTTCAACCGACTAAAAAGAAAGAAAAAGAACTTGAAACGAATATCTCGGTCGCCGAGACAGCCAAACAATACTTACCAACTGAAAACCAAGAACATATACGCTACAAAATAGTAGACAAACTCCTTTCGAACGAACTCCTTTCCCCTCCTGAATGAACCATCAAAGAATACAAAAAGAATAGCACGGACCTCAAGACGTACAAATGCTAAACAAATTAGGACCAAACTCAACAAAAATAATTCAATTTTGACAGAATTGGACAAAGGAAACGTCATTGTTAAACTAGATAAACAAAACAACATAAACAAGACGACTCGCTTCATATACCAAACTCAATGCACGAAACTGAAATCGTTTCAATTTATTTTTGTAAGGCAGTTGAAGGTAAGTGATGTTTTAGTCCTTTCTGTAATAATTGTATTTGCTTGTTAGAGAATTTTACGTCTGTAAAGTTTACTGTACTATGGAACGATGTAGCTGGTTTCGAGATTGGGTCTAATTTTTTCTTAAGTTTGTCGAGTCAAAACACTACACAAACGAAAACAATCAACTGACGGATTTACAGACCACCCTATACAAAAAAGACTTGGAATCGACAACCGACAGACTATTTAAGACGTACTGTACTTACATTCCTTTCCCTCCCCCTCTAGTGGGTTTCCCCAGAGGGGCATGACCTCCTTCCCCAACGATCCACTATACCGTTTACCTTTTTCTTCGTGTATAAACACCACGACCAATTGACTGACTCTAGTACTGACTTAACGGCCAGACGATGATGTCTTTACATCGAAAGCGCTTGCCCACAGTAACTCACAAGCCAGAGGAGACGGACTCACCTAACAGGTACGTTAACTTTAGACATTTGTAGAGCTCTCAAATGGTCTTTTTCAGGCTCGAAATCAGTAAAACCTAAGATCTTACTCAATTTTTTTAAGCTAATCAGACGACTTTTCGTCATATTTCGCAGTATGATGACAGCTCAGTAAATATAACGTGGTGCAGGGAAAAGTGGACAACTGGAACGAATGGTGAGTATTCGCTAGGTTTTATTGTTATTAAGGGCGGTGAGTAACTCAGTCAGAAAGTGTCGATAGCTTTACGTAGAGAAAAAAGTAGGGGGGAGAAAAATTCGCGTGAAATATACCCCCCTCCCTCCAATCACGCAACTAGACAGTATGCTACTTTTTCGTATACACGTAACCTGTTTCGTTCAACATTTCTGAGGAAATCAACGTGCGTGCATCCCATTTTCTTCTGTGTCAGCTCCTAAAAATTGAGTGGTTAGTGCCACAAAATTCGACGATTCGCTTTACGGAACGTTTGAGGAGAATGGAATGTAGGTACTAGTTGGTCTGAAGCATCTCAACAGTTCGATCCAAATCAATTGGCTTGTTTTCGGAAGAATAAAAAAATATCGACCGTTCAATGGTCGAAAAGTTAATATCTCTCTTCAACACACTTTATCAGAAACAGAACATTACGTCCGTTGAAGACATCCTATGAGTTTGACGACAACACCCGATATTTTCAGAAATATTTATACCGTACAAACTGTAAGTATTGGCGAGTACATTTCAAAGTTTAATGAAAATCGTGACCCGTCTTCGAGAGTAATGCGAAACCTCTTCATATTTAGTGATTAAATGGTGTTGAGACGACAGCTATGACCATTGATAAAGTGACAGAAGATAGCTGTGGACAGTTGAGGGGACAGCTGTGGCTACTAATACAGTTACAGAAGGTAACTGTGAGAAGTTGAGGCGAAAGCTAAATGATAGACTGCTAAAAAAGATGTCAAGACTACGAAAAATTACTTTCATGGAATGTTTGTTTCTTGTTTGGTGTGTAGACACTTATCATTTCACTCAGGAAGTATAACAGCCCTGGTTTGGAAGGAAGGAGTTTTTGATTGTGGATTTTTAATCGTACTTCGAAAACGAAGTATTGTTCAGGATTTGCCGTGTTAGAGATCGAATGGTTATTTTATTTTATATTAATTCAGCGACAAGATTCAGTATTTTCTATTTTTCATAGCTGGAAGTGGAACTATTCTCGTTTTAATAAACGTGTAACGTGAAGTCAGGAGATGCATGAACGACAAAAGTCTCTCTAAAAAATCATCTGAAGTGAAGAGCAACGATCTAAAGACAATCTCGATAGTTTGTGAGCGTAAAAGGAAATTCGAAGGTCCACTGATTGCCTCTTTCTTCGCGACCTCGCAACATTTGACACACAATCACAATTTCCATTTTTCAATCGGCCGATATAACGGTCTGGAGAGCGAACGATATGAAGAGTCAGCGCGCGGTCGGTATTACCAGCTAATTGCCAGCGTTGAGGGCTCGGGTGGCACAGAGATATGGAAGGCAGTACATCGTGTGATAACTATTAGGGGCCACATAACGAGGGAAAACCAGCCATCTCCTCCTCCACCCTTGCAAGCTCTCGTCATCTCTTGCCTCCCTTTAACTGCCGCTTTCCAGCCCCCGCTAGCCACCACGTCCCGCCCCTTCGACCAGCCTCATCGTCACGCTCCTTTCACGACCTCCTATTTCCTGCAAATTGTGTATTGGTGTCGGAGGAGCTGGCATTTAGCGGAAGTTAGTATTAAGGTCACGTAGACATTTTCCGGCTTTATTAACATCGGGTATGACTTATCTTGGAGATAACCGATCTGAAGCGGCCGAGGGCGAGACGGCTATTTCAATCGGCAAGATCTGGCACGTTCTGTTGCGATTGTAAAATGAGTCAGGCGTTCGACTGGTTGCATTTCACGGATATGGGCTCTACGCTCTTCCAACGGCCCACCGGGGTAAAATTACTTTCGTACATCTCAGGCTCGTTGAACGCGCGCGACACGACACGCCTCGCTAATCAATTCCGGTAAATGTCGCCGATTCCCCGAGTGAAAGCGGTTCCCGCGACGTCAAAACCACCGATTTCACGAATGCGATACATTTACTAGGAAACTTGAAAGTAGGAATGAATGGAATCATGAACGGCGCAAAAGAGAGAGAGGCGCTCTTCAACACATCGTGCCCCTTAATACTTCTATTTGGTTCTACATAGTTTCCAATTTGCCTAACGCGTTCACTCTACACCACCACAACTCATTTCGGTATTCGCGTGAACAATTTAAATAGATAGATAACCGGTTTGAAAGTGACCAATAATTTTAAAGAAGTATTTTAGTATAGTTGAAAAGTTGTCACTGCTACGCCATTTTTATTTTATTTTATTCTATTTAGTTCCATTCAGAAGGGCTTCCTCTTATTACTTTTCAACATGTGTGACGACAACTCCAACTCTCTATCTCCATCCAACGTGCCTCATGAAAGCTGTTATTCCCTATACAAGAGTGATTCGAGCAAACTTTCCTAAGCTGGATCCATTTGCATGCAGCGAAAACTCTACCCGGGGCCAGAACTCACCATTCCATTTGGCCCTGAGTATCCCAAAAGTTTCGGAAAGGAAAAGAACACAACTGGACGGCGTCGTCTTTTCATCGGTATAGGAATCTGCCAGAGCTCTACCCGGAAGACCGTACAAGAGGCCAGTTGGAGAATTGAACAGTGTAATCGTCGCACTACGTGAGGAGGTGCGTAGTTGCCAACATAATTAGCGCAAATATGGATTTATTTTCTCTTCCTTCGTATTTTATTAAACGTGGTTCCTTTAGTTTATTCATTTGTTGTTTTTCATGCTCAAGTTTGACAACTAAGCCCCTTACATGTTGAATTTAGTATGAAACATTTATTTCATCACAAACCCGTCTAACACTTTTCCTTGACAGTTTTAAAACGCGTGAATTGCGTAGTGAAATCATACGAGTGCGAAATAGTGGAAAGATTTCGCTAAAATCATTTTCAGTCGGTGCTTTTGATAACTTATTATGCTTCTCTCGTCATTCTCTCAGTATGATCACCTCATCGTGCTGTATTCTTTATTTTGATCTGTTCATACGTAAAATTCAGTCTCAGTCGTTAGAGCCGTTTTCGAGTTTCTACTCCCGAAGTAAAAAGAATTCTACCACCATCTCCACAAGGCCATTGCTCTTAGCCTAAGAATTTTCGATTAGCTCACAGTTGAAGTTTCGCATAGTTTTGTGGTCGAGGTATTAAAGCCGTTATAATTGGGTCAAAAAATGACTGAAAAATGTCTGGTGCGTAGCAACACCCAACTTTCCGCGACCCCCGTAAGTTCGAAAACCAGCCACATATGCAGGCGCTATATCTTCGTTCAACGCATTCCCACAAGTGCATTTATGGAGAACGAAATGTAGGTGCTAGTTAGTTGAGAGTTCTTCGTGAGTTTGATCGAAATCGTCAGAGCAGTTTTCGAGAAAATTGGAATACTGATAAATTAGTATAAGACAAATCACTTTTTGATTTTTATCCTTGTTCAATGAACTGTCACAGGAACATTTATTGAGACCAATACATAGGTTACAACAATCAGAAAACATCCTGTGAGTTTGGTGTAAATCGTTGGAGCGATTTTGCCAAAAAACGTAAAAAAACTAGTTTTACTGCATAGGCCTACATTCCCGTTAACCGTATTTCCATGGAGACATGTTAGCGGAAGAAAAGTTGTGTGTCACTAACAATGAGAATGTTATTTAATCAAAATCGTTAGAGCCGTTTTCGAGAAACCAATTTTTGGTATAATTTCGCCCCGCACCCTCTTTTCCATGGGCCTATAATTACATTTTGGCGCTGAAAAAATAACGAACAAAACAAAATATCAGGTGCGTTGCAACACACAACTTTCCTTAGCTCTACAACAATTCACTTTGTACATGGCTAATTCTATTTAATCAATTCATTTATCACTCAGTTAATTTGAACTTGGTCAAACAACGCTTTACGGCAGCAGAAAGCGGTAGCGTTTACAGTTCCGGAATTTATTGTGTTGCTCGCCGCACTAAAATCGATTTCGTCGAAAGTTTTGATAATTTATTGTGCTGCTCTCGTAAAATTCCCATTAATGGGAATTTTACGGTATAGTTGCCATATTGGGAGCTATCAATATAAAAAATTTAATCAAAAGCGTTAGAGCCATTTTTGAGAAAAAAAAATTTGGTGTTTTGGTCACTAAGATAACTATAGTTAACCTTCGATGGATTTTGTTCATATCCTTATTTTGGCGTCCCATGATAACTTGCGGGCGAGATATGAAGTTTGAGCTGATGTGGTTCGGTGGTTTTCTCTAAAAATCGTTCACAGACACACAGACCATTTTCCCAAATAGTATTTGTCGGACTCAGGAGGGTCTGAAACGTAAAGATCTGAAGAAAACTCAAAATTTTTTTTTTCAGCCGATTACATAACTTTCCTTTCTACTTTGTAGAGCCAAGGAAAGTAATGAACCAGCTCAATCGGTCCAGCCGTTCTCCACTCCAGGAGCTTTCGACACCGCCATACGAAGATCCGTCACACGCACGGACCACTCACCGAAATATGGTTTTTTAGATTCAATGGGCTTCAAAATGTAATGATCTGAAGAAAACCCAACTTTTTTTGACACTTTACAATAATTTCCTTTCCCATCGGATAGCGGTGTCGTTGAACATATTCTGACCTCCTTTTCTAAATTACCAAGTTTTCCTTAGAGACACGTTGGTATTAAGGCAACTTTTGATACCTATAAGAGCGTTGTTCATTGGATTCGATAAAAATTTGTTGTAATGTCTCACGCATTGCCCTAACTACGAACGGCTCAAGATTATTTGCCATAACTCGGATTGATCGACGCTAATGGCAGGGTTAACGGGGTTATCGCATAAACATCGTAGTCTTATTGGGTTGGTCTCCGAGCTCAAGGTTCTATCGTAATGGGATGACCTGACAGATCCTGACGTTTCAATCGTTCATCGATTATTGACTTGAACAGTAAGACCCGAAGGATGAAACGAGACCGAAAACGAGTCAACAACGTTCCCCAACACTTTGCTTCATCAACCGCCATTGCGATAATATCGAAAGAGGAAAGTCGATAACAACACAATCAAGATTTCACTTCATCGGGATGTTTATAGTGTTGTATAACACTGTAATACCAAAGCACTACGGGAAAGTTACAAGAGCAGAACAATAAATGAATAAATTCAAAGATTTGTAGCGCAGTTTTTTCTCTCATAAATCGCACTTAAGTGAAGCTCGTTCTTGAAAAAATTAAGTTTACGATGAAAGTTTAATAACTATTTACTAATACAACAATCGTAAGAGCAAACGAAGAACTACACTTACAAGCGTAAATCATGGTTGTTGCCCGATAATTTGAAAACGCTAATTGTGATATTTTAAAAATAATGTACGTTGATAGTCTTGTAAGTTCCCGGCGCCTCTACAGACCAACAACGGTCGTGACACGAGTATATGCAGTTACGATCGTGGAATTAGCAGCCGCAGCTCAATGCGTTGCGGAATATTCCGGTTCTGCGTGGAACATTACTCGTTACGTTTTATCAAGTTCATAAGAAATGAATGAAAATTAGATTGGACTTCTAGTTGACACCAATAAAAGCGCCTTTGTTTCTGAACATTAACTTAGAACGTAATTAACTGCCACACAACTACATTTAGTAAGAACACGCACAGTGCCCAATTCCCTCATAAAATCAGGGTTTTTCAGTCGATTCGGTTCGTAAGTAGTTCTATTTTGAACGTACACCGTAATATGAGTGACAGGCCTGCGATTAGTGGAGTTCATAAATGTGCCTGGATGATCCTGACATTCCACCGTGAGGAATGCCCGTAAATCAACTACCGTATTTCCTCGCGGTATTATTTTTCCTCTACACCGCACCATTGCTGTACCCAGCTACAGCTCATAGATCTTACGGTATGACATTTGCCGGTCAAATCTGAGTTTTTACAACGTCAAAACAACAGTTAGTACTATCCAATGCATAAAGCAGTTCATGTCTGAGCGATGTCAGAAATATTGCTTCCTATTCGGTGTTTTTTCACGAGTGATAAACGGGAACAAGTCTGTGTTAAAGCGAAAAAATCCAACTGTTTTGACACTCCCCCCTCCTCCTCCCTGTTAACTTGAAGAACTGCTCTATCTTTGATCGTCGTTCCTGTATAAAAGCTCTCGTTCATCGCCTATGTTTGTTTTTTTTGCCGCTTGGCTACTCCGAGCGTTTTACTTGCCACTTCAGCGTGTAACCGCTTTGGCCTACGAGGAAACCCCATCCCGAGTTTATAATGTTGAATACGTATTCTCCCTCTGCTAACATTCTTGCTACTAAGAACAATTTTTTCTCAACTATTTGGCCCGCTCAAAATAATCGTCATGAGGGGAAGACAACTATTTAGTTTACAATAAAATCGACCTTTCACATAAAATACAACCTAAATAGGCATATGCTCGACCAGCCAGGACTGGATGAATGTTATGTCTGCAGTGAAGTATTATTGTATGAAAAAATACAGGTAATTAAAGAGTCGCAGAGATCAGGCGAGGGTCATAGTATCGTTGCTATTGACCGTTGAGTGCACGGTTGACAAGTAGAGAGAAAAGTGAGCTTCCCCCACTATGGGTAACTGAAATAAATTGATTTAAATAATGAAAAATGATAAAACTGGATAATAAAATCGAGTACTTGGTAGCCATTACCAGATTAGAACATAATGCTTTATTCGTCCAACCTCTACGTTTAACTTTGTGTAGCAGGTTGGCCAACATTGCATAATTAATAATGTGCATGAAATACTAAAGTTAACGTACCTGTTAGGTGAGTTAACGGCCAGACGATGATGTCTTTACATCGAAAGCGCTTGCCTACAGTAACTCACAAGCCAGAGGAGACGGACTCACCTAACAGGTACGTTAACTTTCGTAATTTGCCTACTGGCGGACATAACCCAATTTCTTTAGTATATGAAATAATTAATATAAATAATACATAACAAATCCTATCCTATCCTGCCTATCTAAATGGCATGCGTGATGGGTATCCTCGTCAAAGGAACATGACACGTATACGTTTTCCCCCTAACGTCTGTGGACGTCTTAGGGGAAAACGAGTTGAGACCACTGGATGAGCCAATTCCTTATGGGACATGGCGACTTCAATGTGCGGCTCCATTTAAAAGTAGCGAAACCTATCAGATTTGACTTCTACTGAGCAAAATAATAACCGTTTTGCCCAGTTTGCGAATAAAGCTATGACAAAGAAACGTGGCGACAGTTGAAACTCAACACCCAAGTGAATCGTGAACTCCCATCATATAGTACGGACTCTTCAGGGTCATACCCGCGTGGTAATGGACGGGAAACAGCTCTCCACCGAGAGACTGGCTAAATGAGAACTTGTCTTGCACAAACAAACGAGTGTTTGGGCTCTTGCATGATAGCGAAACCTAGACTTCGATGAATTGATGGACCTCTCTTATCAGAATTCAGGAACGGTCATTACTGTTAACAGAAAAAAAAAAACGAAGAGCGAGATGAAATATTGATTGAGTGAGTTTACATATTCATTGAGTTTATTGAATTTAAATATCCAAGCCTTCTCCTTCGTCCCCTTCAAAATTTGACGAATTTGAATCTGCTCTTCTGACGTTGGGTCGTGAATGAGAAGTAGCAAACTCACGTTGTTTGTCAATTTTCAACAGCCAAACTAATAAGTCGAATTTTGCCATTATTGTTGAGCCGCCATTGAGAACTGTTTTCTTACATCGACGGGAATTATCAGAAAAAGCAGTTAGCACTTTTCAACTAATGGGTCTACGTTTGAAACTCTCCACTCACTCCATACTTTTTATCGCAGTTTGCATTAATGGGATGTATAGTGAATATGCGAAAAACGATTACGGAGTAGTTCAGGGCAGTACACTTGGTCTCGTCCTGTTTTTGATGTACATTATTGAGTTGGGAAACATTTCGGAAGCATTCAAGTTGTATCTATTGGCCGATGATACAGCTGTTTTGATTGAGGGAGTTAATTGGGAAACATGCTATGTTAAACAAATGTTTTCGGTCCAGTGTACTCACATTGAATGCTTCAAAAACAAAGAGCATAACGATTGGCCATGCTCACGACCCTGAGGTTGAGCGGTATAATTTAGTCATTCACGCTTGTGTGGACAATGATGTAGCTTACGGCTGTCCCAATGTCTTATAAATATTTGGGTGTAGTGATTGACAGTATATTATTGTGGAAAGAGCATATAGATTATTTGTACCGTAGGTTGAGGAAATTTGTTTACATATCTATTTTTCCAAGTGATAAGTTAAAACTCATGTACACTGCCCTCTTTCAGTCACTGTTGCAATTTGGAGTGATCGCTTGGGGAGGAACGAATGTATCTCACTTACAACGGTTGATTATTTTACAAAAAGCAGTACTGAAAATTTATCTGAAGAAGCCAAGGCAGAGCAGCTGTTCTCACTTCGTCAAATCTATGTGAAGGTCGCATTAATGTTCTTACACAAAATTTTATGCAACCAATGAACTATATCGGTCAATATGAAACAAGGTTCAGGTTTACGGGCAATGTGGTGAATATGCGTCCTCGTATCGTGCTTTATACCCGGAGTCCCCTCTACATAATCTTGAATCTTGTAAATAAAATAACTACGAAGATGAGACTCCCAGGAAATTTCAGCAGAATTCGATACAAGAAATTAGTATTTACTGGCCGGACGGACTTTATCGAGGGTTTTTTTAATTAGTCAATGTGTGTACAGGTGAGGTATTTCGAATTTTCTTTGTTTAGCGTTGACAAGCGTATTTGAGAAAAGGAGTAAATTTGATTATTTTGAACTTAATATGGAGGTAGATAATTGACTCTTGGTAGCAGCACGGGCTATTCCTACAGCCAGCTGCAGCAGTTCAACGTTTCTTTGTTGACATTTTATGTCTTTACTTTGCTACATAAACTCGAAAAGTGTAACGGACAAAAGCTTCACGAAAATTAACCTTTGAGGTCGATTGGACACGCCAACATTTTAACACGAGTTGCAACTGCAGTCCCTGTGGCATAATGCATAAGGCATCGGTGTCCTAAACCGGAGGTTGTAGGTTCGAGTCCCACCAGAGTTACGATTATTTTTTTGTTGACATTTTATGTCTTTACTTTGCTACATAAACTCGAAAATGTAACGCGGGATATGTAACAGAGAAGCGTCACTAAATTTGTGTTGGTTTAAGTGCATGGTAACGTCCGTTAAAAAAATGAAAAATTTTTTGTTGTTGTAATTTTGTATTTCTTTATTTACAATACACAAAATTATATTAAAAGAAAAAGACATAAAATGTCCCTCGTGGTTGCATACTTGTACGAAAGCTGTACCCACCGTTTCTTCTATCATATTTATATGTCAATAAATTTCATTTCACTTAATAATTAACTCATTTCAAGTACCACTAACTTCAACCCGTTCCGAATTTGGAAAACCCTAGGCTGCAGTTATGAAGAATCGACCGAACTGGAGTGCAACTGTTCGATCAACCCTCTCGATTCACCTTTTTCTCTCAAGCTGCAGATTTGTGTAAAAACACGACGTAGTTCAAATATCACCCGTATTCACGACCGTTCAATCAATTTCATTTTGAAAAACATGCGTTTGAAATTGGTTGGTTCTGAGAATGAAAACATAAATAATACAGGAAATTCGTAAATGAAAAAAAAGAAGCGAACTCTTCGGAAGGCAAAATTTACTGTATTCGCCGAGCGGACAGAAGAAATGGGACTACGCTATCGGCGAGAGATTGGAAATGGGGCGGCCGTGAAAGGAATATATATTTTCTCGGGGAGTGAAACATTTTTTTTGTTCGATATTTTTAATTCAATATTCCAGCTTTCAGAGTTTCATCACAAAGAGTTATCTCTGCATTCAATTATTCAACCGTTAAATCCTTTCTTCTCACTATTATTCTCTGAAGCTGAAAACCAGGTGATTGGAGTCGGCTCAGCTTCGTTTTTTTTGAGTAAATAGACAAAAGGAGATTTTCAACGCAGTGAAATGTTTACTGAACTATTTCGAAGCTTTGTTGCGCCGTTGTAATCTTCGGAGCGAAGGTAATATTCTGGATTAGGTTTATAGAGGGCTTCCGCTCGTTCATCATAAAGCATTCGCTAGTCATTTTAGTGAAAAATCCGAGATATTTGTAACGGTTCGTTAGAACCCTTTGAGAGCAATAACGGTTAGTGGGCTACTGCCGCCGTTGGCACTGTCAAATTGGCATCAATGCCTCATCGAATGTGTTTATAACCCACACCTTGTTGTATCGTGTTGTATGAATCGATTCGGTCCTACTTTTGACCGCAATCTATCAACTGATGAGCAGAGACGATTTCAATCGACGTCGTTATCAAAGAGAAGGGAGTTTTCCTTTCGTCACTCAGGCGTTGAAGACACCAAACTAAAATTGAGTAAATCACTACAGCTGTCAACTCAACATTATAATACGCCTATTCTGAATCTTAATCAATCAGACCAAGCGTACCACAAGGGAGCACACTTGTCCCCAATCTGTATTTACTCTACGTTCCACGAGAAACTGAAGCAAATAGTACAGCGATCATCCTTTTTTGACGTAGAATACGATATTGTAACTTTCGTCAGTAAGCTTCGTCAATCCAACAATGAACCGCCAAGTGAAGGTTAAAAATGACACCATGTCGGCCCATGTCGTTTTCACTAATTCGTAGATACGCAAAGTCTACATTGTTATATGCGCCAATGAGGCAAAATGACTTATGAAATGTAAACTTGTGTTGAAAGGTCCACGTCACTGAGAAACCTAATTACAACAATCAAAACATAATTAACTCTCGAACCTAGAAATATCTGGTAAGACGCATCGTCCAACATTCATCAGCCCCAGGGACAATCAGCAATTTTCGTTGCTCCAGCTAAAAATCCGACGCATGTTTCACTCAGTTCATTTTAACTTGATGAATATCAGTTCACGTTTTACGTAGACACTTAAGGCTCTTAAATTCCTGGAACTCATTGAGGTGCTCCTACTCACGCCACCAAAAAGATCATCAAACGGTAAGGAGATCGTGTATGAGAATATCGATATGATTTTTTGACAGAAGGATAGCGTTCACTATTTTTGGAATTTTGGAAGTTGACTTCCGGAAGTTCTGCTAATGATAATCTTGTGTGGTTTATTACGCTCTCATCATGTTGTTAATTTACTGGAATACTCCTTTAATTTATTTGAGAACGCCAATACTACATGAGCAGGTGTTTGGTACAAAACGCTGAATCAGTATGGGTTTTTTGTCCTCATAATTCCCACACCTGCCCTAATAGGACTCCCTGGCCCTTACCAGCAAATTCATTGTTTCCCCACACGCCTCTGTCTTCAACCTGTTTTTGTTACCAATTGAAATTCCATCACTTCAGTTATTTTCAATTCACGAAGGATTTTCCCTTAGTCTGGACATTCTGAGATATCGTTCCCTGTTATCTTTTCACATTCCTCCCCACAATGGACAGCTCCTACCAAGTCTCACAAAAGTTGGTCGTCGCCCTTTCTCTCAACACAGTCATCTAACACCCTTCGCGGAACAGTCGTCTCCAATTCTCCCAACGTACACGTGTTTCACCTCTCATCGACTTCAAATTCGGATTTCCCCTTCCTTCCCCGTAAAACCAGTTTCACGCCTTCAGAGCCCTCCTTGTTCGCGCTTATGTACTAAAAATCATATTCTGTTCAAGCCACCTCTTCTTTGTACATCTAATTATTTAAATCTTGTGATATACTAACTCTTCAAATTAAAACCCGTCTCCGAGATTCATTCAAGCCTATCTTGATCAAAACTGCAGGATTTGTATGATAAAACTCATTGATAATTCATTGAGCTTCTTCCGTTTTTTGTGAGAACTTGGCGGTTATGTACCTTAAGTTATGTTATTTGTACCTTGCCTCACGAAAAAGTTTATGATATTTGGAACTGTGTTTGTTGGCTTGATCTTCATGCAGACTATTGTTAAGTTTTATAGCTATTCCTCTCGGGTCTTATTTTAGCAGTATTTTATAGTACGCTACGTGCTAATAGAGTAGGCTGAATATCAAACTTGAGCCAATTTATTTTGCAGTTTTCTCCTAGTCTCGTTTCTAGACAAAGATCTGTTTCTTTCTCAAAATTACGTCACACTAACCTAAAACTGCGTCACAGTAACAAACAACCCAAGTGGCCTTGTTACCTGCTCGTAATAAAGGACAATATTTTGGTCGTTAATACACACACACACGCCCATATCCCAAATGATGTCTTACAAAGTCAGAAGCCCTTAAAACGCAATAATCTGAAGAAACCGTTCATCTTATTACGTGGGCTAAAGGTAGTAAAAAGTTTCTGTAGTCAGATATGGAACTTTTTAGCATCCCAACTAGCGGTGGTTGAGATTTGACTGGGGAAACTAATCAACTCATTTCCAGACTTCGGCTCTCTGACACGGCTTTGTGATGGTGACGTGTAATTCCGTTCAGAGTTTCGGTTTACGTCTCGTTCAATTTTACGTCATGAACTGTACATCACGAAGTTTTGATACTCTAAAAAACACGCAAGACCCCCGTTGCGCTGGAATTTCTGCTTCATTATATTTCTGTTGAAGCGTCGGGGTTAGCGATTCAACCGAGTGCCGTGAGAACGTCCACCCTTGATCATTAAAAAGCAACAGAAAAAAGCACACAGAGTACGAGTATTCGTTTGAGGTGATATTTGTTTGCTAAGGTCGGACGATTGTGGTTTCACGTAACACAGCGGCTGCTGAGCGCCGTGTTAATTACGAACGCGAGCAGTATCGAGCAAAACCGCGGGGCTTGGGCTCTCGGGACGAGGGAAGCCCTGGAAAAAGAAGAAATTTGAGTTGGAGAGAAAAATTATGGCACTGGGCGGAGGAGGGAAGATAGCTGCTTCATTTTGGTCACGTCTTCCCTCTTGGGAAACATAATTTTTGTGTTTATTTATAGTTATTTATTTGTTCGCATTTTAAACCCTTTTCAAGCCCGTCCTTTTTTTTGCCCTAGTGTTTTTTGGGGCGTTTTTCCTCGGCGAAAATTATACGTCGGGCCTCAGTTCCTCGCGAAGAGGTCTCCTTTTTTTGAGGTCCTAACGAGGTATCGTTCCAATTGTTCCGTTGAGACGTTGACCTTTCGTCGCTTTTCAACCCATGATAAGGGCAGGGAAGGGGAGAAGGGAGTTTCGTTAATTGGAATTTCCAATGGGATAAGCGTTTCTCTTGAAAGTAGCAGGAAATTAAAGGAAGATGAAGCCAATTTTCAGCAGGTTCGATGACATTTGCTGGCAAGAGAACGAAAAATTGTTTCATTGGACGTTGAACATGCATGAAGTGAACAGAAAATGTTTGTATTGACTGTACTGTCGGTAAAGCACACGAACTATGATAAAAACGAAGTTTTTGCAGTATTATTTGCAATCACGTCTTGTTTGGTATAGTTTCCTGGGTATTTTTCGATCCCCACACTGTCTCTCATCAATTGCCTTGCATCGCCTGAAGACGGTAATTTTCGTTGTTCCGTTGTAGTCAGGTCGTGTTTCGTATCGTTTAATAGTATTTTTTTGATGGTGAATCGTATGTGAGGGGTATCGGAGGTATAGAAATGCGTCAAGCTTTGTAAGAGAGCAATAAACCGAAGTGTTGTAGTGGGTAGCTTTTTTTTTTGTTAGCGAGTTGATTTACTCTTCAGTTATAAGTTCAAGTACATAGCGAAATTGTATTTATTTATGTTAAAGCTAACCAATCGCTGGAACTCTCCACGCGTTTCACGCTGTTATTCCATCAAGTACGTCTGAAGGTAAAGGAAAGTTAAATAATATACTAACACGATTTCTGTTATACAGCTCAAGAGAGGACCCATAAACCCTTCGAAATTAATTCCTGGATAACACGACGTGGCATCTCCAAACACAACAAATGTCCCACTCATTACGAAAGATAGCAGCAGAGTTGACTGTGCACGCGGTGCTCTTATTAATTCAGAAGTACTACGCGACTGCTGAGCTAAACAAAATGCACCTCTTGCCTCCGCTTTTCGTACTGCTGAATAGGCCATTACGCTACTTTATCGACTTGAGTTAACTAAGGAAAGTAATGGGTCGTCCTTGGCTCTACGTAGACACTATTCATATGAAATAGTTAAAACGTAACTTATAATGTGGAAAGTGGCTACAGCCATATGAAGTATCTTAAACCATTATCGTCAACGCAGCTTAATTTATTACCACTTCGATTTTGGTTCATTATTCATTCCGAATAATGCATCCATGTTTTCGTTCTGGAAAATTTGCCGTCCAGGCCGCATTCATTCTTTAACGTGGTTTCC
Source organism: Pachypeltis micranthus (assembly GCA_020466155.1). Classification (NCBI taxonomy): domain Eukaryota; kingdom Metazoa; phylum Arthropoda; class Insecta; order Hemiptera; family Miridae; genus Pachypeltis; species Pachypeltis micranthus. The sequence continues at coordinate 27,604,322 of CM035774.1, read as the reverse complement.
AAAAATCCGTTCTTTCGCAAAAAAATTCCATTTGGTATCTAATTGCGCCAGCCTGCTCAGCAATCCGATCGGACAATGCCCGTGTATATAAGGTGCAAAAAACGGTGTGAAAAATAAGAAAAAAAAACGCGATTTTCGCAATTGCCAAAATGGCTGAATGGAACGAGTCTCAGAGGTGTATCATTAAGTTTAGACCCGTCTCAGTCCAACAACCTGTCACCTCGTGCCAATTGCCTACGGGCGCGTGGAATATGTCATTTTACGTCGTACCGTTATAGTCAGGTCCTGTTCCGTATCGTTTATTGGTATTTTTCGACGCTGAATCAAATGGGATAGATCTTAGAGGTGTGAATCTACGCCAAGCTGTGCAAGGGAATAATAAACCGTAGTTTAATACTTTGCCATGTTTTTTTTAAAGGTATTAGTCATATTATTATTAGTCATTTTGGGCGCACGAGAGGAAGAGGATCGAAATAACAATGAAACTCGGTGAGCATGATGAGGACTGCATTATACGTGCGTTATTGAGTTGAGTTAGGTTTGAACTGAGATCTTGAACAATAGAGCGACAAAGGGCTAGTACTCAGAACGCGTGAACTGACATGGGAAACCGTATTGGAAGTGAATGAATTTGGGAGAAGGTATCAGTTGTGGAGAGGAATCTGAAAAAGGCGGAGAGGGAAAAGATGGGAAAACCACCAATGGAAATGACCGACGAACTGGGATTTCCGTAGGTGCCAAGACCTTTGGAGAAACAATGATCTTGCCACAGGTGTGACTCGTTGGCTGGAACGTAAATTCCGATGTCAAAAACCTCGATACTGCCCAATTTTTGTAGAGATGTTTGATTATTTATTGTGGCTCGTTACTTCTCCATAAACGAACTTTTTCGAACAATTTCATATTGTTTGTCCATTAATGTGGTTGTGGAAAATGTAGAAATAAATTTTTCAATTCCTCGAAGCGTGTCCATAAAATTTAATTATTCATGAAGTGAGTTGGCTGGCTAGTCGTGTTAAGGTATTAGAGTGGCAACTTCATCACTCTTCACTATCGAGGTATGAAGGATAATAACGTGATCGGGGGATAAATATTTTTACATTTCTCTTCGGATGCGTTCTGAGAACAACTTCATTTTAGAAAGCGGTTCAAGTTTTTTTGTCGCCTTGTGATTTCGAGTTTCCAACTGGAAATGGAAAATGTGGACGTTGCTCCCCTTTTTTTCGTTATTTTTTTCTCGTTGGATTCATTCAGAATTGGTGGCCCACCTTCCGTCGCCCTTCTACCTGAGAGAATTGCCTGGGCTTACCGACTCACTTCAACCCGCCATAGCATTTGGCGACTTTCAATATTCATCCGGATCTTCCGCCGGGGTTGTTATTATTCCTTCCTCCGTTCCAATTCGGTTACCGAACCCCCTCGTTATTATTTTACGTTTCCTACAGAATTATCGAGGGGCTTGTTTCGCAGTTATGATTCTCGTCTTGCAGACTTCCAATTACGAAACCGTGAATTGCTTAAAATAGGTGGAAGTTTGATTTTCGCTCAGATCGTGGGGTTTTTGTCGAGATGTCGCAACGAATGGGTTCTCAGTTTTGAGTGTTATGGAAGTATCTCCGTCGGTTAGAAGCAAATTATGTTTTACACGAGCATAACTGGCTGTGTCGATAACGAAACGGAGTCGTTAGTCGTAAAAAAGTTAAAGAAGATGTAGCCTCAAGTAACGTGAACATGGCTTCTAACGATTCAGCACAACGAAAATAACAGATTCGCCAAAACTCATGATATTTATAGCCTAATTTGTTTCCTGTGCAAATCCAACTGCTGCGTTTTGGAACGGAAGTACAATGGAACATCCTGACAGCGGTTTTCATTAAAACTTTCTAAAAAAATGTTTTACCAGAGATATTCGCAAAAATATGTCAGAAAGACGGTTTATTCAAACATTTTTTAGACTTTTGTGTAAGAGGCTTTGACGATTTTAATCAAACTCATGTCCTGTTATTTCATTCAATGAGCTCAGTCAGCCATGAATTGCTTAGAGACTACTGAACCATCTCTTGTGAGTAGTTCTCTTTCAGTTAGAGTGGGGTCATTAACGTCTCACCGAAGACCGTAATACGTTATCGATTTTTATGTCGTTTACATCAAATTCGTCGTTAGCGAATTGACGGAGATCAAAATTGGAGTTTAGTGTTAATGAGAGTGATTTCTTCCTCCTCGGGAGTCGTGAGGAGGCATACGATTATTTGGAAGTTGTTGGGGCCTGCGCGGAGTTTGCGGTTGTAGTTGAACATTCATCGTTAGTATTCGGGGAGCAATCAATATAACTACACGCACTGCGGCTGTTAAGACGGGATCTAATTCATCCGGAGGGGTGCGCTGAGTGAGGGAGCGTTTCATTCTCCAATTTAAGTTTGAGTGGCTTCGATGAAGTTATCGATGTGCTGAAGTTTCACTCTTCAACAACTCGGCGACAAGGTGATTGGATGCCGTTCGTACCAGATACGGAATTCGAAGGCGTAATTCAATATTCCACCGCGTGTATTCAGGTCGTATAACCAATTATTCACAAATTCAAAGATGATTGTGAGTAATGGTGCGTTAGAGACTTGTTATACACATACTATTACAAACATCCCGTAACGCTATTTGTCCCACTGAAGACTTTACGTATCCCAGCCATTTGCACACCTCATCGCTGTAGCGCCACATGAACGGAGTGAATGTGCCGGTAATCCATTCTGTTTCGACCAAGATAGACTTGAATGAATCTCGAAGACGGGATTAGGTGAGAACGAACTTGTAATTTGAAGAGTTGGCATATCACAAGATTTGGAGACTTAGATGTACAAGAAGAGGTGGCTCGAACAGGATATGGTTTGAGTATACAAGCGCGAATAAGGAGGGCTCTGAAGGCATGAAACTGGTTTCATGGGGCGGGAAGGAGAAATCCGAATTAGATGTCGATGAAAAGGTGAAACAAGTCTCCGTGGGGAGAATTGACGATCACCGACTTTTGCGAGACTTGGTGGGATAATGAGTTGGGGTGGAGCTGTCTGTTGTGGAGAGGAATTTGAAACTGAGGAGACGGAAAATAAAGATGGGAAAACCAGGGGGAAATCCGTCGCTGTTTGAAATAACCACAGAGGTGGAATTTTCGCAGGTAAGAAGGGGAGTGTGAGGAAAGAATGACTTTGCCATTAGGGCCAGAGTGGGAAGCCGGAGTTCAAAAAATCTGATACTGATTCGGCGTTTTGTGCCAAGCACCCTCTGAAGCCCTCTCCACCACCACCTAGATTAGCTGGAGTTGAGGCACTGCCATAGTTTCTATCTACCAATCAAACCATGCACAAGAGACTTACTGGGCTGAAGGGCCGATGGAGTCTCCACATCAAGTTGGAGCGTGAATGTGTGCAAATGGGACGCTATGTCGGAAGCACATCAGCAGGAGTCATTCTACCGAGACTTATCAGCCTTATTAGGTCGGCTTCAAGAGCGATCACGTTCGAAAGAAGCGCAAATTTTGCTTCAGTGAAGTCTTGGCTTCCAGCAAAGGAGGTTGTACTGAGTAACTCGACACCAAGACACCGCCACATCTTCAGGACGCCACTAACGACCATTCCACCTAGTTCCACACCTCACGCCCGTCCTATTCGTTTCATAATCGACAAATTGCAAGGAAACGATACCACATACGACCTAATTGCAATGGAGCTGCCAAACTTCCGTCATATCAACCATGGGTTTCACCTGGTAGGATTGCTAAGGGAAAATATGATCCATACGGTAGCCTACAAATTGAGTGTGGCTTTGAGATATGAACGTACTAGTAAGTGTTGAGTGCTTTTTTCCTGGACCTTCTCACGTTCAACCGCTTTTGAGTATGTAATGGCGAACAACACAATTTACTTACTGGTTATTTTATTTTGCCCCTCGCTCTTTTCCCCACAGAACTTCATTTACTGAGTATTTCATTTTTCAACCCTCCTCCCTTCCATTCTCGCAACACAACACTCATAAAGTTACTCAGCGTACTTTTTCACGATTTTCTCTCCCGCGCAGAATCATTTTCATTTTCTACGTTCATACTTCTCTCGTCTTCCTTCAACATCCTCCAGAAAATTCATCTTCACTCAGACGATTGCCAACCAACCCAAACGCCGTTCTTTTCGTTAAGCGAGTTCATCGCGTCCTCGACTGTATTCTATTTTCTCATCTTCTCGTTGAAACTACTACGTTGAAATCGACCACTTATTAAACCATTTTCTCACACACGTCAGAATGAAACACCATTGTCGAGAGTACCATTTTTTCTTCTTTTTAACGAAGCTACACTTGTACTAAGTACTTCACAGTGTTGCTCCTGTCTATTCACAACACAGAACATGTAAAAAAGTGTATACACCTAGTGGTGTGCCTCCTGGAACTGTCGACGTATTTTTTGCTAGTCTATAAATAATATTGCAGTTTTGATAATGTTGATGATGTTGATGCGGGAAACGTTAGCATAGGACAATAGTAACTGTAGCAGTAGTAGTAATAGTCACACTGGTTATAGTGGTATGTATGAATCGTGAGTTAACGTGGAATGTGTGTTGAAGAGCGTAGAGTTATAAGTGAACATAGAATAAGACAACTTAGGTATCATAGAACACGAATGTTAGATACACGAATTCTTCTATCGGTGAAGGGAAGGGGCACCCCAAGACATACGGTACCAAATAGACAAGGTAAGTTACCACTGGGTGTCAGTACAAAGAACTTGTTTTTGAGAAACTTGAATCGTGAGAAAAACTCACACGCGAGTGCTCAAGTTTCAATTTTTTTCACTGTCAAACTTGTGTGCGAATATACGTATTTGAATGATGAAATCGTTTCAACGCTTCTTATTTCTGAAGTTTTCCAACCATTTGTCCATCATTCATATTGCGGAATCCTTGCTTGAATGGGTCAGGTCACTCGTTTTCAGTAGGTTACTTTACATTTTAAGTCTTTACTTTGCTACATAAACTCGAAAATGTAACGCGGGTCATGTTACGCAGGAGATGTAAAGTGGGATATGTAACGGACAAGCTTCACGAAATATCGAATGGTTGAAGTGTAACGTGAAGTGTAACGCTCTGTTACAAAATGTAAGGCTTGGTAACGTCACACGTTTTAATAACCTCAGTGACCAAGTGATGATGTCAATAGCAATTGACGCGGCCATTATATCGAAACCATCAACGAGCACAATCATACGTAGTTATCATTGCATAAAAACAAAAATAAAAGACATAAAATGTCCCTAGCGGTTGCGTACTTGTACGAAAGCTGTACCCACCGTTTGTGTTTCTCAAAAAATTTAATATAAAATAAATAAAAATGTGAATAAAAGTAAATTTTGATCCATAGACCTACTTCTCCATCAATGAATTTTTTCAAAAGAGAACTCTTCTTCCTCGCCCCATTGACCAATACATGGCAAAAATGTTTGACTATTTTGTTAGAACACATTTTAACTTTCACCATTATTTCGCATTGCAATTCCCATCAAACTGAATTTGTTCCTAAAATTAGTAGCTGAGAGCCGTCGTTTAGCGTCGCTCTGAAGGCTCGTTAAACAATGCACATTTTATAAGATTACTGTGTAGAACTACGTCTTAAATGCGTCCTTCTCTGAACAACTTTTACAATTCCGATCGTAGCGCGATTGCCACAGTTTTCCGTGTCACAGCAACGTTCCTATTTGTAATCTAACCAGAGTCATACTCCTGAAATTCGGGTGTAGGACGTGAAGACTGACGGCACTTCGAATTTCGATCCATTCGGCTGTTGATAGGCTTAAAGCGAAAGGTTCAAGTAAAAAGGAAAGCCTAACAAGGTGATGAAGCTGAAAGGTTATCACAAACAAGCTATGCTCCACTTTTTTCGTTACGGTTTGCTTTTCTTGATATGTTTCCTAACAAACGCTAATGTTACATTAGCGGTGATCTCATAATTTATGTTGTTGACGTTATGATTATAATTATGAAATATCAGTATTCTATTGAAGTGTTGAAATTAAACTGAAACTTTATTTATAAGATAGTAACACCAACATAGAAACGAATAATAACTATTGGATGCGTCTGGAACCGTCAGGTGTTTTATTCATTCATTTTTGCATGTTTCTACAACATACAACTCCGTGTTGCACGACTCTTATTTGTTTGTTTCTCATTACCTTCGACCCGATCGGTTTTATTTTATTTGCAAAAATGTCAAATCTCCGGTAGAGTGCCGTAAAATTATTTTTTTCTCATTAACTCTGATTGAAAGAGTCGAGTTCTACGTCACCAAGAACCTTAGCACCAGTGCTCAACGAAGAAAATTTGGCTGGGACACCGATTCCCCTGAAAATATAGTTTTATTTGGCTAATTGTGGACGGCCGACTGAAAAAAAAACCAACTCGTAAAAGAGGAACTCCGAGTTAACCTAATCCAAGTTATACTTGTGTGATGCGTACGACAATTTAGTTTTGAAAGATAAAGAGATATTGTACGACTTAGCTGTGCTCATTAATCTCATATGAGAAGTCTAAACTATAAACTATGCCGTTTCTAATTATAAGTACCTGTATCCTCAACTTTTCTTAGCTCTACGTCAATTCACTGGTTTTTATGGCTATTAATGTAATTTTGTTTTCACTCGGTTCACTCGAACTTGGTCTAACTGTACGGCGGTAGAAAGTGACAGCGCTTACAGTTCCAAATTTTATTGTGGTGCTCTCTCTCGAGCCACGACCAATATTGAGTGATCAATACCCACATAACTAATGAGACTGCGAGATCGATTTTTTTGAGAAGGATACTAATCACCATCTTAAAATTATCAAATAAAAACTATGAGGAACGGTAGTGTTACGGGCACGATTGGATTATGCGGTGACAAGAAGCTGAGAGCCGTTAAGCTGGACGAAGCCGCTCGTTCCACGAACACGTGATAATGATAACTATGATAACTATAGTTAATTTCAAGTTTTGCAAGTTTGAGTTTGTTTGGCCCAGCCGTTCTCTTTCAATCACGATCATAGACAAACAGACCATTTTCTCAGATAGTGTTCCCAAATCGTTGTAACACAAATATAGTGTATCGAAAGAAATATATTTTCCGTATTAGAATGACGCGAATTTCACGTGTTCCAGGCCGACCATTGATGAAGAATCGATCGAATAATTGCGTATTTACTTCAGAAGAAAAAATTAATTAGTGAACTGGTCGAGGGCGTGTTTAATGAAAAAACGCTGACGAATTCCAAAGTTGCGTCTCGACTGACAAAATAATCTACGTATTAATCGTTGAAAAAAATTAAACCTCCGAAAAAGTCCATTTTTGGACGAACGGAGCAGTTTTCGATGAGGGAAAGGGGAAAATGGGAGTGTTTGCTGTCGAGTTTTGGCTGATTTTATTCCCTTCTGGCCGTTTGATGCCGACACGTGAGCACGTTTCTTGGCCGGTGGTTGAAGGCAGTCTAAAGCTAATGGGCTATAGTCACGCGATAGCAGAATCAGCCCTCAGTCGTTTGCCTTTCAAATCAGAATCGAGCGCTCTAATTTAGCCAAGCACTCCCCCCCCCCTTTTTTTTCTTACCTTCTCTCGCTAGTTCCCCTCGGTACCTCGTTTTAATTCCCTTCGAGTAAAGGCGCGTCGCGGAGGTGCGTGTTGGGGTTTAAATTCATTCAGAAATAACTTGCGGCAAACAAGACGAGATCGGACTCGAGGTAAATTGCGTCGGAATAATTTACTAGACGCCTAATAATTTCGAGCCGGAGACGAGTCTAATCATTTTGGCATTTATCAACTTGCGATCGCCGAAACTACGGCCAACCGTAGCTCGTGATTTATCTCAACGCTTTCGTGGGACGTGGCCGTTTCAACGCAAAAGCGCGTTTGAAGAAGCGTGAGCACTGCCGGTGCTATGAACTGGAAAACTGTGGGCACGTGAAGTGGGCTTGCAACAAATATGAGGCGATGACGAGTGAGTTGGGCGTGAAGTTTGATTCTATAAACCTGAGGGTGTTGAACACGGACGAATAACCACGACCAGTGTTCTAAATTTGTGTTATATACAAATTTTTCGTAAATACAAGTTAAACATTGAACAAGTGCTCGACACGAAAATTCGTCCACAATTATCGTCAGCAGAAAGTATCAGTTACTAGTCATTAGTTCGGGCTAGTAAGATAACATGATATCTATGATCACGCCGTGTTAGAAAAACAACGGATATGGCTCAACTAGGTGGACTTAACAGGATGGTAAATGTTGAATAAGAACACACTTACACGTTAGTGTACTAAACATTATCATTCTTTCTTCCTTCGAGCTTGACAAGGTAAAAGCGACAACCTCACAATTTCGGTGTTCATTTCTACAAGCTCAGCTCTGATTTTATTGTATCGATTTTTCCTTTTCAAGCAAAATATTTTCCTGGAATTTTTTTGGCCTTTTTTTCCGAAGGCTTTACCTTCCAGCTCTTACGCGCATTTGCACTTTATGCTCCTCGCCAATTTCACCTTCGACCACTTTGGCTCCAGACAATTATAAGAAATTATAATTTGGCCAAATCCACACTGTCGAGGGTTGGGCATCTACGGGATGTGCTGTTACGGGACCGTTTACGCAACACTTTACCAAATTACTTTACTTTACTGTGTATTAGTCCGCCGGCTTCTCGATGTGGCTTCAAATTACGGCTATCAACAGTCATTTCGGTTAGGGTGGTAGGAACGAGACAGGTTAGCTTTGATTTACTTATCTGGCCGTGAGCGCGGTTTTGGTGAAAATGACCCTGAGGGCCGTTTTCACCAACCGCGTTGATCCCGTTTAGACTCGATTGACAGTGCCTAACCGGCTCCCACCACAAAAACGAGTTTCACCAGATTAGGTTCAGCTCTAGCCCCGATCAAGCGTTAACCCCCAAAAATAACCAATTAACCAACTCGCCACTACCGTGATCCGTCGAGTATTCTGTTCTATTATTGTGAATAATTTACATAGGTTCTTGAATAATAATAATAATAATAATAATAGTAATAATAATCAAAGATGCTGTTTATACGTGTGCAGATATTTCAGTTGCTTTTCCACTACGATGGTAACCTAATATGTTAGGTTATCGTCATCTCACCCGGCGCTTCAGATGGATATGCGAGCGTTCCGACGACTTCAAAATGTATGAATTTAAATTCTGTTGTGAAATTCTGTTCTGTTGTTGTGTTGAAAACTTTAAGAAAACACTGTAGACGTAATTTCGCCGTGTTAGAAAAACCAAACGCAAATGGCTTACGTTGGTGGATTTAAAAGCAGATGGGAAGGAAATGTTAAATAATAATACACTTTTACACAGAAGTTAGTGTATTCCTTACTCATTTAAGTTCCTTGTTCGTAACCTCACAATTTCGGTTTTTATTATTTATTGTTCATTTTCTAGTACCGATTCCTATTTTCCCTGTCCACACAAAGCATTCTCCTGTACTAATTAAGGCCCCTCACCAGTTTCAGCTTTGGCAGAGGTTAATGCGGCCACTTTGGCTTTTGACGATTATTAGAAATAATAATCTGGTGAAATCTGGGCTGGTCGTGGTGGGAACGAAACCGGCAAGCCTTGATCAGTTGTATCGCGATCAGTGCTGTTTTGGAGATAACGTCCCTAAGTGTCAGTTGTCCTCTGTGTCCCTGGCCACGAGGTCAAGTAAGATGCCGCGTTGTTTTCAATCATTTAGCAATCATTTTTTTGCGAGTCTCAATCTACGAGATGTTTCTACACTTTCTGAATGTAAAACAGCACTCATCAAGTGCTCGCTGCGTCAATTATAAACCAAATCCTGTACACGAATAACTTGTACATTCGCCGCTCGCACGGCGTCAAACGAAACAAAAAACAACTACTTTGTGGCGTCTTCGTATGAAAAACTCGCGAAGTGCCACCTGAAAAGTGACAGTTTCATTCGACTGTTCATTATAACGCCCTTTTCTGTTTTGACGGCGTCGGTGAGTAATGAAAATGAAGAAAAAGGAGGGAGATAAAAAGGGCAAGGGCGAGGGAAGTAGCGCGGGCGAGCGGAGGGGGAGACAAAAAAAGTCCTCATTAGTCCAACTCCAGGCAACAGCTCTCGGTTTACAAAAAGAGACAAACAGCAGCTGTCGAGCTGTGTTTACGCGTTTCGTTGCTCCGCCCTTAACTGAACGGCTTACAGTTCGTTTTTTTTTTCAACTCTTTCACATACCCGTTTTCCGGTTACTAATGAGTGTAAATTGAGCAGAAGTAGAGCGGGAACTAGGTAGCTTTTGACAGAGAGCTAGGAGTTTGAAGTAAAAGAGGACTCGACGAAGAACTGCCTTTTAAAAATAAAAATGCAACAAAATCTACATCTTGCGGAGTGTCACTACCACTTCTGGAAAGGCTATTGAAGTTGAGACCTCGAGGACTCGTTTGCACGACTTGCAACGTAACGTGAGATGCAAAGAGATAGCTTTTGGTACATGCCAACTTACAGGCCAGCAGAGGAACATGATTTGTATATTTCAGTAGAAAATAACGTTTTTGAGAGGTGAGGCATATAGCCAGTGGCTAACTTGGCGTAGTTCATGTTAATAACCCTTTATGTAGTCTATCCTTTCACTCATATCCCCCATATTAACGTACTCTTGCAACACAATTTGATTGTCCAACTGCAGGTCCTCTACCATCTTTTAGATTCTCTTTCCGACCTGACACTGAAAAGCGTAGCGGTTTGCGTCTGGACGACACCGAAGACATACCGAGACGGTCATTCAATCGGAATCTCAGAGGGAAGACACGCCCGTTTTTCCAAAACTCTTACTCTCATCACACTGTCCATGGCTACATTTCTCCCCCATGTATGCTTGGACTGCCGAAGGCGTTTGTTTGATTTGCCGCTAGTTACACTTGCTCCATTATTTCATTTAACGAATCCGTAATTTACTTTCTTTTCGTTCACTGACCTTAAGATCAGTTGGCTTCTCAAAATACATTATTTATTCGTCTTTCCGAGATAAGTCTACGTTCATTTTTACACAGGGTTCTTCCCGCACTTGGCTGAAGAAGGTATTTTCTACCCTCATTAAACTTACGAAGAGTGCAGGAAAACTTTTGTGCGAGTTAAGTAATTGTGTTATTCATGAATTCTTCAAAAACATCAACGCGGTTGAATGAATTACATCGTACAATGAAATTCCGGTCTTGGGGAAAAAAACTTTGAGGAGGTTCACAAAAGATTTATTCTACCTTCTCTCTTGCCGTAAAAATTTTCGTGCATGGTTGTGAAAACTGTTGTTGAACTCTGACCAAAACTTGACACTCTCTTTGAAGTTGTTACAAGGACGATTGGAACCTGCGGTGACAACCGAACAGAACGAGATCTAGCTCATCGGAACGTTGATGCAAAAGTTGAAGTAGGGTGATGGAGCAAAGGCGGGGGGTGTGGTCGCCAATGGCCTCGGGCGTAGGCTTGTTTCGGGCAGAGTGGATCTTCCTGTGGCACCCCATATTATTCAACACGAGAAAGCTTAGAGTAACTAGTAACACAAAGAACATCAGGCCACCAGACACTTTTGGGATTAGATTCCAGGATAACCGAACTACAGAGAGTGTGCTGTGGGGCTCAGCAATGCTGTCGCAAAGTGAAGAGTGAAATGAGACGGGGTTTTGGAAACCTACCTCAACTTTTGAGAGCGTTCACTTTTCGAATCTGGAAATACCCAATTGTGGCGCTCTAGCTGGGAACAATGGAAGAAAGAAGACGATTGATTGGAGATCTATGACGACGGTAAGATGAAACGACAAGAACCAGTAGTCCAAGCAGAGTTGCCTTAGGGAACTCCCCCTCCCACTCTTCCTTTGCATCAGTTTGGTTCGCGCTGAGCCAAACAAGAGTTGCTGGCGGTATGGCAATGTGTTCGAAAAAATCAAATTCAAATAATTGCTTCAATCTGATGATTCTAACAGTGTTAGCAAGTACAAGCACGTACGATGTCTCCTGCTTAGAAACCTAAACTTCAACCACTTTTGTTTGACTTCAGTTTTTTCATACATAAACACGGTGGGACGACGTTCTCCTGATGAGGGTCAGTATGGGTCGTTGGGCACTGCTTTTTTGCCACGAACTTTGTAGTGTCCCAATCAACAGATCTGAGTGTACTTTCCCATTCCGGGGTTCATCATCGACAACAAAGAAATTTGGCAGAACTGGACAATAATTTGACTGATTCAATGAAAGTGCTTTTCTGGCTTAAACTCATTTTTATTAGTCGTGAATACTTCCGGGCCTTCCCGTTTCTGGTTAACTCACATTGTAACGCTCCTGCGAGTAAATAAGCTAAGAAAATCGCTCTCTCCGGAGTTAATTATCTTGAGAGACCGGGCTTAAGGCGTCCCACATGCTCGGCAAGATCGTTGTAGGATATTCCATTCCCTCGAGAGAATTCCCGCTTTTGAAGAACCAAGAATGAGCTCGTTAGAAATAAACTCAATTACAAAAGTGCTCCTGAGTCTATTCAGCAATCAAAGCCTTGGATTGGTTTTGTGACGACGGTTATTAAATTAGTCTGGCGCTAACCAACTTGACGGCTAATTCCATCAATTACTTCTCTTTGTCAGGACACCCTTTGGATCCGTCTGAGCGATAGGAGTCCGGATGAAACTCTGCAGTTAATTCAGCTGTTATTGACTCAGTTCTGAGGATAAATAAAGGATGTCCGAGGATCTTAATTGGTTAATCAATTGAGTATCTCCCGCCTGTTCGGAGAGCACAAGGGCGAGGCGCCATTTCGAGAACTTGATACAGTTTATGTCGGATTGAAGTAAAGATCACATTAGCGGTGTTTCGGTTGGTTAGGGGGTTGGAAACTATGTTCAAAGAGACGAGGGATACAATGTGAGGTTGGAAGTAATTGCTTTTGTTCTATTAGCTTCGAGGTTGATCAACTGTAACCTGTTTCCAACCGCAACAAACTGCATTTTCCACGCCACTAGTTAAAAAAAATTGATAAGGAGCCACCAACCAAGCAAATAACACTGTGATCAACACTCATTGTATCTTTCCATCACTCTACAGGCTCAAGGATCTGTTTACAAATTAATAACTTCAACTTAAGTTTGGAATTGTGAAAATCTCACTTCGTCAAAAAGGCTGTTTAAAATAAGGCGGACTACAACAATTGGGATCTACTGCGCATAAATAGCAGCCATTTGCAAGACCTAAACGCAAGACAGAGGAAGGGGAGATAGAGAGAGAGAGATAGAGAGAGAGAGAGAGAGAGAGAGAGAGAGAGAGAGAGAGCGAGTGTGTGTGTGTGTGTGTGTGTGTGTCTAAGGAATCAGCACAGAGAATGAATGAATGCTTTATTTCACTACCATGGAGAATTAGGGCTCTCTCTTCCATTCACCCTGACTTTCATGTAGTGCTCAAATTATTTATGAATAACACTCGATACTGGGTGGTATTAATTCAAGTCATGGTCAAGACAAAAAGAAAACCCTGCAAATTATTACACAATGGTTTATTATTCACATGAACAGCTTGACCTAGTATTACTGCTCCGAGACCAATCCCATTCAATTCAGCATCGAATACTAGTAAACCATACGAAACATGACCTGACTACAATGGAACTACGGAAACTAAATATTCCCCCGGCGCCAGGCGCCTGTAAATGGGGCTTCCAGTGAACCCGTTGCGAGGCGAGCGGGCGGCGTTGGAAGGCGAGCGGGTGGTTTTAAGGAGATGGGTGGGAGGGAGTGAGTAGTAACGACGAAACGTTGACTTCGGCTGTAGTTCCCGCGTTATATTGCGTTTCGTTAATTTTTTTAACCATTTTTTGCCCATAACAATCATGGGCTTCGTCCGATCAGATTGAGAAGATGGTGGGCACCATTAGATACTAGATGGGATTTTTGTACAAAAGAACGAATTTTTTAGACTTTGTTAAAGGCACAAAACGGCCCGGACGGTTGACAGACATTGCAAATTTGGAATCCCCATCTCTTGAAACGTAAAGTATCAAATTTTGAGGGGGGGTTGTAAAAAATTTTTCGTGACTGAAAACATAGGGTTATTATTCAGAATGAATAATAAACCAATAAGCCAATCGAATACATGACAATACGTCTAAAATATCTACTTTCCTCTATATATACCTTTAACCACAATTGTTAGTTACATTACGTGCGTTCACTCTAAATAAATTACAATCGCGATACACATGCACAGGCATCAACATACACTAAGGTGATATTCCTCCCTTTCCCTACTTAATTTCTAACCCGAGCACTAAACAGATAATAATAATTTAACTTTTCTAACAGACTACGGTATAACAAGTATCGAACCAACCAATGTATTTAATAATTGTATTACCGATAACAAATCGAGAACTGGAAGGCGATGTAGCGATGGGAGGGGGGTAGTTGTCTAAAGATGGAGGCACTGAGAGATATATAGATGGAGGGTGAGAGAGCAAGAGAATGAGAGAGAAAGTTAGAGCAAGGGAGTGAGATAGAGAAAGTGAGAGCAAGAGAGTGTGAGAGAGAGAGAAAGTGAGAGCAAGGGAGTGAGATAGAGAGATCAAGAGAGTGAGAGAGAGAAAGAGAAAGCAAGATAGTGGGATGGAGAAAGTGAGAGCAAGAGAGTGAGAGAGAGTGAGAGAAAGTGAGAGCAAGATATATGGTGAGAGAAGGGGAGAGAGAAATATATAGCTGGAGAGAGAGAGACAGCTAGATATATAGAGAGGGAGAGAGAAGAATGAGAGAGGGAGTGAGAGTACAAGGAGTCAGCAAGAGCTGTAGGAACTGTGGTATAAGCTGTGATCACATGAAGCTCATTCCACACGTTTCCTGGGACGCACTTGTTTCGAAGGATCGGCCCCCCAGCTGTCCTTCCAAAGCATCATCCGTCTGCGTTCAGAGGAAGATGGGAAGCCTGGTGGGGAAGCGAACTTCATTCTCCTGGTCCTTTTCTCGCTTTCCTCACTCGACCACTACGCCCCCAAACATGTCGAACTATCATGACATTTGATGAAATCAGAGCGCTCGGAAATCCTGCGCAAACATTATCGCTATCTTCAAGTAAGTGAGACGAAAATGATCATATTTTCAAACCTTCATCTCAGATTTCGTTTAATGTTCGCACATTTACAGTTTGGCGCGTGGTTTACACATCGCGAAGGGTGAATTCCATTGCGTTATTACTAAATCGTCTATGGGCTGAATGCAAGTTATTGAATATCGTTTCTTACTGAACAGTTACATCATGAGCTGTTGGCTTTTGAAATACGAAGGGAAGTAAAACTGATGGGGAGGGTTCACTGATGAAGTTGAACATGTATCAGAAGTATTGAAGATAATGGCTGACAACCACAACAACAAGCAAGTAACGCGAAATGTGTCCCTTGACTCGTCGCAATCCAAAACTTAAACTGATACAATCAGAAGGTACTCACACTTGTGTCCAGAAGTGATGCATTGTAACTACTGCACTCACCTGCAATACAAAAAAAAATTCATCAAAAATAGTTGACGAAATTCGAATAGTTGTGTGCTGAAGTATCAATAACCGTGTCCTGAGCAGTAACTTCACTGGTATCCAGGCAGCAAACAACGCCACACTGCCATTTGAGTTAACGAGCAAACGATTCAAGTGGGCACCCATACATGCACCAAAAAACGTTATGTTCGTGACATTCCCCCAAATGGTAATGTCAAATTCTTCTGCAATCTGAAAAATTTTGTTTTTTCAGCAGTTTCGAAAAATGTGCGAAACTTAATTCTCATTAACAGAAATCTGACGCATCTGACAATTTCCCTCAGGTCCAAGTCTAATAATCGATTCTCATCAGTCCAGGAAGTAACTAGACGTTACGTTTTAAAGTCTACTGAGTTCGAAAAACACTATTTGAGAAAGAGATGTGTGTTTTCCGCCCTTGCCCTGTAAGCGCCTGCTTGCTCTGCGGTTATCTGGCTGGGTTATTGTACGTATCGTGGCTGCTATTGAATTCATTGATGATCAGATGCGGTGGTGTGATAAGGCGACTCCACACGCCTTTGAAGTTTGCGTCAGCTTTGTATGGTTTGGTTCATGGATGGAACTCAGGCAGTGCCCCAACTCCATCTGGTTTGGAGTGGACTTCAGAGGGACATCCATTAAAAGGATTTCCTGCAGTTTCACGCTATTCGAGTGGCAATAAGGTGTACAAAAAGGGCATTGTAACACCTGGGTGCTCTCTGCGATGCTTATGATAACCAGTTTTGATTAACAAAGTAGTGTACGTGTGTTTGCGTATTCATGCGTGATCAGAATAACAGGTTGCTAGAGCGTTTTCATCTGAGGGCTGGAGAATGTAGAAAGAGCGTCGTTACCAGGTTGCCTCTGGGGAAGGACTGAGGCCTGACATAGTCGCTGTTAGTCCCAATCAGTCTGCAGTGATCTTAGATGTCCAGGTAGTATCAGGCAGCCTGGATCTCAACTTGACATGCGAAGGGGCGCCAATATACCAAGATGGTTGTTCCAACACGCTCATGGGGTGAGGCAGGTAAATCAGCAGCTTTGACCTTATCCTGGCGCAGCGTCTGGTGTGGAACCTATCACCATTCTTTCCTTCCTCCTACCGATTCTTTGACCCTGAGAAATGGCGTAGGGTAGTCTGAACGCCTTCCCTTCTTCCGCAATTATTATGTATTCAGTTGAATATAGTTGAAAAAAAGTGTCTGCGGACGGGATTGAGAGAAAACATAATACCAAACCAAATCTGCCCACGCTTGATATCTAGGCTGCAGGACGCCAAAATACAGGTATGACAGGCATTACCATCTCCAAACTAACTATAGTTATCATGGTTATCAAAGTACTAAACAATTTTTTCTCAAAAGACTAAGAGTAAACTTTTTCTGTCGACAGCTCCAAATCACATAACACCATACAATTGTCATTCGTGGGGGAATGACAAAACAGCACAATATATAACCAAACGTTTCGACGAAAACCGATTTTAGTGCCAACTCGTCTCAAATAGAAGCTTCAAAAAAATAAATTTAGGTTTGGCAAAAGCCACTAAACCCAATGAAATTACATAAAGCTAATGAAAGTTGTGGGGTACATCGCATTTAACGTGTCGTGTGAATGGGATCGCGTGTTTGGATCGCCAGAGTCGTTCTTAAGAAAAAAATTGTAAAAATGATTGATCTTCGACTAGAGCGCGTAGCTCTTCTCTCCATATAGTTGAATGAGCCACCTAAATAATAGTTTATTTTCTCTGAGTAGATAGCAATTTTAATAGCAACAGTAGCTGTAGTTGTAGTGGCACATTGGCTACCTAGTTTACTGCTGTCGTTGCTCCCTGAACGGCTCCAAAAACGGCTATCCGTTTTTGAGAACATTGGAAAAAGCTTCAGTTTTCCTCAAAATGAATAGCAGCTTCATCGCAAGCAGTTCGAGGTATTTGTTGCAAAGTGGGGATTAAAGAGAGGGATATACCATCATCGTTTTTCATCAGATAAGTGTTAAGGGCAGTTCCCAGCAGGGAACTTCAAATGGAAAAAGGACAATAAATTGTTATTTAGCAAGCACGAGAAGAATCACAGACCACTTTCCCAACTAACGTTTTTCGGACTAGTAGGGATTCGGATTAGGTAGTAAGTTCTTATTAACCGAACGATGGGTTTCAAAGATTTTGAAAAAAATTCTTCTTAAAACTATTTCGGATAATAATGACGTTTGTTAACCACATACTGAATCTTAACTCAATCACCTGAAAACACAAACGGTGGATACAGCTTTCGTACATGTACGCAACCACTAGGGACATTTTATGTCTTTTATTTTTGTTTTTAATGATAACTACGTTTGATTGTGCTCGGTTGATGGTCTCGATATAATGGCCGCGTCAATTGCAATTGACATCATCACTTGGCCACTGAGGTTATTAAAACGTGTGACGTTATCAAGCGTTTTATGTTCATAATCAAAAGAGCAGAAATGAACAATGCATGAGTAGGTTGGCGGTTGAGAATTTTCATCGAATGGAATAAGTTTGTAACATTTGTGATGTGTCGGTTGGAAGGTTGAGCGCGAATAACTATCGAGTGAATTGTAAAAGGGACTGAAACACACACTCCGTCATCCAAGTGACACAATGACACCGACTCCAACCAAATTGAAATTGTCAAGTTCTAACGTAAAGCTCGAATGAAACCTCCGGGGGTCAGGATTCGGTTCATTTGATTTTCAAAGTAGACGGAACCAAGTTGGTGGTTAGGGGGGGGGGGGAGTGAGAGAGAGAGAAGTAGAAATGAAATACGAAACTGGGACTGGAATTTTGAGATCGTTAACTCCGCTCCTGATGGTAATGAACCGACTAACTTTAAGCCGCCTCTGAGAAGTAATCGACCCTTTTTCACGTTTGCGATGTCATTTCCACGCGTTTCCTGAGAGTATCATCATTTAGTCGGCTTAGGAATGGAATAATTCATTTCTTCGCCGGACTCCGCGCGCGGATTACGCTACCAAAAGCTCGCCAGAGCTCGCATTTGACCAAATATTACACAACTTTGAGAGACTTTTTAATTATATTCCTTTCGTTGCGACAAGAAGTGAAACACGAGATTAAGGGGTGTTTTATTGTATGAATGTAAACGTATCCGGAGCCGCCACATTTTTTTTGCACTGCACGTATGAATTGAATCATTTCGCAATGCATCTAGCAATTAACTTTGTACTATTTGCAATATATACAAGCTATTCTAGTATGTAAATAAAGATGTAATATGCAGAACGAGTTATACTCAAATATAACGAAACCTTTCCAACAACCATACAATAAAAATCAATTTTTAGAGGCGCTTCATAAACTAAGCGTTATCCAGTACGGTTTCAAGAATTCCCTGAGTACAGAGCATGCTGTACCTAAATTGAGTTCACAGATCGTGATCTGGACACTGGTCTTAAACGCCGGGACATATTTTTACTTTCCTTGGCTCTACAAAGTAGAAAGGAAAGTTATGTAATCGGCTGAAAAAAAAAATTTGAGTTTTCTTCAGATCTTTACGTTTCAGACCCTCCTGAGTCCGAAAAACACTATTTGGGAAAATGGTCTGTGTGTCTGTGTGCATGTGTGTCTGTGAACAATTTTTAAAGAAAACCATCGTATCAAATCAGCTCAAACTTCATATCTCGGCGGCAGGTTACCATGGGACGCCAAAATGAGGATATGAACAAAATCCATCGCAATTTAACTATAGTTATCATAGTGATCAAAACACCAAATATTTTTTTTCTCAAAAACGGCTGTAACGATTTTGATTACATTTTTTACATTGGTAGCTCTCAATATAGCAACTATACCATAAAATTCACATATATGGGAAAATGACGAGAGCAGCACAATAAATTACCAAAACTTTCGACGAAATCGGTTTTAGCGCGGTTTTTAGAGAAAACAACCGTACCAAATCAGCTGAAACGTGATGTCTAGCCTACAGGTTACCATGGGACGCCAAAATAAAGGTATGGGCAAAAGTTCCACCGAAAGTTAACTATAGTCATCATCGTGATCAAAACACCAAATTTTTTTACTCAAAAACGGCTATAACGATTTTGATTAAATTTTTTATATTGATAGCTCTCAATAAGACAATTATACCATATAATTCCCATTCGTGGAAAAATGACGAGAGCAGCACAATAAATTATCAAAATTTTCGACGAAAAGCGTTTTTAGCGCAGTTTTTTCCTTATAAACTCCGCTGGAATTTTGTAGAATGTTAAAAAAAATTGGTATTGTAGTCCAATATAATACCTAAAGGGTGAGTGTTAAAAACGCTCATGAGGTACATGGGGCTCACTCCAGAAATTCCTGAATTTCAACTACTGCCGTTTGGCTTACTACCAGTTCTAACAGTTATTTTCCAATAACTCTGCAAAAGTAATTACTATCGTTCTTCAAAAAATTTATGTTTACAGCCTCATTAATTATCTGTGTACCAGTTGCTCAATAATGGTCCTGAAATGAGTACGAGCAGCACAATAAAATTTGGAACTGTAAGCGCTACCGCTTCCTGCTGCCGTAAAGCGTTGTTTGACCAAGTTCAAATTAACTGAGTGATAATTGATTAAATGGGATTAGCCATGTACAAAGTGAATTGTTGTAGAGCTAAGGAAAGTTGTGTGTTGCAACGCACCAGATATTTAGATTTGGACGGAGCTTTCGACAGTATTTCGTATGGTACGCTGTTTAAAAAAAATGAAAATATGCGGAATCCCACGCCGAATTTTGGAATGGTCAAGGAGCTATCTAAAAGACCGGGAGCAAATAGTTGAAATATAATGTGAGAAGCTCACTTTGGGTCCTTTTCAGGGACGGTCTTGAATCCCCTCCTTTCGCACATGTCGGTTAATGATTTGGGCGATCTCGAACTCCAAGGATCTCTGGTATTGTTTGTAGACGAGGTTTTGTACTTCTCTGGAAACTCATGGCACCACAGTGCTAATTTGAGATTCAACAAGGTTCCTCGATGGTGAATATTGATAAAATAACCCTAAGTACATGACTTTTGCTATGGATTCGGTTATAATTCACGCAGGAGGGTCAAATATCCTACATTGTACTAATTGTATTCAGCCGGAAGAATGTAGTAGCTGTGTCTCAAATGAAAAAAAACCACCAATTTCAGATATTGGAGCGTAATGTTTTATCAACATCTGAAGCGGCGTGAACAGATAGTTACGCTCGCATGAATTTTCCTTAAACAATATGTATTTGTTGTCTAAGGTCAATAAGGAACTTAAAATCGTTAGAAGTGGCATGTTTTGCATTGGTTCACTCTGTTTTGATATACTCCCTATCCATTTTGGGGAGTGCTACACTACATTGCTTCCACTCATCTCTGCATCAAGGAAGCAATAGTCGAAATATTGACGAAAAAATTGATTCCCTAAAAAAGTTACAAATCTTTCGACTCCGCATTGGTTAAAAGTTTGTGGGAGCAAAGAAATTTTATCTCACTGTATTCCAACAAGGTTCAGGAATATCCATAACCTGGTTCCGATGAGTCGAATACTTTCGCTCAAACTTTTTGTAAATTTGCGGCTGTGTCGGTTTTCAATAGCTTCCGACTCCCAGAAACAAAAATCCGCGGAAACACAAATGAAAAATGAGCGTTTGTAGCTGTTTCTACAAAACAAAAACCGTCTCGTTCTGTTTAAAACCGCATTTTATTAAGGAGCTGTAACAAAAGTAGAATTATTATCATGACAGTTTTATATTTGTTTCGTATTCCAATTTAAATTTTTGCCAAATGTTTGTATTACGCTTTTTACTTTCCTTGGCTCAACAAAGTAGACAGGAAAGTTATGTAACCGGCAGAAAAAAAAATTTTGAGTTATCTTCAGATCTTCACGTTTCAGATCCCCTTGAGTCCAGAAAACGATTTTTAGAGAAAACCACCGTACCAAATCAGCTCAAACTTGATATATAACCCGCAGGTTACGATGGAACGCCAAAATAAGGGTATGAGCCAAATCCACTGAAAGTTGAGTATTGTTATCATAGTGATAAAACACCAAAAATTTTTTTTTCTCAAAAACGGCTCTAACGATTTTGATCAAATATTCTACATTGATAGTTCGTAATAAGAGAATCATACCATAAAATTCCCAGTCAAACTTTTTGACGACGACGGTTTTAGCGCGGTTTTTTTCCATATAAACTCCGCTGAAATGTTATTAGAATGTTTAAAAAAATTGGTGTAGTAGTCCAGTTTAATACCTATAGGATGAGTGTTTAAAAACGCCCATATGATATATGAGGGTCACTCCAGAAATTCCTGAATTTCAACTACCGCCGTTTCGCTTACTACCAGTTCTAAAAGTGTTTACCCAATAACTCTGCAAAAGTAATTACTATACTTCTTCAAAAATTCATGTTTACAGCCTCATTAACTCTCTGGGTACTAATTGCTCAATGATGGTCCGGGAATGAGTACGAGCTGCACAATAAATTCTGGAACTGTAAGCGCTACCGCGTCCTGCTGCTGTGAAGTGTTGTTTGACCAAGTTCAGATGAAGTGAGTGATAAATGAATCGATTAAGTAGAAAAAGCCATGTAAAAAGTGAATTGACGTAGGGCTAAGGCAAGCTGTGGGTTGCAACTCACCAGATATTTTTTCATTTATTGGTTAGATGTTTAACGATTTGATCTGTGCGCGATGAGTGGCAGCCGGTTTCACTTTTGATCCCCTAACACGGGCTTCCCCGCCCATATTGGAGAAAAAGTTTCCAGTTTCGTCTCGCAATCGGAGAGTGGCGAAGGACCTTACGACGATCCAACGGAGTGCTTCAACTACGTACAGTGAAATGGCGTACTAGAAGCCCAGGAGGGTACCTATACTCCGAGTATTAAAAAGCTATCTACGGAATAGCACAAGACAGCCCAGGGAGGGTACCAGAAGGATGTCAGGGTCGATCCTTGGGCAGACTGTGAAATATGATGTCATATGATGATAAATGCGATTCTGGGGTGTAACGTGTTTCACGTGTCGGTAGTAATTACTGGCCAGGTACTGAACTCAGTACAGAAAATGTTGGAACGAGTTATGCGACGGGCGAGAGAGTGGGTGTTCAAAGACGGAGCAAGCCCTAGTGACGACCTAAAAAATGGAGACTCTTAACAGCTGTCTGGTAACCATGGAGTCACAAGCAAGGGAAGCAGTTCAATATTTGGGCGTGAAAGTGGATACCAAGTTGTCGTTTGGTTTCCACATCTGAGAAGCAGCAGATGAAGCTACCACAGGTCCTTCCTATCAGCTGGCCAACACCGGAGGGTCGTCGGTTAGCTCCGTCATCTTACATAGGCGGTGGACCAGGCAACTGATTCTAGCGCTTGGTTCATGACGGTGCTCAGCCTGAAGAGGATGGAGCTTGCTCATCTGGGGCCAGTATCTCGCGGGGATGTAGACTGAAGGCAAGAACCTCCCAAACTTGTGGCCAGTATGGTGATGTGTATGAGAATGCCGGCTCGACTTATTAGAATCATAGGATAGCCAACCAGCCTTAGCTATGTGCGCATTAATTTTCATCCCATGCCCATTACAACAACCTGCCACACTTACTAGGTCTCTAGTTAAAACATTAACTGTCTCTCTCAGTTGCCCCAGACGGAACACTCGATTTACTGTCAGACAGTTTTTACGGTTATTTCTGTAAATAATCAATATTTCAATAGGAACCAAAGATATTCCTAATTTTCCTCTTTCTTATTTTTTAATTTTGCACCCAGCACATACTTGAACATTGAATAATGAATGAAAAAGGAACAGTGAATAAGTAACACAGAATCTGAAACATGGATTTACCGACCAACGCGTGAACAAAATAAAGATAATTAACGA
This sequence comes from Pachypeltis micranthus, assembly GCA_020466155.1. Taxonomy (NCBI): domain Eukaryota; kingdom Metazoa; phylum Arthropoda; class Insecta; order Hemiptera; family Miridae; genus Pachypeltis; species Pachypeltis micranthus. The sequence continues at coordinate 27,580,896 of CM035774.1, read as the reverse complement.
CAGAAAAGCAGTAAGACTGCGTCTGATTTTATCAACTCCTAGCCACCCTCCATTCTCTTCTTCTCCACAAAGAACCCAATCTCTTCCAACAAATCTCATGACTGACTGAGAACTCCTGAAACACCTGTTACTGACGCGTTACCTATAACATTGACTAGTATCGGAAATGGAATCATTTAAATACCATACAGCATTTTTTTATCATATTTTTCAAGTGGGACTGTGCCGTTTCCTTCTCATATAAGGTGAAAAAACTTCTGAATCAAAACTATCAAGTTTCCTGAAATTGGTGAAGTCTTCTTTACGAAGTTCCATTACGTGAAGTTGAATACTAGTGATTGTTTTGTATGTTGAGACGAATCCATAAAAGTTCTTAATGTTTTGTTCAAACTTCGTTCAATAAAATGAAGGTCGTTCGAGGAGTCAATGTCAGGCCACGAGCTAGTCGCAAAGCGAAATAACGCAAGAAGTTGATGTATTTCGATGAGATCCGTTGCGACCGTGTGGGAAGGGCTGTAATCACCTCTCACTCTCCGACAAACTTCCCGAAACCTCTGTAGTAAAACAGTGGGTTTGGGAATGTAGAGAAATCCCGAGAGGGAAGTTAGAGGTTCCGAGCCCAAGGCGAACAAACGAGACGAAAGGGGAACAGCGGGAGGCGGGAATCATCTGTCAATGCGGGATTCCGCGGCCCATCTGCCGCAGACATCGATATATGTGTGTGGTCTGTGGGTGGGTCAGCTCTGGGAATGGGGAACCAGGCGGGTGACTGAGTGCTCCGGCCCACTGGAGGGAAACCGTTCTAAATGATTCCTGGCGAGGGGAAATAACGAGGCTTCGGAATGAAGGATTTTGGGAAGAGGGAGGAGCTCCTAATGCGGTGCAGATCGAGTGTCTTTCATTTACTCGCCGATGAAAATGAAACTAGTCTAGGTCACTCTTAGGTTTATTATTTGATGGGAACTTAGAACCTAAATCAATCACCAAAAACCTAAACCCTTCGATTCATGCCAACTGGAAAAATTGAACTAAAAATTGTGCTCCTCTTGACGCCTAAGGTGAGAAATATCTTTCCTAAAATTCAACGTTCTCAATATGTGATGCTATTCAGGCATGGTTTGAACAAAGTTCTTTCCACACCGATCTGCACACGAGTCACATTTCCCGCCCCAGTTGTCGGAGCAGCGAAAAATGTGTAGTGGATTGTTAATTAGCCGTCCTCTGTTGATCTTCAGGCAGATTGTCAAATTTGAGTTGGTGCGCTCCAACCGTGTCCACACACGCACACAAAACATTTTCTCAAATAACGTTTTTGCACTTATTTCGGAAGTGAGGCGGTAAAATTGCATTTTCCCGACCGTAGGGTTCACATGAGCTGTACGCCAAGACAGTTTAACACAACAGCTCACGATAACATTAGAAGTCGATCGACCTAACGTAAACAAGCAACGGTAACGGGTGAAATCGGGTAAATACTGGAAACTGAAATGCGCGCGAAATGCGACGAAATCATGGCGTCACACCAAATGTAAACGCAAAAATAGTACTCATATTTGTTTTTAGATGTTCAAAAATTGAGGGGGAGGCCGAATTTTGATTTGTCAATTCGCGCGAAGACACCGTCACCCCCCACAATTTTAATTCACTGTCGTAATCACAATCGCTATATCTTCTGGCAGGCCCCACAATCCATAGAAAAGGAGACAAGTAGAACGTCGCACAAACTCAGGCGACTAAGGCTGAACGACGGCCCTGTACGCACAAAACGTTCGAAGTTGTGGCCACCCTTATGACACCTCAATTCAAACTCGTCTTACTACGACGTCTCTCACACAATTTCCGCAGTCAGGACATAAATACATGCGAGGGATTAAACCGACATCGATTGATAAATCGAACCATTTAAAACTTCTTGCCAAAACAATCGTGTACGACAAATAAATCGAAGAGGGCAGTGGGGAAGGCACGCTGCACCATCCGCCAGCTAGCAGTTGTCCAGCAGGAGTCACGAGTAGCCTGCTTTCACCCGTCCCGGGACATGCCCGCAACTGAACAGTGCCGATGCGCTCATTCGAGCCTGAGCTGATTGTTACATCATGACTACAGTGGCCGACAACCTTCATCCATTCTTTCCAGCGTAGTTTGTGCTGACGCGAACGCTGAGCCGCTACTTTGAGGATCTCCGACCCAGGATGGTGCGGGTGTATATATAGCTGCTCACCAAGCACAATTTGGTTGTTGATAATCTGCAATGGCTGAGGCAACCTATGACACGTTGGAAGAACCGTGCATAGATGTCACAACTGTGTCTCAACCAGGATCAATGCAGAGCGATTGACCGGTTATTGACTTTGCCATTGCAGACGAAAACATTAACGATCCCGCACCAAAAAATGCTGACTGGCCCCGATTTTCTAGGATACGGGAAAGGTAAATTACGTGCTGCAGACATCAACCTAATAGTGTACAGGGCGATAAAAGCTCCTCCTGGTGGACTGACGAACCTACTCCCCTGAAGTGTTGATAGAACCTAAAGAATATACTAGCCAACTCGTGAGCCGCACTTCAAATCGCCTTCATCCAGAAGAAGGGCATCCACCGCGCCACCAAACGACAAGGCTGTCGAAATTTTGTGAAAGCGGATAGCTCTCAGAACCCCACTGGCAAGAATTACCGTGTGCTTTACTTCCATAAGTCTGGATTTGGTGGATGCTGTGCCAGTGGTCTCTTCCTTGACGGTCGACAGATTCAACTATTTCATGAGAGTTCATAAATAGTCATATTGATAAGGAATATACCTCTAAGTACAAACTAGGAGGAACACGTTGGTGGCACCTCGAGAACTAACGAGGAAGCAATGGATGATTCCATATTCGGGCCGTTTAATTCCACGTCCTCAAGTTCTACGGTTCATGCCAAGTTCATTTCGACTTTAAAACGACGGTTCGCTAGTCGGGGAACAGTTGAGAGGGAACACTGAATGAGCGAACTCTACTCTGGACAGTGCAATTCACAACAGTTAATATGGTTCATAACGTGTTTGTTCAGTCATTCTCTCTCAACCGTATTAACAAGCAATCATATGACTTTTTAATGATTTCTTTGAACAAAGAGAAGACATTGAAATTTTACGCTTTGAAGAACCCCTCCCGGCAAACGGTTGAGCCGATTAAGCAGCTAACTCTCCTCCCTATTTCGCGGAGCTGAGGTAGGTAAAAAGGCATCAGGCTCCGCCGAAACGACCCGAGTTTTACAAGTTGTAAAACAGCCAAAGTCGTTAGTACACTCGTTTCTATCACATAAATCCCGTTGTTCCAACGAAACTGTTCCAAACGCAACTGGCGCCGCGGATTTTTCAAAAGGCACGACTCGTAAATGCGGGCGCCGCCCAAAACCAGTGCGGCAATTCAACTATCAAAATAAAGGGAAAGGGCGATAACGGAACCGTCGTTGGGAGAAGGAGCGATAGGAGCCGAGCGCTGGGGCCGATCCTGCTACGCCCAGCCGGGCTTCTCTCTCGCCAGCCGCAAGCCCATAATTCAACATCGATAGCCGACCAAGAGGAAATTAAACCGACATAAATTCCGTGCGAAACAGGCCCTGGTGTTCACCTGCCGTCGTCGCTGCCGCGTTTATCGGAGCAATACGTTCACTACCCGTTCCTGAAGGTTTCAGCCACCTCTGATCCATTTCAATGCCCACTTTGGTTCAATAATTTGGATTGGATATCGCAAATGCCCGATTATCAGGGATAAAGTTTTTCGAGTCACGGAAAGCCCCAAGCGAAATCTTCATAACCGTACACCATCCCACTGAATTGTCATTTGGGTGGTTGACCTGCATGAACTGGTACCCTCAACCCAGAAACGTCGACGGTTAAGATTTTTAGAAGTTGAGATTATTACGTCTAACAGAGCGGCAGAGCCGTGTCCTCCCCGACTGCCCCTGGTCTGGGACTGCACGTGCACGAGCGTCAGCAAACAGGATGTGCGTTTCCAAAGCCGCCATCCAAATTGGCATCAACTAATTTGACCTGGCTCATTAATTTACTCCCGCGGTTAGCGTGTGCGATTCTCGATTTTTTTGTTAAAATGCTTTAAGATCGTGACGAACGACAATATTTGGTCATTGGGTATTTTTATGTACAATGAGACACCATCTAATATTGGATGATCACTATGATAATTATAGTTATTTTGGACTTATATCGGTCATGCCCTCAGGTTGGCGTGCTTTTGTTATGGGCCCTCTCTTTGGCACCCTGGATTAGTTGGATATTTGACATCACTGGCCCTAACCGAAAGTCAGTTTTTCCTCGTGCACCGACTCCCTTTGTTGTACGTGTCCCACTCTTCAGTTATTTCCGATTGGCAACGGATTTCCCGTTCTTCTGGACTTTCCCAAATATTCATTCCCCCTCCCCACAATGTACATTCCTCTCCACAACAGACATCTCCTCCCAAAATGATTCATCTACGATTTCTCGTGAAATTTGGACGTCTCCCAGTTCTCCCAACAATTCGTCTCTCAGCTCACGGTACTCACAACTCAACTCCCTCTCCACTCAGTGTCTAACAACCAGTTCACGTGTATTTAGAACCACTTATTTGTGTTTATATACTCATACTCGAACAGATAAAGCTTTTCTGTCAAGTTTAATACAATTCTCGCTCACGCTCACCACTTCCATTTATTTCTTAGTTTCAAGCTCTCCCATCCGTGTGCCCAACACACGCTAAGCACGTCTCTCAATTCGGTTTACCGTAAAAGAAACAGACACACACGTGGACCATTTTACTTGAAGACACTCTACAGACTCAGCAGCGCTTGACGTGTATGATCTGACGTAAAATGAGAAGATAGTTCTATGCCGATTCTTTTCGTATTGCAGGAAATGTCAAATTCGCATAATCGCCATCCTAAGTTATAATTTCGGTTTCGTCTCATTCATCAATCTCCCTGTGAACTCGGTTCAGCCTACACAACATGATCGGATGTGACACCGGTTTGATATAACTTGTAAACAATATCGCGTAAGTCCCCTATTTGCAACGTTCCTTCCGATATTTGAAACTGGCAGCTTTATCATGAACAGCGATGGATTAGTTGATAGCCGTTTAAGCTCAACAAAGCCAAGACTCGGAGCTCGCCTAGTTCGACGTAATTTCCTCCGGGGAAATCCCTTTCCTACCTCGGCGGCGTATTTGCCGGCTTCGTTCGATTCCTCGGGGGGTGTGACGGTTTCACTCTTGCGAAGCGGATTAAACCCCGTGAAAGGATGTTTCGGCTCGACACGGCCCCAGCGGTGGTTAGTTATCGATGCTGCAATTCTCGACAAGTGATGCGCGGAGTCTCTGGAGGTTGTCGAGAGCTTTTAACCTATTGCCGTTGCTCCGACTAACTGAAGAGCTGAAACTTAAAGTTGGTTGGACACACAAAATGCCTTGGAGTTGCGAATTACATACCGAAAAATTTAAGAGAATTTTACGAAACTCAAGCGTTTTATCCCTCCTTCTACCAGCTGTAAGGGAGTATTTACCTGGTCCAGTACAATAAACCTGGATACGCGTGAAAGTTCAATGCGAACATCGAATGCTCAGTATGTATGAATACGCAATGACAATCTACAGTTCCAACGATTTTAGTAGGGCTCTCTTGGCGACAAACATTTTGAAATCCTAGTCGCACTATAAAACGATGATTTTTGTTGTTATATGCATAAAGATGAGCTGCAACCTTTTAACCGGCCATTCACTCTTATCTCAAGCCTCTTAGAGTGGCTTCACAAATAGTTATGCGTAATTCCTTTCATTCTCGGTTTGCTTTGGTTTTTCGGAAGTCAACATTCATTTCTATCGTGCTTTCTCCCGTTCGTGAGCTTCCCAAAACCATATTTACCCCAAACTCTCTCCCTACAAGCCTTGTTTGAGGTAGTATCACCCAACTATCACCTCAGTACGTTAACTCACACAGACCTGCTAAAAAGTACTCGTCTCTTAGCTACGCACTCTCAAATTCATACGAAATACACGTTGCACGTGATACTAAAAATATTGTCCACAGACTCCTTGTGTGTTTTCCTATCAATTAGTGTCACAAGAGGAGTATTTGGAATCACTCGACGATATGCGTATATGTGTTCCTGCTTCAGCACGATGGCCTGTGGCCAGTGCGATTCTTTGGTTAATTGCTTCCTCTCGGAGCAACCCCAGGACCAAACCTGCCAGCGGGCCTTGGCACAACGCCAGGACATTGGTCTTTGCATGGCGGCGCAATCCAAATGACTGCACAATGAGCAGAAACACCACCTGGCGACTTGGATGTGGTGACGCCTTCCATGATGATCCTACTAGGGCCTGTACGTAGGCGGTCAGAGCAGATACCTTCTTTTGAGAGGAAGCAATATCCTCCATGGGCCTTCATGTCGGACAGAAGCTCCCCCACTCTCCCCCTGATACTTGGCCACAGCCATCAGCCATGCGTGTAGACAGCAGAGAGCTCCAGCCTTATTTTCCAGAACGATCCCATAATGAGCCCTCTGGTATTTTTGAGCAGGAATTGTGCAGGTCCGAGGTTGTTGGCACGAACTGCTACAGCCAGATCGTCGACATAGGTTATCGGCGAGTAGCCAGTATCTGAGAGGAGATGGAGCATTGGGTTAGGAGGACTGTCAACAGTAACGTCGACAGTATCGCGCCTCCTGCAAGTTCACTGTTACCAACTGCAGCAGTGGAAGTAGAAGACATGCACTAGAACCATCACAACCTGCCCAATCTCATCGATCGATTGGCTGGGATCGATGGAAACTAGATTTGTCCACTCTGCCAAGTAAACGCTCCAGCCTGAATCAATCGTCAGCTACGTGAGTTCAGCAAACAAGTTCTGGGTGGTCACGCAATTAGTTTCCACAGAACATCAGAATGTGAAGGCACAAAGTGGAGTGGCAGATTCAGCTCGCAGTTCTATGATGGTTCCATGCCATGAGAGGAGTATCGAAACCATTATGAAGTTGTTTATTAACTAATGAATGGAACTAGCGAACGAAAGACCGTAGTTCTGTGACGCCAGTGCGCGGCTCGCGTGCTAGCCGATCCATTCAGAACGACGTCCAATTTTATATGACTCAGCTACCATCTCAATGACAGGGAAAAGATGAAGATATCTTCTTAACCATTGGTCGAGAAGTCGAGACATTCGCTCGAAGGGCAACCCCTGAAGCTTTTAGTGAGTTAAAACGAGCAGCAGCAGTTTTGCAGGAGTTGCCAATGCCAAGTACGAGAATTGGTCACGTTGCGCACTCCAAAGTCCTTGCCAGCTACCTCAGGTCTTGCACTTCAGAGTGTTGTATCCGGGATTTTTCTGAAGAAAAAAAGGGCTAAATCCCTACTTCGACGGCCGAGAAGAAGGTGGGGAATATTTTAAGGAAGTCGACAGTTGTTTGTTTTCTTTAATCATGTTGCTATCAACACTCATTCGCGGCCTGTTTTCATCGAACTATTAGGTTCTTGACTCATAAAACGTTTTGCCTACCGAGGCCTTGTGTTTTCTCATCAATTTTCTCGTCTCTTCTATTTTAATTGGCTCAAACTACTCAAAAGTAGCTGTAATAGCACTATTCTACACTATGATCCAGTTCACGTTATTCATGTGAGTATCAAATTCTTCCTTGTCCTGTCCTTAACGTAGCATAAACCAAACGTTTGGGTGCTGTATTTAGCAGGTGTGAATATACGTGCAAAATTGATGACCCGTGTGGATAGGATTTGACGTCGTAATTCAGGGCTCATCTGTGATCGATAACCTCGTCGACGGGCTGTTACAAGAATAGGGCATTTTAAAATGATGATGGTGTCAGTGCATGAATACACTCATTGTCAAGCGTTCGTTATAACGAGAACGGGGAAGCGCCACATTGTGGTCAAACAATGAGAAAAAATCGCTTTCATACTTCATATTTTTCCCCCCAGAATAATGCAGAATTTAATCATTTAATTTCATCAACGTATTAAAAAGCCGCGTACGCTGTTCTTTTGTATCGCAAGAGCGACGGGCCCAAGAAATAGAGAAAATCTCGTATCTTTCCCTTGTCATCTAGACCCACCCCAGGCCTTTCGTCTTTTTTACGCGCGTGTTGTCCCTTTTAGTTATCCACTTCACACACGTCGTATCGTTCGATTGATGGAACGTGCAGGTTCAAACTAAGGAGGAGTTTCACGATCCCGCACATTGCAAGTATTGCGATTGCAGTAGGGTCGCTAATTAGATATAAGCACGTTATATCCACATCGCATGTTTGCATAATTGAACCTTCTTCCACCCTCCAGAAGACGATATACCCGACCTTGCTGGGCAAGCAAGTCCTGGAACGCCACGGATCCTCAAGAGCTGAGGGCACAGCTATACTGCCCACTCAAAGTCAGAAACTCCTACTTTGGGCGGGAAAGTGCTATGTCTTCTTGTCAAGGCGTGTGGCATTTCAGGGTGGTCCCTAGTGGTTTCATCCTCATTGTATATGTTCGGCGCAGGTCGAATTAGTTGGGATACTGAACTCGGGCCAACTATTTCTGACATAAAGCCCTTTGTCTGTAGCTGTAGGAAAGTCCAGCCTGCCTATCAGTTATTTCCTAAGCTTACAATGAGTTTTTTCCCTTTCTGAACTTCCCTAAATATCCTCTTCCCACCCTTCAATTTATTTCCTTTCCAAAACATTCATCCATCTCTCAGTTCTGGCGATAAACACACAGCTCTTTGGCTACTTATTGGAACCCTCTCACCTTCCCCTCACAACCAGTTTATGTATTCAGAGCCCTCTCGTACGCGCTTAAATATTCACTCATATCCTATTATAGCTCTTCTGTCAAAGCGTGATACAGTCCTCACTCAAGCTCACCACGTTCTTTTTTACTTTCCTCGCTCTACGGAGTGGAAAGGAAAGTTATGTAATCGGCTGAAAAAAGTTTTTTGAGTTTTCTTCAGATCTTTACGTTTCAGACCCCCCTGAGTCCGAAAAACACTACTTGGGAAAATGGTCTGTGTGTGTGTGTGTGTGTGTACGATTTTTAGAGAAAACAACCGTACCAAATCAGCTGAAACATGATGTCTAGCCTACCGGTTACCATGGGACGCCAAAATAAGGGTATGGACGAAATCTACCGAAAGTTAACTATAGTTACCATAGTGATCAAAACACCAAATTTTTTTCTCAAAAACGGCTCTAACGATTTTGATTAAATTTTTTATATAGATAGGTCTTAATAATACAATCAAACCATAAAATTCCCATTTGTGGGAAAATGACGAGAGCAGCACAATAAATTATCAAAATTTTCGACGAAAAGCGTTTTTAGCGCAGTTTTTTTCTTATAAACTCCGCTGGAATTTTTGTAGAATGTTAAAATAAATTAGTATTGGAGTCCAATCCAATACCTAAAGATTCAGTGTTTAAAAACGCTCATGAGATACATGGAGCTCACTCCAGAAATTCCTGAATTTCAACTTTTGCCGTTTCGCTTACTACCAGTTCTAAACTTTTTACCCAATAACTCTGCAAAAGTAATTACTATCCTTCTCAAAAAAATTTGTGCTTACAGCCTCATTAATTATCTGTGTACCAATTGCTCAATACTGGTGTTGCAATGAGTACGAACAACACAATAAAATCTGGAACTGTAAGCGCTACCGCTTCCTGCTGCCGTAAAGCGTTGTTTGACCAAGTTCAAATTAACTGAGTGATAATTGATTAAATGGAATTAACCATGTACAAAGTGAATTGACGTAGAGCTAAGGAAGGTTGTGTGTTGCAACGCACCAGATATTTTATTTCTCATACTCCAATCAAGCTCCCCCTCTCGTGCACCAAATAACTGTGTCACAACTGAAAAGATAATTCGGTCGAAGAGTAGCAAAGCCCACTCTTGAATCACACTGAGTGGCATCTAATCAAGTGTTTTCAACTCGAGGCGTATCTCAAGTTATGTGATTAAAAACTATGTTAGTGGGCTGATTTTGGTTCTTTAGTATTTTGAAGTCGTGCGGAGAAACACATCATATTCGTCAGGAAAGCAAATATCATTGTACTGACGCATTTATATTACAGACATTTCAGCAGAGTGGATAGTCGTTTCCCACGGAGGTAGTAAGGAAAAAATTACTTTCGGAAGGCAGGAACGGCGTGACTTCGTGGAATATACAGTTCCGGGCCAAAGTTCCATGAATAAACAAAATCAGGGTGCAGAGCGATTTGTTGGAATAGGCCGGAACCGACGTAACGACTACTTTTCAAAACGCCGCCCTTCCAATCATTTTTGGATGTAAGTACCAGGATCGATACGCTCTTAGCGTCTAAAATATACGGCGGTGAGCTTGGAACCCCTTTTATTTGTTTCCAAGTGCCGTTACTCCTTGAAAACCATCTGGATTCCAGTAGATCGTAAAATCCGGCCAACTTTGACGGTTTCAGTCTAAAACGTTCAAGTTGGCAACTGCCTAGCGCGGTCGCGGAGGGGCCGTAAAACTACGGTGATTGAACCTTTGGATGGCGTCAACCCATTGCAGTTTTTATGGGCTCTATGGATGTCTCTAGTATTTACTGTTCTTCGATGTTTTCCGAAGTGTCCACCGTTTCGAAGGGTCCCGATTGTAAAAAGTTTCAATGCTCGACCAAATCTCAGCCAGCGTTTTACTTGAAGAGCTAAGAGGTCATAACTGAGACGCAATTGGGTCAGGCGGAATTGGAACGCCATCGATACAAGCAGACGGTGACCAGGGGTTTCATGTGGCAGAAGGTGCTGCGCAATTCAATCAACTATATGTAATCGTAGTTATTGTTGAATCACAGCACAAGTTACGGATCAACCCCGGTAGACAGAAATTATTAGCAGAGAAGTGATAAGTAGCGATACACATGGATCTAAAGTCCGGGAGGGCACAATCTCTGGGGTGTAGATAAGTAACTCAGGGAGGAGTGAGACATACATTTCCCTGGGGTCCACTCCAACGGGTATCATCGCTGGGGCCGGCATAATGCACGAAAAAGGGTACACCAATAAAACCATTGAACTTACTGATAGTCATGCATCTTGCAAAGTGCTGAACAATTACTGGACATCAAAACTGGCGAGGTAATCCAGGATGTGGCTCAACTCTTCAGAAAACTCTAAAAGAATCTCATTGCATTCCTTGGCATAAGGGATGACTGGTAGTGGTAGAGCAAATCATCTGGTGAAACGCGATTTGTCTACTATATCTACTGAATCATTTCCCCACTGGTCAAGGGGACAGTGAGAGCGACCATCTCAATTTCAGTTGTACACACACTTCTTTAAAAGTTTTAGTATTAAGGTAACTTGAGAAAGACAACGCAGTCGGTAACGTGACGATCACGCTGATAGTCCTTCCCCTCCCTCTCACCAGATAGTACTGAGACCAGCCCATTCCATACTGAACGGCAGTGGTCACAATTAAATTCCTTCTCCCCGAGCCTTCCAGCTTTTGATCTGCTGGGTAATGTCTTATTGTCTTACGAAGTCCTGAAAAAGCGTCATGGCCTAAAGATTCGTGGGGGATGTTTGAGGCAGCAGTCAGCAGCCCCCGTTTTCCCGAACGAGAACTTGCGAAAATCTCTCTTTCTAAATTTTAATGTCAATTACTGTAAAACAGTAGTCTGGGCATTGTATCACTCAACTTTAACGTTGCCAAGCCGTTGGGAAAGTACGCCACGATCAATCATAAAAATTCTCGCCTTAGAGATCTGCACACGAAATATACTGGCAAAGAGACTCTCGTGGGTAAGCGTATATATATTTTCAAACTATCTGGCTGCCCTAGCGGCCATCTCGGCCCACACCTTCATATCCAAGCTGACATAGGAATGTCTTCTTGCGCTCAAATGAGTTATTTTGCTGCCGGCTGATAAATGGCACGAGAGCAGTGAAAAGACAAGCTGCCTTGCGAAAGTAGGAACAGAACCCCTACCCATTGATATGAACCTCACATAGCAGCGACGTGGCAGGTGACCGGACTAAGACGGGCGAAAACTCAGGAGGGAATGAATAATCCCTAACTAGCTTCCTCACCAGGCGCTGCCCACTTAGATATCACTGCAATAAAATGGGCAAAGCAGAGACAGTTGAATGCAGCGAGGAGGATCTCGACATCTTAAGCGAGTGCTCCGTTCTAGCAGCCAGGCGTTTCGAACATTTTTCCCAGGAGTTCATTGAACCCCAGCACCATAGCGGAGTCTGCGGCCTAAGACATATTCAGCTTGTTAAAAGGGTATGTTTGAGGTAAGGAACATCGTCACAATAAATCCAATGTGAGGCCGCAGTGACGAAGAAACTGCCGAGTGCCTACAGGTCAAAAATAAAACGTGAAGTGCAAACTAACTAATGATAATATAAACGTCTCATGATGACTTGGCATTGTTGAAATAATTTGATTTGCTGTTTGGTGATAACACAATCTCTATGCTGTTTTTTGTATGCAGTTATTAATGCTGCCTTGTATAGAAACTAACAATCTCAGAAAATGATACGTAGCTATTCAAAAATATTGATAAAACATGGTTTCTCCATTCAATAGATTACCACCCTGAGTTTTTAGAGAACACTCTGATCATACAAGCGAAGGTAGGCTCCGTTCAAATACACATTTTCTTCATTCGATGAGTTACTGTGGTGCTTTGGTTCATTTTCCCACAGTCAAAAATTTGATAGTGTTATAGTGTCATTCGTAACTAGGGTCATAAGGTAGGTTAAGATAGGCTAGGTTCTGCTATGTGGGAGGAATATCGAGAACTCCCCTACTTAGGCTTACAGTTGAGCTGTGATAAGGGTAGGGTTATATGGGGTTATGTCAGGTCTAGTTAGTGGTGAATGAGTGAGACTGCGTTTGCGAGTCAGGCTGGTAGGTGGCGAGTCAGGCTGGTAGGCGGCGCCCAGGTATCCTTGGGAGTGTAACTCACTTCTGGGGCTCTTGGAGCGGCATTTATAGGTTATTCATTTTGTCGCCCATAAAGGTTTGTGTTGATTAACTTAATGTCATTGCCTTCTGTTATGTTTATAGGGACTGTCTAGATCCCCCAGCCAATAAGAAAACACTGGAAAATGAACGTGAAGGGGCTCAAGGCCAGTTCAACGGGCAGGTGTGTCGAGGCCCTCAATCTGACCAGTTGCAGGGGGCAGCTGGACTGGAGGGGACCTGGGTGCCTTCAGCGAGGGAGGGCAAATCCAAACCCTTCCGAAGAGGAGGTACCCGAAGTGACGAGTTTGCACGTAAGTCCACGTAAGGGCTTGCGATCGTTCTAGCCTGGAGGGATGTTACTCCCAAAATGGAGCCGCAGGGTACATAGTCGACAGAGCCTATGCACCTCGGACAAGCCTACGCACTTACATGCCTGTGCAGAATGTTAGGGTAAAAGTGGAGAAATCCACCGATTCCTGAGCAACCCAGATGGGGCCATGCAGATATTGCAGCGGTTGAGGGTTGGCGGGGAGTAAGGTTACGTTCAAGTCCCTCCTCTCTATTTTTGAGGCAGGTTAGGGCAGAAAGGCTAGTGCTGCTTCCCGTCATCCCTAAACTGTTACAATAAATACAACCAAAATCGTTTTGGCCGTTTTTGAACAAAAAAAGTATTTGATATCTTGGCTCGTCTGATGATTAGCTTCGTTTTAGGGAATAAATGTTCCACTCGACTACATAACTTTCCTTCCTACCTCCTGCGAAAGGAGGTAAAAAAAAGTCCTAGTATTGATTCCGGGCCCCACTTCCCTCTCACCCATTCACCACTACCGAAGAGCTCTCGCTGAAGTGAGGCCCATCTTTGTTTTTCTTCCGTTCAATGGGTCCGTCTTTTACTGTTCCAAGCCCTTTTGAAGGGAGTAAAATGCATCTTTCGGCTGGAGTAAAGCAGAACGCAGAAGATGAAAGATTCCGAGCAACGTCACCCCTTCAGAAACGACAACCCCCTTCGCGAAAGGACGATATTTTTCATGGCTTCCTCCACTCTAACCAAACCATGACATGACCCCCGTCCCTCGTCCCATCTTTTCAACTCCATCCAGTATCTCTTATATAAATAATACGAAACTCTTCATTCACGACGAAAACAGAGCCATTATGTGGAACCAGTTAAAGCCCTTTTCTCGGGTGCGAGGAATTAGGGTATCAGAGCGGCAGAATGATGAGTCCCATTAATTTTACCAGCCGGGGCTCTCCGACGACTAAGTTACGTCTGATAAACACTGGAAACAAAAGCGAGTTGCTCGGGAAAGGGGACGATGGAGGATGTTAAAGGGGTTTGAAATGCCCCGGAGGGGGGGGGGGGCAGAAAGAACTGGGGCATTGAGTAGGGATAGCCGGAGGAAAGTACTCTTGATCTCGAATGACTTGGTGAGCGTGTTTATGGTTGTGGAACCCGATCCTTTAACGTGGGCCACCACAGCCATTTATTGTTCTTCTCTCTTATATGCTGGAGCCAAATATTATTGCGTCATTGCCGCTCGTAACAACCACCAAGTAGGTATAAACCAACCTCATTTTAGAGCTTTCAGGCCATCAGTGTCCCATCTGCGCCAACTTCTTTCTTCTTTTTCCGTTATAACTCCGGCCTTATTTTTTCAGTCACAACAACTCATTTTCCAGGCTCCTATTAATTTATCTGCGAGATCTTTTCGTGGAGGTCAGACCCAATATGGCTTACGTATTCTTTAAATTCTCGAACACCGTCATCAAAATTAGGATATGACATACTGAACAGCGATATCATAACTGACATTGTTATTAATGAAATAACTTCCATCTGAACCGTACGTTGATTTTCAACAGCTTAACAGTTTTATAATTTCATAGCTAAGAGACAAAAGAATGGAAACCTTAGAAAGAGACACTTTTGGCGTCAAGTACCCATCATTCGTCAACACATTTGAAAATTCATTTTGAACTGCTGAACATAGATATTGGTCACATCGTGGATGGACTGTTCCCCAGACACCTTATTCGGGTCGCCAAGGCTGAGCACCTCAAGGCTCGCATCATCGTCTTGTTAGCCGAGAACGAACAAGGAAGGCACAATGGGAAGAGCGGAAAGGAACAGGTGAAATTTCGGTAAAAGACCTGAATGATGAAGTCGAGACCGTCTAGACTCTAGAGCGCCTCCTCAGGACTTGACACAAACCTCGAGATCTCTCTTAGAGATAACTTGAAGCGAGCGATGTAACTCTTAGGGTCACATAGGAGCTCATTGGCTTCCTCACTTGGCCGAAAGCCTTATGACGATGCACAGAATGAACACTCGCCCCTTCACCTGTTTCGAGGTCGTTCGGCCTCCATATTTGGCAAGCCAGCAGGTAAGGGTGCCACGATGACGACGGCGCTTGGCTGCCTCACCTCGAACTCGAGCAAAAGCTGTCGGAGTGTGACCTGACACAAATAGCATTTCTTACCTTGTGGTGGGCCGTCGTAGTTATCCCCATAAACTTAATGACAACATGGATAGAAGACCTACACACGCCCACAGGGCAAGTAGGGTACAGTTCTCAGGAGAAATGAAGGAAAATTGTGACCCTTTAAAGGTGGCGGGGGTAAAACGAGAGTGACCGCAGAGTATAGCAATTGATTGACGACTACAGCACCAAAGTAGATTCCCACTTCCATAAATTCTTCAAAGCACCAGAAGCACTGAGGATTTATGACGTACCCACGTCAGCTCGCCAAGTCCATGACCTCAAGTTGCCTTGCAGTGCAACATTCAACTCACAAGGGCAGTGCTTAGGTGGATGAAAATATATCTTACTGATTCAGACTTCAGAGATAAGACACGGATTTAAGTCCGCTCCTGAACCTTCCAAACTGTCGTGCAGAGTCGAGAGTCATATCTAAGTGGTGGCACGTCTCAGGATGGATTCTCAGAAAGGTGAAGATAATTCAACACTCCCATTGCAGAGAGGAGTGGAGGCTGACTTGAATTGTGCTCAACACGACTGAAATCTGAGCGGTTGGCAGATTCAGCCCTGCATTTACATTATCAGTGAGCGATCAATAATTATGATCACTATGACAGCATCGATAATATTCCACATAATTAACCTTCAACGGTATGTTGTGAGCAGATCGGGAGTCTAATGGAATATTCAAAATGGCATATTGCGAAGGAAATAACGGGCCACGTTGGCAGAACGTACTAAATTGCGAAACCCTTTATCGCCGAGGAGTCCGCCACAGGAAGGTATCATTTATAGGGAATCCTATCCGACCTGTCTCAGTGACAGGAGGATTTCCTGTATCACACGAAGACACATTGCCTCGACGGTATGAAACAGAGCGCTGGTAGTTATAAAGTCGGAAATAACTCTGCGGGTGGCGCAGGAAGGCCAATTGAAATGTGTGGGGAAGGAGGGAATTAAAATAATAACTTTATCCCAGTCACAAAAAGCGTTTTCCGTGCTACCTCCAAGTCAATTGCGATCTTCACAATGAAACAAATTGATACATTTGTTACAATTGAATTGTAGAACGTTTTGCTAGACACTTCCTTCACACAACCTAATACCAAATGAATTCGAGTATTCCTACTCTGGTATTTCGGATTACTTTCTCAAGAATTGCAATCCTACTAAAAGACTATGATTTTCTAATATCCGCATTTCCTGAGTTCTCGTTGATTTAAGTTTCGATTCTTCTATCATTTTGAGAAAAGACTGAGTATTTATGTGGCAATTCAATCAAGCAAGTTTTTCATTGCCACTTGATTCGAACAGTGAAGCAGCACAGTCCGTAGCCACTAAACTCGATGGATCAAAGCTGTTATTGGGGAGATTATTATTGCAAGCGTTATCGCACTAAGTGAGTCGGGGAGTGGTACAATAGAAGCCAAGTGCTATTCAAACAAGGAGTTTCATTCGTGAAAAACATTTGGAGATGTTTTACCACCACAAACCGGGAACTGGGTGGGAGCAAAAGCGAGCATGGGCGACACAGCGACGAGGGAACCGTCTCAGTTACAACTGACGGCAGCGGAGTCTCGTGCGAATCGGGGCATTTCAGGTGCCCAGTCAGCATAAATGCCCCGAACGAGCCTCCGCTGAATCGAAAGGTTTGGTTCGTCCCGTTACAAAGCCATTCTTGTGGTGAATATTAATTTCGGGGTTCCAAATGTGTCCCCTGATAAGTTTGAGAGGAATTTTGCATACAATACGTAATAAAAATTAAGTTAACAGAAAGTTATTTTCGGAAAACATAATAAATCTTGTGCAAAACATAGAAGAGAGGTGCGGAGATACAGTCAACAGCCAATCAACACGCTCAGGCAGCCAAATTTAGCAGAGGTAATAGACACGTGGTGTGTTACATAGAAGGCAAATTGAGTACAAACTGACTTCGTTCATTGCCCTACTAGTTCATTCCCTCGGTTAGGTGAGAAAAATGGAAGTGAAATCAATGCAGCCCTCAAAAACCTTTGACACTACAAGAGAGTAGTCAACAAACTACACAAGTCTGGTCACGTACATTGAACTGCATGGTGGAGTTTCATTGAAAAGTATTGATTGGAACGAATTCAATTTTCAGTCCACGGATAAACTGTTTCTCAAGACTCCTCTGATGTGAACTCGGTGAGAAAATAAGGAGGTTGAGATGACGCCGCGTGTACTATCAAGTACGAACCCAACGTGGTTCTCTCGTGGAGTGAACACGATTCAATACGAATCGGACAAAACCGTTGCAACGGCATTTCCTGAACATCTTCGGGCGTTGAACAGCACGAGTTGTGTCCGATTGACAACCAAAAAAGGGTTCGCCAGCTCGTCTCAGAAGCTCTTTTGTGATGCGTCACAATAGACGTCTGCGAACCAACAATGGTTTCGGTAACATGAGGAGCGTTTGCCTGAACGCCATTAATTAAATGTCAACATCAAGTCATTAAATTATCAATCTCCCGTGCGCCGGAGGACTGTACGGTATAATTGATCAGCCTAGGGATCAGAGTACTTCAATAGAAAATACCGCGCGTGCCAATTAATTCGTCAAGGATCGAGCTCTCGTTAATTCTGTTTCTCCAGCAGTTCACGAAGGACGTTGTAGGCTCTCAATCGCCAAGGGCTTGTGAAATGTCATATCATAAAACGGCTTTAGCCATTGATACATTCAATGCGATGAATCAGCCCGTAACAACATCGCTAGCTCAACGGAAACCTTACAAGCATGATTGAAAAGTTGGTGGTCGACAATATGTTAAAATTTACATATTACCGACATCTTATTCATTACCGAATTCCTCACGATGCGTACAATAATCTCACTTATATCTTTTGACTTGAACAACAATAAAGGGGAGCGGAACGTCGCGTTGTTAATATAATCATCGTTAGCATTTTACAGCGGAAGTTTAGCGACGTTGCAAGACGTTACCACGCAGCGGAAAATACTGACGGGGATAACAAACCCTTTAGGCTCCTTGGAACCTGATCGTATCAAGAAAAGATGGCAGTTCCTAACGAGACCATCTCGATGCTATCACATTATTCCCTTCGTTTAGGAAGCAAGAACTGAAATATTGGATAAAACGTCGCCTGAGTTATAACAAAAGCGTCCCCTTTCGACGAATTTCCTCCTAAAACGGGGAACATATTGTTTCATCTCTGTTCACGAAGTTTTTTTTCCTTGTGTTCTGGAGCAGCTAGTAGTTTTTAACTACGCCCCATTGAACAATCAAAATCGCAGTAGTCGAGGTGGGTAAATCTGTTGGGCCTTCAAAGTGAACCACAGACGTAAATGCGCGCGCGCACACACACACACACTCGCCGAAATTAGATTATTCCATTGAAACAACTCATCTTCCAGCTTTTCTTAATCCAAAAGGTATTTAGTATTATAACACAACTTAAGAAAACATCGCGCAGATCTGAGTAAAAGGTCACTTTTACCATCTAATTGGAATACATTTCTGAGCGTTTAGGTAAAGTTGTAACGTTGCATTTTTTTTTTATTAATTCATATTACATTTTTGGGCGGTGCCCTATATAGTAGGCTGAACTGTGACGTACAGCACGAAAGTGATTCACATGCAGAACAACACATGGTACCAGGAGCTACATTAAGCAGCTCTCATATACAAACGTAACGTGGATGCAGGTGATACCAAATAACAAAATCAGACTATTACGGCTTATTATTCTAATGAATAGCTTGACCTAGTCTCACATCTTCGAGGCCCATCCCATTCGATTCAGCATCGAAAAATACCAGTAAACGATACGAAGCACAACCTAACTACTTCGAAATGACGAAAATTACAAATTCCTGGCGCCTCATGGTGCCCGCAGGTAATCGGCACGACATTGTGAGTCGAGCTGAACGGGGTCAATGAGACGTGGGAGGGGGGGAGTAGAATCGATGGAACGAGTACTTTCCCAGTAGTTATTGTCCCACAAGTTCTTTCAATTAGTTGACTTTGATTCACTATGAATACTGTAATTCCACTACACAGTTCTACACGTCTGACCCAGGATCTAAAAATACTGTTAAACTGCACTATAAAACGGTTGGTCCGAATGGTATTATATTTAACAACAACAAACTCTCAACAATAACTCAACCAAATCAACGCAAGTCAGAATTAAGACTGGAAGTTTTGAAGTCAAGGGAAACATTTCTAGTTGTCACGCTACCGCCTTCGTTGCCAGGTTCTTCCCACTTCTCCCCCTTCCTTCCACAGAACGGCGTTAATCGGTCTCTGTGAACCACTTTACAGGCTGACTTCTTGCCTCAACGCTGTTTCATGCGAATTACGACGTCATTGAGCTTTTTCAATATTTCGTAGGGCCCTTCCCAAGGGCACATCAGCTTCGGGTTGCGACCTCGTATCCGACGTGGGTTGTGAAGCCAGACTAAGCCTCCCACGCTGTAAGTATTACCCCGGGAACTTCGGTCGTATCTCCTCTTCAGGTCATCACCCCTTAGCTGCAGAGATTCACGGGCTTGCGTATGGGCTTCAACGATCCTGCGGCGAAGGGTAGCAGCGTACTCTTGAATCTCCCCTTCTTCTGGTGGCCTTCCAAAAAGTAGCTTTAAAGGTAATGTAAGCTTTCGGCCAAACACGAGATAAGCTGGAGTATATTCTGTTGTTGCATGCTCCGAAGCTCGATAGGCTAATAGTGCGACTGGCAGTTGTAAATCCCAATCTTTTTGGTGGTCAGATATCATTTTCGCAAGCCACTCATAAAGTGTCCGATGCATTCGTTCAACTTGACCATCGTTTTGAGGCCGCAAAGGCGTAGTCTTTGTTTGACGTATTCCAAGTTGTTCATGACTTCCTTTATCAACTCTGATTGGAAGTTTCGACCTTGGTCAGAGTGCAGCTCTCTTGGGATGCCATATCGGGAAATCACATGTTGCAGTAAGGCGTGAGCCACTGTTTCGGCTTTCTGATTTGGGATTGGTATAGCCTCAGGCCACTTTGTGAAGTAATCAACGACAGTGAGCATACATGGCCCAAAGAGGACTTCAATGCCCTCCCCTGCTACTTGTTCCCAGTCAGGACGTTTGCCTTCACGGATCCAAGCCATTATGAGAGACAGTTGAGGGTCTGCTTCCTGTTCAGCCTGAAGATTTTCAATCGTGGCTTCGTAGCACAAAATTCTGACACCAGAGTTAAATTACACTATAAAACGGTTGGAAACTCAACCAAATCAATGCAAGTCAGAATTAAGACTGGAAACTTTGTTGTCAAGGGAAACATTTCTATTGTCACGCTACCGCCTTCGTTGCCAGGTTCTTCACAATACCTTGAAAACGATACCAAACACGGCGTATTTGCGATTAAACTACCAAAATTCCGTTTTTTTGCCCATAACAACCATGGGGTTCAACCGATCGGATTAATTAGCTGGAGAGTAGGTAATCTGTAGTCAGCTGATGCCGGTCTTGTCCGAATGATGTTTTCTTTTGATGTGGGGCAGGGCAACGCGAAGAGATGGAATTCACAAACGTGAGCCTGTGAGTTCACGAGTATTTGATGAAACGTTATAATAAGATTGTCCCGAACAGTCGGAACCTCTAAGGTCCTTGTACAGTTCTTTGTTTCGTACGAGCCAGGGGGCGTTTATTTGGGTCTTCGATGCAAAGCTCCACAGCTCTCTTCCATACAGCCAGGTGGTGCAGACCTTGTTCAGCGAGAGTTTGACTCGAATTAGGAGCTTAGGGTGGCTGAGGCTTCCCTGAGTTGTGGAACCTGATTATCGCAGCCAGTGATGTTATGAAGGCATTCCAGGCGAGACGCTGGTCGGGTACAAGGCCGAGGTAGGTGACGTTCAAATAAATTGGCAGTTGAGTACCGAGCAGTTGGTGAGGGGGAATAAAAATAAATTATTTTTCTCCAAGTCCACAATTAAAAGAAATGTTGGGTGCAAGAATGGGGGAGCTGAGGATCGCAATAAAACTGAAACTCGGTGAGCGTGAGGAGGATTGTACTATACGTGCGTACGGGATTGAGTAGAATTAAAATTGAGGTGAGATGGAGTACAAATGGGCGACACAAGGGCAGTACTCCGAACGCATGAACTGGCCCGGGCAACCGTATGAGAGAGTGAGAAGTTACTGGGGTGGTAGTTGGAAGCAAAATGATTTTGTAAGAGCTCTGTCATCGACAGGAAAATGAAATTGGGAGAAAGAAATAAAGAAAGGGGAAAACCTAGAAAAGGGGGCTGGGGGCAGGTGAGGGTCAGGTATTGAAATAGTTGGAGACAATTAGGCGTTCGGAGACAATGACGCGGGGAAGTCCGAGGTCAAAATAACCATTTGGACGCTTGCGTCGAACAAGAATATAAGAACATAATGAAATGTACGAACACGATGACAGTTCCAAACGACACATTTTCATTTGTGGAAGTCCGAGTAGCAATTAACTGTGTGTTTAAATGAAGTCAAGAAAGGAGTTCAGCAAAGCAAATGAGAATTCAAATAGAAGGGAGAGAGAGCCAGGGATCGATGTTATACCCAGAAACACGCTGATTAGGCGATGTAGTGTATAATTAGAAAAAAACAGCAGAACAAAAGTGTTTCATGTAATCTCGAGCAATGAGGAAATTATTGCTCACTCATAAGCTTCAGCCGTGAAATGGGGCGAGAGGAATTCACACGGCTGAAGAGCGATTATCGACGCTATAATCGATATTGTCCCGAGGAGCGTGTACTTTAAAGGCGAGAAAGCGCAATAAAGCCCGATGGAGGAGGAGACCAAGAGACTGGTGTGTCCGAATCAGAGCGGTGTAGAGCTCCAGTGCCGGGACGTGTGTCAACTCCGGAGGGGTTTGCCGGTGAAACCCCTAGGCAAACAACGTTAGAGAAAGCCCGAGTTCTACGGATCGAAAAGGATACGCAAGTCACTGACATGTACTGGCAAGAGACACATCGTTATTGAGATAAGGGTGCATAACGGGAGGAACAGAGTGATGGAAGATTATAATGAATTTAAGAGGAAACCCCGTCTGGAGCATTAATCAAAACATTGAGACGGGTCTCGAGACCGCAGGACATCAGCAGCAATCTCCACCTGACCCTCGGAACACTGATAACGAAAACAAAAAGACCATGCAGAACTCCATAAGATGCAATGAATAGAGGGGAAAGTATACGAAAGTGTAAGAATGCCAAGTGATACCAGGGCCATTAGTGTGATCCCATGTAGAAGGCTAACTGGAATGAGGATTGATAACATAATGCCACCGTTGCGCGCTTCTTCAAAAGAAGCAGGTTAGTGGGGGTGGACCGATCTCTAACGAAATATTCCAAGCCGAAGCAAGGAGAATGATCAGAGGCTAGCAGATTCATCTTGAGCTTCTCAAAAACCAATCATCAACCGTTTGGAAGATAAACAATGTAACTTAATTTTTTCTCATATGATTTCAGCTCGCAACGCTAAAAAAAGGATACGGCGGGTAGTCCAAACTACCACACACAGCGTGAGAGCTCATTAACGGCCATATGGTAATTAGGAGCAACCCCCGCAAGTTCCGAACACAGTCGTTTGGACTAATCCCATTACTCACAGTTTTCACTCGGTAATTACGGATTAGAAAACACTATACTTCCGAGGAAAAATGATGTCGACAGTATCATAAATTTCCTGCTCACTGAGCTCACCAATATGGTCGTGATAAAAGTAGGTGAAGCTCAACTAATTCCGGAATCTTTGCGCCACGGTTTTCCATGTTGAACGTTGAGATTTTTACCTAGTTATTGCAAACTCAACAAATTTTATTGATTGTAGAGTGATAAAAATGCTGAATGTACTTGGGGCTGAGGAAAGTTGTTTAATGCGTGTTACCAGATATTTAACTTTCACTAGTCTTACGAAATAGGAACGGAAGTTATTTACATTTTCATGACACCTTCAATCGAGAGTTTATGAGGCCAAAAAACTCCTACGAGATTTTGTGATTTGAGTACCTGTGACTGTGAACACAATTGCGAGAGAGCGATCGTACTCAATCGGCTCAAAACCAAATCGGAGGTTAGTTTGTTGAATTAGCGATGTAATCGCTTAATGCAAGCACAGCTGAAAGATTTTGTGTGACGCTAGATATTTTCAACCCGAAATACCCAACACGGAAATTTTTCCGAAGTGCGCGATAAATATCGTGGCGCAACTCACTGAACTACAGAAACTCGAGCACTGAAAATTGTTATGCTCAACGTCAAGTTAGGTTTTGCCAGGTTTATGAATACTGCGTGGAAAGCAGATTTAATCAAGCTTTGAAAATGTGTGGTTATACCTGGGGTTGTGGAAATTGAAGTAACGCGTCGCACCTGCCTAAATGTAAGTCCTATTTTCATCAGTTTGGGATCGTGTATATTTCCTCGGAAACTTATCTTGGGTTGTTCCTTATTTGTGGTGGTTACAAGGTTGAGCTACTTACGACCCACTCAATAATTTGTTGGGCTAGAGTTTTTTTTTCCTTCCGATCGTGAGAGGGAACAAGATTGTGTCCACACGAACGTAGCTGACTCATTTCAAGAGCTCCCATGTTCGACCGCTCATTCTCCGCCTACACAGTTTGTTTACTCAAACTCCCACTATCAATTTCCCGCTCTGGAAGGTGAATATGTTAGGGCAAATCATAGTGTATTTTACGGTTAACGGATCGTTGACCCGACGGAGAGTTTGATGTTTGAATGACTACCTTAGAAGGCCCGCTGCACGCGAAATCAATTTCAAAGAACGCCAGCGCTCGCCTCGTTATAGCTTATAGAAAATCGAACTTACACCGAGGAACGCTTCAAAAATTCACGAATGAGTCACGTTCCGCGTGACCACTCCTCTTCCCGTCTCGTATTGCAGAAATCATTCATACGAACGTCTATTAATACGTTTCGAACCGGAGTTTCCGCAGTCTACCTTGAATGGTTGACTCACAACGACCGATTTGTCACGATCGAAGGGCTCGTTTCATGAAAAATTGCCAACGGCTGACGTTCGGTGTGAAGCGAATTTTTTTTCTTCCGCCGTCTAAAAATACGTGTAGCCGACCCGTGACAATCGACGACGGGAATCTCGGCTAATTTCCCTCTCCTGCATCGGTGCCGTGTTTTGTGTTAATCAGAGTCGAGCTTCCTCGAGAAGTCCGAGAACGTGACTCGGAATGGTATGGAAAGAAGAAAGGGAGCAGCCGGAGGCAAGTCATTCTTTACTTCCAACAAGAGAGAATTTTAGCGTTGGACTACGCGTTGGTTGACTCCCTTCTTATTAAACTTGCTGCTGCTGTTTCCTGCATACGTTTGCTTTGTCTCCGTGCGACAGAATAAATTCTCGACAATATTCTATAGCTTGCCAGACCATATACGCCCTCGACACAGTGACAGATGACGTTCCGCAGAACAATGCGTGAATACTACAAGTAAATACACTTTACAACTATACATTTTGAACACTGCTTCCTACACGATTATGGATCATTTCGTACGCAACTTTGCCAGAATTTCAACGAAATTAGAAGGTTGATCTGAATAGACGACACTTGATCACCATGTCGTCCTAATGAAGACAGTGAAGCGCCTGGAGTGTACGACATTTTTGAACTTCGCCTCACAACACACACACCACGCTATCTTGACCGCGTGCAATAAAGCAGAAAATATAGACTCGAATAAATAGTTGTGAGATCGCAATAACGAATAGGAAACGAGGAATAATGGAAGAACGAGAAAAATAACAGGAGGTTATTCCGAGATGACCCTATATTTACAATCTTCGTTCTGAAAACACAAAGACGCCAGGGACTGAAATATCCTAGGGAGCAAAAAATGATAAACTTATATCAACATTTGCAACATGATTTCCTTCGAAATGAATCCGTCTATTCACGTAATAAAGAGAACCGCTTCTTAGCGTAATAATAAGAAAATATTCTTCTCATGGCTATTCTTCTGCTTAGTATCCGACAATGCTGCCATCTTCAAGAGTGATGAATTCCTGTCTCACTGTTAGGAAAGAGGAATTTTTCAGAAATGTATAGCACCGGGCCATCCAGCCACCAATGATGTGGCACGGCGAAGTATACAAACGCTGAACAGAATATATAAAGCCACAGCTGATGACTCAATGCCGCTGGCGACGAAATTACAAAACATACTGTTGCGCTTCCGCGCCACACGATTGGCTTCAGGACAATCACCCGCAGAACTTAACCTGAAAAGGAAATTGAGAATTCGCCTAGAGTAACGCCACCTGAGTAACGAGGACATGTGGCATTTTGGCACCGTCACCAGGAAACTCGGTCAGTACCACTACAACGTTAAATTGAACACTGGCCGGAGTCCAAAGCGACACATTGACCAATTAGTTTCAACATCGGTCCAGAAGAAACGCGTCACTTTTGCTCGACAAGAATGTACTGACTGACTCCTATTAACCGCGATCGTGGTCTGGTGGTTAAGACATTGGTTCGTAATTCTCGACGATAGTCGGGAGTTGTGGATCGGAGCTCGGCGCTATTTGCCGTAATTTTTGCCTACGTCAGCAGCGCTTTAAAAGCATCTTCAAACTACCTCAGTACAATTGGCGCCCTACTAGAGGTCAAACTCCTTTATTCCGAGAAAAAGAAGAGGCCCAGAGAGACAAAAATTAAGAGAGAAATAACGAGACGAATTCTCGGGTCCGGGATTCGCTGACGCTATGAAAGTTCCAGCGCGCAGGGAAATAAAATGCCCGATGCGCCTACTGCAATATGAAAGAAAATACTTTCCTTGTAGCCCCCTCGTTTCTCGAGTCAAAGATTGGATTTTCCGGGGATTCGCTCAACTCTCATAAATTCGTTCCTTAAAAGAGTCCGCTTCAGGAGCAGCGGCTAAAAGACGACGGGGGAGATGTACTGACTGACTCCTATTAAAGGCACCGAGCGATCGTGGTCTAGTGTTTAAGACATTGGTTCATAATTCTCGACGATAGTCGGGAATTGTGTATTGGAGCTCTGCGCGATTTGCCGTAATTTTTGCCTGAGTCAACAGCGCTTCAAAAGCATCTCCAAACTACCTCAGTACAAGAAGACCCAAATCGAAAACAATGAATTTCTCATCTGGGAAGTCCCTCAAATGAGGTGCCACCAGTGATCAGACAGCCTGAACAATCAACTCCCCGCCAACAGACATCACGGTCAGGCTCAGGCCATTCGACACCACTGCCACCACCAGATCGTCTCGTCCGCGTCATCGGCCAAATTACTTAAATTACTATATTTTGGAATGGAAAAAAATTGTGTAAGTGGGAGAGAATATTATGAACTTCTGACGTTTACATAGTTATGCCTTTCTCCCACGTCACACATGCGTCTCTCTCAGTTCAGTCGGGTTGCTATGATCAATTTGTTCTCGTTTTATTAAATCTTATCTAATTACCGAATTGCGTGCACATCGATACTATTCTCTACCATCCATTCACAATAATATCGTTCTTATCGGTTCTTTCCGCCAATCCGCTCCTTTCTAACGAATTTTGCGACCATTTCCACACAATCACTCAACCACTTGCCCACAATGTGTCCACTATTAAATTTTCGGACGATCTTAGGGAACTTGAATGTTTGCGGAAATGACACGACGATGAGCGACCCTTTTGATACAAATTATCTAACACCCTATGATGGAGTTTCACACCTCAATCGACATCCTATCTCATTTTTTCATTCAGTCTTTCTCGTGCCATCAGTCGTCTGATTTCAAAGCAACTGTTCTTCGTTACCTTCGCCGGAACGCCGGACGGATTGCGAGTCCGACACTGGAACGCTCGTCTTCCGAATGGACAACGTCCACCAAATTCCAAAACATTTAAAAAAACACGATTATTGAAACATTTGCCAAAAGTCGGAAGTTGTTTTTGAAGACCTATCACAAGCCTTTGATACCATTTCGCATCCAAAATTGGTGCGAGTGCTACATAAGTTGAAATTTCACCCTACTTTTATACGTTGGGTTGGGGATTACCTCAGGTGTCGTGAAAAAATTGTGAAAATACATGGTTCTCGCGTAATGATGTGTGAGGTGCCTCAGGGCACTGTTCTGGGCCCCACATTCTACCTTATATATCTAAATGACATTTTCAACTCAAACATTGAGTGAGAGACAGTGGGGTGGACACTGCTCTCTTGGTAACTGGCCAAAGTTGGGAGGAAGTAGCTGCTAAAACCGAAAAAATGCTGACTATTCTTTTGAAATGTTTCAGTACTAACAACATGAAACTTAACTTTCAAAAAACTAAGTTTATAGCTTCTCAACGCTAGTAAGACGGATAGGGAAGCTGACCTGTATGCCGATCATGGTTGTAGAGACTGTGACTGTCCTGTGATCGACCAGGTTTCTCACACGAAATATTTGGGTGTTGTTTGAGTCAGAAAATTTACCCCACACATCCCTTCCTATCACCTGTCCCTCCTTTCCGTTTACCAATTATTTATTCCCTATTGAGTTGGAGTCGGACAAAGAGATGGCAAGGACAGCGACCTTGGAAGAGCCTCTGCTGTCTTCTCGCCTGAGATCTCTTACCGCCTTTTTTACTTTAATCGCTATCACAACCCACTTATCACAATTGTTATTATCCGCGGTATTTACCATCACCAATTACCTGTTCCTTTTTGTGAACCAAAATCCTTACTATTTTCGGTTTTTCTGCACGTTTTTCCCGTGTACGCGAGCACTGCGCGCACGCGAACTTTATTTTTTCTTCAGTGCGGTGCATAAACGGGTTTGAGCTGGAATCATCGCATCCCTCCTGGCCGGGAGCAACCAACGAGAACGCCAACCCAGGTACCACTACCATCTCTGTTCACCGCACTCCAATTCAACACCACCTCCCTTTCTTTCCACCCTTCCTCCTTGAAAATCCAAACAGGTGTATTGGTCGACGAATGCTTAACATGGGAACATCATATAGAAGAATTAAGCAGAAAGCTCCGTTCATTAATCTCAATATGCCTAGAGGTAAGGGGGTACATGACGGAGAAACTAAAAACACTGTTCTGTACTGCAATCATGCAGCCGCTACTTATTTATCGCATAGTTACGTGGGGTCCGTCTTCCACTTCAAAGATAAGGCCATTATTAATAATGCACAAGTTAATAATAAAAATACTATTGAAGGAACCAAGGAGATATTCAACAGACAGAGTTTTTATGAGGTTCCCAGTGCTGAGTCTTTATGAGTTGGAAGAAAAATGTTAAGTTATGTATACAAGATTTTCTGGATAGGTAAAATATCGAGGGTCCAGAACCCCACAAGATCTGCGGATAGGATCACACTGCTTAAACCGAAAATGAGAACAGCATTGGGAATGCGTTTATATAACACCTGGGGGGTTGGTTTTTCAACAATGTGCCGTGCAAAATATTGACAGTACAGCTATTGGCTAAATTCAAAATGGAAGTAAAAAAATACTTCTCTGAAAAAATCAAAAAAACCGGTGGAGTACCTTTGAGTGGTGACTTGGATGTAATTTCGATGCGCGATATACATTCTTATGGACTTTGTTTGTGTGTACACAATTTTTTTCTGTATTGAACGCGAACTTTTTCACATATATAATGTGGACTAAGCTCCGACTCTTAGCACGAGTATGCTTACTCAAAAAGAGTCGTAGCATTTTGTAATACGAGTGTGATTTTATATTCCTAATGAATAAATGCAAAAAAAAAAAAAATGTTGGTCGTTGTTTTTTCCCAGTGGACAGTGCATAAGACAAATCAAGTGGGTGGTTTGAAGGTTTCAAAATTGTCACTGCTGTTTATGGGAAAAATGTGACAAATCTTCATTTTTTTCGGAACATTTTGCTTCCGAATTCATCTATACGTGCGCATAATATAAAAATCATGAATAAATGAGCGCTGGAGTGAGGATAGAAGGGAATCCACAAAGGAGGATAGTACGAGGCAATCGAGAAAATCGAACTTGGCCGAGATAACTTGTAATGCAATATTCGTGAATAAGAGCCAAACGGCAGGAAGTCATTGGATGTTCAACTGGGGGCTGAATACACGCGTAGTTGCAATAAACAGAACAACTGCCAGTGATTTTGTAGTGACGACCCAACGCAACAACCGAGAAGCAATAGACCGAAAGGGTTGACACAGCAATATGCCGCGTTCGAGGCTCCAACAGTCACGATACACAGATTCAAGCAGGTTTTAGCAAACATCCGAGTCGGCCAACGTATGGGAAATAGCTGTCGAGTGGTAATGGGTGAGAGGAAGAAGGGTGAATGGGGATACTTTCTTTCAAATTCAATTCTCTTTCGCAATAAGGTCCGTACCTTTTGGGTTGCTGACAGTAAGAATTGTTGGGGATACGAAAACATTCAAAGGAGTAGCATCAAGACAGTGGGGGATTTTAGTAAAAATTTATCGAATGAGGAATGAAATTTAATTGAAAAATTTTGTTAACAGGAAACCTAGTTCTACTTGGAAAAAAACAGCATATCATGCGCAATGCACAGTTCTAAGAAGTTGTTATCGCTAACGATTTGTTGCAAGCGTTCGGTTGAAGAAATATTGGTAGCATCAATCTAACTGTTGTTTAACCATAACCAGGTCAAGCTTTTCTTCGGGTATCAACGTAATTCATCGACGGATTTGATTTTTATAATTAGCGGATGCGTGGAGCAACGAGAGTTTCGGAACGGAAGATACTAAACATGCACGACAGCGCTGTAGTGAATGTGCAGAATAGACGACTCGATGAACGAACGTACTCCCACTTCTTTCAACAACTCGAAAATGACTATCCAGCGGAACGGTCCCACGTCCCGCGGCTAAATCTCACATTTACAGCGAGCGTCTGTTCTTTTCCTGGTTATAGTGGCAAAATCCGAGCTATACTTATGCGGGAAAGCGCGCGAGTATTCATACATTCGCAACTATCAGATTTCTCAGTCGATTTGTAACTTTCGTAGACCACGTTTCCGGGCTTAAAGGATTACTTCGAGACGCACTCGCCGTAAATTTGACGCTTCGTAGCGTCGCGTTTTGAATAATACCAGTCGATGAAACACAAAGTGGTTGTCCGAAGATATTCTTTTATAAATACTTCTTTCAAGTCGGAGTACATTCGTTCATCGAGTCGTCTGAGGAGAGGCGAAGGTTAGAATACTCAGTTGCAGATTGACGCGACGAAGGGTATTCTGCAACTTCACTACAGCGCTGTCGTGCATGTTTAGTATCTTAAGTTCGGCAACTCCCACCTCCCACTGCTCCACGCATCAACTAATTATGAAAATCTATTCCTTCGATGAAATATTACGTTGATATCGGAAGAACATCTTCAAACACATTCGACGCGGGAAGGACGGACCCAACAATCAGGTACGTTAACTTTAATAACTCACTCTACTTCAGCCATTTTTGGAGCTATCGCTTTGAAGACTTCGAAACAGCAACAAAATTTGTTTCATCTGAGCGACAGTCCAAACTTATAAATTTAATTCCTTCGCACGTAGTTCATTATCAAATGGGGGCAATTTTCATTCAAGTCCAGGTCAATAGAATTGTTAATATATCACGAAAGAGGGGATTGTTCTATTGAGGTTTGGTTGCGTTAACACATTCTTTACGGTGCGCAAAAATACAACCGGCGATAAAATATCTGATTTCAGGTCTTTCGGACGTGGAAACTTGGTCTGTTCGTTAAGCCGATTACTTTAACTGCGATCTGAAACGGAAAAGTACAAAATGCGATTCTTTCAAGTTTTCGTCAACTCCTCGCGAGCTAATTTTTGAGTTTGCGGGAATCGGGGGGGAAAAGGGGAGAGGCGAAGGGGGAAATAAGGAGGCCGACTGTTATCGTCCGAATTAAAGTTTTTCGGCAACGCCCCTCTCGGGAAAATCCCTCTAAGTCGCTGATATCTCGAAGTTTTCCGCAATCTGGCTCCCGGAAAGGACTTTTCCCTTCTTTCCGAGCCCGAGCAGTGCGGTAATTTACGACTTTACGAGGACGCCGTAAACGAGGGAAGATACTTTGGCGGAAGACGAGAAAAATCACTATCGCGCCACTCCACATCTCAACCCCCTCCGGGGATCTCGGATCCATTTGCCGCAGGATGATTGACAGATATGGAGACGAATGAATCACGACCGGGCGGTGAGTAACCACAACCGAACGCGATTTTCTTTGGGTTTTTGAACTCATGGAACGTGCGCCAATTCTACTTGAAATTTAATATACTGTTACTGTTAAAATGGCATAATGCTCTTTTTGTCGGCCGAATATTTTTGTAATCTCAATTTGATTAGATGTTGTTAACAAAAGTGACCCAATGTGAAGTAATATGTCCCTCGTTTGACATTTCGGTTTGATTATTGTATGTATTCAGCTCAGGCTAAATTAGTTGAATATTCTTTTCCCCCAACAAAATGTCCTAAACTCGGGCCTTCCACTTGAGCATTCCCCCTTTTCGGACTTTCCAAAATATTGCCTTCCCACTTGCCCCAGTACCGTCAAGCGGCTTGATCAGAATGCGCGGACCCTCCGTTTGATGGGAGCTTCTAGAACATTACAATCAAACCTTCGATCTTTCCATCAAAGCTCTTTTGACCCTCATCAGTGCAAGCTGTGGAACTGGACCAGTGTGGTTCGTTGTTTGAGTTTTGGTTTGGGTGCTAAAATGTTTCCAATACTGATTTGGGTTTCCTAGCCTTAACACTGATTGCCCTGAATCAGGAAAAAACGGCAGAAGAATAAACGACCTAAGGAGTGGGAAACTGGGAAACCGCCTCACTTATGAACATCCACTCAACTTTTTATGAGAATGAACAAACAAAGTTCTGATTATGTGATGGAGTCAATACTCCCCGAAATTGAGAAGGAAGATATCAGAGATATCTGTCAAATTGAGGTACCTTTGGTAAATTTGGCATGAATATGGAGGACCCGAAATCCACGTGTGTCATTGCTTCTCAGCCCTGGAACTCTCTGTTGAAGTTTGTTCTGAGAAAAATGTATTTCACTCGCTTTACATTGCCATCCGGTTTTAGTACTTTCAATGTTTCAATGCCCCCCCCCCCCCCATAGTCACCGGTTCACAGTGTAGACCGCTTTAGATTCATATTCTAAGCCAAAAACGGATATTCAGTTCACTCAGTCACTCCGTTCTCGCGGTATTTAGTAGTAGCTCTCCGCTCTTGTTGTTCCATTAGTTCGCATATTTAGAGACCCGCCGCGTCACGTGAACTAGTTCTTCTAGCTTCTCAATCAGAACTCCATCAGAACGAAGTTGAGAAAACCCATTCCAATAATAGAAAGGAGAATGGACGATTGTTACGTTCTTGTTGTTGACGATGACTTAACCAATGAAATAAGTTTAACATAGTAACTCAATTTAGTGGAAATAGACGATCGTCCTTTCTCCGTTGCATTGTTCAATCAGAGCCCTATCGTGTTATTAACACATCATCTTCATCAGAACTCCATCGTGTTAGTCGAGTGACCGTTTAAAACCCAGTGTATCAATACAGCCCTCCATCTCCTCGGCTTTTATTGCTCTCTCCATCTCTCGCACCCAAAAGTGTGACTCGGTTTACCATTGCTTTTGCCCACTCACTGTATTAAAGTGACTGACTGACTGACTGAAGAATTTATTAACCACCTGAGAAACAATAGGGCCTTAAGGCCTCTCTTCCCTGTTCCCTGGAATTAATTATGTAACAATCACTGTTTCTAGTTGTCATTACCACGTGAATAAAATAAAAATTATCTTCTAACATTCTGACAAATCTTTAGTTGCACTACAAGGTCCACTACACTTTTCGCACTTACACTTGACAATTACGTAAATACCTCTCATTGTTTGGTTTCCTCGTATTTTTTTATTAACATTTTTTTCAATCTATTCCTAAAACTATTTACACCTAAATTAAAATAAAATATATCTCTGTGTTCGTTACATACATGGGTTGCTCGAATCCTAAAAGATCTACTATACAGTACGGTCCTGTGCTTTGGAACCTGCATGAGTTCGCCCCGCATACCATGCATGTGACCTTCACCAAGCATCATAAACCTTTCACGGAGGTATCTAGGGTTTCCGTACTTAAGGGTCTTAAACAACATGGTCGCAGAGGCGAGCGCGTCTCTTTCCTTCACCTTCAACCAGCCCAACCTCAGAAAGTATGGCGTTACATGCTGATCTGTTTTGAGGCGATAAACGAAACCTACTGCCAAATTCAGTGCTTTCTGCATATTATCGCACTGCTCGCTGTTAATGTCGCAG
Organism: Pachypeltis micranthus; assembly: GCA_020466155.1. NCBI lineage: Eukaryota > Metazoa > Arthropoda > Insecta > Hemiptera > Miridae > Pachypeltis > Pachypeltis micranthus. The sequence continues at coordinate 27,547,159 of CM035774.1, read as the reverse complement.
AAACCTAGTATGGCGTAATCAAAGTTATGCAGTACCGAGCTTTCGACAAGTCCGTCTTACACTTAACGGCATATCTATTGCTAATCTGCGAAGCTGGTATATTGAACCATACACACGTTTGCATAAGAGCGTGACGTGTGGCAACCATGACAGCGTGCGTGATACATTTATCTCCAGATTTTTTATGTTAGTCACGTATTCTAGTGGTTCACTATTAATGCACAGTTCTGGTATTTACATCGCATCACACTGTGTCTCTAGCTTAGTGGTCCCCAGGATCATGGCTTTGGATTTGGCAGCATTTATTCTCATTCCATGACCGTCGCACGCGTACCAACTCCTCATTTATTGTCTTGACTCCTTCTGACAGGTGAGACAATGGTACGCTTGTATAAAGCTGTATGTCATCCGTGTACACCATACACTCGCACTGCGTAAAGAGACGAGGCAGCTGGTCTGAAAAAACGGTGAATAGCCTAGCTGACAATACGGAACCCCAGGGTATCCCCTCCTCCAAAACACAGCTCTTTGATAGGATACCGTTTGGTGACCTTGTGTCCAGAGTCCTTAAACTCAGATATGAGCCAAACCATTGCAGCGTTTTGTCTGAAACTCCTATTGACTCTAGTATTGCCAGCAGGAGTGTGTGCTGCACTCGATCGAAGGCTTGGGAAAAGTCGATCATCACTAAAATCGTGACCTTTTTTTCGTCCATGGCATACCTGACGTCATCGAGCACTCTCATTAGGGCAGTTTCTGTACTACAACCTACACGATATGCGGACTACCTGTCGTCCAAAATATCGTTTTCACACACGAAATCGTTGAACTGCTGGTAGACACACTTGTCAAATATTTTTGCGGGGACGCACACAATACTTATTGGTCTGAAATCGCTCACACCCTGTGGCTTCTCTAATTGTTTCAAAGGCTGAACAGCAGCTTGCTTCCAGCATCCAGGATAGATCCCAGTTTTCACAGACTCATTAAAGATGTGAGTGAGCACCGGACTTATCACATCAACTAGTAATTTCAATACTTCTATCGAAACTCCATCGATTCCTACGGCGCTCGACTTAATGGACGGAATAACTTTTCCCACCGTGCACTGGTCAATTACAATGGATTCGAAATGATTATTTGCTTCCAACTTTGCTACGTGTAGATAAGCAGGCTTTATTTCTCGCACTTCCTTGGTATACGCGCTACGTACTTATCTCGATTTCACCACTGCATCGACCAAAGAGCGTCAAATTCGAAAAACCCGTTCTGATCGAATCATTCTCTCTCTCACCTCATCCGCCCATCCATGTCCGATAGAAGATAACACGATAACTAAAACGCTGGCCCTTTGATGCTGGGACGCAGAGTATCAATATATAGTTATATATCTAGTTGTCTACTGCTACGTTCGAGTATTCGTGACCTGAGCGAATGGAACAAAAACCGATAGCAAATTTTAATTAGAGAGTGGAACAAACACGATACGAACTGATTCGGAGAAATGCGTTATTTATTTCCTGTTCACGGAAAAATAAATGCAATCGAGTTCAAAGGATGAGGGAATGAAAGAGATGATGCATGAAAGAGATTAATGGATCTGGGGCGAATTTGTTGACGTTTCCCTTCGAATATTTTCCTGCCAGTAACGCGAATTGCGATTAAAAACAATACCCCTCATTGCCAAGCCCTCCGTTCGAATTCTCAGCGTAAAATCAGCCACTACCTATTAATACATAATACTCTGAAAGAGCGAATGAAATTTCATTTCAATATACGAGATATCTTTCCCCTGTTTTCGAGAACGTGAGCGTCTAGTTATTCAGGTATGGTTACTCATGCATTTCGAAGAGATCACAATCATGGAACATGCTGCAACATTTCAGTTAATGAACAGTTCGAAAAAATGTTACAAATTTAATTTCTACTTCCCGCCATGTGGAGGGCAAGGAACGAACTGTGTGAAAACAGTTGCGCTTTCTTCGTACGTTTGCGTTTTGAAGTCACGCCAATTGTAAAATGGAGATATTTGTATTGCGTGTGTGGCTGTCATAGCAAGAAAACGGTTTCACGGATCGTTATTCATGTTTTACAACCAAATGTTGGCGCGACATGCAGTTTGATTTGCCGAAGAATGGGTCATTTTTAGAGCTGGTCAATTTTTCGTACCGTTCAGCATTTCTTGTTGGCAATAAATCGAGAATATGGATAAATGACATAATCGGAAACGGCGTGAATTCCGTAACATTGATGTACCAAAAAATGAGGGGGTTCGCTTTTCTCTCGAAAACGGCTCGAACGATTCTAATCGAACTTCCAAATTATCTTTGAGCAATCAATACATTATTTCTTCGTAAATACCCAGATGACGATATCATGAGAGCCTACTACAATCTTGATATAGAGGACATCCAAAATGTGTCCAAAATCGTGTTTTTGTTCTGGAGTTGTCGAGCTGTCGCCCCTATATACCGTTGGTGATGGTGCTGAGGATGTTTCTCTGCTTCACCGCTCTTAAGCTGGGCGTTATATTGTCTTAGGTTGATCACGATTCGTTGCTACAAACATCCCGTCTGATGACCTTGGAAACTAAGAGACATATCTTTGCACACGCTAGTGAACTACGAATTGTACTTGCCGACTTTCCTGTCCAGGTTTCGTGTGCCTCGGACGACTCGCCCCTGCCTTTTATCACGCATTTTGCCTCTACAAACTACCTGTTTATTTCACGGACAACAAACCACCTCACAGGCTTTTATCCGGACCTCGATCTCTTCTCAAGTCCATTCTCGTCGTCCAAGAAAGCTATCTGCGCTTCTCCCTCATGACCACTCTTTTTGCTCGGGTTCAAGATGAAAATTCATTCGTTTTCGCGTACCTCCTTCAAATTGGTCATCTCCGTTATGACTCTTTTTTGCAGTTCTTGTCATTCAGAGATAATCCTTGATACGTTACTCTTCGATCCCTTTAATTGTTAATATATTTATTATCCTATTGGCTCGCCTGTACGGAATAAATAAACAAATGCTCAGTAAAAATTCACAACTGAATTTGATCAACCGGACATACCGTCTTCTAGAAATGCAAGGATTTAGTACGATAAGTGCCTATACAACGCGTTTTTATAACAGTAACATCTGTAAGAGCTACTCCAGAAATTCCGGAATTGCAACCACCGTCGGTTTATTTACAAGCTTTTTTAGAAGTTCTTACCCTATAACTCTTGGAAACTGATTATTATCCTTCTCCAAAAATATTTTCTCCGGAGCAACATCAATCCTCTCTCTATCGGTTGCTCAATGAATGTCAATACGTGAACGAGAGTAGCACAATGAATTCCGTGAGCGCTACCGCTCCCTGCCACCGTGAAGTGGTATTTTACAAAGTTTGAATGAACTCAGTGAGTAATAAATTGAATCAGTAGCCATGAAAACCAGTGAATTTAAGGAGTTAAGAAAAGTTATGTGATGTCGCGCTCCTGATACTTTCAGTTCGGTTCTAATTTTGTTTATACGAACGTGGTAAAAACGAAATTTCGCACTTAACGTTCCGAGAAGACGTTTCAAATATTGTCATGAGTTGACAGCAACTCTGGAAATTCCAGGATGTTGTTAATTGATTTACGAGTATTATATACTTTTACCACGTAAAAGTGACGGGAAAGTGGTTGTCGATTTACGCGAAGTCGTCAGTTTCGCATGATGGATACATGAACTGAAACTGGTTTTTGTCGAAATGTTTGTGAATTTATGCGGTGCTTCCGCAATTTTCTCACGAATGAAAATGTTCAACTACCGTTTAGTAGTTTGCAATTTTATTCAAAAAACTACGTAATCGCCAGAACAAATTAAGCGAAAACGCGTCAACTCGAACGGTGTTTTTTGGGGCTGGTTGAGTTTTTGGTGTCGCTTCTCGTGATTAAGACGGTTATTTTTGGACGCATCAACAATCCACGCAGTTTAGGTGAATTTTGTGGCACGTCTCCCCTCTGACGTCTCCGACGTTCAAAATCCTGCAGGTACAACCATTTTTCATTCGTTACAATAAACGTTTTTTTTCTCGAGTGACAGCCTTTTCAAAAGGAACTGTTCCCGTCTTCTCTCTCTCGCGGAGTTCTTTTTTTTCGCTCTGTTTGAAGGAGCTAGATTCAGTAATCATTTGTAAAGAGCTTTTCCCTTGACACAGCTGTTCCAACGAGACGGCGGTAAATGAGGGAAGTCGGGAAATCGAAGTAATAAGGTTGGCAGTACAAGTAATGATGTTGACTCCGGGTTTCGCCTCATTTAAATAACCCTCTCCTCTCGCCCCCTATCTTTGCTCACGATTCACGAGAAATGTGTACGCACATGTCAATAATTCTCTGGCGAAAGAAAAAAGTTGTAAACGGTAAGAAAATAAAATGTGACGTGAGTTAGTAGAATGAAAATGTACACGTCTCATGTGCGTTAATATAAATTCGTGCGTCTCAGCAATGAGAGAATGATGACCCTAACCGGAGTGTAAAGGCTGAGGCTCGGCCCGCAGCTGTCGTTTTTCTCTTGTACTCTTTCGTTCTCCTTTTTTCTTTTTTTTTCCGCTTGAACTTTACTTCCACTACCTAAGTTGTCATATCGAAATTGAGCAGATTTTTACGTCTTTGTTGTATGAGCGAAATTAAAACGTATAAAATCTGCACTAAATCACTTTCTGCCGAGTTTTTCATAATTGCGCTGCTCAATGAGGGATGGGAGTCTGTTTCATGTAATTTGAAACCATCGTTACTTGAAATTGAATCAGAATCGTTAACCAGTTTTTAAGTAAAATGAATTAGATGTTTTGAGCCCAATGATAACTAGTTAATTTCGGATATATTTAGGCATGGTAAGACAAGACCTCCACGACGAAAGTTTCTGCGGCTGCTTGTATAAACGGGCAATTTAAACGACGCAACGCACCGAATCAGTGCAGGTTTTTGACCTCGGAATTTCCGCACCTGCCCTAACGGGACTCACCAATGGCAAGGTCACTGTTTCTCCTAAGACCTTTGTACCTGCGGAAATTTCGCCTTCGTGGTTTTCCCATTTTTCCCTCTCTTTCTTTTTCAGATTCTTGTCCACAACGGACACCTCCTCCCAAAATCATTCTTCTTAGAAGTCTCGCAGAAGTCGGTCCTCTCCCGTTTCCCAACACTTTTGTCTTCTAACACCTTCAGCGATAAGGTCGTCCCCAATTCTCCCAAAGGACATTTGTTTTCACCTCTCATCGACATCTAATTCGAATTTTCATTCCTTCCCGGTACAACCAGTTTCAGAGGCCTACTTGTCCACGCTTATATACTCAACTCCTGTGTACTCCTCTCCTCTATACATGCAAGTATTCGAACCTTGTTGTGATTTCCTAACTCTTCAATTACAAGTTCGTGCTCAACTAAACCCCATCTCCAAGATTCATTCAAATCTATCCTGCTCCAAAAACATGCCTTACCGCAGCCTCCAAGCGAAGACTATTCCGAAGAGTTGTTAGAGAACTTCCAGATCAGCGCTTCCGAACACAATGAAAAGTGGGCGCGGACCGCCATCGTTCCTTCTTCACTCATATTTATTGTATAACGAAAGAGCATAAATCTTCTATTTATGTAATTTCTGTATACCTGTACTGTGAGAAGCAAAAAAGGTTTGGAAGCTTATTTTTTTAATCAAACTCAGCCGATGCAACCGATTGAGCAACCTGCGAGCTAGATATCAAGTTATCGTAAACACACTGAAATGTGTTCCATATTGGTTACACGGACATAACTTTTTTTCCTGATTCTCACGTCTACAGAACGTAAAAAACGGTGTTGGCAATCAAGCTTGGCTCCTTAACAGTCAAATAGCAGTTGTAATATATCTAACAGCAACCGGAGAAATTTCGGATATAATGTTCACCCCTCCGCCCACTGCTATCATTGTGGGACGTTGTGAGGGTGTGAATGAGCGAAGCTACGTCCTCGCAGTTCCACCTATAGCTCCTGTGGAGCTGGTGTTCTCTGATGCAACGTCCCCAACTAGAGCCCCAATGAGACGCACTGCAGCACATCCCTCACAGTAAATGATCTGCTAACTCCAGCTCTGCCTCGCACTCTGACTTATCAATCTTGGTAGTATCAGGTGGTATCTTCGCTTATCCTGCGAGCAGGCTACATACCACCTGTGTACTTTCTATCTTCAGATTGTGGATCTGCCTTGTTCGCTGATTGAGGGAGGGCCCTTGCGTATCGGAGACCTGGGGTTCTCTTGAAAAGAGGGGCAAGCCCAAACCCCTCCAAGACGGAGGTCCCAGAAGCCGTAAATCTGGATGCAAGACTGAGCGGGCTAGCGATCATTCTAGCCTCAAGTGATATTTTTCCCGAAATGGTTCTGCGAGGGTGCACATCCTGTGGCACAAACCGATGCTCCAAGGGTCAGGTCATAGTAAGGTTGATACCTCTGCAGGACGCTAGGGCAAAGGCGGATTGAAACGCCGATCCCTAGCAACCCAGCAATGGGGTCATGCAGATATCGCAGTGGTCGAGGGTTCGCAGGAAGTAGCCATGTCCCCCTCTTCTTTTTGCCCGATGGGGCGAAGGCAGGTTAGGACCAAGAGGCCGGCACTGCCTCTGCACCAACTTATATTGGAGCGTTATTGTTCACTCTCTATTGAGTCTAATAATCAACCTTGACTGGCTTTGGCCTATCACATCCCGCCAATAAGCAGCCCTGCACTTCTCTTTCCGCTTGCCAACCTCCCTGATCAAGTTACTCTTGGTGGTTCCTACGATGGGCTCAGGCCCAAACTGGAAAAGCGCACATATGTTTCTGGCCAGTTTGTCGCCCTCCCCATTCCCTTCTATCCCTGTATGACCTGCCATCCACGCAGTGTTAACGTGTTTTCAGGCCAGTAAGGTATTCCCTAACCAGCCCTGACGTGATCGTATAGGAACCCAACGCCTCAAGTGCAGTTTGGTCCGGCATAATGTGCATTCTAATCCGTTTCGCCCCTGCACAGAAGGTGCCACAGGGAACCATCACTGCAAAGAGCTCTGCCTGGAACACTGTAGCAAGCGCACCCTGTGGTATCGCTATCCGGATCCCTGACCCGTAAATTCCAGCACCTGCTAGGTCAACCCTTACTGATCCGTCTGTAAAATATACCTCAAGAGTGGGACCTTCTCTTTTCCATTTGGATCTTTCATCAAGCAACCATGGACGGAGCCACTCAATACATTTCGGAACCATAAGCGCTAACAGTTTCTAAATGGAGCATTGAGTTGATTTCCACCGTATAAACTTGATACAACCACAATTGATTGGTTGCTACATTGATGAAGAACCGCTGACTGCATATAGAACTGAGGGTAGTAGTCTGTTCCGATCAGCTAGTTCTCCAGCGTTGAACAAAAATATGCAAGATATATGAGTTCTAACTGCTGCCGGTCTCACTATTTTCACGGCAGCTTCAACCCATAAGGCTGAGTCTTGAGGCCGCAAATGCGAGCTTGAAACGAATAGATTGGGTACTTATTTTTCAGGAACGGTCCTGTACAAAAGTGAACACATGAAAAGATTTCATCGCCGACCCACGAAGTTGACTTCGCACGGCTCAATAATTGCGATTCGTAATGAAATGACTCAATTCATGAAGTTCCTCGCGGCAATTTGAAAGAAAAATCTTGTGTGTGCTCGGTAAATTAGAGCGGAGCTTGAAGTACGTTCCACCGGCAACTCGCTACAAATTGAATTTCGAGGAGCTTCCTCTCCTTAATTAAAAGAGTTCGTATGGAAGAGCGGGGTTTGGGGTCAGGGTAGTCATAACCAAACCAAACAACTCTGCATGACAATTAACGTCCTGATCATTGTTGACCAACCTAGTCAGCAATTTTGTCTTGTTTGTAGAACCGTTAAAAGGCACGGCTTCAAGACGGCGCAAAACCGAGGATTTATGTTCCGGAGCTTCGGCGATGCGTATCTGCGTGAAACCGAAAGTTTGGCCAAACTGAAAAGGCAAGAAAGAGGGGAATTTACAAATTTATTATCTTTTGTTTGTAATACCCTGAATCCGCTATTTTGTGTGCGTCTATAACCGTCTTTTTGATAGAGCGACTCGAACGATCTAGTTCGCTATCTTCCAAGTGTTAAAAACACCATTTGAAAAGTTGAGATAAGTCACTAAAATAAGGGTGACGCAAATGTGGTAGGAAGCTAATAATAGTTATCTCAGTGATCAAAACATCAATTACTTTTTCCTTCTTCAAATCAGCTCTAACGATTTTGATGTTAATGTTCGGATGAAGAGCTCTAAATCAGGTAAAAAGATCATGATATTTCCATTCTCAGGAACTATATAAACAAATTTCAGAGTTTATATGCTTAGGTGTATTTTAGTGGAGTCGCTGAAGCACCTGTGTGAAAGTGCACAGTTTCTATCAAGAGAAGCCAAATTTTGCTTTAATTCTATTTATAATTATTTGCCCATTCCGCTCTAGTCTTCTTATCACTGCCTTCGCTAGATAAAGTCCATGTATTTCATACTACTCAGTTTCAACCCTCATTTTGACTTCCCTTCAGGAAGGAAAGTCCTCCAGCAACTGATCAAACAAAACATTTTCTCTTATCTTGGCCCTATGTAGTTGGAAGGAGAGTCCTTCGTAGGGACCACCAAGAGCCACCACCATCTCAAGGTTTGCCTCACTCCGTGCAACTAGTAAGGCCACTAGGGGTGTGTGTTACTGCGACACGATCCACAAGTAGGAGGCCGTCTATCTAGACGAGATTGGCTACTGCCCCGTTGTCTAGGGTAGCAATCTCACAGTCAATCAAACCTGAAAATCTTCTAATTTTATTTAGACTATTACATATGAATTTCTATTGTATATATCGTGGGAGTATTAAGAACTTCACGCTGTAACGTACGGTTCTGGTGCTGTTCTAATTGTCGGAACACTGATTTGGAACACGTTCCATAGACTGGCAGTGCGTACAACCAAATGGATCGGATAAAAACTTTATAAATTAACATTTTATTGTCAAGTGACAGGGAAGGATTGTTGAGAAAGTACTTGAGCTGCGCTATCCTGGCTATCGGCTTCTTTTTCAGATTGGCAACATGCTGGCGATATGTAAGGCGTTTCTCAAGCATCACACTGAGATATTTGTGCGACTCCAAGGTTGGAATGGCTTCTCCTTCGTAAATCAATGGAATGTCTGAGTAATTGTTCTTATACGTGAAGGTATACGGTACACGACTTCGAGGCATTGATTTCAAGCCGCCATCAGTTGCACCATTGGCCTAACTGTTCAATGATGGTTTGTAGTCTGCGGGCTACCGTCTCAGAGTGTGGATCACTCGCAGCGTAGACTAAATCATCTGCGCATAAACCAGCAAAATCTGGATTATTAGGCAATAGCATATCGAAACAGTAGAACATGTAAAGAATGCGGTAGCACCTTGAAAACCTTGCGGTAGCAGGTGTTTGGATAGTCCTTCGGGAAGACAGCTGACTCTGAACTAATACCTCATAGGTCCTGTCGCTCAGATAGCTTGAAACCAAGGCGATTAAGTTGTTTGGGACGTGAGGGCGTATTTTCAGAAATAAACCCGTGTGCCACACTCTGCCAAACGCCTGTTAAGGGCCGAAGAATGCAGCTTGGCAAACTGATTTGTCATGGAAGGCCCGCTTAATGTAAGAAGTAAATCTGTGCAGCTGCAGAGGGCACGATAAATTTTCTCGGATCCCGTACTGAACGTCTGGGAGCAGATGTTTGGTGAATGTCAGAAAGTGCGGCAGGACTGACTAATATTTCAAATATTTTAGCGAGGGTGGGCAATAAGCTAATTGGACGGTATGATTAAATTTCGGTTTCCGGTTTGCCTGGCTTAGGAATAATCACTATGTGCGCGTGCCTCCAGATCCTTGGGAAATGCCCAAGCCGAACTGCTGACGGGAATATGTGCGTCAAGAACGCTATAAGTTTACGTGGTTCACTGACTAGAAGACCAGTAAACCAGACCAGAAGAACCAGCAAGTCCGCGTCTGGGGATTTGCGAGTGGCAATATTACTGATGGCCTTCTTAACATCATTCGAGATGAAATAAATGTGGGGCGAGGGAAATGCTGACATGTCCAAGGGTTCGTTCGGAGACTGGAGACGGAGTGGATCTGTCCTGCAACATTTCGGCAAAGGCTTCAGCTTTTTCAGCAGGTGTCGAAAGCCAAGCTGAAAATCTACCGTACCAAAACACAGGTCTGGGTTTGATGGATGCCGAGCGAGTGGTCAGGGTCTTATAGTGAAACTGCAACCAACATGACTGTTGACCGATATAGCTCTCTCTCTCATAATGGCCAGGAACAGTCATATTGATGAAGAACTGATATAAAATCTGGGGGCTGCCGAAAACCCAAAATGTGGAAAAGCGCGTTGTCATCTTTGGAAATACCAAAGACGATTGTGTTCAGATGAGTTTCAAATATTGGAGAGTGAAGGTGATTGATAAGTGAGTCTGAAACTCCGGGATCGGAGGATGTTGGATCGACGATCGGGAAGCCTCGAAGAGCCAGAGCAAGGATCTCTGTTAGGGATTGAGGACAACGCGCTGAGCTGAGCCAAACACATCTGTTCGAGAGAACACAAATATTCGTCGTGATACGAGAGTGCCTCATTATCTCACTTTAATGCATATATGGTTGTAGTGAATCTGAAATGTTCTATAGGCAGCAGTTTCAAAGACCTCTGAGCTGAAACGAGTTGAGCCTCCCAACATTTAGAAGTGACGACCATTCAAATACTCCTTTCGATTAAAACGGCTTTCAGAGGGAGAAGCAGTCGTTAAGGGGCCGACCATTTAACGGGCGCTGAGCTCACCTATCTGAGTGCAAAACGACCTATGACCAAGACCGCGTGGATTAAATTGAAAATAAATGGGGAGGGAGCGGCGAGATACATAACGATACGTGCTCCCTTATTACCCTCTTGCTCCCTTTGCCTCCTTCACCGTAAGCTATTAGCTTTACATAACGCCTAGTACTTGTAAGATATGACCTCTGGGGCAGGTAGCAACGCTCGGCTCTCATAGATCCCCCTCGAGGAGCCCCGTGTTACGAGCTTGGCTCCCTGCATTAAATTATGAAACCCTGACTCTGGTCAAAAGGGTTTGTTGAGGGAAAAGGATGGATTGAGAGAAGACGAAAGCACAACCTGGGAACAGGGTTATGGGGAGGCCAGAACTAAAACCGGGTAGTAATTGAACAACATCCCCTATTTCATACTGAATACATTTCATTAAAGCAGTCATGAGAACCGTACTTACAAGATAATTAAATGTAAACTTTAGGTTTAAAAGGTGAATTAAAATGTAACTATTTGAGAACGGTAATAACTTTTCAATTACCCCATGTTCCAAGTTCAAAACTATTAAAATGTTGTAGACATCCAATTAAATCAACTAATTGAATTGATCATTCAGAGAACATCAATGGGACTCAACAATGGAAGCATTGCTTGGTATATGTGAGGGATTGGGGAAATAGAAGATTACCACTTGACCCTCTTCATTCCCGATTGAATGAGACGCAAGTCCTTAAAAAAGTGTGTCAATCCTATGAGAAAGAGAATGTGGCCATCGGCATCTGACCATTTTGATAACCTCTACACCATCAAATTACATAAGACCCATTCCAGATGTCAGGCTTGATCGGGGGAGTATTTGCCGGTAAAAGGTTTCTTGCGCGATGTAAACATGGAAGCAACACAGTGAGGACGCGCTGGCAATAGGAGAGAGGTGCTACACGTTTATGACAGACTCAAAAAAATAATTGTTTCCTGGATCATCACATCTCACAATGTTCATAAGCTTATCTAAATACGATGAGTTTCATCCAACTTAATCCTAGCAACCTATCGATCGTTTTCACGCAATCCTTACAGTCATCATGACGTACTGAAAGGGTTTTCACGGAGGTAAGTCAAATATGACACGAGGGTTTTACTAATATTTACGGCCAGATACAATTTAACAACTGAAGTGGTATATTTTGTATTGCTCGCATGATCCGACAAAAGTGGAATGTTGCGCCAACGATTAAATGAGAACAAGGTGTCGATATTTCAATGGCCCGAAATAATGGTCGCATGAAGACACAGATGTCACTGGACTGACTGTCTCTTATTTGTGATGAGCACGGCGGCCTTAAGCCCTGTTGTGCCCGCACAGCCCAAAGGTCATAGTGGCCCGCACTAAGGAATGCAAAGTATATCCTGACGTCCACTCTTGGGGAAGTTGTACAAAAGACCATAGATTGCATCCCTTTCAAGTCTCTGCCACTGGGCCAGGGCCCGTCGTGTTCTGTCCCAAGTCCTTCCTCTTCATAACCAGCAGGCTATGTCTCGTGCGTTGGCCCTGAAACAAAGTGTTGAAACAAGTACCTCACTCCTCGTCGTTGCAGAACGTGTAGCGCATCCTCCTCTTATATCGTCTCACTCTCGTCTTGACTATCTGCCCCCCAGTGGAGAAGTGGCCCTATAGATACGGAAGGCGGACCTCTCTCATTTCCAGCGATCCTCTTATACCCACGAATCAAACGTTAATTCAATTATCGTTTGCTAGAGAGTTGAGACGCATTCTGCATAAACTGTTGTGACGATGAGTAGTTCTTCAGCGCCTTGGAAGACGTTTGACTATCAGTCATTAAGTTGATAGTTTCAATAGTACATCGTCGTTCATGAATCACGACGCCCCCAGTCAAAGCATGATCCTATCCTAGAAATATCTGGTGCGTTGCAACACAGAACTTTCCTTAGCTCTACGTCAATTCACAGTGTACATGGCCTTTGAACTTGGTCAAACAACACTTCACAGCAGCAGGAAGCGGTAGCTCCTACAGTTCTGGAATTTATTGTGCTGCTCGTACTCATTGCAGGACCATTATTGAGATATTGGTACACAGAAAATTAATGAGGCCGTAAACACGAATTTTTTGAAGAAAGATAATAATCACTTTTGCCGAATTATTGGGTAATAACTGTTGGAACTGGTAGTAAGCGAAACAGTGGTACTTGAAATTCAGGAATTTCTGGAGTCAGCCCTATCCATCTCATGAGCGGTTTCAAACACTCACCCTTCAGTTATTGGATTGAACTACAATACCAATTTTCTTTAACATTCTACCAAAGTTGCAGCGGAGTTTATAAGGAAAAAACCGCGCTAAAATCGATTTCGTCGAAAATTTTGATAATTGATTGTTCTGCTCCTGTTATTTTCCCAAAAATGAGAATTTTATGGTATGATTGTCTTATCGAAAGCTATCAATGTAAAAAATGTAATCAAAATCATTCGAGCCGTTTTTGAGAAAAAAAAATTGGTGTTTTGATCACTATGATAACTATAGTTAACTTTCGAAGGATTTTGTTCATACCCTAATTTTGGCGTCCTATGGTTACCTGCAGGCGAGATATCAAGTTTGAGTGGATTTGGTTCGGTGGTTTCCTCTAAAAATCGTTCACAGACGCACATGCACACACAGACCATTTTCCCAAATAGTGTTTTTCGAACTCAGGGGGGTCTGAAACGTAAATATATGAAGAGAACTCAATTTTTTTTTCAGCCGATTACATAACTTTCCTTTCTACTTTGTAGAGCCAAGGAAAGTAAAAACCGTTGGAGTGGAACCGAGAGCAATGTGCGTCCCACTCTTCCCAGAGCCTGTACCCACCAGGGGTTTGAATCCATCTGTGCTGATACCGATACCGTTTGGCGACCAAAATCGAAGACTTTCGCTGTTCCGTATGCTTCCTTCAGGCTTCACCTTGAATTTCCTATCGAACTCGTACCTGGGAACTTTCATGTCAGTGATCGTATCGGGCTCCGTGGAGGTTTCCAAGTCCTTGCCTGTGGCACCTTCCAAACCTAATCAGTCTGCAAGCCATTTTCATAGATCGGCTGTTTAAGCTTCTCCCATCCTTATTTTCTGGGATTGCTCATAATTATACAATGAACGTTACTAATCGTTCACTGTAGACTAATCAATGGTTTATCAGACTACCACCCTTATTTATTAGGTAAACGGGGATTATACCCGCCATAAACTATTGACGAAATGTTTGATAACGCATTCTGCTTTGTTTTTACTATCGTTATTTTTCCAAAAATGACGGTTCAACATAATGGTTACAGCGTTTAGAACTGTTTGGAACTGAGAAGCCTTTCAACGTGAGTATCTAAAGAAACCTGAAAAAAAACTAACAATTGTAGCGGACTATACAACTCCCTGCCTATAGGATTAAGAAGAGAAAAACGGGTAGACGCGCTTTGTGGATATTCCTGGCTGAATTTCAGTAGAACTCGGTCAACAGCCAATTCAGACGATCGGCGCACTAAAACTGGAGTCTCTAGAACGAAAATTAGTTAATATTCTTCTTTCTTCTCAAAGCGAGTTATCAAGTTCAAAGGTAACTCCCCCTAGTGGAAAGTAAATTATGTGACTCAAATTCCCAAATCTAAAGCAAACTTCTCAATTCTTTGAATTCGCTTCTACTGGATTCACTTCGCCAACTTGGGAGCGCTTTGAGTTTAGTGATTCGAGAGAGTTGGAGCCCGTAGTTATTTGACAGGAATTCAAAGAAGTAAAAAACGAAGTCTTGAAGTCTCTAAAACTATCGCACAGAAGATAAAGGCGGACTCAGCACGTTTTTGGAAAGACTGAAGCGAACCGCTTTCAAAGTGGGGCAGTTAAAATATGACAAGTCGAGTACGTGAGCGTGGACTTTCTTTGGGTGTCCTTATTTCCAAACACGACAAGTGAGGCGGATATGGTAACTTGGGCACGAAAAATGTGTTCACAATAAATCATCGCATTTTATGGCCCCTTTCAGTGAGGAAAGTATAGTTTTGACTTTGAGCCCTTGCGGTTCTACAACCAATTCCCATGGAGCTAGTGTTCCCTGATGCGACTCCTCACCATTATACGAAACGAAAGCCAGCCTTGAGGTGCACACCTGCAACCTCATCCGGCGGTAAATGAGGCTCCTCTTGCACGCCGCATAGTATGCTCCACTGACTCCAGCCCCACCTCGCAGAATCTGCAGTTCTGTACCTCTGCTCTATCAATCTTCGCCAGGGTTAGTAAACAGACCACATACCAACCGTGCACTTCCTTTCTCCCGACTGAGGCAGGTACATTCCTACACTTCTCCTCCCACTGGCCAACCACTTTATTCAAATGGCTTTTGGTGGTCCCAAGTCCCTCAGGCTTTCCCTCATCCGGATGCCGGCTCACAAGGGGCATGAGGGCAATGAAAAGGCTGACCACTCTGCGAAAAGGGGTACTACAGAAACCGTACCCATCGGGCCTGAACTCTACGCAGGTATGACGAAGAGTCACTTGAATCGTCTGGTGGACAGGAAAAACGCGCCCATTCGCATCGCCAGCCAGGACTAAGACAAGCGAAATGGCTTGTCACGCCTTCCTGTCAAAGGGCGAAGGCGATGCTGACACTCTCTGGAAGAGATCTGAGAGTCTTAACTAGCTTCCTCACCGGACACTGCCCACTCAGGTATCACCTCAACGAGATGGGCATCTCAGAGGAGGTGGAATGTAGACTCTGCGGTGAAGAGGACGAGACGGCTGAGCACATCCTATGTGAATGCCCTGCCTTAGCAGCCAAACGCTTCGAATTTTTTGCTCAGGGGATAATTGAGCCCCACATCATAGCGGAATCTGCGGTGAAGGACTTGTGTGGCCGTAGTGACAAAGGGACTTTGTCCCACATTCCCTCGGGAAGGGGGAAAAATGCCCTCAGGGAGAAGTGCAGGTCCATTTCTTGCCTGTTTTTCGGCCTCCTCATTCCCTTCGTTTCCTCTTTGACCTGGCACCCAACACCCTGTCAAAGCGTTCTCCTGTGCCAAGGTTTTCAAACCAGTCAGGCATTCCCAAACCACGTTGATGAAATAGTATGAGAAGCCCGTACCTTAAGAGCAGCCTGACTTTATGACATAACATAGATCTTTTTCCGTTTCAGTCCCCTGCGTGGGAGGTTCTGCACGTACACCATCACGAGGAAGAGCTCCGTTGTGCAATCTGTGGCCAGTGAACCTAGTGGCACCGCTTTCCGGGTCCCTGGCCAATAAACGGGAAAAAGTTCACTATTGCAATAAAAAATGTATTACCGCAACTTCTCAAATAGTTGATGAGTGAAGTTGGAGTCCACATACAATAAAAGTTCAATGATCAAAACGCCATCTTCATTACCTCAAAAACATGTCAAACTAACCCGACAATACTATAACATTTCCATTCATGGAAAAATGACGAAAACAGCACACTAAATTATGAAAAATTGTGACAACGCAGTTGATTCTTTATAAAGACAACGATACTGGCGGTCTCAAAAAAATTAAGGGGGTACCCCAATAAAGTACCTGTGCGATGTGTGCTTACAAGATAATTAGGAACTATACCAGAAATGTCAGAATTCCGACCACCACAAATTTCACCAACTGCCACTTCTTACAGTTCGTACCCGATTATTCCCAGACACAAAACTCTCAAAAAACTTTGGCTTCGCACTAATTGCAGAGTAATGGTCGTGGCGTGAGTGGGAGCAGCTCAATAAATTCTGAACCCTACTACAGTTTACGTAGAATTTCGTTATAAACCGAATGAAATCAGATTCCATTAGTTGCTACATAACTCAGAAATGTTTTCTGAATGGAAGTGGGGCAAAGAAAGGTATGTGATGCTTCGCACCAGATATTACACACTAGCGACTCATCATATGTTTTTTCATCCAGTTTATGACAACTTTCTTCGTACACACTGATGACGAATAACCTTTCAGAATTCATTGAATCGCTCCTATTCATTCCATCACTATTATTGAGTCATCAGTGCACAGGGTGTTCAGAAGACTGTGAACACCATTTTTCTGAGAACGGTCGTGTACACAGCTCTGGGAGTTATCAGGTTAACACTGTGAGAAATGATGGTAAGTAAAATGGCGTGGTTTGTACTCTGCAGTTGAATCCTGACATACAGCTACTTGGAGCACCACCAGCACTTTTTTGAGAAGGTAAAATTATTATTTGAGCGGAATTTATTCAGAAAAAACTGCGCTTCGTCGAAACTGCTGACAATTCGGTAAGTTCCCAATACAATGGCCGCGGGTACATTTGCGTGAGACTCCGGTTCGCGATTCAGAACGTTTACTAGCATCGCCGATACTGGTGAGCCTAACAGTAGCAGTAAGAGTTGAGCAAAGTTTTGTCGTAAAAGTGAATGTAAACAAAGGAATACGCGCGAAAGTAAGTAAACGTAGACAAACAGTGCGCACCTAATGACGACCACAAAAATGATAGATATCACTCGCATACTGCAACATAACATACATTGCCGATCACAAAGATAACTCAAAATATCACTCACCTCTCAAGTTACACATCCGAACTTTGAGGGGAGATATGCTGCTTTGATGGCTTCAATTAACTCTGTCATCCATTCCCTCATGCAACATTCAGGACACACATACTCGTCATAGATGAAACCGACTCTCATACACCAATCTACAACACTTTGCAAGCCTTTTTCTCTGATTTGATGAAACTGTCGTATTCATTTGCCTATCCATGGCTGTTCGAATTATAACAAACAAATAAATGCGAAGAGGGCGGTCCCCGCTAAGTAGAAGCCGGACGGACGAACGAGAAACAAAATGGATACGTAACAAACGAATATGGAAAGAAATGGTTAGGCATAAGGTGGCGGTGACTCGACAACTGAAGGACGATAATTCGGTTACACAGGAAAATTGACGAAGTGTGTTCAAATATAGTTCAACGGTTAGTCGAACGATTGAATGCGTATTTTGAAGAATATTAATGCTAGACAGTTGCCAGTGATGAACGTTGTAACCAACACCAGTATCAGTGACGCTCTTAAATGTTCCGAATCGCGAACCGAAGAACTGGGTGAATGTACTCGCGGCCATTGTATTGGGAATTAGCCGATAATTTATTGTGCTGCTGTCGCCATTGTGCCACGGATGAGAATTCCATGGTACTGTTGTGTTGTTCGAAGCTTTCCACACCCAAATTCAATCAATCAAGCTCGTAGGAGTCGTTTTTGATAAAAATTGGGAGTTTTGTGCACTATGATAACTATAATGTTCAGGCGATTTTGCTCGTGTCCACGGTTTAACCCGTTTCCTACGTGGTGTTTTACGGACTCAGAGACAGCGGTGATTTACGGTCCGAAGAACACTTATAGCTATTCTTCCACAGATTATGTTACCTTTCATGTCTACTCTGTCGTGTTAAGGAGCGTTGAAAGATGTTTCGTGACTACCATGGCGACAAATTCTCGGACAAAAACTCGAAGCTACAGCGCCGTCACATATTCAGCTTAGAAATAGTCTCACATTATTTCGGCAGTAAAAGAAACCGGTAATGTCACGAACGATATAGAACGTCCAGTTTTTTTCGCAAAACTTCCCTTCGCGTCGCCAGTACGAGACTATCAAAAGGACAAGAAAATGGGAAAAGCATGTAGAAACAAGAGGATTTCACATCACGTTGTATCGCAATCCCGAGATGGAGACAGCCGCGCTACACAAAAGGCTTCCGGAGAACACGATAAGAATGTCGATGTCAACAGTTTTTGCGAACCAATATTGTCCTCTGGCTCTCTTCAATCGGGCAGCTTGTCAATACCCGTGTACGTGGGAGAGACGGAGTTCGCGACCTTAAGAAATCAGAAGAGCCAACAATGACAACTAGCTCTTTATGGAAACGGTATCGGCGTTTATCGAGGCTTGAAATATCAGCGAACTGTCAAATTGACGTGACGCTAGAAGTTGGCGCTGCCCTATTCCCCCGTGATTTGTAAGTTGACAGTTCTGGTAACCGATTGATTCCACGAAGCTTCAAAAACATACAATAATCCAGCAAATGCGATTCGTAAAAGCGGGTCGACCTTCCTTTTTCTGGTGATAAACCTCAATGAAAATATCTGACCCCACGCACCACATAACTTTTCCAAAAATCCACGAACGAGGACATTCAGAGAGTTGATCTGAACCTGATCGAACTTATCTACTGCACAGCGAAGCAACAATTTATAAATATCTGGTGCGATGCATCACACACCTTACCTCTTCCCTACGTCAATTCAGCAGTTTTGATGGTTTTAGCTAATAATCCAACCCATATTTCATCCACTTCATATGTACTTATAACACATAATTGACGCCCGCAACTTATTGAACCACGACCTACATTTTAACATGCAGCCTACATATGGAACTCAACACAGTTTTGGTTTATTAATCATTCTGAATAATAACCCTATGTCGGTTCGGTTTCAAGACATGCGGATTCCAAATTTGCAATGTCCGTCCGCCGTCCCCCGTCATCCGTCCGCCGCCCGGGCCGTTTTGTGCCTTTAACGCGGTCTAAAAAATTCGTTCTTTCGCCCAAAAATCCCATTTGGTATCTAGTTGTGCCCGCCATCTCGGCAATCCGATCGGACAAAGCCCATGGTTGTTATGGGCAAAAAATGGTTAAAAAAATAAGCGAGACGCAGTATAATCGCAAATAAGCCGTGTTTCTTATTGTTTTCAAGGCCCGCTCGATTCGGAACGCCCTTTGGACTCGCAACGCCCTGCCAATTGCCGTGCGAGGGTTCGCTGGAAGCCCAGCCACCGTCCCAATTTCCTTCCCCGACTCTTGACTCTTTTTGCCCGAAGGGGAACAGACGTTTACAAGCACCTGGCGCCGGGGGAATATTTAGTTTCCGTAGTTCCGTAGTCAGGTCATGTTTCGTATGGTTTACTAGTATTCAATGCTGAATTGAAAGCTGTTTATGAGAATAATAAACTATTGTGTAATAATTTGCAGGATTTTTGCAATGGTTCTTGTACGAATTTTTAAAATTATACAATAAACCCTGGGAAAAAGTGTTTAAATGAAATGACAAGAGTTTAGAGATCGGGCCTTCGAGAGTTGGTCCTAATTCATCCTTAAAAACGTGAACATCAGTAGGAGAGTGTATTTTTCAAGGCGATCCCATAAGTTTACACCTTTGAATGTTGCCCACCCACATACGGCCCTTTATTTAGACGGTTTTGCTCAAATACCACTCAGGGTGGTTGGTTGACTCCTTCCAGCGAGGAACCTCTACCGCCCCACCTCCAAAAACTAGCAACTCATCGATGTTGTACTGTGTTAGTGGAAAAAAGAAATCTCAAACAATCGAAAAAATTATAAAGACAATATGCACGGGGATGAACCCACAAGAGACGAGAACACTTCTTGTCGTTTTTATAAACGTTTAATGTGGTAATAATTAAAATGATAACTCTCAGGGCCATCAAAGAAATTAAAAGCATTGCTCCGTTTTCGTATGCATTCCCCGATCGCACGACTCAACAGTTTCGTCTGCCTTTTGGACATTTTTATGTATCGTACCAGTACGTAGAGTTCATTTTCATCACTAGTCCTTCACACTATTATCAGCACGAGCAAACCTACGATCAGAGTATTCTTTCAGTACCTATATTCACTCGTTTTATCTCAGGATCGACACACTATGTGGAACGTACCTTCAGCTTATGAAGAGAAAGGACTTGAGACAAATCACGACCAGTGATATTATGAACTCCTGACGGTTACATAGTAACGTCTTATCCTACGTCACACATGTGTCTCTCTCAGTTCAGTTTGTGGTGCTATGACCTATTTGTTCTCGTTTAATTAAATCATATCCAATTATTCAAATTACGCGTGCTTCGATATTTCAAATATTATTGTCGACCAATAGTCACAATAAGTTGGCGATGAGGATAAAGAATTCGTCAGCACTTCGACACAATGAGTCGAAAATCGAAGGACACAAGTGATACACAGTTTCACGCATCAAACGAGACTGCAAAAGTGTTGTCGTCACAAAATCGGTCATGTAAGTAAGGTCTGCATCACCAGTCTTCTCAAAAATCTAAAACGAAAATCATCTCGACACAGCTCACTCGGAATGAAGAAAACTCAGACTCAGAATACGGTTTTGGTCATATCCACTGCACCGGAGACGTGTATGAAGTTGAGCCAAACTCAGATAAATACTTCGTTACAGTCTCTCTCAACACACAGTAGCAGTTTGAAGTGGACTCAGGAGCAAAATTCTCACCTTTATCAGAAACTGAGTTCAAACGTCTTGGCCTCAAGATTCCAGTGCAATCTATACCTGTCTCTTACCGCTCATACTCAGATCATCTAATCAAGCCCTTTAGGAAAAGTCTCACTCTCTGCCGAGTACGGTAAGAGAAAAATTGACGCAGACCTGTTCATTGTTCCTGCAGGTTGTGATGCCCTCTTGGGACGAGTATGGATTCGCGCACTCAGAATCAACCTCCATGAAATCGATACAGACCGTCTCACATCAAATCACTCAACTTCAATCATTTCAGTTTCTCCTCTTGAAGATATCTTCAAACAGTATGCTTGTCTCTTTGAAGAACGTATAGGGTGTGTGCCCAACCTAGAAGTTAAACTCCAACTCAGAGAAGGAGTAAAACCCGTCTAGCCACGTGAACGTGGATGTTCCGTTTGACTAATTGAGAAAGAGCTCGCAACTCTTGAATCACAAGAATTCATCACTCCAGTACCTTCAAGCGATTGGGGATCACCGCTAGTCGTAATACCGAAACCAGATGGTCCAATTCGACGGATTGATGAGGTACTTCACAGTCCCAGAAATTCGAAGTATTTCTGCAAGCTTGAACTGCATAAAGTATATTTGCATCGCAGAGTGAACACACAAAGGCACATTCCAGATGAATCGTCTCAGTTTTGGGATCAAAACGGTTCCGTCTGAATTCAACACAATATTGTCACAAATTCTAAATGAACTCTAAAAAGTAAAAGCTTACTTCGATGACATTATCTGCCACGGATCATCATTGGAAGAATGCACAAGAAATCTGATTGCTTGTTTAGAACGTCTCAAGGAGAATTACCTCCAACTGAACAAAAGCAAATGTTATTTTTCAAAGAAAGTATAAACTATCTTGGTCGTACAACAGAACAAGTCCAGAAGTCACCTGAGAAAGCTCAAGAATTTTCATAATGTCACGCCCCAAAAATGTCCAGAAGAAATGCGACACCTTTCCTCCTCAAGAAGACCCAACCCCAAAACAAGGGATTCCATATCTGGACGTGATCAGCCAAATTACTCAAAAGACTGTATTTTGAAATGAAAAAAAAAAATTACGTATTTCTAAATTAAGTAGGGGAGAATATTATGAACTCCTGACGGTTACGTTTTCTCCCACGTCACGCATGTGTCTCTCTCAGTTTAGTTTGTGTTGCCATGACATACGTTTACGTTTAATTAAATCATATCCAATATCTCAAACATTATTCTCAACCGAAGGGATGATTCAAAACGTACAAAAACACATGTACATTATGAGCAAAGTGATACCCCCTCGCAGCGAGTGGTGTGGGGCGATGGGTAAACTCCCTATCCTGTTCTGGCTCAGTGCCAGCGACTTGCAAGGGGGCGATTTTTGGTTGCAACTTCTCCAAGGGTGAACATCAAAGTAAACCTTTCCAAGAAATACCTGAACCTGTGAGGCATTGGGACTAGCACAATAAAACATGAGGCTCACCCCAAATTAGAGATACTCAGAATTATAGCAAAATCGACTCAATTAGTTCAAAACCTCAAGCGCCACCAGTTTGTGCATAGATCGTTGAGGTATGATATAAATTGTGTGGCATAAATGGGAACACCTCATTAAGTGAAGTTCCAGTACTACCTTGTTCTACGCAAATACGTTTCACCAACATCATATAAACTAAGTGGGAAAGTAATTTTGTTGCTAAAGCGATAAAAATCGTTAAACGCAGACGAGGCTTGAAAAAGTTGTGTGACACTTCTCGCCTGGTTTCTTTCGAAGAAACAAACTCAACGCACTTTTGTCGAAAGATAATTTGAACTGCCGTAACGCGGGTTATGCGAAAGGCGAAAACAAGAGCTGAGAAACTCGAAACAATATGCGCAATACGTAGATGGAAACGAAAGGGGAAAAAAATCACACTCGATGCGATAAACCTAACTGCGAAGTTGAAAAAAACTAAAGTTAACGTACCTGTTAGGTGAGTCCGTCTCCTCTGGCTTGTGAGTTACTGTGGGCAAGCGCTTTCGATGTAAAGACATCATCGTCTGGCCGTTTAGTCAGTACTGGAGTCAGTCAGTTGGTCGTGGTCTTTATATACAAAGAGAAAGGTGAAGGGAGTGATGGAGCGTTGGGGAAGGGGCGGGGAGAAAAAACATGGAGGGATTTTTAGGCTAAAAAGTTCACATACGGAGGCGAAAAAAAAAATCGGTGGCGCGAGGGCCGATGGAGCGCATTTCCCTCACCTTTCCTCTCCTTTTAGTTGATCCGCTCTTCGCTTTTCTCTTCCCGTTTTTTAAACTCAAAATGAAATATTTCGGTATGTTGAAACAATATAGCATCCAATCAACTTCGTTGGCTGTGTTTGTTTCCCGAAACTAAATATTCCATTGGACAATATCAGGAAATGAGAGTGCAGATACGTTCTATCGATTTTTGACCAAAAAAATACTCATATACCAAACGTGCGAGAGATAGAGGGAGGAATGATTCCATTCAAATCCGACTGGTAGAATATCATCTTAAAAAAGCTTGATGAACTACAGCGGCGAGGTATTAAGTACTGCACTATACGAAAAAACAACTCGAAATCGACAAAATGTGTGGGAATCACTACTGAACTTCCTCCGCCAGAACCTCAGAAATTTTACAATTCATACATTCGTCGTTCTGTTACCTAACTATTTTGTAGTTTTCCCCCCAATAATTCCAGAACTGCAATGAACGAAGGAAACAAATCCACTACGAAAAATATATGGTGCGTAGCAACACGCAACTAAATTCGACGACCGATGGGGGCTTGTATTTCGACGGAAATAATTACAATGCAGGTTAGTTGAGCGTACCCCCTAAGTAGCCCGGAATCGTTGGAGTTGAGGAGAGTGTTCGAAAATATCGTTTTCCGAGCTATCGTGTCTTTTGTCTCTATTCAACAGATATATACAAAAATAATCGCGGAGCACAAAATGCGAGTGAAGTTGGCTATGATAATTTTGATCAAAACGAATGAAGCGATTACTGTGGAACTCATGAAGATGGTTAAAAAACTATTTTCGAAACACTTTGGGTATTATCTGTGTTCAATGGTCGGTCATAGGAACGTTTATAGAGAGCAATACGTTGGTATTACGTAATAAAATGCATCCTGTCTATTCTATAATAACCGCTGAAGTGATTTTCCCAAATAGTGAAGAAAACCTCAGTTTAGAATAATTGAGTACTCGCCAGTAGAAGATAATTTGAAAGTTAGAACGAGACCGGCAGTGTCTTTTTCCCGAAAAAAATTCCTATACACCAAATTTTTGGACGTCTTAGTCCCTCACTCCCCTTTTACACGGATTCAAATTCCCCATAACCTCATGTTCGCGTCGTCAAAACACACGATAAGACAAAACTTACGAAGAATTAGCTCAATCGTTCTGCCGAAAATTGAACACACGGATCACGCTCATAAATCAGCTCTTTTGTACCCAATTGGCCTCAAAAAGGAAAGATGAAGAAAACCTTTTCTTTGACACGAACGCAATACCTAAACGTAACGTGATCAAAACACTGAATCGTATTTCCTGAAACAGCTGCGACGATTTTGGTAGCAGACAACCCAACGATGAAACTTTAACCCGTAAAAATCCGTTCAAACGATACCTGTGGACATTATGGACAAAAAATGGTTAAAAAAATTAAAAGAAATGAAATTTTGACGGTTTTATTGCAAATTGGCATGCAATTCACTATCGTATTATACGTAATTTTGGATGCTGGGTCGAATGGCGCGGGTCTCAGAGGTGTACGACTGCGTCTACAGCGAATTCAGTTGAATCACAGTAAACGTATTGACCCAAATAGAATTAATTGTACGACATCACAGAGAAAGTTAAATTTCTTCCCAGGCCTGCTTCCTCGTTTTCCGCTCTGTCTCCCGTTTCACTCCAATCACATTTTCCTAATTGCTTAGGGTCACCCGGAAAATCTCAGTAATGAAATGAATTGGTAGCTCAATCACGTGCCGTTGTTCAATACCGCCCATAATATATACAGAGCTACCCCAGAATATCAACCACCGCCGTTTCACCTACTTTTATCGTTTCTAAAAGCTCTTACCTGATTATGCTAAAAGGGTAAACACGATCCTTCTCAAAAAAAAGGGCATGGACAGTCTTTTAAATGAACTATGGACTAATTACTCAATAATCGTCAGGGGGTGAGCACGAACAGAACAATAAATTCCGGGGCTGTAATCTATGCCGCTGTTCCCACAGTGAAGCAGTTTTACGTAGTTTGAATGAATTGAATGAACAATTATTGAATGAGTAGCAACATTCCTGAAAACCAATGTATTTATGTATAGATAAGGAATGTTGTGTGATGCGGTGCAGTTTGTTCAAATTGTTCACCTTATAATTTCCAGACAGTAAATACAAGCCTTGTCCAATAGATCCCGTTGATCGTCTCATAAGTCAATAATCATGAGGTAAATATCTGGTGCGTTGCAACACACAACTTTCCTTAGCTCTACGTCAATTCAATTGGGTTCATGGCTTTTTCAACTTACTCAATTCATTTATCACTCAGTTCCTTTGAACTTGGCCAAACAACACTTCACAGCAGCAGGAAGCGGTAGCCCTTACAGTTCTGGAATTTATTGTGGTGCTCGTACTCATTGCAGAACCATTATTGAGCAATTGGTACACAGAAAATTAATGAGGCTGTGAACACAGTTTTTTTTGAAGGAGAGTTGTATTCAAATTTGCAATTTGGGTAATAACTGTTAGAACTGGTAGTAAGCGAAACGGCGGTAGTTGAAATTCAGAAATTTCTGGAGTGAGCCCCGTGTACCTCAAGAGCGTTTTTAAACACTCGCCCTTCAGGTATTGGATTGTACTACAATACCAATTTTCTTTAACATTCTACTAACATTCCAGCGGAGTTTATGAGAAAAAAACCGCGCTAAAAACGCTTTTCGTCGAAAATTTTGATAATTTGTTGTGCTGCTTTCGTCATTTTCCCACAAACGGGAATTTTATGGTACAATTGCCTTATAGAGAGCTATCAATATAAAAAATTTAGTCAAAATCGTTTAGCCTTTTTTGAGAAAAAAAAATTGGTGTTTTGATCACTATGATAGTGTGCTGACTGACTCCTATCAAAGGCAAGCGGTTCATCGTGGTCTTGCGGTAAGACGGTCGATTCATAATTCTCGACGTAAGTTGAGGATTGTGGATCGAATCTCCGGCGCGATTGCCGTAATTTTTGCCTTAGTCAGCAGCTCTTCAAAAGCATCTCCAAATTTCCTTCCCCCCGTACCAATGGCGCCCAACTAGTGGTCGAATTTCTTTTTTCCAAGAGAAAGAAGAGGCCCCGAGAGAAAAATTAAAAAAAAAATTAAGAGAGAAAAATAATGAGACGAGTTCTCGGGTCCGGGATTCGCTGACGCTGTGAAAGTTCCAGCGCGAAGGTAAAATGGGCGACGCGCCTACTACAATGCGAAAGAACGAAGACTTTCCTTGTAGCCTTTCTCGAATCAAAGATCGGATTTTCCGGGGATTCGCTCAACTCTCGTAAATTCTTTCCTTAAAAGAGTCCGCTCCAGGAGTAGCGGTTAATAGACGAGGGGGGAGATGTGCTGACTGACTCCTATCAAAGGCAAGCGGTTCATCGTGGTCTTGCGGTAAGACGGTCGATTCATAATTCTCGACGTAAGTTGAGGATTGTGGATCGAATCTCCGGCGCGATTGCCGTAATTTTTGCCTTAGTCAGCAGCTCTTCAAAAGCATCTCCAAATTTCCTTCCCCCCGTAACAATAGCTATAGTTATCTCTCGAAGGACTTTACTCATACCCTTATTTTTAAGTCCCATGGTAACCTGCGGGCTAGATATCAAGTTTGAGCTGGTTTGGTACGGTCGTTTTCTCTAAAAATCGCTCTAAAATCGATTACGTCGAAAATGTTGGTAATTTATTGTGCTGCTCTCGTCATTTTTCCACGGATGGGGATTCTATGGTATAATTGCCTCATTGAGAGCTATCAACGCAAAAAATGTAATAAAAATCGTTAGAGTCGTTTTTGGGAAAAAAATATTTGGTGTTTTGATCAATATGATAACTATTATTAACTTTCGGTGGATTTTGTTTCATACCCTTATTTTGGGGTTCCATGGTAACCTGCAGGCATCATATCAAGTTTGAGTAGATTTAGTACGGTGGTTCTCTCTAAAAATCGTTCACAGACACACAGAGTGACACACACACACACACACACTCACAGACCATTTTCCCAAATAGTATTTTTCGGACTCATGGGGGCCTGAAACGTAAAGATGTGAAGAGATTTCAACAAAAAAATTTCAGCCGGTTACATAACTATCCTTTCCACTTTGTAGAGCCAAGGAAAGTAAAAAGGGGAAACAATGATAAATTACAAGTACGGGGCATTGCGCATTGAATAGAACGGCGTACTGTTTATAAAAAAGAGAGTTAAAAGAGATAGGATTAGTTGTTAGAAGGAAATGAAAGTCGATGAATGACGTGGGGTAAAGGAAAGTAGTGTGGAGTGTTGCACCAGATTTATAAGAACGCTAGAAACCAGAATTATGCATCGTACGATACTAGCTGCTAATTATCGCCTTTACACGAGCTATTCTGAATGATCAGTTACCTGACATAACGATCACCTGAGTCACACTCTGGCACCTCGAGGAAAAGCGATCGGACGGACTGCCGGAGGTTCACTGCGACTTACGTGAACCGAAGGGACCGATTGGGCCTTTTCGTGCTGGTCGGAGAGTCGATGTCAGTCGCTGACATAAATAGCATTCCGTACTTCGCGTGACGTCCGACACAAAGCGCTTAAGTCGAACGAAAAAGAATGAAGAAGAGGGAGTGACAGGGAAGTGGAAGAGGGGCACGAGGCGGTAGTTCCGCGTCTGAACAAACTGAGGCCCCTCAAATGGAATACATAAATGGATCTTGTCCCTCTCTTTTCGCGAGAAACGGGAAGGAAATTGGTGGGCAAGTCCAATCGATCAACGGAACAGATCGATTCGGAGTCCAATTATTTTTGCAAGGTTGGATCGGGAGTGTCGCAGTAAAGTTTAATGGCGCGGGGGGAGCTGGAAGGAGAAGAGGGCAGAGGTCAGACTTGCTAAGGATAATCGACTCTTGATGATGAGAACTCGCACAGTCTGCGTGTGCATTTTTGATCCCGTAATTTCGCACAGTGAATAATCGCTTTCAATTCGTTCCAAGTTTCCCAACGCGATAAGTTCAGTCTGTGATGAATAAAACACTTCTTTTCCGTTTACTGCGACCTACGGTTCTTTCGCAACCTCAGCACGACTGTGTATAAATAAACTGCATCTCTGAGCGAGACGCAACAATATTTTACCACGAATAGATCCACAGATACGAACTGTCATGGGTACACGCTAAAGGTCAACGTGCGAACCACACTACTGGCTCCTAATTATTTTCATTTTCCGTGCCTCCACGAAGTAGAAAGGAAAGCTGTACAGTCTGCGGAAAGAAAAATGTTGAGGTGCAGAATCCGAAAAACTCTGTCTCGATGAGGTTCTTATTTTCAAGTCAAGCCTTCCCTATGCTCTGTTCGTATTATCTTGACTTCTCTACTACTTTCTTGTTACAGTACATAAAATGTATATTGTCACCTTTATGTTCATAAGTACGTCGGGGTGCATCAATTTCTCACGTTCAAGACAGACACTTAACTCTGCATATCTCGGACCCATAGCTTCATGGCCGACGCTCTCCATTGACGGCAATGTACTGAGCCAATGCTTCTCGTCTCCATATCCTATGACTACCAGCATCCAATCGCTCGTGTCACGTAACGACTTTTAGCTAACCCATGCAACTACCAAACGAGTTCCCTAATGGACATTCTCTGAAAGAAATAAAAGGATTTCCTTCATGATGTTTCTACAAGGAGGAGTATTATTTTGGTCACCACTGGAACCTGCGGTGAAGATGGAACTAACAATATATAACCGGACCGTCGAATGAAACGAAACGATATCAAGCTCAGCGAACGTCAATGTAAATGTTGAAGACGCAAGATGAAGCTGAAATAGGGAGCATGGTGGGACGGCTGAAAAACTCGTGGGCAATTAGTAGTCGTTTTGCTGTTAAGAGATTGGAATGAAGTTGGAATTCGAAAGAATGTTATTACTGTACTTTTACGACATTCTACCAGAACGACCAATGTGAATGAGGATTGTCGTGGCACCTGAGTTGAAAAATTATCGCTGCAACCATTGAAGACCACAGATAAGCTAAATGAATCACAAGAGTTTGTTGTTTGCAGCCAGGAAAACCTCTTTTCCCAATATCATCAGTCCACCTTTACATTTATCTTCGTTCAATATCATTATTCATTAAGACTCATAGTCAGGACGACATCGGCTTCAAATCATTGACTATATGAAAGACCCAAATATGGGAGTGATAGCTTTTGGTGCATCAGAAAAAATTAATTACTAGCAGAGAGATAGTCTTGAAATAAGTAACATGCACAAAGAAGGGGGGAATGAGAGAGCGAGGGTTTGGACGACACATTGAGCCTTATCTCTAGAATTAATATGACTAATGGAGACCTGACTGACAGAAACAAGATTGATCCCAGGGCAAATAGGCAGAGGGAGTATGACGCTAGGAATCCCTCTATCATACACAGTTCACCAATCGATTTGAGCAACTATAAACACAATATGAAACGAAACAAAAAATGAAAAAGGTCATTTAAATTGTAAATTATATGGGGAAGGAGAGAGAAATGGGATGTCGATGGGAGGTGAAATGAGTGTCTGTCGGGAGAACTGAGAGACAGCTGTATTTTGTGAGCGGTAGTAGATGAATGTGTTAGGAGAACTAGGAGACGACTGACTTTCACGAGAACTCGTTGGTGAATGAGTTTGAGAGGAGCTGTCTGTTGTGGGGAGGAAGATAAATTTTAAGGAGGGAGGATATAGGGGAAAGTCCAGAAGAAGAAGGGGAAATCCATTGTCGATTGGAAATAACTGAAGAGGTGGACTTTCCATAGGTAGACAAAAAGGGGTCAGACGGTGTTCAGGAAAACAATGACTTTGCCATTAGGGCCAGTGAGTCCCGTTGGTGCAAGTGCAGACACCCAGCTAATACGGCGTGCGCCGAATTTTTTAAATTATACCGGTTTGGCTATGGTTCGTAGCTCTCAAAAACCTGTAGAGGTCTTCTTCACTCTCAAACCATTGTTGAGTTCAGATTACCTTGAGGTAGGCATTTGAACTCTCTACTGGCAAAAGATGGGCTGCTTTTTGAGATTAATCCTTCACACATAGCATTTGGAATTTGGAGAAAATAACCGTTCGTAATCGTTTTGGTTGGCACCAATGAAACGGTAACTTCATCGAATCAAGAGACCTGCATGACCTGAACTTGAGTATCGGTTTCAGAAAACTGTATTCTTGCGCCAGAAGCTAATTTTTCATTAATCGAAAAACGATATTTTTGGATTATCAAGTCAGTTCCAAAAGAATAGACAAAATGTTTCCGAGAAAATTTGATTTCAGATTCTAAGGGCGGCAAAAGTTCCAAGTTGATCACGAAAGCTCATTGTTTCCAACTTAAAGAGCCAAGAAAGGCTCAGTTTTCCCCGCGATTTCAGGATCCGGAGTCAACACCTTTTTTTCCACCCTCGTCAGCACAAGCCGGCGGCTGCTGCTATCGAGCGAAGCTCGAACCACCACTTGGGGCACGTGCTCTCGTGTTCCGGAAGGAGGCTTCATTGCCCATCCAAACTTTACATTTCGAACTTCGGAATTTCCCCGCCTCATTATACTGCCAACTTTGGAGAGAACACGGCCGCAGTTGTAAAAGCCCGGTTGAATGAAAAGTGGTAGCACGACGACTCTGGCAGTTTCCTCGGTGGTGTGAGAGGTTGCCGCGGGGTTTGGAAGGCTGGGGAGCCGCGCAATTAACTCTGTTGCTAAAACGAGATTTCCCATTAAATTATTAGTTATTTTGTTTCCAAAAACACGACGGCCCTAACCAAAATTCGCCACAAACTCTTCTGGCACGCCATCCCGTCGAGCCCCAGACACCAAGAAAACCCCCAGTTCGTACGTTCAAACAAACACCGTTAAGTATTGATCGCTCAAGACCGCTGAATAAATACGAGGATCGGGCTCTGGCCGTCGGCCAAACGGTTGTTGAGTCTCGCAGGGAAACTTTCGCGGTCCAATTCCTCGCTCCCTCGCATTGACAAATTGAGAAGCGAAAACGCTTCAGCATTTAATGAACGAACTTTGGGACGCAAAGTTTTCATACTAATTCTTCTAGAAAGTACTGAAGACTGGAGGGGTTTGAATGTGAAAGTTCTCTCTCCATTAAAAGGGAGGTTTGTTGTTGAGTTGGGCGCGAGTTACACCGCATTCAGTTTCACAGTTCAAATACATACTCGCACTTACAGAGGATTTTTCTCGAAATTTATGTTCTCTATGCTCTGCGCTGAGTGCGTTCGGTCTCTCCGCTTGAAATATCCAGCGCAATGCATCATGAGGAATGAGGAAGCCCTTAAAATTCCCGAAGAAGCACTCATGCCACAAAATGAGATTTCCAGAACCTTAAATGATCACAATTACTGCGACACTGTTTTTCCAAATATATTTTGCTGGGTAGATTTTTAAATAGACAGCGCCTGCATTACTCCTCGTAAACACATACGTAGTAATCTGTTAACCGAGGGTGAGGGGGCCTTGTACGTAAAGACTCTACGGGGCTGGCGGACATTTTTTTGCTGTATTAACCCATTTGTGCCCGGAGTTCCCATTCGGGATCATCCGACTTGTTTGGGATTGTTTTAACTTCTACGGAATAACAATGAACTTTGAACTCGGCCTTCTTTCTATCTTCAAGACAAAATCTCAAGAATGTGTTATCACCCTCAGTTGCGATTTTGACTTCAATCTAGTGCGTTTAGTGCCTGTCTAGAAATATCGTCATTTTTTCCATCAGACATGTCTTCAAAACAGTAAGTATATTTTTGTTACTTTTTGTGTATGAGTTGTGTTCCCAAATGGGAACACCAGGGAACACTTGAATGAATCACCTCGGATAGAGGGCTTACTTCTCGTGACTACATCATAACAATAAATATTTCGCACAAAAAAGGTTGTTCTTTGTGATTTTTTTCATTTTATTTATTTATTTTTTACCTATCATCAGTTTATACATGATTTTGTCGGAGTTTGGTCTGCAGAGGAACTTCTTGCTATACTGGAAGATGAAGAGTTCATTCAAGCTGATATTTTCACCGCACCCCCAGATGATGGGAATGACACCGAGGAAAACAGTGGAGACGAAGATGTTGGTGGCACTCACAATAATCTCTCTGGGAGGCAGCTGACTGCACCAGCCGAAGCAAGGATGAGACGGGTGGATGGTGTGAAAATTGTTAGTAATGCGACTGACGAAGGAAAGAGGCGCATTCGGATTCTGCACTGATGTCACCGATGGTTCCATAATGAAAAGAAAAAAATTCCGGTACCTCAGCCAAAAACCATTCAATGTTGTAATAAATTGATGGGAGGTGTTGATCTTATGGGCAAAATATTGCAGAATATATAATTCGTTCAAAAGAATGGTGGTGGCCCATCTCTTTTTACTACATTGATGTTGCCGTGCAAAATGCATGGTATTTATATAGACGAAATACAAGCAGCCTTCTTCTTGACCACCTTGGGTTTCGACGGCAGATAGTAGAAACGCATTTGAAGAAATATGGAACCTCCCTCCCCCCCCCCTTCTTCCGGTGGTCGTCCAAAGTCTTCGAAAGAACTTTTGAAGAGATCTTTAGACTCTCCGTTTCAATGGGAAGGACCATTGAATAATATCTTCTCCAAAACAAAGAAGATGTGCAGTTTGTAAAAAAAATGCTAGAAAAATGTGTGAAAAGTGCAACTTGATTTTACATAAACATTGTTTCAATGAGTACTATGTGCAGTTTTTGGTAAATATTTTCAATCTTTTTATTTTGATGTGGTCACCTTAAAAATGTTTTTTTTGTGCCATTAAATGTCCTTTCCATGAATAATTCATTACTTTTTATTTTTCAATTTAGTGAACATGGTGATCCTGGTGTTCCCAAAAGGGACACTGGAGAAACGCACACCTTCATGCCCGGTGATCTTATATGGGAACAACGGTTTTTTGAAAATCATGAAAATGAACCAAAATACATGTCATCAGACTCAGTAGGGCTAAATGGAACTATTTAAGTGGATTTTTCAAAATTAACAGCTCAAAAAAAATATCTGGTGCGTAGCAACACACAACTTTCCGCCACCCCTCTAAGTTCGAACACCACCTACATAGGCGGGCGCTATATCTTCGTTCAACGCATTTTTACAGGAACATTTATGGAGAACAAAATGTAGGGACTAGTTAGCTGAGAGTACTACGAAAGTTTGATCAAAATCGTTAGAGCCGTGTTTGAGAAAATTGGAAAACCAAATTAATATTCGACAAATCACCTTTTCTGAGTTAACTTGGCTTATATCTCCGTTCAACATAAATATACAGAAATAATTATGGAGAACGAAATGTTGGTATGGGTGATTTAAAGACACTCCATTAGAATTTATCACATCTGGTGGGAAAGTTACCCTGGAATTTACGGAAATGTTAGAAAAAACGTTATTTTCGACACATTTTGATTTTTATCTCTGTTCAATCGACCGTCACAGGAACATTTATTGAGAAGAATATGTAGGTATTAACTATTTGAAAACATCCTGTGAGTTTGGTGAAAATCGATATGTATGGAGAAGAAAAGTTAGGTATTTATTAGGAGAAGAATTTGAAAGTTTAATCAAAATCGTTAGAGCCGTTTTCGAGAAAAAGTCGAAAAACCCTAGTTTTTGGTACATTTTCGTCCCCCCCCCCTTCCAATCGACCGAAATCGTCCATAACCTTATTTTGGTGTCTACAAAAAATAACGAACAAAACAAAAAAAGAACCAGCTCAATCGGATCAGCCGTTCTCCCGCAAATCGAACTACAGACACACACACACACACACACACACACACATACGGACCACGCGCCGAAATTAGGTTTTTTAGACTCAGTAGGGTCTGAAACGTAAAGATCTGAAGAAAACCCAAATTTTTTTTTGGGCCGATTACTATACTTTCCTTCCTCTCTGGTAGCGGAAAGTAAAAATCGGGCAAAAATGGAATAATTATCCGTATAGTTACGAAAGTTTCGTTTGTTAATTTTCTTCGAGTTCTCACCTTTCAGTTACCGAATTCTACAAATCTGATTGAGCAAATGTTTTGTGGTTTTGGGTGTATTTGTTCTGTTTTTATCTGTAGAAGCGTCAAAAGATTTTGTTGCGGTTTTCTGCTTGTGTAGTTTCAAATTACTGTGCGTTAGCATGATTTTTGTAAAAATTATCAACAAAATTGAAACAAATCTTCTTGGTCAGTTTTCTCAAGAAAAGAGATTACCACATTTCGAGGCCTAATAAACTGTCTATCGGTTTGTAATTCGATGGAGGGACCGGAATGATTGGGGACTGTCAGAAGCCGAGAAGCGAGAAGGCGATTAGACAACTGAGACCTGCCAAACTTGGAATATTCGGTGCGATGCATCATACAAACTTCCTCAGCATCCCCCGTACATTCACCGGCTTCTAAGACTTAAGCTTCTAGTCCAATCTTTTTGTTTCACTTTTTTGAACCTGTTAAGACAAAATTTAGCGTTTTACGTGTAACAAAGGCCTACATAGTTTTGGAATTGGTTGAACTGCTGCTGATCATGCCACGACCATAACTATTTTTAGAGTCATCGGAAAAATACGGTGAGAAATGGCTGTGGTCTGGCCTTCAATTATGGTCAATGAAAATGGTACAGTACTGTCGCGATTATTGTCAGTCACCCTGCTCCTGTCCATCATTGGGAGGCTAGAACGGTCTAAACGATTAACCACACACCACAGCCGACAGTTTGCTAACGCCTCAGTTCGAGTGTTAATATCACGGCTATGAGCACTTCGTTTTGTGCTGTAGAACATCTGTTGAGCCTGAGGTTAACTGTGTTTCGAGTGCCTCACGCCCGCAGCTTTTCGGACAGTCTTGTGTATTCTGCTGCCGTATTCTCCTCCCAGTCCTCATGACTAGTGAAGGAGATGCCCCACAGTGCGGAAGTTGCTCTGTGTGTACAGAAGACGAAACGAGCGTATCCTCGTGCTCCGCCTCTCCATTTCTAGTGATCCCTTCATTGCCATAAATCCAATTGACGTTAACTCTATTATCGATTGCTAAGGAGTCGAGCCACATTCTGCACTCTCCCACCAATCACTTTTATTAATATTACAAAATTTATATGATGACAAATTGAGTTTTGGCGTGGTTTCGAGATTTCTGATTTGTCTTCGTTAACATAGCGAAGTCACCACCATAACGAACGCGAGGCTTTACCATAACGAACGTTATTCAAATATTCGAGAGAATAATTTCGATTTTTCACGTTCGTTGGCCACACGAAGTAGGAAGGAAAGTTATGTAAAACCGTTGTTGTAAACTTGCATTGAATTACTTTTCAAGTGCGGTTGGGCGCCTGGAACAGACCCAGGGTGGAGGCTTGGAACAGTGCCTTCCAAGGTGATAAAAGCCTGGAAAAGGAGACGTTTTGACTCGTTCCGGCTCCCGTTTTTCCAGTTGTTTTCCCGTTTTTCGGTTCCGATTCCTCATTGGGTTCTTCTGAAGAGCTTCAGGTTCGAACGAAGAAAGAAGATCGCTGGCCACAAGTTGCGTTAATTTTCTTCCGTTTCTTTTTTTTTTTTTGCATGCCAGAAGTAGGGTAGAAAGTTTTAATTTAATTCTTATTTTCTTGAATATCTTTTGGTTGAAATTTTGATTGAAAGAAGAAGACTGTTATTTTATTTTAATATTTCTATTATTTTTAGTTATTCCCTTTCTGTTTTGTTTCTATTTCAGTAAAGAAATATCTCGAGCTTCACCCTCACGTGGAGTTGTACGCAAAATATTTAATTCCGTCACAAACTGAATGAACAAAATATTTGATTAGTTGCTGGAGTGGAGGAAACTGTTGTGCCTGGGGCTTCATTGTTGGTTCGACTGTAATTGAACAAGTCAGGGTTTGTGCGTTGCGTGACTAATATACTTATCAACGTAGGGCCTATCAGCTGAACAGTATCGAAAACCCCCGAGGAAATACGAGTTTTCAAACACTTACTAGACGACAGAAAAAGTAGAATGTTAATTCGGGATTCGAAAGCGATTGACGTTGGATGAAGTTATTAGTGAATGGTTAGTTGTTCACTAATGCGGAACAATTGCGCATGATTTGCCCATTCGTGATGAAATGTGAGTCCTGATTTGACGTGGGGAGTAGTGGATTATTTTAACTTTTTACCTTTCTCGTAACATGAGTGAGTACCTGCGACTAGTTTTTACTTGTGGAGTTGTTTACGGTGCCGTATGTTGTATAATTGTTGACGAGGCTGTGAGAGATACGTTGTGCTCAAAACTAGACGAGGGAATTCAAAAATGCGGCCGTCGAATGTGGAGTTTGAATATCAGTCTGAAATATTTCCATGCTGAAAGGTAACTTACATTTTTGGTGGCTATTAGCGGTTCGAGCATTTGTGATCGAATATCTCCGAGCGGTTGCCGGGGTGATATACCGCCGCAAGCTTCGAGCCCCGATGGGAAGGTATTCCCCCCATCGTCCCATGACTCCCTCAAATAATGTGATGAACGGGACTCCAGAGATCTCAGGTATCCCGAATACGGGAAATTCTACTGCCTCCCTCGTACAACATTCTCCAGCCCAGCCGCTGATTGGTATTTTAATCGGCAACCGAGGATTTTAATGTGAGATAGCGGTTCTAGTGTGTTCCTGAATATGCAGGAGGGAAACGCGAGGGCGGAGCTATAATTAGCGGCTATGCGTTCGTCAAGAGCTCGTGGAATGCAGTGAATGTTTAAAAATATCTCCAGCCTACTGCTCAATTATGCGGTTGTCCCAGGCACCAGACAAGACAGGTACAGTAAAATTCTGAACGATTTACATTGGGGTATTGCTTACAGACAGGCGGGAGGCTTTTTTGTCCCCCTCGCAAAATACCGTACTAAGGCGTTTGAGTTAGATGGAGGAGAAATTTCTGCCCTTGTTCCATCGCAAACATCTGGTTTGACGCAACGTTCAACTTTCCATGGGTATGAAGTGATTTTCTTGGCTCTATTAATTAATTTAACAAATTTTTCATTCAGTTTATATTGACCTCTTACAAAACCAGTAGCGCTTAATGTTCTGGAATTTAATGAGTAACTCCTAACTATCAACATCATTTTGAGAAGGTTCAAGTCCATCATATCGGAATTAACGGATGAAGACTATGAGAACTGCAGATAAATGTAACGGCAGTAGTTTGAATTCCGGAATTCCTAGAATTGCTCCTACCACTTGGCATGTGTTATTGAAGATTCTCTGTATATGGGGACTAACTAACGCTAGCTTTCATATGAACGGGTAGGTCGAAATTGAACTAGGACTGTCGTGTTATTTGGAACGGTTCCAACGACAAAATCAGTAAAAACCCTACAAATTATTAAATTACAACAGCTTGACGTAGTATTACTGCTCTGAGACCCATCCCATTCGATTCAGCATCGAAAAACACTAGTAAACCATACGAAACATGACCTGACTACAATGGAACTAAGAAAACTAAATATTGCCCAAGCGCCATACGCCCGTAAGCGCCTGTACGCGAATTAGCACGACGTTGCTAATCGAGGGGCGGGCGGGTGGTTTTGATGAGACGGTAGGGAGGGAGCACTAACGATGAAACTTTGACTCCCACTGTAGTTCCCGCGATTTCTTTCAATTAGTAGACTTTGGCTGACTATAACTACTGTAATTTCACTATACGCAGTTGTACACGTCTGATACACATTCCATTCGACCCCGGACGTAAAAATACCTTGAAAATGATACGAAACACGGCGTATTTGCGATTATACTGCGTTTTGTTCATTTTTAAACCATTTTTTGTCCATAACAACCAAGGGCTTCGTCCGATCGGATTGCCAAGATCGCGGGTACAACTACATACCAAATGAGATTTTCGTGCGAAAGAAAGGATTTTTTAGACCACGTTAAAGGCACGAAACGGACGGGTGGACAGTGGACGGCGGGCAGTGGACAGCAGACCGCGGACAGTGGATGGTGGACGGCAGGCCGTGGACAGTGGATGGTGGACTGTAGACGGACATTGCAGATTTGGAATCCCCATCATTCAGAATGAACAATAAACCAAAATCAGAGGAAACGACGCGAAGCATCTCATACCTTTTCTCATTTTCTCGTACAACTTCGTACATTCATGATACTAATAATTTTTATTTTCACTCATTTTCGGAAACTATTGTAGCACTCCAACTCTTGCTACGACATTTATTCCTCACACCTTTATTTTGGCGTCGCATGATATGTAGGCTGATATGAAATATCCTTGGGTAGGTATTTACCATACTCCCACCAGTGTTTTCGGAAAGACGCTTTTCCGCTGGTCACAAAATTCTGATAAGAACCCTTCGCTGCAAATGGTTACTCGACGTTTTGCACAGCATGTTTACATTGGGACCTATCTTATTCAATCTAACGTCGAAAAATGCTAGTAAACATGTGTAATATGACCTGGCCACAATGGAACGTGACGAGCCGAGCTGACGGGTGGTGGGAGTGAGATGGGAAGCAGCAGGCCGGGGAGAGACAATAACTTTCGCTACGTTATCGCGAGAGTTTCTTCAAATAGTAAAATTTGCCTCGCTGTGATTTTACCGTTTTTCATCTGGAAGCAGTCCTTTATCTCTGATACTCGTCCTATCCGACCCAGCATAGAAAAATACATAGGAAACAAAACCAAACACGACATAAACGCAATAAAACTGCCAAAATTTCGTTTCGGGCTAATTTTTCAAACCTTTTTAGGGTATATCAATCATTTTATCTCATCAGATTGCCGAGCCAGAGAGTACAACTAGATTAGATAATGCACGGAAACCAATTTCTTAAAACGAGGCAAATCAGCATGCATATCGTAGATTTCAAATCTCCATGCCTTGAAACGTATAGTGTCCAATTTCGCTTATGAAAAACGTCGCCAATGAATAGTTTATTCATTTTGGAGTTCACTCCTTTCATTTCGTGTGTTTAGGATCAAGTAATTGGTTATTCTCTCGTTCTGATCGAAGAACATAAGCTTCAATAAAATGCGGCGTCGACGGATCGAGTAGCCGAAGAATCACCGGATTAGAAGACAACAGTAGTGAATTTCAAGCGCATCAGGATCTATGATGAAGATGTTTGGTACCATATTCCTGAAGATTTCCGGAAGGTTTCGGCTTATCATAGCGCACTGGCGGCTGTGGGTCCGGTTAAATCAGCCCTTAATGCTAATAAGAACCGCGGCCAACATCGGTATGTCAAGGCTACGGTTTCTAAGGTAATAGCAGACACGTATCTCGACGAAGATGTTGTCTTCAACGTTTCAAGCCACTGGAGTCTTTGTAAGACATTTTGGAGCATTTCCTAGAGAAGAAATTCTCGCCGAAAAATCACAATGTGAAGGCGTGGTGTGAACTCTTCGAGAAGACTCGTCAAGATTCAGCCTAACAGGCACAAACTCGTGCCAAAACGAAAAGATCGTTTCAAAGTTTTCGTTTGAGTTTTCAAATCCGGCCTCGATCCTAGCTTGAGTGATTGGTTCGCTGTGGGTCAACGAAGATTATCGATTTCTGGAGATTGGGAGCAGTGGAAGGAGTTACTGGTTTCCACATACGCAGACTCGTCTTAGAAGCCAATCCGGTACGCGTATTTATTTAAACATTTTGGTGGTTCTTTATTGGATTACGCTGTTAAGAAAGAGAGGATGCTGTTGGAGTTGGATAGAGATTTTCCTGAGTTCGTTATTTTGGATTTAATCGTAGAAGGGTTGCCGCATCACATACAAATTATTTGAATCGAAACACGATAAACAATATTCAAGAACTGCACGATAAATTAAAGAAATACGAGGCTGGGGACAAGGATTTTCCATCCAATCAAAATTTAGTAATTTTAAAATTTCTCCTTCTAATATTAATAGTAATAAAAATCCCACCTCTAAAAATTTCGAAAAGTAGAATAACGTAATTAAAAAGCTTGCTCCATTTGTGCAGGGAAAGGCTTTGATAATAGATATCATCCAGAGACCAGCTGTTGGAATAGAGTAATTAAGAAAGCTACCAATAGTACAGAAGCTGTGTCCCCTTTAAGTTCTGACGAGGAAGCAGAAAACGAGCAATTCGGCCACTAATTAAAATAAATTTGCTTTTAAACGATAATATTTTTTGGAATGATCTGTATGATTCAGGGTCAAACATTTCTATCATAAATGAGAATTTAGTAGGAAAATTGGGAATAAATTGTTTCAAAGTAAGAAACCCAGATGTTAGAATGGTCAGTGGCCGAGGAAACGTTGTGGGCATAGCGAAATTTAAAGTAAATATTTTTTCTCTCACCAAAGAAGTAATTGTGTTTGTGCTTGATAGCGCCAATTTCAGTCAAGATTTTTTGATTGGCTTAGATTTAATTGTATAATTTAAATTCTGCCAAGATCAATATTTAGGAGTTTTCCAGAATTTAGCATCTGACAAACACGAACCCAAAGGAGGTAACCTTTCCAGCGAAATTAGGATTTCGAGTGAATTCGTGAAGAGTGAAACTTATGCGTAATGAGAAGCGACTGACTTGAGATAACATAAGTGGCGTCTAGACGAAGAACAACGAGGTGGCCACTCTCGTGAGATTGGTTCTGGGCAAAGCCCAGAATGTGGCGATCAAATAATGAGAACTTTGAAATTATTACATTATTACTTTCCAGTTCCAATATACATATTTTTTCATTTTATTTGTTTATTGTCCTTCAAGTTGAGCAATAGTCTGTGTTGACGCCAACAGATCTCGGCTGAGGCGTCAGCGTTTTTCGACCGTTCGACGACACCAACAAAACCCCTGAATGTCTCCAATCCCAACAATTCGCCGCTCGCACAAACTCGTTGACCACCAATCTGAGCCCCCTGTCTTACCGTATTCACTGCGCCAACGATCGGCAACGTTATTTGTGCCTCAATTTCATTCTTTCCTGTTTCAACGGTCTCTGTATCCGAAGACTTCTCTAGATAGTCGTTACTGCAGCACATTTCTGGACAAGGTGAACTGCCATTCTGACCCCGACACTCCGAATATTGCTTCCCAATTCTACTTTCTGCGAAATCCTTTGCGCGTGTTACCCAGGGAACTGTAGAAAGCGAGGAGAAAAAACGGGAGTTCCCTCTGCTTCAATCGTCTCCTACCTGAAGTCCTAGTCAGGTCATTTCGGCCCCACATTTAGTATTTGAACGAGAGGATTATTGATTTATTAAGTTTTCTTGTACAGAGATCTTCATTAAATTTGAATTTATTTTTCTTTCCCCCCTACCGTCCATGATACCACTGCGCACTTACATGAATACCATCTACTTCACATCTAATTTTGTCGTTTATTTTCTCACATCATTTCTAACATTTTTCATTTCTATTTTCTTCTCTCTTTCTTTTATTAACCGGCGTTAAATTGAGCGTAGTCCAGACACGAGTTGCAAAATGTATGCCATATTGAGATGAAGAATATGAAGAGGCAATCAAGTAAGAACTGCGTGGATTGTGATTTATAAGAGCATAGAAAATAAATTGCATACTCACAACATTCCTCGAAACATTTAAAAAAATTATTATTCTGATAAAATGGGCAGCAATAAAGTATGTGGGTGGATAACATTTAAAGATGATTGCCACATGGGAGGTTGCTATATACATGGGGCCAACCCATCCTGTCGCATGATTGCAAGTTGCCGTTAATCCATATTGATGCTGGTGCATGAAACCAACTGTCTGAATTGTAGGATTCAACATTTAAAGATGGAGCTGTCTCGTGGGAAGTGTGAACGAAATTCTTCGCACCCTCAGGGTAGAAGGTACAGCTCTGTTATCGACTGCGCTCTTCAGCACCTTCTCATCTTCCCCACTCACACCTTCCGGACGAGCTGGCGACTCATCCGCATCGTTCAGTTGGTTTCTCTACAATCTGTAGGGAGCCAATGCTACAAACCCCAATTTTCCAGGCTTCGATAAGCTCTCAACTGTAGAGAAGACGCATCCCCAATATTCTGGACATTGTCGACACAAATGTCCACACCTAGAAACGCTTCTTACATAGAAATCAAGTGATTCGAAACGTTGCAACTGTTAAAACAGTTTCTCGGAACTCAAGAGCCCTTTGGTATTTTCGAATAGTGATGAATTATTCCCTCATTTCGAGTTACCCCAATCCACTCCGTACAACTGAAGTTATAATGAAAGGGCGGTTTCAGTGGTTTCAAGGGTGGTTAACCGAACAACAGCGGTTTGCGGAGGTAAATTCAGAAAACTCTCATAACCTCATTTGAACGGCTGATTGAATAATTCGTAACTTGCGTTAGAATTTTACAGAGCGAAAATAAACTCCTCCCTTTTTCGAAACAACGTCTGTTCCTAAAAATCCCGATTAAACACGAAGTTGAACAAACGTCACGACCTGAGGATTAATTGCGTAGACGCCAGAATTAACGGAAACGCGAGTAGCAGTTCATTGTAGTAAAAGTCCCCCCTTTCCCCCATAACTTGATGATTAGTTTCACGCAACCATCAACCAAAATCAACCAGCATAAAAGAGCTGTGCTCCCCCTTTTTTCGATAACGCGAGATTTTCAACGCGGAGTTGAGCTCATTCATATTGTATGAGTCGAGTGAGCTCTCGTACGATATGAATAGGCCATTAGGTCGATAAGGTTTTTCCAACGTCGCTTCCATCGGATTACCTGTTATTGAGTTTGTGAGCCAAAACGAAGCGCGAAAGAAGAGGTTTGTATGAAAAATGAATGGAATGCATCATTGTACGATCTTTACAACAACTCTGTTTCATTAAATCGAATTTTTAGGTTCTGCGTTGAGCTTTAATGGGTCAAAATGGTTTGATTAAGGAAAATTAATTTTGTTGGTGCTTATTCCTTAGCCGTACGCATATCCTTTATACCAGTGGGGGTGCGCAAAAATTTCCAGGGAGTAAGGGGGCAGGTTAATTTAAAATTAAAATCATCTTCATTTTTTCTCCTTCGTGGCAGTTTAAAAAGTATAATGCAATTGATATATTCATAAATTAAATTTAATTGAATACTTGTGTGCTCGAGTAGTTAGAGGGTACCAACGGGTGCTATAGGATTGTCTCACTTAACTGTAGACGTTATACGGTGAGCAAAAGTTAATGAGCAAAGAGATGGCTGGCAGTGCAGGCTTGTCCAGTAGTTTAGTTTATCCGTCGTTTGTTTTCACGACGTCATTATAATCTGCGGCCACTCAAATATGCTCATACAATGTGCGTACGAACTCCCCGAAGAATTGCATACTTTCTTCTCAGAGCACTTCACTCATCAGTACTCATCGAGTGGCTTCTAAAATTTGGGTAATTCGAGTGATGTTTTAATAAAAACTGAACAAGTGGATTGAGTCCACGCAAGGTAGTGTTTCCAATATTTTATATGTTGAAAACAAACAAAAAAGTGCTGATTTGAAAGATTGAACTCATTCTTGAAAGAAAATGAAAAAAAAAAAATCCGCTTTTGCTGACTTTAAAACTCCAATTGCACACCGCCTCCGCTGACAAAAAGTTGGACTGGATCCTTGATCCCATTTCGTTTGATTCTACAGAATTAACATCCTGACAACATTCTAGAAGAAACAACTTATCGAAATATCGTTGAACGTCCAGCGTTAAAAAACAAATATCTGAGTGCTATGTTGTTAGATTTTTGGATCGGTATAGGAAGGCAATACGAAGAACTTCCAATAGCTGTAAACTTTCTTATTGGGTTTTCAACAACCTATATGAGTGCGAGAGGAGTACTGAGCTCAAAATATCTAAAATGTACTGAAGGTACCTGTTAGGTGATTCGGTCTCCCCTGGCTGGTGAGATACTAAGGGCGAGCGCTTTCGATAAAAAGACATCATCGTCTGGCAGTTAAGTCAGTACTAAAGTCAGTCAGTTGGTTATGGTCTTTATCTACGAAGAGAAAAATGAACTGGATAGAGGAGCGTCGGGGAACGAGGTCATGAACCTCTGGGGAAACCCACTAGAGGGAGAGCAAAGGAATGTGAGTATTGTACGTCTTAAATACTCTGTCGGTTTTCTTTTTTGTATAGGGTGGTCTGTAAATCCGTTAGTTGGATGTTTTCGTCTGTGTAGTGTTATATACAACACGCTGAGAACCA
Organism: Pachypeltis micranthus; assembly: GCA_020466155.1. Classification (NCBI taxonomy): domain Eukaryota; kingdom Metazoa; phylum Arthropoda; class Insecta; order Hemiptera; family Miridae; genus Pachypeltis; species Pachypeltis micranthus. Next base: position 27,502,594 of record CM035774.1, on the reverse strand, counting down.
AACTAACAGCAAAAAAGGAAAAGACAGACCCACTCGATCAAAGTGGGGTATATAAAATAGCTTATACTTGTAAAACGCATACATAGGACAGACAGAACGAAAAATACGAACCAGATATTCAGAGCACATTAAATCTCTTGGTAGGAACAAAGACGTTTGTGTAGTGTTTTGAGTGGTTCGACATCCAATATGGTGTCGCATTTTGATTGATTTGTTCGTTTCCTATTTTTGTTTATAGATTTCCGTGTTTTCTAATATTTTTAGTTTCCATCCTTTGCATTGTTTATGTAGTAAGACGGTGCAGTCCTGTATTTTGGTAGGTACATGTCCAGTTGTCTTGAGGTGGTTGTGAAAGTCTTTGTTCCTACCAAGAGATTTAATGTGCTCTGAATATCTGGTTCGTATTTTTCGTTCTGTCTGTCATATGTATGCGTTTTTACAAGTACGAGTTATTTTAGATACCCCACTTGGATCGAGTGGGTCTGTCTTTTCAGTTAGTTTGGTTCTGACTGAGTCTATTAGTGACTTAATGGTCCGACGATGATGTCTTTACGTCGAAAGCGCTCGCCCACAGTATCCCACCAGCCAGCAGAGACGGACTCACCTAACAGGTACGTTAACATTAGTAATTTTCCTACTGGCGGATCTAACCCAATTGCTTTAATATCTAAAAAGTATGTGTAGAAACAAGCCTAATGTTCAAGACGATTTAACAAAGCCGAACATTGACGAACTGCCTAAAAAGAAACAACGCTAGTTCATCCCCTCAATAATTTTTTGAATTACTCGCCTATTTTCGAAATGATCGCGTTTTTGTTGTTAAAGTATTTAGCGATTTCCTCGAACAAAAAAGGTTTTTAATTTAACCACTTCCCCTTCCTTCACCCATTACAAGGGGGTACTGTGTTTTCAGAAGATTGAGACCCCTGCTTCAAACGTATGCATGATATTTCGCATACTTGTGTCTCATCTCTTGAGTAAAGTATCCGGGGAAGTGGAATAAGACTGGACGGTTCTATCTAGTAGTTAAATATGTATAATGCTTTGTAGTCAAAGCGATGTAATCATCAAGCTACGCATGGTATAGTTCTGCCACCACGCGTAATGCATCGTAAAAAATGACTTCTTCCTGTCGTGTATTTCTCCACATAAATTCTGCGAAATAAGAGCCCATGTGATTGCGTTTTCTGCCCCGGTGCTGTTTATTACGCTATTTCGCAGAACCCCAGAGCGTATTTTTCTCATTTGTATATAAATTTCCTGTAGACGTTGTGTCGTCAGTCTTGGAATAAACTGCTAGAAACACACGAAATGAGACACTACTATCAACAACAAGTATCGACGCGAAAAGTCCATGTTTTCCCCTTGAAGTTGGATCACGCTGAAAAATGTATCTTTAAGAGCGAGAGAGCCCGGGAGAGGATTATCTAATCTTGGAAATTTTAGTAATGAACATCGGCAGACTGAATGCGTCGGGGGTTTTGAGCTCAAGGATGCTCTAAAGATGTGATATTCATCAAAGGTGAGATGTAAAGCGCGCTATCTGAGGTGATAAGCGCAGCCCTACAAATAGTGTGCGTATGCCGGTATGGAGCCGTTAACCAACGCAGCAAAGACGTTCCATTGACGGATACAATAAGTTGGACCCCTTAGCCGATGTACTAGAGCACAAGCACCACCTCGCTCGGTGAATATATAAAATAGATCATGCGCCGAGTAGGTATTTTCGTCAGTAGTTGAGGTGTTAAGAGCAGAATACTGTGCCGGTTTTGTGCCTTTAACGTGGTCTAAAAAAATCGTTCTTTCGCACAAAAATCCCATGTAGTATCCAGTTGTGCCCGCCATCTCGGCATCCAATCGGACGAAGCCCATGTTTGTTATGGACGAAAAATGGTTAAAAAAATTAACAAAACGCACTTTAATCGCAAATAAGTCGTGTTTCGTATCGTTTTCAAGGTATTTTTACATCCTGAGTCGAATGGAAAGAGTATCAGACGTGTACAACTCCGTATAGGGAAATTACAGTAATTATTAGAGTCAACTAATTGAAAGAACTCGCGGGAACTACAGCAGAAGTCAACGTTTCGTCGTTGCTACTCCCTCCCTCCCGTCTCATCGGAACCACCCACCCACTCGCCTCGCAACGTCGTGTCAATTGCCGAGGGTTCGCTGGAAGTCCCCGTCCCAATTTCCCCGACTCTTTCAGCCCGCCAGGGCGAAGGGAGGTTGGGGCCACTTCCTCCACACACCACTACATTGGATCATAAATGCCTACAGACGTTTACGGGCGCCTGGCACTGGGGGAATATTTGGTGTCCGTAGTTCCATTGTAGTCGGGTCATGTTTCGTATGGTTGACTTGTATTTTTCGATGCTGAATCGAATGGAATGGGTCTCGGAGCAGTAATACTAGGTCAAGCTGTTCATGAGAATAATAAACCGTTGTGTAATAATTTGCAGGGATTTTTGTTGTTTCTTGAAAGGACGACAAGGTTCTTAGTAAGTTTTACGTTTTTCAAACGCTTACACGCGCAACTTGTGGTATCTCCTTTCTTCGGACGCTCCTCTTGAACGATTGGTAGCCCTGCTGTCGCGCAGTGGAAGGGGTTGTTGGATTCTCCGACGCAGGATGCGACGGCGATTGTTCATCCTGATATTTCCAATTCCCGACGCCACATATCACTCGAGGCTTCCCTGTTATCAGCCAGTTCTCCGAGCCAGGCGGGGATAGAACCAGCGGACTCTGGTTCGATCCCCGACCAGGCACCCCCCTCCTCCAAACCCAGGGGGGTGAGGCAATGGGTACCAGCAATAGGCTGGGGAGATGTGCGGGCCGCCCAACAGGCTCGTGAAAGGGGAGTTGGGACATGGGCCCTCAGTGGCCACGGCATACTGCCATTGGTCCCGCAGCTTCAGTTGATGGTGCCGCAGTCGGTACGCCTGTAGCTGCCTCCCTGATATCACTCACTCACTCCCTCCCCCCCCCCCCGCCGCCGCTTTCATATTGTTTCTAAATAGGTGAGCACCCCCCTGGTGTATTCATCCCTTGTTCCTTTACTGTCTTTGATCAGACCTATTAGATTAACTTGACTTAATATTGAAAAGAGGTTTCGTTTCATTTCATTTCTATTTTGTTCTATTAAATTTAAAGTCGGCACAAGAAGTGTTTATTTTGTTTATCCATGATTTAAGGTGCGTTTTAGAGTTTTTAAGTGATTCATTAAATTGGGTTCAAACATTAACTTCCACTGCACGAGTAAAACTCCCCCAAACACATTAAAATACACAAAACCTCATGCTTCGAATTACAGTAACTTATGAGCGTTTCAAAAAAACTAAGCACATCCAACATTCAACAAAATTTCAAATTCATTTTCAACCAATTTTACCAATTCAAAAAAACAAGGGGTTTTCCCTCAAGGGGAAGTTATACTCATTTTTCAACATTGTAATCAGATTCTAATTTGCTCGTGAATTAAGGGAGTTGTTCAAAACTCGGATTATGAGAAGCGAAAAAAAAGGTTATACACAATTTCGATAATTACTCAATCGGTGCCTGTGTTCATTATCAACTTTAACATCCTGTACATTTTTTTACTACAGTCATTACTAATAATTATATTTATAATGTTCAGCAGTGATTTGTGGTCTTTGGTGATGACGGAAAAAAAGAACATTTCGGGGCAGGTCATCCTTGAAAAACTGTTTGTAGCCTGGGAATTGCATATCTAGTTATTTAACCTGTAGACGGAGTGGGACGAAGCATACGGAACAGCGAAAGTTGTGGTTTTTGTCGCTTAATGGTATCGATATCAGTACAGATGGATGTAAAACCCAGGAGGGTACTGGCTTCGGGAGCAGTGGGACGCTCATTATCTTGGCCCCACCGCAACGGCCGCTCAAGCAGAGATTAATGCTACCAATGAAATTGACTACGGCAGTAGAACTATCAACATAACGAGTGATAGTGAAGCGTCTTGTGAGGCGCTGAAGAATTCCTTCACAACTTCAAAACTGGTGAAGGAGCTACTTCTAAGCAAACAGAAATAGAGTTAACATTTATTGGATTCTTGGGTGTATTGGATCATTGAACATACGAGGCAGACCATCCTGCCAGACTCAGTTCGTCTACTGTACCTATTGGGCCACTTCCTAACTGTGGACATGTCACTAGACGTCACTATTCAAGAGGGCTGTGAGGAAATATGCCACCAGATGGTCTGGAATGTTACATGAGTGAGGCAGTCCACTTAATCTCAGGGCAAAGACACGATCGAGAGAATCATTACAAGGCACTACAGAATGAACAAACATGTATGATATGGGCATAGTCAATACCCCTCGGTGTAGGTGGTGTGGCAATGGTGAGAAGACTCCTCATCGCGTCCTGGCCCTGTGCCAGAGACTTAAGAGGGAGTGATTTGTCGTCTTTGGTGCTACTTCTCGAAGGGCGGACATCAATGAAGACTCATGCAGGAAATGCCTCGCATTCCTTGGGAGGCTAAGAATGGGTACATTACATCTGGCTTAGAAGTCTTTGGACCGCGGTGCTCATCCTAATTTTGGAACAGCCAGATAGCCCTATATATGTATACCCCGTGGACGGGTACTTATTCGGGAAAGTATACAAATAATTTTTTGTAAGGTAAACTATTGTAATACTTAGTTCATTCATAATTAGGTCACTCGCTTGATGCGTGTGAATATGACTTTCTGTTTCGATCCCTGGTGAGGCAAAATGTAAGTAAAACTATGAAGGTATGTCGTTCATTAAAGGTATCATGCGTAGAAACGGAAACCACTCGAGCGGAGTTAAGATGCTGCGTTGGAGATAGAAATCGGCAACTTGGAGAGTTAGAGGGAGGAGTGAGACGGAGAAGGGATTAACTCACTTAAGCACTAAGTTTCCATCTGATGAGCTTGAGACAGGAAGCGCCCTTAATATTACCGAGTCTTGACACTCCCTCCAGTCTACTGAAAGGTTTGTCTTCGAGAGAGTGCCATCAGAACGCAATCTTCCTAAATGAAGGCTAGCGGGATGTTGAGCGCCACACTGGCCGTTAGGTGGAACTCGGACTATGATATTTTGAAGCGACTAATTTGCCAAACAAAACACGCCCTCAATTTCGCGTGTCGTTGGAAAGTCGTCAACATGCAAACGTTGAAGATTTCAGTGAGTTCAATCAAACGAAAAAGTTAAACGAAATCCTGACAGAGGTTTTCCATGGACGAAATATGTTTGTGTCATTAAGTGAAAGTAGTACCCAAAGTTGAACATTGTGAAAAATTACTTCAACGTAGTATTGTGAGAGTGACATGAAAATGGAAGAACCACGGGAACGCTTTTCTTCCAGAGGTACTTCAAGAATGTTCCTCCATTTCCAGCTCTCCAGCCTACAGTACGTAGGAGCGAGTAACTCAAGTTAGTGAGCCAAGCTCATGGAATTTTTATAATGACCACAATGGAAGACTATGAGAGACTATGCCAGGAGTAGGCACCAGACGGTAGGGAATCCTGGCCCAGTGCCGGAGACCGGATGAGAATCATTTTTGGTTTTTGGAACCACTTCTGTAAGCGTAGACACAGCAAAGGAAACTAGGCATGGGCTTGTGTGACTTCAAGTCTGTTTTTTCATCAAATAAGTATTCCTCGACGAGGGTTATATCAGTCTACTGTTATGGAAATTGCGGTTTCGTTAACATGCAAAAGGCCAGCCCCTTACGCAGCACCGAACCCAGACCTGCGGAGATACTGCTGTTGCCCAGTAGAGAGCTGTTGCCCATGTTATAACGTGTGGAAGTCAGACCACCTGAGGAATCTCGTACCATCTGGGAGGAGGTGCTTAATTTGGTTTTTCACCTGATCTAACTGCTACTGCACGTTCTAAAGGGGCATATCACTTGTGACCACGTTTCTTTGACATCACGTTCTTCGAGAACACGACGAAATGGTTGAAGGATTGCTTTCTAGTTGCGAATGTGGCTTGGTTTGTCTGTTCTTCCAATAAACGTCGCTCACTGTAGTAGAAACTACAGAGAAGCAGCGAGTAGTTTGTTGTTTCCTTCGCACCGGAGGCGCAAGACGTGCATGATGTCGCCATGTCCCGTAAGGGATTCGCTCATCCAGTGGCCAGGCTAACCCACTCTCTCCCAAGACGTTCACCATTGTTGGAGGAGAACTCGTACGGGTCGTGTCCCTTCGACGAGGGTTTCCATCTTGCATGCCATTCCCTTAACGCCATTCATCAAGTTTTCGTTCTGTGGTGAGATATGCACAGAGTTCAGCCCAGAGTGGCAGCCCGTTTCACTCTCCACTTGTCAACCATGAATTAAACAGCCAATTCAACCGGTAACTGACCAGTTACCGACTGACAGAACCTTGAGAGTTTCTGTCGATATATTCTTATAAGGCTTGGAATACCCTCTTTGGATTGACTGTGAGTTTGCTAACCTAGAGTAGGGGACAGTAGCCAATCGTGCCTAGATAGATAGCGTCACGGCAACACATACCCCGAATGTCCCTACTAATGGCACAAAGTGAGGCAAACCGGTGATAGTCATTTGTGGGACTAGACTTGTAGGCTAAAGCCTGACTTCAAAATACTTGATGTGCTTTTCAAGAAAGAGACTGTGGCCGTCAATGGATTAGGTGAGTTTATTCATCAGCCACCTGCACCGTGACAAGCCACACCATGGGGTCACATGGTGGGTTTTTGCCTAGATTTGACTTACTGTGCATTGATCAGCACAGTCAGGTCATCCACATTAGGATTATCACAATAGGATTTTAGGCCAAGGTGCTCATCCCAAAGATGGGGCAGTTAGAATTGAGTGAATAAATATATATATAAATGTTTCACAAGTTCAAATAAACTTGTTCGACGCAAAGCGCCGAATCTGTCCAGGTTTTTGACCTCGGGATTGCCACTCCTGCCCAATGGGTCGCACCTGTGGCAAGGTCATTGTTTCTCCAGAGGTCGTCGCACGTCCAGAAATCCCACTTGCGTGGAATATTTCCAACGGTGGTTTTTTCCACCTTACCCCTCTCCTCTCTTTTCAGAATCCTCTCCACGACTGAGCACTTCCAAATCATTCCGCTTCCAACTCTGGTCCTAGTAAAAAACTTCTCGCTCTCACCTACGGTTTCCCACGCCAGTTCACACGTTCCGAGTACTAGCCTTGTGTCGCCCTATTGTTCAAGATCTCAGCTCAAATCTAACTCAAGTCACGCGAGTTTCATTTGTATTTCGATCTCATGGAATAATAAAATGGATTAGAAGCGATGGCCATGAAAATAGCAAAATTTACGTGGGCTGAGAAAACTTGTGAGATGCGTTGCACTATGTAAGTATACTGGATGTGCCTAAAAGGTGTGATCATAATCATCGCACACAATATTCTATCAAAGTTGGGAGAAAAAAATGAACAAGACAAGTGAATACTGAAGCAAAAATGTTTGGTGATGAACGAAATGCGACATTATGCCCTGTGGGAGAACTCCCCTCGCCTGGCTGTTTGAAATGATAAAAAACTGGAACATTTTGGAAATGAGTTTTCTAGCTGAACATTCGGTGAGAAAACCCGAAAGGAAGAAAATCACAAAACCTCGTGCAGTTATTTCGAGCCTCCCCGGTAATTTCAGTTTGTTGTAAGTTAGTCATCTACCCCTAACCCCAGTAAAAGTCATTTATGTTAACATTTTAAACGAAGTCTCCACTGAATAAAATACGAATCACAAACCAAAATACGTTTTAGCAGTACACCATTTGACATGCATTCAGAAATTACACTTCTCGTAATACCGCGGCTCGAGTATCTGTTATTCTACGAGAATTGGGGGCTAAGTTCATTTCAACACCGCTGATTAGGTTGGAGTGCGTTCAATAATTATCAAGAGAAGCGTAGCTAGAGAGGGGACACGTTTCAACTCGTCATCGCTAATTACTCCCGCCAGTTGTGGCGAACCATGGAGCGTGAAATCCTCGCGTCTGGTCCAGACCGCAGGATCAAGCTCTTCGTCCCTGACGCCGGATGACTCTCCAGGATCTAGGGAGAGGAGTAAACACGGGTTGCGACGCCGTGATCGCTAACTTCCTATCGGCGTGTTACGTATAAACGAGGAAAGTTTCGGTATAATTGTGTTGTAATCGAGCCGAGGGCTCTGAGCGTGGCGCGTTATTAGGCGCGACCGCAGTTGGTGCGATGCACACACAAATCTCATCATCGGTACGTGACAGCGTGTCTTCAGGTATTCAGGTTCGCGTTTGGCTATGTTGACCGGGTTTCGGTTTCATAGGAAGGACAGTTACGTAATTAGCTGAAATTCATTTTTTTTCTCCAGATTTTCGCACTTCCAGGGCATCCGAGCCCGACAATCACCATTTAGAAAAACTGCGTGCACGTCTGTGTACGGTATTAAAACAACCAGATCGATTGAAATTTCATATTTAGCCTGCAGATCAATACGAGACGTAAAAACACGAGTACAGACGAAGATGGTCCAGTAGTAACTAGTTACCGAAGTGATCAAAACGCCAAATACTCTCAATTCGAGTTTAAACTGTGTGTGTGTGGACAGCTCCTGGTAAGATGACGGTAATAAATAATGTTCGTTTATGAGACCATTACGAGGGCAGCACAATGAACTGTCAACAATTCCGAAGAAAATCGATTTAAATTAATTCAGAAAAATCAGGGGGTAGTTCAATGAAATATCTATACGATGGTAGTTTACTGACGTTCATCAGATAATTTAGAGCAGGTACCGCCGCCGTATCGAACCACCATTACTACCATTTCTCAATGTTTTTATACGATAATTTAAGAGAAAATAATTTAAAGGATCCAAGGAGGGTTTTTTTGGATTTAAAATGATTTAAAGGATTTTTTTTCTTTTGTGTTGAGAAATGGTGAACTCGTTTGTTTCCAGACAAATCTTGTCGAGAGTGTGATAAATTGCCTACACAACGATTACTTCATAATTTTCGTGGACTTGGTAGGAGAAACTCAATAAATTCTGGAACTTAACCTGAGTTGAAGGAAATTTGTGTGAGGCGTCGTACGTTGTTGTACTTTCCTACGCTCTGGGGAGTACGAAGTGTCGAAAAGAGCTGAACTGAAAAGAATTGAACTTCGTTCGGCTTTTTACTTTTCAAGGGTGGCTCCCTCAGGCGCTTAACTTGAAGCCAGTACATTAGAAAAGACGCAGCATTCGATAATAGAGAGGAAAGACTTGACGCGGATCGTGAGAACCAACACAGGATATTGCTAAATGAACTAACGCATGCACGTTAGGAGCGTACTCAACGCCCTCGGTGCAGGCGGTGGGGAGCAAAAAAACTCCCTATCGAGTCCAAGCCCAGTGGCAAAGGACTCAGAAGGAGCGATTATGGTCTTTGATGCAACTTCTCCAAGGGAGGGTTTCGAAAAAGGCTCTTGCGACTAAATACCTGTCATACCTTACGAAGCAACGCATACCTATGCTCTATGAGACATTACACAACACGACTTTAGGCCAAGGTGCTCGAATTTAAGCACAGCCAGAGTTATAGAAGGGCTACTAAATCCAAAAATAGCTGGTGAGTAGTAATTCACATGTACATGACTTTTTCCACTGACTCAATTCATTTATCAATTTATTTAACCAAATTGATTGTAACCCAGATTGTGATCCATCAAACTGATAGCATCAGATACCTAGGAGTCAAATAGACCAAACTATTTCATGGGAACTCCGAGCCGAAATTGCAAATAAACGAATTAGAAAGCTAATACCTACCTTTTTTGAAATTAGAAACATCATGAATAATAAAACAAAATAATGGTTTACAACGCTTTGGTGCAATCTCAGTTAAATTACGGAATTGTAGCGGAGCGTAATGCATAATCTAATAAAATAAAGAGTGTACATACCACACAACAATTATTAATAAACATTTTATGTAATAAACCTTGTCAGGTTGATCACGAATGGGCAGGAGCCCTACTGGTTCAGCGAAGCTCCCGTTTTAGCCGAAGCTCGGACGCTCTAGGGCAAATCCACAGCTGTTCCTTAACATTAAAAGCGATCGGTGCTTTCAATTATTTCGGGTGTGGCACGTGTGCATTGATTTTTCTATATACGGTGCGGTTTGAGTCGAGGTGGTCACCGCGCATATTCAGTTTAGGGGTGCCTTTATTTAGTTTTCTAAAAGCGAGTTTCCCCTTTTTTCTTTGCAGTAGGACATATATTTGATTTGATTTAATAACATTTATTCATTTTTAACCTTTTTTTCTTTCCCTACTTTTCTAACTACGCCACGTAATCCCAAAGAGTTACGTGACAACCTCAAAGGTATCCATCAAAAGATTTATTCAAAGCAACTGAAATATAAACGTTTAAAGAACTGTTAGAATAATCTACGATAGCTATTATTTATAAACAATTGCTAACAGTTACAATTAAAAGAAATAAAAGTATTACCAGATTGGCAGAGAAAATACAAGTGGAGATTCTTAGAAGGATGACAACGGGAGGTTTTAGAAGTTTCGACTATCGGGACAAAACTATTTTAAATGTTCAAAGGTTTGTAGACCAGGTAATTAACTTGAATTACCTTGGAGAGGTTCAAATTAGAATTAAAAAGAAAAATAAGTTAATTTAAGGTAAAAAGTAAAAACTTAAACTTTTCTGATTAAGGTATGGAAACTTGGATTAAATTAAGGAAGCGATCTTATATTTGATTTTCTTTAGAGTTTTTGTATAGTTTTTTTTGTATTCTACTCCAACCCCTACACAAGTTCTCTTTGAGGGGTTGTAGCATTTAGGTATAACTTATAAACGAGTGTAAGTGCATAATTTTTGTCAATAAATGCCTTTAAAAAAATCATCACTCAGTTCATTTGAATTTGGTCAAACAACACTTCCCGGGAGCAGAAAGCGGTAGCGCTTACAGTTTCAGAATTTATTGTGTTGCTCGTACTCATTACCGGGACCAATATTGAGCAAGTGGTACACAGAGAATTAATGACGCTGTAAAAACTTTTTGGTTTATTATTCATTCTGAATAATAACCCTATGTTTTCGGTCACGAAAAATTTTTTACAACCCCCCCTCAAAATTTGATACTTTACGTTTCATGACATGGAGATTCCAAATTTGCAATGTCCGTCCGCCGTCCCCCGTCCCCCGTCACCCGTCCCCCGTCCCCCGTCCCCCGTGCGCCCTCCCCCGTCCCGGCCCTTTTTTGCCTTTTACCTGGTCTAAAAAAATTGGTCTTTCGCCCAAAAATCCGATTTGGTATCTAGTTGTGCCCGCCATCTCCGCAATCCGATCGGACGAAGCCCGTGGTTGTAATGGGCATAAAACGGTTAAAAAAATTAACGAAACGCAGTATAACGCGTTACGTCTTTGAAGTCCCTCGCTCCCGCCCATCAAAAGCGATCGTCACTGGTCCGGCAACACCGCCGCCCGCCACCCCTTTCCACTCGACTCACAGCGTTCGCCCAATTAGCGCCGGCGTTTTCTTTCTTTTTGTCTTCCTAGGAAGCGCTCGTGTTTCGTATATAACCTTTGGCACTACGATTTGTCTCTTTATCGTCCGATTGCCTTGTTCTCGTCTTCACCTCCACGAATGACTCTTTCTCTCCGTCTCAACGGTAGCAAAATATCTGTTATCTTCGATTGAACTTTTCATTATTCGCTTATTTTTGGTTTATTTATTAATAGTTCGTTCGTTTCATTTTTTTTTGTTTATTTTAATATTACGATTCAGTTCTTTTCGGCCTTTTTTTGGGTTTCATTATGATATTTTTCGATGCTGAATCGAACAGGATGGGTCTCGGAGCATTAATGCTAGGTCAAGCTGATTATCCGAATAATAAACCGTTGTGTAATAATTTGCAGCGTTTTTTGAAGAGGATCATAATCACTTACCCATGGTTAACGAATAAAAACATTTAGAAATGGTGGTAAACGAAACGGAGGTAGTTGAAATTCCGGAATTTCTGGAGGTAGTCCCATATATTTTATGAACGTTTTTAAACACTCACCTTATAGTTATTGGATTGGACTACTACACCAATTTTCTTTTTTAACATTCTAGTAACATTTTAGAGGAGTTAATGACAAAAAAACCGCGCTAAAATCGATGTTGGTAATTTATTGTGCTGCTCTCGTCATTTTCCATGGATGGGAATTTTATGGTATAATCGCCTTATTGAGAGCTATCAATATAAAAAATTTAATCAAAATCGTTAGAGCCATTTTCGAGAACAAAAATACTTGGCGTTTTGATTACTGTGATAACTATGTTAGGTGAGTCCGTCTCCTCTGGCTAGTGGGACAAGACTGACTTCACGGGCAGACGATGATGTATTTAAATCGAAAGCGCTCGCCCACAGTATCTCACCAACTAGAGGAGACGGGCTCACCTAACAGGTACGTTAACTTTAGTAAATTGCCTACTGGCTGACCCAATTACTTTAATACATGATAACTGTAGTTAACTTTCGGTGGATTTCGCTCACACTCTTATACTTTGGCGTTCCATGATGACCTGCGGGGTGGGTATCCTTCCTTATTCCTTCCAGCGTTGTAGAGCCAAGGAAAGTAAAAAAGCACCATTTGACCGCAAAACACTCACACAGCAATCTAATGTTGTTAGCATTTGTTATGAATCAGTTAGTCAGTTTTATTCCGACAGCGACATTTCAATCAAACTTACGGAGTACTCTTAACTAACTAGTACCGACATATTGTTCTCCATGAATTTTAGCGGACGAGTTCGTCGAGTGATGATACAGCGCCCGTACGCGTAGCAGGTCAGAACGATAAAGCTGATACATAATATCTTGTGCAACGCATCTGTTTAATGTTGGGGCGAAAATTTCTGAGGTCCTCGAACTCTGCGCTCTCCTCATTACCGACCCAGCTGCTCCTTTGACCAACAACAGAAAGGAGCAGCAAACAGACGTGGCCCAGAAACCTTTGCTCACCTAATCCCATCAAGACACACGAAAACTGGCATCACCCCACCAACTTTCATCCACCTACTGAGCTGAGCTGCTCATGCAGTCAGTGCGATTCTACATCTCTACTGCAGTGCAACCGCGTTCGACCCAACCTTTTAAGACGCGATCCATCAACTCCTTTTCTACGTGTCGCTTCACTTTTACCTCATCTCATCTTTCCCTTCATCATCTCCGTTACTTCCGAACATCGGTAAGATCGTTCCCATTTTTCTTCCACACATCACATCACCACATTCACCGTATTTTCATCCACCTCGTCACCTCATCAAGGGCCCCAACGAAAATTCATTTATTCATTTCTTTGCTCGAGCCTTCTTGTATTTTCATTTTCTCAGAAGAATTTATTATTTTAATATAAACCACTTTCTTTAATTTCGAATTATTTTCCTCATTGTTTCTTTTCACCAAGCTTTCCCTTCTTACACCATTTGTTTAGCTAATAATTTTCTCGGCATTTTACCGTGGTCCTCCAAGCCAGCCCTATGTGTTGAGGTCACGAAATTCCCATCGTAGCACCTTAACATTGGTCAATCCGGGCCGGATATTCTCACCCACTTTCTTAAATAACGAGCTAATTTTGTACATTCCATTGTCGAAAGTAATTCGAAATTTATTTTATTTCATCCGTTCAAGCTGAGTGGTTACCTTGTTACTTTATTTTACACGTTGCTGATTGATTCGCCATTTTTTTCGAACCTCGTTACATCGTGAATACTCAGTTGTGATCTTACATGAATAGTTAGGCTCACCATCACATGTTACGCCTTGATTTTATTGTCTTTGCTGACTTGCTGTTTCGAGAGTGAAGTGCTTGTGATACACTAGGCTATCGTGCAACACTAAGGACCTTCCCTTATCCTCGTTTACCAACATCCCTATTTGTGGGTTTCATTCCATCCTATTTACCCTCAATATTCATTCCTCTCGAAATATGTCGCTCACTCCAGAACAGCAGTCTAAGCTACTGCGTGAAAAACTGATTTCATTAGCAAAGGACATTAGGTCAATTTGCGAAACTGGCAGGTTAATTAAAACCGAGCCTTCTAAGCTATTTTCCTTTAAGGGAATGTTCCGCACTCTAGAGCCATTTTATGCGCAGTTCAATCAAATAATTGATGATCTGGCTGTTTTACATACAGTCAACGAAAACCTTCCCAAATTTCCTGATGTTGAATCGGCTAACATTTCAGCAATAAAAAAATATTACTTTGAAATTTATGCTATTAATGAACAGTACGCCGTAATACCCACATCTCCTAATGGCACAACCATCCTTGAGCAATCCTCCACAACTAGATCGCCCAAGGCTTATTTACCTAAATTAAATTTGCCGAAATTTAGTGGCCAAAGTTTTACGGATTGGCCACTGTTTCGAGACACCTTTCAATCTCTTGTGCACTCAGACGAGTCAATTGCGCCGATAGAAAAATTTCATTATTTAATCGGATCCTTAACTGAACCTGCGTTATCTCACGTAAAATTAATCCCTCTGTCCGGCGACAATTACGAGCAGGCCTGGGCGGCGCTCCTTCAACAATACGATAATAAACGTAAACTAGCATCCAGTTACATCGAAAAAATTCTCTCCAGCAAATTGCAGCCAAACCAACCTACCTTCAGCTCGCTGCAATATTTTCTTACCAACGTCGCTGAAAACGTGACGTCTTTAAAAAATATGCAAATACCAAACGCTGCTGAGTACATCCTGTTCGAATTAGCGATACGGTGCGTTGATAATATCACCAGAGAGGCCTTCGAAATCCAACATCCAGATGTGAATTTCCCTTCCTTTGATATTCTGCTGAAGTTCATCCAATTGCGGCATCAAGCCCTTCTACTAGTGCCCGAACGAAAAGTTCAAACTCAACTATCCTCATTTAAACCAGCCACACCTTCTAGGTTTCAGCCTAAGTCATACCCCTCAAATAAATCCACATTTTTTACTCGAGGAGACTTGCCCCAGACCAATCCTCGCCTATCTGACACACAAACGTCATACAAATCGAACAAACCCCCTGTGAGTTGTTTTGTGTGTTCTGGGAACCACATTCTGTCGCAATGCTCCCGCTTCAACACATCTACGCCTCAGGTTCGGCTCCAGTTACTTCACAGTTTTCAAGGTTGCCTTAACTGCCTACATCCCCATCATGTGACAAATAATTGCAAGTCCCGTTTTTCTTGTCGAACTTGCAAACAACGTCATCACTCCTGCCTACATGAGGCGCTCGCTGCCACCACACTCCCTACTGCAATTTCAGATAATCCACGTCCTGGTCAGCCATCGACAGTCCCTGAGTCCACCCCATCCTCAGTTCTTGCAACTCTATCAACCGCACCAACCGGCGGAGTCTTACTGGGCACTGCACAAGCACGAATAATGGACGTGCATGGCGTCCCTCAGACTGTCCGTTTGGTCGTGGACTCTGGCAGCCAATTATCCTTTGCTACTAAGTCATGTGTCGAGAAACTAGGCTTGTCTGTAACAAACTTTTCCAACTCCATCTCAGGCGTTGGGCAAGCAAACCTTGCAACCATCAAGGGAAAGGTGAAATGCACTATTTCATCCATGAAGGAAGATCATCCAACCATCCATGTGGTTGCTGCAGTTGTAGACAACATAACTGGTTCACTGCCACAAACCCCTTTGCCACCTGCTATATGGCAAAAATACCTCAATTACGACCTAGCTGATCCATCCTTCTGGTTACCGGGTCCAGTTGATCTGCTGCTGGGAGCAGATGCCTTTATAGACATTTTGCTCAGTGGCCCGATAATACCCTTTGCTAATCATCCAGCTCTCATGCAAACCATTTTCGGCCACATCATTATTGGTCGCCATGAACCTCCCGTCAATTCTCAGTCTATAATTTCTTGTTTCACCACTACTACTGCTACTAACCTTGACTCGCTAGTTCAGAAATTCTGGGAAGTTGAGGAAATTCCGCCCCTCTCAAGTTTTACATCCCCATTAGACGAAGAATGTGAGAGTCATTTCCGAGAAACTCATCGGCGATTGCCATCAGGTCGCTATGAAGTTGCATTGCCTTTCAAAGAGGGTACCCCTCCAAGGCTTGGAGACTCCTGGCGGCAAGCATCATCGAGACTTTTCAATCTTGAGCACAAGTTGCATCACAACCCACCGCTTCGTCTTGAGTACTGCAATTTCCTTCAGGAGTATCACGCTCTCGGTCACATGCAAATAGCTTCCACTCCTGCCAAATATATTATTCCTCACCACGGAGTTTTTAAAGCTGGCACGAACTCGAAGATCCGTGTGGTTTTCGATGCTTCAGCCCGCACCTCCAATGGATCATTGAACGACCATCTTCATGTTGGTCCCAAACTGCAGAATTCTATTTGTCATGTTCTGCTTAATTTTCGACGACATCCCTTTGTAATATCAGCTGACTTCGTGAAAATGTATCGCCAAATCTCAGTGAGAGAGGCAGACCGACCTTTTCAGCACATTCTGTGGAGGCACGATCCTAATTTACCAGTCCAACAGTTTGAATTAACTACTGTAACGTATGGCATGTCCTGTTCTTCATTCCTTGCCCATCGAACTGTTCGCCAGCTAATAAAGGATGAAGGCGAGAACTACCCCTTAGCATGCCAAGTGTTACTCAATGATTGTTATGTGGACGACCTGACAACAGGAGCAGACTCTATCGAAAATCTGCTCATCCTCAGAAATCAGATTTGCGAGCTCCTTTCCAAGGCATGTTTCCAACTAGGAAAATGGTGTAGCAATGATTCTAGGGCTCTGCAAAACCTCACTAACATCTCAGAGAACCCTGTTTCTTTCCAACCTGACTCCAATTTAAAAATTCTGGGTACCCAGTGGAATCCTAAAACAGACACTCTTACTTACCAGGTGATACCAACGAAAGTCATAATGACTAAGCGCTCCATACTCTCTTGCATAGCTAGAATTTATGACCCGCTGGGTTATTTAGCTCCCGTCATCTTCCAAGCCAAATCCATTCTCCAGGACACTTGGAAATCCTCTTTAGATTGGGACGAAACCGTACCAACAACAATAGCAGAACGTTGGGAGAGATTCTCTGCTGAACTACCGTCCCTATCTCAAGTTCAAATCCCTCGCTACCTTCAAACCTTAGGCGCCGCGCAATTTCAAGTTGTTGGGTTCTGTGATGCAAGTGAACGTGGCTATTGTGCATGCATTTACCTGAAAATATATCGCAACAGATCATATCACCTCATTCTCCTTCAAGCCAAAACTAAGCTTGCACCCATCAAAACCATTTTAACAATTCCCAGATTGGAACTATGTAGCGCTCAACTTCTCGCTCGACTATATGTTTCGCTGAAACCGTTTTTCGCTAACTTCAATATACAGGGACACCATTTTTTCACTGACTCCACCATTGTGTTAGCCTGGCTCAAAACCTCGCCAGAAACTCTCAAAATCTTTGTAGCTCATCGTGTCTCGTCTATCATTCAAAACACCGATCCTGGATGGTGGAGGCATATTTCCTCGGAACATAACCCTGCTGATTGTGGGTCACGAGGGTTGTATCCTAGTCAATTACTCTCTCATTCCACTTGGTGGAGCGGGCCGCCTTGGATGTCGGAACCTGAGGAAAGTTGGCCTATGCCTTCACCTTCAAGTCCGTCAAATTCCTCTTTGGAGCTTAAACGACACCCTGTTTCCTTCCTATCCGTTGAATACAAGTCCTTCCTTGCTTGGTCCACCAAGTTTTCTTCTTATCTGACATTAATTCGAGTTGTCGCCTTCATACTACGCTTCAAAACGAACTCAACCTCTGCAAAGGAAAACCGCATCACCGGCCCAATATCCTCTGAAGAATTCCGCTCCGCTAATCTCCGCATCATCCTGCTCCTGCAAAGGCACTACTTTGCCAACCCAACTGCTCCTAAGATCAGGGATTTATTTCTATCTCTCAATATATTTGAAGGTCCAGATCAGCTTCTCAGGGTGGGCGGCAGGCTGAAATTGTCTAAACTTCCATTTGCCCAGTGCCATCCATTGCTTCTACCTAGGGATGCCCACTACACAAAGCTGCTAGTAGAGCATTATCACCTCATTAATCTTCATCCTGGCATGCAGGCACTTCATGCCACTATTCTCCAGCAATACTGGATAACTGGAGCAAGAGCTCTCATCAAGAAGGTTCAACGTCAATGCCTTGCTTGCCTCAAGCTTTCTCAAGCTCGCATTAACCCTTATATGGGGTCCCTCCCGTCCAGTCGCTTTTCCATGGAACGAGCCTTCTATCATGCAGGAGTGGATTTTGCCGGACCTCTCCTCTGCAAAGAGTCCACCCGTCGGAATGCCACAAGTCACAAGTCGTACGTTTGCCTCTTTGTGTGCTTCTCCTCTAAAGCAATTCACTTGGAAGCAGTTCCCAATTTATCCACTGAAGGTTTTTTGGATGCCCTCGACCGCTTTACTGCAAGACGTGGTATACCGGCTCGCCTCTTTTCCGACTGCGGAACCAATTTCATTGGCGCAGCACGATATCTAAAGGAGCTTGACCACTGGCTCTACGATCCTAAAAGCCAAGAACAGATCATCAATTACTGCTCAACTAAGGGAATCGAATGGAGCTTCAACCCACCTCGTGCTCCCCATTTTGGCGGACTTTGGGAGAGCGGAGTAAAGAGCTTCAAGACTCACCTGTATAAAACCATCGGGAATCAACCTTTCACAGAGCGAGAACTAGCCACCATTCTTACGAAGATCGAGGGAATCCTCAACTCGCGCCCTTTGATACCAGCTTCGTCCGATCCCAATGATCCTGCCCCTTTGACACCTGCTCACCTTCTCATTGGAGGTCCAATCAATGCCATCCCTGAGCCATCCTTCGCTAGCCT
Source organism: Pachypeltis micranthus (assembly GCA_020466155.1). Classification (NCBI taxonomy): domain Eukaryota; kingdom Metazoa; phylum Arthropoda; class Insecta; order Hemiptera; family Miridae; genus Pachypeltis; species Pachypeltis micranthus. The sequence continues at coordinate 27,483,725 of CM035774.1, read as the reverse complement.
GCCTTCGAATCGTCTCTCCAGATGGCAGTTCATACGACAACGAGTGCAAGCCTTCTGGGCATCTTGGAAAAGGGATTACCTCCATACCCTTCAGCAACGCCGTAAATGGACCAAGCACTCCCGAACCCCAGCGTCGGAGATTTAGTTCTTTTGAAGAAGCTGGATCATCCACCCTTCCAGTGGCCATTGGGTAGGATCCAGGACGTCCACCCAGGGCCTGATGGCATCATCCGAATCTTGACCATCAAGACCGCTACTGGAGTGTACAAGAGATCCATTCAGGAAGTAATCTCCCTCAATCCCATCACCAACTATGATTCCTAAGCTGACACTCCTATCACACCCGAACCGCATATTAACAGAAATTTTGGTGGGCGGTATGTTTAATGTTGGGGCGAAAATTTCTGAGGTCCTCGAACTCTGCGCTCTCCTCATTACCGACCCAGCTGCTCCTTTGACCAACAACAGAAAGGAGCAGCAAACAGACGTGGCCCAGAAACCTTTGCTCACCTAATCCCATCAAGACACACGAAAACTGGCATCACCCCACCAACTTTCATCCACCTACTGAGCTGAGCTGCTCATGCAGTCAGTGCGATTCTACATCTCTACTGCAGTGCAACCGCGTTCGACCCAACCTTTTAAGACGCGATCCATCAACTCCTTTTCTACGTGTCGCTTCACTTTTACCTCATCTCATCTGTCCCTTCATCATCTCCGTTACTTCCGAACATCGGTAAGATCGTTCCCATTTTTCTTCCACACATCACATCACCACATTCACCGTATTTTCATCCACCTCGTCACCTCATCAAGGGCCCCAACGAAAATTCATTTATTCATTTCTTTGCTCGAGCCTTCTTGTATTTTCATTTTCTCAGAAGAATTTATTATTTTAATATAAACCACTTTCTTTAATTTCGAATTATTTTCCTCATTGTTTCTTTTCACCAAGCTTTCCCTTCTTACACCATTTGTTTAGCTAATAATTTTCTCGGCATTTTACCGTGGTCCTCCAAGCCAGCCCTATGTGTTGAGGTCACGAAATTCCCATCGTAGCACCTTAACAGCATCCCACAAATTTCATTGACCTCTCACGAACTGAACGATTCTCATGACTTTTGGTTATTGAGCAATCAATTAACATGCGATTCGAAATACTGTCCCCGTGATTTTTACATTCTTTGGCTCTACAAAGCAGAAAACAAAGTTGTGTAATCCGCTTATTAAAAAAATGTTGTGAATGTGCTCTAAAGTTCTCTTCAGATCATTACGTTTAGAGAAAACCACCGTACCGAATCCGCTCAAACTTGATATCTAGCCCGCAGGTTACCATGAGACACCAAAATGAAGGTATGAACAAAATCCACCGAAAGCTAACTATAGTTATCATAGTGATCGAAACTCCAAATATTTTTTTTTCTCAAATAAGGCTCGAACGATTTTGATTAAATTTTTTAGATTGATAGTTCCAAATATGGCAACTATACCATGAAATTCTCATCCGGGGAAAATTTACGAGAGCAGCGCAATAAATTACCTACACTTTCGAGGAATTCGATTTTAGCGCCGTTTTGAGAGAAAACAACCGTACCAAATCAGCGGAAACTTGATGTCTAGCCTACAGGTTACCATGGGGCGCAAAAATAAGGGTATGATCAAAATCCACTAAAAGTTAACTATAATTGTCATAGTGATCAAATCAAAAAAACATTTTTCTCAAAAACAACTTAACCGATTTTGATTAAATTTTTTATATTGATACCTCTCAATAAGGCAATTATACCGTAGAATTCCCATTCGCGGGAAAATGCGAGAGCAGCACAATAAATTATTAAGATTTCGAAGAAAATCGATTTAAGCGCGGTTTCTTCCTTATAAACTCCGGTAGAATGTTACTAGAATTTTAACAAAAATTGGTGTTGTAGTCCAATTCAATACCTATAGGGTTAGCGTTTGAAAACGCTCATAAGATTTATGGGGGTCGCTCCATAAATTCCGGAATTTCAACTACCTCCTTTTCGCTTACTACCAATTTTAGAAGTTTTTACCTAATAACTCAGCAAAGCTGCTTACTATCCTCTTTAAAATAACTCGGGTTCACCGCGTCATCAATTCTCTGTATACCAATTGCTCAATAATGGTCCGGTAATGAGTATGAGCAGCACAATAAATTCCCGGATCCGTAAGCGCTACCGCTTTTAGCCGCCTTGAATTGATATTTGACCAAGTTCAAATGAACAAAGTGATGAATAAATTGAGCCATGAACACTAGCTAAGGAAAGTGGCGTGATGCGGCGCACCTTTTTGTTAAGCGGATTACGTAACTATCCTTTTTAGTCCATGCAGCCTTCGTAAAGTGAACACAAGTTAAGCCTCGTGAATTTCTCAAGCTCTGGTCGCTCAATACAAATTGCGACACGATTACCTGCGATACATTAAACCCTAGAAAGTTTAGCACTACCAGGTTACGAATGGAACGGTTTGATTGGTAAAGCCATAAAAGTTGCACAGAGCTCGCGGAGCTGAGGAAAGTGCTTCCAGCCACATATTTTGTTTTCCCTCGCCAGTCATAATGTACCTGCAGTTACGTTTAGTTGGAACCTTGAATTTAATTTCGGACGCTGTTTTTTGGTGTGTCCCTTAAGAATGTGATTGTCACCATTTATAATCACGTTTTAAGATGAAATAGAGCGAACTAAGTGTAGCTTTTTGACATCAGGTCACCCTGGGGGAATTTCCATCAACGAGCACCCGATTCAATTGCGTTTGGGAAGTTGTGTGACGTACCGGATGTAGAAAGGACCGCAAGTACAAAAAAAGGTTAATTGGACCGGAACTGATTGTTCCGAGTTGTCGTCATCGAGTTCGTGAGACGAGCAAACAACGAATGAAGACATCGGCGGAGGGGCGTGGAAGGGAGTCCAGAATCCCTGTCGACGAACCTGACACAGGACTTTTGAGTAATTAAGGGCACGGCGCAGGCGCCGTCGAATTTCGTGGGGCTCTCGCCACTGTCCTGATTTAGAGGGCATGTTGTTATAGTTGTTGTTGTGGTTGTTGTTGACGGTAACGGTGGATGGTATTTATATATATGCAATGTTGTCAATACATGTCAAGCGTGTTGGTATCGTGTCAACTCACCCATAATATTCATGTCGCGATGTAGTGTGGAAGTTGTTTTTCTATGTTGACGCGGGGGAGTGCGGCGGGTGTTGGGGGAGGACGAGGACGGACTGAGGCCGCGTTCGGTTGCCGCCGCCGCCGCCGCTGCCGCCCCTCCGCAGACTCGAGACGCCTCGCGGGGCGGGCACTTCACTATGCGCCAACCTTTGCGCCACTAGACCCACCCCCCTCCTCCACACCGCCCGCCTACCGCCGTCCCTTCCGTACCCCTTCACTACCTAACGTCGTCCCTCGACCACCCTCGTCTTCTTTCTCTTTAACTTTACCCCCCCCCCCCTCAACACCAACACCCATACCGCCCTATTTTCTTACGCAACCCGCGTGTTCTTCCTCTCCCTCGCCCCTCACCCCGCTACACCCCTACGGAACCAATCGCCCCAATTTTCGTACTATACCCGAATCATATTTTTTAGTACGTCACTTTTGATCCGCTCCTTACCATATGTTCAGACAGCTACACCAATTATGTCATCTATTGAATTACATTGAGACGTGTTTTATTTTATTTTGTTTTGATGTGTAACGTCAGAACACCAGCCATCACTCCATGCACCACTTTATTTCATTCCAATACCAATCATCGCCGTCTCACCACGTGCCTAGTTAACAACATACAGCCGAAGGCCTATTGCACATCAAGTAGGAACACGAACTTTAAACGTCGAGCGACGAAAACTAGTACCAAGTACCAAATTATCTTTACTTTCCGCTACCCCAAAGGCAAAGGAAAGTATAGTAATCGAGTAAAAAAAAAATAAATTTGGGTTTTCTTCAGATCTTTACGTTTTGAGGCCTATAGAGTCGAAAAAACCTAATTTCGGCGCGTAGTCCGTGTGAGTGTGTCTGTAGTTCGGTTTGCGGGAGAACGGCTAATCCTATTGAGCTGGTTCTTTTTTTCTTTTGATTTATTTTTTTTTTGCACACACCAAAATAAGGTAATGGACGATTTCTGCCGATGGGAAGGGGGAGTGGAGGACCAAAATGTACCAAAAACTAGGGGTTTTCGCATTTTTTTCGAAAACGGCTGTCACGATTTTGCTTCAACTTTCAAGTTATTTTCAACTAATCATTACCTAACTTTTCTTCTCCATAGATATCTCCATGAAAATACAGTAATACGGTGAACGGAGATATAGGCCTATGAAGCAAAAATAGGTTTTTCACGCTTTTTGGCGAAACGGCTTCAACAATCACCACCAAACTTTGGAGATGTTTTCGAATAGGTAATAGCTACATATTGTTCTCAATAAATGTTCCTCTGACAGTCCTTTGAACAGAGATAAAAATCAAATTGTTTCGCAAATAAAGTTTTTTTGAACGTTTCCGTAAATTCCAGGGTAACTGCTTCACCAGATGTCATAAATCTTAATGGAGTGTCTTTTAGTCACCCATACCAACATTTCGTTCCGTATAATTATTTCTGTATATATATGTTGAACGGAGATATAAGCCAAGTTAACTTAGAAAAGGAGATTTGTCGAATATTAATTTATCGGTATTCCGATTTTCTCAAAAACGGCTCTAACGATGTCGATCAAACTTACAGAGTACTCTCAGCTAACTAGTCCTTACATTTTGTTCACCATAAATGTTTCTGTAGAGATGCGTTGAACGGAGATATAGCGTCCGCATATGTAGCTGGTGTTCGCACTAAAAGGGGCGGCGGAAAGTTGGGTGTGACTACGCATCGCTCGTTTACTTTTGTTTCGGACTTTTTTCACGCGCAGTTACTTTTAATTTGCTTTTTTCTATTTTATGGGCTCAGCGATCACGTTACTTCAATACTTCCTTGTATTAAACATCTGTGTAGATAATCTGGCTTGATGAGAATTTCACCACTTTGTCACCACACCACACGAGATGAGATAGGCTATATGTCCTATAGACTATATATACGCTGGAAATTATTACTTAACGGTCTGACTCAGAGGGTAAGGAAAATATTGTCATCGTGTCAAAAAAAAGTTGATTGGGGGGGGGGGGTTAGTGAGTACTGTCAGATTAAGAATGCAAAAGTGACTGTATGAACGACGACTCATGTGCGAATGACTGTGTTTGTAGAGCACTAACAAGACCCATGCGATTCCGCATCGAAAAATACTAGCGAAACATACGAAACTCGACTCGACTACTTGACTGGTGGTCGGAGTGAGGCAGGGAGAGGAGACGATCACTAATTAGAGAGAAAATATAAATTTCGCGGCATTGTCCGGCGAGTTTCTTCAAGTAGTAGAATACGCCTCACTATATTTATCATTATTTCACTGTTGTTCGTATAGTCCTTCATCTCTCAGACCCGTCGACATAGCTTGAAAACGACACCAAACGCGGGCAGGTGGACGCATAGATCGAAAGAACGGACTTTTTGTACCATGTCAAACGCAAATGCGCTGAACGGCAGACGTACATTGCAGATTAGGAACCCCCATGCCTTCAAACGTTGTGTCACATTTGCGGGGGGGGGGGGGTGTACAAAAAGGGTTCAGATCCAATTCAGAATAAATGTTGATACAAAAAGTCAGTTCAGTGGCTGAACATTTAAAACATATTATTGAAGGCTGGGGGAGGTGGTAAAATTACGTGATGGTAAATTACAGTGTTCAGAACGAATAGTAACAGAAATATTGTTTCTTGGGACTCGAAAATTCTTATATTTATGTGAAGTATCCGGTGCGACGCATCACACATCTGTTCGAGTGTAAATCTGAGCAATACAGTCGGTGTGAAATTAGGTGGGCTTCCGAAAGCATCCGTAGGTCCTTCACCATACAGAGGGGGAGTTGTTTATAGAATAGGTGTGGAACACAGGAGCGTGGGAGCGATGGAAGGACGTTATTGCACATTTTTACTTTCCGCTACCCGAAGGGAAGGAAAGTATAGTAATCGTGTCAACAAAAAAATTTGAGTTTTCTTCAGATCTTTACGTTTCAGAACGTACTGAGTAAAAAACCTAATTTCGGCGCGTGGTCTGTGTGTATGTGTGTCTGTAGTTCGATTTGCAGGAGAACGGCTGATCCGATTGAGCTGGTTCTTTTTTTGTTTTGTTCGTTATTTTTTTCAGACACCAAAATAAGGTTATGGACGATTTCGGTCGATGGAAAGGGGGGGGGGACAAAAATGTACCAAAAACTACGGTTTTTCGCATTTTTCTCAAAAACGGCTCTAACGATTTTGATTAAACTTACAAATTATCTTCTACTAATCAATACCTAACTTTTCTTCTCCATACATATCTCCATGAAAATACGGTGAACGGAGATATGGGCCCCTGAAGCAAAAATAGGTTTTTTACGCTTTTTGGCAAAACGGCTTCAGCGATTTTCACCAAACTCAAAGGATGTTTTCAAATAGTTAATACCTACATATTCTTTTCAATAATGTTCCTCTGACGGTCCATTGAACAGAGATAAAAATCAAAATGTGTCAAAAATAACGTTTTTACGAACATTTCCGTAAATTCCAGGGTAACTTCTTCACCAGATGTGATAAATCTTAATGAAGTGTCTTTTAGTTACGCATACCCACATTTCCGTCCCCATAATTATTTCTGTATATATATGTTGAACGGAGATATAAGCCATGTTAACTAAGAAAAGGAGATTTGTCGAATATTAATTTATCGGTATTCCGATTTTCTCAAAAACGGCTCTAATGATGTCGATCAAACTTTCAGAGTACTCTCAGCTAACTAGTCCCTACATTTTGTTCCTCATAAATTTTTCTGTAGAAATGCGTTGAACGAAGATATATGTAGCTGATGTTCCAACTTAAAGGGGTGGCGGAAAGTTGTGTGTTGCTACGCACCAGATATTTCAGGGTTGAGATAAAGGCCAACTCTGGCATGGCAGAACAGCCGCCGAATGAGTCGAGCCTATCTTGCAGTAGGACACAGTCAGCATCAGTCGGAATGTGAGAGGAAGACCTTGATATCGTCGGCAAAGGTGAGGAAATAGACTTGGCTCAAGGCAGGACGAACTTCATTGATGACAACGGTGAGGAGAAGAACCGCCGGACACTGTGGCGACGAGGGGTGCTGTGAGGGCAACGCCACCAGCCTGCCAACTGCTCCAATTGAGCCGAAAAGACCAAGCGAATCGGGGACATTGAGAATGGTAAGGTGTGAAAGCGTGCCGAAGGTCCTCGAGAAGTTGGTTGTCGCAAGATCCACCTGTGAGCCCATATATAGTCAGCAGACCGTACTCTTGGAAAGACATCGTCCCTCACAATTCCAAGGGGCGCGAACCGTGCTCTACGGCTGATTCACGAAGACAGAACGGCACGTGACAAATCATGCCAACTGCAGACTTGTAGACCGTCTTACGCTGTAGATTCAGTAAAACAACGTGATTAGTCGCAAACCTACGAGAACTACGAAAAAAAGTCGGGAGTGACGCATCCCACTACTTTCCTCAGCCCCATGTACGAGTACATTCAGCAACGTGGATGGCTCTAGCTACTAATTCATGTATAAACTGATAGCGCTTGATGATCCAGAAATTATTGAGGCTCAGCATGAATCTCCACTATTTTTTTTTAATGTGATACTTTATTACTCTGGTCTAGACATCTCCCCACAATCGTCAAGGCACTGTGACGTTGAACAAAGACTTTAATGTAAACAGTGATAGCCGTTTGTGAGAAATCAAACATTGGAGTTTCGCGCAATATGATAACTATAGTTTGCTTTAAACCGTTCCAGAATTATCTGCAGACTGAGCATCAAATGTGATCCAATTCAGTGAAGCCTCTCTTTCATTCATTCTCTTTCAATCGCGTTGAGTCGTCTTACATGACTACGACTACGTTTAGAGCGGAGAAGGCGGGGACAATACAGCGAAAATTATCGTTTCATCATTTGCACAGCCTCACATCTACCAGTACCCGTGAGTTCGTCTCGTCACGTAGTTCATATTGCCTACGGGCGCCTAGAATACGTCATTTTCGTCGTTTTGTTGTAGTCAGGTATCGTTTACTGGTATTTTCGACGCTGAATCGAATGAGATGATAAGGACGGCGTGAGACTACATCAAACTGTGCAAGAGAATAACAAACCGTTGGGTAATAATTTGCTGGGTTTTGGTTAACGCTATGTTTTCGGTCAGCAAATTGTTTTTACAACACCCCCTCAAAATTTGATACGTAACGTTTCAAGGCATCGGGATTCTAAATCTGCAGTGTCAGTCATGGGTCGAATGGAACAAGTATCAGACGTGTACAAATGCGTATAGTGAAATTACTGTAGTTGAAGTGAGTCTGATTGGATTGAAAGAACGCGTTGGACAATAACTACAGTGAAACTGATCGTTTCGTCGTTTGTACTCCTTCCCTCCCGCATCATCAAAAGCACCTGCCTGCTAGACACGCCACGTCGTGCCAATTGCCTGTAGGCGAGTGTATTTATTGTTTGTGAGGAGAGTGGCTGTGGTCAGAGTGGGAAGGTGAAAGGGGATCACAGTTCAAGTCGGGATCATGGATCGTGGTCTGACACGCTTCTCCGTAGAGAGGACTGGGGCAAGTCCAATTCCCGAAATCCCCACAGAGATACAGTGTAGGTGCTGGTAGAACGCCTTTTGGCAATCAGGTTGTAGCCAAATGGAATATTTACCACGGGGGCTTCTGCCAGGGCCTGCATCGTGGCGCCTTTGAGGCGTGGCGCTGCCAGCCGTAAAGCCAAGGGTTTGGCTTCGTGGGGGCGGGGTTTTGCTGCAAACTCCCCAGAAATCTATGTGGAGTGTGGCAGAGGAGAGGTAGAGGCCGCAGATAAGGTACTCTCCCCAACCGTCATTTGAACGCTCAATTACACTTACCTTTACGTTCGACGCAAAGCGTCGAAGTTGTCAGAGTCTTTGACCTCGGACTTCCCCGCGTCATTGTCTCCAACCGCCTAATTGTCTCCAACCATTTCAATACCTGCCCCTCACCTGTGGGAATCCCCAGCCCCCTTTTCTAGGTTTTCCCCTTTCTTTATTTCTTTCTCCCAATTTCATTTTCCTATCGACGACAGAGCTCTTCTAAAATCATTCCGCTTCCAACTACCGCCCCAGTCACTTCTCACTCTCTCACACGGTTGCCAGTTAACGCGTTCTGAGTACTGCCCTTGTGTTGCCCATTTGTACTCCATCTCACCTCAATTCTAATTCTACTCAATTCCGCAAGCACGTATAATACGGTCCTCCTCACGCTCACCGAGTTCCAGTTTTATTGCAATCCCCAACTCCCCCATTCTCGCACCCAACAGGCGCTTTCGGGCACCTGGAATATTTAGTTTTCGTCGTTCCGTTATAGTAAGGTCATGTTTGGTGTGGAAATGGAATGGAATGAGTCGCGGAGCTGTCAGACTCCATCAAGCTGCTCAAGAGAATAATAAACCGTTGTGTTATAATTTGCAGCTTTTTTATATTTTTCTTACACTTTTATAGTAAAGGAGCTGTCAGTGGATGTTTCCAGACTGAGCCCATATCTCAGCCTGCAGTCAATGTTCATGTGTTGAAAAATCAACACAGTTGGGCAGCCAATGTGTAGTTTGAGCGGCTTGTTGCAAAATGTCAACTCCCCCATAATTTCAACGCCTTTTTTATTGTCATTTTTTTAGTTAATTCTCCCAATTAAAACCGTACTACTTGAGGATGAGTTGCGATCTGAATATTTGTTATTGTTTTGGAGTATTTAACTGCGTACAAACCTTAACTAAATACAATTTATTGTGCTGCTCTGACTATTTTTCCACTGAGGAAACTCTTGAACTTCTTCTAAATGTTTGCACCCGGTTGTACAAAATATTTAATCAAATCGTTGAAGCCGTTTCTGAGAGAAACGATGTTGTGATCACTACGATAACGATGGATAGATTTGTGTTGAATTCGAATGAGTTAACTCTAATTTGAATTTTTTAATTCGGCCAAGCCGTTCTAATTGCATTTTGAAAGGGTTGAACCGAATCGAATTTGATGGGTTTCGGAGGAGTGAGGCTGTGTACATTTGTGCAAGAGAATAGTATTCCATAGGGCAATAATTTGCAGTGTTTTTGGATTCAGAAGTCCTTGAAACGTATTCTTAAAAAACTTTTCTTTTCAGCCGATCACGTTCTTCCTGACTCAATAAGAGTGAAGTCGTTGGATTACTCTGTTCCATTTATCTCGGTTGGGTCTTTATTTTAAAATGATCTCGACCTCAACCTGGATTGCTACATTTTTTCATGCTAGTTTCGTGTTCATTGATTGCATTCCTATTTTCGCGCGTGGTTTAACTCTCACGAGGCATCTAACACCGATCCTTGACTTTCACGCCCGAGCCTCAGCATTAAATCATCTTACAACACGACCGGTTGGCTGTGTACGGAAGTAGGTCGCCAGAAGCAATAACCACTTCGAGAGATCCTTTCCCTGAATGGCACTCCTGTTGATTGTCGATTCGAAGACGTTCCCAGTATGCAAATCGCTACCAACATCCTTAGATATTACGGAAACACGCGCGAGAAAACGAATCGGCCGTTTGCTCAAAAGCTTAACAATCCCCCCCCCCCACCCTTCACTTCCTCTCTTCACGACCATCACCCTTCTTCAACCACTTCCACCCGAAACGTCTCATAATATCAAAACTGCACTGCGGAAAACGAGGGCGACGGGAAGGCCGGGCGAAAGCTCTGACGGAGCCGTAGAAAAGGGGACGCGGGGACTGTGTGTATCGATTATGGAAGTCTTTATAAAGTTAAAGCTATTTCAAGCCGGTTGGTTGTCGAGCCCCCGTTGGCGAGAGCTGTTTAGGGAGGATTATTGCGACACAAAAGGAAAGACACTCAAACATTGAAGGTTTTCGCTTGAAAATACAGCGACGAAAAGAAAGTGAATATGAAGATACGGCGAAATGGGTTTTGTTGAGTTAACAAACTGAGAACGTGTCGCGGGGGCGTCGAAGGGAGTCTTTTCCGAAACGCGTTATCGCATTAGCTGACTCGTCAAAATTATAACATTCGCACGACGACTACTTCACCCCTCTCCACCCAACAGCCATCGCCGTACCACTAATTCAGCGACAATCACAAAATCACGAGATTCGTGTCAGCTTTTTAGTTCCCTTAGTCCTACAGCGTACTGAGAAAACGCTATCAGCTGAAAAAAACTGTTTCTTTTTAAATTGAACGTTTCCGTTTTGGAGAAAGGTCAGTGTGTGCGTGTGTGTGCGTCCGTGAGAACGATTCTCACAAAACATCGAAACCAAATCGACTAAAATTTCGTATTTACCCAAACAAAATGAGGGTGCGAATGAAATCGATCAGTAGCTAATTACATCATCGTTGCCAAAGCACCAAATACGTCATTTCTTAAGAAAAGCTCCAATTATTGTCTGAAAAGTAATTCAGACTAATATTGTGTTCTGAAAAAAAAAAAACGAGTGGTGCGTAGCAACGCTCAACTTTCCGCAACCCCTTCAAGTTTGAACACCACCTACAGATGCGGGCGCTATATCTTCGTTCAACGCATTTCTACAGAAACATTTATGGAGAACAAAATGTAGGAACAAGTTAGTTGACAGTACTCCGTAAGTTTGATCGAAATCGTCTGAACCGTTTGTGAGAAAATTGGAATACCGATAAATTAATATTCGACAAATCTCCTTTTCTGAGTTAACTTGGCTTATATCTCCGTTCAACATGTGTATATAGAAATAATTATGAAGGACAAAATGGGGGTATGTGTGACTCGAAGACACTCCATTAGGATTTATCACATCTGGTAAAGAAGTTGCCCTGGAATTTACGGAAATGTTCGAAGAAACGTTATTTTTGACACATTTTCATTTTTATCTCGGCTCAATAGAATTTCGCGGGAACATTTATTGAGAACAATACGTAGGTATTGACTATTCGAAAACATCCTGAGAGTTTGGTGAAAATCGTTGAAGTCGTGTTGCCCAAAAGCGTAAAAAACCTATTTTTGCTTCATAGGCCTATATTTCCGTTCATCGTATTTTCATGGAGATATGAGTGGGGGAGGAAAGTTATGTATTTATTAGTTGCAAATAATTTGAGAGTTTAATCGAAATCGTTAGAGCCGTTTCCGAGAAAAATGCGAAAAACCCTGGTTTTTTGGTACATTTTCGTCCCCCACCTCTCTTTTCATCTGCCGAAATCGCTCATAACCTTGTTTTGGTGTCTACAGAAAATAACAAATACAACAATAAAAGAACCAGCTCAATCGGATCAGCTGTTCTCCCGCAAATCGAACTACATACGAACACACACACACTCACACGGACCAAAATTAGGTTTTTTACTCAGTAGGCCAACGTAAAGATCTGAAGAAAAGCCAAATTTTTTTTTATACGATCACTATACTTTCCTTTTCCTTGGAGTAGCGGAAAGTAAAAACTGCGGAGCACACAGATAAATAGAAGGTCGGGAACGATTGCAAAGACGGGAATAATAAACAAGAAGGTAACAACAACAATCGCAACTATAAAGGTCAAAAAGAAAAAGAATGGCAAATGATAAGGATTGTGAACAGTTTGATAGCGCTGGTCCTAGTTGTGTTTAGAGATGAACACGGCTTTGAGTGAGTTCAATTTAGTCAAATATATGGCAGAAACAACCACGGTCTCGATTCCCAAACAAAGTAATCCGGAAATAGTGCCACACAGTGTACAAAGAGAGATTTTAGGTGGCGGCAGAGGTGAAGTATCTCGGGGCGATACTAACCAAGCAACTCGCCACATTGTAGGCATGCCAGAGGATGTACAGTAAATCATGCAGGCGTTATGACAAAAATCATGGATTGGCTTTACAAGTGGAGAATAGACCTCAGATTTCTTATGCATCCACTGCGTGGAAAGCAGCAAGCCGTTGGGCAATTCCACAAACTGGAGAGACAGGTTTGCCTTGCAAACACAGGGGCCATGAACACTTTCCTCTCTGCTGCGACAATAAAAGTACTATCGAATCATCCCTCCAAATACACATTCAAAGAATCGGTGAAGGCTTCTGCAGACCGGTACTATTTCTACCAGGCAAGTCTCCAATGATCAACGAAACAGTTCAAAATATAAGAGGCAGCAGTTCAACGTCTGCATGGCTCACGGGTACATTTGGAGAAGGGGGCTGCCCCCAACTGAGATGAGCGGTCAGGAAATTGTCGTCCTTGGGAGAATGACGAGTGGAGTACAATTAATAATTAAACATGTCTACAAAAATCTTTTGCGCTTTGTAAACATTCGTTTCTTGCGTTCTCGAAAAGATAAGGGAGCAAGTCCAATAAGCTTAATGCACGCTGCAAGTTCAATGGCACATTCACCGATACCCGTCGGAGAAATGTTGCACGATGTGTTGTGGATTCTAAGAGCCAGATACTCTACATTCAGGAGAAAAAAGTTGAGGTAGAACTCGCGGTTGAAAGAGTCGCGGAATTCTATTTCAAAGGGAAATACGACGATGGGAAAAGGCAAAAGTTGGGTTTAGCTCCCGAGAGCCGATCGTTGAGCGGAGCACATTTCAACGGTTATCAGTTAACTGTTAGCGGAACTGCTGCTTTCGGGTGTCTCGAGACCTTCAAGTGTCGGGTTTCTCGCTCAAATCCCTTTCTGAATGAATAATTTCGCCTCCGTTTGAGGCATCGCGGCGAATGTTATTGGATTCACAGGCTGCGGAACCCGCAATAATTCATCAACGCCAACGTCAAAATCTCGTCCCGCAATTCGTCGGAGTCTGAGAAAATTGTTGCTCCCGTCGAGAGGTGTAACATTTTCTTGGGGGCTCCGGACGCAATATGAGAGGCGCTCTCAAAAGGAGCCTGTTCTTTGATCGTCGCGTCAAACGCGTATCACGAATGTACCGGGGAACATTATGAGAGGAGAGGGCTCGCGAATGATGTTTGCTTTGACTGACTGACAATATTTGAAGAAGCCGTCGCCTCATGACACAATAACGTGTTGAGCATTTTACGTTCTGGGCCCCTTCAATAATCGCCATTGGGTGTTATTTCGCTTTGTGTTCCCGTGAGCATTGAATCATGTAAATTGAGGCTCGCCGTGTGCCTGCTGGTACGTTGACGCAGAATATGGCCATCTGGCAAGGCGCATCACATTGCTACTCTCAGCCACTGTGTTCATTCATTCTGTCAACTAACCAAATCTGTTTTTCATTCAGTTTACGCGAACTTGGTGGAACGCTCTATTCCGAAATTTCGAGGGACGCTATTTATTATTTTTTTAACGTTATTAAGCATTCACCGTAGTTTGTTCAATGTGCCACTCTGAGTATTTTCAGTACCCTTGTGTATTAGGGCCAGTTTTAAGAAAGCCACTAAAAAATGTTTTTTAGAAATATTTGACAATTTGTTGTGCTTTTTTTGTCATTTTTCCATAGATGATAATTCCATATCAGTTCGAGAAAGTTAATTTAGTGTTTGCTCACTACGAAAAATACGAGTACAGTTAATTTCTGGTCAACTTAGCTCATACCCTTATTTTGGGTTCTTATTTTAATAAGCAAGCTCAGAATATAATTTTAACAAATTTTGTTCAGCATTCCGAGACACACACAGCCCAAAATCTTACTTCAACACTTGCCACGGATTCACTGAGAGAAGGTAGAATACGCATATACGAATACGAATACGTGACTTGATTCTACCGTGTATCCATTGCGTTAAGATACAGTGATAACGTGTTGGGTAATAATTTGGTCTGGAAATGCGAAGCGGAAAAAACGAGAAACTGTTTGACGCTTACTACTAAAACACTACTTTGTAAGATCCAGGTGGATGTGACAGAGTCACGACCGCCGGACTCGGGAGGCCAGGCCCTTATCAATGAAGAGGGCCCTGAGCCGGAGAGCTCAGTCTCCTTTTACGCGCCGAACCGTCGACCGATCGCAAGCGAAACTTGGTGAGCCCCTACACTCCTTACGTCGGGAGAAGAATTATTTTGCCGGTATATTTTAAGATTTTATTTCCCTCTTTCATTAAACCGAAGCAGTTATTTTCTTTTATAATTTCCAGTAATAAAGCCTTTTATTTTTTACTCTCAAACAAAATTGGTTCTGTCCCCCTGAACACCCGTGACACTGGTAGCAGAGCAAAAAACAAAACTATACATTCTCTTTTTTTTCGTTGCTTTGTGTTTCACATAGGTATTTCGCTCATTATTTTATTGTTTGTCACACATTTCGTGGCTGTCTAGTGCATTTAATCAGGCTAACCCGGTGGGATTCTCATACACTTGTGCCCCTCTGCTGTGATTCCGTTTCTGGCCATGGATCCGTGCGAAATTTGTAGAAAACAGATCGCTACGCAAGCGGAAGCGGCTCTGTGTTCCATTTGCAAACGAATTTTTCATGCCGTTTACGTCGGTTACACGCCGGAGAATTGGTCGAAGGAGGGCCAGCGGAAGGCGGTGTGGAAGTGTGCCAGATGTAAGGACTCGCCATCAAACAAACAAATGTCACAAATACAAGCGGATCAGGACATGTTAAAACAAGTTCAGGCCTTGGAAGGTCGACTTGATCAGGTGGGGGGACAGACTGGAACAGGTTATCACGCAGCTGTCGGAAGATAGATCGACAGCCCTGATACTTTGGCCGCAGAGATAAAATCATTCTCTGCGACCTTTGCTGATATGACGCAAAGATTGCAACAGTTAGAGTTGTTAGTGCGACATAATACCACGTTAGCCCAGAGTCCGTCTTCTGACCCTTCTCCCGGCCCATCGGAGCCTAAGCCGATCTTTGACGTTCAATTCGTTCCTCAGAGCGCTGCTCATCACTATTTTGGCAACATCCCGCACTTTATAGAAGAGCAATTAAAATCGGTCCCCAAGCTCAAAGAGCATGACAATGCGAGCATCATACAATTTTTAAGTTCGTTATATGACCTAAATATGCTAGGCGATAAATATTTTACATCCATGGTAGAAAGGCTGGCAACCACCCACAACGTCAAATTCCTGCAACGTCTTCTCACCGAATCCGATACTTTAACCTTTCAAACCCTATCAAAAAAGGTACTAGACTCGCTGACTTCCATAAAAACTAGAATGACGTACCAGCTGGAATTTTTATTCCGCCCGCAAAATCTACTGAGAGCTTTAGAGACTTTGTAGAAAGCATTTCTAAATTTAGCATCATTCTGCAGTCCCATAAACCAGTGGAGGTAATCGAAATTATTTTAGCCGGGGTAAACGACCAAACTAGGAGTCGATTTCAGTTTCAGACCACTCCTACCAGCCTTAAAGAACTGGACAGTCTAATCGACTACGTCGAAAAACTAGAAAAAAATGCAGATACTTCTGCTCTCTAAATCCCGCGAAGACTTAACTGAGCTCTCCGATTTCGCAAAGGCTAATTTTTCAAAGCCCAAACCTCCATTTAACCGTAATTTTTTCAACCAGACTCCGCAATGGGCGCAACGTGATCGGCGCAATAATTTCTCACGAACTACCGCTCGTCACATCCTCAGGAATATTGGAGGCCCTACACATACCAACGTCCCGATCCTCGTTTCCAACGCCCCAACGTTCGTTTTGAACGGCCCCGAGGCATCAGGGAACACAAACAACCGAAATAAAAAGTTTAAACAGGAGACAGCAAATTACATAGTACGCACAGACGACGGCTACCCACCAACACCACCCCATGGACCTATCCCCTTCCCATTGTTGCCCTACCCCTATCAATTTCCGATGGGGGACACGCCTCAATCAGACAATGACAAAAGTAAAGAAGATAAATCTACCAAATCGCAACGAAAGAATTCAAAAAACTAAGTACTGGGGATTTTGAGGGGGGAACAAACGCAAGTGAGCACCGGGTGCTCGCAACAACGCGTATACAGGATGTGGAAAATAAATTAACGATTTGCTTTCACAAACAACCATTCTCGGCAGTTGCCGACACGGGGGCGTCAGTCAGTTGTATTAGTGGGGCAGTGATGAATAAATTAATAGGAATGAAACATAATATAAATATCTGGTGCGTAGCAACACACAACTTTCCGCCACCCCTTTAAGTTCGAACACCACCTAGATAGGCGGGCGCTATATCTTCGTTCAACGCATTTTTACAGGAACATTTATCGAGAACAAAATGTAGGGACTAGTTAGCTGAGAGTACTCCGAAAGTTTGATCGAAATCGTTAGAGCCGTTTTTGAGAAAATTGGAATACCGATAAATTAATATTCGACGAACCTCTTTTCTGAGTTAACTTGGCTTATATCTCTGTTTAACATATACATACAGAAATAATTATGGAGAACGAAATGTGGGTAATGGGTGACTTAAAGACACTTCATTAGAATTTATCACACCTGGTAAAGAAGTTACCCTGGAATTTACGGAAATGTTAGAAAACGTTATTTTCGACACATTTTGATTTTTATCTCTGTTCAATGGACCGTCACAGGAACATTTATTGAGAAGAATATGTAGGTATTAACTATTTGAAAACATCCTGTGAGTTTGGTGGAAATCGCTGAAGCCGTTTTGCCAAAAAGCGTAAAAAACCTATTTTTGCTTCATGGGCCTATATCTCCGTTCACCGTATTTTCATTGAGATATGTATGGAGAAGAAACGTTAGGTATTGATTAGGAGAAGATAATTTGAAAGTTTAATCAAAATCGTTAGAGCCAAGAGACCCTAGTTTTTGGTACATTTTCGTCCCCCACCCATCGGCCGAAATCGTCTATAACCTTATTTTGGTGTCTACAAAAAATAACGAACAAAACAAAAAAAGAACCAGCTCAATCGGTTCAGCCGTTCTCCCGCAAATCGAACTACAGACACACACACACACACACACATACACACACACATACACACACACATACACACGGACCACGCGCCGAAATTAGGTTTTTTAGACTCAGTAGGGTCTGAAACGTAAAGATCTGAAGAAAACCCAAATTTTTTTTTTGGGCCGATTACTATACTTTCCTTCCCTTCGGGTAGCGGAAAGTAAAAATCAAACGATGTCGCGTCAATATCATAGTAGGAAACTCTTCTAAATCTGTTGTTGACAAGGAAATTACATTGCCAATCACCATCGGAAAATTCAACTGGATCTTCCCTTTTCTCGTGGTACCTGATCTACCGGTAGACTGCATACTCGGATACAATTTTATGAAACATACGAAAATGAGTATCAATCCTAGTAACGCAACTTATTCATTCCAATTCTCTAAGCAGGTGTATAAACTGCAGTCTTATCTCCTGCCGATTTCCATTCTCAAGGAAGACGCCATTGACGTACCTGCCTTGGTCAGGACTTTGGAACACGAATTTCCTTCAGTATTGACAGACAAATTAGGGCACACAACTTTGATGACCTACCAAATTACGCTAAAACAAAACGCAATCTTAAACCCGTGCAAAACAGTATACCAACTAAGCCCACCAAAACTGAAAGCAATGAAGCACATAATCGATGAACTTCTAGCAAACGGGACAATAAAGAAAATTCAATCCCCATGGGCATCTCCTTGTTTTTTGGTGGCGAAGAAAGGGAAAACAGAGCAGTGGAGGTTGGTGGTCGATTACCGGTCCCTCAACCGCTACATTGAGTATTTTCAGTACCCAATGCCTACTGTCGAAAACGCATTCATGTTCTTGAGCGGCGCCCGATATTTCACCACACTTGACTTGAACCAAGCCTTCCACCAAATTCCGCTCGATAGCGCAAGCCAACGCCTCACAGCGTTTCAAACCCCTTTCGGCACCTTTTGCTATACCCGTGTGCCATTTGGTTTAGCTGTTGGAAGTCAGGTGCTTAGCTATCTCATGCAAGAGATTCTAGGTGACCTCAAATTCAAATTTGTATTCAATTTTCAAGACGACCTCCTAATATATTCCCCGATCATTGAGTCACATCTCGAGCATATCCGACTCGTGTTAACCCGCCTCAAACAGGCAAACCTGACCATTAACATAGCCAAATCTTCCATAGCTTGCAAATCAATCGACTATCTAGGGCACACAATCTCCTATAACCAAATTCGTATGAACCCCAACAGAATTAGTAGCCTGCTTCAAATCCCCAGACCGCGAACCCCCAAAGAAGTCAGCCAATTTTTAGGGGCAGTAAATTTTTTTTCAAAGTTTTTTCCACACTTGTCCACCGTAGTTGAGCCAATGAACCGCCTCAGGGGCTCAAAATCAAACCTAAAATGGACGCCACAATGCGAACAAGCATGGCTGACTGTCCGTCACCTGATCACGGCACCTCCCATTTTGAAAACACCCGACTTTAATGAGCGCTTTTCGCTGTTTACAGACGCCAGCTCCGTGGGTTTAGGTTGTTGTCTGGCCCAGTCAATTGGCGGCGGCTTGTACCCAGTGGCATTTGCTAGCAGGAAACTGAAGCCTCCCGAGTCCGGCGGTCGTGACTCTGTCACATGGATCAATATAAAATTTGTAAGTAGTTAGTCGATTATCAAGTGATAAGTTGACTGTGGACCTGTCTCGTTAAAAACTGAAAAGTTAACTGATATAAAATAATGAACTAGTACAATAATAAATAAATGATATTCCAAAACAAATACTGAAATAAATAAATGAGTATACAAATAAAAGTGTAAATTGATTAATTATTTAACGAGTAAAATTATGGACGAACAAAATAATAAATAAACAAATCCATTAATGAACGGATTTGTCAAAAAATAACTGAAAATATCTGGTGCGTAGCAACAAACAACTTTCCGCCACCCCTTTAAGTTCGAACACCACCTACATAGGCGGGCGCTATATCTTCGTTCAACGCATTTTTACAGGAACATTTATGAACAACAAAATGTAGGGACTAGTTAGCTGAGAGTACTCCGTAAGTTTAATCGAAATCGTTAGTGCCGTTTTTGAGAAAATTGGAATAGCGAGAAATTAATATTCGACAAATCTCCTTTTCTGAGTTAACTTGGCTTATATCTCCGTTCAACATGTATATACAGAAATAATTATACGGAACGAAATGTGGGTATGAGTGACCAAAAGACACTCCATTAGGATTTATCACATCTGGTAAAGAAGTTACCCTGGAATTTACGAAAATGTTCGAAAAAATGTTATTTTTGACACATTTTAATTTTTATCTCTGTTCAATGGACCGTCACAGGAACATATATTGGAAAGAATATGTAGGTATTAACTATTTGAAAACATCCTGTGAGTTTCGTGAAAATCGCTGAAGCCGTTTTGCCAAAAAGCGTAAAAAACCTATTTTTGCTTCATAGGCCTATATCTCCGTTCACCGTATTTTCATGGAGATATGTATGGAGAAGAAAAGTTAGGTATTTATTAGGAGAAGATAATGTGAAAGTTTAATCAAAATCGTTTGGTACATTTTCGTCCCTCACCCCCCCCCCCTTCCCATCGGCCGAAATCGTCCATAACCTTATTTTGGTGTCTACAAAAAATGAAGAACAAAACAAAAAAAGAACCAGCTCAATCGGATCAGCCGTTCTCCCGCAAATCGAACTACAGACACACACACATAAACACACATACACACGGACCACGCGCCGAAATTAGGTTTTTTAGGCTCAGTAGGGTCTGAAACGTAAAGGTCTGAAGAAAACCCAAATTTTTTTTTTGGGCCGATTACTATACTTTCCTTCCCTCCGGGTAGCGGGAAGTAAAAAGTAATAAATAAATTATGAGTAGATGAACCAGTAAACTATTAAAACATTAAATAATGAATTATTAAATAACATGATAAAACAACTAAATAAATGAGTTATCAAAATAAGTGTATCAATAAATGATTCGCAGGGAAAATGGATGAGCTGGAACATAGATAAATTAAAGATTAGACGAATAATTTTAAAAACTAAAAAGATTAAAAAGTAAACTAATACTTATACAACAGGATAAATAAATACATTAATTGATAAACAAATTAAAACGCTGCAAATTATTATACAACGGTTTATTACTGTCATGAATAGCCTGACGGGGTCTGGCAGCTCCGAGACGCATCCCATTCAATTCCACATCGAAAAATACCAGTAAACCACATGGAACATGACCTAACTACAACGACGTGGCGAGTCGAGCGTGCAGGTGGTTTTGATGAGACGGGAAACCGACCGCGATGAAACTATTAGTTTCGCTGTAGTTATTGTCCCGCGAGTTCTTTCAATTAGTAGACTTTGGTTTACTGCAATTACTGTACTTTCACTATACGCAGTTGTACACGGCTGATGCTCATTCCATTCGAGCCAAGATCTAAAAAAGTCATATATATAAGTGAATTGACGGAGAGCTAAGGAAAGTTGGTGGGTTGCAACTCACCAAATATTTTTGAACATTTGAGCTGAGTTTATATTCTAAACATTTGAGCAAAATCAATCCAAAAAATTTAGTTAGTGACCAAAATGTGATACTACCGTTCACTTAGTTCGAACCGTCTATACAAATTTTTATTTATTACTGTTCATCGGGCTGTCAGAGCATAGGCGGATCCACAGATGGTGTGGAGTGAGAAGATGAATATTTTGAAAGTGTGCTGCAGGGGCAGTGGGAGAGAGTAGGGTGGCGGGACTTACCAGAGAATGAACGAGCTCAAGATGTAAAGGACGAAATTTTTTGAGAAACACAAACGGTGGGTACAGCTTTCGTACAAGTACGCAACCACGAGGGACATTTTATGTCTTTTATTTTTGTTTTCATGCAATGATAACTACGTTTGATTGTGCTCGTTACATTGGTAACATCACACACAATACATTTAGTGACGCTTCTCCGTTACATATCCCGCGTAACGTTTTTCGAGTTTATGTAGCAAAGTAAAGAAAAAAAATGTCAAAAGTAGAATAATGAATAATTTGATTAATACATAATCACAGGTGTAAAAGAATAACTAACGAAAAGGACGAATAATTAAAAAATAAATTAAAATAAAATAGTAAAATAATAGGTTTCAAAACTATAGAATAATTAGACAACAAGACAAATAAATATATAAATGATTAAATAATATGATAAATAAGTTCGTCAATGAACTATTATAAAAAAGAACAAATAAAGAAATTAGCATGTAAATACATGTGTAAAATAATAAATGAGTAAAAGAATGAATAAGAATATAAATTATACAAATTATTGTATTTGTAAATGAAATACGTGCGTCTGTGTGTGTGCTGATGTCTACACCCAATGAAAGTTATAATTTTGACACAGTAAGTTGTGTCATGAAATTGATTAAAGCAACTGTATTTTTGCAATTAATTGTTTTTTGCCATGATCACAACTTAACTGTCTGCAAGTTTTCCTTAACAAGAGCCTCAACGCTGGAGAGCAAAGTGAGACTTAAATTTTACCAATCAATATTGGAGGAGCAATAAAATGAGTAAAGATGGGCGTGTTTAAATTTCGACGTGTAGCCTGTCTCGTGTGAAACCACAGGTGTTAGTTTTGCAATAAAAAAGAACGTTCATGAAGATCGAGGATGTCTCAAAGGGTTTTTCCTCTACAATAAAGTCTGGTCATGTTCTTCAACACCACGAGTCTGTTGTTGTCGTAACACACAAAACGGGAGGATTGAAATAAAGAACTAATTCCGAACACGTTTCCGATAGCAGATGTCTTTCTGTAAGTAACCGCAACCGACTCCCCAAAGTACCATTTTGTCTCAACCACTTCGCGTCAGCATACGACGTCAAAAAGTCTCTCTAAATGGCCCCCAACTGGCAAAAGGCGCCTCGTTTTCGAGAGATCAATAGACGGCGAACCGACGAAAAACCCCGATGGCGTGCGGTACAACCGACATTTTCATGAAAGAGTGAGCGTGCACACGTGCTGAGCGATGAATTATTAATTATGGAAATTTTCTGTTACACCAATTATAAAGTGCAACACTTCCCCCCCCCCCGCTCTTCTTCCCTTCACGTTGTGACTGATTAAGGGCCCGCTGTTGGGTTCGGGATGGAAGTTGAAATTTATTGCCTTCTGAACCCGCGTGAGTTTGCTCACTCTTTCACAGCGCGTGGTAGAATTTCGAAAGCGGAGACGATCGAAGCTTTTCCGCCCCATTCAATAAATACCTCATTGAGAAATCGACGTTTTTCGACCAGTGGGTGTTGAATGAAAGTAGAAAAGGAATTACTCACAATTAGCAGTCCGTATGGTTGCATATGCTCACGTACCTGCAAAAAGAGGAAAGTACGTTAATTTGGAAACCCACAAAATGTCTGAGAAAACTTACGAACTACATATTATCTTCGTCTTTGACCACTAGACTACAATCTGGGAGTTCCTACAATGGGAGTCAGGCAGTATATTAACAAAGACTAAAAATAGCACTGAGTCAGGACGTGATAGGGACTCCTCATCGTGCCACACGACCTGCACCGAGAGGAGTCGACAATGCTCATAATATATACGTGTTTGTTCATCTAGCAGTGTCTCATGATCGTGCGTGCAATTACTAAGGGGGTGTGTGTTACCATGACACTACTCGCATGTATCAGGCCATATATCTAGACGTGATTGGCTACTGCCCTGTTGTCTGGGGTAGCAAACTTACAGTCAATCAAAAGAGAGTATTTGCCCAATCTCAGAGAGCTGCGCTCCTGTGGATCACCAAGACCTATAAGACTGTATCAACAGAAGCATTCCAGGTGATCACTAGTCAGTTACCAGTTAACTTGGCCGTTGAGTGCATGGTTGACAAGAGGGGAGTGAAACAGGAGCTTCCCTCGCTCTGAGCTGAACTCCGTGCGGATCTCACCACAAAAACAGAAACTTGCGCGTTAGAGAAATGGCAAGCGAGATGGGAATCTTCGTCAAAGGGACACGTATGAGTTCTTCCCCAACACCCATGAACGTCTTTCGAGAAAATTGGCTGAGCCAGACCACTGGACGAGCCAGTTCCTCACGTGACATGATGACTTCAAGCGCGGCTCCACTTCTTTTCTCTCAAAGACTCTTCGTCATGCAGGTCTTGCGCCTCCATTGCGGAAGAAACAAGAAACCACGTGCTGCTACACTGCAGTTTCTTCAACAGTGAGCGACGGTTGTTGGGAGGGTGAACGAACTTAGCAGCGTTGACTGCTACAAAGCAGGCCTATACCCATTTTGCAGATTTCTCGAAGAAGGTGATGGCTAAGAAACGTGGTCGTAGTGGATGTGTCCTTTTGAAACTTGCTACCCAAGTAAATAGTTAGATCAGGTAGGAAACCAGATTAAGAACTCCTCCGCGTGGTAACACACGGGTAACAGCACTCTACCGGGAGACTGGCTAACGACCAAATACCTGCCGTACCTCCACAGGCCTGAGTTCGGTGGATGCTGCAGAGGCCGGCCTCTTGCGTATTAGCGAAACCGCGACTTCCATGACTGATATAGCCCTCGTCGAGGGTTTAGGAATAGTCATCAAATAAGGAAACATACCTGTCTCTTGATGATACCCACTATCTGCCCCACCATCAAAAGTCTACGTCTTATCTCGTGTGGTTGCTCTGAAATAAAGCGGATGGAGTAATGCATTCTCCTGACATATTCTGACTAGTGACAGTAACGCCTCACAGTAGGGAAGTGGTCGAGTGTGGCCGCACGGCCCGCCCTCACATTTCCAGTGATCTCTTCATGCCCAACAATCCAATAAACGTTAACAATATTAGAGTCTGCTAAAGAGTTAAACCTCATCCCTCCGGCAGGGAATGATCAATCCTCGTTCCTCGGGAATTGTACATAAATATGTTGATGGGCCTCAGACAATATTGACGCATATTCACTGGCTACGTTTCTAGGGATTTAATGCTTTCTCGTGACAATGTCTCACACTATATTAAACAACCCAACACATCTCAAGTTAAACTAGCAACTAAGTTTTGAAAACGATGTGCAATAAATGAACAAAATGTTGTGAAGTCAATTCACAAAAGCGATTTCTTCTCTCTCAGTGAGTAGCTACAAACACGAGGATTGTAGGAAGTGTTGAGTGCGTGATATTAGTTAGCCAAACAGTGGGAGAGATATCCACACGAGCAGTAGAGGTTTAAGAAGGAGGGTTTCTAAAAAAAAAAGAGGTATACCAGAGGGGGCTAATTGGAGTTTTCCCGAAAAGGGGGCAAACTACAGAAACACATGAAATGTATTGTGTTGGGGGTGGGATTTTTGGATGATTGAGAAACTCTGATTCGGTTCAGCCGTTGTCTCTCAATCGCGTTCCCAGCCTACTCAGGAGAACTTAAAACTTGAATATGGCATGGTGCTACTTTTTCTGCGGGTTATTGACCTAATTTTGGGTACTGACATGGAAGTGAAAGCATAACACCGTACCATCCGAGGTGTGTTTACATCTTCCCGCTGAAGTGGAGAAAAAATCACGTAATCGGTTGGATTCTCTTCACAGTCTTCACGTTTCAATGGCTACTGAGGCCGAGTAACGCCATTTGGGAGAGCGCCTTTGTTATTGTTGATCAGTCTGAACTACCGCTTCCTGCATGCAACTTTCTTAAACTCTCTCTCTCTCCCCCCCCCCCCCCACCACAACAAACACCGTCTGATTTTTCCCCGTTGTTCTGTTTTTCCTTTTCATTCTATTATATTCTCGACCACTGCACTTTGTCTCCTCTCAATGGCCAGGTCAACGGTCGTCCTCACATCAACTTCCATCAGCGAGTTCTCCATGCGACATCCTGGTACGGTTACTTATTTTCTCAACTCATACAATCCAGCCCCTAACGTTAACTAGTACTCGAGCGGGTTCTGATTTGGCCGACAACAGGTACGCTTTAGGGATAAATATTATCGGAAAAAAGTCTTTCGTTCTCTTATGGTGTCCTCTATCTCACAGTCACTGTGTGTCTATGGTCGCGGTTGAGCGAAAACGAAGATTTATCATGTCTTCACGCAATACGAAATTGACAGTATTCATAAATTGTCTGCAAACTGTTTCGTTATCACATTCATCAAAACGTCGATATTTGTTTTTTCAACAGCTCTAATGATTTTGACTAAAATGTCTTATGATAACAGCTCCATATAATGCCGTTGTACGAGTCAATTTACATCCGTAGGGAAATGATGAGACCAGCAGAATGAATCATCAAAAGTTCAGAATGGAAACGATTTTAGCAAAGTATAGTTCTCTGATATTAGCATTCAGAAGAACTGAAGTTTTAGTGAAATAAACTACCTTCACGATGAAATTTTAGTAACGTCATAACATAGTTAAGGGCGATCTTCGAACGAAGTTCCGGAATACCAACGACCGCCGTTTCACTCAATTGTTTTCATAGATCTTACGCTATAATTAAAAGAATTAAGGACCCTATTCTGAGTCTCAGCGTAAAACGTGAAGTAGTGCTATGTTCAAATGAACGAAAAAACAGATTGGATTAGTCGCTACAGCCCTGGGATTCACTGTAAATACTTGGGGTTGAGAAAATTGTGTGGTGCGTCATTTTACTCTGTTTGACATGGTATGGAAATGAAGTAAAACTCAGGCCTAGCTGGATCGCTTGCTGTAGGAACCCAACTTCGAGTAGTCCCTACCCGAAAGTGCTCTTCTCAACTTTCAAACTCCCGGCAATCCAAAATGCATCGGAATTCGTTGGTAACAAAAAATATCTAAGATGTCTGCGGTTCGTACAAGCATGAGAATGAGCATCGATTAGAACAAAGCCCGTAGAAACGTACTGGAGGCCCTGGAGGACACCTTTGGGGAACCTGAATACTTATCGTTTGATGGACAACACAAGAGGGTGCTTATGAGCTTATATGGACCTAAGGTATGGGCTGATACATTGAGCATTGCCTATCACAGGAAGCGGATGTCAGCAGTGCAGAAGAGGTATGCTCTCTGTATTGCTTTCTCATACCTCACGGTTTCTCCAAAGGCCGAATTGATGGTGGAAAGTCTTATCTCCCAAACCACTTCCTGGCAGCCAAGTAGAAAGTGGGCAACCAGAGTGTGGCCACAAGAAAAGAAGAAGAAGGGCTGGGACCCTGGGGAGGTGGCAAGACGAGTAGTTCACGGACCAGAAGGGGTAGTGTACCAGGCAGCTGATTCCACTCATTGGTTCATGGCTACTGTGGCGCAATAGACAGGTGGATTTCTGCCTCCACTAGTTCCTAACATGGCATGGAGCATTGAAGGCGTACTAGTACTCGAATTGGTAAGACTTAAAGCCCAAACTACCTGCGCTATAGGACAATGGTCGATGATGTTTCCATGTCTTCCGTCTTCTCGTGCCAACAATGAGTAGGCTGGCGGTGCACGTTCGAAGACACAGTCGGCCAGCTCACCCCAGAGGCGTTGTTCAGCGCCGGGTTCTTGCAAAGAGATGTAGAATTCGCGGAGGTTCAGCGGTTCTTAAACCTTCCAAACGTCTCGGTAGTATGGTCGTAACAGCGGCATGCTCCAGGATTCTTGTGGCGGTAAAAAGGGCAAGAAAGAAGAGCTGCTATCGCAGAAAGGCGTGAGGTCGAACCTGATGCAATGTTCTAAAGGGTTCCCGGTTCTCAATACACAGGAGTAAATTTATGGGTCCATTAGGAAGAACCCTCCCTCCTACGTCCCAAAAAATTATCAAGTGGCCACGCACGAAACGAATGAGAGAGGATCGCGTTTACAGTTGTGGAATGTTAGGGTAACTACTGTGACAAATGGTATTAAGTGAAACGGCGGTGGTTTGAATTACAATTTATTCTCTTATGAGTCTCATTAAACTTTCATTGTATAGATGATTCATTGGACTGCCACTCTGATTTTTCTAACAATGCTAATATCATATGAGGTTAAAAAAATGAACTGCTCTAAAATAGATTTTCTCCGAAATTTTTATAATTTATTACGCTCTTGGAATGGCATTTGAAAATGTCAATACAAAAATGTAACCGAAGTCGAAAAGAGTCCTTGTTGAGAACAACGATTTGGTGTTTTGATCACAATGACAACTATAGATATTTATATAAGGGTTTTGCTCATATCCCCTATTTTGGCATAGCAGAGTGGTTCATAATGTTTTTTTCTCTGTAAGACTCGGCTGAATCGCAAAAACATATATATGGAGCTCGAACGTTTGTGTTTATATAGTGCTGAACGTGGTATGGAAGTGAAGGAAAACGTAGGCCTATCTGGATCGCTTATTGTAGGAACCCAACTTCGAGCAGTCCCTACCCGAAAGTGCTCTATTCTCAACTCTCAAACTCCCGGCAATCCAAAATGCATCGGAATTCGTTGGTAACGAGATGTCTGGGGTTCGTACAATCCTCGGCAAGCGCGGAAATGGGCAACCATTCATCGATTAGAACAAAGCCCGTTGTTCCACAAAGCACCAGACTGATTTGCAGTTGCTTTGACGGCACAAAAAAGATAGTCACCGTTGAAGGGTAGGATTGTGAAGTTGCGGATATTGAGCACGGAATAATTCGAGGCGGAACTCTTCCAGCACTATTTTTTTTATCTTCATAGGCCAATTATGCAAATGTTTGCCGACGATGCTGCCATACTGAATGAGGGTAATTCGCGGGAAGAGCTGTCCACAACCGCCGATACAGACCTGAACGCGGCCTTTCGTTGGCTTTGCGAGCATTCTTCAAGCCTTAGCATTAAAAAAACTAGTTAGTTCCCTACAAGTCGCCGTCGATTTATTTTAGGCAGTCTTATGTTTGACCTCCCTACCGTCCTCGTTCCGTATGTACCCGTACAAATGTTTTCTTCGTCTATTCCCGTTTTATATACAAAAATACAAGCCTTCAGAACAAATAAATCAGGTATGCACAGTGTTCTAAAATCTCTGTATAACCAGCTTGTATGGTATCTGGAGGGTCTCCCTAAAATAATTTTAAGAACAGTGTTTTGAACTGTCTGAAGTACTCTTAAACGCGTTTTCGTAGCACCTCCCCAAGCACTTATACCATAGTTTGATAATGAAGAAACCAGACCACAATAAACCATTTTTAAATAATAAGGGCTCAGGAAACCTCCCAAAGTCTTGAAGACATAAAACAGCTTACGCAGCTTCTTAGCCAATGTATTTATGTGCAGCTCAAAAGTCAATTTGGAATCGAAAACCACGCCAAGATAATTACAAGTCTGAGAAAATGGAATGGGTGGGCACCCACAGGTACCATTCCCATCACATCTATAAGAATGAAGTTGAATCGTCTCATCCAATAACAGCTCTCTTCGTGAGTTACTTGAGAATCGAACAATTGACGTTTTATCTATATTGAGACACAAATGGTTGTAGTCCATCCAAGTCCTGATAATACGATTTCATAAGCTCATACGGTAACCCCCGTATGCCACATTGATGTAGTCGATGTAACAACGTACCATGGTGCAGAGAGTCAAAGGCCTTGCGAACATCAAGGAACATTCCTAATACAAAAAATCCCTCGTTGCATTTTTCAGTAATGAATTGATACATATCAAATAATGCGTGTTCCGTACTCAACTCTTCCTGGAATCCAAATTGCCTCTCAGAAATAATTCTATTTGCCTTAAAAAAGGTCATAAGTCTTGTCTTAATGCATTTCTCCAAAATTTTGGATAGCGATAACGTTAAAGCGATAGGTCTATAATTACTCATCACTTTCCTATCACCACTGTTGAATAGTGGTATTACTATGGCTTTTTTAAATAAGGAAGGATATACACCAGATGTAAACACCAAATTAAAAACAAATGCTAGAGGTATTGCGATATGGGCTGCTAGATATTTAAGCATCGAGTTCGTTATGTTGCCGAAATTGTGAGTACTAGGCTTGTTTAGCTTCAGTAAGTACTTCTCGATTTCTGTGGAATCGACAGGAGTCAGAAAGAAAGATTTTACAGGAGCATTGCACGATCTTATTTTCTCCATTCGTGCGGAAATTTCTCCATTGCGCGTGTTCAGTCTGCTAGGTACTAAGGCATAGTGCTGTACGAAGGCTTAAACTGGAAGGATCAGATTACATCACTTGTTCGCAAAACTAGGAAGTGTATTCATTTGTTTAACGTTTAAGAACGCGTTTGTCAACTAAAATGTTAATTGACAAGGATGGTCCCATGTTGATTGTTGTTGTTACCTTATTTCAAAGGGGTTTGGGATTCTCGTTTGGAGCTCTGTCTTGCCCACCAACATGTACCATCCAAAAGTCTATTTTGAAGATCACTGCACGTAAACCCCGTCATTTCTCTTCCGAAGAGCTGCCTAACTGTGGCACTTTTGTTTCTACTGTAAGCATGTTGAGTCTTTCCATTTTTCTGGTGCCTCCAAATATTTTGCTCGCGGTCATTTCTGCCCCCATCACCTATGATACCTATCAGTTGTCTATGATACCTCCCGTATATATTAAGAGCCCTGCCGCATGAACGCAAATCTCCCACGGAGTTCACTCGCTCTGCATATGATAAAGGGTCTTCCCCCGGCTGATCAAAGCCAAGAGGGGTGCTACTTGGCAATAAGAGCGGGTCGTTTAGCATCTGTTTTTGTTTCAACCTTCCCCTATAACCTCTTACCTATACTATGTAACAAATATAACCCAGTGCAATATCTTATTTGAACATCACACTCCCCCAAACCACTCAGGGAGTTTCCCCTGGCGATGGAGTATTTCCTGCAATTAAACAACTTCCAACGCCGCCAGTACGTATTTTTTGTTTGTTTAAAGATTATGCCAAATGGGTGGAATAAATAAATTCATTCATTGAATCAACACGCCAGACTAACGTGGAATCTGGTCGCAGCAGTTGCTGAGAAACCTCCTCTGCACTGCACAGTCTTGGAGATTTTATGATTTTATTGCAGTCTGGACTTCGTCATTTGTCTCTTACTCTTCACAATTCACGGGTCTCTAGTTTTATACTTACGGTTTGAGGGGTTCTCTTATATCGCTAATGGTGCAGTTCAGCTCTTCATAATCTACTGGACAGTTCGCGTCGAAGCTCATTTTTGCGTGATGATTCAATTTATTGAAACTTATCGTCACCTGAAGAAAACCTTTCCCATGACCTAAACATTGATGCCTCGTTTATACGGTGAAGTTGAATTGAAGAGAAGTCCGATAAGGATTAACGATAATCCAAGCAACCTTTCAAGACAGTCAGTAAATCTGAACAAGGCGGCGAGGGAAGTAAATATTTTTGCAGCCACGGTAATTTAATTCCTCAGTTACTTGTTTGGCAAACAGGGCCGCACCGCCGAGAGCTGAGAGCTGAGAAACGAGAGTCTTGATAGCGGTCTGCTAAACAGGTCGATATCCATTCACTTCCTCGCTTTCATCCTTCGCCCTTTTCGAGGAAAATAACAATATCAACCGGTATCTCTCTTTTCGTGGGGAATATTTAGTTGCCACGGCGAGTAATCAAGTTTTGGTGTCTTGACCCGATAGACAGTTAAAGCACCTTGGGCGGACACGTGTGTACGATCACTCGATAACTCGTTCATAACGCGTTCGGTTGGAAAAAAAAAAAGATTCTTCCTTCCTCACAAAAATGGGCTACTTGAGCGGCAAATGCCATCGAACCTGTACGTAGTCATTGGCCCATGAAGACGCTGCTGCTGGACGCCCTGATTAGTATCCTCCTTCGTCTCTCGAGATTTCCGTCCACAACTACTATTCACAAATGTATTACGTAGTGACGAAGCCTTGGCGTTCATAGAGACATTACCAGTACGCTTTTTTGAGTCGTTTCGAATCAAAGAATGAACTGACATGATTATTGACAGCCACCAGGCAGATCTACTTGACGATGCCAGGGGTACACATTATCAACCGATGTTAGGATAATGCGGAGCTATGTTCGATAAATGTCCAAGGCAGAAACAGTAGTTTAGCATCCCAGAAGTGTGGCGTTACAGTAATTGATACTCGGGTCGCTCGACCAAACCAACGATGAATTTTCAATTTACAAACCAGGGCCTTCTGGGTGAAGGCTAGATATCAATAAGAAGAACCCATTATTGGGTTGGGGTCTACGGTATTAGCACATGGCTGACGACCCAGAGAATAAGCCATACTCAGCATTGAACCCGAAAGTGTTTGGAAGAGTGGGGATCGATGTAATGGGCCCGTTACCTCATGACCGTTACCCTGGTGAACCGTTAATTAGTGGTCTTGCAGGAATATTTTACCAAATAGCCAAAGGCCTTTTATAATTTTTCGAGGGCTTGCGGCACAAGTCCCTTTGTCACTGCGGCCACGTATGGCCCATACAATAGGCTCTCACATAGGATATGCTCTGCCGTGTCGTCCTCCTCGCCCAAAGTCTGCCGCCCACCGCCTGTGAGATGCGCATCTTGTTGAGGAGATATCTGAGTGGGCAGTGCCCAGTGAGGAAGCTTATCAGAACTCTCAGACCCTGCCTAGAGAGTGTCAGCATCGCCTTTGCCCTTTGACAGGAAGGCGTGACGAGCCTTTTTGCCTGTCTTATTCGTGGCTGGCGATGCCAATGGGGGGCTGTTTTCCTGTGTCTCCCATCGAGCGAGCAGACGGTTTAGTTGACACTTCGTCAAACCCACGTGTGGTTCAGGCCCGATGGGTAGGGATCAGGCGGTCAGCCTTTTCATTGCCCTCATTAGGGAGAGCGTGTTACAGGCGCCGAGCTGTTTGAGCGCATGAAGGCATTCCCATGCCAGCTTAGACCTAAAACTATAGGCTGCAATGGCCTTTAAGCCTGCAATGGCTGTCTGAGAATACGTAGATCCGCTTACCCTTGAGTCCTTTGTTCAGGATCTCTTCCGCGCAGATCTTTATGGCTAGGATTTCCGCTTGAAATATCGTAGCATACTCTCCCAGCGGCTTAGCAAGACTGTGATTGGGCCCTACAATGCCCAGTCCTGCTCGGCCTTCCGTAACTGAACCATCGGTATACCACTGCAGGGCGCCCACCACGGTCCAGAACGTCTCCTTCTCCCATTGTTCCCGTGAGTGAACGCTAACACTGAATGGCAGCCGGAAGTTCTTCCGCTCTGGCATAACGTCAGTAGCAAGGACTGCTGGCTCTTCTAGCTCAAACTGTCTAGTTATTCCGTGGAGGCTCGCCTTGACCCTGGTGGAGATCTTAGCTGTCTGCGAAAGCCTTACCGCTCCCTGGTAAACAGTCCTCTGGATGTGTTGTTTCTAAAGAGGTGAGATGTTCAAAAGGGCTTCCATTGCAGCAGTAGGGCAGGTACCCATTGCCTTTGTGATAGCAAGACACGCCTGTCGCCTTCCATCACGCAGTGGAGGCATACGTGACGCGGAGTCTTATTATCCTCTTATAGAGCCACTCCATCATTTTTGGAGTTATGCCCCAGGATTTGCTGCACAGCCTGCTACATGCCTAAAGGGCTGTAGTTGCCTTGTGCAGCGCAGCCAAAGGCCATTGCAATCTCTGATGCCAAAGGAACTACTGTAACTCGAGCTCCGGTTGACCACGTGATCAGTCGGTTTGAGGTGCTCGAAGAGATTAATCCTAGAATAGAAAAACAGAGTTTTGAGGCGGTTTCCCACAAAGTATGGCCTAGCCGAGAGGCTACACCGCATTGTATGGTTAATGCTCTCTAAGATGAGTTCGGAGCATCAGCAGAAATGAGATGACATGCTATCCATTGCAATGTTCGCTTATCGGCCAATTGAGCGCGCAAGTTCACGATTTTCCACAGCAAGAACGGATTTTTGCCAGGGAATTTCCTCTACCTTTCCATCTTTTGTCAAGAACCTGTCGCAAGAGAAGAATGTATCAGAGTACGCACATTCGAGGATTCGAGGGTTCACGTAAGAGCTGAAGACATATGCCACCAGTACAACATGAAAGTAAATAAACAAGACTAGCACGAAGATGGTGTGGTTTTATCACTCGAAGAGGCCGGAGGAGTTCCTGCCAAAGCTACGACGAAGCTTCTTCATAACATTGTGAATTGTCCTAGTCTTGTTAACTTGATCTAATGTCCTTTTTTATTCGGCACGTTCCAATCATGCTTTTAATATTCTCCTTGCCCCCACAAATTATCTATACCACGACCCTATTTAGCGTTTAAGGGGAGTATAACTTATTTACTAATAACAATCCTGACAAAGACGTTGATATGTTTTGATTATTATATTATACTTACTAATACTCAACTTGGTAGTGAGTGTTAGCATGTTGTAACGAGGATTATTACTGCCAATGGTTGGTTGGTTGGTTAAGGGTGGTACACCACGACCGCATGGCTCCAGTTTTGGAAAAGAAGAAATGACAGTAGAGAATTTGTTGCCAAGAATTAGTTGTTTTGAAAATGAGAGTTGTATAATTTGGTTGAAAATTGGTATTTGTTTTATTTTGAAATGAAACGTTGTTTGATTTTAAAAACTCAACGATATTTTTTCTGGTCAACAAAAACTACACACAACCAAATCTCCATACGCTTCTTCACGAGCTCTCTATGGAATATGGCAAAATAATTATAATGAGGACTATGCGAAAGCCTCTTGAATATAACAAAGAGCCTCCGAGCCTCCCGCATTATAATACGAAAAACATCCCTCCTCATTTTCACTCATTACAAAACCTCGTATCAAATTGCAGAGCAACGAAAAGCTCCAACTTCTGAAGAGCCATTAGAGACTTGTTCGCCGCGCTACCTGCTAATTACGGAACGGCATCCTCACGCAAGTAATTCATTACTCATCCTGTTTTGCACGCTCAAACGTTTCGCACAAACCGGTATTTACGGAACGCGATCAGTCCACCGAAAGATCTTGATTGATTGCAGGATTTTATACGTTATGATTTGAGCGAGTGGTGGGTGGAAGGGGGGGGGGGGTAAATAAGGGATCGGTTAGTTCCGCAGCTCCGCCATTCGAAACCTAGTTAATTTAGTTTAGTTGGAACAATGTAACAACTGCAGTGCGGCAGCTCTGGAGGCCTTCGAGAACCAGAGGCCGAAGGGATAATGGGCAGAGCTTAAATCTTTCCGCTCGTTACTGAGCCGGTTGTAGCTATAGATGAGCAGCTGGACGCTATATCTTATCGGGGAATGATAGCGAAACCACTTGGATTTGAGGCTCGCCGCTGTGAAGCGGCTGAAAACATCGAATATTTGCGGTGGATGAAGGAAAAACACATAATAACACAGTTTTTGGGTTTTCAGTTAAACGTGACAACTTGTTACTATAAAGTAGGCTAGTTTGAGCCAAATAACCAATGAATATTAGTATTTGAGAAAGAACAATAATCGAAATTGTGAAGGAATCTAATTATTCTTACTGGTTATCTGTACCTCATGTAACAGACATTAGATAAAGCGTGAAATGTGTGTCTCTACTATGTTCATGTAACAGACGTCACTACACACCTCCCCCCCAGGGAAAAATGTGCGTTGTCCATTTCTCGTTATGCAACTTAGCAACACTACCTTCCTGGGATGCTATCAGAGGTAGAATCTGACGATTGGGGATCTTCCGTTGCTTGTTCCAGGTCCAACTACTGGTCTTTTGGGGTTGAGCTGGTCGCTGGAGGTGGAGTTGAATTTCAGTCTCTTCGTCCACCTTGACAGTCACTGTTCCAAATCATTGGCCTGTCACTTGTTCGTGAGCCCAAGGGGGTTATCGAGGCCTCCAGTCTCTTGCCAGAACGTTCATGTTCATGTCCGCTAGCCTTTGGCGCTGAGGTACGTCTACTTTTTTCTAGATAAGGGGAGAGCAGAACTAGTCCCGAGTGGTCGTCCAAACGAGAATTCGGATTTTGGGGTTTGCTGGTGGTTGAGTGCACTGCGTTCCGAACAGCAAGACTTGTTTACATGTCGGATCACAGTCTTTGAGCCGTTCTAAGGTATCTCTTTTGTTCCCGAGTATTTGCAGCTCTTTGAGCAAAGACGTTTGTTTCGGGATTGACCGAAACTGCTGGAACTCTTCGTTCTCGAAGCAGGTGGCGTTTTTGCGAGGAGTTCAAACTGCGAAAATAGGGAACTCGGGTGTCCAATCGTTATGGTGCTCAACTGTTCGGTCAAAACTTCATCAAGTGACCGTTCAATCACAACCTTACCGTGCTATTACAGTGACCTATCCATCAGATCTCTATAAAACTATTCGAGTGATCTTTTCATACAACTCTATCCTGGTAATCAGAATCTATCACAGTACAAATGTCAAAGAAGCTAGAATTTCAGTATATGCTGAAAGAGCAGAAACGAGGTACCGTGACATCTGCATTATCGCTATACTCCGTGCTACATTCAAAGCTATTCTTTAATTAAGGTTAGGAAGTTTCAAAAATCCTGTTAATTAACGACGCGGACAGCGCTACTTTATAATCAGCAGTGAATCACTGAATGAAATGAAAAAGGTTTCATTTCCCAAAGGATGAACGTAATACATCAGCCGGAAGGGGAGGAAGGCGTCGCCCCTCACGTCCACATTTCACCACACGCTCGTCTGTTTCATGATCTATCACCTAATGAGGTGATACACGAAAAGCCGCAGGCCCTGCTCATGAATCAGAGCTCCGCTCGAACGAGCCTCGTAAATGAATATCGGTCCGAACTTTTACGTCCGAGATAATTTCCCTTGTCGATCATGTCGTTCCGGAGGAAATGTTTTATGGCAACAACAATCGCGGGGGTTAGATGAAGAGCGAGTGTATGGGGATCGATGGATGGGGATTTGTGGTTCAATTATCTGAATGGGACTAAGTGAGTTAAGATATACCTGAATCTAGCGGCGATAAATTATTATAACGGGAAGTCTAAGAGAATCTAATTGCTAGTTTGTCAACAGGAGGACTGAAAATCGATTGTTCTACGTACTACTCTCTCATGATAACTCGAAAGGAAAGGACTAGGTAGAAAGTATGAAAGTTTAAATGAAACATTCCATTCACCACTCTCTTATGCTAACATTAAATAAGTAAGCCATTCAAACAGTGCGAGCGGGGAAGGGGTCCTGGCTCAATAAATGAGAAGATTAAAGATAAAGTATTCAATTTGCTGTTCACTCATGCTAACTCAAAAAATGAGCTTTAGTTGAACCAACGAAAAACTGGCAAATAAAGATTAGAATGGGAAGCCACTATCCATGGTTCATTCCAAGTTTGTCAGAAAAGGAACGTCATTTTCAATAACAAGCAAAAGTGGAAAAGCAGCCGTTTGAATGGTGATGGGGCTCGGCATTCTGGAAAAGACTTTGCTACCCCTGCAAGAAGGAAAGAAAGGAAAATAAAAGAAAAACACTGCAAATTATTACACAACGGTTTATGATTCTCATGAACAGCTTGACCTAGTATTAATGCTCCGAGACCCATCCCATTCAATTCAGCATCGAAAAATATTAGTAAACCATACGAAACATGACCTGACTACAATGGAACTATGGAAACTAAATATTCCCCCAGCGCCAGGCACCCGTAAACGTCTGTAGGCATATATGATCCGATGTAGGGGTGTGCGGAGGAAGTGGCCCAAACCTTCCTCCGCCCCGTCGAGCAAAAAGAGTCGCGGAAATTGGGACAGGGGCTTCCAGCAAACCCTCGGCAACTGACGCGACGTTGCGAGTCGAGTGGGCGGGTGGTTTTGATGAGACGGGAGGGAGTACTAACGACGAAACGTTGACTTCTGCTGTAGTTCCCGCAAGTTCTTTCAATTAGTTGACTAATAATTACCGTAATTTCCCTATACGCAGTTGTACACGTCTGATACTCATTCCATTCGACCTACGATGTAAAAATACCTTGAAAACGATACGAAACACGGCGTATTTGCGATTATACTGCGTTTCGTTAATTTTTTTTTACCATGTTTTGCCCATAAAACCCTTGGGCATCGTCCGATCGGATTGCCGAGATGGCGGGCACAACCAGATACCAAATGGGATTTTTGGGCGAATGAACGAATTTTTTAGAGCACGTTAAAGGCACAAAACGGCCCGGACGGCGGATGGGGGATGGGGGACGGTGGACGGACATTGCAGATTTGTAATCCCCATGTCTTGAAACGTAAAGTATCAAATTTTGAGGGGAGGTTGTAAAACATTTTTCGTCACCGAAAACAGAATGAATAATAAACCAAAATCAAAATAAATGTCAGTCACACGAAAATTTACAATTTAAAAATACTATAAAACAATGTTGTCTTACTTTCCTTGGCGCACAAAAGTATAAAGGAAAGTTACGTAATCGGTTGAAAAAACATTTTTAGTTTTCTTCCGATCTTTACCGAAAGTTACCTACCATAGTGATCAAAACACCAAATATTTTTTTTCTCAATAACTGCTCTAACAATTTTGATTAAATTCTTTATATTGATAGCTCTAAATAAGGCAATTACCATAAAATTACCATTCGTGGGAAAACGACTAGAGCAGCACAATAAATTATCAAGATTTGTCACGAAAATCGGTTTTAGCGCGTTTTTTTTTCCTTTTAAACTCACTTACAGCACAATAAATTACGGAACTGTAAGCGCTACCGCTTCCTGCTGCCGTAAAGTGTTGTTTGACCAAGTTAAAAATTAACTGAGTGATAAATGAATTAAGTAAGAAGAAAAAAGCCAGCTGTATCTGACGTTGAGCTACGCAGAACGTTGTGTGTTGCAACGCACCAGATATATATACATTTTTTTTTAAACATTCTAGTAACATTTCAGCGGACTTTAAAAGGAAAAAAAACGCGCTAAAACCGATTTTCGAAGAAGGTTGTTTTCTCTAAAATCGATTACGTCGAAAATTTTGGTAATTTATTGTAGTGCTCTCGTCATTTTTTTACGAATGGGAATTTTATGGTATAATTGCCTCGTTGTTTTTTTCAAATTTGAATGAAAAGTTTCGACTCACATTAGTTACAAAAGTTGTGGTACAAACAATGTTTTTATTTTCATTCTTCATTTGCTAGTTCTAAATATAGGAAAGGGGGAGGGGGGAGGTGAGCACAAAAACACGAGGGAAAAATCGGGATGAGGTGCCGAAGGGAAACTTTGAATAATCGTATCACTGACAATGGAAATGAATTCGCTTCGACGAAATAAAACTCAACTTTTTTTCTTTTCTTCGTTCCTCTTTTTAGTTTCACGTGTTAAAATAAAGCGATCACTTTCATTTGGGTTGGGCGAAGATTTGAAATTCGAACTAGTCTGTGACTCATTTTCGTCGATGAGCATATACAATTATATACGAGGTCTGATCAAATAATTCGTCTCAGTGGAAGTTGAAACCCTCTACACAACTCAAAAAAGCTCGCCAGGTGAGATCGAGTGTCAAAAGTCATGCTCGCTGGTTTCTTTGACGCAAACGACGTTGGTAACCACGGATTCCTCATAAAAGTTGGTGGAACAATTAATAGTGTTGGTTACATTCAAACCCTGCGCAATTCGCGCCAAAAGATTCGGCAGAAGAGGCCGGAATTGTGGGCGAGAGGAGAGTGGTTTTTCCACCAAGACATCGCGCCCTGCCACACCGCGCTCCTCATTCGCGAATTTTTCGCCAAAAACTACATAAAATCCTTCCCCGGCCCTTTTACTCTCTTGACCTGGCTCCCTGTGACTTCCGACCGTTCTTCAAACTCAAATACCCTATGAAAGGACAGCGATTTCAGACAATGGAAACACCACTGGGAGAACTGTTTGCGTAGCCAAGGGGATAATTTTGAATAATTTAACAGATAATTTAATAAAGCGTTTTCGAGACAGCCCTGGAATGTTTTGACCATGCTTATACACGGGAAATAAAAAGGAAGGAAACAATAAAATGTGGTTCGTACGAGAACAAAATGGCGGATATAGTCAGCTCAGTAGGAACAGGGATGAGAGCAGGAGTGTAAGTGGAGAATGACTAAGGAAGGCATTAAATAACCAACCAGCGCTCCTCAAGTACAGTCAAATAGCAATAGTTCATGGAACATGGAAATCAGAGCACACATTGTATTAAACTGGAGCATGTCACGGAGGTGAGTAATTGCCAAACATGAGCTTTTCTGTTTGACCTACCAGATATGTTACGATCAAGTTCGTAACTCTTCAGAGTACTTAAAGATAACTCGAACTCTGTTTACGTTTAGAATTGACTGAAGCGGATAGCGTCGCTTCAGCAGTAATTTCTCGCCCTCCTCACATCGTTGGAACCGGTTTTCTGAGCAAACAAACCGTTTTCTGTCTCCGATTTCGTTGTTGTATCACAAGAAATAATGATCCAGTTGCTTCTTCGGAGCCTCTAAACCGCAGGAGAGATGGAAACAAGCTCTTGGCTCCGGCGAAGATTAGTTAAATGAGGAGCGGGGGAAATGTGGATAGCGACTTCTCTAATGAACGGAGCAGCGAGCGTAAACGCAGAGATAACGCCCTGGCTCTAACCCGCATAGACTTCCACACCTCCGCGCGTAACGCCACTTACCCGAAATTAATATGCGCCCTCGTCCTTTCGTCGTCAAAACTCGAATGACACAAAAGAGAAATTTGATACCGGCGAATCGTCACAAGTTGAATCCTTCGGATGCGGATGTGACGGCGAAGAAGGAAGATTCAAGTGTGAAACCCACCAGTAGGAAGAGACCTTGATTCTACCTAAAGGTAGATAGTCTCTGCGTGGGATGTACATTACCTCCTCGACGGAATGGAACAAAAGAACTGGTTCGGGTACTGGATCAACCTCCGGCCACTCAAACTATACCAGCGAGAGTTTCCCAGGAAAGTGTCTAGGGACCGTTCGTTTGCAACATATTCTGCATTCCCTCACCCTAAAGATGAGTCTTGCATGCCGACGACTTAGTCTGCGCCATCCCTGACTGCGCAGAAAAAGAAGTTTCCCGTCGCTTTATTCATCTATATATTAACGATACCGGCAACCGCCCAATAACAACATAGAATAAACAGACAGGATGTACATAATTGAGAAAAGTGGAAAGTTGAGTCATAGTAATAATAATAAGCTAGTCAAACATCTCTTAAATCCACTATATAACAGCAAAAATACATCAGCTTTCCAGTCAGGATTTACATTAGTAAGTTAGTTATACTCAACGCAAAATAGGCTCGTGGAATAAATCTATTGTGGAAGCGAGGGGGATAAAAAAAGTATGAATGGAACGAGTGCATTAAAATTAACTGGCACAATCACAATCAAGTTGTGAAGAATCTTGAACAGAAAGAACAGGTCTGACAACGACGTAGTTCAAGGGAAAGTAGTTCGCACAGAGCCACCGTAACTTCATTATCGAAATGTTCCCAGTCTTCTCCCATCTTATGAGAAACACATCGAGCAAACCTACGTTGAACCCCTCCAACAGTAGTAAAGTAAAAAGGCGACCAAATAATGAGGCATACTCCTAGACCGACAATACGAAAGCTTGGCACGAGACAGTTGGAGCAGGAATAAATACGCTTCAATACAAATTAATTCAATTCAAACCCTCCCCACTTCTCGAGGCAATCGGCGCCTCTGAAGAAACTACCGATAGACTTGTCAGACCGTTGAATAGTCACAACATTCCGCTCCCCGAAGAGTGGGGAAATTGCAACGTATGAGTTTTTCAGATCTTCACGTTTTGAATTAGGAATTTTTCGGATCTACCTACTGAATTTAAAAAATCTAATTTAGGAGCGCTTTTGCGGGAGTGTGTTTCTTCTTTTTTGTCCGTTATTTTTTGATGGCGCGAAAATGAGATCAGCTCCGAAGGTAGTCAGATGGCTGTACGCCCACAAATGGTAGTGGAGAGGGGAATAACGTTTTTCATCAAAATCTGCTTGGAAGACTTTCATTTTGGAATGTATACTCATCAAAACTTTTTAAATACATCCACTTTTGTTCGCCATCAATATCAATGCGCCAAAGCAGTGAGTGTTTTTTCTGTCTTTGGCGACTTTAATCGGACTCACAGGATGTTTTTAACTAGCGAATATCAATATAATGGGCTCCATGAATTTGTTTTAGTGTATAACTATAGTAGGTGAGAAATGGGCGAGCGAAACTGGAAGTGAGAGTTTTAGCTCAATTGGAGTGGGGGAAGAAAACCACGCCTCGTACTATAGTACAAGGTTTTTGGTCACACCCCCCGACCAATCACGCTGTAGTACGTCATTTTTTATCCCCTCCACCCCGCCCCATTACCCCTTCCGCCACAATTATTAACCAATCGTACTGTAGTACAACCTTTTGTACCCCCACCTCCTTCCTGATTTTCCGGAAGTTGACCACCTCTCCTTCGGTTTGCCCCTCCCACTAACCAGTCACGTTATAGTACGACCTTTTTTACCCCCTCCTTACAGTATCGTCCCACTAACGAATTTTTATAGTAGAGGTACTCCTCCACCCCCTCCCAACAGAAAAATCTGAGTGTTTGGATGACATCACTTTTGTACCAATTACCTTATAACACGTCATTTTTACACACCCTCCCCCCCCAGCCTTCTCCCACGAGCCTCCTGGAGATTGTACTATAGTAGGAGTACCCCCCTCCCACCGCTCATATTAAAATTCCAGAGAGTTTGGATGACGTCACTTTTTTAAAAAAAGTTCCTTCCCTGGGATCAAACACAGTACCTTTTGTAATATAGTCAGACGTTCTATCCACTAGGCTACAACGCAACGTTGTAAAATAACGTAAACTTGTGGTATAAGAGGGACAGACGTGACATCCACCTTGTGGGACGCTAGAGTGGTCACACGATCATTCAGGGGCATGACTCATCAACATGACGCAATAGCAGCTGCCTCAGGCTACTGCGTAGTATTCTCAGAAATGTTTAATAGCTGCGAGGTTTCAAAATATGATGCAATAGCATGACGTGTTCTCGTGATTGTATAGCCCCAGGCGTTCTATTCTCAGAATTTAATATTGACGTACAAATTATCTCTAAACGTGTTTCGACTCGTCTATTGTGCAGTTGCATTGGAATTTTCCGCCTCTGTGCTCGTTCAAGGTTGCTGTTGCTCCACTTCTGGTTTCCCTCGCCCATTCCTCACCTACTAACTATCGTCATTATATTGAAGAGGATTGTTTGTTACTTGTTCCAGAGAAGATGGAAGAGACGGGTGGGTATGTATGACGCCTTCTATTAAGAAAGAGCTAGTGACACAATAGGCCCATGCATGGCCACAATGACGAAGGGACTTTGTCCCTTATGCCCTCGGAGGAGAAAATAAATCATTCTCTCGAACAGCTTGCCCTAGTCTCACACCTCCGATCCGATACCCATCCCATTCGATTAGGGTCCC
The DNA here is from genome assembly GCA_020466155.1 of Pachypeltis micranthus. NCBI lineage: Eukaryota > Metazoa > Arthropoda > Insecta > Hemiptera > Miridae > Pachypeltis > Pachypeltis micranthus. The sequence continues at coordinate 27,440,466 of CM035774.1, read as the reverse complement.
ATGGTCTTAATCTCCCCATGGTCGTTAAATAGAAAAGTCACTGTCTCTCTCCCTTTCTCTCTCTACTATATATACTACTAAGTACCATAATGGGTTAATATATACTACTAAGTACCATGAATGGGTTAAAGGGAAGGCTACTGCGGATTGGGAGGAGTATAGAAAACTTAGGGATCAGGTTAAGCAGTGTTTCAGGAACAAAAAGAACAAGCATTTTGCATAACTGTTTAACGAAAATGCGACTAGTTCCGCAGGTTTTTGGAAAACTGGGAAAGGTCAGGGGGTCGGCGATAAAAAGAAGAGAATGGAAAAATTGAGATTCACAACGGGTGAGTTAAATGACCATTTTTGTGAGATTAATGCTGAACGCGCCAGTCGATGACTTCGAATATTATGATCGAATTTCAGATGTTGAGCTCTGCTCGTTCGAGGAAATTATAATAGACATTGTGGAGGGATCATTGAGAAGAATCACGTCTAAAGCGGTCAGACACGATCAAATTTCGGTTGACTATCTCAAAATGATTTTTCCGGTGGTAGGAGAGGTCATTACGCACATGTTTAACTTTTCAATTGAACACAGTGAGTAGCGTTCCAACAAATGTAACGACTCGATAGTTACAATAGAGGTAAAGGGAACAAAAAACTCGTTACTAACGCACGTTACAAGATCAGTCGGTAATCCATTGCCATCGGTCTATTTGTTCGCTATAAAATTCAACTTAAGGATTTGCCTGACTCCCGTTTTCCAATCAGCCATTGGGAACTGACTTAAAACGTTGTACCGGGAGAACGGTGAGTAATCAGGTCGCCGGCCCACCTGAGCTACAACGTGAGCGTTTCCAACTCGTAAGCCGAGACCAAGTTAAAGGCCATTTGTTAGACCAGCGACTAACAAGTTTGCTCCGCTCGTACGCGTAAGAAGCATATGGTGCGACCATTCGCACAACTTTACTCAAAATTCCCGTAAATTGTACTTAAACGCATCTGTACGTACGAATTCTTGATGTTTGGCAAAGATAATTTTCAAGTGTATCACGGCATATAACTCCTTTATAAGTATGGTTACTGTTCAATGCAACTCAAATCAGTCCGAGTCTTTTGAGTTCCCCACACCTGCCTCAACGAGACTTCCTGTTCCTTAATTACAAAGTCATTGTCTCCTCTTACTCCCCTCGTACCTGCGGAAATTCCACCTCTGCGGTTATTTCTGAAGGCAGTGGATTTCCCTGAAGTGGGTTTTTCTTTCATTATCCCCCCTCCTCTCAATTTCAGATTCCTCTCCACAAGAAACAGCTCCTCCCATTCAGCTGCGAACTAACACGAAAGTCGCACTCGTCTCTCTGTGCCCGGTCAGACACTTTCCTCTATCAATTCTCAGCCTTGTTTCAGCTTGCTACCCCCTCCCGATGCAGTTTCCCTCACCAGTTCACGTATTTACGAGTCTTCTTCTTGTGTCGCCCTTTTGTACACAAACTCTACTCACCACATTGCATTTAATACAGTCCTCCTCATGCTCACCGAGTTTCGTTTATCTTCGATATTCAATTCTCGCCCTCTCGTGCGCAGAACAGTTACTGAAATAATTGTATAACAGAGAGTGTGAAAATTCTTTTTCTCTCAGTTTGTTATCACAGTTCAACGACTGGCCACAGAAATAGATGTGAGTAAAAAATTGTGGCTAAAGGTCGTTGAGAGACTGCGAGGAAAGTTGAGCGAATTAGTTTGCTTTTCTACTGTGGAATCTTGAAAAGGCTAAAAACATTTGTTTGTGATAGCACCACCCCTCTTCATATGCTTTTCTTTAATAGTAATAACCAGAGCGGGAGTGATGAAAACCACACCTTTTGTTCTGAAGCGAAACTGTTTGACCTTCTTTCCCTTGATATATTTGTCAAGGGTGAGGCTATGAAGGTGACTTACAGACTGACTAGGCTTGGAATAGTGTATTGCAGAGACATTGCTCTGGGCCCCACCCCAACGGTTTTTCATGCAGTGATTGTTGATATTATTACCTACCGCACAACGTCCAATCTGATGGGGAAGTCTAGGATGTGACTCAACTCTTTAGTAAGCTCCAATAGAGTTAACGTTTATTGGATTCCCGGGCGTAAAGGGATGACTGGAACTGAGATGGCTGACCATTTGCCCTGACTCGGTTTGTTTAGTCTAGGGCAACTTCCCCACTGAGAAGCGTCTTCGGCACTGATCAAGAGGACGATGAGAGAATATACTAGAAGAATGTATAAGATTGTCTGGAACGCTGCTGTAGAGAGGCACAGCAAAAGCTTCGTCTCAGGACAAACACATGAGACGTGGCGCATAAGTTACCCAAGTATTGAAGTTTGAATTACGTAGTTTCGTGGGTTGTTGCTTAAATAGTTCATAATCTTAATTGAATCACGCGCGTGAAACTGTCCTATTGGACTACTGATACGGTTTTCACGAAAACGCTTGAATCGACTTTCACCGAAATACTCGATTGCTTGGACTACTCCCGTCATTTTCCAACGGCTTTTTAACCAAAATAATTACTGTGGTGGGGTATTTGAACCACCACGATAGCAATAGTTAGTTTTGTGACCATTCTCATTTCGGCAAATGTGCACCAATTTGCAGGAAGTTGACGACCCGCCAACAACAGTTTTTGGAGGCTTGTACGTTCCCACTTGACACGATAAGAGTAGGAATACTATAAGTGCCTATAATTGTGAAGGATAAAGTCTCTAATTCCATTGGCTCTCGTTCCTCTGCGCTCTCTGCCAATCGGCAGGAAAGCCTGTGCAGGACAAGCCACTGTCTGTGAGGCGTTGAGCTCCTTCTTTCATTCTAATTCTTCACGCACACTGCGATTTTAAGTTCGGTATTTTCCTCCTTCGCATGAATAATGTTGGATAAAGGTAAACAAATCCCTTTTTATTAAACCCTTGTCCCGATATTGTATTTGATCATGATCCGAGCAAATCAGGTTACTTTGATTAAATATTGAAAGGAGTTAGATTCATTTATTTTACTTCTATTTAATCGATTAAATGTGCGGGTTAATTTATGACCTTAATTTCTCCTCGAGAACAGTTACTTGTTTATTTAATATCCGAGGTGAGTTCATGAGTTCTTATCCGATTAAGTACATGTGTCCAGATACGAACTACTAGGCTAGAAAACCACTAAACAGATCACACAATGTAGGTACTGAGAGACTAGGAATCTAACGCATTCAACTGCTTTTGATTAATACAAAGGCAGAAATGAATAAAAAGGTCCGAATGATTGTTACGGTACGTACAAAACAGAAAAATTAAGTACACGCGATAAAAGCATAAGCCGTGTGTACCTGCGTGAATCGTTGGCTAGAAAGGGTCAGAGTAACTCATCTAGCAGTCTAACTTGGAGTGAGAACAGAGGAGAACTCAATGGAAAGAAACTAGGGTTGGTGTTTTCCAAACAACGGGCTAGAACTGAAAACCACAATGATCTGAAAAGAAACCTGCTCAGTCTTACCACAGGGGAAATCACACGACAAATTTAAATTTAAGGGTTCGTACCAGTTCCCTTGAAACGCATTGACTGACAAATAACAAACAGATAGTAGTGGTGGAGGGGAGGGGGGTTCTGAGGTGAAAGAACTTCAGGCGACTTGGAAAACCAATTCACAAACATAGCTTTCAAATGTTTTCACACAAGCTCTTAAGAAAGCCATCTGGCGATTGGTTTTGACGTTTTTCCACTTTGCAGCCTGCCAACTGAGCGCACCTTCAAGTCCATAGCCAGCCTGGATCACACTAAAACCCAATTTGAAGGCACCAGCCACCAATTGTCAAACGCATGAGTTAGCCCCCACGGGTGTTAATAAAGAGACTGCACCCCACCCAGACGAAAACGGATTCTACAGGTGTGAGCATGAACAATGACACGAGCCCACCTGGTGTGAGCAAGCGCCAGTATTAGTGCATTTACGTGACTTTTTGTTTTCTGTTTTATGTAATTGAATTACATCGTATTCAGATTACTTTAATGGTCTTAATTTGCTTTTCCTTCCTGGGTCAGGAGGGAGGGGCCTCCCCAGAGATTGAACGCTTAACTAGATTCCCCGAAATGGATATTGTCCTAAACGGTTGTCAGTCGTGCTTCAAAACTCTTGACCGTGACCAGGAATAATTCAACAGTTTCTGACAGATTAATGGCAAACATTCTTTAAACGCGAAAGTTGGTGATGTGGAGACAGTAATGCCCAAGTTTTCAGCTCGGATTGAAGCACGAGGAGCATTATATTATCGAAATTACCATCTAATGAAACGCGACAATGAACGGATTTCAAAGTTGGTCTCTAGGACCTAGGGCCGAATAATTGAGAGAAAAGGTCTCCCGAGTTGATGCACATCACTCGACTCAACTTCAAGCATTAGAACGAAAAGTCCGCTATTCTATTCAACTAAATCAGAAACTTTGACAATTGTCGAATCGATTGACATTAAAATTCAGATCGGCAGACCTTCGGTCGAGTGAACTTGGCGAACTCGAACCCAAATACGTTCGTGTCTGTAGAGAAGTTGCTAGGGCTGTCGACCGATGAAAAACGCATAATGTGCAAGTTGCCTCTCACGCCCTGACTACATTTCAACTAATACCTCATCTCTCAGGAGTTAAAGTCCACTGGCAATTAGAAGAAAGTGAAAGGGTCTTCATAACTGTCGCGCAAGTCGTTGTCCAGGCTTCTCCAAATGTGCAAAAATCCCGACAAGAGGAATCGCCCTTCTTCTCTATCGCAGAGATTTGAGAAAACCTGTAGTCGTCAATGTTACGATGCGAGCTTCTTTCCCCCCAAAACAAATAGGGTATGATGACCGTAATGACAATGGAAGACACAAGATAAAAAACGCGTGCTGAGCTACCAGCACTCATTCCTGTCTTGTAGCAATTGACTCTCTCTCGATTTTGGTTTATTATTCATTCTGAATAATAACCCTATGTTTTCGGTCACGAAAATTTTTTTACAACCAGGGGGGGTTACAAAATTTGATACTTTACGTTTCAAGACTTGGAGATTCCAAATTTGCAATGTCCGTCCGCCGTCCCCCGTCTCCTTTTTTTGCCTTTAATGTGGTCTAAAAAATACGTTCTTTCGCACAAAAATCCCATTAGGTATCTAGTTCTGCCCGCCATCTCGGCAATCCGATCGGACAAAGCCCATGGTTGTTATAACGCGGGAACTACAGCAGAAGTCAACGTTTCGTCGTTAGTACTCCCTCCCTCCCTCCCGTCTCATTAAAACCACCCGCCCGCTTGACTCGCAACGGGTTCGCTGGAAGCTCCTGTCCCAATTTCCCCGACTCTTTTACGGCCTGGCGCCGAGGGAATATTTAGTTTCCGTAGTTCCATTGTAGCCAGGTCATGTTTCGTTTGGTTAACTAGTATTCGATGCTGAATTGAATGGGATGGGTCACGGAGGAGTAATACTAGGTCAAGTATTAAGTTGTGTAATAATTTGCAGGGTTTTAGTATCCTTTTCACTTTATAAATAATTGTGAATTGGACGTTTTCCCCTCTTTTTGACATACACTCACAACATAATGCACTATTAGACAAAGGAAATAAAAACATGAATGAGGGAAGACACTTCAAATTGGCCGATTACGTTACATGTACCACTCACTCATAAACCACATCCTTCTTTGTCCCTCTTCTTGTGAAGCGCCATTTTACATCTTACTTGAATGTCCGTGGGGCACAGGGGCCACTCCTTTCAATTCTTGCATTCTATTCTCTTCTTCATTCCTGCCATTGCCACTAAATGAACCTCCTCATTCATTTCAAGTACCCCAGAAGGTAGTAAATTCCAAAATATCTCGATCCTCTTCACCAATGTCTTTGTATTTATTTGTTTTCAACTGAAGCTTCTGGGGTTGATTCAGTAAGATATGAAAATCTCGGCCCACCTCCAGGATCTGCATCAACTCATCGTTCTCCCCACTTATTTTGCTAAAGGTGTTCAACCCACATACGAAAAACGACGATAGCCCCGGCTGAATGTTTGCACTTCAAGCGGTACATCACAAATCTCCACTGTGCAGTTTCGACTGAGAGTAACGCACAGTAGCATCCTAGCTGATATCACCATGTTGGGACCACTGAAGCTCGCTTGCCGGTGAGGTGTTTTTGCTTGAAAAGTAGGGGAAGAAAATAATTCTGTTCTTGGGAGACAAGGTCGTTGAGTAGATGAGTTCTATTGGTATAAAAGTACTGGTCAAAGTGATACGCACAAATAAAAAAGAATAGAAGAGAAATTCAAAATCGCAGGGAACACTTCCATTGAGATTCGTATCAAGATTTAGTTGGTGCACATTGGTGACAGGGCTAATCTGTTACCAACACGCAGCTGAGAAGGCATGGGACCTCCACGTGCCTGAGGCGGTGCGCACTTGGTCTTCCACCACACACCGCGCCCGCGGCACTCGTTCACTTCATGCTGCATTGCTCAATTTGCCAGGGCAGTCTCAGCCAAAAGATTCTGGAGTTTGCAGATCCGGAGATAATACCGCTCCTGAACCTGAGGATATATGGGAATAGCGGCACGCTGGAAGACCCTCGTGAGGGTGAAGAGAACGAGAAAGAAGAACGGCCATCGCGGAGAGGCGTGAGGGCCGACCTGATGCAATATGTTAAACGGTTGGTTCTCAATACACAAAAGTAAATTCGTGGGGCCATTCGGTGAAGTTCTTATGTCCCATGAAAAACCAAAAAACTCGGACTAGGATCGGTTTGAGGCTTGTACCGAACGAACTCAATACCTCCTTCTCACAACATCATCAGTCCACTCTATTTTCAGTCTCAACCCTCGTACTCTAGAACTGTTCGGTACAAATGAACAAATTATCAGGTAGGAAGACTTCTAACTGATGCGCTGATTCTGTGATGAGGTAAAAGTGGACTGTATCGGTTATGCACGTGTTCGATCCAAAATGTGCATGAACGGCTCACCGAAGACGATGGCGTTTTCATGGGCCCGGTACTTACGAGTGCTGATGACGAGACGACGATAGCAGACTTAGGGATGACACAGACAACTTGGATCGTACACGGGAATTGAAAATTAATACAACCTGGACGTTTCGGGTTACGAAAGATAAAATATACGATGAGGCGTTAGGGAAGAAAAGGGACGCAATGACATTGAGAAGCGAACGGCGAGCTAATAAAATATCTGGTGCGTTGCAACATACAACTTTTCTCAGCTCTACAAGAATTCACTTTGTACATTGCTAATTCTATTTAATCAATTCATTTATCACTCAGTTAATTTGAATTTGGTCAAACAACGCTTTACAGCAGCAGGAAGCGGTAGCGCTTACAGTTCCAGATTTTATTGTGCTGCTCGTACTCATTCCAGACCATTATTGAGCGATTGGCACACAGATAATTAATGAGGCTGTAAACCAGAATTTTTTGAAGAAGGACAGTAATTACTTTTGCAGAGTTATTGAGTAAAAACTTTCAGAACTGGTAGTAAGCGAAAGGGCTGAAGTTGAAACTCGGGAATTTTTGGAGTGAGCCCCATGCAAACGCTCACCCTATACGTATTGGATTGGACTACAATACCAATTCTTCAAAAACATTCTACTAACATTCCAGCGGAGATTATACGGAAAAAACCGCGCTAAAAACGCTTTTCGTCGAAAATGTTGTTAATTTATTGTGCTGCTCTCGTCATTTTCCCACGAACGGGAATTTCATGGTGTAACTGCATTATCAAGAGCTATCAATATAAAAAATGTAATCAAAATCGTTCGAGCCGTTTTTGAGAAAAAAATTTGGTGTTTTGATCACTATGATAACTATCGTTAACTTTCGGTGGATTTGGCCCATACCCTTATTTTTGCGTCCCATGGTAACCTGTAGGCTAGACATCAAGTTTTAGCTGAGTTGGTACAGTGGTTTTCTCTAAAAACCGTTCACAGAGACACATACACACACACACAGACCATTTTCCCAAATAGGGTTTTTCGGACTCAGGAGGGCCTGAAACGTAAAGATCTGACGAAAACATTTTTTTTCGGCCGATTACATAACTTTGCTACCTACTTCGTAGAGCCAAGGAAAGTAAAAAGGGGGGAGAGTGGGAAGCGACTACCGACGAGAGGCACAAGACATGAAAAATCCTGTACGTGTGCAATACGCAAGAACACTTCTATACTCTATTGAATTCTATACTTCTATACGCTTTCATTACAACCACCGAGGGGGGGGGGGCAGTCTGACATGTAGTTTGCCGTCAACTTCAGCAGCCACTCGTAGATTCAAAGCACCACTTGACAAACACCCCTTTCACACCATTTAGCTGATTCAATACGGCCTCACAGCTTCGTTCTTAGATTTATACTTTTTTTATCTCTGTTTGCCCTTATTGTGATCATCGGTTGCAAGCTTAAACACACTAAGAGTTAAGTATTAGAACGTCTTAGCTTTTGTTCACAACTTCTGGGTTGGCTGTTAGTTCCAACATTTTTGTCTTCATACAATTTTAATTGTTGATCGATTGAACGAAGGTAATAAGCCAGGGCGCTAGGGGAATAACCGAATTAACCAGCCGGTGTGAGAAGTAGAGACCTAACATGTTATAACGTGTTTCCTGAGTTTAGGTTCACAAAAGGTGAAGGTGACGAAGAGTCGAAGGGTTCAGGATGTCAAATGGTTTGTGATGTTGACGTTCCAACCCAACGTCTAAATAATAAGCGTAATTTATAAAATAACAAAGTACGACCTCTCAGCGCTCGCGGTAAACTTCACTTTGACGTGGCAGATCTGCGATAGAATTGAAACGGGTAAAGCGGTAAAACTAAACGTCGAAAACAAAATTGAATTAATTCAACCCTCGTCTGAAGTTCTGAGCCCGGAATATCACGATAGAAGTAAACGCGGGAGAATATAATATTTTCGACGGGCTCATAATTTGCGGAGCATGGGTATGAACCGGATCCCGACGATTAATCGGCTCTCGAGTACAATATCGAATTGTTTAACGTCAAAATACCACTCTCATTTCACTGCCCAATACGCGGTTCGAAGTTCGGATTAAAGGTCGAGGGCTTTACGGGGGCATCAATAGATTCTTGTAATTGGAGCGGCTGAAACGGAACAGAGAGTTGTAGAGTTGAAAATCATCTTTTCAATTTCTCTCTATCCCGTTCGAATTCGACGAACGTCGAGGGCTTTCGTCAAAAACACGAGAGTGGTGAAAGAGTGAGAGGGGGTGGGGGGAAGGGCAAAATAATCCGAATCCGCTTTCAAAATGGAAGGAGATTGTTGGGAAGGAAAGTTGGGAAATTTAAAGCTTCCGTGAAGAGGACCTTGAAACGGGATTAATTAGGCGGGGGAAAGTCAAAGTGGGAAACTTCATATTTGGGAGATTTTCGGGTTGAGCTGTGCGGTCCGTTTGCACCGAGTCTTCGATTGACCTTTAAAGCTGAATTTAATATAATAAAACGAAAATCAACTACTTCTGCAGAATAACTCTGAGAAACGGAACTTTTTCACTAACCAGAACATTAAATTCCAGAACTTACACTCTCAGAGTCACACCAACTGAGTCAACAATTAAAGCAGTGAGCAATGGCATGTTCACATACATACAAGGCAATTCCGTATTGAGTGATGACCGTATTTGAGGCAGAATTTGTGAATGAAAGTCGACGGTGGTGATGGAGATTGATAGTTGTCATTCGTGTTAACTCAAGTTGAGAAGCCCCGTCAGGAATCATCAAAAGGTTGAATATAAGACTGGTCCCATTCGAGCTTATCCGCTGTTATATTATCCATCAGTAGAGAGCATTGTTTCAGGAGGGATATTTTCCATTTCTTCAACCCAAAATGAAGACTCCGTCAGAAAAGACGTTAATTTTGACGAGTGAATAAACCGTGTTGTTGTTCGGGTGGAATTCTCTAACTGTCTCGTTCGTAGCCGCGGAGTCTTCAAAGGAGAAGCGGTGGTGGACGAAGATAAGATGCTGAAAATCTGCTACTATTTGAATTCGCGCCAATCACGGTCCTCACAAGTGAACATCGAAGAAACAAATTAAAAGTACGAGAATTGGAGATTAATTGCCCCGCTAAGACCTTTGCCCTTCATCTCGAAAGAAAAGCTATGCCTTAACGAAATCAAAGCCTGAACCACAGTATCAACCAGGATGCAATTAAAGATATAAGACTTACATTGCGTGTGAAAGCAACAAAGCACGATATAGAAATCAGCAGCTCTTGAAAGGATGAAATTAAGAGTACTCATCAGAAAATATAAAATTTAGACGAAAAGAAAACAACTATAGCAAAACTGGTTCTTTGTAGAAGTACACTACACATAATATATGAATAACAGGGAATGAACACCTGCTGGTTTCGATGGGATAACAGTTAAAAAAAGTAAAATCTCTGATTTTTAAACAATGATCTTATTTGATAAATCCAAGTTTCACGGCTAGTGTAGTCCCACACATACATATAACAGCAATTATTACTACGCTCCTTAAGGCTGGGGATCCTAAGGTGACTGCAATCTATATCACTATCGAATGTCACCAAAATAATAGAAAAACCCTGCAAATTATTACACAATGGTTTATTATTCTCAGGAACAGCTTGACCTAGTATTACTGCTCCGAGAGCCATCCCATTCGATTCAGCATCGAATACTAGTAAACCAGGCAAAACATGACCTGACCACAATGGAACTACGGAAACTAAATATCCCCCGGCGCCAGACGCCTGTAAGTCTGTAGACATTTATGATCCGATTGAGGGGTGTGCAGAGGAAGTGGCCTCAACCTTCCTCCACCCCGTCAGGCAAAAAGAGTCGGGGAAATTGGGATTGGGGCTTCCAGCGAACCCTCCCTCGGCAATTGGCAGGACGTTGCGAGTCTGAAGGGCGTTGCGAGTCGAGCAGGCCTTGAAAACGATACAAAACAAGCCGTGTTTGCGATTATACTGCGTTTCGTTAATTTTTTTAACCATTTTCTGCGACCATCGAATTGCCGAGATGGCGGGCACAACCAGATACCAAATGGGATTTTTGTGCGAAAGAACGAATTTTTTAGACCACGTTAAAGGCACAAAATGGCCCGGATGGTGGATGGTGGCCATGGGACGGAGGACAGGGGACGGCAGTTGGTGGACGGGGACAGGGGACGGACATTGCAACTTTGGAATCCCCATGTCTTGAAACGTAAAGTATCAAATTTTGAGGGGGGGGGGGTTGTAAAAAATGTTTCGTGACTGAAAACATAGGGTTATTATTCAGAATGAATAATAAACCAAAAGTCGTCAACTCGCACCAGCAATGCGAGCTCAGACCTGGCAGAAGTCACAGGATGCAATATTACATTTTCTAGAGCATATGATTCATAACTCAGATGTTGGTAAGAACACCAAAGTAACGTTTCCGGACCTAACGAAGCCTTTGGATAGTGTTCCTCATTCAAAACTTGTAAAGACAATGCACTTCCATCTAACTGCAACCTCTAACCGTATGACAGGAATCAGGATGGTTCTCACGCCTCCCTGCGACGTCAGCTTTTCTTTCTTGTTCTCTCTACCCTCATCAAAATCTGCGTCTTCCACTGTGCACCGCCAGCCTACTCACCTCTGGAACGAGAAGAAGGCATGCCAAGAATCATCACCGATTGTTCTGCAGTGTAGGTCGTTTCAGCTTGCAGCATTTCCAATTCGGTGCGTGTAAGCCAAAATGATCCATACCCTGTCAGGAGCTGAGTGAGGTAGAAACCCGCCTCAACGTGGCGTCTCCCGAGCCATGAACCACAAGGAATCAGCATTCAAGTCCATCGCTCATTCTGAGCTGTGTCCTACTCATCTTGCCACATCCTAAGCGTCATAACCCTTCTTCTTGTCTTCGGGTCTTACTCTGGTTGCCCTCTTGAATCTCCTTCCACACGGCTGCCAGAAAGTGGATTGAGATAACACTGTGACCATTAAAGGCGCAGGACCGCAGTAGTTGGGGCTATGGCACTTCTGGGAGGAATTAGGTCAAACTCCCTCCCCCCGCCAGCTGACATGACGTCACCCCCTCGACCAAACAGCTGACATGACGACAACCCCCCCTACCTACCAGCTCCAACCGTGTAACTTCTGATAGGATCCCTCCCCCATCCCCATCGACAACAGCTGATATGGAGTCTCATCTCAAAGTCAACATCATGATGTGACGTCACGTCCCCCACCACTACCATAATTGTTCAGTGGATCAACCCCCTCGTGTGACAAAGGAAAAGTGGACGTCAAGGATCGTCGTGTTTTGCTGAAGGTTTAACACCGTACAAGAGTGTCGGCTGAATAGCCCTGTCAGCACGCCAGCAAAAACACTACCAGTTGGCTGCTGAACGATCGCATCGAGTATGTGATATGAGTGCACAGAAACTCATTTTAATTGATGAGCCGATAACGTTAGTTTAGAAGGGAATTCGGTTACTTCAAGCATCACTACATAAGATATGTAGAACCTACAAACTTGAAAACTACTGGATCGAAGGGAGAGAAGTCATTCACAACGTCGGTGAAGTCGAAAAACTCCAGTCTTCCAACACCCTATTTTTTGTGCACTCTTATGGAAATTCTTCCAATCCGATAGAAGAACCGAAGTCAGGTTTAACTTCTTCCTTCTCCCACGGGGAATAGCCGGCCTGAGGGTTATGGAAGTTGGGAAGGTTAACTTTCCATTCCCAGAGGCGCCGAGTTTCGTGAAGAGAGCGGAGAGAAAAATATTATAACTCGAGCTACAACCAAATGGACGGGCCAAGAAGATAAAATCTTCGGAAAATTGTGTGAATACGCGAAGGGGAATAAAGTGTACTTAGAACCCGCGATGAGTACCATTGCGATAGGTCAATGGCGTAAATATTAAATGAACTCATGGAAAGTTGGGACACTGCAAAGCATTACACAGCTTCACTCTCTACAAAATTCCATGCCAAGGATTCCCGAATATAACGCACTAGTTCAATATTTATGAACCAACGATATTCTTGCTTTTTTTTACCGTTTATTGCAATATATATAACATATTGTACACGCATTATCAAAATATTGAAGCAGTCAAAGAACAGAAAGGAAAAAACACACTGGCACCCTCCTTTGAACTGTTCTTTTTTGAAAAGAACTTTACGAAATCTTATACAGACATTTGTAATGTTCTCCCGCCCTAATAATCAAACCCTCACAGTGGCCTCAGATGGGTCTATTGTGTGGTGTTCAGGAAGAGTATCAAGTCCTTCCAATTCCATCCCCACGTCCAATGAAGCTAGTGTTCCGTGATGCGACGTTCCCAATACGTCCACACCATTCTCCCACGAAACGCAAGGCAGAATTGAAGTCTATCCCTGCAACTTCATTTGGCCGCAGCAGAGACACCGCAATCACTCTGAGGCGAGCCGCAGGTGATCCCTCACATATACGTGGAACATGCTCCACTGACTTCCACCCTTCCCGCACCGAATCTACAACTCTGTACTTCCAACTTGGCCAGGTGGTACCTTAATGGACAGTGGCTTGTGAATAGGCCACATACCATCGGTGTACTTATTCTCTCCTACTGAGGACCTTTTTTGTTTGTTCCCTGAAGAGCCTAATAAATAACGTTACGATGTGAGGCCTCTGGTCAGGTGCATCGCGCCAATACGCAGCCCTACACTTCTCCTCCCACGTTCCAACCTCTTTATTCAAGTGGATCTAAAGGGAGAAGTGCAGATTCGTCTCCATCCAGTTTGTCGGCCCCCTCATTCCCTCCCATTCCTCCACGACCCAGTACCCAGCACAGTGGAAAGATGTTCTCCTTTGCCAAGGTCTTCAGACCAGTCAGACATTCCCAAACCAGCCCTGGCGAAATGGTACTAAGGCAGCCTGACTATCAGACATGATGTATATATTTTTCCGTTTCAGTCCCCTGAACAGGAGGTTCTGACCTACACCATCACTGCCAACGCATCTAGTGGTATTGATTCCCGGATCCCTGGTCCACAACCTTCTGCATTTCCTAGGCCACCTCTCATTGATCCCTATGCATAATATACCATGGCCCAACCACAAGCGTGAGACCACCCCCTTTTCATCTGGATCATTTCATTAATCAGTATCTTATATATAATCTTCTGACTGTAGTCCCAGTGATGGGATGTGCACCGCGGCCAGATGGCCTATTGTGCCAGTCCCAGTGTCTTACAGGTCTGTCTGAAGAAAGCCAGGTAGTTCCTGAAGGAGTCTTCGTTGGTATCCATCGTGGGAGAAGTGGTGCCGAAGACCAATAGTCGCTCCCTCTCAAGTCTCTGGCACTGGGCCAGGACATGATACGGAGTTTCTTCATCCGTGCCACACCACCTACATCGAGGGGTGTCGGCTATACCCATAGCATAAATGTGTTTGTTCATTCTGCAGTGCCCTGTTATGATCCCAACAACCTGCCTCAAGTCCTTCCTCTCCATTCTCAGAAGGGTGTGTCTTGTCTCACTTGTTTGCTCTGCGACAAAACGTTTGGAGTGTCTTACTCCTGCAGTGTTCCAGATTGTCTGATGCAGTCTTCTGGCATGTTCCCTTACAGTCCTTTTAACTAGTGACAGAGAAATCCCGCAATGGGGCGGTGGCCCAATAGATACTGTGGACGAACCACGTCTGGCCAGATGGTCCGCCCTCTCATTCCCAATGATCCCACTGTGTCCTGGAATCCAATACACATTAACTCTATTCGCACTTGCTAAGGAGTTAAGCCACATCCTGCACATTTGCACCAGTTTTGACGTAGTGCAGTAGTTCATTAGCGCCTTGCACGACGCTTGACTATCGGTCAGTATAATGATAGTTCTATTGCTATAGCCTTTCTCATGCATTTGAATTGCCCCGGCAATATTAGCATAAATCTCTGCTTGAAAAACCGGTGGAGTGAAGCCAAGGGCAATATACGTCCCACTCCTTCCAGAGCCACTTATCCACACCCCGGATCCCTCTGGGGTTTTCAATATCTTAAAGGGCAGTCCGAAGTTTTACCTTCTCTCTTCCTTACAGAGTCCCTGACACGTGGAGCTTGGCGCTCCCTATGTGCAATCTGTACAATATCAGATGATACAGAGCCCTCATTCCATCTATTCTGCCTGGCCCAGTTTCAAACGTGCCACATGTAGATGGAGATGTGCAATACCCAGCTAGACCTCCAGCGAAGTTGTGCGGGTAGTCTGCATTTGCCCCCTCATATCCTTGAAGGTCTTGAGTTGCAGTCTACTTTACTGCTGCTGCACAGTCTTTCTTACTGGAATTCGCAACATTTGATTATGAGGGTCTGCGAGTC
Organism: Pachypeltis micranthus; assembly: GCA_020466155.1. Taxonomy (NCBI): domain Eukaryota; kingdom Metazoa; phylum Arthropoda; class Insecta; order Hemiptera; family Miridae; genus Pachypeltis; species Pachypeltis micranthus. Next base: position 27,425,132 of record CM035774.1, on the reverse strand, counting down.
TACTTAAGAAGAAAGAGCAGCATCGAATGACCATCTCGGAAGACTGTTTGGACCAAGTGAAAAACCATCACACGCTGCTTGATGGAGTTATTACAAGCGATAAGAGCTGGTTTTTCCAATACAACCCGGAAACCAAACGCCAAAGCTCACAATGGTTGTCTACCCCCCCCCCCCACCAGTAAAAATCTCGAATGAGCACGTCGGAGGTGAAAACGATTATTATTGCTTTATTGGTAGCCGTGAAATCGTCCACAAAGAATTTATTCCATCGGGGCAAAGCGTAAATCAAGTCTAGCATCGCCAAGTACTAGAAAGATTGTGAAGACTTGTCAACGGGGTGCCCCAGACATCGTTTGTAACTGGCATGACAACGCGCCGTGCCACACCGCGCTCAGTGTGTCCCAGTATTTGGCCTCTAAAGGGATCGACGTGTCACCACATTATGACACACCTTATTCACCCGATAAGTGACTTTCTTTTGTTCCCAAGAAACGAATCGGGTGTCAAAGGTACCCTTTTTAGTCGATTACGGACATCCAGGCAGCCGGGAGGAAGGTCCTGACGGACATCCCAGTCGAAGCGTTCCAGAAATGTCATGAAAAACGAGCTAGAGTCGCTTTATAGCTGCCCAAGGGGAATACTTTGAATGGGATGGACTTAATTGCCACACAGCGTATGCTCCAAAATCAATCAGTCAAATGTTATAGTGTTCGACAATGCCATCAGGTCTTTGATCTTTGAACGCCTCAACTTATTGAAAGCAGGGCTCAAGCAGGGTTCATCTCATCGATCGTCCACCAAAGAACGAAACGGACGGGAGCGTTCAGCGCCTTTTGAAGTTGCTTCAATTCTACGTCTCTCAGGTCGAGGTGATTTACATCCGCATATTTAAACGCTGAAAACATCACTGACTGTTACAGTTGTTGCCTAACCTACGCTAGGAACGGATTTCTCAGATCACGTTGAAGGCAAAATATAGCCTGGACGACGTGCGGACGTTGCAGATTTCTAATCTCCATTTCTTTGAGATTGACTTTCTTGACTACTCACAATGACGTTAAATCGTGGTTATAGTGAGTGACAACAGGGTTCAAATCATGTGTCACAAACTGGTTTTCGTCCTCACGAAAACTACTGTATGAAGCGACTTTAATGTAACACGACAGGAAAAAGCAATTATCGTCAATAAATTACCCTACAACTCGTAATTAATTTCAGATGAGGTTCGAAAAGCGCGTAGGGGGGAAGGTCAGTTTGGTTCGTGCCCCGCTCGGAACTACGTGGTATGGCGAATGAATCTGCTCTTTGGGAGGAGAAACAGATGAGGATGAGGAGGAGGAGGAAGAGAAGGAGGGGAAGAAGAGAGTTCCCTAATCCAATACCCTGGGCCGCCTGGCACCCGGTCAAACCATAAATTCTCCCCCAACTTCCACAATGGCTCTTCCACGCTCATCCCCGCACAATTCCTTTTGGCCTTCGCTGCTGCGCCCTCAGCGGCACCGAATATAATGCGGAGGACCCGACTCTTAAACTGAGTTTCCATCTATCGATCATATTATTTCAGCTTCTGACCTATTTCCTTCACATTATTTCTGCCCCCACGAGAGTGGAGAAAGAGGGAAAGAGAGCGAGCGAGAGAAGTGAGGAAGAGTGAGCAAGATAGAGAGCGTGAATCTATTCCAAGGGTAGTTCATATACCTATACACTCTAAGAGCTGTTGATCTTATCACTGGTTGGTTAAGGGCTAACATGGCCGTTGAGTGCATGATTGACAAGTTGAGAGCGTAACGGGAGCTTTTCCCACGCTGGGCTGAACTCCGTCCAGAACCACAAAACCAAGACTTGCCGCCGTCTATGATAAGAAATAGCAAGCGAGATGGGAATCCTCGTTAAAGGAACGCGACACGTATGAGTGCTTCCCCAACATGGGATAGGGTAGGTTGATCCAGGCCACTGGACGAGCCAGTTCCTTATGGGACATGGCGACTTCAATACACCGCTCCACTTCTTTTATCTCAAAGACTCTCCATCCTGCACGTCTTGCGCCTCCAGAGTGGAGGAAGCAAGAAACCGTGTGCAGATCCACCTTAGTTTCTACAACAATGAGCGATTGTTATTGGAAGAGTAGCCAAACCTAGCAGCATTGGCTGCTAGAAAGCAAGCCTGTAATCGTTTCGCCGACTTTGCGAAGAAGGTGATGTCAAAGAAACGTGGTCACAGGTAATCTGTCCCTTTGAAACTTGCCACCCAAGTAAATAGTTAGATCAGGAGGTAAACCAGATTAAGAATTCCTCCCAGATGTTACGGGATTCTCAGGTGGGTGGTGTGCAAGGGGCCGGCCTCTTGCTTGATAGCAAACTGATATAACCCTCGTCGAGGGTCCAGGAACAGTCATTTGATAAGAACACAGACCTATCTCACCGAAACACTAAGTAAAATAAATACATAAAGAACTATCAACGTGCTGCATACATATATAACAAAAGAATCGTGTTAGCGCTGGGTGTGTAGATATACATACATAACTTAAAAAATTTAATTTTAAAAATATCAATAAATAAACGATTTCTTCTATAAAAATAAGTGGTAACAAATAAACAATAAACTTGTCTGGTGCGACGCGTGAGATAAGACAGGGCCTTGTGAGGATAGAGAGTGAGGACCTAAGGCATATGGTGGGGGCACAGTACACACCCCTTGGTGTAGGTCCCGGCCCAGTGCCCACCACACTGAGAAGCGATTTTTGATCTTTGGAACGACTTTTCCAAGGGTGGACATCAAAGACTGCAGGTGCATTTCATAAAAGGCTAGGCTATCTCAGTAAGCTTAACAGTTGTTATTCTGAAGTCCACAACCGAGCAGCTGAATGTATACTGCGATATCTGAAGGGAACAACGAAATTCAAGCTGGTTAATTCTAGAACGAACGAAGAACTGACAAGATCAGCGTCCGCTGGGCCAATTGTAGAATGGATCACCATTCACTCAGAGGTTGAATGCATCGTCAGGTGCAGCAATTTCTTGGACGTCGAAGAAACAGAGGATTGTGGCTTTGTCTAGCATTGAAGCTGACCTGATGCGCACATCCACAGGTGTTAAAGAAAGTTTATTCAAGGGCTGGGATCTCCTGCAAATCTGCCAATTGTCTTGAAAGAGGGTTGTATGAGTGTGCTGATATGGAGGTTGCTGTTCCGCTATCATGCACGAGCGTCCACCGGACCCAGCACTGTGGAGATAGGGCAGGTATTGGGTCTTTTTCCAGCCTCCCGGTGGAGAGCAGTTGCCCATTTTACCTGGAGCAGAGGTTAGACCACCTGGAGATTCCCATACCACCTGGGAGTAGTTCTTCATCTGATTTCCCTCCTGATCTAACTGTATACCTAACAAGTGCTCAAGTACAGAAAGACTGACAGAATCAGTGCTGTGGTGGGAGTGTCCACTGCTGTGGCATCTACGCACGACCTCCCTCTCGGCAGCCTCAGTCATGGGGTCGTTGTCCACAACCGAACCGAACTTGAAGGGCCCTTCTATTTACGCCTCGCCCGTCTCATCCAGAGTGGGGGATCCCCAAAGTGGTAAGGGGGTGTTCGCTTCAGCACAAACTATGCAGGGTCGTCCTGATAGTCCTGCTAGAGTACCCAGCATACAGCTGGAAAATTAAGCATTTTGACTTCAGAATTCACTTAATTAGGCAAAATATTGAAGAGGACTCACTGGATCCACGACAATTGGACTCGAAAAACAAGATGGCTGATTTTTGTCACAAAATCTCTACCACAAAACAATTCAGATTTGTGTTCATGGCAAACAGTAGTCATCGAGAAAGAAGTTTTGGGGCCGTGTTGGTACCGCAAGTCAAGCCTAATGAATTCCCCAAATCATATGTGTGAAATAAATCATCATTCTTGCCTAGACGCTCGTACTTGCTAACCGTTTCTGTATTTGATTATAAATATGGTATATATCATATCTTGATACAAACTAAACTTGATTTAGCAACACCCGATGAACAAACCAATGGAAAAGCGTTAAATTGAAGACGTCAAACCTTCAACCCTCTTCTCCCACGAATACTATTCAGCTGAAGGAAATGGATTTAGGGTATAAATGGAGATTGGGTACTCCAAGAATGTAACTAATGAATGAAGACACTAATTCAATAACATAAACAATACGCTTTCGAATGTTAATTTATTCCCCTTTATGGATGTAGCACAATACAGAGCGGAATTAGCGTTCACGAGTTAACAAGAGGGGGGCTAAGGGCAACAAGAGCCACTAAGCGCTAATTGTATGACAACAAAGGCAGATGAGGCTACAATGTCGCGGACAGACAACTATTAAACCTGAGCTCCCAACGTGGATATTCAATGTTGAGGTTGGTTCTGAATGTTAATGGCAGCATAGGAGGCGACTGACGTGTTTAATCTTCTGATCGTTATTTTTCTCCATATCTGGTTCATCTACTTGGGTGATACACAACATTAATGAAGACTTTTATGCTCTGCATGTGACCGAAGTTGTCAAACGGGGCTTTCTCCATTTCTGATGGTTTCTAGGACGTCTGCTCAGGTCTCTGTAGTTCCAAGAAGTACAGTCCCAGAGCGGGGGACTAAAAGGTACTTCTTAACGTCGTGTGGACAGCAGGTTTAAGACCTTTGAGGCATGGGTGTACTAAGTCCTGCTAAAAAGTAGTATGGCCAACTTAACAAACGGTTTTATATTCCTCAGCCTTAGGGAGTAAGAAGGAGGAACACGTAATTCAAGTTTGAAGAGTTCCTGAATCCGAAGAACACTCCCACCTAATCTGATGCTCCTGGCGAAACCTTCACTCTGGCCCCCCATACGTGAGCCGCCTCATGTTCTCCCTGTTTTTATGGAGCACAAAACCCGTCGGAGAAGTTTTCGCCAACAACAGTTCAATTAGTAATCGGTTATATCACGTTATAGAGCCACCACCTTGACAAATAGTTCAGCGTATATTTAATGAAAAGTATGAGAAAGAAAACGTCAATTTGGTCGAAGTATGTTTGAGTACTGCTCTCATAGTTTTTCAACAGTGTCCCATCACTAGATATGGCGTGTACATGTAAGAAACTGCAAGTAGTGGAAAGAATCTTGATTTGGGTTGAGGCGTCGTGCGTGTTGAGTGAATGGATTTTCCTTCTTGACCTAACACCTTCAACCATTTTCCATCGGTAAGAAAATATTGCAGTGAGCTGAAGGTAGGTTGGTTTGAATGTAATTTGCTGGAAAGAATTTTTTCGATGTAGCTGGACGCTAGTTTACGTTTATTATCGTACTGTTGAAGAAGCTGGATCATCCAGCCTTTCAGTGGCCATTGGGTAGGATCCAGGACGTCCACCCAGGACCTGATGGCATTCGAATCCTGACCATCAAGACCTCTACTGGAGTGTACAAGAGATCCATTCAGGAAGTAATTTCCCTCAATCCCATCACCAACTATGATTCCTAAGCAGACACTCCTATCACACCCAAACCTCATATTAACAGAAATTTTGGTGGTGGTATGTTTAATATTGGGGCGGAAATGTCCGAGGCCCTCGAACTGTGCGCTCTCCTCATTACGGGCCCCGCTGCTCCTTCGGCCGACTATAGAAAGGAGCAGTAAACAAACGTGGCCTTGAAAACGTTGTCCATCTAATCCCATCAAGACACACCAAAACTGGCATCACCCCACCAACTTTCCTCCGCCTACTGAGCTGCTTATGCGATCAGTGCGTTTCTACATCAACTGCAGTGCAACTACGTTCGATCCCACTCATAAAGACGCGATCCATCCCTCTTATGCGTGTCGCTTCACTTCTGCTTCATCTCATCTTTTCTCTCTATCGTCTCTGTTACTTCCGAACACAGGTAACATCGTTCCAGTTTTCCTCTACACATCGCGTCGCCACATTCACCGTATTTTCATTCACCTCATCCCCTCATCAAGGGCCCCTACGAAAATAAAATTCATTTATTCATTTCTTTGCTCGAGCCTTCTTTGTATTTACGTTTTCTCAGCCGAATTTCTTATTTTAATATAAACCCCTTCAATTTCGAATTATTTTCCTCATTGTTGTTTTCTCGCCAAGCTTTCCCTTCTTTCACAATTTTTTCACTTATGATATCTCTGTATTTTACCGTGGTCCTCCAAGTCAGCCCTATGAGTTAAGTGATACTGGGAATCACGAAATTCCCATCGTAGCAATTCAATAATTTTCATCGTTTTTTTTTTTGTCTTTGGTCAATACCCAAATATTGTACTTAATAAATATTCTTCTGACAGTTCATTGAACAGAGATAACAATTGAATAGTAGCACCCAGATAAATTCTCGAATCGCGTATCGGATCAGTAACTAACGCAATAAATATCGCTGAACGCACGTTTGACTGAGGGAAGTTGAGTGAAGCGTAGCACCAGACTTTTTTAAAAGTAATAAAGTGCGTTTGTTCCTAGTACCGGACATGACTCGGTCGCAGCGACGTTAGTTCTGATTTTCGCACACCCCTGACATCTCAGTCTTGACCAGTGTGCAGCACGAAGACAGAGAAATGTTCACAATTGGAACGTATTCTTCATGGGAACAAATAAAGTGGAGACACGTCCGACACAGCTGCGGCCCATCGATCGGCCGGTGCAGAGACAACATTTCACTGTTCCGCTCGCCAAGGAGCCTAGTTCTCAGATTAATGCGACGATAGGCCCACGGAGCGTTCTGTGTCTTCATTCCATGTCATCAGTCGCTTTCCTCTTCGACCGTCGGGCTTCAACAGTCGACTCTCCAATCGATCCAACGAAGGGTATCTCTTTTGTGCCAACTCGAAAGGAGAAAATGATATGAAATTGAGATGGGAGAAGCGGCGGAGAAACGCGTTTACTCGACGACTGTTCAGTTCGAAGCTTCCTCTTTCATTACGATGTTATCGCGAGGAGACACAGCTCAGTTTCAACGCTCAACTCCTCGAGCGCAGAGAAAAGAGCAGACATCTAACTTTACAGATGTTACGGCCACTTAGCCAGTCGTTGAAGTCGACTCTCTACAAATTGCTTCCACCAGCAATTGAGCCGCTCACACCAACCTGACTGTTTGCTGAGTCGGAATTCAAATGGTGGAAGTTTTACTGCGATACCGCGGTGGAATTGCACATTGAGGCCGTTGAACGAGGTCTCGAAGTACAAATGTTTCCACAGCTACGTATCACACAACTTCCGTTACTCTCTCGTAAATCCCGGGGTTGCTTCGCCTACAAGTCATCTAGGTGACGAATGATTCCCTTCAACAGATTTACCGACAAGTAATTCGTCTTTGAGCATAAGAGCAGTTCCAACTGACATCTAATCGGTCAGAATTTTTCTAATTTTAAAATGTTCAAACCAGAAGCAGCCATTTCGCAGCCATTCAGAATTTACTCCGGGCAAAGCTTGACTCGGTGCAAAGGTTGTTATCGGCTTTTGAAAATCACCGGGAAGAGTTTTGGGAGGGATCCGGTAGACAAACCATTTGTTTACTCCCCATCAACTACCACGTGAACCTTCATGGCGTTCATTTCCTCCTGAGGCGAGAAAATGCGTTAAGTATTATATTGTAATTTTTTGAAAGTTTCGAGGATTTATCAGCACCGCCCTATTGCAGTGACTGGTTCGGGCTAATTTTTGTATGTTAACGTGGTAAATAAGCTTCCGAACCCTCTTATTGGTTCCTTGATTCTCTGTACTGTAATAGCGAGAGCTTGACTGGATTTAATCTCGTAGTGGAGAGGCAAAGGTTGGCAGCCGTCATGGGGCGAAGGTTTGCACGGACCTTTACCCTTCTCCTTCCAATTATGTATTTCACATATTCTCACAAGGATTCGCTTCTTTTTTTTTTTAACTGTTTCAGCACCAGTTTATATTTTAGAACCAACGCTGTGAGGTACCAATCGATACGTTTTATGTTCCAGGGCGTACAAGAAAATATTTGGTGCGTTGCAACACACAACTTACCTTAGCTCCTCCTTAGCTAATTCACTTGTGTACATGGCTATTCCTACTTACTCAATTCATTTATCACTCATTACATTTGGTCAAACAACATTTCAGGGCAGCAGGAGGCGGTAGCGCTTACAGTTACAAAATGTATTGTGCTGTACTCATTCCTGGACCATTATTGTTCAATAATGTAACATTTCAGCGAAGTTTATAAGGAAAAAAACGCGCTAAAAAGTTTGATAATTTATTGTGCTGCTCTCGTCATTTTCCCACGAATGGGAATTTTATGGTATAATTACCTCATTGAGAGCTATCAATATAAAAAATTTAATCAAAATCGTTAGAGCCGTTTTTGAGAAAAAAAATATTTGGTGTTTTTATCACTATGATAACTATAGTTAACTTTCAGTGGATCAATCAATCGCTGGAGCTCATACCCTTATTTTGGAGTCCCATGGCCCAACCTGCGAGCTAGATATCAAGGTTGGTTTGGTACGAGCTGATTTGGTACGGTCGTTTTCTCTAAAAATCGTTCACAGACACACAGACCATTTTCCCAAATAGCGTTTTTCGGACTCAGTAGGGTCTGAAACGTTAAGATCTGAAATTAAAAAACTGAGCAGAAGCCTTTCACTCAAGCTCCCTATGATCCTTATGGGTTAATAAATGAAAACACTTTGATTCTGCTGCTAAAGCCACTGGTTTTTCTGACAAGGCGCAGAGGATGAGATTGAAGAAAGAAAAAGGAGGGCCCCAGCTTGGAAGCTGTTCTCGGCAGGTAAGGCATTCTAGTGAACTAGAAAAGGGATATACTTCGGGTTGAGTTTAAAATCGGTGAGATATCTCTTACACTTATATTTAAGAAATAATAAAACTCTGTCATTAAGAACCCCACCAGAGGCCAGCTTGGCGAGTACCTGGGTTCAACCTTCAAAGTATTTCGATAATGTGGATTGAGCCATAAAAAAGTACAAATTTCCACCTGAGAGAATTTATAACATGGACGAAACAGGTGTGCAGACAGTGCCAAATAAATTAGCAAGGCATGTTGCTCCAAACTCCTCAGAAAAAAGGAAAACTGTCGTTGTAGTGTGTACTATGAGCTTCGTTGAGCACTTCCTCCGTCCCTTTTTAATAATTTTAACTAATAAGTAGAAAATTGAAGAAAAAAAAGAAAAGTTGAACGAAACTTGATCACACCTGCCAATTACAAATACGTGACAGGGAGGTGGCAGGCTTATGTGTTTACTTACAAGCGATTCGTATTTGAGTATAAATGGCCTTTGATCAATGGCGTCTCCAGCTGACAACTAATCAGTCGACATCTTTTTAATTTTAAAATGTTCAAGCCGCAGCCATTCAGAACTCACTCCGATATTTACTTTCCCAAATATCGTCCAGAAAGTTTTATGAAACACCGGGCTGTAGCTTTCATATTTCGCTAAAAATCAACACGATTAACCGAAGTAAGCAGCAGTGAGGGGCTACAAAAATAATCGGGCCCGAAGAAGAAAAGTTGAATACGAATGGAACAACTTTACTCGTTTTACTCGCCTACGCAGACGGATGACTTTGAAGAGGGTAAGGGCTCTGCTCTCTGTTTCGAAAATAAAAGAACGGCTAATTAGAACAAGCACCGGACTTCACAGTCTCGACCTACTCGAAACCGCTACTCCTTCACTTGAAGGACGCCTGAAATAGCGCCTCGTTTTTTGACTCTTGTGTTCCAAAACATCCAATTTGAGTCACTTTGAGACGGTTATCACGGTCTATAGCACATGCCTACAACGCTATCGCACCCTCGCGGACCTACATATGGCGGGACAATACACCACAAAATGGCAAATGAGTCCTACCACTCCTTTCTTCACTGTCCGCCTAACTCTTAAACAGTGCGTTTTCTTTGAGAAATCAGCCATCATAAACGTTAAGTGAAAAATGTTTTAAAAAACTCAAAATTCAACTTCAAAACATGACTGCAGCGTGCCTTATTTTTCAATTTTTTTAAACTGATAATGGCCATACTAATATTTCTCGCGAAACTACGAAATCCAGGTAATTTCAAACGAAATTACTCACGGTATTCATCTTTGGGAAAGGTTGCTCGACATACCTGAAAACAAATAACGTGATTAGTTTAATTAAACCTCAAACGATTGGCAAAAATAGGGATTACGTGTCAAAATATACCTAAAACGTCTCGGAACTATTTAATCCGCACGCTCTCACTTTCCGTAGACCTAAGAAATAGGGTTGTATGTTGAGCAGCCGGCTAGAAAACTACATGTTAGTTTTTTCTTCAAATCAAGGGGCATCTGAGCCCACAAAGCACCATTTGAGAGAACGGAGTGTTTGTGTGTACGTCAATACGATTCAAAAAACACTGTTCGACGCAAAGCGTCGAAGTTGTCAGAGTCTTTGACCTCGGACTTCCCCGCCTCATTTTCTCTCCGACCGTCTAATTGTTTCCAACTATTTCCATACCTGCCCCTCACCTGCGGGAATCCCTCAGCTGCGGGCCCCCCAGCCGCCTTTTCTAGGTTTTCCCCTTTCTTTATTTCTTTCTTCCAATTTCATTTTCCTATCGATGACAAAGCTCTTCTAAAATCATTCCGCTTCCAACGACCGCCCCAGTAACTTCTCACTCTCTCACACGGTTGCCAGTTCAAGCATTCCGAGTACTGCCCTTGTCTCCCAGTTGTACTCCATCTCACCTCAATTCTAATTCTACTCAATTCCGCAAGCACGTATAATACGGTCCTCCTCACGCTCACCGAGTTCCAGTTTTATTGCAATCCCCAACACCCCCATTCTTGCACCCAACAAACACTGTTGAACCAAATCGACCAAATTTTTATATTTATCCGACAGATTATTATGAAATGTCAAAGTAAGGGTATGGAGGAGAATCACTTTATAACAATAATTATTATGGTTCTCAAAACCACAAATCGCGTATACCGCTTTAATTATTTTGATTACAGTTGTTTGTGTCGGTGGGAAATTGACGAAAGCAGCACATTAAATTATCAAAACATTTATGAATCGCCATTTTACCCCAAAAAACACTCGCATGCATAAATTTAAAACCCGAAAAAACGAGTGGTGGAGCAATAAGCTAAATATATGGAGATACTTTACTTCTCTTCATGCCAGACTTTGTATGGAGCTGCATGTTATTTTCTGAACGGTATCACTTATGAATAAAAAACTGAGTTAAAATCGAAAATATTTTCAATAACGGATTGTGGTTGCTCTCGTACTTGTTCCATGGATGAACTTTTTACATTTACACCGTTTGGATGGATCATTACAAATAGCCTAATCAAAATCATTATTGCCATTTTTGAGAAAACCCGTGTTTCGCATTTTGTTCACTACGATAACTGTAGGTAGTTTGGATCGATTTCGACTATACCCTTAATTTGGCATTCCCTAGTAACCCGCAGACGCAATACCGAATTTAGGTCGAATTGGTTAGGTTTCCTTTCATTCGCTCTTACAAGCACACGTGGTCACAAACTGTTTTCTCAAGCAGTGCGTTTGGGACTGAGAAGCCTCTTGAAAAGCGTAGATCTGAAGAATGCTCAAAATGTTTCTATAGCCGATTACGCAACATTAATTTCTATAGAAGAAAGCACGCTATAGACTATGTTTGGCGTACGCCGAATTAGCTGGGACTTTGACTTGCCCTAACAGGTCTCACTGTCTCTAACGGCAATGTCATTATTTCCCCCAACACCTTCTGTCCTCAAGCCCTTTTTGTTTACCAATACTAAGTTCAGCTGTTCAGTTATTTCCGATTGACAGTGGATTTCCCCTTCTTCTTGACTTCCCCAAATATCCTTCTCCCCTCATTTCAATTTACGTTCCTCTCCCCGACAGACCGCTCCTCCCAAACTCATTCACCAATGAGTTCTCGCGAAAGTCGATCGTCTCCAGTTCTCCCAACATAGTCATTTAACACCTTTCGCGATACAGTCGTCTCCCAATACGCCTGGTATGGGGGCACAAGGGAGGCTCTGAAGACGTGAAACTGGTTGTACAGGGAAGAGAGGAGAAATCTGAATTAAATGTCATGAGCGAGTGTCTATTGGGATAACTGGGAGAGGAGTGTATTCCATGAGAGCTTGTAGATGAATGTGCATTGGAACAACTCAGAGACGACCAACTTTTGCGAGACTTTGTAGCAGAATGAGTTTGGGAGGAGCTGTGTTGTGTAGAGGAATGAGTGGATGTGAAAAGAGAGAAGGAAATTATTTCCGAATATCTAGACGTGGGGGAAATCCGTCTTCAATTGGAAATAACGGAAGAGGTGGAATATCCATAGGTAACAATGAGGGATTGTGGGCGAATGTCTTTGGGGAAACAATGACTTTGCCGTTGGGGGCAAGTGCGTGAATTCTGAGGACAAAAACCCATACTGATTCGGCGTTTTGCGTCGAACAATGAAAGCCTTTTTTTATTTAAATTTTAGTTCAAGCTTTGAACTTGTGGGTGTCTGTACTAAAAATAAACATCGAAAGCACAATTAATAATAAATACGGAAAATTCAAAGATCGTTTAAAAGGCATCTTCAGACTTTCAGTAACTGCAATAATTTGTGAGATAAGAACTTTTTCATTAAAAATAACCTAATTTAATGGCGAAACACGACTTAGATACGAAAGTAGCAGGTGTTTTATTCTTGTTGTGTTTTGGGTGTAAAATGTATTGACACAGATGCAAAACGATGACTGACTCGCTCTGCATAGCGTATCATCGGATTTTGAGGAGAGTGCGTGAGTGACTAGTTTTTTGATGCGTCGCACAGGATATTTTAAGGTTCAAGATTCGGGCTGATTGAAGTTTTTTTCTGACGAACCGTTATAGCGCATTAGGTGTCCATGCTATTGAGTACTTTTATGTACACGAGAGAGCTGAGCGCTCTTTTGGAAGGAGGTTTTTCCTTTTTTGTGAATTGCTGAGTTCATATATAAGGAATTCAGTTTCACCGAGTCATGCTCCATACGAAGCTCTCAACGCAAAGAGAGAGAACTACTCTCGAGGTAAAAACAGTGATTCAATTTCCTCGGGAGACAATACGTGCCACCAGGAGGTCAACCGGGGGCTTAGCGGTTGCGGAGTTTGTCAAATACCGCAGCGCACACTTTCCGCGCCCTCAGACCGCCGGTGATCCCTCTGTCAAGGGATGAGATCTACCTCGAGACCCTTAGGCATCAACGGATGGAGATAAGGACTAAGCTCTCGACATCAACGCCCGACCGACCGCCTTTTGTCCGTCGGGGACTTCAAAACTGGTCGATTGGGCCGACGCCGAGCGCTACTTGAGGAACGGTCTTTGATCGCGTTTCGCACATCTAACGAGGGACGCCGACATTTCCTTCGCAGCGATGCGTAATAATCGCTGGCTTGGTTATTGTGAGACAGACTGAATGCGAAATAGTGTGGTTGGAACATCCTACGCGGTCGTAGCAAGACTCTTCACACACCCTAAATGTTTAAAATGTCTTCCCTGGGGTCCTCAAGTACTAGCGAAGAGTCTCTTTGAGCGCGTGGCGTTACAGACAAGTGGACACTCAACCAAGAACCTATGACTCACGAGACCCTATTTCAGTGAATACCACTGCGGTAACGACTTATTCAAGAGATCCCCAAATTTTGAGTTATTCGCAGACTTTGTGTTCCAAGAGATATTGAGTCAGAAAACATCTGGTGTGACGCATCACACTACGTTCTGTGGCCTCACGTGCATTCAGCGGTTCCCTTGACTTCAGGCACTAATGAAATCCGTTCATTGTGCTCATAACAATGTTCTTGTTTCGATCAGGATATACTTGAATGATCTCAGAGACGAGTTTTAGTTGAGCACGAACTTGTAATTTGAAGAGTTGATACATCACAAGATTTGAAAGCTTAGATGTACAAAGAAGAAGTGACTTGAAAAGGATATGATATGAGTATATATGGGCGAACAAATGGGGCTCTGGAGGCGTGAAACTCATTGTACAGGGAAGGAAGAAGAAATCCGAATTAGATGTGGATGAGAGGTGAAAAAAGTGTCCATTAGGAGAATTGGGAGACGACTGTATCGTGAGAGGTGTTAGATGACTGTGTAGAGAGAACTGGAGACGACAGACATTCGCGAGACTGTATAGGAGAATGAGTTTGAGAGGAGCTGCCTGTCGTGGAGAAGAATGTGAAATGAGAGGAGGAAATGATATTTCGGAATGCCCAGATGAAGGGGAAATCCGCTGTCGATTGGAAATTACTGAAGAAGTGGAATTTTCATAGGTAACCAACGAAGGCGTTGGGGGAAACTACGACTTTTCTGTTAAGAGTCAGGGAGTCCCATTAGGGCAGGTGCGGGAATTTCAAGGTCAAAAACCCGTACTGAATCGGCGTTTCGAGTTATATTACAGCCGGAAGCGCTTATGGTTATGGAATTTATTGTACTGCTCCTACTCGTGTCACACCCCTATTGAGCAATCAACTCAAAGGTGATTCAAGAAACTCTTCTACAACACTCGAAGCAATAGAGAAGTTAAAACCTAAAATTTGTTGTGCCAATTAACGAACTTCGGGTATGAAACATTTCTCAAATCCACCTCGTTCTTACGCTAACACAATCTCACACTTGCTAAAATGCCAGAGAGAATGTAAAGTTGAAGGCAGCAGAAATTGAATGTTCCACTCGATTCTGATATAAAAGAGAGGGAGAAAAAAAAACCTTGGGTCTTCGTTGGGGTTCTGTTCCCTCCCCTAACTCGAAGGGCATAAATTCGTGGGGAGAGAGAAAGCTAATTTCCCATTTAGCTACGCGAGAATGATTTCTTCGCGATAAAAATGAGGCATTAACTGGAAGAATGGAAACGCGAAAAAGAATCCGGAACGACTCGCTGGAAATGGCATAAATAATGGCACGGGTCGAACGGAGGATTTAAAAGATATTTGTTACTCCGCTGTTGAAAAAAAAGAGAGGGAGCGGTGGCGGTGGTGGGGAGTGAAGCAGCTAAAGCTCTGTCAGACAGGTCTTCGGTAAATAACGGTTGGGTCGTACGCGTCCCTTGAAACAATCCTTCGTTGGAGGGGAGTTTGAGGAATAAAGATAAATCAGAGCCCGTAGGTTCTTCACGTAATTATAACTTCCTCAATTGGCAATTTTCCCAAAAAATCGAGGCGCCGTCTCATTCAAGATCTATCGTTGAATTTTGTTGACGAATAGAGCACTCGTTAGCACAGTTGTTATAATACATTATTAAATAAAGATATTTTATACTAAAATAAACGTTAATGCCGTAATATGCAATAACAGGTTATGCATGATCGCCATATTGGAAACTGCAAGCGTGAATATCCACAAAACTCTAACTCCACGTCTCATGGCCGTGTAATGGTGGGGTATGGTACTGCTCGTCTCTTTCCCTCCTACTAGTTTTCACTTTAATAGTAGAAAAAAATGTTATGTAATTGGCTGAGAAATAAATGGTGAGTACTCTTCAGATCTTAGTGTTTCAGACCGTACTGAGTTCACTTCCACTGTACCTTGGACACGAGAAGGTGGGGATGCTGCAGTGCAAGCATTCGAATTCGGTGCAAGTAAGGTGGCGAGGTGGATCCACCTTAACGAGGCGTCACCCGAGCCATGGACGAAGTGTTGGAGTCAGCCACCTGGTGCACCGCCCCTTCTGGGCTCATCTTGCCACATTCCAAGGGTTACAGCCCTTCTTATTCTCTGTATATCACAAACTCAGGTAAGCGTCTCTTTTGCCAACCGTTAAGCATTTTTTCGCAATTTCTTCTCTCACCTCGCTTTTCTTTTCATTGTAGCAATATAGTTTTCGTTTTTATACAGAAAGAAATCCTAAGCTCGAAAATTTCATCATTCATGGTTTCCATTATCCAACTTATTTTATTTTAATCTTTCCTTCTAGATATTTTTTCTTTTCTTGTGCAGAAAGAAACCAGCTTGCACGATATGCAGAGAGAACGAATAAACCCTTCATCAGCCCATGGTAGGCACTACTTTCTTTCATTTCTTCGCATTTTCTTAGCCCTCCATTTTCCCTGGAGGTTTTCTATAATTGTTTGCCCCATTTTTTACTTTCCGCTACCCGAAGGGGTAACCGGCCAAAAAAAAAATTTGGCTTTTCTTCAGATCTTTACGTTTTAAGGCCTACTGAGTCTAAAAAACCTAATTTCGGCGCGTGGTCCGTGTGTATGTGTGTGTGTCTGTAGTTCGATTTGCGGGAGAACGGCTCATCCGATTGAGCTGGTTCTTTTTTTGTTTTGTTCGTTATTTTTTGTGGACACCAAAATAAGGTTATGGACCTGGGAAGAGGGGTGGGGGATGAAAATGAACCAAAAACTAGGGTATTTCGCATTTTTCTCGAAAACGGCCACAACGATTTTGATTAAACTTTCAGATTATCTTTTCCTGATCAATACCTAACTTTTGTTCTCAATACACATCTCCATGAAAATACGGTGAACGGAGATATGGGCCCCTGAAGCAAAAATAGGTTTTTTACGCTTTTTGGCAAAACGGCTCCAGCAATTTTCACCAAACTCACAGGATGTTTTCAAATAGTTGATACCTACATATTCTTCTCGATAAATGTTCCTGTGACGGTCCATTGAACAGAGATAAAAATCAAAATGTGTCAAAAATAACGTTTTTTTTAACATTTCCGTAAATTCCAGGGTAACTTCTTCACCTGATGTGATAAATCCTAATGGAGTGTCTTTTAGTCACCCATACCAACATTTCGTTCCGTATAATTATTTCTGTATTTATATGTTGAACAGAGCCAAGTTAACTCAGAAAAGGAGATTTGTCGAATATTAATTTATCGGTATTCCAATTTTCTCAAAAACGGCTCTAACGATTTCGATTAAACTTTCGAAGTACTCTCAGCTAACTAGTTCCTACATTTTGTTCCTCATAAATGTTCCTGTAAAAATGCGTTGAACGAACATATAGCGCACGTCTATGTAGGTGGTGTTCGAACTTAAGGGGGTGGCGGAAAGTTGTGTGTTGCTACGCACCAGATATTTTTGTCTTCTCTTCAGGCGATGAGAGCAACGATGAGTTTTTGGTCACTCCACCAAAACGCTCAAAACATCAGATCGCTTCCTTCTGAGTGATTTGGACGAATCCACTATTCAGTTACTTCTGGATTTGGAAGGAGGATCCGATGATGAAGAAGTGAGCCAAACTCAGGACATTGAAACGGTCGGCATATCAGGAACAGAAGCCAAACCTGACCGTAGGGTAGGAACACCAACATGTTGCTACTCCCCTCCACCGCACTCTCCTCAACCCCAACGTTCCCCCCAACCTAGTACTAGTGGAATTCCACATCGTCCTGTTATTCAATCTACACACTCTCCCCCTTCGACCCCTCCATATTCTACTGGAATTCCGCCACCACCACAGTCTTCTGGGTTTTCTTGGTCTCCTGACCCTCCAACATCTCGTCCTTCCTTTACCTTTTCTGGAAATCCCACCTTGAATAAATTTCCAAATGGAAATGAACTAAGTGATTTTTTCTATCTCGTGTTTTCGGAAGATATTTTTGGTTATGTTGTAGAGGAAACGAATACCTTTGCTGATGAACTTCTGACCCGTAAAGTTTTAGAACAGATCCAACGGGAGGAGAATTGTCTTCCACAAATAAAAAACCCAAGCATTCACAAATAGGAAAATGTATCTGTCCCAGAATATAAAAAATGGTTCGGTTTACATTTACTGATGGGAATTGTAAAGCTGGATCGTTTGAAGGAATACTGGAATGCATACGAGAAATTCGATTTCTGTTTTTTCAGGGGACATATGACTCGTGATAAATGGTTTGGAATATTAAAAAGCCTTCATTTTGCCCCGTCTGATCATCCAAACGTTCCACTTCAAAAACATAGGCCACTAATTGCTTATTTTCATGATTGCATGAACGATATAATTGATCCTGCAAAGAAAGTCTGTACAGATGAGTCTTTGGCGCCTTGGAAGGGGCGAATGATCCTTCGCCAGTATCTACCACTGAAAAGACATAAATACGGATTCAAAATTTCATGATGACAGAGCCGGATGGGCTACTTCATCGTTTTATTATTTATGTCGGTGCTGGAGATGAGGAAGTCAGTGGTTCAGGTCATACTACCAAGGTAGTTGAAAAACTTACGTTCAATCTTTTGGGGGAAGGAAGATCGTTATACATGGACAACTACTATAATAATGTAGATTTGGCATATTCTCTTCTGAATCATAACACATATGTCTCTGGGACTTTGCGGGCAAATCGCAAAAATAATCCACCTGATCTAGCATCACTGAAGCTGAAGAAGGGTGAAGTAGCCCAGCGGTGGACACCAGCTCAGTTGCCAGAAGGGGGATTAGGAACAAGCAATGCGGAGGGCGCACCTCTGTTGCACCCCTGCCATCCGTTTCCTGTGGTGGGCAATGTTCAGCGTATCAGCCCACACATTCGCCCCGTATAAGTGGATACAAAACTCATAAGCATCCGCCTTGCGCTTGCTCACCGTCCTCTGTTGTTGGCCTATAAGGGAGAAAGAGTCATTGTTACTGTCGCAGCTTTATCTGCTGCTTGCCACACGTGAAAACCACACGACAACTTGGTATCCACAATTATTCCCAAATATCGAACTGTGGCAGCTTCGTGGACTCCACACGAATGAGGAGGAGAGTCTCCATACCGTGTCGTCACCAGTACTAGCTCTGTCTTTCACAGAGCGATGGACAGGCCAAGAGCTCCCATCTACTCCTAACCCCATGTGCTTCCCATCCAGAAAACACGCGCGAGGGGTACTTGCACTATCACACTTCAGCCATTTCGGGGCACAATCACGAAAAAGGTTGAGAACCGTGTCAGTAGGGAAGGAAGACGAGGCAAAATGTTGCGTTCGGTCGAATCGAAACTCCTGAAGCCGGCCAATCCTGTTATTTCGAATCACTCGAAAATCCATTAAAAGCACCGGAGGCGCGATAACTACAGGCGCGCCTGCAGGATCTAAATAATTCACTCGAATTAGTAGCTCTTTTTCACCTCGACGAGGGTATATAATGAAAAAAAAAGGAAGGAAAAAGTGGAAACTTTCATGAGAGCGATCGATGAGAAACTTTGGCGATGCTGTGAAACTCATCAATAGTTAAACATTGAATGTTTCCAAGCGAGAGAAAAACTCACCAAAGTGCTACGGCGAACTAAGGTAAATCGCCTGACAACACCACCCACACTAACATACTGCTGCGACCCGAAAGGAAATCTACGGGGTTCCAGTCGAATGGGTTAAAACTAACATTTGTTGTTTTTTTTCCTTCGAAACGGTGGATGCAGGTGATAGCCTCACTACAGCCACAAACGAGCCTATTGTAAGGGCGTCCATGATCCTCGAATCATGGCCCCCCTGCACCACCCCCAGGCCCACAGCACTGGTCTCACTTGGTGTGACGTCACCTATGGGCCCCCACCAAAGCGGAGGATATCCAAAAGTTCTGCATTCGCCACCTCTTTGGCTGAAGAAACGGCCTCCCAAACACACAACGGCGCGATGCCGCGAGTCCATCGCATACGCACAGCACATGCTCTGCCGTCTCTAGCCCTACCTTGCAGAACCTGCATACCTGTGCCTCGCACTTGCCAATATTTGCAAGGTGGTACCTCAGCGGACAGTGACCTGTAAACATCCCCTCCCTTTGGAGAGTCGGGTGAAGAGTTTTGACATTGACAGTGTTACACTGCTGTCCTCGGCCATGCCCCTTAAGTCCAATCAGACACTCCCACACCTGCCACAACATAAGACAATACGTGGCTTAGGCCTTGATAGTGGCCTGACAGGCCACCGTGATGTAGATTCTCTGCTGCTTCAGTCCCCTCTGCAGCAGCTGCTGCACACAGTCCATTATCGCAGCCATGTCTGCCTCGAACCCGTGGGCAGCAACCCCAATGGGATCGCCGCTCTTATTCTCGGTCCAAAGATGCCTGCCCCTGCAACGCCACCCTGCACCGACCCATCAGTGTAGTATACCAGGGTCCCAGCATCGAAAGCGGGAACTCCCCCTTCCCACCTGGATCGCTCATGAATGACTATCCGAAAGGGTAACACGAAGTTGAACCTCGTGGGCATTGAGTCTACCACATTTGTTATTCCTCCATAAAAACTCTGAGCAACCTCCTGATCTCCCATGACAACTGAAAAATCATTGCATCACCACAAATCAAGCCTCAGGGCGTTTGTAGTAAATAAATGGGCGAGTTTTTCTGTCACCAGAATTGGAAACTTATCAGTCGTTTCTTCTCAAACCTAAATACTAGGTACGCGGCATCACACAACTTTCCTTAGTTTCATATAAAGGTGCTGGTTTTGTTGCTGGAATATTTAGTTTTAATCGTTTCGTTGAAGTCAGATCATACTTCAGGAGGTTTACTGGTATTTTTCGATGCTGTGAGACTACGTCAAGCTGTAGATAATAATAAACCGCCGTGTAATCATTCGCAACGTTTTTCTGTTTCTGCTCATTTGTCACTGTAGAATTACAGTTGTTTTCTCTGCTAGTCCTTGCTAAGTGTGATAGTAACTCACTGGCGGGGGCCAACAGTCGTTCCTCCCAATCCATAAATCGAAGGAGAGCGAAGGATTAATCAATTAGGCCACTTATTCAGTGACAGCTTCAATCCTCTTCGTTCCGGGGGTTGTCGAGTGGTCTCGGGTGTTGCCCGAGTTTCATGTGGCTGCCGAGGAGCTATCGACCAGAACGGAAAAACACCGATACGCACTTTTCTCCGCTCAAGTCCGAAAGCTAACTTTATCCTCCTTTTGGGAGTGGTGGAGGGGGGGGGGTATCTGAAGACGCGCTCGAGTTTCTTTTGTAAGGGAACCGGCCTCTTTTAGATTAGAATTCCCCAAAAAGCGTTTCGAGGTCGAAGAACACTTCTAAAGCAGTTTCATCGACGCTGGAAATTTCGTTTGGTTGAATATATTTAATGGTCAGCGTTCCGACTTGAGAGAGATCCCTACGTTCGAATAAGCAACCAGAACCTGGTATACGATACCGAACTCAGGAGTCTAGGAATCACGCCCGCGACCCGCACACTTTCTCGGTGGCCGCAAGCAACGAGGACAACGGGGAACATTTTTGGTACAGGCACTCGTCGCGTGTTGGCGAACAAGTTGTAACGCTCCTGAGAGCACAATATACTCTTGTGCGATTTGTGTTCAGATTGAAGTTGGATGAGCACGTAACGCGATTAGGGTGGCTGAAGATCAAGCCAAAAATGAAATATGCCGTGAGCTCGGCGTCGTTCATAAAAAATGAGTTCAATCCAGAAGTGACTTAATTGTTTTTATCATTTTTCCCTGTTAGGGAGGGCCTCATCGCCCAAATCCTCCCTGGTTGTTCAAATAAAACGCATCTCTCTCTCCCTCTCCAGACTAAGATCTCGATCTCAGATCCTTCATGCTTACACTCCATCAGTTCGGATTGGCAATGGAATAGTGGAAGTGGTCGATTCGTTCAAGAACCTTGGTGTACTAATGGCCAGCACATGCTCAGTCCAATGACACTGAGGCCCAACTACAGTCAGGCTAAGCCGCTGGGGGAGTCGTATTTTCCAAGCTGAAATCCTAGCTATAAAGATCTGCGCGGAAGAGATCCTGTCTAAGGGACTCAAGGGCAAGCAGATCTACATATTCTCGGACAGCCAGGCCGCATTAAAGGCCATCGCGGCCTATAGTTTTAGGTCCAGGCTGGCATGGGAATGCCTTCATGCTCTCAAGCAGCTCGGCGCCCACAATAGACTTTCCCTCATCGGGGTGCCGGCTCACAAGGGGCATGAGGGCAATGAAAAGGCTGACCACCTTGCGAAGAAGGGCACAGAAGCCCTACCCATTGGGCCTGAACCTCATGTAGGTATGACCAAAAGTCACCTGTTCCGTTTGGTGGCTCAATGGGAGACACAGGAAAATAGCGCCCCTTGGCATCGCCAGACACGACTTAGACAATCAAAAAGGCTTGTTACGCCTTCTGGTCAAAGGGCAAAGGCGATGCTGACACTCTCTAGGAGGCATTTTAGGGTCTTGATTAGCTTCCTCACCGGACACTGCCCACTCAGGTATCACCTCAACAAGATGGGCATCTCAGAGGCGGTGGAATGCAGACTCTGTGGTGAGGAGGACGAGACGGCGGAGCACATCCTATATGAGTGCCCTGCCTTAGCAGTGAAACGCTTTGGATACTTTGCCCAGGGGATTATTGAGCCCCATATCATTGCGGAAGCTGCGGTGAAGGACACACTCGGCTTCATAAAGGGGGAGGGTATGTACGACGCCTTTTACTAAGGAAGGGCTAGAGTCACAATAGGCCCACACGTGGCCGCAGTGACAAAGGGACTTGTCCCGCAAAAAAAAAAAAAAAAATGACGTTCGTGGAAAAGCGTACAAGAAACTGTACCAACTGCGGAGACTTGCCATAGACTTTACACAATACGTAAGAGCACGGTTAGCCCAAGATCTTAGAGCTCTAATCGTGAGATTTGTGTTCCACCTTTGGCCTGATACCCACACAACTACGTACTTTGCGAAGCATGGCTCGCTTAAAATCAAGGAGAGAAAGAAGCTCGCAGTGGCTACTACGCTATTTAAAATTCTCCAATTCAGGAAACCGAAGTATTTATTTAAGCAATACATCTTTCAATGCAATATTCATGATGTTAATACTCGTCATGCCTCATCCCCTCTACAAATTCCGTCCCATAGAACCAATTTATTCAGCAAATCCTTCCTAATGCAATCCTTCAAGTTTTATAATGACAACGCCGACCGATAGATCTCAAAATTTCTGCCAAAAGTTTCCGAAACTATTATAGTATCGTTTTCAAGGCCCCCTCGACTCGCAACGCCCTTTGGACTCGCAACATCCTGCCAATTGGCGAGCGAGGGTTCGCTGGAAGCCCCTGTCCCAATCTCCCTGACTCTTTTTGCCCGACGTGGCGGAGGAAGGTTAAGGCCACTTCCTCCGTACGCCCCTCCATCAGATCATGAATGCCTACAGACGTTTACGGGCGCCTGGCGCCGGGGAATATTTAGTTTCCGTAGTTCCATTGTAGTCAGGTCATGTTTCGTATGGTTTACTAGTATTCGATGCTGAATCGAATGGGATGGGTCTCGGAGCAGTAATACTAGGTCAAGCTATTCATGACAATAATAAACCATTGTGTAATAATTTGCAGGGGTTTTTCATTTCCCTTGAATTAGAAGAAATCGTTTCATTTGACCGTTGATTTGTTTTTTTTCTACACTTCTGTAGAATACTTTTTTGTTTCAAAAGATAACCGCTTATAGTGGTTAATAGTCCACGTGTCGAATTTTATTTTACTAATAATTACAGGATAGATGTAAGTGAGGACCTCATGGTCCTAATCTCATTCTGTTTTCGTAAATAGACGCCATCTCTCTCTCTCTCTCTCTCTCTCTCTCTCTCGATCATAAAAATGACTGGAGAAGGAAAACTCGTGGATGTGTTATCGCGACCTAATGATGCCGCACATTTTCACATTTCTCGAAAGAACTAATTCTAGCTGTCAGGTTTCAGTTGATGTTTAAATGAACTATTGATTCACTTTTGCCGAAGGATGTCCAAGATATGCGACATAGGCTTTACCTTATTATACAAGAGGAAATTTGATTGATAGATACTTGAAGCCTATCAAACGTGACTGCTGTCGTGCTTTCTCGTCAATTAGGACGTTTTGAACTGAATGCTCGGCGTGTAGTGCAGTAGCGTTAGTAACCAGTCAGGATCAATATTCGGGTAATAATATCTAGTCAATTATTGTTGCAGTGTTAATCATTGAAAGTAGCCACCACCCATGCAAGCTATTTACTTAAACGAAAACCAGGTAACTGTTAATCGTACGCAACATTTGTTTTGGCCATATTTAATATATACAAATGGTATGTTAGTTTAGTTAGTCACAATAACGCTATGGTGAGTTTGAATGTGTATTGCAGGACGTAAACAATGCTTTCACGATGACGGTTTACCTAAGTTTGGGGAGGCAGGTTTCTTCCACATTTTCGCTACAACATCGAAATAGAAATGAGATTCATTCGTGATACATATTCAAATTAATAATGAGAACATAGCAATTCAATGTCAGATGTTCGTAGGTAAAATTGTGTGTATTGATCGCGATGTATAAGAGTACAAATAGGTTGACGTTTCTGTAGTCTGGACGACGACTACAATTAATGCATCCGCGCGAAGCCCATATTTATTAATTCATGTACATGGAAAAAGATCAAAAGAAAAAGAAAGAAGAAACGGCGTAGAAACGGCGCGTGGCCTTTCGCCAGCCTATTGTTTCCTCCTGCCGGCTGAGGAATGGAAGGAACGCAGAGCAGGAATGACCAGCCCCTTGTAGATATATGACAGAGAAGATTGTACGTTTACATTCCAGAACTAGAGAGGTAGAGTACAGTATGGAACAAGTGAGAGACTGAGTTCACGTGACACGTGGAAGGGGTTTATAGTTAGGGGAACTGTGATCTTGACGAGAGCTGAGAGCGAGTGAGTGAAACTGGGTGAGAGCTGAGAGTCATGTGCTAGTAAGGGCTGAGAAGTGACATGATGGATGGGAATGTGGAGATCAACGAGAGGGAAACCACGTCGGCACGAGTCAAAGAGGTGATTGACAGGGGCTATGGGAAGTAGAAAGTTGAGGCCCTGAGCTCAGGATTAGGCCAGGTTAGGTCTGAATTTACCTTTTCTCCCCTTATCTCAACATTACGTTTTGCCTACAGTGACTACATTTTCTATTGCAGCGAAGATCATTTTTCACTGTCAAAGAATGAAGCAAAAGGTATAAAATATACTACTTCCATTCTCATTTTCGAACTCAGCAGAGCAACCTTGGAGAAAATCGCTTAGGTTCAGACACAACGCGCCTTACCCCGTGGCAACATCTCTGAGGACAGGCATTATTACGGTGTATTGTATTCAACGTTTTGCAGCTCTCCAACATCCATACTCTCCTGAGAGGAGCAAGAGCTTCGAATAGACTCTTTTTTTCTAAATTTCAGATCTGTTTCCTTATCAAAATGAATGTTCCTGAACCCTCATGAGGGAGGTGTACCAGTCACATATAATGAAGGTTGCGGTTTCGTTATCATGATGAGGCCCAGGCACTCATTAGGCATCCACCGTACCTGTGGAGCTGCGGCAGGTTGTCATTTAGTCAATGTCTAAGTGGAGCGCTGCTGCCTGTGTCTCACAGCACAGAGGTATGACCCCGGGGAATTGAAGTCACTATGTCCCGTTAGGCACTAACTCGGCCAGTGTTCTGACTCACTTTCTACTAAGACGTTCACGGGTGCTGGAAAAAAACTTAAACATGTCACGTCCCTTTGACGAGGATTCCCATCTCGCTAGCTATTTCTCCAACGCCCAATCACCTAGTGTGGAATGTTTTCTCTCAGTGGAGAGATCTGCGCGGAGCTTGGCCCAGAGCGGGGGACGTTCCCTTTGCACCCTCCATTTGTCAGTGGGGGCCTTGGTGAACCACAGCAGCGCAGCTCTCTGGGATTGAGCCAGTCCTATCCTTCGATCCGTAGATTTCACTGAATGTAGGTCGAACGAACAGCGGTATTAACCTTTTTCACTTTCTTTGGCTCTACGAAGTAGCTACTCCAGGAATTCCAGGATTTGAACCCCCACCTTTTCACCCCCTACCATTTCTCACAGTTTTAATCGATTATTCCCAAACGGTGAACTTGTTCAAAAAATCTCGTAGACCATCTCGTAAATCACCTGTAAACTGAGTGCTCAATAACGGTCGTGGCACAAGTATGAGCAACACAATAAATTCCAGCTACTTCTGCGTTGTTATAACTCAATTAAAAACCATGAGCATCACTGAATGCAGTAAAGCCAAGAAAAGTTGTGTGATGCGTTGCAAACGTGGACTTTTGCTATTAACCTCCACATTCCGTGACGGGGGTAACTAATAGATCTGAGCTTATTTGGACTCCTTAGCACTACGGAGTAGGGAAGATCCTTATGTCGACGGCCAGGAAAAAAAGGATTAGAGTTTTCTTCAGGGCGCCACATTTTACGGACTTTTGAGTTTAAGAAAACTGCATTTTCCGGATTTTATTTGTGTCTTTATGTACTCAAATTTGAACGACCTAATGTTAATGAGTTCTAAACTAACTAGAAAATATGGAAATCCATGAACCAAAAAAATTAAGTGGACAGATAATTAACTGAAAAATGAACACAAAATGTGACACCATATTTACACCCCTCAAAACATTACACAAGTGGAAACGACCAACTGACGCATTTACAGACAACTCTGTTCAAAAAAGACTTAGAAGCGACAATCAACAGAATATTTAAGCCATACAAAACGGCCCCTACACTCCTTTAATTTCACTTCCAAAGAACTTTTCAGGAACATAATGACCTTTCACTTCCACTTCACCCTGTTCACTTTTCTCTTCCAATATTCCTTGGTGGTTTTAACCCCTCTCTTGCATGCACCAAACACTTCTCGAAGGGAATCCCCAGCGAAACCAATGCCCCCACGAAGCCAAATGCCTTCACAGCAGGCAGCGTCACGCCCTAAGGGGCTCCACGCCACCAGCCGAGGGCAGAAGCGCCCGTGGTACCCATTCTAGTTGGCCGCGACTTGAGCAGCCTACGGACCTGAATGGGTGGCAGGCCCCGGTGCCGGAATCGCCAAAAGGCCGACACTTACTTATCTCCATGGGGTTTCCGGGGATTGGACTTGCTCCCGTACTTCCAAGGGAGTCAGGCCGTCTTCAATCCCGGCTTGAACTGCGATCCCTTATTCGACCTGCCGAGGGCGGACTACTGACTAACTGACTGACGACATCTTTACATCGAAACCTCCCGCCTGCAGCATTTTACCAGCCAGAAAAGACGGACTCGCCTAACCGGTACGTTAAATTTATTAATGAGTTTTACTGAAAATGTTACATGAGTCGAAATGAAAGTTCAGTTGAGACAAAGAAGTCCCCCGTTTTATCGAAAATGAAGAGACTCCTGAAATTTTTGCGACAGTATAAATCCTTTTGTTTGAAGGAAAAAATGCCGAACTGCATCAATTGGATATTGAAAGTGAATGATTTGCAGTTGAAAACGGTTGAGTAAGCGAAGTAATTTCGAACGAAGAAAATTCATTTCTTCCCGTCAAATCAAAAGCTGTCTGGAGTTGAGGGAGGAAAAAAAAGGGAAGAAGAGAAAAGATGAAAGTGTGCTTGGGAATGCATAGTGAACTGAAGTTTGGAATGATTAGTTCGTTGATACTTTGTGAGGATATTAGAACAAAGTTGTAGGATGACGGCATGAACTCGGGATGAATTGACTCTTGCTCTCGCCTTTTGTCACTTTGCTTAGGCTCTTCATCCGTTGCCGTCCGTTTTAATTATGAGGATTGAACTTCTCAAAACATCTTTCCTCGCTCTTCCCTCACGCTCTCGTTTCTACTTGTTCCGTCTCTCTATCCCCTCCTTCGACTTTGTCAACACAGTTCATTTCATATTGAACTGAATTATAGTAACTTCGTTGACGAACTGCACGACTCTCGCAAATGCTCGTGTTCAACATTAATCATACTTCCCTCCCTCGGCTCAAAAGACCCTGGCAAATTATTGCGATCGTACAATAATAAGTTGAATTCTTTTCAGATCTCTGCGTTTTGTGCTCTTTCGAATCGCTAAAAGTTGTTTCCACGTTCCTCGTTGAAGCCCGGTATGGCTTATACGTTATGAAGGCATTAGGTGTAGAAGAGTTGAAGACTCAGGAAGAGAAGAACGATTAGCGCAAGAATTGAAAGGGGGCATGTCCTAAGAGAAGGTTTTAGCCCTTTTCCTCTTTTTTTTTTTAAATTGGAACGTAGGAGGAACGTTCAGCTGCTAGTGGCGTCCACAAATTAAATCGTGCGTATTGAGAGACAACCCGGAACCGTTCAGTGCATTGCATAAGGTTGGCCCTCACGCTTCTCTGCGATGGCAGCTCTTCTTTTTTGTTGTCTTCATCTCACGAGACCCTTCACCGAGCCTTCACCTCGTCTTCACCCAGCAACTTGCCACCATTCCCATACATCTCTCTCAAGAGGAGTATTTTCTGCGCGTGAACGTGTGACACTGTCATCCCCTTGTGCTGTACCCATTTCACACGCTGACAACCTGACTCGGCCCTGGCACGTCCTGGCCCAATGTCGGAGACTTGAGAGGGAGCGACTTCTCGCCTTTGGCGCCACTTCTCCAAAGATTGTCAGCAAAGACGACCCGTGGCAGGAAATACTTGGCATTCCTTAGGAGGGTAGGC
Organism: Pachypeltis micranthus; assembly: GCA_020466155.1. Classification (NCBI taxonomy): domain Eukaryota; kingdom Metazoa; phylum Arthropoda; class Insecta; order Hemiptera; family Miridae; genus Pachypeltis; species Pachypeltis micranthus. The sequence continues at coordinate 27,396,783 of CM035774.1, read as the reverse complement.
ACAGACCTGTAAGATATTAGGACTGGCACGATAGGTTATCAGGTCGTAGGGCTCATCCCTAGTTTGAAACAGACATAAACTTGACAAAACCAGCTACAGCAGCATTCCTGACTTCACTGAAGAACCCGAAATCGTATCCCGACTCTAGGACCGGGGTGAAAAACTTTTGTATTTAGTACCTTCTGTACTTTCACGCCGACAGAAGCATTCTGAATATTATCAAGAAATGAATATCTGGTGCGTAGCAACACACAAATTTGCGCAACCCCCGTAAATTCGACGACCTCCTACATCACCTCGTTCAACGCATTCCTACATGAACACTAAACTTGTGAGCGACAAATTTTAGTTTTCCGAGCTTTCATGGCTTATATCTCCATTCAACACATAGATAGAGAAATAATCACGGTGTACAAAGTGTGAGTATAGATTGCTGAAAGACACCACGTAAGGAGAGCCGTTTTGTTTCGTTGTTTTCGACATTTTCGTCCATAACGTTTGTTGGAAACGTAAGCTGCTTCCCACCGTTCCGCCCTGGGGCCCCCCGACCGGCCCTTATCGTTTTCCCCTCGGAGCCATCATCCCTTCCATCACACCTATTACTCTCCATCGCGCGGGCGATCAAGACAGAGCCCTCAACTTTTTCGTGGTTTTAATTGCACCTACTAACAACCTTTTATACCCCCTTTCGTGAAGCTTCCGCTAAGTATCGTTGTGACGCGACGAAGTGGTTCCCGTCGCTATGTCCAGTGTTTCTCGGCCGGAGAAAAGCGTCCGTCACGTTCATATAGATGAGTCCCTCGATTTCCTATTTCTCCGTTCCTGTATTTAATCCCTCTTCAGGTCGGCGAGGTCTCGGCATCGGCGGAGGCACAGTTTGCAGACAAGGGGGGAAAATTAATTCTATCGGATCCGGGGTGTTGGATAATACCGTCCGCTCCTAATTCAGACAACTAGGGTTGGATACCCCGGTATGTTTTTAACAACGTTATTTTCGCATCTACAAAAAAAACAAAAAAAGAACCAGCTCAATCGGTGAACCCGCATCGCACTCCCGCAAATCGAACTACAGACACACACACACGGACCACGCGCCGAAATTGGGTTTTTCGGACTCAGTAGGCCTCAAAACGTAAAGATCTGAAGGAAAATAAACTTATTTCTGACATGATCACTATATTTTTCTTACCCTTTGGGTTGCGGAAAGTAAAAATTAGAACCGCAAATTTCAACCTGTGAGGTGAGGAACATTTAATTCTTTAACTGGGGAAAAAAAGGCAGCATAAGAACGAAATCCAGATGAAATGCCACGCACTAGCGTGAATGTTGTTGATATTATCATCCCCCAAACTTGAAAACTCCACAGATCAATCAGGTTTCCACTGGAAGCCTGAATGTGGGTAGAGATACCTTTGTCGGAAAACCATTCAAAGCGTATAAGATGTTCATTTGAAGGCGTACTTTCAAATTAAATGTGCGTCCAAAAGGAGAACGACAAAGCGACGATAAATTATTCCACTCCAAGAAAAAAAAAAAAAAAGTATCGGAGCTCGACGATTGAAAGTTGTGACTGAAGAGGAAATCAAGGAGCACTCGGGAGTCATCAAAGACTTCCAAATCGTGCCCTGAATTGATAAGATCGTGCATTGAGCAACCGGTACATTTTTTATTAGGAATATTTGTGAAGAGGGTCGCATTATGATTGTATTACTCAATAACGGTAACAGCTGTATCTCTTTTTTGTGCAATGAATTTTGTTATTGTGAGTTATTGTTTTCGGTGACAAATATCGCTTGGTGGCAGAAGGAGCGCGTGTTGGCGTGTCTATGAGTACAAAAGGGAACCAGTGAAAAAATCAATGTGTTCTTAGTGGAAAGATTATTTCATTAGTTTATTTCGTATTGTTTCGCGTTCGTATCATGACTAATCACCTCATCTGCCGCCTTAATCTTATTGATTGTAGACAACAAATAAGAGAGCATTCTCCGAATCAGATGATATACAGTGGGTGGCCAAATTATTAGTTACACTAAAGATTTTCTTATAACGTAAGACTCAACCGCTCTTAATTGACATATTAAATTATTTGTTGAATTACATATTTTGATATTTCACTCTGGCAATGCTGTTCAACATTTCTTACGCTGGCAACACTGTATAGTGACTGTCATTACTGGTCGTTCCACTGTCAAATCTCAAACACTTATTTTGAGGTTAAATCAGTTTCGCTATTAATATTGATTAAAAAGACCCCTGTTGGACTTTTGAAATAACGTTAATATAGTACAATTGGTGATAGTTTGTGTTGGAATAGTGTTCTAAAGTTTAGATATAGCACTTGTGAAAAATGAGAAAAACCAAAGATATTCCCCTAGAAAAAATTTCTGAAATTTCGGCATTACTGCGACACTCAAATTATTCACAAAGAAAGATTGCTTCACTAACGTTAATGTGATGACAGTAAACCGAATAAAAGCTAAAACTTGACAGAAAAGTACCGTTGGGAAGTAAGAGGGACGAAAAATGTGGACGAAAAAGAATCACCTCGAGCTGACCGAAAAATTCGAGGTATTTGCACAGAATTAAGTGTACAAAAGAACTTACAAAAATGATAAAATGAATTACTATGTCGATGGTATGATGAAGCAAGACCAATACAAGACAGTTTCGGAGAAACAACTAATTCCTCAGATCAAGTAGTGGTTTGCTGATATTTCTGAATGCATTTTTATGCATGATTCCGACCCTTGCTACAAAGCAAAATCAGTAATAGCTTTTTTAGACACGAAGCAAATAAAAGTTTTGCCTTAGCCTGGCAATTCACCAGACTTGAACCCAATTGAGAATGTCTGGGAGCTTCTGAAACGAAAAGTTTCCAAAGAAAACACCACAAACAAACAAAATCTTATAGCAGTATTAATCAAAGTTTGGCATCACGGTGAAGAACTGAAAGAAAATGTTAAAAAATGCATCCAGAGCATTCCGCAAAGGATGCAAGCTGTAATTGATGCTAAAGGGGGTTCCACTAAACATTAAACTTTTTCGACATATTTTGTATTCTCTTTTTCAAAATATAATTTTTTTTAAGTACAGAAATGTATTTTTAATTGCGGTATAGACACCTAAATAACTAAAGAAAACATTAAGAATATAAATTCTCACTATTCCAAAATGTTACCAGCGCTCAAATTGAGCATATTGTAATTTTTGTACATGTAATTAATAATTCGGCCACTGACTGTAACTCCCCTTACAGACTGGCCAAGGACACCTGTTCAGCTGAAAAACCAACAACGGAATTGGAGAGCCCTGTGGAATCACGGCATTGCCACCTGTGTCAGACGGCTCTCTTGCACCTTACTGTCATCCTCACCTAGAACGGAACAATTTTGTCTTGCCGTTCATCGTGGCTTAGTAATTCACGATTCTGTATGTGCTCTGAGTGAAATATGCTGTTGCAGTACGTCTAGTTTTTGCTTGGCGCCGAAGGTGGAAGCAGAACGAGTAAAAGCTAATCCACTCGTCTCTTCAGGGATAACGCGGTGAAAATTCAATTATTCGCATTCACTGTAACTAGTTTAGCCCAAATTAAATAAAACGTCGACTGAATGTAGTTTACTGGAAACTACCTCATCTTCTCCCCTTTCCATTTCTAAACAACTGAAACACACAACAGGTTAATTCTTCTCCACTTGAGCACCTAATAACACGCTCTCCAGTGTTCGCGACCGATATCATGAAAATTCAAAGCGTAATTTTCTCGAGCGGCTATGATGCAATTCTTGATGACTAATAGCCCGAAGTGACGTAGCGTTGAATGAATTGAACGCAATAATTTATTACGTTCATCAGCTCTGTCACCGATAAAAGGAGCACTTTCAGTACATAACGTTTGGCGGGATAGAACGAGGGAATTGAGCTGGTAATTACGCAATTCCAGGGTGGAAACTTCCAACGCAGCTCTGGAGTCCGCTTGTAAAACCGCTTGCCCCCCCCCCTCCACTCGTTATTTATAGAGCTCTCGCGGAATATCTGCGTGATATTTTGTTTGAAAAGGAGCTTCACGATACCATCCGCAGGTTGAAGCTTCAACGTGACTGTTTTCCAACGTTGAACAATCCGACAGGTCGATTTTAACGGGTTTCCGTTTTTTCCCCCGACGGCCAGCGAATATAACGTTAAGCCCTGTAAACCGTTTTTGCCTGTCAGACGTCATCGCTAGACGTTCGAGCTAGAGCTACGAGGACAACGCGAGCCCTTCCTTTAAAATGACGTTTATTTCCCAAAGAATCTATGCGTCAGATGTATATTGTAACTCTTCAGTTATTTCCAAGCGGCAACGCATTTCCTCTTTTTAACTTTATCAAAATGTCCTCTTCCACCTCACAACACACAGCTTTTCCCAGACACTTACTCATGTTTCAGCTCTCGTGATAGACACTCAAATATCAGTTCCAGTGCCACTCAGAATACTACCCTCTTTCTCTTTCTCTTCATTAGCTCTCCATGCAACCAGTTCCTGTATTCAGAGCCCCCTTTTTCATTTATTTCTCAATTCAAGCTCTTCAGTCGTATCGCCACGCTCTGTGGCATCACGCACCCAACCTGATGGGCCGTCACATCCCCACAGTACACAGAGCTCACATAATTGTCGATCAGGCGACACCGTGGAGGCAATCAGACAAGGCAAGATGGCTTACCGTGTCAAGAGCCTGAGCAACGTCCAGGGCAACCTCACACACGCCAATTTATCAAATGCTGCTTTCCAATTCTGAAGCCTTTGAACATAAATATCCAAAGAAAATGTTAAAATAGCAGTTACATAACTTCTTAATTCGCCAGGCATTCGCCTTTGAGTCTTGAAAGGGGTACATTGACACTTGGCGCATCTCAAAACGCAGAATAGAGGATTTAATATGTGAAATGGTCTCTACTCGCTTTTCGGGACTCCAGAGACGAAAAATTCAATTTTCCGCGTGAGTGAGACGTCGAAGAGCTGTGAATTTCGTCGCTGCGGCGGTATGCAAGGTGCAACGCGCGTTCAGTGCTCTTTGCCGATAACAAACAGCACAAACAATATTTCCGTTCTCTCTGGCGAAGAGTTCCACATCCCTCTTCCAATCTTTTAACTGGGAAGAAGAAAAGTGACACAAATACCCTAAAGCTCGACGCTCTACGAGAGAAAAGAGGGCGGAAGCATTAGGAGACTTTTTCTTCTAGTTCCTCCGGTACAAGTTGGGAAAGAGAGAGGCTTCGTGAAGGGTCCACAAGAAGAGGGAAAAAACGAGAGCAACGGGAGGAAAAACAATTCCTCAACTTTTACTGTTTGGAGTTTCGTTTGGAAACAGAGTGAAGGGAAAAGCGGGGAATGAGAGGTCGGATGGTAAAAATTCAGCTGCCAGGAGCGGCCTGTCTTCGAGCTTCTGGCAAAAAAAAGGGAGGTTTCAGAGGCCGACGCGGAAGGTATCGCGGGTTTATTATACGATAAAGTTTCACGAACAACGCAGGTGGGAACAGCTCTTCTTTGCTCAGGAGTTTTCCAGCAAAGCTGCACAGTTCCACTAGCTGGAAGGGCTTACGTTCTGCAATCTCGGGGCCACCTCGATTCCCTGTCGGCACGTTCGAGCAATGAAATGTGACCAGTGCCGGAGCTGCTGGAATCCAAGAGAGAAATCAATGACGGAAAGAAACCCCTCTCCGACGTTTTGGAGTCCAAAAGGAACCCGCTTTCAGCAAGAATTTACAATTGTATCCTCGAAACGTGCGGTGGAATTAATTCGGCTTGGATTCAAACCCTCAACCGTCAAACAGCAGTTTAATGGTGGATTCGCAAAGCTGAGAGTTTGCTGAGATGGAGTGGAAAAAAAGGACGTGAACTTGAGTGGTTTCTCCGAGTTTGTCCCAGTTTTAAAGGGGGTTTTGGGGGGGATGAGGGTTAATTGGAAGGACAATACAACCAATCCACAAGGTCACACTTTTCATTGTACACACTGACAAACGATCAGAAGTAACAGCGTAGCAATGTAGTACAACACTAAATGGCCTTTTCACAACCAGTGTAGTATCGATCGAAATTAATACAATGATGAAGGACATTTCTTCAGTTCTAACTACTACTGTTAACCTAATGACCAGAACCCTCAACTCAAACAGACCTACAGCTCATTTGAAGAGCTTCTATTTGTCGTTCTACGATAACCAGGTGAGAAACGAAGCCTCACTTGGCTTTGCCTGGACGATTTTAGGCGTCTTCCAATCATAATCCGTTTTTGGAGGAACAGAAACGTCGACAAGTCTAACAGCGTCGAAATGTGTTTGCTAGGTTGTTGGGTACTCGAATTATACTGCTCTGTGCATGATCTACTTTAATTTAATGTAAAGGCCGTTCATTTCGTTTTTAAAAATTATATTTGTTTTATTAAAATTTTACATAATTTAGCGTTTATCGATTTCTCGACTATTCGCCATTTTGTTTTCAGCTACGTGGGCTGTGGGGATGATTGTGACCAACATAGGCTCGCACATGCCAGCGTGTCATAAAAATACTTGATAATAGTTGGTCTTGCATCCGATTTGGTTGTCAGAGTGTCAGTCTCCTGGTCGTTTGGTAGAAATTTAATCTCAACGATTTACATTATACCGACATACCGTATGCAGTGACCCAAGGTGAGGTTTAGACACAGAGAACACTTTTTTCTAAATGGTTGCACTCACTAGACCGGAGGTATCTTCAAAATGCCACCCCCACCTCCTTCCTCGGACAATAGGTCATTGCCAGCCTCACGCAGGGAAGTCCTTACTTTCTTAGAACTTCCCCCCTCATTCTGACATGTTCTTTCACTCTAAATCTTTCAAAGTTGGCACCTCAACGCCTCTACCAAATACTCACAAGTTTCGTATTATATTCCTTTTGGTTTATTATTCATTCTGAATAATAACCCGATGTTTTCGGTAAAAGGTTAAACAAATTTTAGAAAACGGAATTTTACCGCAAATACGCAGAATAAGTTCAGTATTGTCTCCTACGTTTTTTTGTTTTCCTTGGCTCTAGAAAGTAGAAAGGAAAGTTATGTAATCGGCTGAAAAAATGATTTTCTTCAGATCTTTACGTTTCAAACCTTACTGAATCCTAAAAAAACAGTATTTTGAAAATGGTCTGTGTGTCTGTGAATGATTTTTTGAGAAAACTACCGTACCAAATCAGCTCAACCTTTATATATAGCCCGCAGGTTACCATAAACGCCAAAATAAGGGTATGAACCGAACCCGCTGAAAATTAACTATAGTTATCATTGTGATCAAAACACCAAACATTTTTTTTCTCAAAAACGGCTGTAACCATTCTAATTAAATATTTTATATTTGTAGCTCTCAATTAGGCAATTATACCATGATTCTCATTAGTGGGAAAATGACGAGAGCAGCACAATAAATTACCAAAACTTTCGACGAATTCGGTTTTAGCGCGGGTTTCAGAGAGAAAAACCGCACTAAATCAGCTGAAACTTGTTTTCTAGCATACTGGTTACCATGGGACTCAAAAATAAGGGTATGGGCAAAATCCACCGAAAGTTAACTAAAGTTATCATAGTGATCAAAACACCAAATTTTTTTCTCAAACTGGCTCTAACGATTTAGATTAAATTTCTTATATTGATAGCTCTAAATAAGGCAATCATACCATAAAATTCCCATTCGTGGGAAAATGATGAGAGCAGCACAATAAATTATCAAAAGTTTCGACGAAAAGCGTTTTTAGCGCAGTTATTTTCTTATAAACTCCGCTGGAATTTTAGTAGAATGTTTAGAAAAAGAGGTATTGTAGTCCAATTCAATACCTAAAGGGTGAGAGTTTGAAAACGCTCATGAGATGTATGGGGGTCACTTCAGAAATGCCTGAATTTCAACTACAGCCGTTTCGCTTACTACCAGTTCTAAACGTTTTTACCCAATAACTGAGTAGAAGTGATTACTATCATATGTTTGAAAAATCGTGTTTACAGCCCTATTAATTATCTGTGTATCAGTTGCTCAATAATGGTCCTAGAATGAGTACGAGCAGCACAATAAATTCTTGAACTGTAAGCGCTGCCGCTTCCTGCTGCTGTAAAGTGTTGTTTGACCAAGTTCAGAGGAACTGAGTGATAAATGAATTGATCAAATAGAATTAGCCATGTACAAAGTGAATTGACATAGAGCTAAGGAAAGTTGTGTGTTGCAACGCACCAGATATTTAAATGCTGGGTCGATTGGAACGATCTCAAAAAGTTTACGGCTGCGTTTAAATAAAAAATAGTGAAATCACAGCGCTTATAGTGAGCTAAATTCTACTAATTGAAAGAACTCCGGGGCCAATGCAGCGAAAGTAATCGTAGAAATCACCCGCCAGCACGACTCATTATGTCGTGCCAATTGCCTAAGGGCGCCTGGAATATTTAGTTCTCGTCGTTCCCTTGTAGTCAGATCATGTTTCGTACGGTTTACTGGTATTGGTCGATGCAGAATCGAATGGGATGGGTATTGGAGCTGTGAGACTAGGTCAAGCTGTTCATAAATATTAATAATAAACCGTTTGTAATAATTTGCAGGGGTTTATAAATACTTTTCGCGATAGAATTTTAGTAGATCTGCACTGAGAATTCAATTTTTATCAATCTACATTCATAAGTTGAACCTCTGATTCCTCAATAGTATGCTTATCCATGACTTTTAGGGTTCGAGAAATGAACTACTGCGTCCACAAGAGTACAAAGCGTGCGATTCGCGGAAGTGGCGTGGTTCACAAAAATTGGCCAGAACGCTATGACTGTACTTCAAAGAAATTTGGAGACACGAGAGCCAAGACGTGGACGTTCAATCTCCAGCGGATCTGCTTCGCCACGCCACTTCTCCCTTCTATTACTTCCCTCGGCCGCGTTCTAAATAATACAACTATCGGTCAGGAAAAATACGAGTATTTTAAAATCCCCCCTCAAAATCTGACACTTTTCCGTTTCAAGAAATCGGGATTCCAAATCTGCTATGTCCGTCCACCGTCCGGGCAATATCTTGCATAGGTAGTACTACTAGTCAAAAGTTGAAGATTCCCACTTAAATTGTACTGTGCAGCCATCACATTGTGGTCTCAAGTAGGGCCATACCGCCATTTGCTACCTCTCGCTTTTAAGTGTTGCCTTGGGAAAGGAAGCTACAGTTCAAAAACGTTAATTTTCGGGCTAAATGAATACACCTCGCCCAGCTTTGAATTATTGGACCTCACTCTAAAGGCGCTCAGGGAGAACAGTTCTCTTCACGAGCTGTACCTGAAGTGGCTCAGCACACCATCAACACACGAGGAATTTTTGTTCTTGCTTGAAAAGTCCACCGTTACGGCGTTAAGACAGTTGAAAGAAAGAGGAGAGAGAATTAGAGGAAAACAATTTTTTAGATTTTAGTTAGGCTCCACGTGGTCCCCTTTTTAGCTGCTTTGACCACTCTCGTGCGTACATTTTCATATTCCCACCGGTAACTCTCTCAACAAATGTCTACTCTATCAGCCAACCACACCGAAGACTCTTCAACAGAACTGAATGCGGGAATTGGACAAGTGCTGCAAGAGACCTAGAAAGATGAAGGTACTGAAAGTCGGAAGGTCGTACTTCCCTTTCTGTTTACGTTGGGCTAACGAATGGCAAAGTGTGATGAGAAGTTAGTTCGAGTGGACAGTATTTGCCGATCCCTGTGTCGCTGGTTGTTGTTTCAACAGTTTGAATCGAGGTGTCGCCTCTCAACGGATCAACCAGCTCCGGGACCCCCTCGCAACGCCCGATTTATTGAACTATGAAGTGCAGATGGAGTTCAGTTGTCGTAGTTGGAAATTACTATCAATCCACCTGAGCTCTCTCTCTCTCTCTTTCCTAATAGAAACCCTCTTCGAGTTTACAACTCCTTCAAACCGATTGAATTTGTTGGAGTGTAACGCCGCCGGCCCCGAGGATAAATCGAGTAGGGAAAATCCCCATTTTCAAAGAGAGACCTGCACAATAATGCTCGTAGTTCGTCGACTGCAAATCCACACACGCGGTAAAGCGATCCGGCGATTCGATTTGATTGGAAGATTCGAGTGATGATGGATTTTTCGGGCGATTGGACCAAAATTTGAGACCCCTGTGGTCAGCTGAGGGTGAATTCGACGAATTTTCGTTCTGCGAGTGCTCCGGAGCGTAGTCCGTAATCTTTTAATCTGCGCCAAATATACGGAGGATTCGAGAGAGGAACGGCCGGAATTGACACGGAATACCACCCAGTAAAGAATTTTAGTTCCGAGGCGATAAAACTTGTTGTTTTTGAACCAAGGGCCATTAAATCTAATAAAACCCTCCGCACCGGGAAATGATTTACTAGTGGCTTCAAATATCGCCCTCCTCACATGTGAACTCAATTATTCCAATGATCTGCTTGATTCTTAAACAGAGCTCAAAAACAGCGCTTGCTCGGATTTCACTCTAAAAGACCTAAAATCGAATTGTGCTGATAATGAAAAAATCATAATTATCAACTCTTGACAGAAAGTAGGGAGAACCGTGGGGTTTCACGGTTTGGCAGCATCCTTCATCGGCTACTTCCCATTGATCTCACAATAGACTGGTTGTCCAGCATCAGCCTGAAAGAGCTGTGACTCTCTGAGAGCAATGATGCATTTATATTGCGAGTAAGCAGTTGAGTTGTTGTTCATTGAGTCGTCGAGTCATTTTGACTCGTAATTCATTTTTGTTGGGAAATAGTGCGTTAACGATTGGAGGAAAACGTGAGAGAGTGCATGAAGTCAATCGGGCAAGATATTTGTACAGTCACCTACAACAGGATCAAGGCCAGTTTGGGAGCTACTTCAGGATGAGTGCGCCCATTTTAGACTACAATATGTTCCGAATGTCAAATACAATTTTAGGTTGGCCATTTTTACAGAAGAAGACGGCTTTGTTGGAATGCTATGATATGCTTATCCATCCGGTGGAAAGAGGAGGCCACTGGCTGACAGGTGTTGAGGCTTGAGGCAGGCTGCAGCAGTCGCTATGTGAACTATGGTTCAGCCTCTGACTAATTCAAAACCCGGGGGTGGGGAGATTAGAATCAGGAACACACCTGGGCGGAGTGCCAGTGTAGACTGCCCAGGCTCCGTCGTATGGGGCTCAAAAAGAGTGGGATGCAAGCAAACAGACCTCCCAATCACCTTCAGTTAGTCGTTTTATGAGCCTAGAGTTGGAGCTGCTGGGGGAGAGAGAACGACTCGGCTTCCCCCCTACCTCAAACCACAGGACAATGTGTCTGAAGAATGCACCAGGGTTTAGTGGTGGAGTGAACTACCCAACGGGTTTTGTACTTTCAGGCTCCAAAGGAGCGGGATATAAGCAAACAGCTGCCTGTGATTCCTCGTCTCTGTAAGCCATCGATGAGGCCATTTTCTTTTAAATAACGCGTTCCATCAATTCCCTTGATTAAGGGAACTAGCGAACGTTCCCCAGAGCGGCGTTTCCACTTGCCCCAGCACAATTAGGAGCTGAAGTGAAATTTAAGCTCTAAACATCATCCAACAGTATATTAATGGGCGCCATAAATCATTCAAAGCTTTCAGGAGGGGCGTATAATGACAAATATCAGGCCTTTAGCTGAGTTCACGGATGAGTAAATTGTATGGAAATTGCGTAGCTTGGTCGGCCCCTTAATTGATGAAATAGGTTAACTTAATCAACTTATGTGATCAGGCAATGAAAACAATTACCTTTGACGGCGTTCAGCTTGTTGCCGACCATCTGCTTCGCGACGAACGCTGCCATGATTCTCCTTCTTTTCTTTCCTGGGTAGTTATTTCAACCTGAAACGAGAAAGGCGTTTGGTTACGGTTTTTCATAATTCACGTTACATAAATAGTCAATACTACAACACTAATTCAATCGACGGATTCATGAGGTTATGTACGGTGTGGGAAAAATGGTTTCTTTAAAATTTTTGTTAATAATTTGAGCTGCTGATAACTTGTTCAGAAAAGTGTTTTTAGTGAAATATACATCACCATACTACTAATCCTACTTCGTAGGAAAGTACAAATCGAATGAATTAGAAAGGCCTCAGGGGAAAACCAATTAATTAATATTTTTTTCCGTGCTTGGTTGTTGAAATTAAGCGAACATGTACACACATTTACGAGTATTTGTACAAGCAAAAACCTAATAGCAGTCAATCAAACAAACGTTGTCGACTGCTCATCTTATTCTTTTAACAACCAGTAAATGGAATAATAGTTTCCCTGTGAGCCAGTGTGGATGGCAATTTACTGTAACAGGAGACCTTATCGTTACAGCTCACCAAGAAGATAATTCAATGTCAATCATGTGGCTTTAGTGCGCGCGTCAAAGCGACTGTGCCAACTGGCTAGGGCCCGCAATATCTCTACTGGACTGGGTCAGGAGCCCTCAGTAATGGGCAAGACCTCCTAATAAGTCCCATGCCAGCTGACGGTCCTTGGCAGTGATTGATGAGGTCAGTCTACCCAGGCAGCAAGCATCAGCTTGAACTTTGCCTCGCTAAAACTCGTTGGATTTCACTCGTAGGATACTAGAGTGAAAGTAGAGCTATAGCCCAATTAACTGTTTAAAGGACCAAAGCTTATTCCATTCTTGAAATAATCAGGAGCAATCACAGAAAAGTTTCAACCTAAACCACGGCTTTTCTTCTCACATTCTCACGTTGTGCCGGATAACTCATGAACAATAGACGCTCGTTCTCGGAAAAATGCTTTTTACAGTCTCATGAACCACCCATGCACGGATTACTTAATAACGGTCATTGTATAAGTAAAACTAACGCAATACATTCGAGGACATTGAGCACTACTTGTTTCCATGAAGAATCTTAAACTACTTAAATATTTAAGAACGACGAAATAACACATTTTTTTTCTAAATCTGACTGTCCCGTATTTGGAATGAGCACCGCGACCTGAAATATTATTGTGCCAGCCCTCCGTGTAAGGCGAACTAGGCATATACTGCAAGAGCCTTTCTTTGATGTCCACCCTTCGAAAAGTTGTACCAATGACTCCACTGACTCAGGACGTGATAGAGAACTTCCTGATCTGTACCCCACCAAGGGGTGTCGACTATGCCCATAACATACGAGTGCTCGTTCATTCACAATGCCCACTCTCTGCCTTAAGTCATTCCATACCGTCATCAGAAGGCTACGTCTTATTTCGTTTCAATCTCTCAGCGTTCCAGACAGTCTGATGCATTCTCCTCGCGTATTCTCTCACTGTCTTTTTGAATAGTGACGGGGATGACCCAAGGTGGGGATGTGGCCACTATAGGTTCAGTAGACGAACCGAGTCTGGCAACAGGGTCCGCCCTCCCATTTCCAGCGATACCTTCGTGCCCGGGAACCCAATACTCGTTAACTCTGTTAGAATTTGCTAAAGAGTTGAACCACAACCCGCACTCCCTGCCGGTTTGTCGTTGTACAGTAATTCTTCAGAGCCCTGCGCGACACTGGACATTCAGTAGGCATGTTGCTACACCTTTCATCATGCATCATGAAGGCCCCAGCAATGGTTGCATAAATCTCTGCTTGACCCCCGTTGGAGTTTTGGACCCGGGGAAATGTTCGTCCCACTCCTCTCAGAGCCACTACTCTCCAGGGTTTTAGATCCATCCGTGTAGTTTTGTTACCATGAGGCCAAAATCGACGTCTTGTACCGGGCGCTATTATGTCAGCGATCATGTTGCCCACAACTCTATTTACAGCGTTTGGTCTACAGCGTTTTTATTCCAAACCCAGAACAATGAACACATGCTCCTCAAAAAATCGTGTTGTCAAACTCGTAAGCGATCTGTGTATACATTTTGGGCCGGAAATCACCATTCTTTTATGTACAGTTAGGTTCCACCCAGTTCTTCGGAACTGTGGTGGAAAACTCGCCAGATTAGTTGTTAGTGCAAGCCATGTACGTGGGACCGAAAGAAGTGGCACAACACCAAATGGATATTCTGGATGGATATTGAACAAGAAACGTAACACACTCGTACGTGTCATTTCATATTATTATCACAGCTTATACATCTCAAAGTTCCACCTTAGCTAAACCAACTGCTTCACCTCTTTCAAGCACGAACGTCCAGGTGGTAAGTGACCAATCAAAAGTTTGGAAAATCAGCGTATTTTCTAACAAAGAAAGGTAGTGTTTATTTACAGTGTTCTTATTACAGAATTCAACATCTTGAAAGGGATGACGACTGGGCGACAGACACAACAGACAACAGTCGTGAATGTGAAGCAGGTCAATTCTTATGTGTGTCCCAATTCGGGCACGTTATCGTTCATCGCGTTGCAGTTAGTTCTTGATGGTGCGATTAAAAGATAGAAATAAGGACATGGCGTCAATTTATATAATTCATCAATTATTCCGCTTTCGCTAGGTCGCCCTTTCCCATCCAGACAATTCACGTTTAAGAATGATACTTAAGTATTAAAATGAACGATTAAAACGTTATTCTCTTGAGTCGTGCGAGAACGATTGCCGACCATTAAACTGGCACAGTTACGTCCAAACTGCGGAAAGAGGTCGAGAGCATCTTTGAACTTCATTTTGTAAGGGCACTGATCTTAAAGCTCTATTGTATTAAAACTTCCTGAGACTCTAATAAATCCGTTATAATAGGCGCACTTTCATCTGAAAGTTCAAAGGAAGGATTCCCGAGGAAGGGCACGGAGCATCACGTTGGAATTCGAAGGGAAGGGGAGTTATGAACGTCTTGGAAACTTTGAGGCTGAAATTACTTCAAACTCTCTTCCTGGAATAGTTATCGAGATTCGCATTGCAGAATGCAGCTCCTACAAAAATTTAAGAACGAGCTCCGGAAAATTCCGCGGTTTTTCATCCAGTCGGTCTTCAAACGTTTTAGTTTCAACCGCCTGTTCTGAATTACCAAAGATCGTTTGGTTTTGAACACGTTTAGAACTTAACACTCAGCGAACGAACGGTTATTGACATCACACGTGAGACCTCAGAACTCCCGACCGACTGCCAGACTGACTGCCTACCCATAAAATGTCTAACTCCCAAAAACATCAACACAATTCCAAGTTAATTCAGCTCCGAAACGTAAGTACGTTTTTCAAGGTTTGAGGCGGTATTGAAACTCGTGGGAAAATCTGGTGCAACGCGTTACACAACTTTCCTTGGCCCAACATGCATTCGGCTGTTTTCGCCACTCTAACAACTAACTGTCTATTGCAACGTTCTACATGAAAAACATGGTTTTGAAACAAGCTTCGGATTCACTGGAAATGGGACGGCGGACCATGTGGCCAGACTCGGCTGGTTGGCTTTGCCTACAAGACCACTTTCCTACTGTGGTGCATCCCAGTCACCAGTTAAGAAGACAGTGAGAGAATTCTGAGAATGCATCAAACACTCTGGAACGCAGCAGGAATGAGGTACTCCAGGATGTACACACGCGATAAGACGTAGCCTTGTGATACTCCAAAATGAACAAACACATGTATGTTATGGGCAAAGTCGACACCTCTCGGTGCAGGAGGTGTGACAGGAATGAGGAGACTCCCTATTACGTCCTAGTACAGTCCTGGAGACTTAACAGGAAGCGATTTTAGGCTTTGGGTTCTAGCGCTCAAAGGAAACATATCAGAGGAGACTCTCGCAGGAAATACCTTGCATTCCTTTGGAGAACTGATTATTTATTATGCTGCTCTCGTCACTTTTTACACGGATGTTTTTTTTTGAAAAGGTGGATGCTGGTGATACCCTCACTGCAGCCACAAACAGGCCTATTGTAAGGGCGTCCGTGAGCCACAGGACCCTGCTCCACACCCAGGCTCCACGACACTGGGCTCAGTTGGAGCCCCCCACCACCCTAGCACAAAGCGAGGACATCCGCCACCGTTCGCCACCTCTTCCGGCTGAAGAAAGAGCCTCCCAAACACATGCCGTGAGTTCATTGCATATGCACAACACTTGCTCCGCCGTCAATAGCCCCACCTTGCAGAACTTCCATGCCTGTCCCTCACACTTGCCAATATCAGCAAGGTGGTACCTCAGCAGACAGTGACCTGTAAACAGGCCACATGTGATCCTCATATCCTCCCTCCCCAGAGCAAGCACCCCCTTCGCCCTCCCTCTGGAGAGTCGGATGAAGAGTTTTGACTGTCTAAGACGAGGGCAACCCCTGCCAATGGGCCACCCTGCACCTATCCCCTCATTTGCCAGCCTCTTTACCTAAGTGGCTTCTGGTAGTACCAACAAAGGGCTCAGAGCCAGGGTCTTCAGTCCAGTCAGACACTCCCTCACCTACGGCAATGAAAGACAATGCGTGGCTAAGGCCTTGAGAGTGGTCTGACTGTCCTCCATAATGTAGATCTTCTGCCGCTTCAGTCCCCTCTGCAGCAGTCACTGCACACAGACACCTCTGCTTGGAATACCATGGCCAGCGACCCCAATGGGATCGCTGCTCTAATTCTCAGCCCAAAGATATCTGCTCCATTCGCTATGTTAAACATTTAATCAAAATCGTTGAGCCGTTTTCCAGAAAACTTCTGAATGCTCATATTGATCAGGAATAATGACAATCACAATAACAGGCAATCAAATAAACGTTATCGTCTGCTCAGCTTATTCTTTTAATAACCAGTAACTGGAATAATAGTCTCTCTACCTGTGAGCCAATGTGGATGGTAACGACGGGAGACCTTATAGTTATAGCTCATCAAGAAGATAATTCAATCAACACAAATATCATTGATGCCAGATGCTGTCTTAGCGGTTGCGTCAAATTGACCTTGCCTACCTAACTAGGGCTTGTAATAACTCTACTACACTGGGTACTACTGGGGGCCGAGGCCGTCAGTAATGGGAGAGTCCTATCGATAAGTTATGTTCCGCAAGCTGACAGCCCTTGGCAGTGATTGATGAGGAGGCATGCATTCCCCCTCAGTCCACCCATGCGGCAGGACTTGAACCCTGTCTCGCTAAAAAGCATTGACCTTATTCCAAGATGTAACGACCGGTAGACTACCCTTTGGTGGGGCTCAGCAGCCGAGTGGCATGCTAGGAGTGTGTCCTCCAGTTCTCTTCATCTTCCCGTGGCTACTCTTGTGACTCATTACTCAATAAGTAAACGTCGAGAATAAACGGGCAGGCTGAGTCCTTCGAAATAAGGCGCAGAGCTATGATGAGCTAGTGCGTCACCGTTTCATACTCTGACAACTTTTTAGCGCTTTGGTAGAGAGTTTCGTGGGGTCTGAGCGCTTACCCAATTGTCATAATCTCCTGAACCACCAAGGCGCAGTAGCACATGAAGTGGCACATTTCAGAACTACTCACAATGCCATATATACAGAGACTTAAGGCGTGATAGGTAAGGTTCGATTTAGAAGAAAGAATTCCAAGAACAGTCCTTCACATAATATATGTTTGGAAGCATAGTTTTTTTAATGAGAATTACTTATTAATTATTATACCAACATATACAAGACCTTCAGAACTGGGCTGTTTTGGGGGTACCCAATCTCCTCCAATCCATTTTTTGAAGAACGTAGACTGTGAATTGACAACATTGTAACCGTTCAACGTAACACACTTTTAACAACAATATCCTGCTCGGCGTCCTCCAAGAAGTAGAAAATTGAATTATCACAGGAAAGCATGAATACTCGTTATGGTGGTTTATATTAAAAACGTCCACTCCCCATCAAATCGTTCATGTTTCCAACAGTCGGAGGATTCTTACGAGAAGTAAAAAAATCCGCGTTTTTTTTTCATGCAAAGTTCCACGGCGGCTGGACTCCCCCTTCCCTTCAGCCAGAAAGTGGGCGTTGGCAAGAGAAGAAATATGCCACATACGTGTTATACGGCATTAGCCGGGTGGATCAATCCTTTTAAGAACGTGTCTGGAATGACCCATACAAAGGATTGAGTGCTCTCCCTTGTACTGCCGGCAGCCTCCTGGTCGCTACTTTTGCTTGATATATAACCTTATTATGCTCACCCTGCGGATTTATCACTCCCGATGTTATACTGCTCGAATTTAAGGTTGTGAAGAGTGCGTGGGAGGGTGGTGGGGGGAGGGGGTGGAGAGTGGTCACACGAAGCGCATGCCGTCCTGGAGCCAATTTATTTCAACGCATGAGCCAGATAAGAGTTCCCTTGTCTAGATCTTGGGAAGAGGGAGCGAGGGGGGATTAGGCACTAAAATGAGGTGATCCGAGCTTCAAGTGGTCGTCAGGAATACGATGGCGCGAAAATTGTTTATTTGATTCCGGCGAAACTATTTTATGTCTCCATTAAAAGTCAGGTTTGTTAGGGGAATTAAAGCAGAATATTCACCGTGGATTTCAACATCAACCGATGCCCTAATTTGCTTCAAGTTATGGTCCGTAACATACAAGTCTGACGATACTGTGCACCTTTGAAACGGTTATTCGTATGACTTCCTCACTGCTCTACCGTTATAAATCAATAAATCATCGTAGTTATGAATGAATTAGAATCGTTTATCGGAGAAACACCAGAAACCCTGCTAAAACTGACTCAAATACTAAAACCCAATTGGTATATTATTAATTCCCTGTAGTACCCTGGTTTTTACCCTCCGAGAAACTGTATCAGAACAATTTGCTATGTGAAGGGCTAGGGAATAGCAACCTTACAATTTGCAGCTCTATGCGTAAAGAACTCCTAATAGTTTGAATGATTGAAGCACAAAATGTGAATGAGTCAATGCACACTAATTTAATCGGTGCCTAAGATTTCGGAATACTTGGTAAGCATGAATAAAACTCAACGTTTAGCCCAATTTCATGTGAGATGAATACAAAACGGAATCAGGCGGTTTCTTAAAAAAGTAATTATTAACACTCAAAATTCGGATGTTCATCAATAAGCTCAAATCGCCGCTCACCCTTTTTTGGGACAGTTGTGGAGAGGGGCATCAAAGCCTACCAGCACAGCAATGTCCTGGGGCTGTTCCTACTCGATCTCTACGCTATATTATAGCGACAGATATGCCCCCTACTTAGGGCGTTTTCCCATATGCGCTGCCCTCCTCCCTTCCTCGTCACTCATCATTCGCGCATTTTCGGTCAGAGCACTTGCTCGACGAGCACAGAAATTCCACTCCAGCAGTCTCCAGGAGCACAATGGCCACCACCGTGTCGAAAGTTTTCTGATGCAGCCTCTCATCCCTCCAGCGGCAGCGCTGGAAGAAGAGGCGCTCCGCGTCGTCATATTCTACGCCATACTAGACCTAAACCGAGACGGTAAAGGCACGGACGGAACAAGCCACGGCTTGTGAGCATTTGAGTGAGGAAATAACGTCGACCTTCCTGACGTGTCGCCACTTCCACCTTCCACGTCTCTCCAGGCATCATTCTTCCTAGCATTCTTCGTTCTTCTCTGTGTGCTCCACTGCATTCGGTAGCTTCACTACTTCTTAAATATATTCTCTGGCGCTCCGCTCAACGACAGAAACTGCTGGCTCAAAGACGGTCCTGTACACGGTGTCATCTTCTTTCTGTACTGCTTAACGTGCAGGGGGTCTGCTAATATATCTGCGACATACAAGACGATCAAATTACCAACAGACATCATCAAGTTCCTTCTGCTTGGCTTCAGGCTACCAACGTTTGTCATCAGTCTGCTAAGCCGAGCCCCTGCTGCCACTGCCTCAGTCGTGGAGTGGACAGTGAGGCTTTGTAACTACCAGTCCGCACTTAACCACGTAAAGAACCACCCGGTGAAGTGCCGTCTTGTGGGTCCTGGCCGTGATGATGTAAGCGACATCAAAGGAAATCATGCGCATGAACTCATTAAACACGGGTGACTTACACTGACATTGTGATAGACTCGGAAAATAGTTCTTAGCCATTCATAACTCAATTAATATCGAATACCTGCTTTCTCCTTTTCAACCACACCAGACCGATACATCTACTCAACTTGTTGAAAAACAGTGAGAACCAACCACAGGCAGTATCCTACAGTATCTTTCACGCATTCCAATGGTGAGAGAGAAACCCTACGACACATCAAACGCAATGATCAAGATCAAAACGTACGTAATTATCAATGACTTTGATCCAAATCGTTGGAGTCGTTGTTTAAGGAGTGCGAATGACACTAAAAACAACGAGTATTTCTGCGAATCTTATTTTCAATAATATCGTGGCTTTTTGAAAACGTAATTGCATCGGTTCAACAAGATAAGACACGAGATTATTGGTCTCACAACAGCCCGGCAGTTTTGGGCTTTATGCCTCATGGCTTCTCTCACATTCTTTGACACGTCCATTCTTGGTCGTATACATTATGTGCTCTTTTCATGCAAGTTTCCGATCCAGAATCACGCGCGGATACGCGACCTGCTCACGGAGTTGAATTGCTTGGCCTATAACTTCCTGTGCCTCAGTCCCGACAGTTTTCTTTGTCATGTGAATGGCACTATGACTGAGTTGATGGACAATCCCATCTTCCCGAAACACAAGCACACCAAAGGTCGAGCTGCCCCCATTAGGTCAGGTAGCAACACTTTGTACTTTGCCCCGAATGAGCACAGCCACTTCATCAGCGTATCCTTGAGAGTCGAACCCCGCCGCATGCCCTACCTCTTCAGCTCGTTCTGCACAAACCACTTGACCAAGCGCGAGGTGTCTGCACGTCAGGTCCCGTTCGTAAAATCAGTCACCCTCAACATTGACAGATTCGGATCACCTTTTCTACTGGGCCGAAGAGAAATGCAGAGAGACGGAACACACACATCGGTACGTGGAAGAGTTCAAAATGGGCCCTACACAACGACCACGCGCTGATTATCGACAGTTTGACTCACGACCCACCAAAACTGTAATAATTCTATAAAAATCGATCTTTTCCTCCCAGTACGATCTGCCTGTTGTCTATTAAAAAAGGAAAAGGAAGCTGCCGAACCCCTTGTTTTGTTTCCTCTTACAAACCTCACGAAGCCACGACAGTATTTCGCTTACCAATTTTTGGAAGCTGAAAGGATTTTGAGGAAAAGGTAGTCAGTAATTATTGACCAGATAAATGAGGAGCAGAAACGATTCCAGCGAGTGTCTGATGGTTTCTGAAAGTGGAACGCAATTTATCAATGACAGCCGCCCGAGTTCAGAAGTGTATTGCTTTGAGTAACTAATTCTCATTGGTTGGGAAGTTCGAAGCTTCGACATTGAGACCAGAAAAGCAATTGAGCAATCAAATGCAGCAGTTCCGTTCATACTGTGACGACATAAACAAATTTAAGTTTTGTGGGGATGAACCCAAGGTAAATCAAGGGTTAATGTAATATAGGTAAATGGAAAACAACAAAATAAACTTGACTAGGATAGGTGTCGCTTTATTTAAGCAAATAAAAAAAAAAAAAATGAAAATTAACTTTATCTTTAAGTAAACAACTCAGGGTAGATCTCTGTCACAGATTTATATGTTAGGTACGGTAGATTACAGAAATTAAGCAGGTACTCACTCCTTCCAACGGCCGTGGAGTATATTATAAATTTACTAACTAATGAAATGGAACGGAAAAGGAACGTAGTTCTGGGTTCTTCGGTTTTGGAGCAGTCGGTGATTTGCTTTTGAGCTCCGACCTGAAACGGTACGTGATGAGTGGGTATCTTGGTAGAAGCCACGCAGTTAGTGAATAACTAATATTCTTTTGGAAGAGACGGGAAATGCTGATGAGCTGTAGGTAAATACGTCAACGCTGGACGGCGGAAAAAGGAACAATAATCTCCGAAACGTGGTGCCGGGCCTGTTCTCCCAACTCGCCTGCAGGTAGCAGCACACGATGGATTCAACAATTTGTCTCCTAATTGATCGTCGAATTCTGGACCTATCAGTGTTTTTTCTTTCTTCTGAAGAATATATTTTACAACAAAAAAATTAACTGTCCCACTTCTTCATTGGAAAAATGGCTGGAAAAGAAATAAACGTAATTTTCCAGTACGCATTTACTGCTGTCTGGCGGAAGACTGGAACGGGTGGCGCCGAGAACCGCGAAATATGAAAGTTGCGGGACTACGAATTTTTATTTTACGCTACAATACATCCCAGGAATAACAGGAAATGAGTTGGAGATTTGACGTTGAAGTTGATCACTCAAATGAAAGGGACTTCACTCACGAAGTAGAAGGTATATTAATTCCTTATACGGGCTATCATATTTATTTATTGATCAAGGGTTCCAAATAGTAGCACGCCTCCCAGCGGTTGTAGGATTTGCAAAACGAATACATTCAAAAGGCGAATTGATTGATCAAGCCCCCGCGCTGGCACAGATGAAACACACCCATTGACATGGCCAGGCACGACAAAGACAGCTTATCCTGCCGTCCTATTTAAGGGCGAAGGCAATGCTTACACTCACCAGTCGAGAACTAAGAGTCCTAACTAGCTGCGTCATCGGGCATTGCCTACTTGATATAACCTCAACAAGATGAGCAAATCAGAGGCAGTTGTGCGGTGAGGAAGACGAAGCAGCAGAGCACATATTGTGTGAGTGCCGTGCCCTAGCGGCAGGCGCTTAAAACGTTTTTCTCAGGGGTTTACTTAACCCAAAAACATAGTGAAGTTTGCGGCAAAACACACACTCAGTGGGCAGCAGTGGCTGGTATGTACGACGTCTTTTAACTGGTAAGGGACATAAACAAAACCTAGGAAGACGTAAAGTTATGTTGCCAGCTGTTTTTTTCAGATTTCTAGGGCATGCGAGTTCGACAAACGATTATGCCCATGACATACATGTGTTTGTTCATATTGCAGTGTCCTGTGGTGATTACCGCTATATACCTCAAGTCCTCCATCTCCATAATCCGAAGGCTACATCTTATCTCGAGTGTAGATCCTGAGATAAAACTTTGAAGAGCCTCATTCCTGCAGCGTTCCAGATAGTCTGATGCATTCTCCTCGTGTATTCACTAACTGGCCTGTTGACTAGTGACAAGAATGTACCAGAGTAGGGATGTGCCTCTATAGACGAACCGAGTCTGGCCACAAGGTCCACCCTCCACTTCCAGTGATTCATTTAATGCCCAGGAATCCAACAAAAGTTCACTCTGTTGGAATGTGCTAAAGAGTTGAGCCGCCTCCTGCACTCCCTCACCATTTTTGACGGTGTGAAGTAGGGCTTTAGTGTCTTTCAAGTACCGTGAATATTAGTCATTATGTTTAGTTTGCTCAACCCTTTTTCATGCAAGTGCGGCCACTTATCCACAGCCCAAAGCCTGTACCCTCTATGTTTTAGATCGATGCGTGTACATGTTGACACCGTTAGAAGCCTTTCCTTCTGGTCGCACATTGCATTTCCTGTTGAACTAGCTACTATCATGCCAGGGCGTGGTTTCCAAGTTCTTGAATATAGCCAGGTGCCCCTTACTAGCCATAGCTATTCATAGCTTAGGCACGTGCCATAAATAAGTTGCGTAACTCGTCGTCAAAAAGTGGATACGGATATACAGCGTTATACAGTGTCATACGTCACTGCTCTTTCCGGCTTCTGCTCGTTTATGTTATTCTCGCAGTCATAACATCCAAAAGTTGTATGCTGAGTGCTGCTGCCCGCGCGTACACTCGCGTCTCGCTACGCCGGCTTCAGATTTCATCAGCCCTCTCTTTTATCCCGAAACACCCCCGAGGTTTTCCCGCCGATTGAATCCCACGGCCTGCACATGAATCACCGAAGGCTCTTCCGTCCACAAAGAAAGAAAAAAGAGGCAACGGTGATGCACAACCGACGAGTTGGAAGTATTTAGCTCAATGACACGTGACCTCTCGCTATTGTTCCTTTGGTTTACCGTCGTCATTTCATTCTGCGTTCAACTCGGTTCGACGTGGAAACATTCTACGCTGGAAAATGAAGGAAGCGGTACAGGAATCGCGCTTGTCCGCTTTGAATGATGAATAAATTGTTCAATATTGTACAATCTCGTTAGCGCATTTGGGCCCATTCCCCGAGGTATCACCAGCAGCGGTTGTATCTAAACTGGTGAATATTTTCCACAGAAGACACTGCGAGTTCCCGTCCGTCTACCAAACCATGCAAAGCAGCCATGAGCTCTGAAGGATTACTGGGCTAAGGGGCAGATGGCGTCTCCATGCCACGCAGTTGATCCGGAAAGAAATCCGAGACAAATACGCTTACGACGCTTTAACGGAATAGTAGTAGAGAGAGACCCTGAGGCCCCCAGATCTAACCTGAGCGTGATGGCGTGATGGGTGGCCTAGCCTGGCACGCACAGCCATTCTGTCAAAACCTAAGAGCCTCCAGATATTCAATCTCTCAAAAACCATCCTTGGGAGCAACTACGTCTAAAGGTAATGTGGTTTCCCAAGGTACTGCAACATCTCGATGACTCCTCTAGCCGGGACTCGCAAATGACGTTCATGCTGAAACCCTCTGGATTCATCTCCCACAACCGACTTCTCTAGGGCGAACTGCAAGCTCTGCTAGGGACCTGCGAGGAGGACGACACCACCCAACGCTAATGCGCCCACCTCACACCTGGGGCGAGGCCGGTTACCCAGCGCAGAATCAATCACAAAATTGAACAGCACATTAGACAGAGCCCCCCCCCCCCGCCAAACATCACTCCCTATTGCCAAGTCCGACCTGATGGGTCGTTACGCCCCCACGGTAGAGAGAGAACTCACATAAACCATGTGTTCATCGCCCATCCTGGAGCCTCACTTGTAGGCAATCAGCCAAGGCCTGTTGGCTTACATTGTCAAAATCCTTAGCAACGTCCATGGCGACCACGTGTAACTGCTTTTTAATTCCGCTACCCGAAGGAAGGGAAAGTATAGTAATCGGCCCAAAAAAAAAATTAGTAAAAATTAATTAGTAAAAAATTAAATCTTCAGCAGGTAATAAAAACGCCACCTGCGCCTCTTCCTCGGGCTCGCCAAGCTCGACCCCTCCCTCTTCGGACGATGAGCAACCTACTCGTCGTCCAAACAAACAAGGGCGGAAAGAACCGGGCAAACCGCGTTCATCTCCCCCTTCTCCCCCTAGTAGCCCGGGCAACCCGGCTACTACAAGCACACGACACAGCGTGGACCTAAACTGTCGGACATGGAGCAAATTTGCGCATACGTCCAAATCATCCACGGCCAGCTGGCACGGATGAGGCCAACGCGACAGGACCTATGCGGACCTCGTCACTAGTTGCCTCTTCGAAATTTCGAAGCTGGCTTTAAAGCTAATGCCCCCCCAACGACATCGCCCCCTGCCACTCCCTGCGGAAACTGTGGCGGCTGTCGTCGAGGAAGAGCTGCGTAGGAGCAGTGCCCAGCAGCCAGTGCCACCAGCCCCCAAACTCGAGGAGCAACAATGAGCCAGGAGTAGTACCCCAGGCCCCTCATATCACGGCAGTAGCCGCTACTGCGCCTTCCTCCCCCCGCTGGAGCTGAGGCGGAATGGCAGCCTGCCAGGGCCAGGAAGCGCAGAGGAAGCAGAAACAGGCCCCAACTAAGCAGGAAGTGCAGGCCGAGGGCAGCGCCTCGCCTACGCCTCCGCCCAAAAACAAGGGCAGAAATAAAAATAAAAACCAAAATAAAAAGCCTCCACCGCTTGCCAAACTCCCCTAAAACCCACGACAAAACGTGGTAGTGGTTAGGCGGACATGTGAGGAAGGAGAGGCTGGTCCCTCCAACCCTGACGCAATGGAAGCGCTTATGCGGGGGGGCCCTGCGACGGGCCGCCAAGCTCCTAAGTGTCCGAGTGCTGGACATCCGCACACCGCAGTAGGAGGTGGCGCCGTCATTGTGACGGAAACGCCAGAAATGGCCAAGGCGCTCACGAGCCACATTTCCACAAAAAAGGAGTTGAAGCTCCAAGCGTCAGCCCCCCTGGGTCGTTTCCCACGCCTGCTACTGTGCGACGTGCGGACCGACCTTCAAAAAGAGGACTTGGCCCAACAAGTTGTTGAGCACAACCCTGCGTTAGGCTTGCAGCCGCAGGATGTCAGGCCTCTCTTCACCAAAAAGCGTGGCAGAAGAAGGATTGGGTGATTGAGGTATCACCCAGCCTGTAAAAAAAACTAGAGGGGGAAAGGCACCTCCAAATAGCCTGGCAGCGGTGCGCCATACGAAACTACCAAGCCCCCACTCAGTGCTACAAATGCCAGCGCTATGGCCACCTGGCAGTGGCCTGTACAAGACTTGTTGTGTGGGCCTTGCCACATCTGAGTAAGGAATGCAAGCGTGATGCTCCCCTCAAGTGTGCCAATTGCGTCGAACGCAAAATCCAACAGGTCGCACACTCTACACGAGACGCACGCTGTTCCATTCGTCAGCGAGCGATTGCCCTCCAGGAGTCACGAGTGGATTATGAATAGGTCAAAAACAGTTCGAATCCTTCAGCACAACACTAATAAGAGTTGCCCAGTTATGGCTGAGTTGCTGCAAAATGCACTCAAGAAACGCTGCAGTGTCCTCGCCATACAGGAACCGTACATAGGATCCAAAACTCTTGGTCTGGGATCGCAGGCACGAGTGGTGGCTGGAGCAAGAACGGGAGCCAGGGCAGCAGTAGCCTGCATCGACCCGTCCATTGACATGCTCGCACTCACTCACCTGAACAGCCAGCACTTGGCCGCTGTGCTCATCCGAGCCGGTGGCTTTGAGCTGGTTGTAATATCATTTTACAGGCAATTTGGCGCACCAGTTGCCAACAGCCTTGAACCACTCGAGCGGGCTCTAGCAGGCCTATCAGGACGGCCCTGCGTAGTCTGTGCTGATGCAAACGCCAGATCACCATTGTGGGGATCCCCAGCCTTGGATGGGGCGGGCGAGGCGTATATAGAGCTGCTCACCAGGTACAACTTGGTTGTTGCCAACGACCCCATGACTGAGGCGACCTATGATGGTCCGGGAGGAAGGTCGTGTATAGACGTCACAGCCGTGTCCCACACTCTGCTACTCAAATTGCAGGGTTGGCGAGTCGTACCAGGTGCAACGCAGAGCGATCACATGGTTATTGACTTTGCCATTACGGATGACAACATCCTCTGCAAAGACACGCGTGAAAAGCGATTCCGCACAAAAAATGCTGACTGGCCGCAATTCTTTAGGGTACTGGAAGGTGAACTTCGCCGCAGACACCGACCTAATAGTGCAAGCATCCACACCTGAAGAGGTGGACAGCAAAGTGGACACATTTACCACAGCACTGCACTCTGCTGGGCTCTCTGTACTGGCCAACAGAAGCACAGGGCGATCAAAGTCCCATGGTGGACTGAGGAACTTAATCCCCTCAAGCAAAGTGCAAATAGAGCCAGAAGGATGTACCAAAACACTCGTGACCCTGATGCCAGAGCAACACTCGAACTGCCTTCATCCAAGAGAAGAAGGCCTTCCACCGCTGCCATCAAACGAGCCAAAACGACAAGGCTGGCGAAACTTTGTGGAAGCGGGAGAGCTCTGAGAACCCCTGGGGCAGACACTACAAGTCCTCCATAGGAAAAGCAAATGTAGAGCAGGTCTTAGCTGCGATGCAAAATGAGTCAGGCTGGGCCTGCAGCATCGAACGTTCACTGGACCCTCCTGAGAAGGCGTCCCCAGATGACCAAGTAGCTCGAGACACTGAAGCCCAGAGGGCAGCAAGGGAGCTGATCATGGACCCTCCGATCGAGCCCGACATCCCACTGTGGACAACAGGCGACCTCGGCAGGGCTATTGCGACCTTAAAGCCCAAACAAATCTCCTGGGCCAGATAAAATAGAAAGCAATATGCTAAGGAAGGCTGAGCGAACGATCTCCAGCGGCCTCCCAATTTATATAATGACTGTCTGCAGGTCGGACAGTTCCCCACTCAGTGGAAGACTCGGCGTGTTGTCACTCTTCCAAAAGGAGGCGGCATCGCAATCAGTCAGACCCGCTGATCATGGAGACCACTCAGCCTTCTTTCCATATTAGGCAAAACACTAGAAATCTTGATGTTGCAGTCCCTCGAAGGAGTCTTTGGCGCAAACCTCACAGGCAGGCAATACGGGTGTACCAAAGGAAGGTCGCAGGGATGTCATTGTCGAGGATTCGGCGTGTTTCCTGCTGGCACCGGCTAAGCATGTCGTAGCAGTTCTGATTGACATCAGAGGAGCGTTTGACAACCTTTGGTGGCCAGCGCTCCTCCAATGAGCTCAAAGGTAGGGAATCCGCAACCTGTACTCGCTCGTCGGAAGCTACCTGACAGACAGAACTGCTACGATCGAAAGTAGGCATGTCTCCGTCCGGAGAAAGATTCAGAAGGGGTGCCCACAGGGCTCGGTCCTAGGACCAGCACTCTGGAATGCCTTCTTCGAAGGTCTTCTCAGGAAACTCATGGAGACTGACTGCGAGCCGCATGCCTATGTGGATGACTTGACTGTGCTGATCTTTGCAGAGTCAGTCCGCCAAATTGAAGAAAAACCCACCACGTGCCCGCACTGTCAACCAATGGTGCGAGCACGTCAAGATGCAGGTGGCTGAGGAAAAAACCCAGCTAATCCTCTTGAAGGGGAAAGTGGATCCACCCACAATACGCTTTGGCGGCCACAGGCTCCTTCTTGAAAAGCACGTCAAGTATTTAGGAGTGAATATAGGTGAGAGGTGGGGTTTCAACCAACCCCTCCAGTCCCTTAAAGGCACTACCATTGCAAGGTTTGCCTCACTGCGTGCCATTACTAAGGCCACTTGGGGTGTGTGTTACCACGACACCATCCTCATGTATAAGGCCATCTATTTAAGTGTGATTGGCTACTGCCCCGTTGTCTGGGGTAGCAAACTAACAGTCAATCAAAAGAGAGTATTGGCCCAATCCCAGAGAGCCGCGCTCCTGTGGATCACCAAGGCCTACAAGACTGTATCAACGGAAGCACTCCAGGTGATCACTGGTCAGTTACCAGTTGATTTGGCTGTTGAGTGCATGATTGACAAGTGGAGAGTGAAACGGGAGCTTCCCCCGCTTTGGGCTGAACTCCGTGCGGATCTCACCACAGAACAGAAACTTGCCGCCATCGATGAATGGGCTCTAGAGAAATGGCAAGCGAGATGGGAATCCTCGTCAAAGGGACGTGATACGTATGAGTTCTTCCCCAACATCCGTGAACGTCTTTCTAGAAAATGGGTTGAGCCAGACCACTGGGCGAGCCAGTTCCTCACGGGACATGGTGACTTCAATGTGGCTCCACTTCTTTTCTCTGAAAGACTCTCCATTATGCACGTCTTGTGCCTCCAGTGCGGAGGAAACAAGAAACCATGTGCTGCTCCACTGTAGTTTCTACAACAGTGAGCGGCGGTTGTTGAGAGGGCAAACGAACTTAGCAGCTTTGACTGCTACAAAGGAAGCCTATAACCATTTTGCAAAGTTCGCAAAGAAGGTAATGGCTAAGAACCGTGGTTATAGTGGATCAGTCCTTTGAAACTTGCCACCCAAGTAAACAGTAAGATCAGGTAGGGAACCAGATTAAGAACTACTGCCCAGATGGTACGGGATTCCTCAGGTCACCTCGGCAGCGGTAACACACGGGCAACAGCTCTCTACGGTGAGACTGGCTAACGACCACATACCTGCCGTACCTCCACAGGTCTGAGTTCGGTGGATGCTGCAGGGGCCGGCCTCTTGCATATTAGCGAAACCGCAACTTCTATGACTGATATAACCCTCGTCGAGGGTTGAGGTACAGTCATGAAATAAAGAAACAGATCTGTCTGTAGTTCGATTTGCGGGAGAACGGCTCATCCGATTGGGCTGGTTCTTTTATCATTTTGTTCGTTATTTTTTGTAGACACCAAAATGAGGTTATGGACGATTTTGACTGATGGGAAGGGGGTTGGGGGACGAAAATGTACCAAAAAGTAGGGTTTTTCGCATTTTTCTCGAAAACGGCTCTAACGATTTTGATTAAACTTTCAACTTATTCTCTACTGATCAATCCCTAACTTTTCTTCTCCATACATATCTCCATGAAAATACGGTGAACGGAGATATAGGCCCATGAAGCAAAAATAGGTTTTTTACGCTTTTTGGCGAAACGGCTCCAACGATTATCACTAAACTTAAGAGATGTTTTTAAATAGTTAATACCTACATATTGTTCTCAATAAATGTTCCTCTGACAGTCCATTGAACAGAGATAAAAATCAAAATGTGTCGAAAATAACATTTTTTCGAACATTTCCGTAAATTCCGGGGTAACTTATTCACCAGATGTCATAAATTCTAATGTAGTATCTTTTCGTCACCCATACCCACATTTCGTTCTCCATAATCATTTCTGTATATCTATGTTGAACGGAGATATAAACCAAGTTAACTCAGAAAAGGAGATTTGTCGAATATAATAATTTATCGGTATTCCAATTTTCTCAAAAACGGCTCCAACGATTTCGATCAAACTCAGGGAGTACTCTCAGATAACTAGTCCCTACATTTTGTTCTCCATAAATGTTCCTGTAAAAATGCGTTGAACAAAGATATAGCGCCCGCACATGTAGCTGGCGTTCGAAATTACGGGGGTGGCGGAAAGTTGTGTGTTGCTACGCACCAGATATTTTTCCTCCAGACCAGGAACAGCACCGTCTGCCGAATCGTGCGACTCTCGGCAGTACCATCCATTGCCCAGAATGCCGACTGGAGGACACCAGAGAACACCCCCCTGCCTGGATGCCAGTATTTGTTTGAAGTGCTAGAAGTCCACAGACGACACTGAAATTGGCCTGTAGCTCCCCAAACCCATTACTACTTTTCACACACTCACATCGAGCGCACAAATTATATTTATGAATTCAGTAGGCAATACGTAAAGATCTGAAGAAAATTCCATTTTTTTGTTCAACACGATTGCAATGCGACCCAAGAGGCAAGAAAAATGAAAATGCCGTAATTGTGCACTAAGAAGGGAAGGTGTTCCACTTGGGACCTTTGCGTTACAAATTGCCTTCGAACATTTTGTAACTATTTGTGTAAACTCTTCTTTTCGGCATTTTTTTTCTCTCTTTTCAAGTCATCAATTGTGAATTCCAAAACAGCTGACGCATATTTCACAAACCAAAATGAGTTACGAGGCTTGGGCGACCTCCGCTTTTTTCCACGTAATGAAGGCATTTTTCCCCGAGAATATTCCATAACGTAATCCCTTCTTCCCCCCACCCGCCCACGTCTCTCTCCCCCTTAAAGAGAAATTTCAATGTTTGTCGTTGTCTGCGGATGAAAGTTTTAGGT
The DNA here is from genome assembly GCA_020466155.1 of Pachypeltis micranthus. NCBI lineage: Eukaryota > Metazoa > Arthropoda > Insecta > Hemiptera > Miridae > Pachypeltis > Pachypeltis micranthus. The sequence continues at coordinate 27,365,527 of CM035774.1, read as the reverse complement.
CAAACGTAGGCGATCCTTTCTTCTGCTCCCTTAGGCTTCAGCATATTTACGATCTCCGTTGACCTGGATGAAAGCGCCGCTCGCCCAACCAAGCAGAATGAAATTCTTTATCGTATGCCTGGTAGGCACATTCGGATGTTATATTACCCTTCTTCCGATCGAGCCCAACAGATCAGCTCTAGTGAAGGGTGACTCCATTATATGACCGCAGTCGCAAAATGCGTATCGAACAACGTGTTTTTTCTCGTGTTTATTTTTTTCTCGGATATTCTTTTCAAACGGGACCTTTTTCCTATCGGGCGAAATAAGCTCTGCAGTCAAAGCGCAAAGGGCCGATACTCGGAACGTAGCCCATAAAACGTTAACTCTTGTCTTCCCGTTGCCTTTATGAGGAAGAGCCGCTCAGTTGAAGATATCCCCGACCCGAGATATCAAATGGCTATTGACCGCGCGTTGATTTGGTAGGACGCAGCGAGTGGTGATCCACTGTATGAAACAGTACGTGAACTTTCACCTAACTTTTCCCTGAATCGATTATTAACTATTTTTCGAAAGGTTGGTTGAACAAAATTGGTGCTTTCCCCAAGAGAAACGTTACAAAAATATCTAGAAATAACAATTTCTACAATTGCCAAAGCCCACTGAGCCCGAAAAACAGTATTCCGGAAAATGGTCTGTATGTGTCTGCCCCTGAGCCCAGGAAGCCTTCAAAGTTCGCGGCTGCTCTGCATGGTTGGGTTGACGGATGGGAACTCAGGCAGTGCGTGCAGTTAGTAAGACCATCTGGGGTGTGTGCTACCACGGCACTATCCTTATGAGCAAAGCCATCTATCTAGGAGTGATCGGCTAGTGGCTCGTTGTCTGGGGTAGGAAACTCACAGTCAATCAGAAGAGAATACTGATCCAATCCCAGGTGACCACTGGTTAGTTACTGGTTGACTTGGTCGGTGAGTGAATGGTTGACGAGTGGGGAGTGCAACGGGAACTTCCTGAACTTCGAGCAGATCTCACCACAGAACGAAATCTTGCGACCATCGATGAATGGGCGTTAGAGAACTGGTTAGCGAGGTGGGAGTCCTTATCTAAGGTACGTGAGACGTATGAGTTCTTTCACAACGTCCCTGAACGTCTTGGGAGAAACTGGGTTGAGCCAGACCATTGGACGAGTCAGTTCCTTACGAAGACATAGCGACTTTAATATGCGACTCCACTACATTTCTATCAAAGACTCTCCATCACGCACATCTTGCACCTTCAGTGTGGAGGAAACAAGAAACCACGTGCAGCATCATTGTAGTTGTTAGCATTGACTGCTACAAAGCAAGCCTGAACCAATTCGCCGAGTTCGCGAAGAAGCTGATGGCAAAAAACCTGGTCACAGTTAATCATTCACTTTGAAACTCGCCACCCAAGTAAATAGTTAGATGAGGTGGGAAACCAGATTAACAACTCCTCAGGTGGTCACCACCGGGCAGTAACACACGGGCAACAGCTGTCCATCGGCAGAATGACAAACGATCAAACAACTGCCCTACCTCCGCAGGTCAACGTTTGGTGGAAGCTCTATGACAGTAGACTGATATAACTCACTTCAAGAATTCAGGAACAGTCATTTGATTAAAACAGACCCGTTCCATAACCAGTTTGAGATGATGAATGATGGTGATGCGGGTGTGTCCATGTACTCCTGGGGCCAGTGTCAAACGTCACGACCTGGTCTGAAGAAGGTCGCTGGTGCGTTGCCATTTGAGGGCTGGAAAGTAGACAGAGAGCGGCACTACCGGTACTAAAGCCGGACATCGTCGCTTTTGCCTTCCGCGGGAAGTCAAGAGGCACAAATGTGACAGAACGGATCTTTGTGCGGCGGTGCCGGAAACAGAAGAAGTAGAGGCAGGTAACATCAGGATTTCAGCATTGCAGGGTTTAGTCATGATTTGCCCTAAAGTATTTGCCGACAGTCGCAACTTAAGCAATTGCTGGAGCCCTAACCAGCAACCCTCACACCAGCTTCAAACTCATATTCTTTTCATCTATTGACGATGAGTTTTAGAACCAATGAATTCTGACAAGCCTGCTTGGCACCAACAACTAATGCTTTCAATTCATCGTGTATTCTATTACTCTCGATTTTTCACCACAGATGAAAATGTCATAGTACGGTAGCGTCGTGCATGTGATATTTTGATCTCTACGATAATCAACTAGTTTTAATCTGATTTCTGATATCTAGGGTCTCGTATTGATCTGTTGAACTGATTCCTTTCAGCAGCTTCTCGAACTTTTCTTCAATGGTATTGTTTGCACTCAGGAGCCTTGGAAACGTGAAGAAACTCAAAGCGAGTGTCACCCAATGACATAACTATTCTTCTTACTTTCCGGGGCTGCGGAAAGTTAAAAGCGAAGAACTACCGCAACCAGGAGCCACAGCTTACTACGACCATCATATTCCGAGTGTAGTAACGTGCACTAAAGTAGCGGCCCAACAATAAAACAGCAATCTCAAATATCGAACGAGGGGCAATAAACAATTAGGTCACCTTGTTCCCTCGAGAGATAAAATCGACCTCTCTCCAGACCGGACCGCAGTCGCGAACCCATCAGACCTCGGCCCGTTCTCAATTTCGCTCACTTGACTCGCATTGCCGTTAACAGTCTCCAGACCTCTTTTCCGCTCTTTATCTTTCTTAGATGAGAAAAGGGGGCGCGGAGTGAGGGTGATGAATGGGGTTTCATAAAAGCGAAATACCTCCGACCCAGGGCTGGCGCCTTCGCGAAAAACCCCTTCCTATCGCTCTTTCACGTCAAAAACCATGAAGGAAAGGAAGGAAAGAAAGAGGTAAGATGGAAGCTTGGAGCACTTACATCCAAGTCAGGAGAACAATTCTTTCTACGTTCGTCGGAGGGGAGAGGTCCCTTTATCCCGCACACCTCTGTACCAGCATTCGGCCCTGCATTTATCATCATCAGCGTCGAGAGAAATGCTTTTCATTTCGAGTTCCTCTTTAACTCGCCCATCAGCGGTCGTCAACATGAAATTCCGAGAAACATTGTCGGGAGGGCTTTTCAAAGAGACGTTATTTGCAGAAATTATTAAAAGCTACAGTTCTGCGGCGGATCATTTTGACTTTCAAAAGCACAGTTTGACAAGTTTTCAGAATCCAGAGAAATTCTATTTGATGTCTGGAGCTAAACGAGTCGTATTGCACTTTACTTCGTTTATTAGCAATTCTGACAAATTTAATATCCACTTTTTCAGGAAGTCCCTCTGATGCTCAGCCTTTTTGGCAAAGCCTTCGTCTGTATGCGAAGCACGTTTATGAAATGAATAACGGCACTAACACTAAAAAACAGAAACAAAACCAATTGTAATAAAAAGGTTACGGCAACTTTCTTCAGCAATTTCAATTACTGCATCAACTACCCAAATCTTTTCATTTTGTAGAAAACATAATTCAACGTTGTACTTGGAAACTGGAAGCGCTTGATGTTATGGATTTTATTGAGTTACTCATATTTATTGGTCGTTTATGAGTTATCGGTAGGTACATGGTTCATGAGGCGTCAAGACGATTTTTGTTGGAATTTTTATTTTTATTTTTTGTTAATTGTTTGATTTTATTGTTATGGAGTTTGGTTTTTATTGTTTTATTGTTATCGGATGCAACCACTTGTGTGATAAGGGGAGTAGTTTGAACTTATTGAACTTCACCTTGTTTTGGTTTATTATTCATTCTGAATAATAACCCTATGTTTTCGTCACGAAAATTTTTTTACAACCCCCCCCCCCCTCAAAATTTGATACTTTACGTTTCAAGATATTGCAAATCTGCAATGTCTGTACGCCGTCCTGGCCGTTTTGTGCCTTTAACGTGGTCTAAAAACTTCGTTCTTTCGCACAAAAATCCCATTTGGTATCTAGTTGTGCCCGCCATCTCGGCAATCCGATTGGATAAAGCCCATGGCTGTTATGGACAAAAATGGTTTAAAAAATTAACGAAACGCAGTATAATCGCAAATAAGCCGGTATTTTTACATCCTGGGTCAAATGGATTGAGTATCAGACGTGTAAAACTGCGTATATGGAAATTACAATAATTATTAGAGTCTACTAATTGAAAGAACTCGCGGGAACTACAGCGGAAGTCAACGTTTCGTCGTTAGTACTCCCTCCCTCCCTCCTGTCTAATCAAAACCACCCAACTGCTCGCCTCGCAACGCCCTCTCGCCTCTCAACGTCGTGTCAATTGTCCCCGTCCCAATTTCCCCGACTCTTTTTGCCCGACGGGGTAGAGGAAGGTTAGAGCCACTTCCTCCGCACACCAATGTAGGGGAACATAAATGCCTACAGACGTTTACGGGCGCCTGGCGCCAGGGGAATATTTAGTTTCTGTAGTTCCATTGTAGTCAGGTCATGTTTTGTATGGTTAACTAGTGTACCGCCTGACTCCCTTAGAAGGCCCCGGTGGATCGTGGTCTAGTGGTCAAGACACTCGATTCATAATTCTCGACGAAGATCGAGGATTGTGGATCGAGCTCCGGCGCGATTGCCGTAATTTTTGCCTGAGTCAGCGGATTCCCCAAAACGTCTCCAAACCCCCCTCGTAACACTAGTATTTTCCGATGCTGAATCGAACGGAATGGGTCTCGGAGCAGTAATACTAGGTCAAGCTGTTCATGAGAATAATATACCATTGTCTAATAATTTGCAGGGTTTTTTCACTAGTGACGTATGAACGGGATTTATAAAAAACACTGCGCTAAAATCGTGCTGGTGATCGAAGGTGCGTTGCAACAAAAATAAGTAATTTAAATATCGGGCAAGTGAAACTAAAATATATTCCAATAACTTATAAAAGAAAAATAATCAAACTTGGGGAACGTTAACAAATGAAACTTCTTCTGCCTGTTTCTGAGAGCGATCGTAGACATCATCGACGTCGGAGGAGACAGGAGCGATCAGTCCGGCTAGCAGCGCGCGAATGACGCTCCGGGCAAAAGAATTGGCGGGCTAGCCCGTCATTGCGGTGTCAGATGAGCCCAGTCGGTACCGAGCGCGCTTCTCCCCGTTATGGTTGTGAGTCCCGTCACATCACCCCTCCTCCAGGAAAGGGTTGGAGCTCGGAGAACCGGTATGGAGAGTGTCGCTGAGTATTCCAGAGTCCAGGATGCAGGACGAAGTCCCAGCCGTCCGGGTACTCGTCTAGGTGACGTGTGTGTTCTGAGCTTGGCGAGCAAATGTGCGTATGGTTGGCCTCACGAAAGTGGGTCCCTATGTCAGAAGTCATTTTCAGTGGAATAATTTCATGGATTAGGGCGTTGAGCAATGTATTTTTTTAGCTGACTTACATGGGCCAGCTTATTGTCATCCAGATTCGTCGGCTGTTGGTGTTTCCTGACGTCCGGAAACAACATTATTTTCGTCCCAATGCAGGTGCAGTGGGGTGAGCAGTTCCCGTCCTAGAAATATTTTGGCCGGTGTGTAACCGGTTCTGGAGGCGATAGCAGAATTCAATGCTGCTTGTATGAACGGTAAATCCAAGGACCACACACATTCTTAGTCTGGCGCTCCGCAATATTTGGATTTGGGTAATGCCTGATGAAACGTTGGTGTTGGACGCCATGTAGAGAAAGGAAATATGTAAATCGCTTGCTTGTGAAGGTTGTATCATTATCAGAGGCCACAGTAGACCAAAGTCCGAAGATATTGAAAATTCGTGTTTTAATGCACTCGATTACTGTGTCCGCGGTTGCCGGAGCCCTTTTGCTCCTGGCTGATCCAGTTTTGCCCTATGGCAAGTGAGGCAGGTTTGGACCGCTTCGTGCACATGCTTGTCAACGCCGGGCCAATAGTACACACTACTACTTTAGCCGCCGTTCTGACTGCCCCTTGATGAGATCCGTACAAAGATGTGTGGATGTATTCAAAAATGAATTGTTTCATGTGCGCGGGGATCGCTAGCCTGTAGCTTCCTGCCGAAGCTGCAGCCTCTGCACCCTGAAGGTTCTGTCTACAAAGTTTAATGAAAATCATCGAAGAACTTTTTGAGAAAAAAAATATTTGGTGATAACTACACTGATTTTTGAACCAATTTCGCTCAAACTCACATCTTGAAGATTGTGGTTTTCGGACTAAAGTTCGAATTTGAACCGTTGTAATGTAACAGTTCTCTCTTAAGTGCGCACACATTTCATTTTACGTGCTTTGATTCCCTTGATCCGTGATCAGAAAAACCTCGAAAAGACATTTTTTTTCAGCGGAAAGTCAACATTAGTAAAGCATTAATTGAGCGCGATTAATATAACCCTTCAGATCTAAATCCGCGCTCCTTCAATAAACAACCTAGACGCTATGTAATTCGGTTAAAAAAAAGCACGGAATGCCAACTATACCACTCCAAGCAGTGATGCTGCGTCATTTTCATCTTTGGCTCCTTTCAAATTTGCTGAGTGAATATCAGATTGGAATTAGTTAGCAGTGAGACGAAAATCGCACTAATGGACGTAGAGCTGAGTGAAGTAAATTGCGCCTCGCTTCAATTATTCATTTTTCGTCGTATAATCATTTAGCAGCTTCAAATTTCACGTAGTTATAAAATTTATCGATTTTTGGACAATGTTATCAGTTACCGGCATTAACTATACCGCCGTGAAAAAGGCCGTAAACGGGATTTCATGGTTTGAAGTTATTGAACGAATTAGGAGAATGGGGAACTTCGGGGGGTTTTATGGATTATATTTACAAGGTTACCGCAAACACCGGAGAAGTACCTCGGTACTAAGTTGGTCGGAAAGGGACTGGGAACTTGACGAGATTATAACAAATTTCTCGAAAAGAAAACACTGGAGGGAAAAAACGACAAAGTAAAGTGGAAGTTGGTAATAGAGACGGGGAGAGATGAGAAAGAAAGGTGTGCTCAGAGAAGATTAACTTCCACGCTCCCTCCAGCTCCTTCCATTTCCCAACAATTTAAGAAAGAGCGACAATGGACAGAAGCACTTCGGATTGCTTGACTTTTATAACGAAATCAACGAAAGAATCATATCCGTTTGTCTGGAGTGATGAGAATGAAATGGGGTTTACGCTCCCCACTATTTCCAACTCTCTTCTTTTCATTCCATCCATTTTTCGACTGAAGAGGACAAAAAGATTCAATTATATATCGCGCACTAATTGGCTAATAAATTGGGGGTTTTGTCGGTGAGGTGAAGGGGAAGCACAAAAACGAGAGTTCCTCCTTGTAATCCCGACTGAGTTAGAATATTGAAGTAGCTGAAGAAGTCCCTTGAGGTCAGAAGGACTTTCAGAGGACATTAGTGCCAGGTCGATCTTTACGTTCTCACCACCAATTTTCTTTTTGCGGGATTAAGTATTTTAGAGAGCAAGCGGAAGTGATCAATATCGCAGGTTATAACAACTTCAGACGATTCAAATATTTACTACACAGAGAATGTTTTTATTTTTGAGCTAATGTCTACGGCGTGAGAAAATGTCGTGCGTGTAATGTTCAATGGTACAATTGCCACACACAAGGAGTTTTGGAAGTTGGACGATATTCCACCAGATGGAGCTGCCCGACCACCGGTCGCATGATTGGAGTGGAATGCTATTTTTGAAGTTCGGAAGATATCATACTAAGTGGAGCCAACCAACACTTGATGAGGGGGGTGGGGGGGCAGACTAGGGTAGCTGATTTTCGAGTTTGCACAATATCCCGCTGGATGAAGTCAACCAACCACTTGTCCCATATTTGGGAGGTGGCACGCTGCATACGCATTCGATGCAGCCACACGCACGATGACCTTTTTACAAACTGAAGTGGTACGCAAGAGGGTTGTTATTTTTTGGAGGTTGGACTATTTCTCATTTGACGGAGTCAACCTGATGGGAGAAATGACGCGGAATTCGCTCCTTGAGCAGGGGTCTGAGGGGCTAGTGGCCTGCTGCCTTGGAGAAGGGGAAGGAGTGCATGGTTCTTAAGCGGACGCTTGGCCCCTCACGCTTGGCCTCGTTCACCTAGGCTTGTGCAATGGAGTGCTGGCACCCATGAGGAGAGGAACTCCCGTGCTGCATTCTTTGGGAGATTGTGGCACTGATATTTGCATCCTCATGCAGGCCGCAGTCAAGGAGAACGTTTGCAGGGTCTTCTGCTACCCCTACCCCACAGGGGCACTCATTAAATGCGCGCCTTCTGAAGAATTCAAGGCGCCCGTTGAATGTCCCATGTCTCAAGAGGAGTAGCGTTGCCGCAAAGGTGGGCAGCCACCAGCTCATCCACAGGAGGTTCGTGATGCATAGCAGGTGGTGGGTGGTAGTTTCGCTGTCGCACCTTGCCTGCCATTGGTAGAGCAGCCAACTCCTGACAATGGCAATCTGGCGCTCCGCGGAGTCCTTGCGAAGCATTTCCGAGACGAGGTTCACCAGAGCCCATCGATTCTGAGCCGGTGGCGGATGCAGTCCAGGCCCGGGGTGGAGTGCCTGCGATCCACCAGGATGCTGCCTTGTTCCACACTATGGGCAGGAATACCGCCATGTAGTAGAGCCGCCTGGTGCGTGGTGACGCCCCCCACAAAGAGCTAGTTAGGACTCTGACGTAAGCAGTTAGGGCTGACTGACGCCTTGCCCTCTTAGCAAGGTGTTGTGTAGGCCTTCCCCTCGAACGAAATGCCAGTCGTCAGGGCTACGCTGGTGCCAGGAGCTGCGTGTATGATGGAGCCAGCAAACCCCCCTATCTTATACCTGGAAGGTAGAATGCTTCACGAAGGTTATACTTGTAGAGGTTAGGCAATATTGCCAACCAGCCCCTTGTCACATGACAGGAATGTGGCTTGCTGCACACGAGGGTTGCTATTTTTGGAGGTTGAACTATATAACACCAATATTCCCCTGGTCACCCCATTTCAAGGTAGAATTTCCATTCCCCCAAATCCTATTTGATTACACAAGCCTAAAACTGACGAGCAGTTTCATAACGAAAGGTAATTCTTAAGGTTTTTTATCGGGCCAAATTCAAACATGATAACTTTTTTTCGTCTGAACTCTTTTTCAGCTCTCAGTTTTTTCTCCGTTTGTGTAGAGTACATTACAAAAATTTCGTTCAACCCACGTGATACTGTTGGCAATTTTTTATTTCCCAGTGTATTACCTCATAGTGATACGACTGATGAATTGTATGGTAAGCTACAGCTTCATCAAAATGTGGGTGGCAGTGAATATTACTATTTTTGTATTATTTGTCGAAGGATGTTTTCTATGCGCCTCCTTCAATTGCACTCCCATGCATATACACTAGCGCGCGTGCATCTACCATTGTAATTTCTTCAGCAACAAATTGAATCGCTACAATAGACGAATTACCGTATTATGAACAGCTTCGCGAAAATTTCCGGTACTTAGTTTCGCTTCGTTGGAGCAGTAGCCTGCGAGCCCATTCTCAATTCTCACGGCCATGAACGACGAGAGACCGTCTATCCAAAGCTGACTCGTTCTGAAGTCACACCGTTCTTTTTCTCGTGCGCTTCATTTTTAAACGTCACTAATGCAAATGGTACGAACGATGTTTCTACTCGTGAGGTTAGCTTTTAATCCGAAATATTTATTATTGGTTCTTATTTCAAGGCATCGCATAATATTCTTCAACCCCTTGTTCAGTACGTTCCTCCCTAAATGCGTATAAATGACAAAATGTGGTCACTAGTCAGATGAAAATATTTGGTGAGTTTGAATAAAATCGTTAGCATTTTTAAAGAAAACGTGCAAAATAAACTCCACTTTGAATTCTGACTTCTTTCCCCATCCAGAGAATAGTTAGAAAAATAATGGCAATAACAATACTCGCTTAAAAGAATAAATGCAGACGTCATTTTGCGTAAAAATCAAAAATGTTCTAAAACTCAATTTTTAGTCATTTTCAAGTGTAACGATAAATGTGTATGATGCATCTAGGCTCTTTATCCGAAAGTTGTCCCTCTCCAGATTTGGGAACCATCGGTATGAGAATAATTACTAAGTGAATGTAACGTTTACTAATTGATGTGATGACCTTGGCGGTTGATAATTAAAGCGTTTGAAATAACCCCCCAGGTAACACGCAACGAATAGTCTTTTGTAAAAGACAGTTGACCAAAACATAACTTGGCTGGTCGACGGTACCGCCAAACACGAGGCGGCGCAAACTTCCCCACTCCTTCCAGGTGCTAACCTGAAGAGAAGGACGACGCGCCTAAGTGTTTTAGATTGAGGAAGTTGGTCTTGCTTGACTCGTTGGTCCGGAACCGATTTTGACCCAAACAGGTTTTGAAAATTCTTTTATTTACTATAAAAATGAATTTCAAACATTTCCAACTAGTTACCATTTTCCTACAATTTTCTGTTGTCGAACGTGATTGGCGACTCAGAACAGCGCCCCAGTACTCTTCGTTGAGTTTCGTCCAGATGTTTATTTAAGGCCCACTGCTGATTCGGATAAACCCGACGGCGCTCGATCTGTGTTCAGATTTGTAAAACGACTGCAGCTCGTTTTTTACTCTATTTTTATACATTATTTATCGAAGGTGCAAAAATGACGAAAGGAAGGCCATTTTCAACCATTAAGGAGGAAAGTGGGAGCAGGACACCAAACTCGAAACTGCCCGTGGAATTATATTCGTGCCTCCAATAAAACAATTAAATACACGACTTTCCTCCGCTTTAAGTTGTTAATTCGAAAAGGAAATTCACAATGAGAATATCAGGTATGCCGCCGCACGCAACATTCCTTAGCTCTACTTAAATTCACTGGTTTTTCTTGTCTTTTGCTATTAGTTTGATGTATTTTTCGCTTCATTCATTTGGACTATTTAAAACACCACCTGACGGTGGCCGAAAGCGGTATAACTTACGGGACCTTTCTAAGGAGCAGGTGCTTGGAACTAACAGCCCAAATCAGGTCCCTGTCAGGGTTGACCTGGGGTGCTTTGGCCTATGCCCGGTACCATTATTATCGAGCTGTTTTTATCCCTGTGGTGCGGTACGCCGCGGTGACGTGGTGGGTGGCCCCCACGCACTGTGACTGGCAACCTGCACTGACACTCCAACGAGACGCTCTCTTGGCCATCCTGCCGGCTGCAGTAAGCACATGGAGTACCACGGACTGTACCAAGCCTTCCTCCCTTCGATCCAGTGCGAAGAGACCATCGAGCAGAGACTGGCTCTCACCCAGGATGCGCTCATCAATAGGTGGCAGGCATGGTGGGATGAGGTTCCACAGCGCGGCACCTCCATGGCATCTTCCCCTCCATTGAGGGGAAGCGAAGGATGAACTGGTGGCAGCCGTCCTTCCCGGAGGTGTAGTTGCTCTCAGGCCACGGTGCCTTCAATGAGCGGCTGCACTTCTTTGAGCACCGCCACTTCAGCTACTGCCCCTGTGGGGAGGCCGTGGAGAGCACAGCGCATGCGCTCTTTGCCTGCCGCTTGTACAATGATACCAGGGAGCGTGCTCAACTCCCTGCGGCGGGAGGGGTCTCGCAGCTCCTCTGCAGTAAGGCGGAGGTTTGCGTGTTTCGCATTTTAACCCAGGCATGGGCGAACCAGCGGAAGGACCTTGAGTCATGGTACCCCCCCCCCCAGTTCGAGGTCGAGAAATAGGGAGACAACTCCTCGCTCACACCACGCTGCACCTCCGCCATGCCTAACCATCACCACCCTGGCATTGAGGGGCATGCTCCCTGCGAACCAACGAGCCGGTAGGCCAAGCCAGGCCTCCTTACTCCATTGGGTATAACTTACAGTTCCAGAATTTACTGTGCTGCTCGTGCCCTGACCATTATTGATCAATATGTACGCCGAAAAATAAGTGAAGCAGTGCATACGAATTTTTCGAAAAGGATAATGAGCACTCCTTCCGAGTTATCGGGTAATAGATAAAAAGATTGTGGTTGAAATTCTTACGAGCATTATGAAAGACTCGTTGTATGGACACTTAATTGAACTGTCTCCTGAATTTTTCCTAAGACTCCAATAACATCTGCACAGCATTGATAAGGAAAAAACTGCTCTAATTGGTTCAATTGTTTGGTAATTTATTGTACTGGTCTCGTCTTTTTCCCGTCGATGGGAATTTTCTGGCATTTCACTGACTGCACAAGAAATGTATTCGAAATCGTCAGAGCCGTTTTCGAGAATGAAAATATTTGGTGTTTCGATAACTATAGTTACTTTTAGGCGGATTTTGCTCATACTCTTATTTCGGCGTTTCACGATGATGTGCTAAATATCGTGTTTGAGATGATTTGGTTCAACCGCGTTCACGGACACGCAGACCATTTTCCCAAATTGTGTTATTCTGACTCTGTACGGTCTAAAACGTAAAGATCAGAAGAGAACTAAAAAAAAAATTTTGTTTTTCAGCCGATCACGTAACGTTCCTTTCTGCTTCGTAGAGCCAACGAATGTAAAGAAGATTCTATATTGATAGAAATGAGTCTGAGAAATTGATTCGCACTACAGCTTTCAATTGACCTACTACTGTATTTGGAGGTCAGAATGAGAGGAAATGATGAGGAATACGGCACATTTCTCGGTGTTGATGTCAATTCATTAGTGAATTCCGATAAATTCATTAATGTCCACGTCTCTACCCCGCTTCGTAAAGTTGCGTGTTCAAGTTCGACGGAATGTACTATACTGAATAGCAGGAGAATGCCACCAGACATTTGCCCACTGAAAATATCACGGAATTGAAAAGGAGCGTCGTGGGAAACATACGTCAAATATGGTGATTAGGACAATTTTATTGACCTCTCGTTGATAGTGTGAAGCAATGATCGAGAAATGGGGCGTTCATTAGCTTCCGAAGGTAAGAAAATTCCGTTTCTCTCGAGTTCCCTGAGTTTCGGATTACTCAGCATTATTGCACTCGTCCAGTTATTTCTTATTCAACTTCAATTATCGAAGAGCCCCCGAAGTAGTTCAGATCCCTCTCTCAGACTAAGTGAAGAAAACCGACTCAGGATAATTATAAACTTGGTTGTTTGCTACAATAACTGAAGGAGATCCGGAGCCTACCCGTCGAACCTAATCGTCTTAGAACTTGATGATGTTTCATGTTTTAACAGTGACTTCGGGAGGAGAGCGAGCTGCACTTCAGTCCAACAGCTTTTACAAGAAGTTTCAAACTCCCTCAGGGGTGGGCAGAGGAGGGGAGTTACCTCTTTGAGAAAGTAGTAAGTTTTAGGAGGAACTTACCAAGTGAGGAGAAAGGTTACTTAGAATAATATCCTTACATTTCCGTAATTATCGGAGTTCCAATTAATTAGGAATAATTTTTCTCAAGAACGAACCGTCGGAGACGGTCAATATCCCGAGGTCTTTTCAAAAAGGTGGCTATTGTGAGCTCCCTCTTGTCCTTGCCGTTAGTTGGAACTTTTCCGTCAAAGAATCGGCGGTTTTGTTTACTGACAACTTAATTAGCTAACAGAAATAATTCTGAGTGAGTTGAATTAGTCATCGGGTTGAAGTTGTAGGCTCTCGGCCCGTAATTAAAACTTCACTTATTGAGAGGTGCCCACGTTATTGAGCGCGCGACTGTTGATTGGAGTTGATTAAATTGACCGGAGCAGAAAGGGGCCCTTGGAGTGCCCCAGAGACCTGCCGCTCGTTTTGTTGAGGTATTCGCCCTCATTAACGACAATATTCCGTGTAATCACTGAACCGCTCGCTCCTTGATCAAATTAAGGAAATTTGTCGAATACGTTCCTTTTGATCTCGAACGAGGAAAATGATGAATAACAATCTTCTCTTGTCTCTTCGTGGATTCTGGGCAGTTTAATACGGAATGAAGAGAATTCGCCCGCGATGGATTACAAAGCTCTTACTGACTCATGCAGTGCTGTGTTTTGTGTTATACGGCATACAGGTAATCTATACTGCAGCAAAGTCAGTCTATTTTTTCCCCCGGGGGCATATGGGACGAAGTCCCTTTGTCACTGCGGCCACACATGGGCCTATTGAACGCTGGCCCTTTCTCAGTAGAAGGCGTCGTGCATACCCGCCCCCTTTATGAAGCCAAGCATGTCCTTCACCGCAGATTCCGCTATGATATGGGGCTCAATAGTTCCCTGGGCAAAATATTCTAAGCGTTTGACTGCTAAGGCAAACATAGGATGTGTTCCGCCGTCTCGTCCTCTTCACCACAGAGTCTGCATTCCACCGCCTCTGAGATGCCCGTCTTGTTGAGATGGTTCCTCAGTGGGTATTGTCCAGTGAGGAAGCTAGTCAAGACTCTCAGATCTCTTCTAGGGAGTGTCAGAATCGCCTTCGCCCTTGGACAGGAAGGCGTAACAAGCCTTTTCGCTTGTATTAGTCGTGGCTGGCGATGCCAATGGGCGTTGTTTTGCTGTATCTCCCATGAAGCCACTAGACGATTCAGGTGACTGTTCGTTATACCTACGCAGGGTTCAGGTCTGATGGGTATGACGAAGATAAATGATATGTACCCCTTTTCGCAAGGTGGTCAGCCTTTTCATTGCTCTCATGCTGTGATCCGGCACCCAGATGAGGGAACACCGAGCTGCTTGAACGCACGAAGGCACTCCCATGCCAGCCTGGACCTAAAGCTACAATGGCCTTTAATGAGGCGTGGATGTCCGAGAATATGTGCCCTTGCGTCCTTTGGTCAGGATCTCTTTCGCACAGTTCTTTATGGCTGGGATTTCAGCTTGAAATATCGTGGCATACTCTCCCAACGGCTTAGCAAGACTGTAGTTGGGCCCAACAATGCCCAGTCCCGCTCTGTCTCTCATAACTGAACCATCGGTATACCACCTCTGTCAGGAATGTCTCCTGCTCCCATCGTTCCCGTGAGTGGATGCTAACTCCCAATGGCAGCCAAAAGTCCTTCCGCTCTGCCATTACGTCAGTAGCAAGGATTGCTGCCTCTTCTAGCTTAAACTGTCTAATTGTTCTTTGGAGGCTTGCCTTAACCCTGGTGAAGATGTTCCTTGTCTGCAAAAGCCTTACCACTCCCAGGTAAGCAGTACTCTGAATGTGTACATGGAGAGGTGAGATGTAGAGAAGGACTTCCATGGCAGCAGTAGGGCAAGTATTCATTGCCCCTGTAATAGCTAGGCATCCCTGTCGCTGCAGTTGTTGTAGTTTTCGGTGAGCTGCTAGCCGACATGTTGCCTTCCACCACACCGTGGAGGCATAAGTGACGTGGGGTCTTATTATCCCCTTATAGAGCCACTCCATCATTTTTGGAGTTATGCCCCATGATTTACTGCACAACCTCCAGCATGCCCACTGGGCTGCAGTTGCCTTGTGCAGCGCATATCTCACGTGCAGATTCCATGTGAGCTGCTTATCCAGCACACCCCGAGGTATCTCACCTCCGTATTTATGTAGAGCCTTGCTCCTTGCATGGTGGGTCTATGTCTAGGTTTCTTCGTTTGGTGAATGAAACCATGGTGGTCTTGGCTGGGTTTATGTCGAGTCCCTTCTTGTCTCACTATCTTTGGATGATATCCACTGCTCCTTGCATCCTTTCTGACACAGTGCAGGCAAATTTGCCTCTTACCAGAACTGCAAGATCATCCGTGTATGCGACCACTTCAAGCTGCAGTGTTTCCAGCAGCTCGTCAGCCATCAGTAGCCACAGGAGGGGAGAAATCGTCAGTCTATTGTCAGAAATATTGAGCCGCATGACTACTGTCCACAAGCAGCCTTCTCCTATTTTCATTTACCTAACACTAATGGAACGTGTCAGTCCTCGACAGTCATGGCCTCTTTTTGTTGAATGGAGGAGAGTGGGAGCTTGAATTGCAGTATTAAAAATAAATTAACGTGAAGAGCTTGAGTGAGGACTGTATTACACTTTGCCAGAAAGGTAGAATAGGATATGAAGTTTAAGTGCGAGTATATACGCACGAAAACGGGGGCTCGGAATACGTGAACTGGTTGTACAGGGAGAGAGGAGTGCGAATTTATAGCTGAAGAGCTGAGAAACGAGTGCCTATTGCGAGAACTGAGAGAGGAATCAATTTTTGGGAAGAACTGGTGCATTGTAGAGAGGAAGTAAAGTGAAGGACATTCCCGCACCCACAGACAAAGGGCTTTAGGTCAAAAATAGTTAAACTGAATGCACCTGAATGGCCTGAGCTCGATATGCAAACTAATTCAGCCTGCTCCGAACACTTATTTTCCATTATGACAGCCAGCACCACATCGACGCTGCTGAAGCTCTGCAAGACAGTTGACAAAACATAGTTTCATCAAGTGCAATTTCAGCTTGGCTCCTCAACTTTCTCCCATTTATTTGTGTAATACATGTACTCTCTTCTAATCGTTTATTTGAACAACCCAAAAACATTACGAGTTCACCGAGTAACCCGAGAATGGAAGCCCTCATTTTTCCCCATTCCATCTTGGATTTTCCACAATATACAAAAAATTAGGTTGCACGTAGTTTATTTTAGCCATCAGAACCAAAAAACACACATTTGGAACATTCAATGACCTTAAACTCCCAGTCCTCACCACAAATCCCTTTCAAATTGTACTCGAACTCCAATTACGGCGGCGTTCCCCTCTTTTTCTTATCGATATATAGAAAAATAGTAAACTGTTAAGTAGGAGAGGCGTTATTAAGTTATTACTACATGTACCCACTACAATTAGGGTCATAAAGTTCACGCCCAAGGAATCATGATCTCAACAGAATGAGGAAGAGAAAAGCGTCTTGCAAACGCTCTGTCGAAGAACATGGCACAGCATGCGAAGATCGAGGGAGTTCATAGTCCCCTGGTACATGTGGAACACTCGACGCAAACCTGGTTGCTGCTTACCTGGAGAGATCTGCCGGCGGCTCTGCAATGTCATCTGCTAACGTCCAAGCGGGAACCAGCAGTAAGAGAAACACTGTTTGTGACTCCTGTGATTCGTGCCTTCATAGGAAGGCTACGTAACTCGAAACCACAGGCAAGTTGTTGTCAGGGATGCCTAACGAGCTCCCCTTCCCACTCGTAGCTGTTGAATTGTACCAGATGCTGGGTAGTGTTCACATGATAGAGGGAGATCCGCGAGGGTGGTAACATTCTGATAAGTGCTAAGTAGCTATCTCTCAAAGGGGCGACTACATCAGGAAGACCAGAGTGATATTCACCAGAAGCTGGGATCGACAGAATGGCGCATTAGTAGGCGCGTGAGGCCTACTTCTTCGTGTTTCACAATTATGCTGCTTAGAACGTTTTTTTCAAATACACGTAAGTAGGAATTCCTCTGTTCGTACACATAACCTCGCAGGTTGATTACCAGCAAGAAACTGCCTCGCGTCAGTTGGCAAACTCTCTCTAGCGTTATTTGGGCCGAATGTGATGAACCCACCAGCAAACTTCACCTCGGTTCGGAGCATAAGTTCCAACAATTGCTCGACTTCTAAAGGGGAAAAGGTACAATCTCGAAAACTGGCAGCCGTTTCCTCCGCTTAAGGAAGGTAGCGTTCGAAATTGGCCGTAAAGTTTCCTGTGTGTTCTGCCGCAAGTTGTTCTTCCAACTCTTATTAGGTTGGAAACTTGAGCTTCTCCTTCACTTCCTGAGTTGCACCGTTCCGGTAATTAATTTTAATTAATCAAGTTCTTCGCTTCCAACGTCTTGTCGATTTTAGTCTTTCATACGAGCGGTTAATCGCGGAAAGGCCTGAATACAGCTGTCGCTGCCTTTGAGCCGTTCCACCTTTTCGCACTTCAGATCTGTCTACAGAACTTGTGTGGAGTGGGGTGAAGGGTGGTTAAGGAAAAAGAACCAAAAGAATGGGAAGATGTGCCGAATATATAAGACATCCTATTTTATAAAAAACGGTTCTATCGATTCTGACCGGGCATGAACAATACTCTCAACTAACCGTCAACTAACCGACATCTAAATTTCATTCAAATCGTAATAACGGTTATTTTTGTTTTTTTCTGACCCGAGGGCGTGTGGTACAAGTCCTTTGTCACTGCGGCCGCATATGGGCCTATTGTGACGCTGGCCCTTTCTTATTAGAAGGCGTTGTACATACCCGCCCCCCTTAGGAAACCGAGTATGTCCTTAACCGCTAAGTCAGCTACAGTTTGGGGTTCAGTGGTCCCCTGACCGAAGTTTTCAAAGCGGTTTGCTGCCAAGGCAGGGCATTCACATAGGATATGCTCTGCCATCTCCTCCTCGCCACACAGTCTGCACTCCACTGCCTCTGAGATGCCCATTTTGCTGAGGTGGTATCTGAGTGGGCAGTGCCCGGTGAGGAAGCTTATCAGTACTCTCAGATCTTGTCTAGAGAGTGTCAGCATCGCCTTCGCCCTTTGACAGGGAGGCGTGACAATGACAAGCCTTTTAGCCTGTCTTAGTCGTGGCTGGCGATGTCAATGGGCGCAATTTTCCTGTATCTCCCATCGAGCAACCAGACGGTTCAGGTGACTTTTCGTCAGACCCACGTGTGGTTCAGGCCCGATGGGTAGGGATTCTGTACCCCTTTTCGCGAGGCGGTCAGCCTTTTCATTGCCCTCATGCCCCCTGTGAGCCGGCACCCAAATGAGGGAGAGCCTGTTACGGGCGCCAAGCTGTTTGAGCGCATGGAGGCATTCCCAGCAGCTGGCTTAGACCTAAACCTATAGGCTGCGATGGCCTTTAAGGCTGTCTGAGAAAATGTAGATCCGCTTTCCCTTGAGTCCTCTGTTCAGGATCTTTTCTGCGATTTCTTGGGTTTTGCTCATTGTTCGCGGCTGCTTATTCAGTCAGCATGCTGACCTTATTCACAGCTGGCCGCAGACATGCCCCTGGGGACAATGCCGTGGCCTTTCCACTATCCACAACCCGTGGTCGCGCCTGGTAGCATGGGCATGCTCCTGGGAAGATAACCCAGAACCAGGTAATACCAGGATACACACCGATAGAAATGTTTGAGCTGCGAACGCTGGTGATCATTCACCCCTTGTCCAGGATCACATGTAGAGAAACATTGAGGCTGGTTGAGGCGAAGCGACAACTATAAAATGTAAGCTAACGATGAGCTACGATATATCTTGCTCAGAGAATGAGAAGCAAGGTTCACAGCTATCGGTGGTGCCTTTTCCAACTGTGGGGAAATGCGTACTCCTTTACCCGCATAAAAGAATTTTAAACCACACGAATCAATAAACTGACAATTCATTTTCTTCCTCCTTTTCAACTCACGAACATACCAACTCACCAACCATATTTTTTATTTGTTTGTCATTTTTCGTGGACACGAAAATAAGGTTATGAGCGATTTATGTAGATGGAACAGAGGAGTGAGGGACGAAAATGTCCCAAAAACTTGGGTTTTTGAATTTTTATCGAAAACAGCTGAACCGATTTTCATTAAACTCACAGGACTCCTCTGATAGTCAATGGAGCCGCGATAAAAAATATTTATTGAACATTTTAGCAATTTCCTGAGTAACTGCGTCCCTGGATTTGATCAATCTTGCACAATGTTTTTTAACCACCTATACCCATTAATTATTTATGTGTCTATCTGTTTAACGGAGGTATAAACCATGATAGCTGTTTGAAGAATTGCTAGAGGTGGGCTTCAATCTCTTGAACAACGAACTAGACTATATTTTGAGAATAAATTATATAAGAAAAAGAAAGAAGTAAAAACAGCAGAAGAAAAAAAAGGTCTCTTCAAGATAATTAAAAATAGGCTAAAGGACAAAAATAAAACTTCTTCACTGGTACAGTTATTGAATAAACGTGTCTCTGGCCGGTTTAATGCGGAACTTCGTACTGTAGGACGATGTTGCGAAGTGAATCCAAACGCTTGACAATATTGGTTTCCTTTGGATGCTGCTGACCACTGATGTGTAAAAAATGAGAAGTTGAGCCGGGACGACGTGATAGGTAACGAGAATGAGAATGATGGCGGAGACGGAAGACGAAAAACGGTGGAGGCGGTTCAGGTGATGGAGGGAGACAGCAACAATCGTTGTGTAACATCTGACGTGAAGTTCAAGGCTCACCAATAATCAAAGAAAGTAAACAAATAAAAAAACTGCTCTTAGGCGTAAACAATAGCTTGGAAAACGAGATTTGTCGAATATTAATTTCCGTTTCCGTTTTTTTTTCGATTTTCTCAAAAACGGCTCTAATGATTTCCATGAAACTCACATTCTCAATTAACTAGTGCCTACAAATGTTTCCGTAGAAATGTGTTAAACGAAGATACTGCACCCGTACTTACGGCCGGTTGTCGAACTTACGGGGTTTGTGGAACGTTATTTGTTGCTACTCACCAGATACTTAAAAGTACGCAAGATCACGAAAAAACATACAACTAACTGGCGGAAAAATAAACTCCGAGGGGTTTTGCGAACGCCCCTCGCAGACAGAATTTTACGTAATACAGTTCAACAGCGAATTCACAAAACCCAACTCTCAATCAGATAATCAAACATCATCCGAATTTACCGAAGCGACGACCAGAATCAAAGCCGGAAGCTCGATCGACGGAAAATACCTCAGCGTTTTCACACAGGAAACCAATGCACGACGCTCGAACTAACCGGTTAGCCCTCGAGGGACGCTCAAATCACCTCTTCCTAAAGGTTTTATGACGCGGGAATCGAACAATCAGCCGGAAACGTGGAGTTGTTGGTTTCTCGCCCGTGACAACATTTACGGCCGAACTTATCTACAGAGAGTTGCGGTTTGAATTCGACTCAAAACTCAACAAAGCCGAAGAAAGTTAAATTCTCTCCTACAGGCGAATGCGGCAACCTTCTTTAAACATCGTCGATCCGGTAATTCTTTCAAGCCACAAGCACTAAAAGCTTGTGTTAAATAGCACCAATTAGATAGATACACTCGAATTCTCACGCAGAGAAATAATGAGACTTTGGGCTCAATTTTTTTTGAGAAGCATTACCATACCAGAATTATTGGATAAAAACTGTGAGAAATGATAATGGCGTTGGTTTACATTCCAATATTTTTAGAGTAGTTCCTATAAATCTCAAGAGATTAAACGCTTATCTTGCAGGTGATATTGGACTACCAACTCAATTTTTCTAAAGGTTCTAGTAATATTTGAGCAGAGTTTATAAGGAAATATCTGGTGCGTAGCAACACACAACTTTCCGCCACCCCTTTAAGTTCGAACACCAACAACATATGCGGGTGCTATATCTTCGTTCAACGCATTTCTACAGAAACATTTATTCAGAACTAAATGTAGGGACTCGTTAGTTGAAAGTACTCCGAAAGTTTGATCGAAATCGTTAGAGCCGTTTTTGAGAAAATTGGAATTCCGATAAATCAATATTCGACAAATCTCCTTTTCTGAGTTAACTTGGCTTATATCTCCGTTCAACATATATATACAGAAATAATTATAGAGAATGAAATGTTGGTATGGGTGACTAAAAGACACTCCATTAGAATTTATCACATCTGGTCAGAAGTTACCCTGGAATTTACGGAAATGTTCGAAAAAACGTTATTTTCGACACATTTTCATTTTTATCTCTGTTCAATGGAGTGTCAGAGGAACATTTATTGAGAACAATATGTAGGTATAAACTATTTAAAAACATCCTGTGAGTTTGGTGAAAATCGCTTGAGTCGTTTTTGCCAAAAGCGTAAAAACCTATTTTTGCTTCATAGGCCTGTATCTCCGTTCATCGTATTTTCATGGAGATATGTATAGAGAAGAAAAGTTAGGTATTGATTAGTAGAAGATGATTTGAAAGTTTAATGAAACTCGTTAGAGCCGTTTTTGAGAAAAATGCGAAAAACACTAGTTTATGGTACATTTTCTTCCGCCACCCCCTTCCCATCGGCCGAAATCGTCCATAACCTTATTTTGTTGTCTACAAAAAATAACGAACAAAACAAAAAAGAATCAGCTCAATCGGATCAGCCGTTCTCCCGCAAATCGAACTACAGACACACACACACACAGACATACACACAGACATACACACAGACATACACACGGACCTCTCTCCGAAACTAGGTTTTTTAGACTCAGTAGGGTCTGAAACGTAAAGATCTGAAGAAAACCCAACTTTTTTTTTTGGGCCGATTACTATACTTTCCTTCCCTTCGGGTAGCGGAAAGTAAAAAACGCTTCAAATTATTACACAACAATCATCTCTCATAGCTTGACGTAGTCTCACACCTCCGAGATTCATCTCATTCGATTCAGCATCGAAAAATACCAGTAAACGATACGAAACATGATCTGGCTACAGCGGAACGACGAAAACCATATATTCCAGGCGCCTGTATGCAATTGGAACGACGAGACGAGCTGAGCTGACGGGTGGTTGGGCTGAGATCAAAAGGAGTGCGGGGTTACTTTCGCCGTATTGTATAAGACCTGAGACTTATAATTAATTAAATAAATAATGTAATTATTAACAAATAATATTTCTTATATTTGTATTAACATAATAAGCTTAATTCATAGCTCAATTATTATAATAATGAAATCAGCTGATAATACTGATTCTGGGAGGCATTGGCTTTTGCCCTAACTGCCATATTGTGCTTCTTCCTTGTAAAAAGATGGACATTAAATGAGTTTTTCCGTTCACAATCATTCTCCATCGCGTCGTAAATATCATACCCTTAAAAAATAC
This sequence comes from Pachypeltis micranthus, assembly GCA_020466155.1. Lineage (NCBI taxonomy): Eukaryota > Metazoa > Arthropoda > Insecta > Hemiptera > Miridae > Pachypeltis > Pachypeltis micranthus. Next base: position 27,342,910 of record CM035774.1, on the reverse strand, counting down.
CTAAGAAGTTAAATTGAAAAAAATTTAACTCGAAAAGCAAATGCGAGCAGATCCAGAACACAAACCTCAAGCGAACGAGGGGGGGACGTTATGTCAACTTGATAAGTGAACAAGAGAATTAATGGACAGTATAACCAGGAATGAGCAGGTTAGCAGTACAGGAGAGGCAATAGAGAGAATGATGTGAGATACCCACGAAAACCTCAGATTCAAGTATATTTCAGATTTTGCAGGTTTTCCCAACGTTTATACAAACAGCTTACCCTCAATCGATGTAGACTACAGATTTACTGAAAATTTATACACCTCACTATGGGACTTCTCTGCCTCTAGTAAAAAGGACTGAGATAGAATATGCAAGAGAAAGCATGAGACAGTCTGGAATGAGGCACGTTTGGAGTGGCGAACACACATGATAAGACAGAGCCTTCTGAAGGAAAAGAGTAAGGAACTAAAGCTGATCGTCGGGATCATCACTGGGCAAAATGAACAAATATATCTGTTATCGCCATAGTCGACACCCCTCAGTGTAGATGGTGTGGCACAGGTGAGGAGACTCCCTACTATGTCCTGGTCCAGTGTCAGGGACTTGAGAGACAGCGTAGACAGAGTAGACATCACAAAGACTCGCCAAAAACTTAGGCTGTAGCAAACTCTATCCAGAACAGTGTGTTCATATTTATCTCCGTAGTCGGTAGAATGACCCCGTGATTGCAAGGACCAGTGGCATGGGAAGACCTTGATACGCTCGAAATCATCAACCATGATCATTCATCTCTGTGCAGCCTGCCTAATTGTATTGGAACTTCTAAAGACAGGGGTAGTCCAAGTAATCAATGTTCAGTTACCAGTTGACAAGGTTGTTTAGAGCGTGGTTCAGAAGTAGAGAGTAAAATGGGAGCTTCCCCCATTCTCGGACATGACGTATTCAATGCACGGCTCCACTTCTTTTCCCTCAAAGACAGGAACTAAAAACAAGAAACCAGGTGTTGCTCCACTGTGGTTCCTTCAACATTGAGCAACAGTTGATGGAGGAGCAGACAAACCTACCAGCATTGACTGGTAACAAGCAAGCCTACAACCGTTCCACTCTGTTTGGGAAGGAGGTCATGACGAAGAAACGTGGATACAGTTGAAAGCCCCTTTGTAACTCGACCCCCAATTAAATAGTTACATCAGGAAACCGGATCAAAAACTCCTCTCAGATGGTAAGCGATTCCCCAGGTGGTCTTACCTCCACACGGTTAACGCACCAGCTACAGCGCTCAGGCCAACAGAGACTGGCAAAGACCTAAATTTGCCATACCTCCACAGGTCTGGGTTCGGTGGATGCTGAACGAATGGGTGACCTCTTGCACAACTGCAAACATGAAAATAGACTGATCAAACTCTCTCCGAGGGTTCAGGTTGTCACATCGGTAAGAAAACCGACCTTTGACCACAGAAACTTACATGAGAAGTAAGCTAAAGACTCCCGAATCATTTCATTCCCCGTCACCGAGCTAATCTTTATGTTATGAGTCTCGCGTCACAACAGAAGACCCTTCAACCGCACGCTGACAATCAAAACTGCCCCAGGGAGACCAGTGGCGTGACGGCTACAGCTGTCTAGTTGATTCAAGTCTTGAGATCAGGTTGGCTCCCTTCAGAAAGGTGCGCGTGAGGAGCTGTCACGTTATCGTTGGCCACCATTCTGATCCCGCTTCCAGCTTCCGGTGCGACCTAACAATCTGCTCCTTGATCTTAACAATTTATGTCTCCATTGAAACAAGCAATAGAGTTTTCTCACTCCCTTTTTGGGCTTGAAGAAAATGTGAGCTACTTTATTAATTTTACTGTTAATGAGTCTGTCCATTATTTCATCGGTATTCCAGCTAATGAAAACCCGAATCATTTTACAAACAAGCAATCAAATATTGCATCCGTTCTTTAAACGCAAGCGGGCGCATGTTTTGGAATAATTCGGTTTTTACGTTCATTAATTTCATTAGTATTACTGCATACATTTCCACTTCCGTTTTGAATTCTCGGAATGTGCACTTGCGTTACAGCACTAAATGAAAATACGAGGACGGCCCCGCCGACAAATACGTAATTTTAATTTTGACGAATTGAGATAAACAACTTGTTGGTGCCTCTCATTTTCTTAAATGTAACACTCAGGTACGAAACAGAAGCAAATTATTTAGCAGACAAATTTCCATCAAGGGACAAAACGATTTGCTTCAAAGAGGCCCCTCAACCTCAACTCACATTCAATGGGCAGGACATTCTGTGGAATGACGGTGGCACGTCCCCGTTTCCACTCTTCACTTTAATTCGGGAGAGTTCTCCAACTTTCCGTCGGAAACCTAAAATAGTCGGTTTCAGGCCGTCGGTCGTCTGCGGTGGCCCTTGGAATTGAAAACCAGGTAAAAGCGATGCAAGTTGGGCCGGGAAAACGAACCCCCTTTTCGCTTTAACCTCCCCTTTGTTAGTTAACTTGGGCAGGGCATATTCCCTTATTCCCAACGTGTTCTGCGATCAATGCTAAGAGGAAAACGGCTGCTCGACGCCCGCTAGATCCAACTCCAACCTAACAATTATCCTCAGTTGTCCGAACAGAAATTCCGACGAGTTTCGTAGCACCGGGACGGTTCATTATAGGCTGACGTTTCCTTAGCTCCGACGCTCGGTGGATTATCACATGTGACGTACGGCGTGATGAATGCAAATATCCCGAGTTTAGGGACACCATTGAGACGCATCAGCTCGTGACTGAACGGTGAAACCGAATTTCAACCTTTTCATAAATGTGGAACGGGACAGTCACGGTTGGCTAACATTACAACAATGGTCGAACCTAGAATATCTGTTTACCTCCTAACTGACAACCACTGTTTATGTAATGCATTCAGAGATATGAGAGCACTCAAGAGTATTGTTTGCACGGCCATGGTCTCAAAAACGGCTATAACGAACCGCAGCAAGTAACTCAACAATACGATAAAGTTCTCATGCATGGGAAAATTAGGAAACACACGAAGATGATTGTTATAGTCGTCTCCACAGTCGCATTAATTTTCTGAGTACGAATTTTGCAATAATGGTCGTGGCACAAGTAGGTGCACCACAATAAGCTACCAAAAGAGAGTAATAGGTCAGGCCATTACTTGCCTACCCGCTCTTTGGTCTGAGAGGGGCTATGCCTCACATGTGCGAACACACGGCACCCCAGGTGGTCTGCAGTAACTATCTACGTTGTGGTCAATCTGTTGGTAAGGAGTGACGCGACATCATACCTCCCTGGGAGCAGAGCCCGAAGAGCGGATGTTGGCGTCCCTGATGAATCCTTCACCGCAGAGGCGTTCGTCGAATGGGCGGCGCCTGAAAGCTGCAGTCGCCCTTTTAACGTTTCATGGCCAGAGAGGAGCTGAAGTTGGTGCGAAAGTGGCGTGACACCATTTCAAGTCCAGACCCACAGATAATAGGATGGTGTGAACCCTGCCATCTCATTTGTCCTGCCAATGGCCGAACACCCAGCTTCATGCCTTACTGAGCCTCCTTTTCACGTGTGACCGCACACCAACAGATTCAGCAGCAGGTCCCTAGGGTGTGTACAAGCAAGGACAAACACCGCCTGGTGGATAGGGTGTGATACACTGTACACTAGCAGGACTGCCAAGAGCGAGTCCCTTTACAGCATTCGTGCCTGCAGCTGTTTCGTTTGTGATGGCGTAACCCACCACGTGGCAGCACATTGCTGCACCATTGGCAGAAAGACCAAGCGAAAGTACAGCATTCAAGTTCCCCACCATGTAAGTCCAGACAAGGTAGGTCGATGCGCTGTAAGGGCAGAGTACTTCGCGCAGTGTAGGGCAATTCTGCGGACAAAAGGCCACTCTTTTTGAAAGAATCGAGAGGTATAGTCGAGCCCAGCACCAGGGGCTGAGTCTTAGGAGCTAGTGATGGGCCAGGGCAGCCCTCTGGACGTAGAGCTTGGCAGCCTTCGTAGTATCCCCTCCAACTCAGCAGCCACTACCAATTTGTAACTACGTAAAGATTTTTTTGACCAAGTTCACATGAACCAGTGAGAAATAAGCTGAAGTAGCCAAAAACCACGAAAACCAGTGAATTGACGTGATTCTAAGGAATGCTGTGTGCTGTTCTTTTCTTCTGTAATTACCAGTCACATATCAGATGGAGACATAAACCAAACCATATAGCGGGAATTTACCTGTTCTTTTCACATTTTCCCAAAACCGGCTGGACCGACATCGACTGACTTCACGTTCAATTAACAAATAACTGCATTGCATTCCTCATAGACTTTCATGCGAAATGCGTCAACCATATACTGTGCCAGTAAATTGAACGTAGAATTTACGTGAAGTCAGTTGTGTGGTGAATTACAGTTATTCATGGCTGTCGTGATTTTGTTTCTATCTTCGATCCCATTTAATTTCCATCCTTTTGGAGTTCAACTGTCGTGTTTTGGTGTTTTGTTAGGATCAATGTGTATTTTAGTTAATTCGGTTCGTTTTCACAATAAATGGAAGGAGAGGTGAAGAACGTGTGAGATTTCCCACATTAAATACGCACACCTCATTGGATATTTTGAATGCGTTCCACCGAATCACATGCATTTCTGAGCGAGATAACAGTACTCTGAAAACTTCTTGTGAAACTACCACTTTTTCATTATATGAAATTTCAAAAACAAGTTGGTGTCAATAATGTCGTACAATGTTCAAGTTCGGAATACGTTCGACGTCGAGCGCGAGGGCGTGTTTAGTATTCTCTCTGGGCTCGGAATGCATTTACATATCAATAATCAGATCAGCATACTCTTGTGATGTGACGTACCGGAGCGTGGCCACGTGGGAAGTGCCGTGTCATCTGATCCGAACATGAAAGGGCGTCCTCGCAAATTCATATGCATTTGTTGCCTCAAAACACGTTTTACTGGTTGTAGTCGGCTAATAAATGTTTCCTCCGATCGTTTTTTTTTGTATACTTCATGTTAGCGGCCGTCTCGTGTGTGTTTCGGTATTTTATGGGCGTTGAGGGAAAACGGCAAGTCGACATGAAATTTGTACTTCGTACGTTACAATTTCTAGATAAGTTAACAACGCAAGGTTCTTTGGAGCATTAGAGTTCCCACGGTGCACTCACCGTAGGAAGAGAACTTGGCCTTCGTCGACGATTCGTCCTTGTTGGCCGATTGACCTGCAGACAGCCTCAAGAGGATGTTTCTTTCCTCCTCTTCAACGTGGGCGCGCCACATTGCTTCCTCAACATCGCCTCACGACTGTATAGACAACCTGAGTGTATCAAGTATGTCGAATTTATTATGAATCGAATTGTGGGAGCGAGAGCGATGACGCGTAAATTGAGCTAGGTCAATTTTGAGGCCAAGAATCCCAATACAGTAAATCGTGATAATAGTCACATAAATTTCCTGTGCAGTTATTTCTCACGGACGGTGGTAGCACGAGTAGGAGCCACTCAATAAATCCCGGAACTTTAATTGCAGCCATAAGAAACTGAAGTGATGAAAATCGCGGAATGTATGTGAAGCTGAGGAAAGTTGGGTAATGCGTCACACCTAACATTCATCTTTAAAAGACAACGTGTAGAGAGAGATCGAACTCAATTGCGAAGCTATTATACACGTCGTCGATTGAAATACAAGCGATCTGCTTCGATAGTAGTGTGCGAAGGAGTCATCCCCCGGACGGCACATTGTCGGTGGCACGTGTACATCAGAAAGGTTTTTGTACTTGGAGAAAGAATAATCCGGGTTTTCAAATTTTAACATAATAATCGTTTTTTAATTGTTAATAATTCAGCTCCTGTACACTTAAATAAATGAAGAAATTACTGTCATCAGAGTCGTGCATTTGTTTGAAAATAGCGTCATCATCTTTACCAATAATGTTTGCTGTACCTCACGGCCTGCTACGCTCAGACCTGTATAGGTACGAACACCAATGATAAATGAACCTCGATGATAAATTAAAGGCAAATAATTAGTGCTGCAGATGATTAACCTCAATTTTTCCACTTCGTCAGTGTAACCCAATCATTCTGCATAATAACCCTATGTTTTCAATCACGAAAAATTTTTTACAAACCCCCCCCCCCTCAAAATTTGATACTTTACGTTTCAAGACATGGGGATTCCAAATTTGCAATGTCGGTCCGCCGTCCCCCGTCCACCATCCCCCATCCGCCGTCCGGGCCGTTTTGTGCCTCTAAAAAACCCGTTCTTTCCCACAAAAATCCCATTCGGTATCTAGTTGTGCCCGCCATCTCGGCAATCCGATTGGACGAAGCCCATAGTTGTTATGGACAAAAAATGGTTCAAAAAATTAACGAAACGCAGTATAATCGCAAATAAGCCATGTTTCATCGCTCGACTCGCAATGTCATCCTGTCAATTGCCGAGGGTTTGCTTGAAGTCCCCTCCCCAATTTCCTCGACTCTTTTTGCCCGATGGGGCGGAGAAAGGTTAGGGCCACTTCCTCCGCACACCTCTACATTGGATCATAAATGCCTACAGACTGGCGCCGGGGGAATATTTAGTTTCCGTAGTTCCATTGTAGTCAGGTCATGTTTCGTATGGTTTACTAGTATTTTTCGATGCTGAATCGAACGGAATGGGTCTCGGAGCAGTAATACTAGGTCAAGCTGTTCATGAGAATAATAAACCATTCTGTAATAATTTGCAGGGTTTTTTGAACTAGTTTGCGATAAGCACCGCAGCATTTATTGTGCCAGTCTCACAGGTCTCTCTCAGGAATGCCAAGTATTTCCTGCAACAGTTCTGTGATGTCTATCTTTGGAGAAGTTGTACCAAAGACCGAAAATCGGTCCCTTTCAAGTCTTGGGCAGTGGGCTTGGGATCTCCTCATCTATACCAAACTACCTGCACCGAGGGATGTCAACTATCCCCACAGTCTACGTGTGTTAGCTCATTTTCCAACGTCCCTTGGTGTGCTGGCTCCGTCCTCGTACCAGCACTGTGAAAGGACTTAGTAGCACTCAGGGACTGATAGTAAGCCATACGTCTATGTGAATGATCTGACTGTGCTTATCCACCAATTTGAGGTGAAACCCTACCGAATGGGTGTAACTGCATAGGCCGCTTAAGTTCGCTAGTTGATCAGTTTTTTTTGTTGGTGGGGGGGGGCGGTGGGCGTCCGTTGGACTGCATGCTGCAGCCGGGTAGTAGGGGTTTTTTGATTTGTTTTGGGCGCTGGGCGTTGGTGCACCACATCCTGCTGCCGGGTAGTTAGGGGATTTTTAATTTGTTTTGGGCGCTGGGCATTGGTGCACCGAATCCTGCAGGTGGCTAAAGAAAAAATCCTGTGAATCCTTATAATGGGAAAAGTAAATAGCCAACCAACAATACGCTTTGCTGGCAACAGGCTTCTTTCTAAGACGCAAGTCAAGTACTTAAGAGGCATAATAGGGGCTTTATCCAACGCCTCCAGTCCCTCAGTGGCACTACCACTGCAAGTGTTACCATGCATTACAGTAGCACACCAGGTGATCACTGGTTAGTTACCAGTTGACTTGGCCGTTGAGTGCATGGTTGACAAGTGGGTTCCACCCCTGTGAATTGAACCCTGTGCAGATCTCTCTATTGACCCCATTGAAGAAATGGCAAGCGAGATGAGAATGAGCTTTTCCCAAACTTCCATGAACGTCATGAGAGAAAGTAGGTTGAGCCAGACCACTAGACGAGCCAGGTTCTTATGGGACATGACGACTCCAATGTGCGGCTCCACTTCTTTTCTCTCAAAGATGCTCCATCCTGCTGCACGTTTTGCATCTCCAGTGGGGAGGAAACAAGAAACCACATGCTGCTCCACAGCAGTTTCTACAACAGTGAGCGATGGTTGTTTGAAGAGCAGACATAACTACCAGCATTGAATGCTACAAAGCAAGCCTATAACCGTTTCGCCCAGTTTACAAAGAAGGCCACGGCAAAGAAACTTCGCCCCAGTTGATTTGTCCCTTTGAAACTCGCCACCCTAGTAAATGGTTAGATCAGGTAGGAAACCAGATAAAAAACTCCTCTCAAGGGGAATGGGTTCCCCAAGGTGCAACACTTGGGCAACAGCTCGTCCCCGGGAGATTGGCAAAGACCCATACCCGCCGGAAACGGACTTGTCTCGCGGTGATGTTTGACACATCCTAGTTTTGAATACAAAGACTTAATGGCATTAATTTTTTTGGAGTCGCCGTTCACTATTGATGAAGTTCCCCAAAAGAAATGGAATTCCTCAAGGTTTACACCGTACATCTCTTCCGATTAAACTTTGCTGGAACGCATCGTAGTAAAGAATTAAAGGTGGCTCTCTAATTAATCTGAGCGATTCGTTCGTTCGAAATTGGAGGAAAGCGACTCATCGGATATTTCCATATGAGCAAAAAGGGTTGGCGATTGAATGAACGTTTTCCCTTTAAAGACGTAGACGTGTCACTCACGTGGCTGATCCACGAGGTAATGGAATTCTCGATGATCCGATTTACAGGCTGATGAGCATCAATCGCATGCGCACTTTGATTCAATTACATTGAATTAACAATCTACTCGTCTCCCTCTCGTTTCCGCTTGAACATCGAAATTCGAAGCAAATGAGCAATTACTTTGCGTGGAATGCGTTGATTCGTTCCGTCTGAGAACAAAGATTCGGCGCGAAGCTTTCAACCTGAAAGATGGGATGTGACATGTCTGACGCTCTCTCAATAATCGTCGATTGATTCGACCAAATAAGGGAATGATTAAAATCTCCGAACCTTTTTTTTAATTGAATAGATTAATCGTTTATACGACGATAAAATTGTAAAGATCAGAGCTGACGTGTCACTAAATATTTTAAGGGATGAACCCGGCACTCTAAATCAAAAACGTTCTCCTACTCAGTTTTTCGAAAGAACATGGAACACTATTTGCACAGACGGTGCAATATTAGACGTGACAGGGTAAATCTGTGTACGTGGCAGCAGAACGGCAAGTTTCGCGATCCGTGGGAAAATGACTAGTGAAGCACGATAAATTTAAGAGCATTTCGAAGAAACTCGCTTTAACGACTCACAAAAGAACAAGAGTGCTGTTAGTAGTAATTATGTACTTATGCATAGATTAATTAATAATGGTTGGTATAAGTAGGAGCAACTCAACAAATTACGTAACCTTACTCGCTACCTTTGACCTAGAACGTTGAGCAACGTTCTGAGAATAACTGAAAAACAAATAGTGTTTATTGGTAGCTGGGGGGATAGTTGAAGGAAAGTTGTGTGTTGCGACGCGCTACAGTTAACACTTGTTATTTCTTCGGCATGAGAAACTGCCTCAATCCAACTTCAATAGCTAAGAACGCATGCCCTCGCTCTGCACAGCTGATTGAAAGCCGAGCGTTCCACCTCTGGCTATAAAAAATGGAAGATACTAAATCCCGAGGTCATAAATTTCGAAAATCGGCGATAAAAACAAGGCGGACTAGTAAATCGGCGATGTAGCGGCGCGCCAACACATTCCAAAGTTATTCTTCACGGACTCTTCCAAGAAATAAGCAACCCACGTAAAGTGTCACAGTCTTGACTTTATGTGCAACTGTCAATCAATAGCCTTAGCTGTCGTATCAACCAGTCACAGCTATGTTCTGCTTCTACCAGCAGTCATAGCGCTCACGTCAACTGTTCGGTTACCTTCCAGTCACGCCGTGTATGTCTGCTGCACCACAAATTTCAGCCTACTAGTAGTCATACCAGTCGCCTCAATTGCCCACACACATCTTCTTCCACTGTCCCTGAAGTCATTCTTCTCGCCTGAACTGTTCTCAGCTATCTTCCGTCACTAGACGAGTAGTACTGGTAGCTCTGGCCTCAAGCACCATTAGATATTTTGGAGCTGGGTTCACGAGGGAAAATCTGCACTGAATCCATTCGATGTTCGCATGATTCATTCTTGTCATTTCAGTTCTCCAACACACACAACCTCGGTTCTACAACTCCAAGTGAAACTACAGTTTGCCTAATATCATTTCGTTAATTTCGTCTACTGACAACAAACCTCCCAGGAAACACTATCGCGGTCGATCATCGAGGCCTGTCATGTGAAGGTTCCGTCATTTGGAGCCGTGAATTATTTATTGGCAGGCTAACCAGAATCCAACAGAGTTACATGCAGAGCGATACTTGTTGGAGTCACGAAACCTCTACCAATTGAAAAAAACGTGTTTGGAATCGTGACCCTCCTGTCGATGATAAAATGCGTTGAATGGCATGCATATTTTAATACCGTTTGATACGCGGCACCAATAAATGACGCTCTTGACACGCTCTTGATACTCGGCCACAACCTCGTTTCTGATATCTGTGGCTCTCGCACTCGTCTGACACTTGTTCTAGCATGTTGCGTTGACGCCTTGTTGCCGGATTCGTGTTATGTGCAGAGAAAGTACCCACTTAGTTATTGGGCGAACTTGATCTTCATTTCCATTACGTTCAGTCTATTCTCATATTAATACATCACGTTCCGTTCAAACAATAATCAGTTTAATTACACGATCTCAACAGGTAATGCTGATGATTTACAATAGCCCTTTAAGAGAAGATTAAGCGGAATTGAGGCTCTTCAGCTGATTGATGATGAGGAATTACGTGTAGCGACTATGGACTGAAAATGAATCATTACAGTTGCCAAGCGGGGACATGAGGCCCTAATTATCATGACCCTCTTGATGCAGTCAACCTCTTCTTGAACCTATTGGTTTTTCTGTGCTTCCTATGACATCTTCAATCTTTCGTGAGAGTCAGCAATCTCTTCACTGGCAGGTGAGGCATGAAAGCCCGTGTCCTAAAAAGCTGAACTGGCATGTGAGCTGCTCTACTCCGAGCCTCACCAAATGAATTGAACATAGGATGAGATGATGGAGGAATTGCAGGAGCCTAAAAGTGAAACCTGACGACTGGTTTCTGTCTCGAAAGTGGATATCTCAACAGAGTTCATCTCCAGAGGGACTGCCACTCAATTAGATTTCACGTATTTTGAAAAATCTTTCTCATTCTCAGATCGAACAAAGTGATCAGTTTTTTATTTTCCGCTACCCGAAGGGAAGGAAAGTATAGTAATCGGGTAAAAAAAAAAGAAAAGGGTTTTCTTCAGATCTTTACGTTTTGAGGCCTACTGAGTCTAAAAAACCTAATTTCGGCGCGTGGTCCGTGTGTGTGTGTGTGTCTGTAGTTCGATTTGCGGGAGAACGGCTGATCCAGTTGAGCTGGTTCTTTTTTTGTTTTGTTCGTTATTTTTTTCAGACACCAAAATAAGGTTATGGACGATTTCGGCCAATGGTAGGGGGGGGGGGGGGGGGACGAAAATGTAATGTTCTTAGCCCTCCATTTTCCCTGGGAGTTTTCTATAATTGTTTGCCCCATTTTTTACTTTCCGCTACCCGAAGGGGTAACCGGCCAAAAAAAAAATTTGGCTTTTCTTCAGATCTTTACGTTTTAAGGCCTACTGAGTCTAAAAAACCTAATTTCGGCGCGTGGTCCGTGTGTATGTGTGTGTGTCTGTAGTTCGATTTGCGGGAGAACGGCTCATCCGATTGAGCTGGTTCTTTTTTTGTTTTGTTCGTTATTTTTTGTGGACACCAAAATAAGGTTATGGACCTGGGAAGAGGGGTGGGGGATGAAAATGAACCAAAAACTAGGGTATTTCGCATTTTTCTCGAAAACGGCTACAACGATTTTGATTAAACTTTCAACTTATCTTCTCCTAATCAATACCTAACTTTTCTTCTTCATACATATCTCCATGAAAATACGGTGAACGGAGATATGGGGACCTGAAGCAAAAATAGGTTTTTTACGCTTTTTGGCAAAACGGCTTCAGCGATTTTTACCAAACTCACAGGATGTTTTCAAATAGTTAATACCTACATATTCTTCTCAATAAATGTTCCTGTGACGGTCCATTGAACAGAGATAAAAAGCAAAATGTGTCGAAAATAACAATTTTTCGAACATTTCCGTAAATTCCAGGGTAATTTCTTCACCAGATGTGATAAATTCTAATGGAGTGTGTTTTAGCCACCCATACCCACATTTCGTTTCCTATAATTATTTCTGTATTTATATGTTGAACGGAGATATAAGCCAAGTTAACTCAGAAAAGGAGATTTGTCGAATATTAATTTATCGGAATTCCAATTTTCTCAGAAACGGCTCCAACGATTTCGATCAAACTTTCGGATTACTCTCAGCTAACTAGTCCCTACATTTTGTTCTCCATGAATGTTTCTGTAGGAATGCGTTGAATGAAGCTATATCACCCGCGTATGTTGCTGGTCTTCGAACTTACGGGGGTGGCGGAAAGTTGTGTGTTGCTACGCACCAGATATTTTCTGCTAGTCACTATGGTTTTGGAGCCCTCACCTACCCGGAAATCCCGGGACTCCTCTCTCCCTCCCTCAACCCTCCCCAGAAGGCCGCCCTCATTCTCACTCCCCATCTGACTTCTAGTTCGGTACAATGAGTTCATTTTCCTGCTCGGCGCAGTTTGCATTTTGTTATTGAAAACCAAAGCATCTACCATACACTTCCCCATAGTTTTCTGACGTCTACTAAGTCTTATTTTTTGTCTTATCTTATCTACTAAGTCGTGTTTGTTATGTAAGACCGTCTTCGTGTTAATTTCCAGTGGTACCTGTGCTAAATAGTCACTGAATCCATCAAAAGTCATCACCCATAGAAAAAGAGAAAACCTAGTAATCAATTTTCAGTAACAAATATTGTACCGCCAGACTCCCATTACGGGCACCGGGCGATTATAGTCTTGTGGTAAGACGAAGGTCTCATAATCTGACGGAAGTTGGGCTAGTGGATTGGAGCTCGCGATCCCTGTAATTTGTGCTAGAGTCAGTGGCTCCCCAAACCTCTCCTAACCCCACACCTGACACCATTATTACGAGGGGGAGTGGGGGTGGAGGTTTGGGGAGCAACTGGCTCAGGCAAAACCTACCGTCTTACCTCAAGACTACCACCACGAGAGTCAGGCCGTAAAATATCAGTTATTACAAAGCTGTCTTTAGTTAACATGTTTCATGGATATTGAAAATCAGGTCATAATCACTATCACACTATAACGATATTAGCACAGAAGCTCTGTGGCATTACCAAGAACAAGTAGTATGAAGAACTATATAGTAACATTTACTATCAAAATCGGTATAGCATTGTAACTCAAAGTAGAAGAAGTAGTCAAATTTCTGATAACAGCGTTGCGTTAGGCCATTATTTCGAGGGCTCTAATTCTAGTTTTGGGTTTTGACCCGTGGTTACTTCATTAATGGTTCGTACGGCTTCAAGTCAATGTAGTCGCTGCACACAGTAACGATTGCTGTCAAGGCTGTCCAATTCAACAGGAGCTTGCATGTGAATGTAGGCCAAAGTTGTGTGATAACGCTTAATACTCAAAACCCAACGCTCCAGGTATCGATTGTTCTCAGGTTGATCAACGCAGTTGCATATAGAACTCTCCCTCTCATTATCTCTTCATTACAGTAGCTTTCTGCCTGTCAATAGTCGCACAAACGAAAGAAAGCGAACCCTGCGAACTTCACATTGGCGGTTTAGTTAATTCCGTTTATCGTAAGAGCTCCTGCCAGCCAACACGACACATTGATGACAATGATACGTTTCTAACATTTTGTTCATACAGCCTTTCAGAGCACCACCACGAGAAGCTGATGGTAATTGTGTTTTCTGCTTACCTTCTAAGGACTATCGGAAGTTTGAAATGCAGACGCCTGCAGACTTAAACAGTTTCCTGCCTTCAAAACCATTCCAATACAGAAGTTTTGTTGTGTGCGAAATTGAGAAGGCGCGAGACTGTTTAACCCTTCTGCCCCTATCCCCCCACCACCACCACCAAAAGACTCAAACGAATATCGAACTTCAAATAGTTCCTTTTCCCCCATTGCGGTACTTGAAATATCGCCGTAATCTCTCGATTTGACAAACGTTTGTGAGTAATTATTGACTTAGTGAGACGCGGAAGTCAGCATCGCATGGCCCTAACCTCTCCGTATGAAAATAAGGTTATCTGATCAATCTGTAATTTATTAGCAAAGAAACTTGCCCTCGAAAAGACGGGAGTGAAGAGAAAAGGGGCCAGAATAAGGAAGTTCACTGATCGAAGAAGAAACCAGGATTGAGTTTTTCCTCCAGTTCTAACCATTTTGTTCATACGTCTTCTTCGCACGTCGTTCTCGATATTTCTCTAAATCCTTAACCTTAGAATGATTGGTGACTTCAGAGTGGGGTACAATATAAAGGTAGGGTGAGTACAAATCAGTACTCAACTCATGAATGTAATTACATTATCGATATCTACATCATGCAACTACAAATCGAAGTGTTCAATGTCTACAATCACGTTATCGATGACAATTATCAACGAGATGTGTTGTGTACCATTCCCCTCCGAGTTGGTCCAGGTTCATCCACTCCCTCCCCTTTGAACTCTCACCCCCCCCTCCGACCACTCACTGGCACACCTCGCTCTACCCTCGACCACACCCCCTTTTGTCCTGACGATACGTTATCAGGTGTGATAGCCCATATCGTCCTCTGCGCGGTACAACGAAAACCTCATTCGGTGCACCCAAGTGAAGGACAATTTTTTGAACAGCAAGCAGTTGATATCTCAACAAGTGGGTCGTGACGGTGATCTGGTAAAGGGTGAAGTGTAACGTGCTAGATTGTCGTGCGGAGGAAATTTGCGTGCTCGAAGAGTGCGTTGGGGAGGTGACGTGTAAGTGACATAGCCGAGTGCTCGGTGAATTTAAGTGTGTTGATTGCGACCACTTACCCAACTGCAAACGTGTTTAAGGTTCTGATAGCTACTATTTTGACTGCTATCGGTGGTAAATGTGTGAGAGTCTTTCTACGGTTGATTTTTTTTAGTGAGTTATGAAAGTCAAAATGTTTGGAATTCAAAAGAAAACAACACACAAAACACAACACCAACACTTTACCTGCTCTACGAGAGGCTTCCCGGACACTTTCGAAAGAAGGGGATCAGAGGTGGGGAGGGGGGAGATGTTTTCAGACGATGACGAGAGTTTTTCTTTTTTTTCAAAATTATTTTATTCGTCCGCGGATTTTCAAAAATTAAAACCCGTTCGACCAAACTGAACTTTAAATTCACGGAACGAAACTTGAACAGAAAAAACAGAAGGAGAAAAAACGAAGGGGAAAATACAAGGCAAAGTGAAGCGAGAGCGGACTTGTGGGGCCTCAGGTCTTTCCAACTGAGTCAGGCCGGTATGTGGTTCGGCGGTCGGAAGGCGTCCTGAGCGCGGGAGGGTCGAGGGGCCCCCACTACCGGCCGCGCATGACCCTTCGCCCGGCCGTTCGCCCGATCCGCTGCCACTCGAGCCGCGGGACTCGCGTCCGGCTCGGCGGCTTCGTCGAGTCGTTCGACGATCGCACGACGCTCGTTGCAATCTCGTCCGAATCAAATTTTAAATCTCTTTTTCTTGTTTATTTCTAGTACATCTCATTTTACGTAGCAACGCTCATCTACAACAACGCATATTTTCGCTACTATTGCGCAACATGAGTGCGACTTGTAATATTCAATTCAACGTCTCGAAACCTCCGCATTGCTTGCTCGTGCCACAGTTTCTCAGGTGGCGAGTGTTATCCACCTTCTGGTAGCTGAGAGAAGAAGGGTTGTGCCTCTTGGGAGGTGGCAAGACGAATGGGACACAGTGAATCCAGCTCTTCGTACATGGCTCAGGCGATGCTGAGGTGGTCATTCGCACCTCACTGAGTTCTTAACAGGACGTGAAGCACCGGGCTTACTTGCACCGAATTGGAAAGGCTACGAGCATAAACTGCCTGAACTGCAGGGCAGTGCCTCTTGCTTCCGGTGCCACAAGTGGGCGGGTCGACGGCGCCCAGTGGAAGTCACATTTTATCAGCTCACGCCAGCAGCATTCGTCCATACGGCATTCACAGGCCAGGACAACGCAGTGCTCAGCCAGAGCTGGAGGAGAATGGAGCTTTCTGATCCTGGATACTGCTGTAACGGGACCAACCAAACCCTTCGATTCAGCGGAGGCTCGTCCTGGGCATTTATGCTGACTGGGCACCTCAAATGCCCCGATTCTCTCGAGACTTCGCTGCCGTCAGTTGTTACCGAGCCGGGTCCCTCGTCGCCGTATCGCCCGCGCTGGCGTTCGCTCCAACTCAGTTCCCATTCTGTGGTGGTAAAACTTCTCCGAATGTTATTGATAATGAAACTCTATTCCAATTGCATTCGGCTTGATATCGTACTAACTTTTCGACTCTCCTAGTGCGATATCGTTTTCAATGTAAATCCCCCCTATAAATTGGCGCCCAACTAGTGGTCGAACTTCCCCTACATTAGTTCGAGATGCCAGCCACGAAGAAAAACTTGAAGGTTCTTCTAATGCGATGGGAATTTTTGATCCTTTGACCTTCAACTTTTCTGCCCTATTGCTGTGACCTACTTTCTCGCCCATCATTGTGTTCGAACGTTGTCCGTTCTTGACGAACAGTTTAACACAGCTTTGTGTTCAATCGACGACGGCTGCTTGGAGAAAGGCAGGACAAATATCAAGGAGCTTCTGGTCTACCAGCATCTCGCGCATATCTACATGGAGAAGGTCAATGCTTATCTCGCATTGCAGCAGGATAAACCTACTGTTCAGCGGAAACCTACGGACCGTACGTCTCACGACGACTAAATTCCCCATCCTGCATCAACATCGACATCTTCCCGCGTGTCTGTCCCCGAACGACTTCTCAAACAACGAATCCGGGGAAACCACGCGCCTTCAAAATGGCCTGGTGAAGACAAAACTCCATCGCCAGAGCCACATCCCTGCCCTATCTGCGGCAAACATCATGGGGTAAAAAAGTGCCCTCGTTTCCTCAATTCCAGCCAGGAGGCTCGAAGAACCTACGTGGAAGTGCACAATCTGTGTACGAATTGTCTGGCAGCCTCACACACGCTCAAGAGCTGCCACTCAACGTACACTTGTGAATGCTGTCAACACAGGCATCACACCCTGCCCCACCCATGAGCCAGGACGCCGCACTTGTTCCCAAAAGTGCAACTAACCACTGCACGGTAGACGCAGCATCTTCACTCTTCACTACCCTTCCTGGAACACCTGAGGGCAAGTGTTCTCTGAGGAGGAGGGAAACTCCGACTTCCCTTACTCAGAGAATCGTCTTCGGCCTAGAGATGAACCGATTCTCTGAACCATTGATGTCGCAGCTGCGTGGAACGAAGACGTATGATCCACACATCCGATTCACGCATCACAAGATGTGTACGTCAGAGACATTGTGAGGTGACTGTTTATTTGTAGTTCTAAATTCAAAACTCCCACCACAAACATGGGCACCCTTTTGGAACATTCTTCAAAATTCTCTTTCTTTGCTCAAGATTAGGTTCCCCTTTGTTCGGTGGACAGCAACGCCCTGATTGCAACACATGGCAAGAAACTGCAGTGCTCATGAGTACCTGAGGACAAGCACTTCATCTAGGGCGGAGTGGTGTAACGGGACGAACCAAACCCTTCGATTCAACGGAGGCTCGTCCGCCCTGGAAATGCCCCATTAATGCCGACTGGGCACCTCAAATGTCTCGATTCGCTCGAGACTTCGCTGCCGTCAGTTGTAACCAAGCCAGTTCCCTCGTTGCTGTGTCACCCACCCTCGCGTTTGCTTCCCCTCAGTTCCCTGTCTGTGGTGGTAAAACTTCTCCGAATGTGATTGATAATAAAACTCTGTGCCAATTGCATTCGGCTTGATACCGTACAAACTTCCCGACTCTGTTAGTATGATACCGCTTTCAATATTAATCTCCCCCCCCCCCCCGTAACACTGCAGGTATCAACAATTGAGACGGCTCCTGATTTCCCAAACTGACGGGCAGTGTGGAAGGATGTGTGGGAATGGCGGTGCAAGATTTTCGTGAGGGTAAAGATAACAAGAAAGAAGAGCTGCCATCGCAGGGAGGCGTGAGGGCCAACCTGATGCAATGTGCTAAACAGTTGCAGGTTAGTTCTCAATACACAGGACTAAATTCGAGGGGCCCGGAGGAGCAGAACGTCCCAAAAAAAATTAGAGTAATCTGTAACAATATGGAGAATTTATTTGTGAGAGGTTGGCGTCGGCAACTGACATCCCCGAGGGATGTAATTTGGAACAATAGCGTAAAATTACACAAAGATGGTTATAGGCTATGTTTAGTTTCTATCCAGCTAACCGCAATTTGGTGGTTATTCAGCACAGGTTGGCTGCCGTGTGCCCATTCTGATGGAAGGCGGTGGCGTGGCGGAAGATTTCCTGCACAGCCTCGGTTGCTGTTGACTTCTGTAATGCTCTCCACAACTACACACTCATCATCCATGACGACAAAGTACAGGCAATGACTTGCAACAAACCGGACCTCTATGGCCTACTAAGCTCTGTTCGAGACCAACTAAGGTTATCTCCAAAGATGTGCGAGAAACGAGTTATGATATTTGAGCTTTGACCAATATGTGACCAAATGAGACCAAACTCACTTCAGACTAGAGAACGACCTGATCAACAATCATATTTATGTTAACCAGTGGATCAGGAGGAGTCGTTTTCTGCGATGCTCCAGGTTTGACTGGAAAAATCTTTTTAATCTCTTTCCAGGAATTTGTTCGCAAGGGAAGTATATTGCCTTGGCAGTGGCACCTTCTGAGATTGCAGCAACTTTGATGGCCTGTGGAAGGATTGTTTATTCTGCATTGAGATGCCACGGAACTTGGTCAATGTTCAGACTACCACCAGTAACAGTTCAAAGGGAACAGGAACCACCCCTGAAGGAGTGCGAAATTATTGTTTAGGATGGAACACACCTAGTTGATGGTTGGAGTGACCATGATGATGTGATTTTTGAAAGACTCTTCCCATCATTACAAGAGGCACACCCACTGATATAATCCAGGTACGCTTGAAGAGATCACCTAGCTGGCAAAATGAGAAAATTCAGCTTCAATACCAACGTACACAAGCTGAATTGGGAGAGGCGTGATTTAGGATCGAATCGGCGACCTGATCGCCTTCCCTCGTAGATACATTGTAAAAACCTCAAAGGAACCCCGATCCCTCCGTTCAAGGAACAGCCCTATACAGGGAACTATTCCAGAGCAACGGTATTCTCCCCCTAGAGGGAAGGCTTCGCTATCTTTTCTCCTCCTTTCCGTTAACGTTATCACCGTCACGAGGAGTGATAGTTAGATATGGTACCGGTCGGGAACGTATTTCGAGGTGGCTAGAGGCCCAAATACGGAAGCCAAATCGAGAGCGCTTGCAGAGGGCTCGCTCTCCGTTTTCCGTCCCTCGAGGAGCTCGTTGATACACGAAGTGCTTCCCGTCTCCGAAGCTCTCTTGCCTAGTCTCCAGTACCTTTCCTCTCTTTACTCCTTTGCATCTCTCTTATTTGCCCTCCAACCTCTCAGTTTCGACCACGTCGGAGCATTACGTTGGTGGCAGCACCGCATTACACAAGGAATGACAGTGTGGAAGGGATCAATCAACAGACACAAAAGCTGCTACCTGGCCCAGAGATAGGTAGGAGCTCCAGATTGAGCTCTAGCACGAAATTAACGCCTTAGGAAGCACTCTGAAGGTCGAGCCATACTCCTCAATGTCGACCTCCTGAACACTTGCCAATAGATTAGCTTTGGAGGGGAGTACATTGGGTTCTGCTGAAGCTCCAGTAAAGTCTTGAAAACTCAACAGATTACCAACAAGGTGTGCATGACCTTCGGTATTTCGTAGCAAACTAGAGAACCTTGAGATTTCGGAATTAGCTCGAGCATTGTAAAAAGAACATTCACGCGTGCGTTACAAACTAAAAAATTAATGTAATTTCGTGCCGTAACTGTATGAAGATTTTATTTTATGTGCATATACACATACGCAAATAATATCTCATTAAATCATCCTACCAAATGTTTCTTCGTTTAAATGTTTTCTATTTAGATTTTCCCTCGCATTCATGTTACAGGTTTCTACACATATAACCTCTGACCACAACCTGGCAAGTCTTTCAATGCCTTTTTATTTCGTTACTTTTCTTCGTCAACATACTGTAAATATTTTGCTCTCTCGCTCTCTTCCCTTTCTACCCACCGACTCACAGATCAAAAGAAATGGTATATTTTTTTATATGTTCGTTTCCATGTTTATGCCCTCGGCTCGATATATTTGCCACCAGCAGCAGCCGAAAAGGGGTGGTTCAAAAGTGAGGTAGGGGACTTGAAAATGAAGCCACTTCGTGTTTTCCTTTACAGAAATTAATTGTATTTCTGTGTTAAATAAAATGCGGATGAAAAACTCTCGTAAAAAAGTAACGAGCTTCCAGCCAAATGTTTTGGCAAGTAGCCCTCCTTGAATTAATATACAAACTTATTAATCTCCAAGGCTACCTGTTTCTCTAATGTGTGACGTCCGCCGACCAGGGGTCTAACAAAGAGAAACGTACAGATCGTACGGAAGTGTCGGAAATTTCAAACGCGAGTGTCAGAAAGCGTGCATCTAAGCGATGAAGATATAAGTTCGAGACATAAGTAGCTGCAGCACAGCAAATCATGGAATTCCAAGCTCCAGTCGACGTAAAGCGTGAAGTGACGTTTATTGTTAGCTTGGTAGCTACGAATGTACGTGCCTAATCGCATATATCTACTAGAGGTGTCGAAAAGAGCTGTAAACTAATCCCTACGTAGGGGACGAGAGGTTCTTTGTGGTCTCACTCCATTTTCTGCTTGTATAATATCTCTGTCTGCGCTGCAATGTTGGTCGTCAAGCTTAGAGGCTGTTCATTGAATCCAATGATTTTAAACACGTGCCAGTGTATCATATTCCCAAGTGGGCCCATGCATATTCGCGTATTCTCGTTGTACGACGATAAACGACGTTGCGAGACTCGTTCCCACGACAAACCAACCGCTCTTCGTTCTTTTACTTTAATTGCGCTGAGGATGAAAATCCGATCGGTGAAGAACGGAATGACATAGTTCAGAAGGGTTTGGGTGTAAATGCTGAGTAGTACGGGCGAATAAGATTTTCAGTGACAGATCAGCTACATTCTCCGCTGGTGCGTCCGGCGACTTTCACGCTTCTCCTGGAGCACAATTTCCTCCGCCAGTTCCCTTCAAAGCGTCGATCCGCGAACCACTCAACTCGACTGTCCTGAGGGGCTTCTGCTATCCACTGCCTGGAGGATACCGGATGTTTATCTTCTCTACAAGCTGCTCAAGGGACAACATTGACTGTTCTTCTCTTCTCTGCCGAGTGTCTATCAGAGCTCACCCCCGTGCAGCGAAAACGCTTCTCTGTAATTGCACGTCCCCGTCTCCCCAACCAATTACTTGTATCGCAGTCTTTTTTTTGTCGCATTCCTCGCTTTGCCCTTTCAGCATTAGAACGACATCTCCGCCGCGTTTTTCTCAGGTCCTCCGGCACAACTCCCTACTAGTTGTAAGACACCGAATAAGATCAATCATATCAGACACCTTCTAACGAATATTTCCTTATATTTGGTTTTACCCAATTATGTTCATGAAAATATAATTGTATTGTAGTCGTACAGCACCATGAACTAAAGAGCGAGAACTTTGATTGCTATTTCAGGGCCCTGCGAAGCGGCAAACCAATACATATTTGGGATGAAAGCCCCGAAATGTAAGACTGTGGCTTGCTAATATCGTAATTATAGTTTACACAGCCGATTCCAGATGTTCCATGAATGCTTAAATTGAACGATATGTGTGAAACAAAACAATGACTCAGCCGCTATTGGATATAAAAATACTAGAGGGAAACCATTTGAACATTAATAACGATTTTGGAGCGGTGATATTTCTGATAGGACTGAATTTCTCTAGAGGTAACTGTTCTGAGTATCTTCACCGCTTCACCGTGTTAGCAGAGGGTGTCCTGCCACTTGGAAAAGGAGCGTTCGAAGCCCTCGGATGGGTGCACCCATTGGTGAGCCGAAGAGAGTACATTTCGACGTTGTTATGGATGACGTTGATGAATATAGAATTATGTCCTGCGGGAGACAATTTCTGGGAGGAAGCGGAAAGAAGCAAACCAATTGTAGAAGGGTGAAAAGAAAAATAGCAGAGTGAAGACAAGGGGTTTGAAGAAGCCACCACGATGATAAGAGAGAAAACACACACCACTATTGTGACCTATCCTACTCAATCAAACGTCAAAAAATATTCAGAATTGGGTACATCAAGAATGCGTGAATCTACAATGTTTCTAGTGCTCCAGGATCGAGATATGCTAGTGACCGATGCGAAACATGGCCTCAGTACAATGAAAGTTGACGTTTTCTAGGCGACACTAGGCAATTAGAGCATTGTGACGACTCGAGCTGATGGGTGGTTGTTGTGAGACGGAAGGCACCCGAACTCCAGCACCACGATTTGTCTCTTTACACTTACTGCCGATTTCACTGTTGTCCATCTAGACCCAGTCCCACACTACTGAGCCCAGTCCTTTTCGACTTTTCATCGAAAAACATCCGGGAAACAACACCAAACACGACGTAATTGCAAGAAAGCTGCCAAAATTTCGTTTTCAGCCAATTTGTTTAACCTAATGGGCGCAATCGGCCCGGCCAATACTGCTTTACCAGCTCATTGTTGATGGGGAGCTATGCCCAGACTATCCCGTATTCCAGGGTTTGTACCCTGCAGGCGCCAGGAACATGCTCCTGCCCACAGGAGCGCTGCACAAGACTCTTGGGAGTTTTCTATCCACGCCATCACTGCACGGGCAATCGTCGAAGGGACGTCTGAAAAATTTCAGCTTGGGATGAGACGGAAGGAGGTGAGCCACAGGAATGGAGCCGTCCCTGCAGTGTCACGACGCCCTTGCCATATATACACCACATAATCGTGTGCCGTCTTTGAAATCGCCTTCCATCGTATTAGGATTGTGGAGCGGGGGGATTATCATACGGAGGGCACCCTCATAGTTAGAGTGAGCGCAAGATAGCAGGTCCATCGAAGGAGTATGTATCAGCCAGTATAGTATAGTCTGGTACTGTGGGAGGGCAGCTAGGAGGACGTCACGTTGCAGGCTTCTCGCTCCCCTCCCCCCCACTATTGTGTTTGACTGCTTTTTGTCCATAAGAACTAAAGTTTTAGTTCGAGCCATTGTGGGACATCTCCGTCACAAGTCAACAGGCCAGTGAAGAGAAGGCTGCAGGAGTGAAGCACCCTAAACGCTTGATATCAGGGCCACCACACGAGACAAGGCCCAGAAAGCCAATGAGTGCCAGTGCAAAACATCAAAGAAGAGTCTTGCTAGGAATACGTGGCGTTCCTCAGAAAGCTAGTCTAGTCCACACGAAGGCCAATGACACACACCAGGCACATTCAAATCAATCAACTGAATCAGAACTGAACACGTTTTCTCGACTTCGCAAATTGAGTTGTTTGAGATTTGTTCCGCATTCGCTCTAAAGTTCACTGAATCGTGCCATTTGAGCACGAAGTGAATGAGGGCAACGCCTACTTAATTCCCAACCAGCCGCCTGAAAGGCGAAGGCTCGACGTGCATTAAGAAAATGCCCTAAATCTTTTATTCGGCTGTCAGCGGAGTATTTCGGAGAGGAATCTTCCTGCCTCACTTTCTAATATATTGATTATTCCGAGGAGCCCGTAGCATACGGTAGGCAACTCCTCGCTCTTCCCCTCACCTTTGTTCTCAAAGCAAACGCGACCCTCCATCGCCCCAGCTCTCCAGTTGCCTCTGGTTGAGAGCGATAATAGGGAGAGAGAGGCCTAGACCCTACCTTTGGAACCTCTCCTTGCGGAAGAGATAGCGTCTCCTCACACTCCAGCGCCCGCTTCTTCTACAGCGTCTTCTTCGGAGCAAACAATATGACACGGCCCAAGTTTCAAGTGCAGATAAAGAGTTATCTGCTCGTGACGTCATCCACGTCCTCCCCGTTATGTCACTTTTCTGATCTCAGGCGAAGCAGTTACACACGCGGTGGATTTCCAACAAACGTAACTCAGTAAACTGCCGAGAATACCAATTTAGGAGCAGCATTTGAACACCAGAATCCAATTTACTTATTGACTTATTGCAAACCGTGTTTTGGATTTATTCAAGTTCATAAATGTTTGTCCGTACATTTTCTAAAGTGGTCGAAAACATATCGTTGCGGCTTCTATGAAAAT
Source organism: Pachypeltis micranthus (assembly GCA_020466155.1). Lineage (NCBI taxonomy): Eukaryota > Metazoa > Arthropoda > Insecta > Hemiptera > Miridae > Pachypeltis > Pachypeltis micranthus. Next base: position 27,318,632 of record CM035774.1, on the reverse strand, counting down.
AACCAAATAGACAACGTGTTTCGCCCAGTCAAATTACTGTGTGCTTGTAGAATTCCCTTGGAAATGGGATTCGCCTGCTGCTAGATTCACCATTTGCTGCAGAGAGAAGGAAGCATCTGTTTCCTTCTGAATGAATTAGGTTGCGTAGCTGCTTAATATGCCATGACCTTTATTGACCAAACCAACGTATAACTAAGTGGCTGGGCTATAACATAATTGATTCTGATAGGGATTTATGAAACATACCGAACCTGTTATGTTGGGAGAGAGGAAGGTTTTGGCTTTAATTTCCCCAGGTGAAATAATAAACGCGTTCAATTGTGGAAGCCAAAGAACAAAAAAAAGAAAAAGGTGTGCAATGTGCTTGTATTGAGAACTTTTTGATTTTTTCTTTTTCATCTTTTTGTACGTTTATGTTGCATTTGTTTTTTTTATTAATATGAAGCGATCATTTGATGTATATAACTACTGCCAGAAGTGTAAAAAAAAAAGGTCAATGATTCCAGGGACATTGGAAGAGAGGGCCCTATAGCCCTAACTGCCCCACGTTAATTTAAATAAACCAATTCAATATCTCTCTCTCTCTCTCTCTCTCTCTCTCTCTCTCTCTCTCTCTCTCTCGCACTCGCTCTCTATTTTACTCTCTCACACACACCTCTCCCAAGGCTGGAACCTTTTTCCTGTCTTCTCCAAACGCCCAAAGTACCTAGTCCGCCTCTCCCTAAATTTTCGTAAATGCCTCACAAATATCTTCCAAATCTCCTGATCATCTTCCCCAATACTCAGCTCCACCTCAATTCCCTCACTCAAGCCCGTATTCTCCAAATTTCCCGGACGTTCTTCTGAGCATCTTCCCAAACCAGGCCTGCAAACCTGTGGTGAGCTTCCAGTCATTTTCTGAAACCTCTTGATCCCATCCATTCATATGTTCCATGGCTCTTGCCGATGTTTCTGAACCAGAGCTCTTCAATTCCTTAATAATCGTCGAGGTAGAAAAAGTGTAATCGTGCATTGAAGCAACGAGTTCTCATCAGAAACGAACTCTTCCAGATTTCCGGGTCATGCAGTAATTTTTAACGCTCCTAAAGAGGCCAAAATACGGTGTACTGCTTAAAGTCTACTTTCGCCGGAAGCTCTCTCACTCTTACTTCACCACACATGTTGGCATTCAACAAGACGTTGTTCTTGTGAAAATAACGCTGGATTTTCCATATACCCCGCGTATTTACGGACGTTGAACGTGGGGAAGGGCATTTCTCGGACATTAATGAAATGCCTTTTATCCTGAAAGGCCCTCACAATATCAGAACGGCGGTGAGTACGTGGTTTAATATCCATTTGTCAGGAGTGTTTACTCCAGCACCGCACAAGCCCCTGATGTTTTGGACGAAATAGTGGGGGGGGGGGGATTCTTCAAATTTAATGATGCTTGGGCAAGCGAAGAGGCTGAGCCGGTACTCCTTTTGTTCATAATGGAGATAACTGGGAACGTGAGGTTGGTAAAGTTGAGGTGAAATGGGGATGAATGGGGAGGAATGGTGAGGGAGGACAAAGCGTCCCAAGAACAATGATTTAGATGCCACTTGCCAGGTTCCGTAACCCGATGCTCAATAGCTTCGTGGAGTTCGATAGCAATTAAATGGAGGAATGAGAGGCTCGAAGAGAAAGAGAGCATTAGAATACGGGCTGGATCTCATATCCCCCCCATCTCCTACTTTGCAGTCTTCCGTTCAGCATTCGCCCGAAGAAGGAGGGAAGGAGCGAATCATTTCAAGCACTTTTCAATTTCCTGAAGAACGATCTCATTCTCCTCACCTCTCCATTCTCCTCAATTTTCCCTTCCCAACTTGCATCCGTCTTCTTTTCCCCTGCTCAGCACCGGTTTCTCCATTCTCATTCCATTACTCCGTAGTCACTGTATCTTATCTTGAAATTTGAACAGAATCGCCTGTCAAAGAGAATTGTGACACACATTTCAATTATCGATTCCCTTGTTCTTCTGCTGTTTTCTAGACACACTTCATGCTTATCAGCGCCGAAGGGGACACCTTCTTCAGGAGGAGGAAACGTAATGATAGATAATAGTAATGAAGCTTGACGATCTTCTTAGGGCGTACAAGAGCGAAGGAGCTGTTCGACACGTCAAACCGTCATCAAAATAGGCGTGTTGCCCTCAGCCCCAGTCAAAAATTGTGTACTAGTGATTCCTTTCTGAATGATTCATTTCCGTCGCTTGAAAAGTTTGGTTCACCTCCTACTTAAGCTGTCATTTAGGAATCTGAAAATAATTTCCCATTATATTCCTGTAGGAGTTAGGCTCGTTTTCTGTGATTCACGCTTTTTCCCTCCCCCTCTCCAGAGGTATTCGTCTGCTCCATGTTGAATTGCGGAGGAATTTGGAGGTCCGTTGCTGAATTTGTCGCGGTAATGCACATGAATGGATCTAGCAGTAACTATCTCGAAGGTATGAAGAATGGAGTAAAGGCCATTGCTAAACAGTTCGATAGGATATATGGGAATGGCGGCATGTTCCGAGATTCCCGTGAGTGCGAGGAGGACAAGAAAGATCTGCCAACGCAGAGAGGAATGAGGACTAATCTGATGCAGTGTGATGAACGGTTACGGGTGTGTATCTCAACACGCGTCATGAGATCAATTTTCTTATTAATTACATTTATTATTGATATTCCTTATACAGTCATTCAACTTCCCTCTCGTAATGAACGTAAAAGCCAGGAGTGATCTGAAATACATCATTGACACAAGAGGAAAACTCAGAACCTGAAGACCCTAAAGAAACTGAAAATGACCATTTGGGGTTATAAACGCAGCCTGCAATGCTGAAATACGATGTTTTTTTTCGTCCTTGCTCATCCTAAACGGCCAACCCCAACGAAATCACAACGGCAAAACAAAGGTTTGGGCTACTCAACACAAACCTTGTGTTCTGCTCTATCGCATAACGAGGAATTCACTCACAAAGGCCACATCGATTGTATCGAGCTCCTGCTCTAACTCGAAGACTCAATTAAGACATTGAAGCGACCCTAATGACTTTTGCAGAACTGGGGCGAACGATGGTCGGTCTAAAGCGACTAAAGCGACTCAACTCAGATTGAATTACGAAACTCACCTCCTAAAGCTAATATGACTCACGTCACGCGACCATTGGGTGCAACCATCCTTTCCCTTTCTCCGGAAAAAACTGGATCAAGGAGTTATATGTGGAATTACTCGAGTAAACGAACGTTGTTTTGTTCACAGAAACAGCTGAGAATTTGGAAAAATGGCACAACGCAGTTTACGGGTTTTCCTCCCAGTGCATCTAGTGTCTTGCTATTGCCTCGCACCGGATATCTGCTGTTTGTCTAAATGATTTGAGTATCACAACTTATAGTCACATTTTGTTTTTTGCAACGGTTGATTTAACGATCCGTTCTACACCAATACAAGAACACAGAAAATGATGACCGTTGTTCAAATTTTCCCAAATACGGCTGAGAAGGCTAGAAATTAATAGTCTCAGGCTCAATTCGATACCTTGAAATGTAGCTAACCTTCCAAAGCACTACACGATTCGCACGTACAAAATCGGTTTCCTCTGCTCTCCATTTCGTACACAATGCCTCATTCTAGGCTTGTTTTCCCAACTCCGTCGATGATGAGAGCAGCCAAGTTGGGAAAAGCGTCTACTCTGTACGCGTCCCTTCGTCACATCACCCCTCCACGAAAGAATGGCAGATCTGTCTGGTTTTGACGGAGCGTTGAAAGTTCGGGTAGCGAGAAACCGGTTCTGGATGGTTGAAACGCCGCGGCAGTGGACGGAGAGCGCGGACAGACCCTTCTCAAATATGATTATCGCGGCTCTGATACGTAGCCTGGTAGATGAGGAAAGGGATTGCCTATTATGGGCTCATATTGCTACAAATACTGTTAGCTCGGCAGAAGCCGCTTTAGCGGGAGAAAGGAGAGACGGGATGGCGGATCGGTTACAGCTCTGATAAATTCGACCCTCTCTCCCATCATTGTCATCCCCTTGAGCCGTTAGTTTCTGAAGAAGATCCTTCTGTCGTTCTCCGAAGTGGAGCCGAGTCATCTCAACTGGTATCGCAGGTATCTCGACTTAATAAAATGACAAGAGAACGCCAGTTCAATTGACTTGATCGTTTATGAAGCTCTTAAACGTCAAATTATATCGCAAATCACGTAAAATACAAGGAAGCGGGTAGATGTTCTCACCGACTCCTACTAAATGCTCCGGGCGATCGTGGTCTAATGGTTAAGACAGTGGTTCATAATTCTCGACGAAAGTCGGGAAATGTGGATCGGAGCTCTGCGGGATTGCTGTTAATTTTTGCCTGAGTCAACAGCTCTTCAAACATCTCCAAGCTTTCTGCCGCAATACCGCATCACCCCTGGGCGGAGGACATCCGCAAGTTCTGCATTCATCACCTCCTCCGGCTGAAGAAAGGGCCTCCCAATGCTGCGAGTCCATCGCATATGCACAACACATGCTCTGTCGTCTCTATCCAAGCAGAACCTGCATACGTGTACCTCACACTTGCCAATATTAGCAAGGTGGTACCTCACCGGACATATGATCCTCATATCCTTCCTTCCCAGTGCAAGCACATCCATGGCCCTTCTTCTGGAGGGTCAGATGACGAATTTTGACTGTCTAAGGCAAAGAATGTGGAATGTATGGATGGAGTAAGCATGTAATATATTGAGTGAATGTCTTAGGTTAGAGTATGAGTGAGGATGGATGGAAGTAATTTATATGGGTGCTAGGTGGGTTGGATGGGAGAAGGGTGGAAGTGGGGGCAAGGAGGGAATCCAAACCCCCGAGGGGACGGAAAACTGGCATTTGCGGGGCCCGTTCCACCCTCCCAGCTGCTGGGCACGGCTGGTTCGGGGTGGGTCCTTGCGTACCTGGGGTCCTTCGGCAAGGCGGGGCAAGTCCAAACCTCTCCGAAGCGCAAATCCCCAATGCCGTAAGTCTCAAAGCTAGTCTGGGCGGGCTAGCGACCATTTTAGCCTTAAGGGATATATTTCCCAAAATGGTACTGCAGGGGTGCACAGCCAGGAGGAAGGGCCATAGAGGTGCTTGCACTGGGGAGGAAGGATATCCGCCTTGCACCATGGGTTAGGTCTGCGAAAGGCGGATGCCCCTGCCAGGGTCAACAGAACGGCGACGGTTTTCTTCACAACACTCATATCCATCGCAACTGCCCAGTACAAGGCGACTGGCATGATGTCACATATGCTCAAACGACTAAGGTTAAAGCACGAACCTCTACAAAAGGAAAGTTTGGAGTTATGGCCATCCTTCCACTTGTTTAGGTACCACAGCCATGCACAATATCCAGGACAAACATGTTTGGCTAGTGAAACCGGCATTCGTAGACCAATCCACAACACGCCACGAGCCTTCCAATAGATGAATCAAATATGTATTAATTTTCCTATCCATGGCTTGTCGAATAATAGCTAACATAAAATCGAAGAGGGCATGGGGGAAAGCAGGATAGTCGAAGGAGGCGGACGGTCTCGAAGAAAAAGAGGGAATCCGCAACGAAGATGTGCACAATGAGCACAATGCGGTCGAATATATATTGGCTGTAACTTGCAAACTGAAAGAAGGTATTTGGGTTACAACGAAAGATCGACGAGGAGTGGGATTCACATATTGATTCCGTATTTCAACCATTCCGTTTCTTCGGTCCCAGGCGTTGGGCCTATTTTGACAATGCCTTTTACATAATAACAGACGTCATAGAAACCTGCCCCGTTCAAGAATCTGTCTTTCACACCAGGCTCCTCTATGGGTTGGGGTCAATGAACCCCAGGGAAAAATGTTGAAAGTACCAATAGTTGCTTAGACAGGGCACTTGCATAGGACGTGTTCACCGCACAATTCGCTTTCAACTGCTCATGATTTGTTCATATTGTTTCAGTGCGCAATGCCCAATTATGAAGCTATCAAGATTTTTAGGTCCCGTCTGGTGAGTGTAATTATTGCCTTCGCCTTTGAACAGGAGGGTACAATGAGTTGTGGCTTGAAATGCGAAAGGGGGGCTTTTTCCAGCGTCTTTTACCAGGCCACCTACCGATTAAGGCGTCTTTTCGGCGCTCCTACGTAAGGCTCAGGCCTAATGGGTTGGGTTGCGTGCCTTTTTTTGCAAAGTCTGCCTTATCAATGATCTCGTGAGCATGTATCTGAATGAGAAAAAGCCTATTAATGAGCATTGAGTCCTTTGAGCGCCTGAAGGCATTCTCATGTCAGCGTGGATCTGACGTTACCCAATGCAGCCTTTAATCCAGTGATCACCGATAACAGCTGTAACTAGAAGCTGTCAATGGTTCTGTAATTATCGAAGTGGGGATGGCTCGTGATGGTATGGCCTGAACAGCGGCAACATTATAGCACATAGGCTGACAATAATAAGAAATCGCTTCAAAAAATTAGGGACTACGCGTAAGGAAACCCCGTATTGAATTGTGGGAAAACGGAGGTGTCGTACATAGAACCGTGCGATCCCACAGACTCATCCCATTTTCGTGGCATTTCTTGTCTGGACACTGATCTCAACGCTTACTCGGGAATGTTGACACTCCTCACTGGGCAGGAAACGCAATTTTATACGAGGGCTAGGTAGGATTCCGGCAACAGGGCCACTTGACATTTGACAATGTGTTTGTTGAACGTTGTCCAGCTCCACCTCTCACAGCAGAGGGGAACCAATTGTTCCTCCGAGGATTTTCGTGCAGCTAGTAACAGCATTCAGAGACATGCTAAATATGCTGCACTCTGCCAATGTCTCAAACAAGATGATTACTGCAATTGTTCACTTATAGTGTGCGACAGAAAGTCGGTTATGGGTAAATGGACGGGTTCGGAGCCTTTTACCACTGTTTCTGGAGTTGAAAATGAATGTAACATGAGCTCTGTACGGTTCACCATGTTTCGAATGAACTCAGTCAATGGTGGTTCAGCGGGTGGAACTCGTGTCAATTTGCTCTTTAATGAAGATATTGTGCTGATGTGCAATGACCCTACTGCATCCAGAAAACGACCAACCGATTCTGGGAACATGTCTGTATTTGGAGCCTGGATATAAATTTATCAAATTTCCAAGACGCCGTGTTCAGGCTTAATGGTGATAGATTGGGAATATGGAGCATACACGATGAACTCAAGTGTTGCTGGGGGTGTAGATGTTGAATGCTAGGGAATTTGGGCACAGCCGTGTGGTTACGTCAGGGCTGCTAGTACTTGGGGGCTGAATTCATGTACAATTAAAGAGGCATGGCGATTTAGATTTCGTTTTATTCATTCTCCCGTGGAATAGTTCGTTAAATATTTTTCAAGCTACCCGCGTATCTGCCGTTGCTCATTTATTTATTTTTACTTTCCGCTACCCGAAGGGAAGGAAAGTATAGTAATCGGCCCAAAAAAAAAATTTGGGTTTTCTTCAGATCTTAACGTTTCAGACCCTACTGAGTCTAAAAAACCTAATTTCGGCGCGTGGTCCGTGTGTATGTGTGTGTGTGTGTGTGTGTATGTGTGTGTGTATGTGTGTGTGTGTGTGTGTGTCTGTAGTTCGATTTGCGGGAGAACGGCTCATCCGATTGAGCTGGTTCTTTTTTTGTTTTGTTCGTTATTTTTCGTAGACACCAAAATAAGGTTATGGACGATTTCGGCCGATGGGAAGGGGGGGGGGACGAAAAAGTACCAAAAACTAGGGTTTTTCGCATTTTTCTCGAAAACGGCTCTAACGATTTTGATTAAACTTTCAAATTATCTTCTCCTAATCAATACCTAACTTTTCTTTTCCATACATATCTCCATGAAAATACGGTGAACGGAGATATGGGCCCTGAAAGCAAAAATAGGTTTTTACGCTTTTGGCAAAACGGCTCCAGCGATTTTCACCAAACTCACAGGGTGTTTTTGAATAGTTAATACCTACATATTCTTCTCAATTAATGTTCCTGTGACGGTCCATTGAACAGAGATAAAAATCAAAATGTGTCGAAAATAACGTTTTTCGGACATTTCCGTAAATTCCAGGGTAACTTTTTCACCAGATGTGATAAATCCTGATGAAGTGTCTTTGAGTCACCCATACCAACATTTCGTTCTGTATAGTTATTTCTGTATATATATGTTGAACGGAGATATAAGCCAAGTTAACTCAGAAAAGGAGACTTGTCGAATATTAATTTATCGGTATTCCAATTTTCTCAAAAACGGCTCTAACGATTTCGATCAAACTTTTGGAGTACTATCAGCTAACTAGTCCCTACATTTTGTTTTCTATAAATGTTCCTGTAAAAATGCGTTGAACGAAGATATAGCGCCCGCCTATGTAGGTGGTGTTCGAACTTAAAGGGGTGGCGGAAAGTTGTGTGTTGCTACGCACCAGATATTTTATTCGGCATATGTCATTGTTACTTTATCAATATGAAAAGCATATCATTATCATTAAGCGTAAAAATTTGTAGTTACGTATGAAATGGAACTCCCACTGACAGTATGTGCGTTTCGTACTGCGCGATGGTACCACTAATCCGTCAGCCTGTTTATCTATCCACCATAGAACCGCGCACTCTAAAATTCCTTTAAACGTTCCTGAATCGCGAAGATCCTTTTGGACTCGCTGCTTCATTCTCTCCCGCTTGTCGGGTTCATACGCCTGGGATATTTCCCCGGGTCGGCTAGACCTCACCCTCGCGATTTTTCTCCCTTTTCCCCGACAAATCTTTTCGGAAATGAATCTCTCGGAGAGAGGCCGTGGGCATCCTTTTGTTACGTCTGCGTCCATTTACGGCGCAACGCTTCCGATTGTTCCTTTTGGTTCTTCAACATCTCCCCGTTCCACCGCACGCAGCCGTCGTCCCTCTTCTGGTGTCCTTTTTCTTTTCCGTAAACCCCTAACAATTCACCAACTCGTCCCTTGGGGTTTTCGATCTCCCATTCAGACCCTTTTGTGTTTAGGCTTTTCATTAGTCAAAACAATAACCGGCGTTTCAAAGAATAAATTCGTCGTCTTTAGAATAGTAATGTAACTCGTTGCATCCGACGTCGTTAGAGTAACAAAAACCGGCTTTAAATAACTCTTCGGCCTTTTGGTCATTTATGTTCTCATTAGTGCGAAGTACTATGACATAGCGGGACTGGGAGGAGTGGAAAAGGGTGGTTGGACATGAAATTTATAACATTTGTGTATTTTTGGTTGCTAAGTCAACGTTCAAATACATGCAGTGTCACCGCCACTCAGTCTTCTTTCCCCCTGAATGCGTGAAAGAGAAAACCAGGTCAATAAGGCGTATTTAAGCGGAGACACGAGGAGCAGATCCAGTGCTCCACGACTAAGGCAGGTGGCTCGCCTCAGCAGGATGATGGCAACCAAGGTGGCCCGAAGCAAGGCTGGATGAGGTTGGACTGCTGCAAATTCCATGCTCATGTATAGTGCAGAGATATGGGCAAATGCCTCCCACTTTAAGAAGTATAGGAAGAAGATGGCAGCAGTGCCGAGGCGAGAGGTCCTGAGAGTGGGCTCCGCATACAGTGCTGTCTCTGAGCCTGCGCTTTTAGGTGTTGCTGAGATCATCCCAGTGCATCACCTGGCAGGGGAGGGAAGAGAATATTTTGAGAAGAGACGAAGCTCATGAACGCAGCAGAGTAAACAAAGAACAGAAGACCCTACGAGCGTGGCAGGAGGAATAGTACCTGGAGATACGGCTATGGCTGGAGCATCCACCCTGTGGCCATGGCCGTGGCCTGATTTGTGCGTACCTTTATCATATAGGAAAGGTAAAGAAGCGAGGATGTGACAACACCGAGCACACCTTAATCCATAGCTGCTACTGGACGAGAGGCTGCATCGCACAGGCTGTCCCGACACAGTGGTGACCATGATATTCTGCAGTCGAGACTGGTAGAGTGGGATTTCTGTGTTCATCAAGCTGGTGCTCTGAACGAAAGGAAGCAATAGCGCCGCGGACGAGGAAAGGGTGGGGCGCATATGAGACACCCTCAACTAGAGGGAATATCATTCTTGCGGCCCAATGAAGACGATAACGTTCCTGAACCTCCCAAGCGGGGGACGTACTGCAATGGCGTTGATATTGAGCGAGAAACAGTTCCAGGCCTGTGCTGTTCTGGGAGGGGTCACTTTGATGACGATTTGTGCCTGGTCTAGGCTGGATATCTTGTCGACTCCCACGCCCCAAAAAAGGTATATTTATCTTTCCAATAGAAATGTGTTTTAAGGCAAAAAAGATTTTGAGGCCCATCCTATCACAATAACGAGGTTCTCAAAGAGCGCTCTGACAATTTCAATAGATCTCAATGGTTTCTTTCGGCTAACTTGTAACTACATTTTGTTTTCAGTTAGCAGTTTATATAAAATCTGCGAGTGTTAGGTGAGGAATGTCGTGTGATAAGTCGCCAGATATTTTCTCCTTTTACCTTTCTAGTTTTATTTATAATTCCTATAACAGTTCCCCTCCTACACGTAACACCTGTTACACTACGCTTCCATTTTGTGACTGGGTACATCCAGTGCTGCTCTCCTATCACGATACAATGGCATATCACACATATGACACATAAATAGGAGAATTGAATAACGAATTTGTAGAAAATTGTTTACCAAAAACGACGGGAAGTTCAAGCCTCAATTACATTTTGTGGTTCATTTTTTTTTTAACTTCGAGCGTTGAAACGATAAATAACTCGTTGACAGAAAATCGTCAGTTCTCAGCGTTTCCACGGTAACGTCCCCACTGAACCTCAATCTCAGCGAATGGTCCGTCGCGCGAAAATATCTTCCGAGGAAATAATTGTATTTCGTCGAATCCGCAGGCTCGTCAATTCAGAGAGGAAAACGAATGTTTGCCATGCGGGGGACTCAGGCCCCTCGCGGATTAGGTTCAGCCGATGGTGGAACGAGGTAGAAAGTGCTCGCAAAACGCAGGTGAGACGCCGCCGAGCGAGTTATTCTCCGAAAATCGGTCCGCGAGCAAAAACCGAGTGTGGTTCATTAGGAGTGGTGCGACATAACTGAATCTCGGCCCTTTCCCCTCCTCTTTGAGCAGCGGAATGGAAAATTGAGGTATCATTCATTTAGGTTTTTTTTGCAAAGAGAGAATTCGCCTGGCCCTGAAGTACCTGAATAATCATTAGGCAACGATCCAGCAATTTTTTCGTCAGCGGGTCTCGCTTTCTATTTTGCATTTAGGAGAACATAACAAGCAGGTATTCACCACTTCAATCATCGGGGGAACCACCTCCGCACTTTAACGAGAACGATAGCTAAAAACGGCATTTGATTCCATTCTCAGTGAAATTAGTGGCATGTTATCGAGCGTAACGTAACCGAATTCGTGCCCTACGGGCAATTCAATAACTAACTAAATGTTTCAAACAGCGAAAAACAGAACGGTCGGTCCACGAGATACCTCACCTTCCCTCAGTGTGGATGTAGTGGGACGCATCATACCACTTTCCTCAGCTCCACGCACATTCAGAGGTTTTGTGACTTTAGCATCCAACGCAATTAAGTCTCATTGGTTAAACACAACATCACGTACTTAAATATTTTGCTTCACAAGACGATGTTGAAGTGAGTTGGCAGCTGGGTGGAGGTGGGGTGTGTTATGGGGGAGGGGGGTGCTTGGTATTCTTTGCGGTAGGTAAAGGAGACCAAGTGAGTGCACAGGGGATGTTGTTCACCACTGCCGTATTTGTGTCATCGGTAAATTGGGCCAGTAGCCCATAATCAGAACGAAGGCCGGAGAGAGGGAACGCTGCCTTGGAGGATACTGGCACGGACAGGATGCTCCATGGATTCTGCCCCATTCATGCTGTTCCGGAAACGTATTTACCCGGTTATGAAGGAAAGAGTGGATCAACTCGTAAAAGACGTACGTCATCATCATCATTTTCCAGCGGATGGGAATTTTATGGTATTGTCGTATCGTCAGGAGATGTATATACTAAAAGTTTTAAAAAATTCGTTGAAGCGGTTTTGAGGTTAAAATATTTGTTTCATCTCTATAATAACTGTAGTTGGTTTTGGGCAGATTTTTCTCATACCCTCATTTTGGCATCCGATTTGCAGGCGAGATGTCAAGTATTTCGAAGCTGAAGTAATGAACAAGATTACTGGAATGGAGAGGGCCAGACTACCCAACATCGGATCTTGGGTTGGAAGGGTTGGGGTGAAGTAGGAAAGAGGATAAGACGATATGACCCCCAGTTTAGGTGGAATCCGAGCAACACACGTGTGGAGATACCTCGAAGAACACTTGCTGACACACTTAGTCGGCGTATTTCCTTAGCACATTTCTTCCACCAGACACCACGTTGGCATAATGCTGCAAGCCCACCACCACTCTACGAGCTTCCAAACACCGCCACATGAAGTCATATTTGCGCCTCTTGGGTTAGTACAAGATTCTGGCTGCCTGATACAACCTGGTGAAGACGGGTAGGCACCAATGGCGACGATCTCAGGCCTCAGTCCTAACCCCAGAGATAACCCGGTAGTGGGGCTGTCTGTTTATAATCCAGCCCTCAGATGACAATGCACTGGCAACCTGCTTTAATACCACGTCGAGACGCTTGGCACGACACCCATGAGTACATGGACACACCTGCACCTCATGATTCAGCGACTCAAACTGGTTATCACAGGTATGACCGGGAGCATCCACAATCTTATGATTCCAGATCTCATCGCTGTAGGCAGTGACGCGGTTTTGAACGTCGCCCACGAATGACCTCACTACACCAGGGCAGAAGAATGAGGGGAGTCAACACTGTCTTGCTGTTTGTCAACCAAACCAACCAGAGCAGCTGCAAATTCTGAAGGCTTCCTAGGCTTAGGAGTACACGAAGTTGCCATGTTTCATCATCACAGCCGCACCTGAATGGCCCCAAGAACCTGTAGGGAACCAGAGCTTAATGTATGGACATGGGACGCTATGGAAGGCCTAGCCAAGCAGTAAGATCAAAACGCGCCATTCCATCGAGACTTATCAGCCTTCAGATGGTAAACCTTCAAAGAAACCAGCCCATAGGTCAGCATTGAGAGCAATAACGCCCAGAGAAGGCGCAGTCCCTTTGTGGCTTCAGTGGACCCTTCAAAACTTGAAGGTCCAAGCAGCTTCCCACAAAGGAGGCTGCACCAAGAAACTCCATCCCCCGCCACAACTCAAGGACGCCTCTACCTGGGACCCAGGATTTGCCAATGAAGTAACCCGCAACCACGACCTTCACGCTGTAACGTTGATAGGACGGCACCCAGGAAACCAAGCCGCACTTTGCAGGATCCACCCACAACCGACACTTGTCAAGGGCCCCACTTAGTACCTGCGAGGAGAACATAATTTGTAAAGGCTAATGAGCCCACCCGCACAAGTGAGACAAGACCGTTAGTGTCCAGTAACGTCCAGTAGTGTTTTCAGGCCGAGTTGAGTCAGCAACGTGAAGATCTGAAGTAACTTCAAACACTTTTTTTCATACTACATAATTTTCCTTTCTACTTCCTAGAGCCGAAGAAAGTAGAAAGAGCAGTGTGAGCAATCGGAAAACGCTGAGCGACGATTTACGTCGACATGGGAGGCGAAAAAAGTAAAAACATGGGACCAGGGACGGAACGGAAGGTTTTAAAATCATTTCGATACGAGGGGGTTGACGTTACTCACGGAGTACCCTAATTCCCTGCAAGTGTTTAAGAGGCTTACAGAGCCCTAGGCCTGAGCGACGTCTGGGCGGGCAGAAAGGGTGGGGGAGGGAGGCAATATTTATTATCAGCCCTGTAATCTCTCCCCGCTCACCCCTCCACGCTCCTCTTTCCACCATTTGTCAGCTGCCTTAAGGGCAATCCTCTTCCATACGCTCTAGGCCTATCTCTGCGCCATTTGGAAGGAATACCGTCGAGAGGAAACCGATAAATTCGAACAGGAACCCGCTTTGTGTGGTCTTATCGGAAGAGTCTAAACAGGAGGAGAAAAAAAAGGAATGAGACTATTACACAAAACGAAGGCCGGCGAAAGCTCGTTATTTTGTAGTCACGCGATGGAGCACTTCGTATATGTATCACATCGCTCCTTCAAGTAAGTGTGCGCCCCGTGGATTGACGTCGAAGGCATCAAAAAGGACGCTAACAATCAGCTTTGTGGTTTTCGGCCGGGTGGATGCTGAATGAAGTGCCTCTGAACTAAACCACAGTTTCTGCATGTCGGTGAGTCTAGTGTGACGCACCATAAAACTTTCTGCAGCCTCTCGTACACTCAGTGATCGATCCTGGCATTAGCAACTAGTTCAAGCAAGTTTTCTCTCAGTTCATATCAAATTAGTATACATAACTTGACAATACATCGAACTCTTACGCAGCATGACGCGACAAACCTCCGAGATTTATCCCATTCGACTCAGCATCAAAAAATACCAGTAAACGATACAAAATATATCCTGACTACAACGGAACGACGAAATTGACATATTCCAGGCGCCTGTGGGAGTCTGTAGGCAATCGGCACAATGTCATGAGTCGATCTGATGGGTGGTTGGACTGCGGTTGCGATGAAACGATTGCATTCGCTGTATTGTTCGGTGAGTTCTTTGGCTCACTATAATTACTGTGAATTTACAGTTTTCGATCTAGACACTGTCGTTCCAATCGACCCAGCATCTAAAGTATACAGAAAATGATACTAAACGCTGCATACTTTAAACTAACAGAGTGTCTTTTTGCAAGCTATATCCACATTTTGTTATTTTTAATTATTTCTGTATATCTGTTTAACGGAGATATGAGCCGTGATAGCTCGTGAAACAAGATTTGTCGAACATTAATTTACCTTTTTTCCAATTTTTACTTTCCGCTACCCGAAGGGAAGGAAAGTATAGTAATCGGCCCAAAAAAAAAATTTGAGTTTTCTTCAGATCTTTACGTTTCAGACCCTACTGAGTCTAAAAAACCTAATTTCGTCGCGTGGTCCGTGTGTATGTGTGTGTGTATGTGTGTGTGTGTGTGTGTGTGTGTGTGTATGTGTGTGTGTATGTGTGTGTGTCTGTAGTTCGATTTGCGGGAGAACGGCTGATCCGATAGAGCTGGTTCTTTTTTTGTTTTGTTCTTTATTTTTTGTAGACACGAAAATAAGGTTATGGGCGATTTCTGTCGCTGGGAAGAGGGGTGGGGGACGAAAATGTACCAAAACTAACGGTTTTTTCGAATTTTTCTCGAAAACAGCTGTAACGATTTTGATTAAACTTTCAAATTATCTTCAACTACTCAATACCTAACTTTTCTTCTCTATACATATCTCCATGAAAATACGGTGAACGGAGATAATGACCTATGAAGCAAAAATAGGTTTTTAAGCTTTTGGCAAAATGACTTCAACGATTATCATCAAACTCTCAGGATATTTTCGAATAGTTAATACCTACATATTGTTCTCAATAAATGTTCCTCTGAAAGTCCATTGAGCAGAGATAAAAATGAAAATGTGTTGAAAATAACGTTTTTTCGAACATTTCCGAAAGTTCCAGGGTAATTTTTTCACCAGATGTGATAAATCCTAATGAAGTGTCTTTTAGTCACCCATACCAACATTTTGTTCTCCATAACTATTTCTGTATATATATGTTGCACGGAGATATAAGCCACGTTAACTCAGAAAAGGAGATTTGTCGAATATTAATTTATCGGCATTCGTATTTTCTCAAAAACGGCTCCAACGATTTCGATAAAACTTTCGGAATACTCTCAGCTAACTAGTCCTTACATTTTGTTCCGTATAAATGTTCCTGTAAAAATGCGTTGAACGAAGATATAGCGCCCGCATGTGTAGGTGGTGTTCGAACTTAAATGGGTGGCGGAAAGTAGTGTGTTGCTACGCACCAGATATTTTTTCTCAAATCGCGCACATCATATAAAGGTATTTGGGGGGGGGGGGGGGGGGGAGGGAGATGCTGCAAATAATGACACAAGGGTTATTCTCTTGCGCAGCTTGACGTAGTCTACACCTCTGAGGCCGGTACCATTCGATTCAGCACCGAAAAATATCATACCAGATGTTCGACGCAAAGCGTCGAAGTGGTCAGAGCCCTTGACCTCGGACTTCCCCGCGTCAGTATCTCCGACCGCCTAATTGTCTCCAACTATTTCAATACCTGCCCCTCGCCTGGGGGAACCCCTCAACTGCGAGTCCCCCAGCCCCTTTTCCTAGGTTTTCCCCTTTCTTTATTTCTTTCTTCCCAATTTCATTTTCCTATCGACAACAGAGCTCTTCCAAAATCATGGAAGCAGTTCCAACTACCACCCTAGTAACTTCTCACTCTCTTATACGATTGCCCGCGCCAGTTAACACGTTCCAAGTACTGCCCTTGTGTTGCCCAGTTGTACTCCATCTCAGCTCAATTTTAATTCCACTCAATTCCGCACACTCGTATAATACAGTCCTTTTCAAGCTCGCCGAGTTTCAGTTTTATTGCTATCCTCAGCTCCCCCTCTCGTGCACCCAACACCAGACATGAAGCTAAATACAATGGAACGATGAAAACTCACCCTCCCCCCTCCCACCTCACACACTCACGCACTGTATACTGTATTATTCAGAATGAATATAACACCAAAATCAGCGTGATAGTAGAATAAATTACCTAGACGGTAGAAGTTCGTTAATGGTAACTACATAGTTCGGAGAAACCACAAAAATTCCAAACTATCTATATTTTCTCTTCTAATTTTACAACTGTGAACAAAAACCTTCCCAGAATAATGGCATTGGTCGCGACACAATAAGCGGCTGGTCAACAAATTCTGGTACTTTAAAGGCTACCACTTTCCGTGCTATTCAATTAAGAGCTTGGTTTTTACGTAGTGCGATTAGTAGTTTTACGTGCCCATTCGAACTGAGTAACAAATAGATTGGATTACTACGTATTTCATAGAATTAACGTGGAACTAAGAAAGCTGTGCGTTGCTCAAGGCCAGACATTTTCGATTCTGTTGGCATCTAGACTCAGAGATATGAAAAAACTCCTCTTTTTTATTTGTATGGCTGTAACACATTCCACGCCCATTCTGTGAGCGGACAGTTAACATCTCTTCATTTCACGAAACCGAAAATTCATCTTAGTTAAATCAAACTCTTTTCGTGTTTACGATGGCCACGGCCAAATTTGTCAGCTACTCAAACACAACGGAAAAAACACGGTCCCTTCCAATGCCAACCCAACCCACTCTGATGAATTGGGGCAGTTGGCACACAAAAACTGATAGATTAGACATTTCGGGGTCCCATCAAATCGGGTTCGAATTGAGCTATTTTCAAGATGAAGGAGAAGCAATAATAAGTAATTCTCACGTAACAGACTAACATGTTGTGTAAGGACTCACCTCTGAAGTCTTCGAACTGACGAATACGCCGGAATATCCTGCCGCGCACTGAGTAATATGTCCGTGAACTGGTGGAACACGGGATGAAAATTCACCGACTAATAGCACTCAATTTTGCGAATCGTGGATTCACATCGGTTTTATGGTAAACGGAATGTTTGTCGCGGAACCGGAAATACGACTGCGGGTTGGTTTCACTAAACTTTGTCAAACAACGTTTACTCGATAAATCGGAATTTTCATTAATTAAATCGGGTTTCCCCAAGGTCGTTTGGAATGAGGGCATAGTAGCCTATTTATCTAGAATTGGTTTGTCTGATAGCTGCAGTTGGCTTGATTTGCAAGAGATATTACTTTTTTGAGTCATTTTCAGAGTTGTACGTTTCAAGAGCTCTGGAGTTTAAACAACACTATTTGCTAAAATGTTCTAAAGAGGAAACGGCTGAAACTAGTCTGCTCAAATACCATATTTAGCTTTTCTCAAAAATTTCTACGACGATTTTGATCAAACTTTCAGTATGAATAGCTCCGAATAATTACGAAAAGAAAACCTAAGTTCCTTCAAGAGGGAGGGCTCGACTAACAATTTACAGTGATTTCACTGTTGTTCATTTGGACGCCCTATTGCCTCTCTGAGACCCATTCTATTCAACTCAGCACAAATAGTTACCTAGGAAACGATACCAAACACGACGTAAATGCCATAAAAATCTGAGTGCCGTGAAGTTTTTGTGTGAAAGAACGGACTTTTTCGACCATATTGAAGGTAGGATATGACTCAGACGGTGAACGTTGCAGATTTGGAATCCATGACTGGAAACTTACTATAAAATTTTGAAATGGTGGGGGGGGGGGGGTTGTGGTGGATTTCAAAACCAATCTCCGGGCCGAAATATAGGTGCTATGGACAGTGGTTCTTGTTGACAGTCTCACGAACCAAGCGTGCACGTAGGAGCGACTCAATAAATTCTAGAAGCTTAAGCGCCACCAGTTCTTCCCTTGTTATAATCTAAATGACAAACAAATATTAGATCCTAGAGTGAATAATCGCTAAATTCACGTGGGGCTAAAGAAAGTATTGTGATGAGTCACTCCAGATATTTATATTTGAGATAGACGATAACCTGTTATCATTGCTCATTTGCTTCACTGTGAAGTGGAAAATCTCATGCGGTGTATAAGCGTATTGCCTCGACAATAAAGATATCTGTGTGCTTTGACCGTTTGTTGTACTCCCCATTACTACTCCTACTTGTACAAAAACCCTGCAAATTATTACACAACAGTTTAGTATTCCCATGAACAGCTTGACTTAGTATTACTGCTCCAAGACCCATCCTATTCGATTCAGGATCGAAAAATACCAGTAAACCATACGAAACATGACATGACTACAATGGAACGACGAGAAGTAAATATTTCAGTCGCCCAGGAGCGCCTTTGGGCAATTGGCACGACGTTGCGAGTCGAGGGGGGGGAGAGGGGGGTGGTTATCATGAGACGGGTGGGAGGGAGTACTAACGACAAAACGTTAACTTCCTCTGTAGTTCCCGCGAGTTCACTCAATTAGTGGCTCACCATAATTACTGTAATTTCACTAAACGAAGTTGTTCACATACGATACTCATTCCATTCGACCCAGGATGTAAAAATACCTTGAGAACGATACGAAACACGGCGTATTTGCGATCATACTGCGTTTTGTTAATTTTTTGAATGATTTTTTGCCCATAACCATGGGCTTTGTGCGAAAGAACGGATTTTTTTTATCACTTTAAAGGTACATTGCAGATTTGGAATCCCCCGGTCTTGAAACGTAAAGTAAGTAATTTTGAGGGGGGAGGGGGGGTTGTAAAAAATGTTTCCTGACCGAAAACACAAGGTTATTATTCAGAATGAGTAATAAACCAAAACTAGCTACATTTGCAGGCACGATATCTTCGTTCAACGCATTTCTACCGGAACAATTATGGTGAACAAAATGTAGGGACTAGTTAGTTGAGAGTACTCCGTAAGTTTGATCGAAATTGTTGGAGCCGTTTTTGAGAAAATTGGAATACCGATAAATTAATATTCGACAAATTTCCTTTTCTGAGATAACTAGGCTTATACCTCCGTTCTACATGTATATAAAGAAATAATTATGAAGAACAAAATGTGGCTATGGGTGACTAAAAGACACTCTGTAAGATCTATCACATCTGGTAAAGCAATTACCCCAGAATTTATGACAATGTTCGCAAAAGCATTATTTTCGACACATTTGGATTTTTATCTCTGTTGAACGGACTGTCAGAGGAACATTTATCGAGGACAATATATAGGTATTAACTATTTGAACACGTCCTGTGAGTTTGGTGAAAATCGTTGAAGCCTTCTTGCCAAAAAGCGTAAAAAACCTATTTTCGCTTCATAAGCGACTATCTCCGTTCGCCATATTTTCATGGAGATATCTATACAGAAGAAAAGTTTTGTACTAACTAGTAGAAGATAGTTTGAAAGTTTAATCAAAATCTTAATAGCCGTTTTCGAGAAATAAACCCTAGTTTATGGTACATTTTTGTCCCTCACCCTCCTTTCCATTGTACCAAAATCGCCCTTAACCTTATTTTGGCGTCTATAAAAAATAACGAACAAATCAAAAAAAGAGCCAGCTCAATCGAAACAGACACACGGTTTCACGCGCCGAAATTAGATTTTTTAGACTCAGTAGGCCTCAAAACGTAAAGATCTGAAAAAAAAACCCAACTTTTTTTGACACGATAACAATACTTTCCTTTCCCTTTGGGTAGCGAAAAGTAGTAAGCTGTAGTAGAGCATTTCGGTAGTATTAGCAGTTATTGTCGAGGACCAAAGCAGACCCAATGAAGAACAGTGTGTGTTCGAACGCGCCAATGACATATCATTGCACCAAAATCATTTTATTGTGAACTATCCAACTAAAATCATAACCTTCTCGCTTCTTTGAACTAAATGAACCCCGTATTATCGTCTGCGTTTCGTTTAAGCGACATTTGAAAACAATTCTAGACACAATCTAAAGCAGTTATAAAACTCGTATTATTAAGTTATAGGCAGTTCCCTGTTTGAAAAACGTTCTTCGTTTGGCGAGCGGTAACCGCGACGCGCCGAGTCAACTTTAAACCGCGACGACTCCGTTTTGAAGAATTGGCGGTTTGTTTTAATGTTTTAATCGTAAACCACGTTGGTGAAACCCGATATATTGCAAAGTAAATCTCAGCTCAATGATCATTGATGATTGTTTTTAACAACAAATGTGAGCGTTTGGTGAAACCTCCCGGTGACTCGACTCCCGTTGAGAGCGGACTGACCGGCAGTTGAGGAGGGGGAGCACCCGCCGCTAGAAATCCACCCGCTGCGAAGAGCAGCTAAGCCGAGGGCTAAAAACGTTGACCGTTGAGTTGAAAGTTGGTTACTATCGTTTCTGATAGTTCCTTCAATGTTTGGTAAAACCCCGCAAGTCTCCTCTCTCTGAAGTATGGATTGAGAAAATGGCGGCTCATCAAAAAAGGTGTACCAAAAACTAGGGTTTTCGACTTTTTCTCGAAAACAGCTATTACGATTTTGACTAAACTTTCAAATTATCTTCTACTTATCAATACCTAACTTCTCTTCTCCATACATATCTCTATGAAAATACGGTGTACGGAGATACAAGCCTAAGGAGCAAAAATAGTTATTTACGCTTTTTGGCAAAATGGTTCCACAGACTTTCATCAAACTCACAGAATGTTTTTAAATAGTTAATACGTATACATTGTTGAGAATAGATGTTCATCTGACAGTTCAATGAACAGAAATAAAAATGAAAATATGTCGAAAATAATGGTTTTTTGACCAGTTGTGCGCTTTCCCGAGTAATTGAGTCACTGGATTTGATCAAACTTATGAAGTTTCTTTAAGCAACCTATACCCAAATATTTTGTTCTGCGTGATAATATATGCAAATATCTGTTGAACGGAGATATAAGCCGCAATAGCTCGAAAAACGAGGTTTCTCGAATAATAATTTATCGGGTTTCCAATTATATCAAAAACGGCTATTAAAATCAAACTTACCGAGTCCCCTCAACTAAGTAGTGCCTACATTTTGTTCTCCATAAATTTTCACGTAAAACCGCGTTAAACGAAGATATAGCAGTTCGTCGTATTTACAGGGCCGCGTAAAGTTGTATGTTACTACGCACCAGTTATTTTATGGACGTGTTTGGTTAAAATCAGGAATAAAATGTATTAATGCATATTATATGCGTATCAACGGGTTTTATTTTAATCTACTAAAGGCATACAGGAAGAGGCGATTATCTGATGTCCTTTTTATGAGCCATCGAGACAGAATATACTTCAAATATATAATTAGTAATTTTAGCCCAGAAGTTGAGTCTGCTGTATGAACACAACATTTTTAAGATAGCGGATACTATTTATTAGTTTACTGAGTGGCTGTAGATGCGATTCACGTCATTTTCAGCTGTCAACTATTCAGTTTTTTTTATTTTAACATTGGATAATTCTATTTCAGCGACTCTGCTTTAAAAATGCCACGTTGTTGAGGTGACAGATAACATTTTATAGTAAAGCTGATGGATTTGGAACTCATCAACGTCGTTTGCAAGTATTAACTAATAAGTCAATTTTTGAGCCATCAAATTTTGATGTTGTCTGCCCGAAAGAGTCCTCAAAATGAGGAAAGCAAACTAGGTAGTTCTTAAAGTACTCCACTTCACTGCTTCGTAACATAAATTTCAAGTTTCAACTCCGTAGGTCATTTTTTACCAAAATTTCGTCAAATCGAAACTATTGTGGCAGAGCCGGGTTTTCGTTACTTGATGCGAATCCACCACACAAATTTCCGATGTCAACTAATAAGTCAAAATTTGGTTCAAAATTCGTCGAATTTTGATTGACTCTGTTACTTAATGGCCAAGCATAGGATGTAGCCAAGTTGTGAATTTGGAAAGTACAAGCCAATTTCTCAACTGTGGTAAATATTGTAACTATCAACTAATTTGACAAATTTTGACTTTTTTTTTTATGAGCCGCCATTTTCTTAGTCCATACTTCAGAGAGAGCAGACTTGCGGAGTCTTACCAAACGTTGAGAGAACTATCAGAAAAAATCACCTCACATCTTAAGGGACTCGTTTATCGATTTTCACGAAACACGGGCTATACAGGATGTTTTGCACTCGGGGTAACAAAAATTGGCCATTATTGCTGCAGTTTGGCGGCTATTCGTTAACTGAAGGACGATATGATGTTACAATGGCGTTGTGGATCCACATAATGGTTCTACAGTTTAACGGTTAGCCAAGTGATTTAATTCGAATTTTCAAGAGTACTCGTCGTAAACAGTTGCGAGTGATAAAAGGTGTAACTAGCACAACCGTTCCGAATCGTGAACTGGCAGTAATTGTTTTGGGATTCAACCGATAGATTGAATCCGTTGCTGGAATATACGTAAGTCTGTGAAATGTTGTAAGATGCGTTGCACCGGATATGTCATCACGTTTTCGCGTACGTCAATGGGGCCAAATCGTTGCAAATACGCCAAAAAACTTGCAGACAACTGAATAACTACATTTGTCAGATTTTGGATTGAATACTGGTACATGCCAGTATATAGTGGCGTTCCCTAGGAATGGTTACATAATCTTAGTTTATATTTAACGACGAGAAGCCCAAGCTTCAACGCTAATAACCATCTGAGGTCGGTATTAATCCGCCAACTTATTTCTACTCAAAAGCCTAGTTCAATTGTACACTCTTCCTCTTGTTACCGAAGCCAGGCAGGCGACTCCAGTCGCTAAAAGGTTGCGGTAAAAGCAGTCATGGTAAGGCACAGGAAGGCGGCGGCGAAAAGCTCGAAGCGTTGCCCGGGATTCAATTTTCCCTTAGAAGTGATAATGACGAGTACGACGAGTACCAGCCTGTTCAGAGTCACAAAGGAGCCTCCACCTTCAATAATTAGCTTTCCCGTCGAGGGCTGTGGAAGTGAAACCGGGGGGGGGTGAGACGAGCTTTCTGTTAATGGACCCATAATAGCGTCGTATTACCTCGTCCTCCGCCCCCCAAACTCCTAAATATACTTACACAGTGGAAAAATAAGCTTATGATTTACTGGCGGAAGGTAAATACGGGATATTTATTAACGTGAAATTCCTCCAGTAGGTAATCAGGGCTAAAAAGGCCAATCCTCCTTCGAGGAAATGAGCGGAAAGAGGCTTCTGAGAAAAGAAATTATTCTGGCAGCTCCACTCCTCCTTCTTGTTCGAATTGCATCCGGTCGTTGTCGTACATACATCCCTTCTCAGCGTAACATTGGTGCCTTTTCAAGTGAAATGAATCCAGGTAAAGGCAATAACAAGGCTACTTCCATCAATGGAGGTATAGTTTGTGACAGAGTCACGACCTCCGGTGGCCAGGCCGTCTATTTCAATGAAGAGGGGCACTGAGCCGGAGAGCTGTCTCCGTTCACGCGCCGAAGTGTCGACCGATCGCTAGCGAACTTGGTGAGCGCCTAAATCATATACGTCGGGAGGAGAATTATTTTTCCTGTTTACTTTCATATTTTATTACCCCTTTTACTTAACCGAAGCAGTTATTTTTCTTTTATAATTTCCTGTAATAAAGTCTTTATTTTACAGACAAAAAACCCTGAAAATTACTACACAATGGTTTATTATTCTCATGAACAGCTTGACCTAGTATTACTGCTCCGAGACCCATTCCATTCGATTCAGCATCGAAAAATACCAGTAAACCATACGAAACATGACCTGACTACAATGGAACTACGGAAACTAAATATTCCCCCGGTGCCAGGCGCCCGTAAACGTCTCAGGCGCCTTTTTCTTTTCACCTCCACGGTACATTGAAGTACGGTGAAAGATGAGGCCTTGTGTACGTATGGTTTACTGCTGTTAACCCATCCACCCGCCTCGTCGTACTCCACTTTTAATACCCCCTTCCTCCCTTACTAGTAGAGGTCAAGTATACACAGTTTTCTGGCTTGGGGTTTTCAACCGCTTCGCTTGCTGCCTCGGACCATTCCCTTCGCCCACCTGATCTAATTAGTTTCTTCACTACCCCATCCCACGGTGCGAGTCTGCAGCAATCCAGGACAGTTTCCCCAAACTCTCAGCTATTCCCAACCGTATCCACAACAAATCGTGGCCCTTCACGCCTGAGGGAAGAGGGATGTGATGGCATCGTGGAGTGAAAAGACCTGGCCTCTCCATGGTAGAGCCTCGGTAAGCTTAGCGTGTTATGTTCAAAACGTATTTGCATAATGAATCATCTCTTTGTCCACAATGTTGTAGTTTTGTTTACCTTTTTGCGTCAATCTATCCCGTAATCCATCACACTTTCACCAAATTCACATCACTCTGCCATCCAGCTGTGGTCACGTTCAACGCCATACTGCAGGGTTCATTTTCGTGCTGCAAGCTCCATTACAGAATGAAGAGAGCCCTCAGGACGTATCTGTACTTTTCTTAGCTCTACAGAGTATCTTGCTGGGATGTTGGAATCTCGAGGTGCTGGGTGATAAGTTTCTTACCAAATGGCAAAATTCCTTCCTTAGATTGAATTAATGGTAGAGGTCGAGCCAAACATCTCATGGCAGCTGCACAAACGCTGTCATTAACGCCTGGAGCTTCGTCAAAATCTTCGTTCTTTACAATGCAATGTTAGAAACAGCGAAATATAGTCGGTTTACTTTAACCCCCGTAAAAAGTAGCACAGGTGCGTTTCTGCCAGACTCGTATTAGACGAGATAGGAGAGGAAATGAGACGTGGAAATCTTGAAGGCAGCGCAAGCCAGGAACATTCTGGAACAGCATTACAAGTTGAAGTAGTTGTCAAAGCCTCGATCCCACAACGAAACATGCTCTCCCTGTCATCCTCTTTTCCTTGATACGTCTTCACTTCTCCTACTCTCCCTGTTATGACGTTCAGAGGCAGGTTAAGCCGTTTCATCCCTCTCTTATGTCCCCTTGTCAACAATAAAGGCGCCCAGAGCTTCCTTTATCGCCAGACCATCACGCAGAGACAGCTTCCCTAACTTGTCCGTTAAAGGGTGATGAAGAAGAAGCTCTTTCAAGTCATTCCTCGACTTCATAATCGCTTTTACCTGTCTCGTCAAGGTTCCTCTGCTGGTGTCGTTTCTGTTCTTGTCAAGCCTCCGAGACCGGCGGACCGACCCTTTTTAGGGATTTGCGGGGGGTCCTTCGAAAGGGTTTTCACGTCGCGTTCCGCATCATCGCGCTGGTTTGACGGGTGACAACTTGCTGAGAAGTCTGTTCCAAAGCTGGAGAAAGGCTGATTACCGGAAATTTGTCAACAGTGACGCGCGACGGCTCCCTCATTGATTTTTATAGAGTGGCGCTCGTACGTTCCCATCGCTAACAAGTGCGTCGTAAATAATTTAGTGTTCGTGGGACTTGAGCCCACAAAACTTCGTCGCATTACACTTCCGAAACGAGGAGCTACCACCTTTCAATACGTCAAGCATCTGTTTGGGCCGTGGTCCGGCAATTAGTGACATCGTCCTTCCTTTTTTTCTTCAGCCTCCCATTGCACACTTTTTTCTTCCCTTCAGCCTTGCAGCTCCGATACGTCAAGTCGACGAACATTGGAGTCGGAGTGAACGGAAAACCCGTCAAAATCGTCTGCTACTTTCAAGCCTCACAACTCAGTCCAGCTACACCGAGTGGTGGATGTCTTCCTTGTCGCCTACGAACGTGAAAAGGTCTGCTTGAGGCTCTTCCTGGACATCGAAAATACCTTCGACCGGGTGTGGCATCCGGGCCTGCAGGTGAAAATAAAGAGGACTCTCCCTGACACACTGTACAGATTCCTTGCCTCTTATCTCTCGAACTGAACCTTTTCGGTTCGATGCTCGTCATCTTTGGGCCCACAGTAACTCACCAGCCAGAGGAGACGGAGCCCCGCTAGCGCTAGTGGTCAGTTATTTTGGTTTATTATTCATTCTGAATAATAACCCTATGTTTTCGGTCACGAAAAATTTTTTAAACCCCCCCTCAAAATTTGATACTTTACGTTTCAAGACATGGAAATTCCAAATTTGCAATGTCCGTCCGCCGTCCCCCGTCCGCCGTCCCCCGTCTGCCGTCCGGCCCGTTTTGTGCCTTTAACGTGGTCTAAAAAATTCCTTCATTCGCAACAAAATCCCATTTGGTATCTAGTTGTGCCCGCCATCTCGGCAATCCGATCGGACGAAGCCCATGGTTGTTATGGGCAAAAAATGGTTTAAAAAACGCAGTATAACGCGGGAACTACTGCGAAAGTCAACGTTTCGGTCGTTAGTACTCCCTCCCTCCCTCCTGTCTCATTAAAACCACCCGCCCGCTCGCCTTGCTACGGGTTCGCTGGAAGCCCCCGTACCAATTTCCCCGACTCTTGCCCGACACGTTTACAGGCGCCTGGCGCTGGGGGAATATTTAGTTTCCGTAGTTCCATTGTAGCCAGGTCATGTTTCGTATTCGCAGGTGGTTCAAGCTGTTCATGAGAATAATAAACCATTGTGTAATAATTTGCAGGGGTTTTTTATTCGTAGCCTCGAGCTCCAGTTTTCGGAAAGCTGTACCATTGTGTGTAAAATTGAATTAGATTTATTTGTGTAGATTGAAGTGATGACCCCCTCGTCTAAATTGTGTGATCGTGAATTACACAATGACTTCAGAGCGTTGCGCTACGATTGTAACAAATTTGAAGTATAGCTCCACAGAATCCAGTGCGAAGCAGTCAACTTTTCAATACATGAAATTGACACAAACCAAACTCCTTGAACTCTGCTCAACATAATTACTCCTTTCACCAAAAATGTATCGTTTTTCAATAGCCAGCAGCCCTTTAATCCGCTCGTTGCCCCTCCACCTAGGGTATAGCGTCTTCGAATGGAAAACCACACATTTGAACGCCAACCACTACTCCTCAACTGTTGAGAGGAAAAACGGCAGTACAGAATCATTACGTAACATCATTCAGTACATTGTGGTAATAACCTGTATCACTGCTCACAATTTCTAAGTACATCCCTCACTGTTCGACGCAGAGCGCCAAATTGGTTCAAGTCTTTGATCTCGGACTTCCCCACGTCTTTGTCTCCGACTATTTCAATACCTGCCCTTCACCTGCAGAAATCCCTCAGCTGCGGTCGGTTGGTTCTAACAGCCCCCTTTCCCAGGTTTTCCCCTTTCTTTATTTCTTTCTCCCCAATTTCATTTTCCTATCGACGACTGAGCACTTCCAAATTCATTCCACTTTCAACTATCGCCCAAGTAACTTCTCGCTTTCTCATACGGTTGCCTGCACCAGTTCACGCGTTCCAAGTACTGCCCTTGTGTCGCCCATTTGAACACCATCTCAGCTCAATTTTAACTCAACTCAATTCCGCATATATATTACAGTCCTCCTCACACTCACCGAGTTTCATTTTTATTTCGATCCTCAAGCTACCCTATTCATGTGCCCAACACTCACATAGTCTGAATTATGGTGGTATGACTTAATCATTTTAAAGTTAATTCTACATCCTATTCTACATCGGTCTGTTTCATAGCCCTTGTCAATAGCTGTGACACACCACACATTTGGCGTATCATTAATTTTGAACAATACGCGTAATGTTTTTTGTGTGGAACTTTTTTTTTTACTTTTGTTGGCTCCACTCACAATTGAAAGTTATAAAGTCGACGGAAAACATGTTTGTTGTAAGCTGTTCATTACAAATGCTTCAGAATCCGACAAACAACATTTGAGAAAACGTGTGTTCATGTACAAAAAAAACACGTGAAACACTTGATAAAAACAATGATACGAAAAATGAACGGAAGTAAGAAGAGAAGAGAAGTAAGGAAAGATCAGAAGAGAAGTAAGAAAAGATCAGAAGAGAATTGAAAAAAATATCAACTTATATCAAATAATGTAATTATAATATTCAAATGAAAATATCAAATAATGAAATAGACAAGTGGAAAGTGAATTTGGCTGAATGATACGAACATTCTAACTCATCGTTTTTTATGACAACTCGCAATTTTACCTGTTAGTTCGAGGAGATTCTCGTATGAGTGCAGTGGAAGCCCCTTTTCCCCGTTTTCAGACTCCCACTAGGTAACCACCAGTCATCGGCGTTTGATAAACTCGTTCCGCACTCCCCCTATTCCCACTCATCGAATATAGTTGACCGATAGCCCCCAACTTCGCGTGAAAGCTCATGCATGATGAGATGGTCCTGACTTCATCCGTAGTATGCGGCCGACTTATAAGGCATGCAAAGAACATAGCAGTCAGCTGTTGAACCGTCAATTTGCTGGAGAGCCATGCTGGTTTATCGTCTACAACGAGTCCAAACTCTTTCTTTTGGGAGTTGGAGCGTTCACCTGAATGTTCGGAATCGGCCGAAAGGTCCTGATAGGTATTCCGTCGGGGAGATAAAGATTCGAGAACTGGCCACAGAAGCTCTCGGTAACCTCCATACGCTAACAGCCAACCAACTCCTCTTCTCGACTCTCAAGCTTCCATAGGTGATATAGCCCACTCTATAGCCTCTCTAATAAACGGCTCAAACGTGCTCTAGTACCGAGAAACAGCCTCTCAGCTCTGATAGAACAACTAAACAATCCGCATCTAGCAGATTCCAAGCAATGTTGGCATAGCGGACAATGAGAAAGGCTCTGAGACACGGCTGAAACTTATCAAATGCGGGTTTCAGACACCGCCTGGCAGATATCAGGAAATACATCACACGATTGCACGAAAGAAGCAAGTAAAGGAGCAAGAAGTAGGGTTCACTTTACATCTAAGTCCCTCGACCAACTTCAGAATGAGACCTCTTCAGTCTGGCTAAGGGGAACATGCTCCTGACCCGCTATAGTAGTGTAACGGACGGGAGCTAGATGTCAACAAGACCTGAGCTGAACTCCAACTGTCCACGACCGGCCGATACTTGGGGGCCAGCCAGGAGCATTGTCTAAAGTAAGTGCCACACTATGCCTTGGTCTCAAGTGTTTTACGAACTCTCTCTCAAATTGAAATACGCTCTCACGTCAAGAAGTTATTCTCCTTTTGCCTCGTGCAGTCGACTGAACACAACGAAATCACCCCAAATACGAGGAACCCGTTTCCCTTCGCCATCACCACCACCTTCTTGCCTTTGAAATCTCTATATTTGAATATCATTTGAAGTAGAGAGAAACCGGCAACTTCAAAACTCAAGACGCGTTGGGAACGCGCCGTATAATGTGACGCTCGCGCGGTGCACGAAGTCGCGACGACGAACTTTAATATCCTGACCCGAGAGATGGAGTTTCGGAGGCAGATCAAACAAATTCGAAGCCCTGAGAAGCTGTTTTTGGGAGCTCGTGGAAATTTGTGGCGGTTATTGCTTTGCAGGTACCAAATGAGCGACGGATTGTATTTCTTCTTGGAACGAATGAGTTGAAAATATTTGGCACGTATAACACGCAACTTTCCTCACACTTTCAAGTACTTCGTGACATCAACTCCGATACGTTATTTGATACTATTATAGTTAGAGTACAACTGGAAGTACACAAAGGGCTGGATCTCGTTTGAGAAGATAAATTAACTAAAATTAGGTTTGAGTCCTTTGTGACGGCTCAACTGAGTGATGAAGTGCAACTTGGCGATGGTGGAGTATTGCACACTTCATAGTATTTTTTAAGTTTTTTCCGATCTTTACGGTTCATTGGCTCCTGAGTCTGAAAAAGGCAAAACGGAAAAGTGTCCGGGCAGTCCGTGTCGCGGTTGAGAGAAAACGACCGGACTTGAGCGCCTAAAATTATATATTTAGCGCACCGCCAATTTGGATTGATATTTAGACGCTTAAATTGGGGTATGAAAAAAATCATTTTAAAACTGTTACAGACACGATTGGAACTTGCGGTGGCAGTGGATCAGAACCGGTTTGTACATTGTAGGCAGTTGGGAAGTCGGTCCAATCTTGTGCAGGCTATCAAACGAAGGAGAACTTGCTGTCGAATGTACCTAGTATTCATATAACCATTATTGTGTATCGACCCATGAACCATACCATTACATAACTGTAGTTATCATAGTGATCAAAACAACAAACATCTTTTTCTCAAAAACGATTTTGATTAATTGTTTTAATGTACAGCTTCAAATAATACGGCAGTACCAATAAATTCCTCATTTATCGTTCGAAATCAAGCTCATTGGAAAGCCTAACGGCAGTCAAGGTAAAAGTTGAAGTGAGAAGATGAAGAAACGGGGGGAAGGGGGGGAATGGCGGCTGGCTCTTGAATGGGGTTCTTTCTATCATACTATATCGGACGAGTACTTACGTCGTCTTCCTTCTTTAATTCCCTTATGATATCATTCTCTTGTTATCTGGCATATGCGTTACATCGCACCAAATGTATATTGTCACATTTATGTACATACTAGCTGGTACCCGCGACGAAGGAATACATAGGTACTTTATACCTACTGTCAACAGATATTTTTTTTTTTTAATATACCTACTCTCTCTTAACCAAATGCTATACCCGAATATAACGTACTTTTAATTTGAATATTATGGATGATATTAAAAGAACGTTATATTTGGGTATAGCATTTGGTTAAGAGAGAGTAGGTATATTTAAAAAAAAAAATATCTGTTGACAGTAGGTATAAAGTACCTATGTATTCCTTTGAATGGCAGAAAGTACCTAGGAAAATGTATTGGTCCCTCATGTCCAAGAGACACTTACAGGAGCCAGCGTTACGTTGTGTACGAAAATATTCTAAAATGACCTAATTTAAAACATTTTTGTACACAAAGTTTGCTGTTTTGTTATTATTTGTTAAAATGTGGAGATTGTTTGGACTCGACACTCGTGAGCAGGCCACGGACAGTTGGTCATGCGAAACAGTTTTTCTCTAATTGGACACCTGCTACTTTAAGTGTTTGCCCTTTCGCTTTGTTAATGGCCATTGCGTAGGCTGGTTTGAGGGGAAACTGGATTCTTTTAAACTGAAAAGGTAAATCTGTCGGGATCATGGGTATGCGGGGAATCAAAACTTCTTCATCTTTAGCTATTCCTGTCATTATAATTGCTCTAATAATATTGCGTCCTGGCTGCGTAATTTGCAATCGAGTGCTGTTGCATAGTCTCGGTCCTTCGAGATTTCTCATTAACAAAACTGGAACCCCTACTTTGAGTCTCAGCTTATGATACGGCACTCCTGACAGCTCTAAAGAGTTTAGAAACTCTTTAGGATAAGATGTCACCTGTTCACTGTCCATGACAATATCTACTGACAAATATTCGACAACATCGCTTTGCACATGTGACATCATTCATTCGTTCATTGATTTGTCCCACGATTTCATTGGTCGGTGCTAATATTGCCCTTTCACACACCCGCTCTCTATTCCTCATGTTATATTCCAAACCGGGATAGACGTTGTTTTTAAGATCTTCCAAGTTGTGGACCCCGCATTACCAAATTCTTTATTTAATGTAATCATAATCTGGTAATGACAGGTAGTGTCTGTCGAACATCACCAGCAAGCAGCACTACGATCCCACACATTAAACTCTGGTTGCTTCTGATATCTTTCAGAGTCCGATTGAGCGCCTCGATCGCTTTTTTATACGACATTGTGCACTCATCCCACACCAACAGCTTGCATTCCTGTAGCATTCGGCCACGATCGCTGTTTTTTGTAATGTTACAAACTGGAGTTTTCTCATGAGGTAAATTTAATGAGAGTTTAAGTACTGAATGTGCCGTGCGGCCTCCGTCGAGCAGCGTCGCCGCAATCCTAGAGGAAGCTACGGCAAAAGCTATTCCTTTATCTTTGCGAATTTGGGCTAAAAGTAAATTTAAATAAAAACGTGTTTCCAGTGTCTCCTGGCGCATCTAAAAACAATCCACCCTCACCATGATCGATTCTTTGCACATTATCAAATACTAATTTTTGTTCCCTGTTCAATCGAGGAACAGACTGATATTTGTTGCTGTTAATAAGAGACATTCTAGTCCAGTTCTCTTATTAAATCACTACTGACTTCTCCGATTATTTGTGGCCGGTTCATTCCAAAATCTGATAACGTCTTCCCAGATATAGCCATCACTTGGTCTTCAATATTAGTTACTACATCATTAAATGTGATATTGGGATTATCATCCCTTTTGTCGCAATAAAAGGTAGCGTATGCCCTTTCTCTGGGTCTAAAGATTGTCTGTGCCAAATTTCATCAAAATCGGTTGAGTGGTTTAAGCGGGAAAGCGTAACAGACAGACAGACAGAGTTACTTTCGCATTTATAATATTAGTAGGGATTAGTTACAGGGCTACCTCGGGGTGCATCCGTTTTTCTCGTTCGATACCGGCATATAACCTCCTCCGTGCTGCTTATCTCAGTCTCACCACAATGTGAGCTACACTCTCCACCGAACTACTAATGCCTGAGGTAATGCCTCTCGTTTCCGAATCCCACGACTACCAGCACCAAATTGCATAGGTGCAAGTGCGAGGGGGACACTGCCTGTAGTGCAGTAAACTCCAAACGCTTACTGGGCTGAGGAGCAGATGGATTCGCCCGGCATACCACCGCAGCTGATGCTCAACGAATCCAAGGCCAACAACAGCGTTACAGTGTGACATCCTAGCTTACGACGCAAAAACGGTGTGCTTAAAGAGCGCGCCATTCTATCGAGATTCATTTGCCTTCGAACAACCACCCAAAAACCATCTGTAGGTCAG
Source organism: Pachypeltis micranthus (assembly GCA_020466155.1). Taxonomy (NCBI): domain Eukaryota; kingdom Metazoa; phylum Arthropoda; class Insecta; order Hemiptera; family Miridae; genus Pachypeltis; species Pachypeltis micranthus. The sequence continues at coordinate 27,285,421 of CM035774.1, read as the reverse complement.
CTTTGGGAGCGAGTACGTCCGAATGAGGCGCAGCTTCTGCTGTGGATTCAGTAGAGTCTTGGCAACTTTCCGAAGATAATCACCAAGACCCACTAAGCTTTCAATTAAGAAGGTTGCACAGAGCAACCCAATCCCAAGGTACCCCTAGATCTCCACGCTTTTAGCCAAGACACGGGATTCCCCACACACACACACGCACACGCTCGCACGCACAAGCACACGCTCGCACGCACACGTTCGCACGCACACGCACACGCACACGCTCGCACGCACAGGTCTGTTTCTTTATTTGATGACTGTACCTAAACCCTCGACGAGGGTTATATCAGTCATAGAAGTTGCGGTTTCGCTTATATGCAAGAGACTAGCCCCTGCAGCATCACCCGAACTCAGACCTGTGGAGGTACGGCAGGTATTTGGTCGTTAGCCAGTCTCACCGTAGAGAGCTGTTGCCCGTGTGTTACCGCGCGGAGGTGACCACCTGAGGAATCCCGTACCATCTGGGAGTAGTTCTTAATCTGGTTCCCTACCTGATCTTACTGTATACTTGGGTGGCAAGTTTCAAAAGGACAGATCAACTATAACCACGATTCTTAGCCATTACCTTCTTTGCGAACTTTGCAAAATGGTTATAGGCTTCCTTTGTAGCAGTTAATGCTGCTAAGTTCGTTTGCCCTCCCAACAACCGTCGCTCACTGTTGTAGAAACTACAGTGGAGCAGCACATGGTTTCTTGTTTCCTCCGCACTGGAGGCACAAGACGTGCATAATGGAGAGTCTTTCAGAGAAAAGAAGTGGAGCCGCGCATTGAAGTCACCATGTCCCGTGAGAAACTGGCTCGTCCAGTGGTCTGGCTCAACCCATTTTCTAGAAAGACGTTCACGGATGTTGGGGAAGAACTCATACGTATCACGTCCCTTTGACGAGGATTCCCATCTCGCTTGCCATTTCTCTAGAGCCCATTCATCGATGGCGGCAAGTTTCTGTTCTGTGGTGAGATCCACATGGAGTTCAGCCCAAAGCGGGGGAAGCTCCCGTTTCACTCTCCACTTGTCAACCATGCACTCAACAGCCAAATCAACTGGTAACTGACCAGTGATCACCTGGAATGCTTCTGTTGATACAGTCTTGTAGGCCTTGGTGATCCACAGGAGCGCGGCTCTCTGGGATTGGGCCAATACTCTCTTTTGATTGACTGTTAGTTTGCTACCCCAGACAACGGGGCAGTAGCCAATCACACCTAGATAGATGGCCTTATACATGAGGATAGTGTCATGGTAACACACACCCCAAGTGGCCTTAGTAATGGCACGCAGTGAGGCAAACCTTGCAATGGTAGTGCCTTTAAGAGACTGGAGGTGTTGGTTGAAACCCCACCTCTCACCTATATTCACTCCTAAATACTTGACGTGCTTTTCAAGAAGGAGCCTGGGGCCGCCAAAGCGTATTGTGGGTGGATTATTCACTTTCCCCTTCAAGAGGATTAGCTGGGTTTTTTCCTCAGCCACCTGCATCTTGACGTGCTCGCACCATTGGTTGACAGTGCGGAGCACGTGGTGGGTTTTTTCTTCAATTTGGCGGACTGACTCTGCAAAGATCAGCACAGTCAAGTCATCCACATAGGCGTACGGCTCGCAGTCAGTCTCCATGAGTTTCCTGAGAAGACCTTCGAAGAAGGCATTCCAGAGTGCTGGTCCTAGGACTGAGCCCTGTGGGCACCCCTTCTCAATCTTTCTTCGGACGGAGACATGCCTACTTTCGATCGTAGCAGTTCTGTCTGTCAGGTAGCTTCTGACGAGCGAGTACAGGTTGCGGGGGATTCCCCTACCTTTGAGCTCATTAAGGAGCGCTGGCCACCAAAGGTTGTCAAACGCTCCTCTGATGTCAATCAGAACTGCTACGACGTACTTAGCCGGTGCCAGCAGGGAAACACGCCGAATCTCGACAATGACATCCAGCGTGGACCTTCCTGTGGTACACCCGTATTGCCTGCCTGTGAGGTTGCGGCCAAAGACTCCTTCGAGGGACTGCAACATCAATATTTCTAGTGTTTTGCCTAATATGGAAAGAAGGCTGAGTGGTCTCCATGATCGTGGGTCCGACTGATTGCGGTCGCCTCCCTTTTGAAGAGTGACGACACGCGCAGACTTCCACTGAGTGGGGAACTGTCTGACCTGCAGACAGTCATTAAATAGAGTAAGGAGACCGCTGGAGATTGTCCGCTCAGCCTTCCTTAGCATATTGCTTTCTATTTTATCTGGCCCAGGAGATTTGTTGGGCTTTAAGGTCGCAAGGGCCCTGCCGAGGTCGCCTGTTGTCCACAGTGGGATGTCGGGCTCGTTCGGTGGGTCCATGATCAGCTCCCTTGCTGCCTTCTGGGCTTCAGTGTCTCGAGCTACTTGGTCATCTGGGAACGCCTTCTCAAGGAGGGTTTCCAGTGAACTTTCGATGCTGCAGGCCCAGCCTGACTCATTTTGCATCGCGGCTAAGGCCTGCTCTACATTTGCTTTACCTATGGAGGACTTGTAATGTCTGCCCCAGGGGTTCTCAGAGCTCTCCGCTTCCACAAAATTTCGCCAGCCTTGCCGTTTGGCTCGTTTGATGGCGCGGTGGAAGGCCTTCTTCTCTTGGATGAAGGCAGTTCGGAGTGTTGCTCTGACATCAGGGTCACGAGTGATTTGATACATCCTTCTGGCTCTATTTACACTACGCTTGAGGGGATTAAGTTCCTCAGTCCACCATGGGACTTTGATCGCCCTGTGCTTCTGTTGGCCAAGTACAGAGAGCCCAGCAGAGTGAAGTGCTGTGGTAAGTATGTCCACTTTGCTGTCCACCTCTTCAGGTGTGGATGCTTGCGCTATTAGGTCGGTGTCTGCGGCACGCAGTTCACCTTCCAGTACCCTACAGAATTGTGGCCAGTCAGCATTTTTTGTGCGGAATCGCTTTTCACGCGTGTCTTTGCAGAGGATGTTGTCATCCGTGATGGCAAAGTCAATAACCATGTGATCGCTCTGCGTTGCACCTGCTACGACTCGCCAACCCTGCAATTTCAGTAGCAGGGTGTGAGACACGGCTGTGACGTCTATACACAACCTTCCTCCCGGACCATCATAGGTCGCCTCAGTCATGGGGTCGTTGGCAACAACCAAGTTGTACCTGGTGAGCAGCTCTATATACGCCTCGCCCGCCCTATCCAGGGTTGGGGATCCCCACAATGGTGATCTGGCGTTTGCATCAGCACAGACTACGCAGGGTCGTCCTGATAGGCCTGCTAGAGCCCGCTCGAGTGGTTGAAGGCTGTTGGCAACTGGTGCGCCAAATTGCCTGTAGAATGATATTACAACCAGCTCAAAGCCACCGGCTCGGATGAGCACAGCGGCCAAGTGCTGGCTGTTCAGGTGAGTGAGTGCGAGCATGTCAATGGATGCAGGCCACTGCTGCCTTGGCTCCCGTTCTTGCTCCAGCCACCACTCGTGCCTGCGATCCCAGACCAAGAGTTTTGGATCCTATGTATGGTTCCTGTATGGCGAGAACACTGCAGCGTTTCTTGAGTGCATTTTGCAGCAACTCAGCCATAACTGGGGAACTCTTATTGGTGTTGTGCTGAAGGATTCGAACTGTTTTTGACCTATTCATAATCCACTCGTGACTCCTGGAGGGCAATCGCTCGCTGACGAATGGTACAGCGTGCGTCTCGTGTAGAGTGTGCGACCTGTTGGATTTTGCGTTCGACGCAATTGGCACACTTGAGGGGAGCATCACGCTTGCATTCCTTACTCAGATGTGGCAAGGCGCACCAGGCGCACACAACAGGTCTTGTACAGGCCACTGCCAGGTGGCCATAGCGCTGGCATTTGTAGCACTGAGTGGGGGCTTGGTACTTTCGTATGGCGCACCGCTGCCAGGCTATTTGGAGGTGCCTTGCCCCCTCTAGTTTTTTGTATAGGCTGGGTGATACCTCAATCACCCAATCCTTCTGTCTGCCACGCTTTTTGGTGAAGAGAGGCCTGACGTCCTGCGGCTGCAAGCCTAACGCAGGGTTGTGTTCAACAACTTGTTGGGCCAAGTCCTCTTTTTGTAGGTCAGTCCGCACGTCGCACAATAGCAGGCGTGGGAAACGACCCAGGGGGGCTGACGCTTGGAGCTTCAACTCCTTTTTTGTGGAAATGTGGCTCGTGAGCGCCTTGGCCATTTCTGGCGTTTCCGTCACAATGACGGCGCCACCTCCTACTGCGGTGCGGATGTCTAGCACTCGGACGCTTAGAGCTTGGAGGTCCGTAGCAGGGACACCCCGCATCAGTGCTTCCATTGCATCAGGGTTGGAGGGACCAGCCTCTCCTTCCTCACATGTCCGCCTAACCACTACCACGTTTTGTCGTGGGTTTTTAGGGGGGAGTTTGGCAAGCGGTGGAGGCTTTTTATTTTTGTTTTTATTTTTATTTTTGCCCTTGTTTTTGGGCGGAGGCGTAGGCGGGGCGCTGCCCTCGGCCTGCTTAGTTGGGGCCTTTGCTTCCCCCTGCGCTTCCTGGCCCTGGCAGACTGCCATTCAGCCTCAGCTCCATGAGGGGGGGAGGAAGGCGCAGTAGCGGCTACTGCCGCATATGAGGGGCCTGGGGTACTACCCTGGCTCGTTGAAGCTCCTTGAGTTTGGGGGGCTGGTGGCACTGGCTGCTGGGCAATTGCCCTACGCAGCTCTTCCCTCACGACAGCCGCCACAGTTTCCCGCAGGGGGGGAGTGGCAGGGGGCGATGTCGTTGGGGGGGCATTAGCTTTTATAGCCAGCTTCGAAATTTTGAAGAGGCAACTAGTGACGAGGTCCCGCATAGGTCCTGTCGCGTTGACCCTCATCCGTGCCAGTTGGCCGTGGATGATTTGGACATATGCACAAATCTGCTCCATGTCCGACAGATTAGGGTCAACGGGATGTCGTACAGTGCTTGTAGTAGCCGGGTTGCCCGGGCTACTAGGGGGAGAAGGGGGAGATGAACGCGGTTTGCCCGGTTCTTTCCGCCCTTGTTTGTTTGGACGACGAGTAGGTTGTTCATCGTCCGAAGAGGGAGGGGTCGAGCTTGGCGAGCCCGAGGAAGAGGCGCAGGTGGCGTTTTTATTACCTGCTATTGTTTTTTTTGACTTTGACATGTTATTTTTACTAATTGGGGGGGATTAAAGAAGCAGACTGGTGTAGTGTATCCTTGTGAGTTCATTTGTTGTGTGTGTTAGTGGTATGAGCGAGAGGTGCTCGAGGCGGTGTCCTGGAAGCTCCCCCTCAGGCATATTGATTCTAGCCCCTTTCGCTGGTCTATTGAGGGTCAAAGGGAGGCCCCCACATGCGCCGCAGCTGCCAGTCCGGCCACCCACCGGGACTAAGACGCATGAGGGATTTTTCAGCTGCTGCTCAGAGTCAGCCCTCGGCCACTAGTGATGTAGTGTGGTGATGACGCTATCAGCCGCCCCAGGAACGCTCAAACCTGGTTTTTCCCCCTCCTCATTCCGTAGGCCGCACCTATATAGGGGATCGCTCAAAGGTGTTAGTGAGCTACTTCCAGGACTGTCTTTCGCTCATTATGAGTGTTTTAAGTCAATGTGTTCTGCCACGCAAGCCGTTGCAGTGTATTTTGTATCTGGAATATGTTGTGTATGTCAGTGTCGTGAGCTTTAAGCCCCTTTAAGGCCGGATTTAACGGCCACGCAGAGGATACGGCAGGAGAATTCTGTCCCCCTTCCTGCGGGGGGTGTGTTCTGCGATCCCAGCTAAAGGTAGGGGGTTCCCAGTGTGTCATGTATGTGAATGAAATGTAAGTTGTGTCCCTTTTAGTCCGGCTTATACGAACACGCAGGGAGTACGGCAGTGGAATTCTGGACCCCCAACTGCAGGGTGAGCACAGTGTGGCGACAGAGTACACTGTGACGCCCAGCCACAGTTAAGCCTCGTTGGATGTAATCCTGCGGGGACCTCATAGAGGTGAGGTTGTCTTTCAAGCTGGGCCCACCCGGCTGTCCCTTTTAGTCGGTTATTCCCCACACACACACGCACGCACGCACGCACGCACACGCACACGCTCGCACGCACACGCACACGCTCGCACGCACACACTCGCACGCACACGCACACACACACACACACGCACACAATCGCACAAACGATCGGTGAACAGTTTAGCCGTGGAAATAAATTCAACAATATCATCAACATTCAACATTCAAGCAATCTTCTGCGTAAAGTTTTCTCCGCTGATGATTAGAAATTTCCTAAATTATATAGAAGCGGCGGTAAAGGGTTAAATTGATATTTAAATACTTTGCGCTGGAAATTAAACCGCCGTTGAAGTCGGAGTACAATACACTCAATTACTAGCGGATTGAATAGTCAGAAAGCTATTACCGGAATAATTAAATTTCAGTCTCACTCTCGAGCCAACGACAGTTAACAAAGTGAAAAAAAAGAAGTGTCGAGAAGAAAGTAATAATAATTCCATAATCTGAGAAGCTTAAGAGTTTACAAGTTGGAAACAGGGGAGGAAAATTATGTTCTTCATTTTACGCTAACGCGCTTAAAGCTAACAAAGCGTCTGAAAGCGTAGTCTTTTGTTTCGGGCGAAGAAAAACTCTTTCGGCTGAACTTATACAGCAACGTCAGCTTTCTCGAATATTAAGAGCTCACTTCTGCCCTGATGTTTCCGTGCCTTCGGCATTTCATAAAGTAAATATGAAGCCCTGGTAGGGAGTTTTAGTTGATGGAGAAGGGGAAAAACTTAATATTCAACTATAATATGTGTAGCGCTCTTCAACTGCATAATAATTGAAGGTTGTGGTAGTTTTTGACGATGAATTGTGTGTGTGGGGGGGGGGGGGGTATACGTGCTCCTTCTTCTAAGGAGGCACTTTTCAATCTGAATCTTGCTTCACAGTGTTGGCTTAGCTCGTTTAGGTGTCGAGCATTCATCGTCTACCTTCGGATAGTTGAGTGGCTCTTAGAGACTCTCGTCGTACAAACAGTCGACTATCAGACTACCTACTTGATTTTTCATAAAATGATAGTATTATATTATGATAGCAGTATTTATAAGGGAAAAACTGTGCTAGAGTCGACATTTGGGATAATGAAGCCAAGTTTGAACTACGTGGTGGATATAGTTCAGGCGTTTTATTTCAATCGCGTTTACAGTATTTTTTTCCAAGCTTGGCGTAGACCGTGGCATCCCCGAAAATAAACTAAATAAATAATAACTAAAGAAATGGGGAGGGTGTCCAGACTACACTACGCTGTCTCTAAGGATAGGATGATTGGGAAGAGGATGGATGTCTAATAGGAAATAGAACGACCACCAGTTAGCGACACACGGGTGGAGATACCTCGGAGAACGCCACCTGACACACCTCCTCGGCAGTTTTCTTGCACCACACGTCGCGCAAAGGCACAGAGACTGCTGCAACCCTGACTCCACTCGCGCTAGCTTCTGGTACTGCGTTTCTTGGCTTGCCAAGGCGCTAGAGCTCAGCTGTCAGAGTGGTCGGAACACACGGTGACGATGTCATCCCTCAGTCATTCTCCAGACATAACCCCGCTTCTCAGACCCCGAGTGACGATGCGCCAGCAACGTGCTCGCAGATCTGATATGCCATATGAGTCAGCGACACAAACTGGTTACCACAGCCACGACAGCGAGCATCCACAACGTTACAATCCCGACCCCTTGTTCACCTAATCTGAATCGTCTTCACACACGTTTTACTTCTACCGCTTCAAAATGATAGCTTCAGAAACGCTCCAGTACCAGTATGAAACTAATCAACATCAAAAAAAATGGAAATTCGTGCATCCGCGGGAGTTCGGCAGTTACTAAAATTCATCGCAGACCTTTGCTCAAAACGTGGAGACTCACCGCCTGAAAACAATCTCAGCTCTCGTTGGGTTTTACGCGCACCGGACATGAGGCTCAAAAACCCACTCCTTTTACGGCACCCTCAGATTTATGGGTTCGTATATCGGGTTACTTTCAGCGAATTAAATTACGGAAGCAGCGAGAGAAAGAGGACGTCCGGAATATACAGGAAAGGCAACTTTACCAAGTCAATGAGCCGGTTTCAATGTAAAACATGTAGATACTTACTATTCTACGTTGATTCAATAAGGGGTTTTATTGTTTGGAAAAATTGCGTCATTGATTCCCAGATGTTCAAAACCAAGAGTGTATTAGAAAAAAGGTAGCGGAGGTGCTCCATATCCAGAACAAAAAAAACTCTGGTGTGGTGATCAGCGTCTACGCAACCTTGAAGTTACTGTAACCAAAATGTATCTAGTAAAAATTTGAGATGATAGCTACATACGTTATACGCAGTACAACATACATTATTATCAAGCACATTATTTTTGGAAGTTGGACATCTCGCTTGATGAAGCCAACCCATCCTGCCACGCGATTGCACATTGACGCATAATAGCAACTGTCTAAAAAGTGGGAAGTATATTATGTGGGTGGGCCACATTTAGAGATGTTCAACATGATTTTGCCGTAGATGTTAAAAAAGCAGTTAGTTTGATCTATGCTTCTTCCACATACGAATTCTACGAAAAGATGAAATGTCTTCAGTGAGCCCAGAAAACAATGTTTAAACAATTAAAAGGTGTGTTGTGGTATTTGAACATTTTTTCCATCCAAATATTATTACGGCATTGATGGTAACTATAATTCGTGCAGACGTAAATAGTTTATTTTTCGAGGGTAAAGCAATACGTAACATTAAAATTTCCTTAAAGCTTTTTACATTCAATTTTTTAGTGAAATGAAACCTTTTTGATTCATTTTTAAAAAATAACACCACTTCCGATTTTCGGAAAACAAGTCAATTCGGGGGCACTGCAAATTATTTTAATAACACTGGTATCCAGGAAGGTGATTGATTCGACCCTGCAAACTATGACCTCCTCGACGCCATGATTGTGACTTGCTCAAAGCAAGCCTCTTGCAACAGATTTGGTTTTAATAAACGAATTTTCCACTGGATTCTTGGTGAGTGTTTAAAGTTTTATCTCCTGCTTACCAGTTATGGAAAGTTGAGGGAAGTTACTGGGAGGAGTGTCATGTGGCGTTCTCCGAGGTATCACCACATATTTTGACGTATTTCTAAGTATTTGGTTGGCTTGTTTCTTTTTCTCTTGGCCACGACTTGAATGAATACCACCCAATATCAAGCGTTAGGCAAAAATAATTTGTGTAAGAAGAGCAGTTGTGGAAGAGTTGTGTTATGGGGGGATTAATATTGTAAGCAGTATCGCACTAGGTGATTCGGGGAAGTAGTACAATAGAAGCCGAATTCAATTGAAACAGAGTTTTATTCTCAATTACATTCAGAGAAGTTTTACCACCACAGACTGGGAACTGAGTGGGAGCGAACGCCAGCGTGAGCAACACAGCGACGAGAGAACCGGCATTTGAGGTGCCCAGTCAGCATAAGTGCCCTGAACGAGCCGCCGCTGAATCAAAGGGGTTGGTTCGTCCCGATAAAGTTGTGTTACATGGCAGTCAGGGAGAATTAGGGCCATGCGGCCTTCCCTTCCAATCTCCCTGGTAGTGAAATAATAAATTCATTCTCTCTCTCTCTCTCTCTCTCTCTCTCTCTCTCTCTCTATGTCTGGATGTCTGTCTTATGGTTTCCACATGATGTCAAGCTCATATGCCAATGTGTGTATGGTTCAATGTCCTAGCTACGTAGGTTGGCAATAGATATGCCCTTCTCAGTTAAGACTGAGGCTCGTCGAATGTTTGGTGGTATACTGGCGTTGTGTGACATGAATAGCAAGCTACGCGATAGTGTCTCTCGATCTCTCTCTCTCTCTCTCTCTCTCTCTCCTGTGGCTTCCGACATACATTTATCTTGAGCTTCGCTCGTACTTAGCAATTCGCAAGCACGCTATATATTGAAGAGTTGAGTAAGCCACCTAGGACTGCGACCACCAACAACGTTCTGGGTAGGAGTTCATGGGCTTGACGGTGACTCGAATTTATTGAAAAAAGATTTCGGATGTAGATATGGTCGGATAAATCTGTCGTCAGAGCTGCCCACATATCGTTCATCTCGTGACGTTCAAGTGGTAAACAAGATAAGGGCGAGATTAGGAGGGAAGCGTGATAACTTGTCGTAAATAACGGTCTCAAGCTCCATCGAGTTAACGGGGCCATTCATTCAAACCAATCAGGAAACTCATGTGTTGGACGCCACTGCCTGTAACGTGTCGATTTATCTCGCCGACTGTCTACAAATAATCCACTAACAACCCTTCGTGAGCTAATGAAATACTTTTTTCGTTCCTTTCGACCTTAATTGCGTTTTTCGCTCTTCGTTTTGCCTCATTAAAAAATTATTTAAAAACGCGCTAACGCGAGACAAGATGGGAAGTTCATTTGATAATGTCGAGAGTATAAAAACATCGGTATTAAAATATAAAAATATTAAAACCCTTATCTGCGTGGAAAGGTCTAGAGAAAAAAAAAGAAAGTGGAGCTGGAAGAGAATATTCTATCGCTGCGCTGTCGTTACGAGACCGAAGGTACGCCGTCGTTTTCAAAACAGCTCTCCGACCTAATGGAGCTCCCGTGCGGTGGCCTCTAATGGTCGGGTCGGGAATAACAACACTTAGCTAACAGCTAACATTCAGGGTTGATCCTCGAACACGGCTTCGGTAAGAACAAACAAGAGCGCACTGTTCATGGGGTTCATTGATTTAGAGCTGAGGGGACCTGAGCGCGAGTGCGAGCGCGAGAGAGACGAAACGTGGGACCAACGAAGAGAGAGAGAGAGAGAGAGCGAGAAGTATGGTCCCGCCTGAAGACAATTACACGATTCGCCGGATTAGCTGGCAACTCTATCAATTCTCTTCCTCCAGAGTAAGGGCGATGTTGTTCGAAATGTTTGCTTGAAAGTTCTAAAGACAGCGTGGATTACCTTTTATAGCTTTTTAACGGGAAAATGAGGACTTGAGTGGGATTTCGTATTTTACCGAATAACTCGATGAAAATTGATTTACTAGAAAACACTTGGTTTGGCCATGCTGTAAGTATGATTAGGCATCTCAAGGAGAAACGAATTGAACCCTCGTGTGAACCTCTTTTTTTTGTCCCATTCAGGGAAACAGTTACCTCGCTCTAAAAACCTGGACTCCCATTTTCCCAGTAGAACATATGAGTAGCTGGCAGTGGTACTGGCACGATTAGAACCAGCTGTGACAACGAAACGAGATCTACCTCGTTGGAACGTCTATTGAAACTGCTACTAGAATGTCAATGGCAAAATGGAAGATGGAAGATGAAGCTGAAGCGCTTCGCGATAATAGGGCGGTGGCTCTGAACCACCACTTCGGGTTGTTCCAGATGGGGATCCAAAACCAATTCCTATACAGTACCTTTACACGTTAGACAGCGCGTTTAGGTGGTTACTTCAATTCAGCAGAATCAATTTGGACAATTGGTGTTATTTCGTCCAACCACCAAGAATAGTGACCACCCTGTGTAGCATTTCCACTTTTAAATGTGTACTCCGGTCACTTACGGGCCCCCAAAATATGGGTATCATCCGAATCTACTGTACAAACAGTAACTTCACGGGGATCAAAGTATCCAATTTTTTCTCACAAACAGGTCTAAATGCATTTTCTGGCGTGTACAGCTTCAAATAACACGAGTGTACCTTGAAGTTACCATCAGTACAACGAGAGCAGCACAATATATTATCAAAAGTGTCGACAAAAATACGGATTTTTCTTCTTGGTTTTTATTGGGCGCACGATTGAAGGGGCTTGAGTTGGACTAAAAGAAATAAATGAGGATGATCTCACGTTCGGAGGTACAGGATGGTACATGCCACACAACTCGTATGATAGAATAGCAATATGAGCATGCGGGAGTATTTTTGCGACACAAGGGAGGTGTCTCTGAATAAGTGAACGAGTGGCGAGGAAGGAGAGTAGAGAGCAAGAGATAGAATGGTGAGTAGCGTGAGAGCTGGGAGTCTGTTGAAGAGGAAGTAAAAGGAGTCCAAACCGTTGTCAGGCTTTCTCGCAGCAATGCACAAAAGGCTTCAGGTCAGAAAGAGCTAGACTTGATGTACGGGGAAGGACAGAAATATGTACTTCTCGTTAAAGGCAAGTGCTCAACACTTCAACTAATCCGGTCTGCGCCAAACAGTCTTGCTCATCTGATGCTGGCAGAAAACGTACGACAGTAGTTCATTGAAAGCCTAATAATTCTCAGAAAATAATTTGGGATTTCTCCATAAATATTAAAGCTCAATCTTGCAAGTGCATGAACGCGTAATACGAAATTAGGGTAGATTCAGAAGAGACAGGTGTTAGTAAATAGATAGGAAAGCTGCTAGAAGACTAGAAATGAGGACTTCGGTGACTTGGAACACTTCGTGTATTACTGATTAACAAGAATCAACCTGTATCCTCGAGAGATGGAAACGGAGAGACAGTGGAAGGTCCCTGAACTCGATTCCTCAGGTAGGAGCTACGGTTAGGGCTGCTTCGCCTGGGCCAGGTCGGTAACACGGTAGAATCAATAGAATGCCAGGTCGGTAACACAGTAGAATCAATAGAATGGCTTTTGCCTTGGGCTCTCCGAGACAGTGGGGTACCAACAAGATTACCTAAACTCTAGGCCGTGATTTGCCGTACAGCTGTCGCCACAGTCCTAATCATCATCAGGGAGTAGGGGGGGGGGGGTACATCAACAGAACTTTTGAAAAATCGATCGGCCTATCCGTTCGTATTGAAAAGATGTGGTTTGAACAACTAACAGTGTCAGTTAACTCAAGTCAGCCGCTCCGATCCAATTCAATTCAAATTTGCGTTCGTACCATTATTGGAAATTGTAATTCCTACTTCTTAACTGCGTACTATCAATGTCGGGGTCGTATTATCCTCCAGAGCGTGATCATTTCTTAGTCGTTTTCTTCATTTTAATCTTCTTCTATGCCGGAGCTCCAACCGACGACATCATTCTTTCATAATGCAGCGGGACGAGAACAGCTGCCACATTGCTTGAGGACCCACAAATACCGCCGTATCCGATAGAACTATAGTACTGACTATTAACGAAGATATCAACAATTGGACCACGGTGAAGTACACCTGCGTGTGCGTTAGTCAACACAAATATAAATAAACCCTACGTGCCGAACGTTCGATCGAACAATCGATTTGTACCCATCATCAGATATCTCAACGAAAGTGTAAATGATAGTTACGTGCATCATTGACATCGTCCAATTCCGATCGAACGAGCAACTAGGTCACTCGAAGGTCTGCGTCGTACGTTAGTCTCCTCTTTTGAACATTCACGATAACCTGTTCAAAAGTAACCTTCCGGATTGCGAACATTTTCCGCGCGCAGTAGTTTAAATCGAGCGGAACAAAAGTTCACAAACACACAACAGCGATAATCTTTGTGATTTCGTACATTCGACACGCAGAAAGTTAAATTGAGTTGTACAAAAGTACTGCGAAGGGAACAAAGCTGAGCTCACCTGAAACCTCTTGTGAAAGTGAATCCAACGAAAAGCGCCGAACGCCCCCGAACTCATCGAATACGCAATTATTAACGGATACTGATAAATCCTTCTAACAAACTATTGACACTAATGGAACATGCACTAATCACATAGAAACTAATCACCGTTTTATCGACCGCGGTTCGCGAAACCGTCCGACCGAATGGGAACTGAGGACTGAGTAACAGCAGTGGAAGGTTCTCACTGCACGTAGCAGGTTTACATTCGCGTTAAATGTGTATTCACCTTTAAAAAACTGTTCCTATAGCGTTCGTTCTCTTTCACGTTTTCGAAATTATTTGTTATATCAACAGAACTTCAGTAAAATTGTCTCTTCATATCCGTTCGTATTGAATAGATGTGGTTTGAACAACTAACAGTGTCAGTTAACTCGAGTCAGCCGCTACGACCCAATTCAATTCAAATTTGCCTTCGTCTTAACTGTGTGCTATGAATGTATCCCTCCTAATACAATTCGGCGAAAAGTACTTCGCTAGAATTTTTGGCGGCTCTACAAAATGCGACCATTTGTACTTCGTTCTTTACTATTCAGAAATTGTATTCTTATAAATTATAACGACTCAGGTTAGAGGTCAGTGACATCTGAAGAAACGCGATGCTTTAAGTGGTTGTGTTATATGACTTTTCAGTGTATTAGGTGGAAATACCGCAACTGAATACAAATTGTGAAGAGGTCGAGGTGTGAGACGTGTTCTGGTTTCAAAGCTCTTTGTCAATATCCCGGGTTTTGAGCGACATTTTCACGAAGGGAAGTCGTGTTTATTGGGATTGTATTATCCTGACGGGTCGAGTCAAAATCGCAGGGCTCGCAGTCGATCACGTCAACTTTTTTTCCTTTCCTCCCCTTTTTTTTTGTTTATTATTTCTTTTTTTTTTTTTAATTGTGACTTCTGCAGACGAAGGGGCGGTCGGGGAACATTTCATCGAGGGGACGTTGATTACAACTACGTTAACTGTCCTGGCTCCAAACGGGCCCAACAAGCCTCTTTCATCGCCTCTCCACTTGTGCATTAGCCCTTTCCCAACTGTCCCTCTCACTCTCTCTCTCTCTCTCTCTCTCTCTCTCTCTCTCTCTCTCTCTCTCTCTCTCTCTCTCGCTCTCTTTCAGTTCATCTAACGACTACAAGCCCATTTCCTCGCTCCACGGCAACCCAATTAAAACGATTGCGGGGCGATTGTCCGGCCGATGATAAACGCGCGCTCACTTCTATAAGGATTGGATCAATTCATTAAAATCCCTTCGGTTATTTACCTGAGGGAATGACCGCTTGCTGTTCACAAAAACTTCGTCTCAAATGATCATGAAGAATAGACGTACACACAGTCGAAATTTACCGAAATATCACGATCTCGCTACGTACTCAACATATTCAGAAGTCGATGCTTTGAACGAGCTCTACCAGCCGCTAACAACTCGCGTGAATTGTACTTATAAAATAGAGCAGTAAGTAGGTCATCCGCTGCCCAAAACCCAGTCAATCAATTTCCCTTCCAATCTTCAATGGCTCACCCCAACTGTTGAAGTTTATAATTTATGTGAACGACGCCAGTAGAAAAATTATCGCATTTAATCGCCTATGCAGCTGGAGCCGCCAAGGCATTGTGCACGTCAACTCCCCCTGCTGCAGGAAATGATACACTCTTCAGGTACTAGTGGATAAGCACGAAGATCATTGCCTCGCGAATCTGAACAAGAGCTTGAGCAGTTTCTTCCTAGCTTAGTCGAACCGATCGAAAAGCCACTCTTATGCAAAACTTCCCTCATCCGAATGTAGCCAACGCGTTTTACAATACTGCACACTATTATTAATCCTTAAATGACCGCTATAGATCCTCTCGCAGCCCGTTGTACTGACTTCATACAATTTTCAACTCCCACCTTCCTACTATGAGACTTCCCCTGCAAAGCTCCCAGAACATATATAATCGTACGCTATTACCATAATTATGAATCACTTCTGAATAGTGTTTATATGTAGATTTGTGGAGCCTTTTGAGTTTATTTTATTACAACTTGGAATCTGGAAGTGCTATTCTGCGTGTAAATTCGTACATCACAATAACTTAAAGTATTGCGACTCTTACTGGCCACCTTTGATTTTACCCAGGTCGAAAAATCGTATTCTGCTATATTTATTTGATCTTTTCCCAAACTCTGTTTTGTATTTATGAAGAGTAAATGCGCTCTTTGTCTCTCTCTCTCTCTCTCTCTCTCTCTCTCTCTCTCTCTCTCTCTCTCTCTGTCTGTCTGTCTGTCCCATAGTCGCCACATGATGCCAAGCCCTTATGCAAACGTGTGTACGGTTCAATGTCTTAGCTACGTAGGTTGGCAATAGATATGCCCTTCTCAGTTAAGACTGAGGCTCGTCGAATGTTTGGTGGTATACTGGCGTTGTGTGACATGAATAGCAAGCTACGCGATAGTGTATAGAAAGCCCGGGATTTGGCAGTACGATTCGTTTATCATCTCAAAATGGATAGGAACGTAACGCTGTACTTTCTGAGGTTGGGCTGGATGAAGGCGAGGGAAAGAGTCCTGCTCGCCTTTGTGTGTGTTTGTGAGAGAGAGAGAGAGAGAGAGAGAGAGAGAGAGAGAGAGAGAGAGAGAGAGAGAGAGAGATTTATTCAATTATAATTCATAATAATAGACATTAAAAGAAAAAGAAAACTTCTTATACATTGGATCCCAACTGTAGGCTAGGCCAGTGGTGTTGGAAACAAGTTGTTACGCACACGATATTGCAACAATTAAAAGAAAGAAGTACATTTGTAAATTTCACGGACTCAAAATAAAAACAGGAAGGACGTTAATTACTAACTGGAAAACACAATCTTACTAATAACCGATTTTCGTGGAGAAATTATTGTTAATTTTTTTAACAATTTTTTGCCCATAACAACTATGGGCTTCGTCCGATCGAATTGCCGACGCCAGAAAATTGTTAGAATATACATTTCGGGCGGAGGTTTTTATCAAATCGGGTTCGAATTGAGCTATTTTCAAGACGAACGGGAAGCAATTATAACTAAGGCTCACGTACCAGAATAGCATGTTGTGTAAAGACTCACCTCCGAAGTCTTCAAAGTGACGAAACGCTTCCGGCGGGAGTGCGTAGGTTCGGCTAAAACGCCAAAATATCTTGCCGCGCACTGGGTAAAGGTATGATCGCAGACTGGTGAAACACGGAACGAAAATTTACCAACCAATAGCACTTGATTATGGAGAATCCCGGTATTCACGTCGGTTTTACGAGAAACGGAATTTTTGTCGCGGAACACGAAACACGATCGCGCCTGGTATCACCAAACTTTTCAAAAGAACATTTAATTGATAAATCGGAATTTTCTGTAATTAAATCGGGTTTCTCTAACGTCGTTTGAAATTATTAAACGATCAGATTGAACAAATCTACGATTGATTCGACCCGCAAATTTCGGGACTGGGCATCGTCGTCCTAAATGAACGATTTACCAACCACTTTGTGGTTTGCATACGTTTGTTTAAATCCGCGAATGTTGGGGTTCACGAACGTACTAGCATATTTACGTAGAACTAGTTGCTTTATACACCTAGTCGACTTGATTTGTAAGAGATATTTTTACTTTTTTGAGCCCTCAGCAGATTTATACATTTGTAGGGTTTCCTCATTTCTGTCTACAAAAAATAACAAACAAAACGAAAAAGAAACAGTTCAATCGGATTAGCCCTTTCTCCCGCAAATCGAACTACAGACACACACACACACATACACACGGACCACGCGCCAAAATTGGGTTTTTTAGGCTCAGAAGGCCTCAAACCGTAAAGATCTGAAGAAAACACAAATTAGCCGCTGTTATTGTCAAGTATCAGAGCAGACCCAAAGAATTCAGTGTGTTTTCGAATGCTCAGATGATACATCATTGCACCAGAATCATTTTATTACTAACTGTCCGAAGGAAATCATAACCTTCTCGTTTCCTTGAACATCCAAAATGAACCCCCTATTGTCGTCCTCCTTTCGTGCTTTTCAAGTATGTAAAATTGGCGGAACGGTTCAAGACAAAACGAAAAGCAGTCATAAAACTCGTATTATTAAGTTAAAGGCAGTTCCCTGTTTGAAAAACGTTCTTCGTTTGGCGAGCGGTAACCGCGAAGCGCCGAGTCAACTTCTAACCGCTACGACTCTGTTTTGAAGAATTCGCGGTTAGTTTTAACGTTTTAATCGTTAACCACGTTGCTGAACTCCGTTATATTGCACATTAGGTTTCAGATCAGGGATCATTGATGATTGTTTTGATCGGCAAATGTGAGCGTTTGGTGAAACCTCCGGGTGACTCGACTTCCGTTGAGGGCGGACTGAGGCAGTTTGTCGCGGCCGAGCCCCGGCCGGGGGATGCCGACTCGCTAAGAAGAGCAGGGCGCGGAGCTAACTGCCAACGCTCAAACTAACGAAAGGACCGAGAGGACCAGGGCGAAAACCGAATTCCGACCACGTTATTTAGGATTCTGAAGTACGGAAACCCTAGATACCTCCGTTATCAGTTTGTTTGTCATATTGTAAGAAGGTTATTTTGTATTTTATTCGATACTTTCGATGACAACCAGAAACCAGGGAAGAAAAGGCCAAAAGGCCTTATCATTTCCCAGGTTGTTGAATAAATCTTTCAATAACTCACTCAGTCACTCTCTCTCTCTCTCTCTCTCTCTCTCATTCTCAACTCTCAAAATCCCTCAACTTCTCGAGCATACGAGGACAGTAACTGTTCTAGTTCAGCTATTCCACGATTTGGAACGCGTGATGAATTTGTTCCCATCTTGTGTTCCACTGGTAACAATCCGCTAAACAAAGATTCCGCATTGCTCTCATGTTTCTGGTCGGCAAAAAGGCCTCACAAGTCAGAAGGTAATCAATTGTGTTTATACTGTAGGGAGGCGGGGGCCCAGAGGCCGGGGATGACAGATGGCCCTTGTTTAGTGTTAACAACCTCTGCTTCAATCATCTTTCGGGTCTGCACATGATATCTGCTTGCCAATCTTTTCTACGCAGATATAAACTCTAGTCCTTCGGATTTCTCGAAAATCCAAACGCTTTTGCGCACGTTATAAAATGGGAGTTAAAATGTTTCTTCTTCTTGTCACTTTATTAAGACGGTTTATAAATGTATTTTAAAGACGTGATGCAACACACTGTTTTTCTACAATTGTTCGTTTCACACTTCACTTACTACAAGGTGATACCAGTGATAATTAATATTGAAGCTACTGGGCTACATTTCTTTAATATTAAAGTACTAGGCGCTGATTCAATGGATATGGCGTAATCTTCCTGAACCTGATGATCCAGGGCGGTGGAGGTTTTACGTCGCGAATATGGACACGGTGCGATTTAAAAGGGCCGAAGGGGTTTCCCAAGATGAAGTCAATATGTTCATGTTGCAGACTAACGGGGGCGTGTGGATGATGTGCGTATGCTGGAGTGCGTTTTGATGTTGCTCAATACGGCACTATTGCAACGGTTAACATGTCCTTCAGACAGCGATGGCGTAAGTTCATATTGGGCTGTGTACATAAGAACTTCATAGAGCTGGGAAGTAGTGGGGTTGTGCAGAAGATAGTGGACACACGGCACCTTAATCTGATCATAACTTTATAATCCGCTCGGAACTCTGGTTGTTATTTTGACGAGTGTCTCATGAAAATCGTTGCGACCGAAAGATTAAATTAAGGACAGAGTGGGAGATTATCGTGAGCAACCAGAAAACAAATTATCGGACTCCGCGATGACACTTCATGAACGACGATGCGGCTAAGATTATCCCATATTTCAGATAGCAGGTGATAAGGGGAGACATTAAAAGTTGAAGGGACGTGAGGAGATTCCGAAGAGTCGACCCGAAGAGACAAATCGAGACAACTCGGGATTCCTCAATCGTATCACGTTCTCGGCAATGAAGTTATTAATTTGATTTCCTACCTCTTCTATCCTGTCATAATATCCCCCGGACTCTGTCCCCCACAAATCGAATTACTCGCTCGCATCGATTCGCTAGTTCCGTTCGAAAAAGTAAAGCGAATTTGTTGACTTTTCGTTCGACCGGCGAATTAATCAGAATGAGGAAATTAACGGGAATTGAGGGAAATGATAGGTCGATTTTTTGAAGCTCTTCGGCGAAATACAGAGTTGCATCGGAGTCTTGCACCTTCCCCAAAAACGATCACGACTGTTGAGAAAACACTCATACGCGTCACGTCCTTTTGCATCTAAGAAAGGGGATATAGATGAAGCTCTACCCTGAATGAGCTCTTCCCCCCTATTTCCCTCTCTACTTGTCCATCATGTACCCAACGGCCAAGTCAACAGGTAACTGGCCAGTGATATGACTTGAAGCCTTTCAGTGCATGCTATCTTGTAAGCATTTTTTATATAACTCTGACTGTCTCTTATTTAGGATGAGCACCGCGGCCTAAGGTTCTATTGTGCCAGTCCTGCTCACTCACAGGTACCTCCGGCAAGAGTCTCCTTTGATGTCAAACCCTGGAAAAGTTGCACCAAAGACCAAAAAGTCTCTGACACTGGATCCTTGGTGATCCACAAAAGCGCAGC
The DNA here is from genome assembly GCA_020466155.1 of Pachypeltis micranthus. Lineage (NCBI taxonomy): Eukaryota > Metazoa > Arthropoda > Insecta > Hemiptera > Miridae > Pachypeltis > Pachypeltis micranthus. The sequence goes on along the minus strand of CM035774.1, from coordinate 27,265,266 downwards.
CCTTTGGATTGGGCCAGTACTCTCCTTTGTTTGACTGTAAATTTGCTACATCACGCCTAGTTAAGTGCCCCTATACATTAGGATTGTGTCACGGAAACATGCACCTCTAGAGGCTTTACTAATAGCTCGCTATGAGGCAAACCTTGCGAGGACTAGAGGTTTTCTAAAGTACTTGACTCGCTTCTCAAGAAACAGCCTGTGGCCGTCAAAGTGTACTGAACTGTCGGCTTCCATTCAGGGTCAGTATCCACTCGCGGGAACGATAGGAGCAAGAGACGTTCTGGACCGAGGTGGGTGCCCTGCGGTGGTACACCGATGGTTCAGTCATGGGAGGCAGAGCTAGACCGGGCATTGTTGGGCCCAACTACAGTCTGGCTAAGCCATTGGGAGAGTACGCCACGATTTTCCAAGCTGAAACCCTAGCTATAAAGACCTGCGCGGAATCGAAAGGGCTTGTTACGCCTTCTGGTCCAAGGACAAAGGCGATGCTGACACTCTCCAGAAGGGATCTGAGGGTCTTGATTAGCTTCTTCGCCGGACAGTGCCCACTCAGGTATCACCTCAACAAGATGGGCATCTCAGAGGCGGTGGAATGCAGACTCTGGTGAGGAGGACGAGACGACGAAGCACATCCTATGTGAGTGCCCTGGGTTAGCAGCCAAACGCTTTGAATATTTTGCCCAGGGGACTATTGAGCCCCATATCATAGCGGAATCTACGGTGGACTTGGCTTCATAAAGGGGGCGGGTATGTACAATGCCTTCTACTAAGGAAGGGCCTGTGTCACAATAGGCCCTTGTGTGGCCGCAGTGACAAAGGGACCATCTCTAGCATGCCCTCGGGAGAAAAAAAAGAAAAAAGTGTACTGACAGTTGGCTATTTGATCTTCCGCTTATGACGATTAGCTGGTTTTTTTCCTCAGCCCCCTGCATCTGGACGTTCTTGAAACACTGGGGTTCGAGAAGCACTTCATGGGCTTTAACGCCGATTCGGTGGATCGACTGTACAGCACACTCAGGACGTTCACATAGGCTAGCAATAAATCACACCCACACACACCCTTTTCTGGTTTTGCTTCTTGGAACACTCAAATGAAAACCCCTGATGAAAACTCAAAATAAGTCAGTCAATCTAACTTCCACCAGCATTCCTTGAAGATAATGCATGTCAATGTTTTCCTCTTCCCAGGTAAAATCAGTCAGCCAGTTTAGTGGTTTCGGGTCTTATCTGGCTGTTTTTGCATCAGTTACTCGACATCTAAAAATGGACAGTGTTTTGTCGGCAAAGGTTAGTCATAAGTTTCGTTTCCTTTGTTGTTTTTTTTCTTGTTGTCTTTTTGTACATTACGTAAGGGACATCGAGTGCCTTCACGCTTCAAGCTGTACAGTTCTTGCCCGAAAGTCTATTTGGGGATCCCAAGTGAGCGATTCCGCGCTACCGATTCGGAATCCAATCGGACATCGATCGCGAGTTCGCTGGAACTCGACACACGAAGCTGATAGTATATCCAGTTTCATCGCCACCATTCCGTCTCATGGGAACCGAAGTCAACCTGAAGAAGACGCCTCAGGTCAGACGTAAAAGGGCAGTGTAGCTGGTGGACCCCTTTTCTTTTGCGCCTATAGGAATTCCTGTTTTATTTTACTCATAGAGATAATAATTTCTTTTCTTTTGTTAATAAATTCCATGTACATCATGTGGTTCAAGGGTTTTGTTCAAAGGCGCTAGCTTTCTTCTTTACACCAGGGTTTCATGTCAATCAACTTCTGTCTGTGTCTTCTCAAACCCTGCCGACACAACTTATGACTCGATCCGACGATCTAGGAAGTAGGGTTTCCCTCACCCTCTCCCCTCATCCCACTTCCCCAGCTATTTCTTACCACTTCTCCCTAGACACTCACCTCTCAGCTCTCACTCAGTTACACTCACTTGCTTTGAGCTCTCCTTCCTACGCCAGTGCATTTATCCAGAAACCCTCGTCTTCGGGTGAAAGTGAAACTATACAGTTCTCTCTCTCTCTCTCTCCTCACACACACACACACACATCTCAACCTGTCAATTTTTCTTCGCTCCTACTACACTTTACGACACTTTTTCAACCACAAGAACTTTCGAATTAAAAAATTTGAATCTTATCTTTAGCAATCATCTCACACTGCTGAAGATTAAACGCAGCCGAGTAGTCAATCAACGAAAGATTGGAACTTGTAGCATCTATCAGCTTTCGGCAGTATTACGCTTTCATCAACTTAGCTCTCTAACGTGCTTTTGGGACAAAAAGTATATATGCGCGCGCCCATAGAAAGCAACCTACAAATATGTCACGACCAAAAATGTCTGTACGATAATTTAATTTATATTATGCCCCATCGCCAACCACCTCGCAAAAGAGGAGTCTCAAACGAAATAGAATACTCACAAGAAAAACGGTATAAGCTTGTCGCGAATGTTCGACAAAAACGAAATATTTCCAGTTCACGAAAAGCAAAATAGGAAAAGTCAATTCTTCAAACGCATTACGCGCATTTCTTAGATTTCATTCCACAAAACTTTCATCTCACAAAAAAAACTGAAACAGTATGATAAGATCCGAGTGGCCACTGTTTACACAAATAATGAAAAATCAAACAAAAGTTCAACTTCAATAGTGTAAATGGAACGTGCGTATCGAATTCCCTTTCGTTCAAGAATGATATAGTACCACTAGTTATCGTACGGAAAGAAGCGACGGCGATCGATGTTCATCAACAGGTTATAACGCACACAGGTCGGCATTACGCTCACTTATCAGCGTTAGGCTGCACAATAGAAGCGCTTTATCTTATCGTACGGCGGCATTTCCCAGGAATTAAACGTTTTAAAAGAGTGCGGAAGGAATGCACGAATATCTCGCTCGTTTTATTTTAGAATACCGAGCGATAACGTTTTTTTTTTTACGCACCACTCCCTCCGCCGCGCCCGCACGGAATGTTTGTCCCTCAACAACGACCCCGGCCCTCTCGTTTCTCTCAACCTTCGGGGGGACTGTTTTTTTTTCTATTTATTTTAGTGCGCTACATACTTTTTCGCTCCCCCCGCATACTTTTATTTTTATTTTTCAGCCTAAATGAAGATAAAAAAATGAAGAAAAAACCCCGAGGTTGGAAAACCTCAAATAACGGCAGCTGGAATCCGCGTCCAGAGGTAACGTGGAAAACGTTTTCCCATTAACGCCGACGATGTCGGTATACCGATTTTCTTCGGCCAAGCTTCTACGAAACAGCGGGGTGATGTGGAGGAGAGAGAGAGAGAGAGAAAGTGTGTGTGGAATTATGTCTAGAATTCAAAAGCGGTTTTAACCCTAAACTGAAGCGCGCTCCTTTTATAAGAACTGAATGATACGTCCTATGTTTTTGGCCAACGTCAATACAGTTCTAACTCTGAAATATAACGAGGTTAAGCAAATATGGATGTCGTAGTATATCAACTTACTCACTCCTGGTAAGTTTCATTGAACTAACCTCGAACAGTTTCATATATCAACTGTGCCAACTTAATTTAAGATGGTTGTTATCTCCTTCGAATGAAAATATAAAAGTTCGGCAACGGTTATTCGACGGATAACTCAACAATATAGATGAGAGTTAATGGTTTGGCTGTATTAAAATGAGAGTAGCGTAAAGTGAGTATGAGAGAAATAGAAACAAGGTTAAGAGTGTAGTATCCTCGTGAAACACTTGTTGTTAGGCAGGCTGAATTGGCTGGGTCTTTGTCCTCCAAAATATCCGCACTAGCCTCAACGAAAAGTCATTGTTTTCTCAAACACCTTCGTCCTCAACCCTTTTGTTTGTTGCCTATGGAAAGTCAACCTCTTCAGTTATTTTCAATTGACAACAGATTTCCCCTGTCCTGGACTTTCTTACTACATTTTCCCTCAATTTTAGATAGCTCCTCTCAAAATTATTCACCTACGAGTTCTCGCGAATATTGGTCGCCTCCTGTTTCTTCCAATACTTAGTCATCCTTCAGCACTTGACATACAGTCAAGTACAGTTCTCCTAACGATTCGTCTCCTTGCTCGCGCTACACCTAACTCAACTCTATCTCTCTCTCTCTCTCTCTCTCTCTCTCTCTCTCTCTCTCTCTCTCTCTCTCTCTCTCTCTCTCTCTCTCTCTCTCATTGTCCCTCTTCCTCACACACAACCAGCACCAGCTTCACATGTATTGACAGTCCCTTGTGCGCGTTTATATACTCATGCTCAACCAGATATCGCTATTCTGTCAAATTCTGTACAGTCCTCACTCACGCTCAACCCGTTCATTTATTTCTCATTATAAAGCTCCCCCATTCGTGCCCCCAACACTTGTGCTGAGGATTACCTCAAAACTAGCGCATATAAGACATGAGTGCAGCATCTTTATGCATTATCCAAGCAGAAAATAGGGATTGGAGAGCAGTACCTATGCAGAAACGAAGGAAGAGTGTAGTATCCTCGTGGAACACTTTAACTGCTGATAATCCAATCGGCTTATCGGATATACTTTTCAAATCTCTGCAAGCCCATGCGATACTCCAACGTGAGTCAGTTTAACATGATAGTAGGTAAAATCTTGCGTAATAACTTGCTCTTTACACCTAATAACTCCTTGCTTGTCAAGCCAAAGACCTAGTTGACGGACTCTTGGTGACAAAGTGCCCCCAACCCCCGCCACGGGAGAGAGAGAGAAGTATAAATGAAGGGGAGTAGGTGATAAATGAGGTTTGAAACACCGAAATAGGGGTTTTGGCCCAATTGGAGTGGGGGAAGAAAACCACACCCCCTGGCCAATCGTGCTATAGTACGAGGTTTTCGGCCATACCTACCAACTAACCACGTTACAATACGACCTTCTCTATCCCCTCCACAACGCCCCTTTACCCCTTCCACCACAATTTTCAACCAATCGTACAATAGTAAGAGGTTTTTGGCCACACCCCCTGCCTCAGTTTCCAGAAATTGAACACCTCTCTACCTCGAAGCACGTTTAGAGATAATGTGTGCGTCAATATTAAATTCCGAGAATAGAACGCCTGGGGCTATACAATCACGTGAACACGCCATGCTATTGCATCATATTTTGAAACATCTGAGCTATTGAACATTTCCGAGAATACCACACAGTAGCCTGAGGCAGCTGCTATTACATCATGTTGATGAGTCATGCCCTTGAACGATCATGTGACCACCCTAGCGTCCCACAAGGATGATGTCACGTCTGTCCCTCTTATACCACAAGTTTACGTTATTTTACAACGGTTCATGTACAGCTCAGTTGATAGAGCTAACTATAGAACGAGAGGTGCTGCATTCAATCCCAGCGAAGGAACTTTTTTTTATTTAAGTGATGTCATCAAACTATAGCACGATTGGCCAGGGGACGTGGTTTTCTTCCTCCACTTCAATTGGGCCAAAACCCCTATTTCGGTGTTTCAAACCCCATTTATCACCTACTAAGGGGAGTTACGAAAAACCGCAAATTATTACTTAACGGTTTATTATTATCTTCCACAGCCTGAGTAGTCTCACACCTCTGAGACCCATCCCATTCGATTCAGCATCGAAAAAAAAACAGTAAACAATACGAAAACGAGTTCTTGCAATTAATAAACTCTGCCTCATGATGGTTTTCGCGATTCAACTGTTTTCAGTCTAGATGCAGTCGTACACCTCTGAAGCTCATTCCATTCGACCCACGTCTAAAAATACCGAGAAAACGATACCAAACACGATGTATTTTCGATAAACCTGACAAATTTGCGTTTTTGTTAGCTTTTTAAATCATTTTTTGCCCATAAAAGCCATGGGACCATGGGGGGCATCCATTCGGATTGCCAAACAGGAGGCACGAATAGATGCTGAATGGGATTTCTGTCCCATGAAAAAGTTTTTAATGAAAAAATTGACGTATTATTCAAAATGAATAGTAAACCAAAACCCACTGGAAGACTTGGAAAGCTTGCTTTTTGAAAAAGTACGTCGTTGGCTCTGGAAATAGTAATCCTTGTGTTTGGCCCTGCTTGGAATACCGGAAGAAAGAAATTTATTGTCAGGGTAGGCCGATAAGATTAGGTTGACAGTGTGGTTGACTTTTTTAGAGATTTGGATCAAGCTAAGGTGAGCCAACGTTCTCTTGCAATTCTCTTTTCTATATTTAGCACTCAAGAGATCTTACTGTTAACAAATATGGGCAGTCGGAAGAATCAAACTCTACCGTTATGCGTTGGAATGTTTGGGGTTTTGATGCTGCCTAGACCCTTGAATCAAAATAAAAGGCAATGCAAACTGAAAGAGGTGAACTGTTATTAAGGTAAAATGAAATTAACTTTAATTATTAACGAGAAAATAAATGAAAGGCAGGTTACATTGAACAGAGAAACAAACAAACTGAAAGTTCTCCTGAATCTGTCGACATGAAGGGGAGTGAGGCATTGTGCAGCGACAGTAGAACTGGTCACTTTGGTCACTGAACTTGGCTCCAATCCCACAAAATAACTAAACTAAACTGGAAATTTCGGGGTCGCGAAGTAGTATTGAGCATAACACGCGGGGGAAGTTCGGTAGCAGTGACGCTAAAGAAGATCAGGATTGCTCGAGAGGTAGAGGAGGCTGGCTGGCCAAAGGTTGCTGCAGATTGTTGAAGAAGGCGAGATTATATTTGACGCGTGAACACTAAGGTGAGCCAACGTTCTCTTGAAATTAGATTCTTTTCGATATTTAGCACTCAAGAGTGTGCATCTTACTGTAACATATGTGAGCAGTCGGACGAATCAAACTCTACCGTTACGCGTTGGCATGTCCGGGGTATTGATGCTGCCTAGACACTTCAAACTTCGATGTACTCTTGGCTCTGGTGTTGGAGTCGGAATGGAGCTGGTGTCTCGCATAATTCAGAATAGAACTCCGACGTTTAATTACATTCGTGAATTATCGTGATCGTGCATAACCTCCCACTCTACGTACGATATCATAAGACACGTTGCAGCCGTTGCTACAGATCAAGACAACAGTAAGAGATTATTGAAACGAAAGCGCCCTCGGGTTATCAACACTCCATAGTTTGGCAGATACAGGCTCGCAATTCGTCGCCGTGTCCGATTGTTCCAAAGGTGGGATCACCGAGAAAACGTTGAAAGGCGGAAAAAAAGGAAATAATGACGCCTTCGTTCGAAAGCTAGAGTCCTAGTAGAATAGAAGTTACAACGCTGGGGTTCTCCTTCAGCAGCGATAATTCCTTCCATTTCTCCTCAGCACCGTATTTTTCTTGAGCTTCTATTTGCCCCGAAATATTTCCCCATCGAGCCCCTTTTGGGCTCCAAGGAACGGCTCGAGTTTTCATCGAGATTGAACCAATCTGCCCCCCCCCCCCCCGTCGTCTCACGACCAGTCCTACCAAGGCTATTCCTGTCACCCGTTAAGTATTTCCGATCAGATCGCTATCACTTTCTCACGTACATTACCGTCCCCTTTTTCGCCTTCTCCATTTAAAATCCAGACCCTTTCGGACTGACCAGCTAACAATACGTATCTCGACGATCTCGCGAAATTGACTGCTTATTTATTAACGTAGCGTAATGACCCTGACATTTTACAAACCTGAACATGACGAATTTATAACTTCTTGTGCTGTGTTTTAACGAATCAAGAACTCCCCACATTCAGCAAGCAAATCTGCTCTACTCACAACTTTCCTAGACTCGCGTAAATTCGATGACGAATTTTACGGCCACGATGTATCTTTTTTGACGCACTTCTACGAAGATGCATATGGAGAAAACGCAGGTACTAGTTAGCTAAATAACCATGTGACTTTGATCAAAACGGTTACGGTCAGTTTTTCCATTGAAATCTAAATCTGGAAAACGAACATTCAATTACCCTTTTTCCTGAAACGTCGAAACGTAAAGGTCTTGTGGGCATTGACTTTTGGATCGATTGAGTTACTTTTCTTACTCTCTGAGTTGCGAAATATAAAACTGCATATTATTACACAACGGTTTATTATTCTCATGAACAGCTTGACTTAGTACTATTACTGCTCCGAGACCCATCCCATTCGATTCAGCATCGAAAAATGCTAGTAAACCATACGAAACATGACCTGACTACAATGGAACTAAAGAAACTAAATATTCCCCCGGCGCCAGGCACACGTAATCGCCTGTAGGCAATTGGCTCGACGTAGTGAGTCAAGAAGGGGGGTGGTTTTGATGAGACTGGAAGGGAGGGAGTACTAACGACGAAACGTTGACTTCCTCTTTAGTTCCCACGAGTTCTTTCAATCAGTTGACTTTGGCTAAATATAATTACTTTAATTTCCCTATACGCAGTTGTACACGTCTGATACTAATTCCATTCGACCGAGGAAGTAAAAATACCTTGATAACGATACGTAACACGGCGTATTTGCGATTATACAGCGTTTTATTAATTTTTTCAACCATTTTTTGTCCGTCACAACCATGGGTTTCGTCCGATCGGATTGCCGAGATGGCGGGCATAACTAGATACCAAATGGGATTTTTGTGCGAAAGAACGGATGTTTTAGACAAATCGGTCCGGATGGAGGATGGAAGATGGACATTGCAGATTTGGAATCCCCATGTCTTGAAACATAAATTATCAAATTTTGAGGGGGGTTTGTAAAAAAATTTTCAAGATCAGAAGAAAGATCAGGTAGGGGTTATAATTAACGATTCATTTCACTAGGATCATGATGCTCTATCAACCAGTATCCCACGATGCGTTATATTGCAGAAAGGTGATCATCACGTTCAGGTCGACGTATCACACAACTTAATTTAGCCACACGCACGTAACACATAACATAACTTCACGTTCTAAGAAGAATTGTTGAGGAATCAGTTCACAAGCGGTTTATGCGACGTTTATGTTGAAGGGTTTTGTGTTTTCTGCTTTGGAAGGAGAAGGATGTATATTGTTCAGGGTCCCAAGCACAGATTCATACTACCTGGAAATTCCTGCACCTGCCCGAACGGGACTCCCTGGCGCTTAAGGGCAAAGCCATAGTTTCCCGAAGACCAATCGTCCCCAACCCTTTTTTGTTACCTATGGTAATTCCACCTCTTGCGTTATTTCCAATTGACGACGGATTTCCCCTTCGTCTGGACATTCCGAAATATAATTTCCTCCTCTCTATTCACATTCTCTCACAGCAGAACCCTCCCCACTTATACATTCAAGTCATAGTCTCTTCTTGTCCTTCTAAGTCTTCAAATCTTGTGATATACCAACTCTTCAAATTACAAGTTCGTTTTCAACTAAATCCGTCTCATAGTACATTCAAGTATATCCTGGTCAACACAACCATCGTTAGGGTAGTCATAATGCATAATGAAGGGTATAGAAATCAACCTGTCAACATAATTACTGAGAGTTAAAAGTCTTGCAAGGAGCTTAAGAACTACAGCTCAACTCTTTAGCAGACCCCAATTGATTGAAAGTTCATTGGATTCCTGGGCATTAAAGGATCACTGGAAATGAGTGGGGAGGGCCTCTGGCCAGACTCGGCTCGTCTACTGTACCTATAGAGCCTTCCCCAGTGTGAGGAGATCTTCGTCACAAGTGAAAAGGAGTGAGAGAGAATATGCCCGCATAAAACACATGAGATCTGAATATGGAGAGGAAGGACTTGAGGCATATAATGAGAATCATCAGGGGACACTACAAAAAAATGAAGAAACCCATAGGCATGGGCATAGTCGACACCTCTCAGTACAGGTGGGCCAGTGCCAGAGACTGGAAAAGGAGCGATGTTTGGTCTTCAGTACAACTTCTCCAAGGGTGGGCATCAAAGAGCTCTTTTGCAGGAAATACCTGGCATTCCTTTGGATGCTAAGCTTGGAGTGGTGAAACATTTGGACTGGCACAATAGGACTTTAGGCTGCAATGCCCCTCTCACATAAGGGACTTTGGGATGAGTAGGAACACACCCCCGTGAGTGCCGGCGATCTTCGTTCAACGCATTTAGGAATAACAAAATGTAGGAACCAGTTACCCCGTAACTTTGATTGAAGTCGTGGAGCAAAGTTTGAGAACAGCGATGATACCACGTTTGATTATGAAACGCATAGATAAGGTATGGGCGAATACATCGTGAAGGAATAAATAGTTGATAGTGTTTAACTTGGAACGTGTGGTTTGTTTACCGTGAAATATCCTTCAGAAGTTGAGCGGAAAATCGAGAATGCACCGCAAGATGGTTGGGTGGTCGGTCCAGTGGTGCCAGGAATCCCTTTCGACTTGTTATTCAACGTTGATTTCCTACCAATCCTCAACGATAACATCTTGACGAGGGTTGTTCCTGATGCAGAACCCTGCGGTTACTTCTGCCTCCTTTTGTGCCGCCCACAGTCCCCGTCATATCGGGACAATTCGCTATTTCGGGCCGACTGAAAGGTGCTCGATTCAAATCAGGAGTCAGCTCACCGGAACCTTTCTTCTGAATGGATGGCGCTCTGAAAGACGGTGTCCACCTCTTCACGCGACCTCCTCCGCCATTTATTCCCCTTCGCTTTCCTCAGTTCGATAAATTACTATCAAGGCCTCGGCTCTAGCTTTTGCGCCAATGACGTACGTGAGACCCAGAAAAGCTCACGTCCGTGCTGAAGGTTCCGTCGGCAGCGATGTTCTGTCAACTCGATCAATCGTTTTGAGGACTGTCTTAAATGTTTGTCGCTGTACCACGTCTTTGTTGAAACTGCTTGTTTCGTAGCATCTACAACTATGTTAACATTACACGTATGTATGAAGAACTTGGAACTACATGTACCAAGCCCTGTAGGCATCTCGCCTCAATCGTTTTCTAGACGGAGACATGACTGCATTCAATCACAGGAATTCTCTTCAGGTGAATTCTGACGAGCATACACACGTTACAGAGAATTTCCCTACCTTCAAGCTCATCCTCAATAAACTCCATATTTGACGACGGTTCCTAAACCTTCGACAATGGTCAATCAGTCAAGGAAGTTGCAATTTCGCTTATATGCAATAGGCTAGCTCCTGCAGCATCCACCGAACTCAGTCCTGCGGAGGTACGGCAGCTATTTGGTCGTTAGCCAGTCTCCCAGTAGAGAGCTGTTGCCCGTATGTACTGGCGCAAAGATGACCACTTGAGGCCGTACCATCTGGTAGGAGTTCTTGATCTGGTTTTCCTGGTTCACCTGATCTAACTATTTACTTGGGTGGAAAGTTTCAAAAGGACAGATCAACTGTGACCTCGTTTCTGAGCCATCACCTTCTTCCCGAACTCGGTGAAATGGTTATAGGCTTGCTTTGTAGCAGTTAATGCTGCTAAGTTCGTCTGCCCTACCATGAACCATCGCTCACTGTGGAGCAGCACGTGGTTTCTTGTTCCCTCCGCATCGAAGGCGCAAGACGTGCATGATGGAGAGTCTTTGAAAGGAAATAAGTGGGGCCGCGCGTTGAAGTCGCCATGTCGTGTGAGGAAGTGGCTCGTCTAGTGGTCTGGCTCAACCTATTTTCTTTCAAGATGTTCACGGATGTTGGCGAAGAACTCACACGCGTCACGACCCTTTGACGAGGATTCCCATCTTGCTTGCCATTTCTCTAACGCCGATTCGTGGATGGCGGCAAGTTTCCGTTCTGCGGTGAGATCTGCACAGAGTTCAGCCCAAAGCAAGGGAAACTCCCGTCTCACTCTCCACTTGTCAACCATGCACTCAACGGCCAAGCCAACCGGTAACTGACCAGTGACCACCTGAAGGGTCAGTGATTCGGGCCAATACTCTCTTTTGATTGACTGTTAGTTTACTACCCTAGACAACAGGGCAGTAGCCAATCGCGCCTAGATAGATGGCCTTGTACATGAGGATAGGGTCATGATAACACATACCCCAAGCGGCTTAGTAATTGCACGTAATGAGGCCAACCTCATTCTCAATAAGCACTGCAACTCTAGTACAACGAAACGCTAGCCATTGCACCATTTTCTGATAAGGAAGGATCCCAACGTATGGGTATCATATAATTCTGATCGTGCACAGAGTAGCAGCTAAGCATGATACAATGAAACGGTGTGCACGGAGGCTCTGAGGTTTGTGAAACTGGCAATTGCAGCGTAACGCTTTCAGCTACGTTTTAATACAAATGCTTCAGTTTAGGTGGAACGCTGAGTAAGTTGTAGAGCCTTTGACTGATGGTGAATTAGGACGACGTCACGAAAATTTGTTTTCGGATGGAATCGATCATGGGACCTCAGAATCATTAGTCAGTCCCTGGACCAAGTGGGGTTTGTACAATTGTAGCGACAAAAGGGGAACGTTCAACTCAACTTAATGCGGTACAGATATGGTACCCAGAGCCAACAGATCACGAACACACCTCACGTCGCATCCCTCACCCATCGTAGTACATGCTCCTACAGCCTAAAGATGGCACAACCCAAAATACGCCAATTCCCCAGTTCATCCACCATTATCTTGTTGAACGTTTTCCATCCTGCTCTAATTCGAGCTAGTTAACGATTTCTCATAACCAAATGGATGGATGCCACAATGTTGCTTGTTGCTCATCTCCTTGACTGTCATCGCAGGTGTTTTCGTTTTGTTGTGGGCTTAGTTTACTGTAGTGTTTTCGTACATCTCAATCAACAACACCCGATTCTCTCCGCTATGGGTTTTACCCATTTGATTTGATAGTAGTTACGCATAGCAGAGCAGTGACGAGATCAGGGCTCACCACTCACACGCCCTTGGTCATCTACTCGCACGCCCTGTTCAACTTATGCGCATTCCAAACCACCACAAGCGCTAAGAAATTCACAGTTCGACTTAAACCTCTATTTTTCCTTCGAAACACTCTTCCGAGGTGTTGTGATCTCTACGGTGCTGTTTCTAATTGTTGAATGTTGCGTAAAGACCTAGAGCTTTGGCCATCTATTGACTGCGAACATAATTAGGGTTATGTTATGGTTGAAAGGATGGGCTTGAACTGGATGGAGAGAGCGTCGAGGAAAAAGCAACTGCCTGGTCTTGAAAGGGAGAATCTTGCGCTTGATGACTTGGGAGACGAAGAGAGAAGCCAAAAAGAGAAGGGGGAGTTCCTTTGATCGTATTGTAGCTCGTATAAAACTGCAAACTCCATCTCGCCCCCTTTCATGCGAGTTACTCGCCCACATTCACTTTTTTTCTGAATACAACTGACTTAACGTTCTACTTTTTGAAATCCTAAAACTACGCAGTTGTGTCGCACAACGTCTGAGGCCGAAGCTCAGGGAGTCGTGGAATTACACAGTTCCAATCTAACGGTTGAAACGTGAGAAAAAAAAGCCTATGCAAGCTGCTAACGGATATCTCGGGCTCTGTACTCTAAAGGTAGAGGTTAAGACAGAAAGCAGGGTTCTTCTCAATCTTTGAACAACCGCTTATCGTTTGTGAACTCGTTACTCTCGGGGAAAGTACTTTGGTTGGTCGATTACGTCAACGTTACAGTTATCCACGAGAGTGTGTTTCTTGTGGTTATTTTGTCTCGTAAATTTACCGTACAATTCACAATCAATTCTTATTCGCACACCAGAGAACGTACTTTGATTCCTACAAAAATTGCAAGTTAGGTAGTTGGCATATAACCACACTCCCCAAATGGCTTCATCGGTCTTCCCATTCTACTAACTACCTCATCATTACTCGACCCAGATAAGAACAAGGGCCTAAAGAGTGTACTTGGGAGGCCGCACCATATTCTTTCTACTTTTGTCCTTGTCAATGTTAATTTGGACATTACTCGACTTCTACATCACTGTGTTTTAGTCCACCCGAACGACAATCGAACGTGGCCTTTTTTTCCTGTTTCGACAATTTCTCGGGCTCAGGTTGTTGACACTATTCTTTTCTTCAGGGCATCACCATAGAAGCCAAAGAAGCCATGCCACGGCTAGCGTCAAAGCGTCAAGATTGTAAACGTTTCTAGGGCCCTGGTTGACGGCCCCTTTGAAACCGATCGCTATCGGTTATGCTTTGGAGAAGATTGGACTGAATATGTTGAAGCTTTTTACTCGCTCTAACTGAGTAAAACAAATATGTCATGGATGCCGTAGAAGCTTTGGCCACGGCCTAAGGTAAGGTCGAAGGTACACGAGACGCTAAGACTATAAACATGGCCCTGGAAGACAGCATAAAGCCCTTTAAAAGCTATTGTCTTATTGACGACGGCTTAAGAACAACCCTTTGAACCATACTCCGTGAGGTAATGTATCTAGTGATAGGTTAATGCCCTCAATTCATAATCATCGACCAATAAGGCGTTTTTCACTTATTTAAAGTACTGTGAATCTTCGGGAAGTCCCCCCTTCCCAAGAGAAATCAGAGTCAAAAAATTGATTTCGTTCAGCTCAGGGGAAAGACTGACTCTGGATGAAAGATTTTCAATAAGAGTGTCAGCAGGCACCGTACCGCCTTGAGTCTTGTGAATGATGCAAGGCTCTGTGGGGTGCCTCAAGCGGAACTACAAATGGCCGGGGATGACCCGAGATGGTAATTCGTAGTGTGGGCGAAGTTTGAAGCCCCAAAGCTCCCATGGGTCAAAGTGGGGTTCCCTTCGTGCAAAAGTTCATTGATGTCATTGGAGAACTGTTCAAGAGGATTCTCCTGATTGAGGTAGTCTGCCAGTCTGGACGCCTGAAAAGATTTGCAGACAAGATCCAAGAGGGTCTTGGTGATAGTGGTATGGTCAGGACTGCCAGTCCTCAATCGTCTGTTGAGATTAGGGATCTTGACTGAGCAATGACCGTGCAGGATATTCTGGCAGCTCGGCAATAAACGTTTTAGCGAGAACAGAGTGGGCGGAAATGAGGTCTTCATGACAATGACTAATACGTGAGAGCAAGGAAGTGCCTTTGTTAAGATAGAAGCCAGGCTGCTGCTCTCCTCTTGGGATACACTGTGAGAATTGAATGGGTCAGCTGTAGAGACCGTCCTAGGGGGAAATGCTGAGATGCTTCTATTGCCTAGATTAGGGCATCAGGCACCTAACTGCAAGGGAGCGGACCACGCCCTATTCTGCTACTGCTGGGGTGAATAGGGATACAAGAAGAGGGAGTGCACGGGAAATGTTAGGTGCATGCTCGTGCTTTGATTGATGGTGGGGGGGGGGGCTCACAGGTGATGAGGTGGCCCATCTGCCTGGTGGAGGGAAGTGCAGGATGTTCAGAGGGGCCCTGGAGGAGGCTAATTGCACCGGTCGATGATGGTACATACCAGAGGTGAGCCGGGTAGCGGCCGAGACACAGTTGGTCAGCTCATGCCAGAGGCATTCATCCACTCCATGCTGCACTCAGAGAAAACTGGAGGTTCATAGCTCAATTTGGTAGAGCAGTGCACAGCCAGAAGAGGCTGGAGCTCCAGGCAGTGATCAGTATCTCACAGGGAAGACACGGAGGAAATATCACCCCTGAACCTCCCAAACTGCTGGACAGTATGGGAGGATGTATCGAAATTGTCGCACGCTGCGAGATTCTCGTAAGGGTGAAGAGTACTACAGACAGGCTTTCAGACCCAAAGATGGTGTGATGGTCTGTAAGATACTCCAACAGCCTTCCACAACGGAACCGCATAGACGCCACACTCTAGTTCCAGTCGCCAGAGACTGATTCTTCACTGCCACTCTCAATCGATTCCCTCGCACTGGTGATGAGCCAGCAGAGCACTCCTCTCATGTTGGGTGAGGAACGATCAGATTTAGTCCTCCGTCCTTAAAATACATCGTATAACTCATTCGCTTTCGCTGCAACCAAAAACGTGACTCTTCGAAAGAAGAGTGAAAACCCCCGTTTCGCAATATTCAGTGAGGGTGGAGCCCTTTTGCTCTAATTCGTCCATAGCGAGTCGAAGGCGTAACTGAAGTCGGATGACAGGGCAATCTTCTACCTAAGCAGAACTTTCAACGATTCTCTCAATAATTGGAGAGCGCCCAGAAATATTTCTGGTGGCGGGTGGATGATTACGACCCTCATTCTTCTCAGAGCTCTGAGCTTCTCTCTACCTTCAACTCATTCCTCTCATTCCTTTCTGTCCCGCGCTCCCTTTTTAATTTTCATCCACTTCTCCTTCGTCTACGTTATTCGCGTCTCTGCCGCTCTCAACAAAATTTGTCGTGCGCGTCTACGTCGGTTCCATCTCATTCATCGAATAGTTGACTACCTCAAAATGCTTGAAGCCTCACTTTTCATGTTGCGTTGCACAAACCTTCAAACCTATCGATTAAAGCTCACAGCGCGTCTTAGTTGCTCGTTAATCATCAGCCTGCTAATAAACATGAAGATGAGGACTTTGTATAACTTCTTCGAAACGATGACCAGACTCAACGACCGTCATCTGCCGTGTTTCCAACTTTCATGCCTAAGTTCATTATCCTGAGATAATCAGTATTACTTGCGCGTTTCATTGCAGTTATGATGTGTCCTACTTGCAGCTCATTGACAACCCACCAGCTCCTCGGTTTCTTCTGCAAAAAATGGGTAATTCGACAGGCTGCGATGATGAGACCCACTCCTTCCACTTTGGAAGTGCAACTCAGAGATATGTGGGTGGGAGGAGAGAGAGGAAGAAACACATTTATCCTACAGAAATTATGGTGCGACGAACCAAACAACTGTCCTCAGTTATACAAACATTCATCGACTTATGGCTTTAGTTGCCATCCCGATTTATCTATCACGACCTCAGTTTAAAATTCAACGTATAACTAACTTTGAATAACATGTATTGTCTGCACGAATCATTTTTGAAGTTTACCCTTGGGCAAGTTTACCTTTCAAGTCTCAGGCATTGAGCGACGACATAATAGGAAGCCTCCTCATCAACACCCCACCATCTGCGCGGAAGCGTATCGCTCATACATGTATTTGTTCATTGTGCAGCGACCTGTTATGATTCCCACTGCCTGCCACACAGTTTCAAGTCCCTCCTCTCCATCATCAGAAGGCTACGTGTTATTCGTGTAATGATCCTGAGGTACAGCATTTGTAATGTCCGATGCATTCTCCTGGCATATTCTTTTTGACTACTGACGATGGCGCTCCACAACGGTATAGTAGACGAACTGGGGCTGACCCTCCCATTTCTAGTGATCCAGTGATTCAGTGGTCATCAATTTTAAGCGTGTGCATCCTGCTAGCCCTCCTGTTGAGTATTAGTTCTTAAGCAACTTGCAAGACGTTTTACTATCAGCCATCATGTTGATAGTTTTTTAGTTGTATCCGTTTTCATGCATTATGACGGCCCTAGTGATGATGTTATCACCTCCTCCACCCTCACACCCTCAGCCTTTACCATCCAGGGTTTTAGCTCCATATGTGTCGATGTTGATACCCTTGAAGGCTGAAATCAACGACTTTTTCGATTCTATAGGCATTCTGGTTGCACTACGCATTTCCTATCGCACTCATATCTGTGTACTATCATGTCCGTGATCATGCCGAGCTCTGTAACGGTTTGACCCAATATTAGCCTGTGGCACCTTAGCTATTCCTGACCTAGTCAGTCAGTAAGCCAACTTCATAGCCTATGCCTTGGCAAAAATATCAATAGGGAGAATGACAACATCTTCTCCACGGTTGTGGTACGTCTGGACTTTGTACTTTGGCCAGGCTGTTACAGTTATCTTTGATGACTGATCTGGATCCACATTGAAATGATTGGTCTCAAAACGGCTTAATAAACCCAGCAGGCCATTCTAGGCTTAAAGCTCGTCTTGATCGTTTATGCGATGTGCTCTTTCCATGTTAGATTACGATCCAGAATCACACCCAGATACTGGGCTCGCTCATTGAGGTGAATTACTGCTCCCATTACTTCCTGTTGTCTCTGTCCCGAATGGAACTATGACCGTTTTAGTTGTGTCAATGGCCCCTCCCTCCCGTGCTCCATGTACAAACCATTTGCAGTGTTACGGAAACGATTGGATTAAGCAGTGTGACGTACTTGGGGAATTCTTGTACAGAATTACCCGCGTACAGGACACGAGTGAAAGTCGTGTCAGGGCCCAAAAAACAACAAGTTAATTATACTCGAATACTGACGTGAAATATCAAAATAATGCCTATCAGGGAAGTACTGGGAAATGAAATTATAAACCAAATAGGACCCACTTGAATTTAATCAGGGAAAAATAGAAATGAAATGAACTCCTTTTAAAATGAAACAAATAACCTATGCTCGGATTGTAGTGAATGACAAATAAAGGGGCAATGGGGAAATTGATACATGAAGCTCTGATCGCATACCTTAATTCGCACAATATAAAAGGGACTTTAAATACGTTTTCACTGGCTTAAAAATGGTATCAATTCGTGAGCAATGCCGATAGCCGTTCTGACGAAAATGTGGCTCCGGCGCTTTTATAAACAGCGGCGAACTGCACGGGTGGCGGCAACAGTGTTGCCACCATTGGCAGCCCGCCACAAACCATTACAGCAGTGACCAGGAATTATGAGCAGTTCCTTGGGGCAGTACCTTTCCAACAAGAAGTTAGAAGACGACGAAGTCACCGTAGAGCAGAAGGGGTGGAGCCACATGGCGGCGATTGAACAGGTTACAGATCTGTGACGAGCGTAATGCAACTATTGCGAGCCTAATCCTTGTGCCTAATGTAACTATTGGGAACGAACCAGAATATAAATAGGTTTAACTGGATGGAAGTATTATTGAGTGACGCCCAACTTTATCCTACGAGTATTACAGCAGAACTGCTGGTCAGATAATACACTGTGCACTCTGCACCAAGTGAGTACAGTGACATCATCAGCATAACCTAGGGCATAAACCCCGCGGAGTTCAATCTCCGAAGAAGATCACCAGATCCATAGTAGGGGAGGTAGGAACCCTCACTGCGGACAAAATTATTCTTTGACAATCATTATCTAACTTTCATTTTTCATTTTTCGTTAAACAGAGATATAGGTCTAAGAAGCAAAAATAATGTTTCCACACTTTTTGGCGATAAAATATTACGAGGCATTGTGATCTATCGATGCCAAGAGTAGATATTGCGAGCAGGGGTAGACATTTATGGTGAAGACGTTAAAATGATGCGGCTAGTATGAAACACTGTGGATTGTACAGAAATGACAGTTATCAACGCTGACAACTAAACTAATTACGCTTTTGTACTGAGGTGCTTTGGAGATGTTTGGGAGGCCGCTGACTCAGGCAAAAATTACTGCAATCGCGCTGAGCTCCGATCCCATAAACCGACATTCGTCAGGTCTTTGTCTTAACCACTAGACCACGATCGCGATGGTGCCTTTTATGTGAGTCAGTCAGTACATCTCCCCCTCTCGCCATAAGCCGCTGCTCCTGGAGCGTTCTTTTAATGAACGAATTTTTGAGAGCTGACCAAATCCCCGGAAAATCCGATCTTTGATTTTAGGAACGAGGGGGCTACAAGGAAAGTATTTTCTTACACATTGTATCAGCCACTTCGCACTAGAACTTTCACAGCATCAGCGAATCCCAGACCAGAGAGTTCGTCTCATCATTTCTCTCTTAATTTTTTAACTTCTTTCTCTCTGGGCCTCTTCTTTTTCTTAGAATGAAGAAGTACGACAGCTAGTTGTGTGCGAGTTGTTCTGAGGGGGTTTTTGGTTCATGTATGCCTGTCGCTTTTATAGTGGTTCAGTGACGCGTTTTGGTTGTCCTCAAGGACGGCCTACTTTCCTTGGCAGTTAACGTTCCACCATTTCCTGAACTGACTTGTCAAGGTCCCCTGTTGTTATTGCACGAAAATGCAGGCAAGCTAATAGAAGCATCTAATATGAAGTGAATAGAGTATATTGGGAAGAGACTTGAGAACGACGACTGCCGATTGAACCGCATAGCTACTTCGCTCTTTCAACTGATAAGTATAGCTCTTAAGATTAAGTCACTAGCCCGAAGTATTGATCATAAACGCGTCGTTGTGCACCCCGTTTGATTCAGAAAAGCGCGCCATTAGCTCACAAAACCACGAACTGAAGAGCGGGCTCAATAAAATAAAAATACAGCTTAAGCCCATAAACACTTGCTGAGGGAAAGAGTCGGGGTTGAATCTTCCGAGAGAAAAGCGATCAACTCACTTTAAGGGCTTGGAGGTTGAGCGATGGAACAGCATAAGGCTTGGCAACAGAAAAGCCATCAAGCGATGAAAAGAAGGTCGACCTTGCGGGGGGAATTAGGGCAAGCAAGCGATTCATCAGTAAGTTTTTATTCATGGGAAAGAAGTGAATTGATGGGTTCTGCACGCTGACTCCAAGTGCGAATTGTATGGCCGGTGGGAAGCTTAACGAGCAAATTGGAAATTCCAAACAGTATACGCACCCCTTTGATGGCTTGCGTTCCATCGTTTGTCTGAAAAGCGATTGAAAGCGGCGGTCTTCCCTTCGAGATTTAACCGCAATCACCTTATTTATTCGTTGCAAATTGAATATCAACACGCAGCCTCGTCTTTCTACTCCAATGTCTCTCATCAGGTATATGCGGTGGCTGGATTAGTTGAAAGGTTCATGTGAGTAATCGCCACTCACTGTTTCCTCCTTATTCCATCAAGTTCTTTCAAGTTTTTGACACGAACATGTATCATTTGGCCGGGGCCATTCCGAAATTTCGTCCGCGACACCAACGCCGTTATCTTGACATGGTGTTTTTCTTTTCTCTTTGTAGCTGTCTAGTTTGCATGATGACTTTCCAACAAGTAGAATACGTATTTACTTTTCTTAACCTTACGTGGTAAGGAGAAACGTTAATCAGCGGAAAAACAGTTTCCTTTAGACGTTTCAACGGCCACTGAACGAGATTGAGCGAAACTGGAGTCAAATTGGCTTTAATTTTATATTTACTGACTCACAATTGTGCTGGATTGTGTTTTGATCATTCTGCCTTGATAAGGAGTTGGGCTAACTCCGTTCAAAGCTAATCATAGTATCATCACTACGCCAGAGAGTGGAGAGGTCTTTTCTCGACCACCTGGGAGCATATGGGGACAGTTTTTTTTTATTATGAAGGAACATTTTGTGCACAGCACTATATAGTGAGATAACAAACAGTTGTATAAACAAATAACATGAAATTTTATCGTAATTACTAGGATAAGTCTATCAACTACCAGGTATTGAAAAAACAAAATCCGCGAGTACGTAACAACTGTACTGTACCTTTTTTTGCAGATTTAATGATGAGGGGGTGAAGAAGGTCACTCAGTTGAAGCCCTCTGAGAAGTGGTCGGAGTGGTGCTTCCTTTTAAAGCGTCTCAGATGTCTGGGCAAGGGTCGTTCTATCGGAATGTTGCTTACATACGGATTCGGATGGGTTGATGCTTTTCGGTAGGATGCGTGATATGTGGCGATTTAGCAGTACTGTTGGTACTTCAAGGTCCTTGTGAAGTTCCTCGTTTTTGATGTACCAGTCGGCGCCGGTGATCAAACGGAGAACACGACTTTGGATGAATTGCACTCGGTTTATTTGGGTGTTCGAGGCGGACGACCATAGAGCCCCTCCGTCTCACCAGATGGGCTTGATTATGGGATTGTATTTCAAAAGCTTGTTTTTAATACTGAGATTTTTGTTAGTGAAGAGTGGTATAAGATGGCTGATTCTATGGTGTATTTTGGCTGTTATTGCATTGATGTGATTTGTCCATGTGAGTCGTTTGTCCATAGTCAAACCCAAATACTTGACATGTGTTTTTATCTCAAGAGTGGTTGAATCCATTTCTACAGGCTGGCATGTAAAGTTGCGTTTGTGAGTATAAACGGACAAATTTGATTTGGAAGCGTTTATTTTTATTCTCCATTTCCTTGCCCATTCACTGACATCATTTTCAATCGCCTGAATCGACTCACTTGCATCTTCACCGGTCTGGTGTTTGGTCAAGTACGCGCAGTCATCGGCAAATTGGGCTGATATTGTAATATTGTTGTAAATGGACAAATCGTGGATGTAGAAAATGTACAATAAAGGCCCAATTACACTACCTTGAGAGACGGAGGAGAAAATTCGCAATCTGGCACTAACGGCACCCTCTACACATACTTTGTACGTCCGATCAATTCGGTTCGATTGGATCAATCGAAAATACGTGTCAGTGAGATGGGGCTGGAGTTTGGATAAGATACCATCGTGCCACGCACCGATATATAGGCAAAATATAAATATATAGGCAAACCAGGTTCAAAATTACATCAGTCATCATGATGAGTGAAACGCTTTATCGCACAACTGCCTTCCAACATTCCAACTTGATGGATACTAAGGCAGTGTACAGCTAACCTCTCTGCTCACCTCGTAAACGTTTCACCAACCACCCGCCAGTCCCCGAAGGAGCCACTCCACATTTGACTTGATCTACGTTTCTACTCAAGCCTGCCAACGTCCACGAAAGCGCGAAGACATTTTTCAGACAAGTAGCTTGCCACACTCTCATGTTTTGGTTTATTATTCATTTTGAATAATAACCCTATTTTTTCGGTCACGAACAATTTTTTAAACCCCCCCCCCCTCAAAATTTGATACTTTACGTTTCGAGGCATGAGGATTCCAAATCTGCAATGTCCAACCGCTGTCTGCCGTCAACCACCCCCTGTCCGCCATCCGCCGACCCCGGCCGCCGCCCGCCATACCCCGTTCGCTGACCCCTGTCTGCCATCTGGGCCGTATTGTGCCTTTAACGTGATCTACAAAATTCGTTCTTTTCAAAAAAGTCCCATTTGGTATCTAGTTGTGCCCGCCATCTCGACAATTCGATAGGACGAAGCCAAAAAAAAATTAATTATTTAATTATTACTTTTTATGGACAACAAATGGTTAAAAAAATTAACAAAACGCAGTATAATCGCAAATACGCCGTGTTTCATGTCGTTTTCAAGGTATTTTTACATCCTGGGTCGAATGGAATGAGTATCAGACGTGTACAACTGCGTATAGGGAAATTATAGTAATTATTAGAGTCAAATAATTGAAAGAACTCGCGAGAATTACAGCGGAAGACAACGTTTCGTCGTTAGTACTCCCTTCCTCCCCCCGTCTCATCAAAACCACCCGCTCGCTCGCCTCTCAACGTCGTGTCAATTGCCAAGGGTTCGCTGGAAGTCCCCATCACAATTTCCCTGACTCTTTTTGCCCGACGGGGCGGAGGAAGGTTAGGGCCACTTCCTCAACTCCCCTACATCGGCTCATCAATGCCTACAGACGTTTACAGGCGCCTGGCGCCGAGGGAATATTTAGTTTCCGTAGTTCCATTGTAGTCAGGTCATGTTTCGTATGTTTTACTAGTATTTTTCGATGCTGAATCGAATGGGATGGGTCTCGAAGCAGTAATACTAGGTCAAACTGTTCATGAGAATAATAAACCATTGTGTAATAATTTGCGGTGTTTTTCTTCGTCGCCCCACCACTCGGATATCAGATAGTCGTTTCATTTGATGGACTTAAACCAGAATTCATCAAATGCAATTAAGGAAGTGCTGTTTCTTCATTACCGAAGACTGTGAAACCAACGTACGTCCCCGTGCTCTCCAGTTCCTCGCCCAAGTGTGTGATTTCCGGACACCATCATTGCTATCAAGTCATAACTGTCATAGACCTCCAAGTTACTATGTGAGGACTATATGCTTTTCTTACTAATGTAGTCCTTTTGGTCCAAATAAGGGCAGCGTAATTTTTGCTTTCGTGCAAAACGTGGCATGAGACATTTGATGAGAAAGGTCGAAAGGGAGAAACGGCGGAATTTCAGTTACATCGCTTTCTCGTTGACAGAAAACATCCAGCTAGATCTCGATTTCCAGGAGAATAAACCGTGCACAGTATTAACCACAACTGAGTGGATGTTCAATTGATAGAATGAAGCGGTCTCTAACCCGTGCGTTGGATGGTGGTGAATACCTTGATGATCTAAAGCGGCTCAACATTTTCGCATCTAATGCTCACGTGGCCCGTTAATTTGGCCAGTATTGACTAGCAATTTCTTGGCTCGTTTCCTAAGCACTCGGCGAGTCCCTCTCAAAGTGTAGACCGCCCCCAGCTAGCAATTACACTCAACGTCAAACGGAATAATCTACGTCCCATTCTCGAAGCTCACGGGATGCGACAATAGAACTAAATGGAGTTAATAGGCTCCTGTTCGATTGTCCATTGTGTCCCTGTTCGTAGCAGAACTGCTCCTATCGACCTTCAAACAGTCTTAATTGGTTCAAGAGCTTCTCAACTTGGCGCAGAAGTTGCAAACTGCGGAGAACGACGAGGCGAATGGATGCGAGGGGAGGGTTAAACTGATAACTTAATTTTAAGAGACTTCTCCCACCCGAGAATGTCCTAATTCGAGTTGGCGCATCAATGATGAGACCCTTCTCACCGTTAGCAAACTTATGCTCTATATCAACAGCTAATCAGAAATTACGTCGACCTGCCGTAAGGCGGATTGAGATAACCAAAATCTGCTTTCAATGAGACGCGTCTCAACAACATCAGTTCCTGAGGACGAAATA
Organism: Pachypeltis micranthus; assembly: GCA_020466155.1. Lineage (NCBI taxonomy): Eukaryota > Metazoa > Arthropoda > Insecta > Hemiptera > Miridae > Pachypeltis > Pachypeltis micranthus. The sequence continues at coordinate 27,240,753 of CM035774.1, read as the reverse complement.
GGGTACCTCTAAATCTTGGCAGCCCCCTGCTACACTAACGAGTGTTGTCCAATTACACCGGTGATCGAGTTCCTGGATTGTCACTGATGAGAGCTCATGAAAGCCCATAATTATTCATCATTTTTGGTATCTTTACCCTTCTAGCCCCCCAGACTGACAAATTTTGAGTCTCCTATAGATCTGCACGTTTCAGATGCTCCAAGTCCAGAAATAACCATTTCAAAAAACAAAAACCATCTTTTTAAGTAACTCATTTTCGTAACAAAAAAAGCATAAACACGCTGCGTACCTCCCAAAATACTAGACGTGAACTGCAAGCTTAACATTCAAATTTCAAATTTCCCTGGCGATACTGTCAGATTTACGAATATATTTCGGTCGAAATGAGTGTTCTTAGTGAGCGCATGAAGCCACACTGGTGAGGAAAGACCTACAATCAACCATTGCGCATACAACAGGTCAGCCCTCACGCATCTCTGCCGTTTGTCAATTTTTGAAAGGCAAGGTGTAAAAAATGTAAATTTTTTTGCGGTTACGCCGGTGTTTTTATAATTATAACTATAAATCATAAATATCTGCAAATAATTCTTTCAATTTAATGGGTAGTTTTAGTTTGTTTGGTGGGTCTGCGAGTAAGCACAAGGTGGGGCTTATGGGCGTTGTACACTCCATTCTCTAATATGGAGCGGAGGTGGGGGCTGATTGGGGGCGCATTGCCTGTCACGGAACGTGGCCGCCCTCAGTACTCCACGGTTTCTCTGGACCAGGCAGCAGATGTCAGCCCTTGTTCCATTACTCGTGGCTAGTTCCTAACGGGACATGGAGCATTTTGGAGTCCCAGCAGCGAATTTCTTAAGGCTGCTTCTCGTACCAAAGGTGGAATAAACAGCCGGCCGGTTCACGCCGAAGGCGTTCGTCCGCTTCATGTTGAATCTGAGAAAAACGTGACGTGCATTGCTCAACTTGCCAGGGCAGCAAGAAGCTGTTCCGAGGCCAATATTTCGGCCCAATGAAGACATGGAGTAAAGACCGGGCAAACTACCGGGTAAAAACAATTGGGAGTTTTACCTGATCCGATATGATGAGGACTTGCCATCAATAAGGGACTCGGCTGTCTGCGCCTCGCCGTTAATTAGCTCCCGAAGGGACTCTTCAACGTTCCCCGCTCAATTCTTTTCAAACGGTCCGAAACCAAATGACAAACGAGTGAAACTAATCTTTTGAGAGATTAATTCCCGAGAAAACTCTGACGGGCTCTTCATTACCCCGGAGAAGAAAAGAAGGAAAACCGAGTCAGTCATTAGAGAGAAAACTTGGTGCTATTTGGTGAGATCCAAGAGACGAAAGGCCGGTGGCGGTCAGGGGAAGAGAGTGGATGAGGGTGAGGAATCTCAGCCCAATCAGCGACGTGGAAGGCCACTAAGCTTCTTACAAAAACCCTGATTGCTTCAGTTCAGCCATCCAATTCGAGTGGCTTTTCCGCTCATCATCTGGTGGGAGCTATCAAAATTGGAATCTTTTTCACGAGAACTTTCCCAGGGGGGGGGGGGGTTTACTTGAAGCGATGGTGATACGTCTGTTCGACGCTCCCACTTCTTTCGAAAAACTTCTGACGAAACTGATGTCCATAAAGCAGAATTAACGAATAACGAGTTATTGTGAACAACGACTCCAATGATTTAGCCCAACATACTGGGAAGTTGGTGTGACCAAACTAGAGCGGGGGCAACAGACGACACCTCGAATTAGCGATTCGGTTCAGGCTGGTAACGCCCAAGTTATTGGTAAATCGGGAAGTTAACGCGAAAGCGGCTAACTCTCTAAATCGAGTACTGATGTATCCATCCATCGATCAGATAAAATCCATTCCTGTACTCGACTTGGACTTGTTTGTGAAATACCATTTACGAACAGATGCTACTACACTAATTAAAGTGTACAGCTCCGTTATGAACAGCGCGTTATTAGTTATTTCTATCGGAATTTTCTTCGATGATTGATTTCAGTAAAATCTTTTTCCCCTGAGTTGTATAACCAAAGCTCTACCTCTGAATTATAAATTTAATAAAACTCTCGCTTCAAATGAAAGGAAAGTCCTTATTTAATGAAGCCAACAAAAATACAGATACTAATTAGTAGAAAGCAATTAGGGATGTCTGAAACGAGTTTTTTAATGGAGAAAGACCAATCTTTTAATGAACCCGCCAGACGGCTCCTTTTGGCCGGAATTAGGCGGCTCTCGACATCAAAGAGTTCTGCAAATGAATATCCATAATTGCGCGTTACTTCGACAAATATTAATTCAAGAGTAGGATTTCGGAATTGAGGGGGAGCGACCGGTTGATTTCGGCGTCACTCACGAGTTTTAAAAATTTCAATTTTCGACGGTCATAACCGCCCCAACAACATGCGGTAAGTTTTTATTTCCAACTTCGTCGTACGAATGCACATATACCGCACAGATACGCGTCTTTTGACGAAATATCATCTGAGTCGTCAGTTCCAGATGATGCACTGGCTACTACTGTCTCTGAAAATAGTGCGAGATGGTAGAAACGGTCGACAAGTTGCTCGATGGAAGATCTATAGACAACGAATAACATAATGATATTTCTGGAGACAGATACGTGGAGAAGTATTGTTAGAGAAGGGCATCTCACGATTATGACCCCCTGATGACAAACAGTGAACTCCTCCTAAGCAGTTGGGCACGTATGTTGACAAATGTAGGTCGACACGCAATAAGAAACACAAAAAAAGTGAACTGCTCAAATGTCTTCATATCAACTCACATAAGTTGTGGCTACAGGTCAAAACGTGCTGTCACTACAGCATTCCTTGGTAGCATGACACTTAAATCCCCGGATCTGTGTGAAAAGCCTAATTTTGGTGCGTGGTGTGTGTGTGTGTGTGTCTGTAGTTCGATTCGCGGGAGAACGGCTAAACCGATTGAGCTAGTTCTTATTCTCACTAGAGTTAACGTACCTGTTTGATGAGTCTGTCTTCTTTGGCCGTTAAGTCAGTATCTCACCAGCCAGAGAAGTAATTTTGGTAATTTACCAACTGGCAAAACTAACCCAATTACTTTAATACCTGGTTCTTTTTTTATTCTGTTGGTTATTTTTTGTCAACGCCAAAAACACACACTTAGGATCAATAGGTAAGTGCGGGTGGGGGACGATAATGTACCAAAAACGAGGGTTTTTCGTTTTTTTCTCGAAAACGGCTCTAACGATTTTGGTTGAACCTTCAAATCATCTTTTACTAGTTGAACTTCCGTGAACATACGGTGAACGGAGATTTAGGCCTATGAAGTAAAAATAGGTCTTTTACGTTTTTTGGCATAATGGCTCATCAACGATTTTTACCAAACTCACAAGATGTTTTCGAATAGTTTTTACCTAAATATTGTTCCCAATGAGTGTTTCTCAAGCAGTCCATTCAACAGAGATAAAAATCTAAATGTGTCGAAAAAGGTTCTGGTGGCGTTCAAGGACATGACTAAGGCCTTCGACACTATTCCTCACATGGGCCTTCTGGAGACACTCTCAGATCTGAAATTCGATCCATCATTTATCGAATGGACTGCCAGCTATTTATCTAACCGAGAACAAACGAAAGAAACCTTTACACAAACGATGGGTACAACTTTCGTACAAGTACGCAACCACTAGGAACATTTTCTGTATTTTATTTTTTATTTTTTAATGCAATGATAACTACGCTTGATTGTGCTCGTTGATGGTTTCGATATAATGGCGGTGTCAATTGCAATTGACATCATCACTTAGTCACTGAGGTTATTGAAACATGTGATGTTACCAAGCGTTAGATTTTCTAACAGACCCAAACACAATATATTTCGTGACGCTTGTCCGTTACATATTCCGCGTAACATCTCCCGCGTTACATTTTTTAGCAAAGTAAAGACATAAAATGTCAAAAAAAACACTGGTTTCACAGTCAAGTCCCCTCAGTCCTTCTAATTGGTTGCCCTTGGCGTGACCGCCTCCCCACCATTCTCCCACGAAGCGCAAAACCGTCATTTCATCATGCGACCTTCTCGATACCACCCATAAGAGTTAGTCCCTCGCAAGTACACAGTACATGCTGCATTGACACCAGCCCCAGGAACCTGTAACTCCGACTGACCAATCTTGGGCAGGTGGGACTTTTTCACAGATTTGACTACCGGTTATTTTGGATGAGCACAGTTGCCTCTTGCCAAGTCTTATCGTGCCAGTCCTGAGGGAGTGGTCCCTCTCAAGTCTCTGTCTCTGGCTCTGGGCTAGGACATGATAGGGAGTTTCCTCATGTGTACTACATCTGCAATATCTGTTCATTTTGCAGTGCCCCGCGATGATTCCCAACATAATGCATTCCCCGATTGTCCTTTGTACCAGTGACGGAGATGCCCCACAGTGGGGAAGTCGCCCTACAGTAGACGATAAGCATGTTTCTAGATCTTAACAGGGGAAGAAGAGGCAAAACAGGTGAGATGCTTTGATCTTTCCTTGATTCACTGCTCCGTGTCATGAATTGCTCATTATCCGTCAATTATCTTTCATGTCCCAGAAATAAAAAAAGGATTTAGTGAGGCATACAGAAAAGCTCTGTATTCTTTGCTGACTCGCCCAGGGAAATGAAGTATTTAGGTATGTTTCGCTACGCTTGCGAATCTGTTTTGCGAACAGCTGGAATTCCTGGTGAGACGATTTGAAGTTGTATAGCCAAGCAGCAACACCATTGAGTCGAGTCTTATCCACTTCGCTCATTCATTGTTCATTGAATAATTCATCTGGAAGTTTAGTTTTTAACGATTGCAACGAAGATTTATGACCAATTTATATCACTACTCTCTAGACTAATCACGTTCAGACTAAAGCACGTACGAAGAAAATGGCTGCAACGTACGCAGGCTATGGAAAGTTGTGAGTTGCTTCACAACACACATTATCACAATGTCCTCTCTATTTTGGCAAGTACGTGCGAGTAGCATTGTGAACAAGGCGTTCACGACCAAAAGCTTCGCTTAGAACTGCCTTCTTGACTGATGTGTGAAATGTGGCGCAGAATAAGAGACTTTGTGCAATCATTACCGAGATATAAAAGCGCGAGTGAGGAAGTCGATCGTCCCAAACGAAATTCTCAATCAGGCTCAAAGTAAATCAAGATTTCTTGAATTCCTCTGAGGGGCTGAAGAGATTTTTCTCGTGAGTAGCGAGAATTCTCAAATAACCCGTCAGCAAAGAGAAGAGAAATATCCTGAGGCTCTGAGTAGACGTGAAATAATTTCGCTCCCTCATGGCGGCACGAGGGAACGGATCGAACATCAAGGTGAAATCTCCTTTCCCCCTGCGAATTGCAGCAATCAAAAAGATCTTGGAAACTAAGTTTGGGAATCATTTTTGTGCCTACTATTCCACAGTGATTTCCAGGATATTAATTTTGACCACTTCTTTTTTTTTTACTTTTTACAGCTCCCGGTGAACACGATAAATCTAATTAGGTTGCCCAAATTAAAAATTGGATAGTTGTTTGAATGAAGTTAATAGAAGCGGTTGGGTCTGAAGACCGATGCTACTAGTAAGATTATTGTTGGGTGCAAGATAAGGAGGAATGGAGTTGATTAAAGGAAGAGTGTATGAACAATACACTAGTTAGTTCAACGTTTACTTGAGATACACAATGGAAATAGACCTCAGAATACGCAACACAGAGAGCTCTGGATAGTTGGGTCAGTGTAACCGTGGACGAAAGCTGAGGGAGAATGTTTGAGTTCTACGAGCAGCTAGTCGTAAGGGTGTGGCAAAAGTAAAGGATGAGAAGTTCACCGGGATGTCGGAAACCCCTTCGAATGAGGAAGCACATTGTTGACTCTGACAATACCGATTCTGGTCGGACCAGATCAAAAAGCTCGGCGGTAGGTCCAAAAGTAGAGCTCAGGTGAGGACAGCTAACTAATGAGCCGAATAATTGTGAATACGAACAATTGAAAATTTGACTGTAGTAATCCAACTCTTCACTCACATAATTCGCTGCTAGTGGCAAAGATACAACATGAAATTCGTTCACATAACGTAGTATCAACCTATCGGAGCTGTTGTATTTCTAATAGCTCACACGATGCTCCCAACATAACAATCAGAATGGCTTCCTTGTAATGACGAAGTAAACTCATATATTACAGATAACAACTCAAATACATTGAACCCACTTAAAAAACAGAATCATCTTTGATCCAGACTGATCTCAAATAAATAAACCCATATTCGCAGCTCCTCCCCATGACAACCTCACTATAGTCGCCACTGCGTACTTGATGACAGGTAAGATAGGCCAACGTGCCACAGAAATTCGTTTGAACGACTCTCTTGGACATAACGTGCCGTGGAGTTCCACGGAAGACAAAAGTTCTCAAGATTTCAGCCAACTACGGATTGAACGCATCAAAATGTTTTTATCACAGATATATTTAAAAACGTAGTTTTCGGCGGAAGTTGGATAGGAGGAAGATAGTTGTGGTTCACTGTCAAGAAGTATTATCGAACCTCAACAGGAAACATTTGAGAACTGGGCGTTTTTCGGGCTTTTTAGCTGGAACATTTGTGGAACACAGAGGCTACAGAGAGTGATGGAGAGTCAGCATATATCTCTAAAGGAATGAAGAGAACGACATCCATGCTGTAAGCCATAGCAATAACGCACGATACTCAACCGAATATCTTGGACATATCGTTTCCATAGCTTACAACCAATGTCGCACTGTGTTAACTACACTCTTCATAATGTCTTGAAATACTTTAACGGTATTTTTTTAGCGGTACTGTAACTGGGAAACGATACAAAAGTTCCGTGGTTTAAGGTTAAAATAAATCTAGGGGCACCGTCCTCCACCCACAACCCGGGATTGTTACAATAGATCATGTTGTTCGTAAATAGGTACATAATAACAGAAGGTTCATGGATGTCTATGTACAAACAAAATTTGTGGTTCGTAACCTCATCAGAATAAAACGATTCCTAACTTTCTAACGATAAAATTGCTCGAGCAATGTGGTAATTTTGGCACATTGCACTCCCTAGTATTCCGCACTTTCAGCTGGTTTGTCATTAAGACCCGCTTTATTCACACCATTGTCGGAAAAATACCAACTAAAGCAAAAACTCTCCCGTCAACCCTATCAGGAACCAGGCACATACTTATGGCTTCTCACGAAAGACGCCAAATTTCGCAGAGCAGTGACTTTCCAACCCCTGAGCCCCCCTAAAGCGACGGATGACTCAAAACATGAATATGAAACATATTTAGAATCAAGAAAGAAATGTTGATACGGCCCTTTTTCAGATTTTTTGAAATTGGGCCTAGTTCACAAATGACCACCTCAAAAAGACTTTTGTCCGACAATCCTCTCTTGATTCTAAATACGTTTCATGTTCATATTTTGGACCATCCATGACCATTACGCGCAAACGGTCAAAGCTTTTATACGGTGGCCATGTTTCGTGTCAACCGCTGCGACCATCCAGGACGGCTGGGCAAACGGTCAAACGTTCGATTGTGAATATGTAGCTAACTTCAGCCCAGTGTAAATTCATCGAATACACAGGTTTTTGTTACGCATAACGGAAAAAAGTGGTCAATAAGGGTTTAGTGCGGTGGTTGTTATGGGGAAGACATGGCCATGTACGCAGTGGGTGGAGTGGAAGCAGTTCTGACGTTGTTGGAGGGCCTAAGCAGAGGATGCGCATCATCAAAGTAAGGGCAAAAATAATTTCTCCTAACATTCTTCAAATATTCTCAAAAACGGCTTTATTGATATCGATTTAGTCTCAGGATACTTAAAGCTAACTAGCGACCAAATTCTGATCTTCGTAGCCATTTTTGTATGGATAGGTTAAATGGAAACTTGAAGCCTGTACATCTAACGCATGACAGTAGTGAGGAAAGTTGTGTCGTACCAGATATTGTGGAAGAGTAATACGGTCTCGTTCAAAATCAGATATATTGATCAAGGGAGTGAGTGAGAGTGGATTATTAAATCTGACTGCAAACAATCAAACAATATAGTAAGCGTTTTCTATTTAGCCACCACTCTGGTTGCTATAAAACGTGTCAGTTAGTTCTTTGACTCGTGGACGCAGCACTAGGAAGTAAAATAAGACATTATTTAATTGGACGTCGTCGCCTTCACCAATTCATTCCCCAGTTATTCTGCCGCGAGGGGTTTGACGAGAGGCCAAATATTGGGATAAAAATCAATACCTCATAATTGCCGCAACTGTTCATAACGTCGAAGCTCTTCGACTCACTCAGTTAATGCGTCAACTCTCGTCTTCCCGACGATGATGACCGAGCGATAAAAGCGTACGTGCGGCTCCATTATGAGTATCGTGTGAGGTAGAGACGATGCTGAACGTGAATCGTCGACTGAACCCCGCTGCTGACTCGGAAGTGGCAATAAAAAAGGTCTGTCTCGATTCGTGTGCTCAGGTATAAAAGCATAAGGACCATCACTGAGGATTTACAAGACGAAACGGGAAAGACGGGAGGCGAATGAACGTGTTTGAGAAACGCTGCCGTGAATCTAAAAACCCTGCAAATAATTATACAGCTGCTGGAAAATAACCGTGAAACGCGGATGTTGATCATTAATGCACCTATATACTAGTAGCCCTGGCCCCTCTCTAGACCCGCCAGGACCAGTCGACGATGAAGTAAGCTGAAGGCTTTGCGTCAGTAATGTGCGGCAACATCTACTGTGAAGATGCTAATGCCACGAAACAAAAATCTTTTATTATGATTCACATTTCCCGCATTATGCGTTGAATTACTATTACGCTGCGAAGAGAAAGCTCTCGTTTTTTTCGCCCATTGCCTCTTATAAGTCTGCATAAGGCCATTGTTAGGCGCACGAGTGGAGTAGCTTGAAACTGAGAAATAAATAAACGTGGTGAGCGTGAGTGAGAGCTGTATTGCCCTTGACAGAATAGCGATATCCGGTTGAGTATGAGTTTATAAACGCGTTGTAATTGGTTGTATGAAGGGAGAGGGACAGAGAGAGAGAGAGAGAGAGAGAGAGAGAGAGAGAGAGGGAGAGAGAGAGAGAGAGAGAGAGAGAGAGAGAGAGAGAGAGAGAGAGAGAGAGCGAGAGAGAGAGAGAGAGAGAGAGAGAGAGAGAGAGAGAGAGAGAGAGTTGAGTTAGGAGAAGCGCGAGCTGAGAGACGATTGCATCGTGAGTGCTGAAGGATGACTGACTAGGAAGGAGCTGTCTTTTGAGAAGAGGAATCTAAAATTGAAGAGTGGGAAAGATAGATGGGGGTAAGTCCAGGACAGGGGAAATCTGGTTCCACAGGTACAAACAAAAGGGTTGAGAGTACCATTATGTGTGAGTCTGGATATTCTGGAGGTCAAAGAACCAGCTGATTTGGCCTGCCAAACAGTCTAGTCAACCGCCCCTACTGGAGGGAAGGCATTAATCTCTTCTATCGCCCCGTTAGGGTTGGCTAACTAACTTATTAACTCAGATTCGAACCACCAACACAGTTTATCAGTTCTCAGTGCTATACCACCAGACCATGCTGCCATGATGCTTGGCTCTCTGACCGCTCTCACGCACGATGACGTGCATTTTGTCTGGGTCGATTCTGTCAGTTCCCCCTCTCCAACAGCTCAGCGTTTCTATTGGTATGCTGCGGAGGTCATTGTGTCCTTTAGTTTGGAAGAATATTTCAAAGAGTGTCCCAAGAATTTTCGGTCTTGTCTTTAATTAACAGCCATTTAATTAAAACCCTCGTCTCTTTCATCTCTCATCCCCCCCCCCCTCCAACCATCTGGTACTTCAGAGGTTTTTTTTCGCCTCATTTTACATCGGAGATGAGCGAACAGCTCGTTGGTCACCTCAACCAGAAGGTTGAGGAGGAGCTGATATTCTTCCTCAACAGCGAGAGCCTCGATAGATGATTACGAGATAATTAAATTAGGAAACGCGCTCCGTCTTAATTAGTGACTACAGATCCTGAGGTTCTCTTCCATTTTCCTTCCAGAAGGTTGACGTAGAAAATGAACGTAATATTATAGGGGGGGGGGGAGAGAGGGAGAGAGACAGAGAGAGAGAGAGAGAGAGAGAGAGAGAGAGAGAGAGAGAATACACGAAAGCTGAAAATACTCCTAACATGAGTGAACAACATAAATAATTTCGTTAGACGATTTCGACATCGTATCTAACGTTTCAACGAGCTCTTTACTTACGACTAATTCACCTAATGTGGAATATGAGGCTTAGCAGCGAACAAAGCCATAACGATGCATACAGATAGCACACAAAACCAACATACCATGGCACAGACGGAACTTCACACAGCATATCATCGACGTCAGTATATCCACTGCAGAGTTACTATGCAAAGAGAGAGAGAGAGAGAGAGAGAGATTAAGAATGTTATTTAACGATTTAACGACCAGAAAGGGTTAGGGCCTAGTGGTCCTCTCTTCCTCTCTCCCGGGGTAAAGCAAAGCTATTTACAGAAGTAATGACTTCTTACGTTGTGTTAAATAAAATATTTTAAGTAAGTACTGTAAATATTTTTCTTTGATAACTTAGTATGTAACAGAACAGAAAGAACACGTAACTCAAACGAATAACGAGTTTCAAACACATCCACAGTATTCGCTAATGAACAAAAAAAGCTCTTTCAAACAAGTCCCTTTGATGTGCAGGGATTTTCAGCTTTCGCTTTACTCATCATATTGTGATTGTTCGGTGCAGGCCAAATTAGCTGGGTTTTTTTACTTCCGAACGTCTACACTTGGCCCTGACAGGAAGTCGTTGTTTCCCCGAGCACCGACCCCTTTTGTTTGTACGTGTGGGAAGTCCCGCTCCTCAACGAACTTTTTAAAATATCCACTTCCCTCCCCTCAATTTACATTCCTCTACACAACAGACAGCTCCTCCCAGTACACAGTCACCAATCAGCTCTCGCAAAAGTCAGTTGTTTCCCAGTTCTCCCAATACACAATCATCTATCAGCTCTCGCGAAAGTGAGTCGTCTCCCAGTTCTCCCAATACACAGTCATCTATCAGCTCTCGCGAGAGGGAGTCGTTCTCCCAACAGATATTCGTAACCCAGTTCTCGAAACAGACACTCGTTTCACCTCCCTTCGACATCTAATTTGGATTCCTCCTTCCTTCTCCGTAAATCCAGTTTCACGGCTTCAGAGCCCCCTTCTTCGAGCTTGTATACTCAAACTCTTATCCTATTTTAGTCACTTCTTCTTCGTACAAATAAGTGTTTGAATTCATGTTGTGATTTCCCAACTCTTCAACTACAAGTTTCGTGCTACGGTAAATCCGGTCTCCGTGATTTGTTCAAATCTACCCTGGTCAACACAGCAATCGTGGGGGTGAAGCATAAACTTGAAGTTTTGTAGCAGATAATCTGGAATTTGAGCAGTGAAGACTACAGATGGGATTTGTACTTTTTTTTAGTTTATCTGATTTTCAGCACTTTTAATTTATTAAAGACAGGGGCCCCATGACCGTCTTGTTTTAACCTCATAACAAACGAATTGTATCATTTTGTGATTTTCGCCGGTTGTCCAGTTCTTTGCTTTTGAGGTCGCTTTTGAGGTTTTGATTAAAGATTGCACCAGCTTCAGCCTAATGTGTAGGGGGAGTTCTGCGGATATTCACTTCAGTTGGTAAGTTGTTTTGTAAATGGCATTGCACATATTTATGACTTGCTTTTCCCACGAGAGCATATTCAGCACGAGAATGCTCAAATTCGTAGTCTAAGGGCAATCCGTCGTATAGAAGTGTGGATATTGTGGTGCTATTAATTTTTAGTGAAAACCTTCGTGTACCCGAGTATCATCATTTTGGTTTTCTTCTCATTAACTTTTATTCCACGTGACACCCTTTTTGTAAATCTTTATTTAGAGAAGTAACAGTATTTTCTACGCCTTTGGGGTCATATTAACGATACAGGGGGAAGTCAAACACGTACATCATATATTTATCGTCAGGGTTAAGGATCCTGGAAGGGATGAAACGTAAGTAATGAATAGCAGGGTAACCCTGAACTTTTTCGAATTCCTATCAACGCATTTTTCCACAAATACAGGGTGTTTTCTAGTCAATTTACGAACTGTAGGCGTCCAGATAAATAACATTCAAACTATTTCAGCAGGGTGATATTGATTTCTATTGAGCGAAGAATGTAAGACAATAAAGTTGCTCCAACCAGATCAAATGCAGAGGAAAAGTGTCGCGAGTGTTCAGGGGGACAGAACCAATTTTGTTTGAGAGTAAAAATAAAAGGCTTTATTACTGGAAATTATAAAAGAAAATAACTGCTTCGGTTTAATGAAAGAGGGAAATAAAATGTTAAAGTATACCGGCAAAATAATTCTTCTCCCGACGTAAGGAGTGTAGGGGCTCACCAAGTTTCGCTTGCGATCGGTCGACGGTTCGGCGCGTAAAAGGAGACTGAGCTCTCCGGCTCAGGGCCCTCTTCATTGATAAGGGCCTGGCCTCCCGAGTCCGGCGGTCGTGACTCTGTCACAAAAGTCAATTAAAATCATATTGCTGCTTTCTTTCTAGTCCATTACTCCCCTCACAACATCTAATACTTTAACGAGGGCTGTTTGAGTACTAAACCCAACGGAGAGCGAGGGGGATAATGAGGCAAAATCGCCCTTGGAATGGCGGCAGGGAAAGGGCCGAAACATGACAGGCAGCTTACATCCTTTGCTGTTTTCAAACCAACGAAATTCAAGTTGGTTGAAATACTTCTTTTATATTCGTCCCAAACCTCAGATAGTTACTTCCTAATTGTATATGGAGGTCACTAACGGTATAACTGCCTTTGTGCCACTATCTTCCACTGCGACTCTCCTGCTCCTGTGCAATAAGATCGTGCTTATCAGTCAGTCATGTTCTCAACCGTTTGTTTGTCAGTGGTCGCCAATTCGCACAAATTCAGGGGACAAAACCCTAAGTCATGTGTGGTCTACTATTGCTTTGTTGTCTTTATTGCATTTGTGCACATCAGGTTAAACCAGTATTTTCAAATTCAACACAGCCTACGTTGCTCTAATATACTACACGACAGTTTGAATACCAGTAATTCGTTTCGTTGTCTACCTTGAATTATAATTTATTTATTTTTTATGTATTGATACAACCTATCAAGCTATTGACATAACTTTTCCCACAGTTTTCCGATTATGCTTAACAAACCCTCCCATAAAACCGTGTTGTGGCTCCTTTTGTTAGAGCATTAGAATTCCTGAACGTCAGCCCTGTCAGTTTTTATAATGAACGTCTAGTTGACGATTACTCGGTTCACGTAAACAAAGTGAGAAACAGTTTGGAATAGAAGGTGAAGTGATGAACGTGCGTGAAGATTTTTAACGACGTTCGGTTCCGTTTGGTTGAAACTAGCTCAGGTCGTGTTGTTCATTCGGATAACTTACGTGCTCACTTTCTATTTTGTATTCCTTTGTAATCTGGAGGTTGAACAGGTTCCTCAAAATACACAAACGTTTTAATAGGAGCTGGGGGGCCTTCGGGACTTATTATAATTGAGCGCTGGACGAAAATCAAAAAAGGCTTCACTTCTCTTCCTTCGAAGACAGGAGCCTTAAAATAATCAACGACTCGTTGCTCCTCCCCTCAGTCCACTCTGCTGGTAGCTCAATTGAGTTCCTTACTCGTTATCCGCTTCATCCGAGGTTTGCTCTTTCTTCTCCTTTTCTTACAGTCCCATTTTAAGGAACAACCCACCTCAACTTCTTTTTCTTCTTCCTCCCTCTTGACTTTTGTTGGTTCAGAATCCACTTCCATCTTATTCCTTGGCTCCTAATGAAGCTCTTTTATTTTTTTTTGTATTTTATTCGTATTTATTCCCACGAATGCGATTTCCCAAGCTGCCGTATTATGGTTTAACATTACTGTTCACCTAAGCACCGAAGAATTTTTCGTCAGGGAAGCGAAATTTACTGGAAACGCCATTTTACGAAGTTGTTTCGGAATATTTGAGAAGTAAGTGAAATCAACAACGAGTTGCGTTACATTTGTTTTAGTGGTACAAATGTATTCAACCGCAGTATTTTCATCGGCACGAGGAGTTTATCGCTCCAACGGTAAATTTTTGTGAGATCGAAGCCTACGAAAGATTTACGGGGCATAAAATGTTATTATAATAGTTTTGGGGGTTCGGAGAAGGCCTGACCCGCTTTCTCGCATCATGAGACGGCTGCTGACGTTGGGAGGGGAAAAAGCGGCGTCGTCAAGTCAACTAGGAGACAGATTGCTTCGAGTATAACGAGGCAAAATCCCGACAGCCTTCCCGCGTCGTACCCCCTTCATATCTTCCGTGCCCTTCAACTTGCGGTTGTTATTAAATTAATTAGACCTTAGGTGATGAGCCTCTGAAGTCAGGGATAGGACTTCAACCTGCACTCCCTTCTCACCACCGCACTGTCCTCACGCTACCAAACTCCTCATTTCTCACCACTCGAAACCTGAGTCAGTTGTATGAAACGGCTAAACTTGTATTATTGTCATCGCGTCTCTGTGGACTAATTGCTTCAAGTAAATTCCGGAGTTGTGAAAGGAACAAGGCGAACGAGTAAAAGTGGAAATTGACGCGGAATCTTTCCTCTGTTACGTGCAGGTGGATTTGATTAATAATGGAAACAAAGCGCGTGACGAAAACGGTTGAAACTAACCAAGTACGAAATTATTCGTTTATCAATTATCATGTATTTGATTAAAGTAAACAAACAGCATGCACGAATACCATGAGTATATGCGCACTACACCCTGCATAGTATGTGCTGATGCATACGCCAGATTGTGGGGATCCCCGACCCTGGATGGAGCGGGCGGGGCGTATATAGAGTTGCTCACCAAGTACAACTCGGTTGTTGCCAACGACCCCATGATTGAGTCAACCTATGATGGACCGGGAGGAAGGCCGTGTTTCACACCCTGCTACCTAAATTTCAGGGTGGGCTAGTCGTACCTAGTGCAAAGCAGAGTGATCACATGGTTATTGACTTAGCCATCGCAGATCCGCTGCACAGACACACGTGAAAAGCGATTCCGCACAAAAATTACTGTTCGGCCACAATTCTGTAGGGTACTCGAAGGTGAACTGCGTGCTGCAGACACCGACCTAATAGTGCAAGCATCCACACCTGAAGAAGTGGACAGCAAAGTGGACATATTTACCACAGCACTGCACTCTGCTGGGCTCTCTGTACTTGGGCAACAGAAGCACATGGCGATCAATGTCCCATGGTGGACTGAGGAACTTAATCCCCTCAAGCAAAGTGTAAATAGAGCCAGAAGGATGTACCAACACGCTTGTGACCCATACTCTGAACTGCCTTCATCCAAGAGAAGAAGGCTTTCCACCGCGCCATCAAACGAGCCGAACAGCAAGGATGGCGAAATTTTATGGAAGTGGAGAGCTCTGAGAACCCCTGGGGCAGAGATTACAAGTCCTCCATCGGAAAAGCAAACGTAGAGCAGGTCTTAGCTGCGATGCAAAATGAGGCAGGCCTGAAGCATCGAAAGTTCACTAGAAACCGCTCAAAATACTGATGCCCAGAGGGCAGCAAGGGGCTGATCATGGACCCTCCGAAGGAGCCCTACATCGCATTGTAGACAACAGGCGACCTCAGCAGGGCTTGAAGGTAGGGAAATCCCCCACAACCTGTACTCGCTAGTCAGAAGTTACCTGACAGACAGAACTGCTACGATGGAATGCAGGTGTGTGAGAAGGGGTGCAAGATTGAGAAGGGGTGCACACAGGGCTCGGTCTTTGGACCAGCTCTCTGGAACGCCTTCTTCGAAGGTCTTCTGAGTAGTCTCATGGAGACTGACTGCGAGCCATACGCCTATGTGGATGGCTTTACTGTCCTGATCTTTGCAGAGTCAGCCCGCCAAACCGAAGAAAAAACCCACCAGACAATGGTGTGAGCATGTCAAGATGCAGGTTGCTGAAGAAAAAACCCAGCTAATCCTCTCAAAAGGAAAAGGAGAAGGAATAATCAGCCCTCAATATGCATTGGCGGCCACAGGCTCCCACTTGAAAAGCACGTCAAGTATTTAGGAGTGAATGTAGGTGACAGGTGGGGCTTCAACCAACATCTCCAGTCCCTTGTAGGCACTACCATTGCAAGGTTTGCCTCACTGTGTGCAATTATCAAGGCCACTTGGGGTGTGCGTTTCCATGACACTATCCTCATGTATAAAGCCGTAGGCCATAGTAAAGCGCTTCTTGTACTCTTCTTGGGCTTGCTTGGCTTGTTTTCTGCGTGAGAAAATAAGTTACGGTTTGAGCATCAAGGCGCAGGTGAAAAACGAACCTGATTATAGAATATAATGCTCGTTGCTAGCTATCCATGCGTTCACTATTACGATAGCAGAAGACTATCCAAAGTGTGGCACAAGTAACGCTTGCGTTAATTATGCTTTAACGTGCTGACGATATTGAGTAACGAATTATCTCCTCTAGGCATATGACGGCTCCGGTAGACGACTTTCTATTGTCGGAGATGATTGGTTAGGACTCATTCATTAATGAACTTACAAATCAGCATCGTGTTTCTCTCTAAAGGGTCTCAAAATAAACGCCACTCTCAGGCTCAACTCCCTCGCAAAAGGCACATCTTCTGACGCCAAAAGTTTAATTTCTAGCTCAACATGAAGGAATGAGTTGTTTCCTATTTCCCCCCTTTAGCTTCTCAAGAACATCGTTTATAAGGAGCAACCTTCCCTTCTTAATTACTAGTGGGTCGCAGCCCTTTCTTTATAACTTGGAGTATCAAGCTCTCGCACAGGTGCATGCCCCAGTTATTTTCTTCTTCCTCAATTCACGTTCAAGCCTCCACCGAGTGACTCTGTTTATATATAACACAATTAATGAATGAACAACTGATGAGACTGGTTTTAAGGGTATTTTCCTGAACAGTAGTAAAAACTTTGGCGCGTTTGCGTTCGAATAGAACTAGTTTGTATGAAGTTAATAAGAACAAACTATGCCGAATAAAAATTCAATGACACCTGATCCACCCCCCCACCATCATCGAATTTCCGGAGGTGCGTTGATAACTTTCGATTCAACCCATCAACTATCACGTTCTAGTAATTTTCATCACCCCCCCCCCGCGCTATCCATCACAAAGTGACCATGCTGCTGTCACACCACACATTCTAGAACGTCATGAGTCATCTACAGTTGCCTTTTCCACCTATTCTTTATGTTTAGGAAGACTCAGTTAGGGTTCATATACCGTAAGCCCACAAAAACTCGTTAGAAGCCAAGTGGCAAGCGATAGAGAGGAAGAACTTACTGCGAATAGAGGGGATCATCACGGGACACTTCGAAATGAACGAGCATAAATGAACATCATTTCAATTTGTTGTGGAAGGTATTAATATTCCTACAATAGGCCCATCAACGCGCCCGGGGTTCCTGGTGAAGACTTGAAGAAAGAGGTAACGGTGTAGGGGAAGAGTGGGGTGAAGGTGGAGGGTAACATGATTGGCTGGTGGATGCGGTCCACAGTGAGTGAGTAGTAATTATGGGCAGTGAGAAGGAAGGAGAGAGGCCAAAAATGGCGTAATTCCAGTAATTCAGCTGTGAATGGGGGAGGAGGGAGGCTGCACAATAGTTCCAAGGGATAATTACTAAAGTAACGCGATCCTATACTATCATTGCCGAGGCCATAATAATTCATGAAAAAGGCTATAGCAATAAAACTATCAGCATATAGGCGTCGTTTGAGGTGCTGAAGGCTACTGCACAACGTCAAAACTGGTGCGGGAGTACAGGATGCAGCTTCACTCCTTAGCAAAAACGAATAAAGTTAGCGTGCATTGGATTCCTGAGTATAACTACAGTACAACTGGGTCTACAGTACTTATAAGGCCACCGCCACTACTGAACCACTGTGGAACTTCTCTGTCACTAGTCAAGAGGAATGTGGGAGAAACGAGAAGAATGCATCAGACACTCTGGAATGCTGCAGGAGTGTGACACTCAAAACTCTTCATCACGGGGCAAACGCACGAGACAAAGCATTGGAAGGTTAATTCCTCCAGTTGGTAAATTATTAAAGTTTGCGTACCTATTTGGTGAGTCCGTCTTCTCTGGCTGGTGAGATACTATGGGCGAGCGTTTTCGATGTGAAAACATCATCGTCTGGATGTTAGGTGACTGACTTTAGTACTGAATTAATCGCCAGACGATGATGTCTTTACATCGAAAGCGCTCGCCCACAGTATCTCACCAGCCAGACAAGACTGACCTACCAAACGAGTACGTTAACTTTAATAAGAGAAAGCCTTCTGAGGATGGAGAGGAAAGACCTAATGCAGATCCTGGTGATCATCGCGGGACACCGCAAAATGAGAAAACATATGTGGCCACACCCTCGGTGTAGGTGGTGTGGCACAGATGAGAAGACGTCCCGTATCACGTCCTGACCTAGTGCTGGAAACCTGCGATTTCCGGTCTTTGGTATTGCTTTACCAAGTGTGCAAAACAAAGCACTCTCGCATGAAATACACGGCATTCCTTAGGAGGCTAAGCATGGACGTGAGAGGAATTATGACTGGCATAATTGGTGATAAGACCCTCATTTCTTTCCTATTATCGGATGGCTTGAAATGGTTTGTGATGTGAATCAATACTATCCAATCATTTCGGTTCTTGGCGTGTTTTTGTTTCAACTCATGATTCTATATTCGAATCGCCACCCTCACACACGGGCAGTTAAATTGAGTATTAAGTTGAGCAATAGTTCCATTCGATCAACGCCCCTCGAAGTAAGAACTTCTGCACTCTCCGAGTCGCGACCGTTGTTTTATTTGCGGAGTTACTGTCTCGGATTATCGCAGAATATAAACAAGAAGCCACTCGTAAAAAGATGCTGCGTGCGACACTAAAGGCTGACTATTCCCTTTCTACCTTCCTGCAGTTTTGTGTTATTAAAACGGGCGAAATAAATAAAAAAGTATGAAAAGATAAAAGGCGTTTCAGGTTGTTGCAGAGGACGCGGACCTAAAGGACATGAGAAGACTTGCGTTCAGTGTCGCATTTTTATTCCTTTACTCGCGTCTTATTTCTTCAGCGCATTTACAGCTCCGTCAATGACTAGCTTCAAATTCACCGCTGGTCGTATCAAATGACTAGGATCCCTGACAACGTGGTCAAAAAAAGAGGGGACAACTTTATTAGCACTCGAGACGAAAGACAGTTAAACTGGCGCGGTTAGTCTAAACGCTTCGTGGCAAGGCCAATCCTCGAAACTCCAAAACGCGAGCTGAGGGAGCAATTACAGTCTGAATGTTAATTTCCGTTTCCGTTCGGAATACTAAAACGGCATCCGGCCAAGAAGAAGTGGGAAGGAGGGCGACCAAAAGTGGATTATGGGAGCACATTCGTGCTTTGATTAAATGCGGAGGCCCCCCTCCCGCGACCCCTCCACTCTTTCCTTTTTTTTTTGGTAAGAATTATTTTTCTCTTTTCGAAGAAACGATTCTCGGTCGGTCGTTGTCAATTAGCCGGTAATCAATGAGTTTGTTTATGTGCAAATGAGTAAAAAAACACTGTCCTCCCGCACACACTTACTTTCCGTACCGCAACAAAAGAAAAGTTATATTGAAACTAATACACTGAAATTTGAGATAAAAATCCAACCTGGTTTTATTACCGCTGGAGTAAAACAGGTCACCTTATTAATTGAGTAAGTATGATTTTTGGGTAATTTTTACCAAAACAGCGCTAATTGTGATATACGGTCGAGGTTAGATCAGGGAATCAAGACTAACCTACTTTGTTTTCACACTGCTAATCGAGATAACTATAGAACGAAGCTGGACAAGCAGCGATTTGAAGCCACATCGAGAAGGCAGTCAACTAATGAGATTACAGGTAAGTAAGGTAATTGGGCGTCCGTTCAACATTCCGTCACGTAAACGTTAACGGCCCCACACATGGCAACCGTACATCCCAAATAATTTCGTGACTAATTAACCTCTGCCGAAGGTGGAACTGGTTAAGAGGAATTTAAATAGTAAAAATTTCCCTGTTGCTCTTGTATCCGGATGTTCAAGTAACAACCAAAAATTCTCAGAACCACAAAATCTTTGTATAGCAGCTCGAAAGCTCCGACGGATTTTAGCCAAATTTCAAGCTGGCCCGGAGCAGACAAAAACAAAATGCGAAGACGCGAACAGCCAGCGTCAAAACCGAGAAACCATCGAATTTAGGATCGTCGTTTAGCTGTGAGTGATGTTACATTATTTCACCATCATTCGCTTCTGATCTTTCAAACTCGCCACTCCTCGCGTATCAACTTTCAATATTCTTGCGCCTAACGTTATGGAGGCCAAACTGAAAGATTCATCACCATCTTAAGGATAAACCAGACGCCCCTTCGTTCTCCTTGAGCCTTTAACTCGTCTTACTGAGTGAATCGAGTCGAGTGTAGATGCTTGGACCACATACGCGGGAAATGCTTTTCAGCATGAGGAAACATCACGTCTCGTTGTTACCGCGATTTTGTCACAAAGTAAAAGTAAACGTTTTGTAGGTCTGTAGTTGCGTGCTGGTTAGCAAAAAACGATTTGGAAGTTCAATCAAAATCGTTTTAGCCTCTAAAACCCCTAACGAAACCAAAACAGAACCAGTTCAATCGACATCAATTCTCTCCCAAATTGAACTACACACAGACCCCGGGCTGAAATTAGGTTTTCTGGGTTCAGGCCGGAAAACAAACTTTTTTTTACACAATGCTTTCCTTTATGTTTGTGTAGCGGTAAAAATAACGTGTTTAGAAGAACTTACCAGTCGGGAATATTTGGCTTCTCACAGCTCACGATGTACCTGAAACATGAACAAATTCAGTTCAATAAAATAAATTTATGGATCAATTCAGTGCACGAGTCAATAACATCAAAAGATTAAAACTCCAGTTGCTTAATTACGATTCCATATGACACATTTAGACTTTCAGTCCCTGGGGTACAAACAAATGTTGAATATGCCAAGATGATTGTCACGCTCATCTGTTGCCCGCTCTCAAGGATGAACCCAAACCGCAACTGCAGAGACAACTTTGTGCACGCAACACTTCGCACTCTCAAGGTGGGGCATTGAAGCGTGAGTTGGCAGTGGCCGGTCTCGCTTCCGGCCGTCATCGGCCTGGTATAGTCTTATTCACCGCCTTCCTTTTAAACAATCGATCGGCTTTGTGAACGGTATTTTCCGAGGATTGTTAGCGTTTCTGTCGGTCCCAACTGCAGCATTGGCGAGTTCGTTACAATTTATGGTCGAAAGTGGTTTTGGGGTACCGAAAAGCACTCAATAATGTGTAGGGCGCATCTTTCCGAATAATGAACGGTTCATTTAAAGTTGCATTCGTTGCGTTTTTTCCTCCCTCCCAGGAACCTGCCTTACACGTAGCAGGAGCAACTAGCACTGGTATGTAATTGAAGAAGTAAAGGAAATCAGGGCTTCGCAGCCGAGATATGGCGTTTGTGCATTGAGCGGTAAAGCAAGGTGTTCCAGAAAGCGGTCAGATCCTCGAGACGAGTTTTTTATTGTTTTACGAGGGGTTTGGAAATGTTTGGAGAGCCGCTGACTCAGGCAAAAATTACAACGACTCTCGTCGGATTATGAATCTTCATCTATGGCCACTAGATTTCGATCACTGGGGTGCCTACAATGGGAGACAAGCGGTACAATCTTGTTGTGAGAAGTTGGACAACAGTACTGGCAGAGAATACACTGATGGTCGCCGAGTCGGTTGGGGAGTGAGACTATTCGCGCTAGCTAGCCTCATTCCGGCAATCCACGGTTATCTGAAAGCGAAAAGTTCAATTTTAGTCGATCAGATCAGACCAATTCAACGGTGTTTACATGGACCTAGACCTTTATAGAAAACGATTAGCATTGAAGGTTACTGGTTTGGCTTCACGTGGGCCGTACATAGCTCACAATAGACATAATACGGCGCAGATAATTTCTTAGACCGTCAATGGGCTCTTTGGGAAGGTTCGAGTTGACTGTTGTAGAGTTACAGCAAAAGATGTTTCAAGAAAGTGGTATTAACTCTGGAATTTTGTTGGAAACTGTTTCATACGAGTTTTAAAACGCTTGTGCAGTAAGTAGCGTATTGTGCACGTCAGAGTGGGTGTTTGGACCAGGATAGACGTGAATGAAACTCGGAGACGGATATTTACTGAGCACAAACTTGTAATTGGTGAGCTGGAACATCACAAGATTTGATGACTTGGATTGTACAAAGAAGAGGTGACTAACACGGGAGATGAGTTGAGTATGGAATCGCGAACAAATAGGGCTCTGAAGAAGTGAAAACTGGTTGTACTCGGAAGAAGGGAGAAAGCCGGACTTCTAGTCGATGAGAGGTGAAAGAGGTATCCGTTGGGAGAATTGGAGACGGCCGTATCGCGTAAGGTGTTAGGAAACAAGTATTGGGAGAGCTGGGGACGACTCACTTCGGCGACACTTCGTAGCAGAATGAATATTTGGGAGAAGGTATCTGTTGTAGAGAAGGATCTGAGAAGAGTGGAGAGGGGAAGGATGGGAAAACCACCGTTGGAAATATCCGCCGATTTGGGATTTCCATGGGGCGCAAAGACCTTTAGAGGAACAATGACCTCGCCACAGGAGCCCGTTAGGCAAGGAGCGGAAATTCCGAGGTCAAAAGCCTGGAGGGATTCGGCGCTTGCGTCGAACAGTGGGACTTACAAGCAACAGTTCGTGGTAAATTTCAATTTGTTGGTAAATAATTGTGACACTCAGTTTTACATTATCATTCATACATTCGGATGTGTCCTCGCAAGAAAGTTAATCGACATCATAATTTAATTACATCCAATATCGTCGAGCAGCGAAAATGACTGAAGGAACCCGTACAGCGGTTACATTACAGTCGGACATTGACAAGTTGACCGGTCATAATTGAAATCTCCACAAATGATTAACTCCCTACCTCTACGCACATACCGAAACTGGAATGCGGCGCTGCGTTTGATGGCTCTTCTCATTAACTGTTAACATTGAGAGCCGGAGTTGAAACAGAAAGGGAAAAAGGTCAAATCAACAGCGAGGAGCTTTGAAAAGCTGAAACAGAAAGCGATTGTGTAGGCAGTTTGAGGTGCATTCAACCGAGTGACGTGCCCGCTCTATTGTTGCGTTTGGAAAGTAGAACAAAGTTTCGTCGGCAGTTCGGCGATAAAAACAGAGATAACGAAGGAAAAATAAAAGAGGGCGATGTAGCGGAGAGAAGGGAATACACGATCAATTGCTTCGTGTTATTTTTTCCGCGCGTTGCTCGTTGTAGATTTTGTCGATGGGGAGGTTTTCGTGTAAAGTAGCGAGTACCAGTTTCCCTAACTCGTCAGCCAGAATCCGCTTGTCATTCGAGGATTATACTCGGGATGAGAGCGAAGTGAGAGAAAAAAAGCTAAGCAGCTCGCGTTTGAGCGGAGGAGATGAAACCCTGAATGGTCCCCAGTATGTTTTTGTTGCGTCAGTATCGAGCGTGATCTCTATTTAAACTTCGAATCAGATAACATAGGCGAGCCAATTTTTCAAGTTACACTTAACATGTGGAGGAGGGGGAGATACGAAATTCAATACTAGGGAAGAATAAGTTGATGAATGAGATGAGCGACTAAGGACTGTATTGATGGGAAATACACAGGCTACATAAGAGACATAGTTCACGCAATGCAGTCCCTGAATAGTCGAACTGGTGTCACAACGACTGCGAACCGAGAGAGAGTAACTGTTCGTGTTTTAAGGCTGACCCAACGTATGGAGGAGCACAAGAAAGGGGTGTGAAATATGTGAAGGGAAACTGAATGAACCACTACGTGGGAAGTTGTCAATCCAAAAATAATAATCCTTGTGTTCATTAGAGCTCTTCATACGAGTGAAGTTTCCCACAGTTACAGATTGATCGGCCACAAGTCCAATCGGGCGATCTTTTGAACTAATTTGGCTTGAGCTGAGCCGAATAGTGACTTCGTGCGTGGTTATAATACTGGACTGCCACGCAAAAGGTCTAAGTTCGATCCCAGTATGGCTAAGTTTGCCAGATAGATTCGGAAACCATCTAACAAGCATAAACTCCCACCATAGCTCCTTATTCAGGCACAAGGAAGTCTTTAACATCTACCGGTATATTCTAAATTTCAACTATAAGTCGGCATCGGCTCTTCAAGAAGCTTTACAAACAGCCGTATACTCTTCAGAATCCTTTCAGCCCAGGAGTTATCT
Organism: Pachypeltis micranthus; assembly: GCA_020466155.1. Lineage (NCBI taxonomy): Eukaryota > Metazoa > Arthropoda > Insecta > Hemiptera > Miridae > Pachypeltis > Pachypeltis micranthus. The sequence continues at coordinate 27,216,423 of CM035774.1, read as the reverse complement.
TCAGCATCCCCAGAACTCCCGATATTTATTTGCACGTTGTGAACTGGTTATTGGTAATACTTGAGCATAAATACAGCTCAAATAAATAAAACATTATCGCAAATAAAAATGTCTGTAACGGGCGATCACGAAAGACGAATCGTAGCCTTCAACGTTCTTACGCTATGCAGGCATTGCCTAACTAAAGTGACTCCTTCACGGTTGTCGGCTACTATAACAATACAGTGACTGCACTATGAGGGTTTTGAAGGTGTAGAGAATAAAACCAGAGCAAGTACGACGATTTGTAAGACACATGCTTTCCTCGTTGGTTTAATTTTTAATTCAGAACTACCCGTGTGTCGTCGAGTTCCCATACAGACGCGAGCATTGAGCTCATTTACAAGGAACTAAACAAAACTTGAATAACCGCTTGCAGTTCGGTAATGAAAAGGTTGAAGTGTTAATAGCAAAACCAGAATCAGTCGTGAGGCTGCCGCCAGCATTAAATTGGAGAAACCACTGCCCGCTGGAGACAGTAGAAAACGTCCTCAGATGCTTCATTAACTCAACAAAAATCTGTTTCTTCTCTCCCATTCAAGAACGCCGCTGGAAACCCCGAATTGCTTTCATTCCAATCTCGCGTCACGGGGATCATCCAACGCGGCGGAGCTCCTTAATTAAACTCGCGTTTCCTTCGTCTAATTGGTAGAAAGCAAGAGCCACCTAATTAGTAGTTCCACCCTTTTAAACGTCAGTCTTGAGTCTTGGTTGGCAGGAATATCTCGAAGAGGAATAAACGAGCGCCTCAAAAGTGCATCAACTTTGTCATTTGAGCGATGAGACCTCACCAAGCGCTGTGCCAAGACCCGACTTGAAAACTCAGTAACGATTTTATCATGATAGTGATCCTTTTACATTCTTGACGATTTTCCTTCAGACTCTTCATGAACCACGAATGGAGCATCTTCTCACTCTAGTGGTGATGAACACGCCCAAGTTCTTCATGGAATGGAATCTGAAAGCATTTGGAGAAAACCAAATTCAACTCCAACCTGCAGCAATGCACCACACGACTCAGCCCCAAATCATCAATTATCATGATTTGAGGTTCTGATCCAACCTATTGTGCACTCAGTTCATTCAAACTTCACATTTTACGCAGAAAGCCACAGTTCCACAGGTCCACTTACAGTTTTGAAATTTATTGGAATGAAAGATTAATTAATAAGCAGGTGATTTTTGAGAGTGCCAACAAGATTTAAGAGAATGATCGTGTTTAATGGATTAGTACAATGCCACGAACATTGCGTTGTACGTAGGACTGGGGAAGGTTGTGTAATGCGTCGCACCAGGTACTCATCTTGCGCGTTGGGTCGTGAGAGACTGTAAGAGTTGATTCATGCAGTTCATCGGTAAGTTACCAGCATAATTCATAATATGGAGGAAGATCTGGCGAAAAAAATAGCGAACAGAACAACAGAAGGTGGGGAAGAAGGGTTCTTGATTATCGGAAGGGCCTATTGGAAGAAAATACAATCAGGGTTGCTGAGTTCGCCAATTGCCTTCGAATTTCGCAGGCTCAGCTGGGACAGTATGTATCGCCTGGTGTCATTAGGGAGGCTCAGAAACGAATCCTTTAGGAGGAGAAACGGGTCGGCTCAGCCTTTTCCGCGCCCGACCTCCCTCCCTGGAGGCTTTTAATAGCCGTGAAACTTGATCCTTTTCACACAAATTACGCTTGAACGACGATCATTGAAAGAAAGTAAGAGATAGATAATCTTCCGGAGGAAGGGAAAATGGGACGGCCTTTCATTCTCGCCAAGGCATAAACTTAACGCCAGCTCGAGTAATCGGGGCGGTTCGATTGAATAGTTTCAATGAGAAAGAATGAATTGGCGGTATGGAAATCATCCCTGAACCGTTTTCGTTGAGTCCTGTCTTGAAGATTAATTTGAATACTGAACAGTTTAAGACTGAATGGCGAAAATGTAACTTGATGAGCTCAACTTCATTCAAAACATAATTCTCATTGAACTTAATTGTACCTTTAAAACTTGTACCTAAAACATCAATATTTCTGCTGAATTGGTGGATTTTTCCAACAACCGCTCCTTGTCATAATACCACGACGATTCCGTTAAAACGAGAAGTAGTGAGTGACTATCTCTTGAAAAGGATCACACTTTCCCTAAACTCCCCTAAATTCGAAGGCGAGCGACATGTAGACGTCTACTGTAATCCCCCTGTTGATTGGACGTGTTTTCCCAGTGAGTTTGATCAAATCTGTTAAGAAAAATAATGAACCAATTTGTAATGTTAGGGGGAGATTTGCGGTGAACAAAGTACGTGAGAGATTTTCTTAAGCACTTTCGAATAGGCCCGTCTTCCCCTGAGAGGTCACGTAAACAAGTTGTTAGCTCTTCCTGGTTCCTGTGTTGTGTTTTGGCAGAAATGTCGCTAGTGCAAGTGGAGAATGTTGGATAATAACGGCACAGTGGCAAATGAGTACAGGACTTAGTACTGCGATGATAATTTGAGTGTATCTGACGGTAAATCCTCCGAGTTCACCACTGGACTGGATAGCATTCGCACAATCAGAGTTGGGCAAAAACTACCTCAAGCCTACAGAAAAGTGTAGCTAACAACTTTAGCTGTCATGAGCAGCTAAAAGAGTGTAGCTATAGCTATGGCTAATAACTAATAGCTAAATTTTTACAAAAAATATCTGGTGCGTTGCAACACACAACTTTCCATAGCTCTACGTCAATTCACTTAGTACATGGCTAATTCTATTTAATCGATTCATTTATCACTCAGTTCATTTGAACTTGGTCAAACAACACTTTACAGCAGCATGAAGCGGCAGCGCTTACAGTTCCAGATTTTATTATGCTGCTCGTACTCATTCCAGGACCATTATTAGGCAAATGGTACACGGATAATTAATGAGGCTGTATATACAAATTTTTTGAAGAAGGATAGTAATTACTTTTGCCGAGTTATTGGGTAAAAACGTTTAGAACTGGTAGTCAGCGTTTCGCCAGTAGTTGAAATTCAGGAATTTCTGGAGTGCAGCCCATGTATCTCATGAGCGTTTTTAAACACTCACCCTCTAGGTATTGGATTGGACTACGATACTAATTTTTTCAACATTCTACCAATATTTCAGCGGAGTTAATAAGGAAAAGAAAATGCGCTAAAAACGCTTTACGTCGAAAATTTTGATAATTTATTGTGCTGCTCTCGTCATTTTTCTACAAATGGGAATTTTGTGGTGTGATTGCCTTATTTAGAGCTATCAATACAAAAAATTTAATCAAAATCGTTCGAGCCGTTTTTGAGAAAAAATATATTTGGTGTTTTGATCACTATGATAACTATAGTTAACTTTCGAAGGATTTTGCTCATACCCTCATTTTGGCTTCTCATGACAACTTGCGAGCTAGATATGAAGTTTCAGATGATTTGGCCTGCCCGTTTTCTCTGAAATCCACTCTAAAATCGATTACGTCAAAAATTTTGGTAATTTATTGTGCCGCTCTCGTCATTTTTCCACGGATGGTAATTTCATGGTATAATTGTCTCATTTAGATCTATCAATACAAGAAATTTAATGAAAATCGTTCGAGCCGTTTTTGAGAAAAAAAATATTTGGTGTTTTGATCACTGTGATAACTATAAGTAAATTTCGGTGGATTTTGTTCATACCCTTATTTTTGCGTCCTATAGTAACCTGCGGGCGAGATATCAAGTTTGAGATGATTTGGTACGGTGGTTTCCTCTAAAAATCGTTCACACACACACACACACACACACAGACCATTTTCCCGAATAGTGTTTTTCGGGGACTCAGGAGGGTCTGAAACGTAAAGATCTGAAGAAAACTCAAAATTTTTTTTTCAGCCGATTACATAACTTTCCTTTCTACTTCGTAGAGCCAAGGAAAGTAACAAACTGTATTTAGTAACAGTAGTCCCAGGGCAGTCTGAATCTACCATTGACAATTAGGCGGGGGGGGGGGGAGTAAAACTGTTCTTGCCCAACTTGAATGGTAAGCATTGTGTTGTAATCGATCAAAAAAGTTAAACGAATTGGGATTTCGGCGTATCTTGGTGTTTCGAAGCCTCCCTTTTCCAAAAACCCTATTTTCGTAAGTTGGTTTGTCTTTCAGTTAGTCTGGGAGCCTTAGTCTGTTGTCACGAAAAAAGTAGGTTACAATGAGCGGAAACCAATTAAATATAGCACGAACTCGCTGCCAAATGTGCGAAATTTCCCTTTTTGGTGATATTTTCCACATGCCTCTGTTTCGAGCTGACGTCAGATCGAGACGATTTTTTAAATATTTGTTTCATTGGGTCTATGGGCAGGTTACGATTTGGCATTTTAGCGATATAAATTCGCGATTCGTAATCGGCTATTCCATCTATGACAAAGCTACAAAAACAAGTTAGAGTACAATGTTTTGACCAGGATAGCCTTGAATGAATTTTGGAGACGGGTTTAGTTGAACACGAGCTTGTAATTTGAAGAGGTGGTGTACCACAAGATTTGAAGACTTAGATGTACAAGAAGAGGTGATTTGAGTACAGAAGCGCGAACAAGGGGGGCTCTGAAGGCGTGAACTGGTTGTACGGGGAAGGAAGAAGAAATCCGAATTAGATGTCGATGAGAGGTGAAACAAGTGTCTGTTGGGAGACCACTGTATCGCGAGAGGTGTTAGATGTCTTTGTAGAAGAATTAGTTTGGAAGGAGCTGTCTGTTGTTGAGAGGAATGTGAAAGAGAGTGGGAAATGATATTTCGGAATGTTCAGACGAAGGGGAAATCCGTCATCAATTGGAATTAACTGAAGAGATGGAATTCCTATAATTATCAAAAAGAGGATGAGGACGAAGGTATCAGGGAAAACAATTACTTTGCCATTAAGGGCCAGAGAGTCCCGTGAGGGCAGGTGCCGGAATTCTGAGGTCAAAAACCAATACATACTTGTTATTGGAACGGGACCAACTGTTGTGTATGCTAACAGCTTTAGGTGCGGTTATTTAGCTGTCAGGAACAATTAAAGTTGTTGCCTATATGGTTCTAACAGCTGATTTAGCTGGAAAGCTAATAGCTGAATATATCGTTTAGCAATTAAAAAAAAGCTTGTATCTAATGTATCTGTAGGGCGCACGAGAGGGAAAGTTGAAGATCGAAATATTATGTGAGCATTGAAATGAGTTGAGTTAGGATTGAGCTGACAAAAGGCCGACACAAGGGTAGTACTCCGAACGTTTGAACTGGGGCGGGGAACTGTGTCAGTGGAAGATGTTAGCTGTTACTGGGACAAGAGTTGGCAGCGGAATGATTTAGGGGAACTCTGTCGTAGAGAGGAATCTGAAATTGAGGAGAGGGAAAATAAAGAAATGGAAAACCCACTTCAGGGGAATCCACGGCCGTTAGAAATAACCGAAACCGCAGTTGTGGAATTTTCGCAGGTACGGGTGGGTGAAATGAGACAGTGACTTTGGCGTTGGTGAGCCCTTTTGGGCAAGGGCGGAAATTCCGAGGTCAGGAACCTGGACTAAGTCGGCGCTTTGCGTCAAACAGTGTCTATTACTTGAAAAAGTAACTAGCTTATAAATTAGTTAATTAATGCCCAACTCTGTGTACAATTATGCGATAAAAGCAAATATCCACGCAACATTCACTTAAAGTGCAGTACAAGTAGCTAGTGAGTGAGGGGATCACACGCACCACACATCTTGAAAAGTTTATCATTTTAGAGCTTCAACTCTCACTTCCCATAGTATACCAGCCACCTTCCAGCCATAAACGTCAGCACACAAATGTTGCATTATATGATTGAGATTGATTGTTCTATGACATGAGATGAGTTTCAAAAACTTCAAGCATCACTCATGAACAGTAGGTGTGTTGTTACTCAAGGACAATGTTGCAGTTTAAAAGTATGTCGCTGCAGACGCTTTCCCCCAAGGTACAATCGCTGGCTGTAGACGTCATGAGCGACGCATATGTCATCATTGTAGCTTCTGATGAATTCCAAGACGTAATAGTCAGATTTTTATTAGATTCACCTGACGGTTGTTCGAAATAAATTAATGGTCAAATCAACTGTTGATCCCGTTTAACGTCAACCTCCTAAATTCCATCTCAATGCGAGAGTGGTTGACATTTTCATCGATATTCGGAATTGAGCGGTCATTCTTGAGGTCCATGAACGACGCCGTTCGGATAACATCCAGAGAAATAATCCCCATTACGGTTGAGGATTTGAACGAACCGGCCAAAAGGCCGAAATAGGACGCCTCGCCTTCATTTTGAAGATAGCGCTCCCTTTCAGAATTAGAGGGACGATAAGGAATTCCCGTCATTGTCAGTGGAACCTTTGGCATGAAAGGCTCCAGGCAGGACCCTACAGATGAAAGCAATTTCTGATGTGGGCAGCCTCATTATCTTGGGATCGGCAAAAAGGCGGATCGACGGAACCTAAAAGGCGAAGGAGTCCGGGGAGCTTCACCCTCTCACCGGCGGCCACGTTCCAAGACGATGGCACTTCCCCCAACGACCGAATTTTCCAATTCTGTGTGCGCCACGTCGTCATGAGAAGTTCGATGAATACTGATCAGCTGGAGAACCCGAAACTTAAAAAGCAAATAGCCTACAATTCACAATATGATTATGGTTTCCCATCAATAAAAACCAACCTGGGGGATTTGACACTTAACAGTTACTGAAGATAATTAAATTTCAAAATAACAGGCCACAGTGTACATTTCAAAAGTAGTTTTGTGTACTAAACCTTCTTCGAGTCTACCCGGATTGACAAAAATACATCTCTCACTTTCTGGGGTCATGCGTTCATCAGATGTTCACCGAGACCTCCAGGACAAGTAAAACGACAAATCTTCAAATTGAATATTTCAAAAAGGTTTTTCTAGAAGCCTAACAGTATTCCACGCCAGGATCTAACTACGCCCTAACTAACCTTTTAACTTTCCTTGTCTATACGAAGTAGTAAGGAGAGTTACCTAATCGGATCACCTAATGTGTGTAGAACTGTGGACATTACGAGAAAACGCCTGGAACGAATCAGCTCATATTTCGTATTTTCCCAGCAAATTACTTAAAACTATAACGATACTGATTACATTTTTTGTGTGAAAAACTACAAAAAACACAACTTTACTATTTTATACTTATTGAATTCTCATTTGTGAGCAAATGCCGTGAGCAGCCCCTTCAATCCCCATAAATCTTGATATGATGAATATGAATGAAAAAGTATATTTCTAGATTCCTACAGTATACAAAAATGTGTAAAAGTGTTGTTATCTCCAACAAAAAAATCAATTACTAAACATATAATATTTAGGTTCATAAACTACCAAAAGTCCCTTCACCATAGTTCATTTTACTCTTTTTTGCGGAAATTATCATCTTCAAAAACGAAAATGCTCCGCGTTGAGAGTGATAGCAGTCGTTTTTAACGGGGACTCATTGTCTGCATAACACCTCTGTAATGACAACCATCACAGTAATCCTATCCAGTTCCTGACACTTGAACTTATTAAATTCGCTTCTTACAATGTTGAATGGATTCTATAGAAAGCGAGATCATTATACCAAAAATCCGACAGCCAGTCGAAGAAATTACACCTCACATACCATAAGTAAGCACGTGGTAACACTGTACAGCATTGAGGCACTAATTATTGCGAACAAACTTGCTCCCTTAAGCGCTGCCTTGCGTGCATCCATATTTGACAGCCTGCATTTCACACATTGTGCGCTCGATACCTACAAACTGTTTCGTATCAAACAGGTAACAACGAAAACCAAGTTAGTTCTCCCTCATACCTAACTTTAACGTCCTGTTTAACAATTAACTTCTGTTCGGCGAAAACGCCTAATCAGTATGAGTTTTTTGGCTTCGGAAATCCAGAAACTGCCCTAACAGGGCTCCCTGGCCCTGAACGGCAAAGTCATTGTTTCTTCAAAGACCTTCGTCCTCAACCCCTTTTTGTTACCTGTGTAAATACCACCTCTTCTGTTATTTCCGATTGACGACGGATTTCCCCTTCGTATGGACATTCTGAAATATTTCCCCCCCTCTTTTTACATTCATCTCCACGGAAGACAGTTCCTCCCAAGCTTGTTCTCGTACAATGTCTCACGAAAGCCGTTCGTCTCCAGTTCTCCCAATAGTGTCATCCAACACCTCTCGCGATTCAGTCGTGTCCCACTCCTCCCAATGGAAACTTGTTTCACCTCTCATCGACATCTAATTTGGATTTCTCCTTCCTACCCTGTACAACCAGTTTCACGCCTTCAGAGCCCTCCTTGTTTGCGCTTATATACTCAAGTCATACTGTGCTGACTGACTCCTGTTAGAGGCAACCGGTTGATCGTGGTCTAGTGGTTTAGACAGGCGATTCATAATCCTCGACGTAAGTTGAGGATTGTGGATCGAATCTCCGGCGCGATTGCCGTAATTTTTGCCTTAGTCAGCAGCTCTTCAAAGCATCTCCGTCAGTCCCTTCGTAACAATTGGCGCCCAACTAGTGGTCGAATTTCTTCTTTCCAAGAAATATCTGGTGCGTAGCAACACACGACTTTCCACCACCCCTTTAAGTTCGAACACCAGCTACATATGCGGGTGCTATATCTTCGTTCAACGCATTTTTACAGGAACATTTATGGGGGAACAAAATGTAGGGACTAGTTAGCTGAGAATACTCCGAAAGTTTGATCGAAATCGTTAGAGCCGTTTTTGAGAAAATTGGAATACCGATAAATTAATATTCGACAAATCTCCTTTTATGAGTTAACATGGCTTATATCTCCGTTCAACATATATATACAGAAATAATTATACAGAACGAAATGTTGGTATGGGTGACTAAAAGACACTCCATTAGGATTTATCACATCTGGTGAAAAAGTTACCCTGGAATTCACGGAAATGTTAGAAAAAACGTTATTTTTGACACATTTTGATTTTTATCTCTGTTCAATGGACCACCACAGGAACATTTATCGAAGAGAATATGTAGGTAATAACTATTTGAAAACATCCTGTGAGTTTGGTGAAAATCGCTGAAGTCGTTTTGCCAAAAAGCGTAAAAAACCTATTTTTGCTTCATGGGCCTATATCTCCGTTCACCGTATTTTCATGGAGATATGTATACGGAAGAAAAGTTAGATATTGATCAGTAGAATATAATTTGAAAGTTTAATCAAAATCGTTATAGCCGTTTTTGAGAAAAATGCGAAAAACCCTAGTTTTTGGTACATTTTCGTCCCCCACCCCCCCTTCCCATCGGCCGAAATCGTCCATAACCTTATTTTGGTGTCTACAAAAAATAACGAACAAAACAAAAAAAGAACCAGCTCAATCGGACCAGCCGTTCTCCCGCAAATCGAACTACAGACACACACACATACACACACACACACATACACACGGACCACGCGCCGAAATTAGGTTTTTTAGACTCAGTAGGGTCTGAAACGTAAAGATCTGAAGAAAACCCAATTTTTTTTTTTGGGCCGATTACTATACTTTCCTTCCCTTCGGGTAGCGGAAAGTAAAAAGAAGAGGCCCAGAGAGAAAAAATTAAAAAATTAAGAGAGAAAATAATGAGACGAGTTCTCGAGTCCGGGATTCGCTGACGCTGTGAAAGTTCCAGCGCGAAGGTAAAATGGGCGACGCGCCTACTACAATGCGAAAGAAAGAAGACTTTCCTTGTAGCCCTCTCGTTTCTCGAATCAAAGATCGGATTTTCCGGGGATTCGCTCAACTCTCGTAAATTCTTTCCTTAAAAGAGTCCGCTCCAGGAGTAGCGGTTAACAGACGAGGGGGGAGATGTGCTGACTGACTCCCATTGAAGGCAACCGGTTGATCGTGGTCTAGTGGTTTAGACAGGCGATTCATAATCCTCGACGTAAGTTGAGGATTGTGGATCGAATCTCCGGCGCGATTGCCGTAATTTTTGCCTGAGTCAGTAGCTCTTCAAAAGTATCTCCAAACGACTTCGTAACAATACCCTGTTCAAGTCACCTCTTCTTGTACATCTAAGTCAAATCTTGTGATATACCAACTCTTCAAATTAGAAGCTCGTGCTCAACTAAAACCCGTCTCCGAGATTCATGCAAGTTTATCCTGTTCTAAAAAAATTCTGTCCCCAGAATCAAATGTCTTAGGTCAAACCACGTATATAGTAATGCTGTATAGTGCTTCTTCTGTACCGATTCTTTATCTAAAGCCTTGCCGATTTTTTTGCTGTAGAGTGTTTTCAAGATAAGCTACTTGCTGCGTTTAGTCCATCTTTCAATTGATTTAGCTTAATATAAATATTTCACTCTGACCAGCCTTGAACAGGGGTGTAACCTTTGTTAATCTTAACGCACACAGAAACGTGGAGCACGAAATACTGAAGTGGATGTAAATAAGTGGAGCATTGAGGACATGTAAATAATGAAGTATAATTTTGTGTGTAATCTAGTCTATACCTTGTCTCGAATTACCGTTCTTTTCTTTCAAAATGTTATCGTTGTACCTTCAATTTTGATCTGATGATTACACGAGAGAATTTCATACGTACCAAAATTAGAATTTTCTGCCAAATTTGCGGAAAACAGGTGAAAATCATCCAATTCTTGAGTTGTATAGTTTTAGTTACTAAAGAACACTCCGATTTATTGCCCTTCAGTACACTCAACAATGATATTAGTGTTCCCAGATAACTAGGGATCGTAGTCCAACGTTAACCCCTATTACTACGTTGAACGTCAAGGTTATGTCCTACTAAGCTCAAAGGAATTGAATGATAAATATATTAGATTATTGAAGCCACACAAATGTGAGAATGTACGATTGACCGTAGAAAGTTGATGAATGAAATGCATCCCACCAGATATTTGATGAAGTACAAGTCAGCGACGTCGAGGAAAACTTGTCAGTGGGTCTTCTGTCGATTCTATCTGTCGATCAGCTTCCTCCCTCAAACTCCCTGACACCACATGCACTAAGCATTACAAATTGTACCAGTAGGTTTTTATAATACAAGAACGTCCATTCGTAATTACTCAGGACACGTGACATAGAAGCTGAATGACAGGGGACGAAAAGCTCGTAAAAAGGTAATTTAGAAGGGGATGACGGCATTATATCTGCAACTAGTCATTTAATGACCTAGTGGGACTGTGAGAACATATCGTGTTGTTCTCACTAATGAAGCTCTTCAGTCACTTGTTGATACACAAACGATAAAAGTCAAACGGTTCTTGCCATGCAGTGGATATGAGTTCTAACGTAACTGAAGAGTCTTGCTTGTGTCTGTCTCAGGTGTAACGCCTGACCTTCACCAATTGGGCATTTTATAGTTTAAGCGAAAGACTTGCCATTGCCCAATTCTTCAGGAACGAAAGTTTTGAATGCAGGCGTAGCAGAGTAACTCCAGTCTGCCGGACGTAATGTATTTTTCTTCATTTTCAAATGGGAAGAACGTTGGAAGGAACCGTCAGAGAAACGTGGAGTCCAACAAATTACATAGAAACGCTAGTGTCCAGTTTTCATCGTGCAAATGCACAATGTGTGGCGGGTGGTGGTGTTGTGGAAGAGGATTTGTTGCGGGGTTGTTGAGAAAGACTGTGTGTTTAAATTGCACAGATTCGTAGCCAGCGAGAAGGCCTTTAGTTGTTTGTGCGGATCACAAACGTGTCATTCAGGGTGATTTCATGTTTTCCACCGTGAAAAATTGGAACTGATGAACTAGCAGCTTTTCGGCTTATAACTTGAGTGCACGTATTTCCAAGGAGGAAATTGAGAGATCCATTCCAAATTTTAAAAAATTAATTAATCACCGTGAAGGATGCTTTTAAATCAAGAAGCCTTATAGCGCCCGCACAAAAAAAAAGCTGACAGGTAGACAAGCGGTGTGATGGACGATTCGCTGTTGGAGGAAAAACCCGGCGTATTACCTACTGAATAGAAGTTGGTGGAGAGTCAGGGGGTTGAATTTCAACGTCTTCCACTCCTTAATTATGTTGAAAACAAGGGAAACCTGGGCGCTAGGGCTTCCCCGCGGAGCAGCTATTTTCACTCTCTTTTCTCCTGCAACATGTTTCATATTTGTTTTCCACTTCCATCTTGCGGGCTGTTTCTGATGGTTACGCGCATTTTTCCTCAGTGAAACAGACCGTCTTCGTGTAGTTGGAGGTGACTGACACGTAAGACTTTTCAGCTACTTACATTCCCATTTAGTATGTGAAATGGAGGCTTTTTTTAGTTCGAATAACATCTGATTGGCGGTCCACTCTCTTAATTGTTAGTCCCCTGCGAAATGACGAATTCTGAGGATGGATATTAAATTATGTTACCTTCCTCTTTCCATCTCAAGGAGTGTTCTGTTGAACCACCGAGTGACGCTGTCCTCACGACGTTACAATTGATTTTGGCCTGTTTTAGGCATTCAGTTGTAACTAGGGGGTGTTCAGTTTACTGAGTTACGATTTCCAGCACGATAATAAATACCCTTTCTGAGTAAAGGCAACTCCCTCTAATCCTCCCCTTACTAAGGATTGCACTATTCATACTAGGTGAAGTTGTTGAATTGGATTTGAAGGCAGGAGCTTCTAGGACTCTTCAGTAGTGAAATCCCACTTCACAACGAGGCGTATTGTCTTCATCCTCAAGAAAACGCGGCTTGATCTCCCAGGCCAGTCCGCGGAAGTGCTTCGGAACAGGAAGCGATTTAGTCGAAGGATCAGAGTTTGGTTTAGCGTTTCGACCTGGTGAGATGCGAGCTGGTTGAGATGGATGAGACGCGGCGGTTGGAGTTGAGGGGGACCGAGTGTTTTGGAAAGGGCTGCCTCAGCGGAATATTGACAATCCAGCCGCGAAGCAGGAGAGAAGTTCAGAGAGTTTCTCTCTTGAATTGCTAATCTTTGCAGCCTCTGTAGCAGAGAGGCTCGTTCTAAACACGGTTATTCAGCAATTTCCCGTCGAGATGAATTTGAACCGCTGATTGCTACGAAGAGGTTCGTCTTGTCTATCCGTCGATTACCTCGATTAAGATTATTAAATTGAAGGACGATTCAATAGCCTCTAAAATGGCCGCCCTCAACAGCAATAACACTAAAAGGATTGGGAGGTCTCAAGTCGCACTGACTCGTGATCGATACCCCTTTCTCGTACTTACGTCAATCCATTCAACACAATAGAACCATTCCCATAACAATCGTTAGCTTGAACAGCGTTCTAGTGCACATCAGAAATAATTTAAAACAAACAACGTCACTCCGCACTCATGAATGAAAGGGGTACTGCTCACGTATATTGTACGTGTGTGGCATATTGTATTAATTAAGCTCGCTTCTAATTACGTGACATCTCAATGGGGAGTTGAGTGACAAACTAATGGTAATTCGTGAATGAAAGCTAGATCAGAATAAACTGAATCATCTCCAGACCAGAAATTGTAATTTAAGTACAAGGTAATACTATGAACGAGAGTGAGCTCGGTATCACACGTGACACAATAACTGGGAGGGCACTGTTCCTGAATGTTGTAAGAATCGTTTCAAAGTGGATGTGATTCGAGCGTATTGTTTAATAGGAAGTGACAGAAATGACCACTGGTGGGTCAAGTTTTTATATGAATATTCGACGAAAAGGGATTACTGAACAGGGTTTTTTGTATACATTTCATATTGCATTGCCATTCACAGAAAATTAAGGGTGCTATACTGTACGACAGAAATTTCAGAATTCTAACTAACAGTCCTATCAACAACCTATTCGCTGGTGTTCCAAAAACCCATCTCCCACACCTGCCCTAAACGGACTCCCCGGCTCTTAACGGCAAAGTCGTTGTTTCCCCCAAGACCTTCGTTCTCAACATCGTTTTTTTCCTGTGGAAACTCCACATCCACGGTTGATTCCAACAGCAACGGATTTCCCTCTGGTTTTCCCATCTTTATTTTCCCACTCCTTAATTTCAGACTCCTCTACACGACAGACAGCTCCCCCCAAACTTATTCTCCCACAAAGTCTCGCGAAAGTCGGCCATCTTGTCTCATGGACATCTAATTCGGATTTCCTTTCATCCCCTTACAACCAGTTTTAGGCCTTCAGAGCTTTCCTTGTTAGCACTTATATACTCAAATCATATCCTGTTCAAGTAACCTCTTCTTGTACATCTATGTCTTCCAATCTTGTGATATACCAACACTTCAAATTACAAGTTTGTGCTAGACTAAAACCCGTCTCTGAGATTCATTCAAGTCTATTCTGGTCGAAACACCGTAAGTTATAGCAGCTCAATACATTTCAGAACGTTAAGCTTTCATCAGTACGTCAAACTATGTTCTACCACGTTCATATGAAATGAAGAAAAAATGGAGTTATTTACTAAAGTGTTGGAAGTCGCTGGATGTATGTGGCGCTGATGAAAGTTTCGTGATGCGTTGCACCTGACATTTCTGATTCTTAAAAGAATAAGATGAGCTGCCAAAATGTCTGTCGATTGCCCAGATCCGTTATTGGCGTACAAATTAAACGAATTTTTTGAACGCTAAAATTCGTCCTCACGCTGCACCTGTAGAATTGAAGTTTACAACAAAACCCTATCAAAACTACATTCGTGACCTGGTATTGGCGGGGAGGGGGCAGTTCATCAGTCATACCAACTGTGGAAAAATGAAAAACCGTACAAAAATCGTGTTGGGGATTCCATCAGGTACCTAGAAGCTTATCATGAAGGGCTCCCAAGGGGCTCCAACCCTAGATGCATGCCACTCAAGCATGCGGATAAAATTCTAATCATGGAACACGGGAACTTCTCTGGGTCGAGCTCCCAACACAACTGAAACGAACACATAAATGAGGGGTTTTGGGTATCGGAAGATCAACCTCTCTCCCCGCTACCTAACTCACTACCTAACTGCTTCAAGAGGAAACCTGAGACCTAAGGGGCCGAGTTTCTTGTAAAATTATTTTGTGACATCAATTCGTTCCCTTCCAGCGGGACGCTTTTCGGCCATTACGCCAAGCCTAAAGGATGTTCCATGACTGAATGATCTCCCCCAATTTTTTTTTCTCTTTTTCCATTCAATGAAACACACTATAAACTGAAGCCACTCGATGATTTTATTAAAATTGTGTGAATGTGAATATTTCAAAGGTTCAAAGATGGAAACAGGAACGGGTACGTGGGCATTTCAACAATGAGGCGAACCCACTTGACCAAAGCTGTGAACGACAACCAACGCAAGGAGACAGTGTGATAGGGCCAGGCCGAGTTCGATAAGATGTTGGGCTTGGAACTTCGACACTTGCCCTGGACGGGAAGTCCTTGTTTCAGGCCTTCCCGAACGTTGAGTCCACCCATTTTTGACCCCTAAAGCCCTTTGTTGGCAGCTGCTGGGAAGCCCACTTCCTCTTCAGTTACTTACGAGCGATAACTGGTTTCTCCCTCCTGGACTGTCCAAAATATCTTTTGCCCACCCCACAATTTATTGTCTCTCCACAACACACATCTTTTCCCGGATATTCATTCATCTCACAGTTCACCCGATTGACACTCATTTCACCTCTGTACAGCAACTAATTTGCACTCCTCTCTCCTTCCTTGTACAACCAGTTCACACAGTCAGAGCCCCCTTGTTCACACTTATATACTCAAACTCATATTCTATTCTAGTCACTTCTTCTTTGCACCTGTACGTGCTTTAGTCTTGTTGGAATCTCCCAACTCTTCAAATTACAAGTTGGGGCTACAGTAGAACATGTCTCCATGATTATTTCAAATCTAACCTGGTCAAAACACGGTGAATTCCCGAGCATTCCTTGTGAGAAGCTGTAGTCAGACGTAACGAAAGAGCAACAGCAACGTGGTCAATGGCGTGGGAATGCATGAGATGAGAAATGGAGCTAAGGTATCAAGCACATCTCTGTGTTAAGAAAGAAACCCAAAAGGAGTACCTATTGAATACGTGTTCTGGCGAGATTGAAGAGTGACATTCAAATTTTAGGTAGAACCGTCACTCCATGCCTCACCACTCGTGAGTTAAAGTGGCCGTGAGCCTCTTGCAGGGAAAATTACTCCCAATGACGTCAATTGCTCGCAGTCCAGTGGTCTGTTGATGGAGGCTAATCCAATGCCTGCTAGCATCAAGTAGGCGCTTTGATTGTCCATCAGTCATGAGCCCTTACCTCTTTATATTAGGCCACGAAGTATACTCAATTGACCTCTTACTAGCGCAGACAATGCGGGCAGCTAGAACGGTATTTCTTGATGAGTTGACGGAGCACTTGAAACGACCCACAACGCTCCGTGAGCTTCAATAAAAATACCTCTCCTTTTCCATTCATTTACGGAGAACGAGGGGGCAAATAAAGCGGTAAATGAATTCTTTAGTGAAATTAGAACAGTGGGGTCCTGGAGAACCGGGTTGGCGTTCAGGAGCGAGAGTCCCGTCAACGAGGATCCAACGGGCTTTGAGTAATTAGCCCTCAAGATAAATGACAAGTTGTCACGCCGCGTGTCTGAACTCGCGCTCCCCTCCGACTCCTCCTGTCACGTCCAACAGTGCGGTTCTTCATTCAGACGCCACTCCATCCCTCAACATTCTCCAGCAAACGCTTTTCAAATCGCTCAAATCTGAATGGGCTGCCAAGGGAACGAGCGTTTCATGCGGGAGATGAGTTCGGTTCCTCGTCATTTCAACCGATCGTCAGTTTTCAATCACTTGCCGGCTTTTCGTGCCGTTTCGAAACCGTCGCTGTTTTATCTGTTCAGGCTCATTAAGGCCGTCAATATGTCAGCGGAAGGGGGGGGGAGAGAGAGAGAGAAAAGATATGAAACGCTAGAGGCCTCCGGCTTCTGCTCTGTTGACTGCACAATAAATTTGGAGGACGGAAAAGCTATCGCCCTTCGGTTTCTTCAGCCGACAACCGACTGCCAATTAGGACCAGAAATGAAATCCCCCCCACATCGAATTAAAAGCTGCGACGAGCATTTGAAAGCCTGTCAATCACCACAGAAAGCTTGGGCTGTATTTCTCCGCCTTCTTCGACACAGTTCCTTTTTCGGCATCACCATCTCGAGAAGCGTAATGTTTGTCCCAGGTGGTTTGAAACGCAACTCCTGTAAAAGTACCCTCCAGCGGTAAGAACGAACTACCATTTTCTGTGGTGCGATAAGTTTGACCAACATCGATCTGTACCGCCTGACTCCCTTTAAAGGCAACTGGTCGATCGTGGTCTAGTGGATAAGACAGTTGATTCATAATTCTCGACGAAGATCGAGGATTGTGGATCGAGCTCCGACGCGATTGCCGTAATTTTTGCCTGAGTCAGCGGATCCCCAAAACGTCTCCAAACCCCCCTCGTAACATTGGTGGCAGCGGTGGGATTACTTCTGATATGAAATTCTTTCCTTGGTCAGACAACATCCGCTTACTGGATCCGAATCTCGCAATATGACGGACCAGATTCTGGGCAAATTCCTCAGTCGTTTGGGATTTCATTGGGTAGAATTGCACAAAACGTGAGAACTGGTCTAAAATTGTAAGGATGTACTTGTGACCGTCTCTCGTCTGAGGAAGGGGACCGACTATATCCACGGATATAGCTTCAAACGTCTCTTTTGGTTCCCTGAATTCGCCTAAAGGAGGGTTTGAGCGGCCATGGTCTTTTGTCATAGCACATTGGGTGCCAGAACGCACGAAATTGGCTGCATCATTATTCATTCCTGGCCAGTAGTACTTTGACTTTATTGATTGGAGTGTCTTGCGTGGCCCACAATGACCACCTTGAGGTGAGGAATGGGAAAGGTCAAGTATCCTGGTTCTTAGACATTTGGGAATCACCACTCTGAGCTCTGCTGCATTGCTCTTCGCAAGTAGCCTTTCATCAGTGTATACGAACCCAGGCTGTTGTGCCGCTTGAACACAAAACTCGTCGGTAGCCTGTTCTTTTCTGAGTTCATCCACGTCAATAGTCAGCACGATTGTGAATGCACGGGATAAGCCATCAGCGTTGGTATTGGTTTTTCCAGATTTGTATTTTGGCGTATAAGCATACTCCTCGAGCAGCAAGGACCAACGCATGACGCGCGAGTTCGCATCCTTCATCTGGTGGAGATACCGCAGGGGTGCATGGTCGGTGACTATGGTAAATATCACTCCCCATAGGTATTGATGAAAGTAACGAACCGCTTTTTAACTGCTAGGAGTTCCAGCTCTGTTGCAGTGTAATTTTTCTCTGCCTTATTTAAGGCTCGACTCGCGAATGCCACAGGGTGCTCATGGCCTTCATGAATCTGGCTGAGAACACCTCCAATACCAAAGATCAAATAAACCTCCAATACCGTTGTCAAAATAAACTCTTTCGAAAAATCGGGGAAGACGAGAATAGGTGGAGAAATCAGCTTTTGCTTTAAAGTGGTAAAAGCCGTTTCTTGTTCTGGCTCCCAGATAAATGGTACATCCTTTTTTGTAAGGGCAATTAGTGGGTTGGCAATGGCTGCAAAGGAGTTAACGTATTTGCGATAAAATGAGCAGAGACCGATGAAAGCCTTCACCTGACTGACTGTCTTGGGGACAGGGAAATCTTTGACTGCGGTAATTTTCCTATCATCAGGTTGAATACCTGCAGCGCTAACAATGTGACCCAAGTAGTGCACTTTTCGCTGTAGGAAATGACACTTAAGCAATAGGAGTTCAAGGTTTGCTTCTCTGAAAAGTTGAAGCAAAGAGCATAGCTCTTCTAACTGTTCCTCCCAAGAAGTGTGAAAAAGGATAATGTCGTCCAAAAAGGCAAGAGCTCGTTGGGAGCCCAGGGCCTTGACGAGATTGAAAGCCATAGTTTGGAAAATGGCGGGTGCATTCGACAAGCCAAATGGCATTCTTTGGAATGCCCAAATACCGCCATGAGTAGCGAAGCTGGTTTTTTCAATATCTTCCTCTTTAATCTTCACCTAATGGTATCCACTGTGTAGATCCAGTGTGGTGAAGTACTGGGAACCCGACATTTGGTCCAAACAGTCTTGTACATGGGGAAGAGAAAAAAATTCTGGTTCTGTGATTTTGTTTATTTTTCGATCCACTTCTGGGCTGGAAAATTGTCAGCTTAGCCTCATCATGGCGTTGATCGTTAGCGGAAAGTAGAATAGTCCTTATTTTTAGGGTTCAAAGGGCTCATCAGAATTGGACTTACAGGCGTTAAAAATGAATATTCCCGATTCATCGAGGATCGAATCCAAGTTTCCCGGGTTTATATAAAAGTGATTGCTTTTTGATTTTAGAAGAAAACCTCCCGGGTTGCCAATCAACTTTTGTCTTCGTCGAGTTGGGAAGTAACGAAAGAATGTCGTCCCTGTGATGGAAAGTCTTAGTTCTGGGAACTTTACAATAACGATTTGGACAATTTCTCTCACTGATGGGGCCCCTCCGCTCAACTCTCTTTGCCAAACTTGAGCAATGTCGCTTGTGGAACTGAGGCGGGGAAAAAAGTTTCTTTTGCTAGCGGGAGTTTTTATTGTGACGTCAGAGGAAGTTGTGAGGTTGAGGAGTGAAGAAAGCTGGTTTGAGATGGAAGGGCGCGAAAAGCCGGGAGTAGAAAGAAATGATTTCTTTTCCTTGGCTCCCTCGTTAGTCGAAAGCTGCGACGTCTGGCTCATCCCTCCCGCTCCCACGTTGACCTACGCTAAGTTGCGTCTAGTCCAAGAGTGCGTAGCACTAGAGCAATTTAGTAATGGGGAACGTCTGAAACATTATGAACGACGCATCTCTCGAATTGAATTCTTTCCAGTACGATGTTTCTTTATACTCGTAATTGCAAACTCGTGAACTGATGACAAAACGAAGCGTAAAGCAATCACAGGGACATATTTATTGTTGAGAAATGCCAAAAATGACGAACGAAAAGGTGTACTTGTACAGTCTTCTTGAGAACACATTTCAGCCTAGACACTTCGATTGACGAGAAGAAGGCTAACGCGCTGTGCAACACGTCATTTCACCTTTCGTCAATGGCTTATGATCCAGTTATGGTGTAGCTTGTAGCTTGTGTAACCAGCAGTTTGACGAGGTGTTGACCTGTGAGCTAGAAGGAAGAGTGAGAGCACGCGAGCCCAACATGTTTGTTCACCAACGTAGCCTAATGTCAACGAATCGCTCCACTATGCCTGTTACCCAACTATGCCAGGATTTCTTGAATCAGCTTAGCATCAAAGTTTCGGCCTTGATCCGTGTGTATCTCTCGTGGGGCGCCTACTCGACTTAAAACGTGCATCACGAGGGCAATAGCGACAATGGTAGCCTGTTGATTTGGGATTGAAACAGCTTCAGGCCGCGAACGTGTATTTGTTTCAATGCTGTGATGACCCTTGACATCAAACATGGCATTATAAGCATGTACCACACAACCGTTCGTGTTTTTCTTCGCTGTTCACTGTATTTTCATGTTACGGGGAATTCATCCATTTGTAGAACGCAAACGCTTTCATTTTATTCCAAAAATTATTTCTCCCTTCGTTTTTAGTCATTTGCGTTCATTTTCCATGTCACCCAATATCATTTGTAGTAGTGCTAGCGTTTCCAGTTTCGTTCTTGTTTAGAGCTTCTCATACAATTTTAGTTATTTTCCATTCTCGTTTTCGTTAACGATCTCATCTGTAGTTTTTAAATTCTACTATGTACATAATCACGTAGTAGAGCTTATGCAGTGAATATCTTGTTTTGTATTACACCTCCACGTCACGAGGAGTGATCTGCCGTTCAAGCCGAGAGCAATACAACGATCTGTTTAGTTGTCATTAAAGTACGATGAACTATTCGACACAAAATTGTTTAGCAGAATGATAAACATAACATGGCAGTTCAGTGTCAACCCCATTTTCATTTCAGTACCGGCTTAGCATGGCAGTTCAGTGTCAACCCCATTTTCATTTCAGTACCGGCTTAGGTTGCAGAAAGTAATAAAAAATTACGGTCTACTGGTAGAATATCGAAGGAGATATTCTCAGCGAGGCTAATTAACAATGAACATCATGTGAAACTGTTACATTTTTCAAAGAGCTTCGTTACTCGCCTTTCTGTGCAGTTCGTTATTAGATATAATTATGAGACGCGCATTATATTGCAACCGGAGAAAACAATGGAATTATGGAGTTGAAGAAGTTGAATTCTTCGATGTGCAACGAAGCAAATTATAATAATGCGGCTCGAGAAGGGAAAAATCGAGTGTCTCCGCGCCAGCTTGAGCTCTTTGCTCCTGCCCGGGTCGTATAAATTCTTGAAAAGTCTCTCCAGGTAAGTTAATGTGGATAAAACACGTGTCGAGTCTCATCCGCACTTTTGGCTGTCAAGTTGTCATGAAGGTCTTAAAACCAACTATCTCCTCTTAATGCGCTCTCGTAAAGGCCAGGGTGGAGGAAAATTACTTCTCAGCCATAAAACGAGTGGAGTGCGGGCTTTCTTACTTAGTTTCTCAAAACATTTGTTTCTCGTTCTAAAAAGATTATACATCCTCGGAGTGGAGCGATTTCTCGTGCATTAAGAGATGAGCTACGGAAGACTCATTTCATACCGTCATCCGCTGTAAAACCCCTATTTGGATCATTGAGACCAATGCCGTACATTTCTTTTTACTTCCGTTAACCCTGTGAACTCTAGAAGTAGAAGAAGAAATTCCACTTATCTCCCAGTTTCTGTCCTTAGTATCAAAAACACTGTCTTTAGCTAAAGGGATGAACCTTTGTTATTCTACCTGCACACCATCACGAGGGGCCACTATAGCAAGATAGATCGCAAGCAAATTCTACTCATAACTAACTCAGAACGCTATTGCTCCCAAAGCTGACCTACGGGAGGGTTTTAGGGAGGTTGACCACCCGAAGGATAATAGGTGCGTGCTATGTTAGGCCTCCCACACAGCGTCCCATGTGTGTACATTCACGCTCCGGTTCAATATGGAGTACTCAGAGTTCCATTTCCGCTATTGTGCTCTAAGCGCCTGCTTGCTTTGGAACCATCTGGCTGGGATGCTGCACATGCTGTGGCTCGCACGTCTGGGACTCGTTTAGGGTCAAATGCGGTGGTGTGACATGGCGACTCCATCTGCCCCTAAGCCCAATAAGTTCGCTTGACACAAGAGAACTAGGCCGAGTCCCAACTCAGTGTCTTTTCGAACCTCCGGGAGGGCGTTACGTTCAAGCTGCCTTGTCCTGGGAAGAGGAGAAGTCGTAAGTCCCATCGTAACCCAGCGACCATTCTGGCCTTAAAGGTTGTTTGGCACAAACTTGGTACCACGGGAATGCACACCCCTCAGCCATGCGCCAGTGCATTAAGGGTTAAGGCCTCGACGAGTGGGTGCCACCGCAGGGCAAAGTAGCTAGAACGAAGCAATTCAACTCCCACCCAGGGCAAGGCCTAAAAATTCTGGGAAATGCGCTTGCTCTGCAGTAGTTGTGGGGTCGCTGGAGGGTAGCTCTCATCCTAAATCCCGTTTTTCAACTGCGGGAACTGAGGGAGGTTCGAGCCACCCGGTTGGTACTCCCCCAGACATCCCCAAATGTAGAATTCTAACTGTCCCAACTCCCACTCTTCTGCATGGGTGGAGTGGGCTTCACAGGGCATTTATGGAAGGAATTACCACCACTTTCACACTGTTCGTGTAGCCTCACTGACTACAGCAATGAGGTGTTCAAGAGGCAGAGATCCTAATGTTGTTTGTGCTCACTGTCGTTGAAATTTGAAATTTTGAAAAGTTTATTCATGAGAAGTACATATCAACATTCACACAACTTCTTGCAAAATTATAATAAATGAAAGAATATGACAAAAGGGTGCTACTGCGAATAATAATTGCACGGCATTTGGCAGGAGCCCGTGGCGACGTGCAAGAGTGCTGCCTCACAATTAGAATAAATAATCTAAGATTAATTATTATACAGAAAAATAATCAGACTCTGCATTTCAGCGCCGAACAACAATCCGCATCCGCATCGCATACGGAGATCTGGCACATTGGTCATTTTATGCATCGATTCACCAACTTTCAAGAAACCGAAATACATTGAATAAATTAGGAAACCTGAAGGGGAGGGGGGGCTTATGCGTGCATACTTTTGAGAATCTCTTTAGATTAGAAGGAACAAGGCCTGACATCGTTGTCGTTGGTCCTGACCAGCGTGCACTACCCCTGGATGCCCAGGTAGTATGTGGCTGCCGGCATCTTGGCAGGTAACATCAGGTTTGCAGTTTTAACTGTGTGCTGGCGTAAGCGTGCTGTGCATGAAATGTGCTGAGGAGAATCGTTGGCAGCGTATGTAACCAGGCGTTCTCCCAGGGTCATAGCTAAAGTGGTGGTCGTTCTATCGTTGAACATTCTATCCTCGCTAGGAGCGCCTGTTATTTATCCAAAATGATTTTCATCGCACTCATAACCACAGAGCGAATAAGTATGACAAAATATTATGTAACTTCAGCAGTTTTGCGGACGTCAATAAAACCCTGCCCATCACGCAGGCGTTAGTCTCGTAATCTCGTCACTTGAAATATATCTGCCTTACGTTATCCTTCAGGCAGCATAAAGCAGAGCGGCGGCTCGCTGAGCAAATATCTGGCAAACTTCAGCGTTACCCTCAAACATCCGTTACGCCAGCGGTAATAACGCGGAATAACAGGCTGAAGTTGAAATTTCTCACTCGAGTGAGCTATCAGCCCAAGGCAGGGCTTGCAGCCGGGTTCCCCCTTTTCTCCGCCAGTTTGAAGCTGTTGGGTTCGACACGGCAACGCGGCCAAATGAACCCTCAGGCTCTTCATTCACCTTCTAGCTCTTCCCAGCAAAACCCAATGATTTTCACGCTGGGCCCTCCCGCAATATTTACCACTCTTTTTCTAGGTTGTTAACCGTAATACGAAATGTCATTTATTCGTTGAGTGAAGGAGAAGGATACGTATACTCGTATATATATATATACACTTTTTTAGATTGACCAACTTTATTTTATGTCATGAATTAGCGTTTTTCTGTGTATTCAACTAACGAAAGTATTGACACGTTTGCAAAAGTTGTTTCCTTTGATGATTCGCTATAGGATTATTTATTTATGCCCGTCTTCGAACAGTTAGTGAGCAGGATGAGTTCAAATTGGCCCAAAAATAATGGTCATTATCGAGAAGAAGTTCGCACACCAGAGTTATCAGGGCAACAACAACTGCAAATATGTATTATTATGGGAACTCAGGAAGCTCACGTGAAAAAAGCCTTACAGCGGGCGTCAGTGGTTATGTGGGCAGCTCGGTTGTTAGGCCTGTAGTCACCTATGGAGCCCTGGTCTGAGGGACTAGGGTGGAAAACAAAACAGTGCAGTAGCAGCTAAATAAACTGCAGCATAGGGCGTGTCTGGCCATTACAGGCTGTGTGACAACATGCCTGCTGCACTGGAGGTCTTGCTAGATTTTGCTTCACTCCACATACATGTTAAAAGGATGGCGTACCTCCCGGCTGTGCGTATGTTGGAGTTGGGTCTGATCATGCAGGGGAGGAGGAGTTCCTGCCACTAGATCCTTGACAAGGTGAAGGTGGAGGGGCCCGAACTGCATGTGATAGACTCAATGCTCGCGAGGTTCAACTTCATGTTACCCTTTCGGATATTCATTCATGAGCAATCCAGGTGGGAAGGGGGCGTTTCCGCTTTCAAAGCTAGGGCCCTGGTATACTACACTGATGGCTCGGTGCAGGGTGGCCTTACCGGGGCAGGCATCTTTGGGCCGAGGATCAGAGCGGCAATCCCATTGGGGTCGCTGGCTATGGTGTTCCAGGCAGAGGTGGCTGCGATAACGGTCTGTGTGCAGCCGCTGCAGCAGAGGGGACTGAAGCGACAGAGTCTACATCATGGTGGACAGTCAGGCCACCCTCAAGGCGTTAGCCTCATACATTGCGGCAGGTGTGGGAGTGTCTGACTGGACTGAAGGTCCTGGCCGAGGACATCAGTGTAACACTGCCAGGAGCCATCTATGAAGAGAGGTTGGCAAATGGGAGGATAGGTGCAGGGCTGCCCGGCCTTAGACAGTCAAAACTCTTCATCCGGCTCTCCAGAGGGAGGTCCAAGGAGGTGCTTGGACTGTGGAGGAAGGATATGAGGATCATCTGTGGCCTGTTTACAGGTGACTGTCCGCTGAGGTACCACCTTGCAAATATTGGCAAGTGCGAGGGTACAGGTATGCAGGTTCTGCCAAGTATGACTAGAGACGGCAGAGCATGTGCCGTTGTGAGTTTGGAAGGCCCTTTCTTCAACCAGAAGAGGTGACGAATGCAGAACTTGCGGATATCCTCCGCTTTGTGCGGGGGCGGTGGGGGCGCCTAGGTGACCTCACACCAAGTGAGACCAGTGCCGTGGGGCCTGGGGGTGGTGCAGGGGGCCCCCATGATCTGAGGATCATGGACGCCCTTACAATAGGCTCGTTTGTCGCTGCAGTGAGGGTATCACCTGCATCCACCGTTTTCAAGGAAAAAAAAGGTACGTTGCACTTTTAATTAGCTCAGGTTGATCTCCTGACGCCTGGCGTCTCGACGGCCTTTAATGCACTACCCCCCCCCCCCCCACAAGTCTACCATTCTTAGTGTAGACCTCGGATTTCACGGTGTTTTCTGCTCTCAGGTGGAGTGGGACAGTAGTTATCTGGTGGGCAGCAAGCTGGTGGTGAGGGCTGGAGGTGCCCTCTCTGCACCCTCCGTCGCCTTGTTCAGCATTCAGGCAAATCCTGACTGTACCCTTTCGAGGCGGGCTCGACACCCACACTGACTGGTCTGCCAGAGCTGGTTTCTCTCTCTCTCTCTCTCTCTCTCTCTCTCTCTCTCTCTCTCTCTCTCTCTCTCTCTCTATCCAGAAAAATGATGTGGAATCACATCCTGCCATCGCTCCATAACACCTGGAGTCCATAACTACTCACCTCCATGCACCCTTCTTCTCTTCGCGGACCGTATTGCTCGGGTGTCCACAGGGGCAATGTTCCCCACTGGCTTTACAAAATGCAATTTCATGTAGTTCACATCTCTCGGCTCTGACTGCCCTCTATTCTTCTCCAATACGGGTTTGTCATTTAGAGCCCGTTTCACCGATATCAAATCGAGAGTTCATCAAGCCTTCCTTCGCTTCGTTTCTTTCAGTATGGGAACCTTTCTGGCATTGATTATGCCTCGCTCTCCGGGTGACCTTTACTACACTTAATTGGGTTCGTCTCGCCCGTTTTGAAATAAATGAAATTGACACAAACAGGTAGAAAAGCTGATGGTCAGCATCACAGAATATTCCTCAGCCCCCCGTTGGTTCAGCGATTTTTAATGTTTTACGCAACTGGTCTAAAAAACGTCAACACAGTACCCATTTACTTTTACCGTGGCTTTAATAGCCTTTAGTTGGTATTAGAGTCCGGTGTTGTATACGAATAATAACAAGAGAGAACTAGGGAACTCTATTTAACAATATTTCTTAAACGCACGCGACATAAACTCAATCAGGGAACAGGCCTCGAACACAAGATAAAAAAATAAGGAGCACGGTGCCTGGGGACAACACAGAAGAAAGTTATTCAAAACTACTGGAAAGATCGGCTTGACGCGCAATCGTCGCAAGAGGTCCCCACAAGCCATTGTACTTTATTTTAGAGTATTTTGTGTCGCGTTATGTGACAGCTTAGAGAGTGAGGCACCGTGTAGTTCATTCGTTCTTTTTCTCTCCTTTTTTTCAAAATACGAATCAAATCTATCTTCAGTGTAAGCTAAGCCGTGAATCATTTCATATTCTATGCACATGAATGACAAGTAACCCGTCGAATGCGAATAAACGTCGCGAGGGGGAGTTTGCGAAACAAGCGCCATTATGTCGCCTTAACGCCAGTGAAATATTGGGCCCCTCGTCGAAGTAAACAAACAGCGACGAAGATGTTACAGCTTCTTCGAGCCTGATTGTATGGGTTGGTCTCTGGAGATAATGTCAAGGCAAAGCTTTGTTTCATCCTGCCAAGAAGGAGAAGAGAGTGATTGATTCGTCGGCTTTGAAGCTCCCCACAGCTTCGAAGGTGAGCGTCTAGAGAAGCGAGGGACTGTCGTTTTCCATGTAAATTTGTAGCAAGGAAGCAATGAAACGCTACTTGTTTGGATGGGGGTTGAGGGTGGAAGGATAATTGCTTGAATTAATTGTCTGTTGGTTGCGATACAGACAATTTATCTCGCTTCACTATTCTTTAGTCGTTCAAGAATATAAAGGAAACGAAACGTTTCAACGGAAAGCGGTTTTTTGTGCAGTTTATTCATTGTAAATCTCGCTCATATAATACTAATGGGTTAATGAGTTTTGACCTACTGGCTCGTTGGTGTGATGAGGGGGGGGGGGGATAGGAGTTATTTAAAATCCCCCCGGTCTAGCGGACGCAGCACTGCAGCACTGGGAGGTGTGCTCTGGATGGAGTGTAGCACCTTGTGCGGCAAGGAAAGCTAATCAGAGGGGGTAGGGCCGGCCATCGCTGGTGGAGGCCTGGCCAACCTACTGGATAGAAGCGCGGCTGAACTCCCAGCAGGAGGGATTCGCGCCCTGGTTCGCACGTCCTCATAGAGGGGTCTAAAAGGACGTGAGGTGCACCCTCGCGCATCCTTTCCCCACACTGGCGCGACGCTTGAAGAAAAAGAGACGCTAGTTGACTGTGTCGTGGCCGGACCGAAGTTGGACTGCAGGGAAGGATGGGTGCTACCCTTTCATTCCCAGGCGATCTCGGACGGAGGGAAGCCTCGCAGTGGACCCTCCATCCCACCGGGCCTGCCAGGCGTCAATGATCGTCTCGAGCGCGAGCTCGTACTTGGGCTCAGGGTAGTCCTTCATGTGGCACTGGGACCAGCGACTGCATGGCCCCCCAGTAGTTGTTGAGCGCTTCATGGGTGGATGGGGGGGGGGAGCGCCCGCAAGCACCTGAAGCGCAAGATGGGACGTCGTCCGGGAAGCCGGTAAAATGGTCAGGGGGACGTCCCTCTGCATAGTGCGAGCTCGCTGCCGATCACGTTCCGAAGGGGCAACCCACCAACCGCGGCATATAACACGATTCGCAGGAATAATACTAGCGGTCCGGAAAAGAATTAATGTGGCGATGCAACAAGCTATCTATACGAAGAAAGTTAAGAAACGTTCATTTGATAAACTGGAGCAACCACAGCAATTCCGGAATCCAAAGTAACGTCATTTTGTTAACTAACACGGTGTTCCCCCTTTAATTTCAGAGCTGTTGATCAGAATCTTTCCAGAAAAGGCATGTTGACATCAACATGATCTTTAAATGAAGATCGTCGTATAAGTATTAGCTGCTCAATAAATTCCTGAACCTTTAAGCGTCACCAGTTTTGGTGTAAAAAGTTGTCTCCTAAGTTCGTGTAAGCTGAGTGAAAAATAGATTTTATTTGCTGCCGTAGGGATGGTAGTGGGACTGAAAGTTGTGTGATGCCCCGCGCCAGATATTTTTCGAAAAAACGGCCCGAATGATTTCCAGCTCCAAATGATATAATCTCACAGTTAAATTGGGAAGATGTGATGCTTCGCACCAGCTATTTATTTAGCGTGGGTACGGAACAAGCCCGAAATACGAAAGAAATGAGAGGTGCTCATCAGAGTTTAAAATAAGAAAGAGCCTAGGGGGGATGAGAGAAGGCGAAGAGAATAAGAAGGTAATAAGGTCGAGGAGAGGAAGTGATTAGGGTATGAGGTTGGCTTCTCTGGTTACGGTAGAAGAGACAGTGGTAAAGGTAAATGGTGACAAAGAAGGGGCTAGATGAACAGAGCAGATGGCGAGTTGCCACACGGACTAAGATGCAGAGAAGGAATATCAGGCAAGTGGGGAGAGCAGTGAGATGCACGGTAAGTAAGCTCTTCGTAGCGTACCTCTTATCTGGTGATGGAGAATTTAAATGCCAAGAAGAAATAGAAACACGATAAGCCTGGACAAAATGAGACTCGTAGTAGGGGCTTAACCTTCGGGTGTGCCTTTTCAGACTATCCAAAGTACGCAAAACCAGGGAACGCCACCTAGGCTATGTGGTTGGAGTAGGAATGATGGTGATCAAGGAGGATGCCATGGTAAAAATATTCGAGGTATGAGATCGGGTGACAGTTAGCAGGGCCAGTATGTGAAATTCAGCGATCCCTTTTAACGCTGCTTTTCTGCTCAATTTGGCATTAAACCAAATATCCCAATTTCCAAGTTTACCGGGGACTAAAGACAGAAGACTGCTCAGAGTGCTCTTCTTTGTAGTAAATTGAAAATCCCCTTTTCCGGGGGAATGTCCTCCTCGTCGATCCCATTTCGGCTTTTGATTGTTGAAATAGACTTTCTTCACAACGCCAATAGAAACGTAACGTGCTGGCACCCCCCCCCCCTTCTACCGCCATCTTCAGAAGTCACTTGTAGTACCTGTTCCTTCTTTGGCAACAGTAAATAGCAACAGACTTCAGTTGAATCGAATTAATTCTTACAAGGACTTTCTCCAAACAACCGGGCAGAAGAATCTCATTCCCAATTTTTATGGAGGGAAAAATATGAGGTAGACGGCTTTTGGCTTTTTTCTACCGTTATTTTCGATGTTGTTAGCGCCACATTGTGGATATTGACAAAAAGAGCGGAGAAGTACGGCGATACGGTCATATTGGAACGCGATACCTCTCTTCTCTGCTTCGTCAATTATCTTTGTTGTCTCGAATTCGCCGTACCTGACTTTTTCAGAGAGCCACAACAACAGTTGCGAATAATCTGTTTTGTTACAGTGTTAGAGGTAGGAGACATGTATGGGACGTGTGGTCCGAGGACCGTTAGCGGTTGGAGAGAGTACCTAAGTGGCACCTAGCCTGACGGCACTGGCACTGTGACTGTGAGCAGAATCCTCCCGTGGTGCCATATTAGTCAGCTGCGGCTTGAGCAGCCTGGGAATCTGAATGGGTGGAGAGCCAAACAGCAGGAATTGCCAAAAGACATCTGCATCTACGCTTTATTCGCACATTGATTCTGAGTATTGGGCTTACCTTAATGTGAGAAAAGGAGTCAGGTAGTAGGGGACCTGAACTGCGATCCCTTTCATGTAAGCTAGGCAAAGTACTGTGCCCTCACATTTGGTGGCACTTCCTACCGTTCCCTCAGAGACATGTGTAACGGTGGGGTCCTAGGCCCGAGGCAGTTGGGCAAAGTACCCAGCCCAGCGGTCGTTATCTGTCCCCAGTCACACTCTAGAGAACATTTCCAGGGAAAATACTACTCCCACGACTCCAACATCGTGGCTTCAGTGCCGTGTCTGTGTAGGTGGCTGTGGACAGCACCCTCCCATAGCTCCGTTCTACTTGGCTGGGCAGTACTGTAATGACCTATAGACGTTCTGCCAGCACGAACGCTTCTTTTCAGACACAATGACTACGATATCTGAACTAACGTTTTTGGTTTATCATTCATTCTGAATAATAACCCTATGTTTTCGTCACGAAACATTTTTAACAACCCCCCTCAAATTTTTTTTTGATAATTTACGTTTCAAGACATGGAGATTCCAAATTTGCAATGTCCGTCCACTGTCCCCCGTCCGCCGTCTGGGCTGTCTTGTGACTTTAACGTGGTCTAAAAAGTTCGTTCCTTCGCACAAAAATCCCATTTGGTATCTAGTTGTGCCCGCCATCTCGGCAATCCGGGCGAACGAAGCCCATGATTGTTTTGGGCAAAAAATGGTTAAAAAATTAATCGCAAATAAGCCGTGTTCCTTATCGTTTTCAAGGCCCGCTCGACTCACAACGCCCTTTGGACTCCCAACGTCCTGCCGATTGCCGAGCGAGGGTTCGCTGGAAACCCCCGTCCCAATTTCCCCAACTCTTTTTGCCCAACAGGGCGGAGGAAGGCTAAGGCCACTTCCTCCGCACACCCCTCCATCGGATCATGAATGCCTACAGACGTTTACGGGCGCCTGGTGCCGGGGGAATATTTAGTTTTCGTAGTTTCATTGTAGTCAGGTCATGTTTCGTATGGTTTACTAGTATTCGATGCTGAAGCGAATGAGATGGGTCTCGGAGCAGTAATACTAGGTCAAGCTGTTCATGAGAATAATAAACCATTGTGTAATAATTTTCAGGGTTTTTTGTACCAATCGCTGCCTAAAATGTTTCGACAACAAAATCGAAAACCTTGAAGGCTCCTGGGATGGACCTGATTGTGCAACCATCACTCATAGCGTTCTCCTTGAAAAGCAACGGTATACCTCAGGGGGTACTTCCCTAATTCTTGGGGCACGTGGTCGCCCTAATGGTACTGAAACCAGACAAATCTGAAAGTGACCCTTCCAGCCACCATTGGGTCTCTTGAGCCTCTGTTATCTGAAATATTTAAGACATTACTTTTCCTTTATCTCCGCAGGAGGTTGTGACGAAAACCGCTGATTTCTCAGTAATGGCACAGCTAAAGACAGTTTCGTTGCATTCAAATAAACGGAAACCCTAAGCTCTCATATCTTTAGCGCGAGATATCTGTTCTCCCTTCAACTGGAGAGAACATGTTATCAACTTACCCGCTTAGTCATCTCTTACTTCCCATTTTAGTCAACAACGAATTTCTTGGTTGGGTTTTTACTTCACCTCCTTCCCTTACCACACATTCTTTTCGCCGCTTTCAACCGTTGTAACCAGAATTCAAATCATTAAAATCTCACAACTCGAGCAACTCAACACTCATGCGATCTCTCCGTGGAGTGCATAGTACTGCGGTGGCTCTGAAGCGTGAAACACTGTTGAGAATTGAAAGAATTACGTAACTCATATTTTGTTCAGCCAGTCTGTGAGGAGCCACAATGAAAGCTAACTATAGGTTTTTTAAATCTATTATAGTCTTTAGAAGCCTTCAAAGACATGATCCTACTGTTACCTGAATAAAAAAGAGCGCAGCACAACGCAATCCGGCGAAGTGTGCGCATCAATAGAACATGAAACTTGCGAACAAAACTGCTCATTTGCCTATTTATATTTCTCGGGCTTACGCGAAACTTGCACAAATGAAGATGATGACGGCAAAAGACTGGTGTTTCTATACGAACCCTAACTGGCCTTAAAGGGCTTTCAAAGTTTTGTAACGGAATTAGTTTGAGATCCAATGAAAGCTTAGCGCTGGAGAGTCGGGGGCTGAAACTGTTATTAAGGAAGGGTCTCTGGCCTCAGCATGATTAGTAGGTTTTCGGAGTAAGGAATCTCCCCAAGGTTTCCCCCACCTCGACGTCCCACGCAACTCCTCTCGCGTGGTTCCGAAAGCGTCCATGGTTAATACCACGTTTTCCCTTTTCCCTCTCCCCTTTTCCAAGTGGAAGAACCCCCTGATCAAAAAGTTCCAAGGGAAACTCTGAAGCTACCGCAGCTCTTTCATCTCTTAGTTTCGTGACCAGATTTCGGTCGTTGGGTATTTCGTATAAACATCCTCTTGTCTCGTAGCAGTTTGAAGGTTGGATGCTTGATGAGGCTCGCCCCGACTGATCTTATACGCTGACTTCATTGGCCCTTGGCAATGTTGGTTTTTTTTAATTGGATCGAAGGTACGAAAAAGTAAGAAAACCAAAGTTAAATGGCTTCGACTGACACTCGCACAATCCACGCGTAGTGCTCATTTGTCCCGTCATGCTGCAAACGTAACCCACCAGAAAATAAAACGATCGGTGATATTGAACGGTTAAGGAATTCTGAGCCAAGCCCCATTCCAAGGAACTGTTTTAATGATTATTGGGAATGGATTACTCTTTATTGTGATGATAAATAATCAAATTGCTTTCAAGTCTTGGCAATGCAAAGCCACCTGAATCCAAAAAAGCATTCAATTGTAGGTGTGTTTAGTCATATTTGCAGTAGACCGATAGGATCCTAGTAGCCCAGCAAAGGAATGTTGTGCAACCGGCTGAAAAAAATGTAGGCCTTTCTTCTAGTTTCTGCTGAGCCTGAAAAAATGAACAATTGCAAAAGTGTGAGACTGTGAACACGAGTGCGAGAAATATGCTGAACCAAATCAGTTGTGAGCGAAATCGGTCAAAAATGTACGATAGTTATCATAGAGGCACTTCCTGCGGACAAGCCACTGGAAAACTATCGACCAGCCCTGTGTAATAGGCACGATTGCAACGTGGGTCGACGATGGAACGGAATGAGGGAGCGGGCTTCACTCCTGGGAAAGTCACGATAGCTAAGCCGAAGTTGGAAGATTAACCAAGGGTAGAAGGGAACGATGGCTCGCCTACAGTAGGGTCTTCGCAGTACAGTCTATAGAACAAAGCGGGCCTTCCTGTAAACATATATATTAATTAAGAAATGAGCCTTTTCTCGGAACCATTCCATTACACCACTCAATCAACTTCTTTCTTCCGATACTCAGCCGGCCAGAACACAGGGATTAGTATTTCTAGAGCCAACGACGTGCTTTCCCACGTAGCTTTCTCAATAGCTCAGTCACATTACCTACAACCTCTGGGGAGTCTGTCATCACACCTAAAATTGTGGACTCTCATTCTCTCTGGTACTCGTTACTCGGATGTATCTTGTGAATCTTTTTCTATGCATTGCAGTTTTTTTCACTGAACTCAGTCGCCTCTCTCCAGTACCTTTTATGAAGGAAATGACCTTGATTATTATTATTAGCGGCCTTGGACACCCATGCTGATTACACAGGTCATCCAATTATATCACGTCTCTATTTGTGCATTTTGATACCCCCTCCCTTATCACGTTTCTATCCTCCCTAAGCTTTCTACAACTTATCAGTCTTCCATTCTGCTATCTGTTCACGTCCCGCCTATTCTCCACGCCTATTCCTTCTGAGCTCCTGATAGTTTTGCCCGCTTATGCTGTTTCATTGTGTTGAGTTCATACATTCCTGGAAGCATCAATTAGTTCATAGCTTGTTACTTTTGTGTCAATCTGTTTACATCGTACACGTTTATCAACCATATTGTTTGCAGTAACAAAATCTACATTGTCCCCCATTGTAACTACCTTTCTAAGGATGTATTTATTGGGTGAAGTTGTTAGTGGTAGGTTAGAGGGAGTGCAATGGTTCGTGGTCGAGGGCAGCCAAAAAGGGGATCGCAGTTCAGGCTGGGATCAAAGACCACGGCCTGACACCCTTCTTCGTGGGAATGATGGGGACAAGTCCAATCCCCAGATTTCCACGGAGATAAAGCATAGGTGCCGTTGGAACGCCTCTTGGCTATTCCGACACTGGGGCCTGCTACCCATTTAGGTCCAGAGGCTGCTGAAGTCGTAGCCACATAGAATGGGTACCATGGCTGGTGGGCAGGAGCCCTTTGGGATGTGGGGTTGCTGGCCGGGAAGCCATGGGTCTGGCTTCATGGGGGCAGTGGTTTCGCTGAACATCCCCTTGGTGAGAGGTTTAAGGAGAGGGGTTAAGACCTCCAAACTAGGAACCCTCTCCCAGGCTGTGGGCGTATTCTCAGCCTTCTTACAAATATAACCTTCTTTCTTTCCAATATACTGCTTTCAACAAACGTGAAATGTATTGAGGGGATCAGCTTTCTGGGAAGATCACTGGTTATTATTTTCAATATTGGTTTCTGTTTTCGGGTCTTATGGTAGAGAAGGATAAATTGGCTCAGGCGTAGGACAATAAACCAGTGAAGGCTATGTAATCAGGTGTCACCGAGCTCACCAAGGGTGTAATTTTTCTTTAAACGTGTTGACACACCCTTCTTCTAATAACAGTTCGTCGTTTCGGTGTGATGACTTCAGTTTATTACTTAAAAATATAATATTCAGCAATATAATAAACACAGGGAATTATTTCAGGAATGTTACATGATCAAGGATCAAAAATATATAAACTCTCTAGTTCTTGGAGACTCAATACTGGAGCTGCTCGCATATAAGCGGCCCACTTATGAGCTCTGGGTATTACAAAAATGCTATACACAATTCAGAAAGCGTGAGGTTTGTTTATAGAGAACAAGTCAGCTTATTCTGGTGTGGTGCTGTGGTAATGACACAAAGTTCTGTGCCCTGTGGTTCAGGGTTCAAATGCTCACACTCAAAAAGTATAGTTCGACGTGAACATCCTTGTGATATTGACAGACCTTATGAATTTGATATAAGATGGTGACTATAATTCGACGTCTGTACTGTAGCTCTCATAAATTATCCCACAAGCTCACGAAGGCACGCAATTATTGTTTCAACGCGTCCTTTCCACAGCCCACGAAAAGTTCTTCGGAACATTAATTTGCAAATATACCCCGGTTTGTACTTCACCTGCCAAAGTTAAATTGAATGTTCAAAGCCACGTGCATCGAAGAACTACCTACTTGCACCAAAGGGCGATTAAGTCTGAAAAGTTGGAGAGAGGGGCTTCTGCGGGGAAAGCCTGGTGAAACATTGGTCGCGCTCGCTGTCCATCACTGAACTTTCGAATTTCACTTTTGTAGTCTGAACACTTCGCAGACACCGTGTGGCGACGAGGGCCGTTGAATGGGAAAACCTACCCCCACATGCAGTCAGCTTGTTTTGATGGAAATTTCATTAAACTCCCCTCCCTCGTCCATCTCCACTCCGTCAACCTCCTTTCCTCATCACCGGCTCCAACTTCGGAAACAAAACTCGGCGCAAATCCTCGGCCTCTCAACAAAACGACCGCTGAATGGAGCCTAGTCGGTTTCTTTCGCACATATTCGATGGCAATTCATCTGCAGCCACGCTGTGATCTGTTTTAAACACATCATAACACTCATGTAGACTTTGATGTCAGCATTTCCTCTTAATTGTCCGGTAATAACATTAACTTCTTCTTTACCTAGCTCGATGGAGTGAAAAGGGAAGTTACGTAACGGGATGGAAAAAAGTGAATGTTTTCTTCAGATCGAAAAACACCATTGAGGTTGTCTTTGTGAGAACGCTATAGAAAGAGCCTAAGCCAAATCCGCTAAAACTCGAAATCTTCTCCGTGCATCAACTTCGGACGCCTTTTCGCGATTCTGGCACCGAGGCCTGCCACCCATTCAGGTCCTTAGGCTGCTCAAGGTGCAGCCAAATAGAATGGGTACCACGGGGGCTTCAGCCCGCGGCCGGCAGCGTGGAGCTGTTGAAAGTGTGGCGCTGTCGGCCGTGAAGCCATGGGATTAGCCTCGTTGGGACCGTGGTTTCGCTGGAAATCCCCCCCCCCCCCTAGAGAGATGATAGGTGCTGGCTGTGAGACTGGGCACCCTCTCCAACGCCACGGGTAATACCCCAAGCACAACTTACCATGTCAAAAGGGAGTAATATACAGTACTCCGTTGCCAAGGGGGATGGTTAGAATGTGAGATTAGGCTGTGATATTAGAATAGTAAGGGGGCTGCGGGGGAGGAATATCAAGTACTCCCCCGTCACAGGGAATTTGATGTTGGGTGGGAGAGTGTGTGTGAGTGTGTGGGGGCTGAGTATGGGTGGGAGGCGCCCTGGCTGGCCTCGAGGGCGGTAAAGGCGCCACTGGTCGGGGGTGGGCTGTTGCGTACCAGGGAGCCGAGGTCCTTCGGCAAGGAGGGGCAAGTCCAAACCCCTCCAAGGTGGAAGTCCCTGAAGCCGTAAGTCTGGACGCAAGTCTGGGTGGGCTAGCAACCATTCTAGCCTTAAGGGATATTTTTCCCGAAATGGTACTGCGGGGGTGCACATCCCTGGCGCAATCCAGTGCACCATGGGTAGGCCCCTGCAAGGCGGGTGCCTCTGCTGGGCTACAGCAATGGGCCCCTGCAGATATCAGTGGTCGAGGGTTCGCTGGAAGTAGTCCCCGTCCCAATTTCCCCTACCCTTTTTGCCCGATGGGGCAGAGGAAGGTCAGAGCCGATGAGGCCGGTATTTCCTCCGCACACCTCTTTATTGGAACGTAAATGTCAAAAAATGACGAGAGCAGCTCAATAAATTATCACAAAGTTCGACAAAATCCGATTATACTGTGCTTTCGATTTATTAATTATTCTTCCTCATTCACTTATGTTTTCGGCTAGAAAAATCTTTTTACGCCCCCTCCCCTTTCAAAATGTAACACTTAACATTTCCAAATCTACAATGTTCATCCGCCGTCTAGGACATATTTCGCCTTAAGTTCGGTACTCTTTCGCACAAAAACTCCATTTGGTATCTAGTTGTGTCTGCCCGCTAAAAGCAGTTATAAACTGAGTAACAACAAAATTTTCGTCACGACGGTAATCTGAATTTACGCGATCGGGAGTGATGAGAAAGGGTCCCAAAACAGTGGCCACACTTTTGCGTAGAACTTCGGAACGTTTACTAGCATCACAGATACTGGTGAGCTTAACAGTACCGGTAAGAGTTGAGCCAATTTGTGTCGTAAAAGTGAACGTCAACAATGCGCGCAAAACTGAGTCAATGTGAACAAACAATAATAATAATGGATATCACACACCTCTGAAGTTACGTATTCGAATTTTAGGGGAGGCTGCTTTGATGGCTTCAAATAACTCCGTCATTAATTCATCCATGCACCACATTCAAGATACACATACTCGTCAGAGATGAAACCGACACTTATACACCAATCCACAACACTTCGCAAGCCTTTCTCTCTCAATCGATGAATCAAAGTCGCATTAATTTGCCTATCCACGGCTCGTCGGGTAATATCGAAAAAATAATCGCGAAGAGGGCAGTGGGGAAAGCAGGAGATGCCGGATGGGCGAAAAAAAATGGATACGCAACAAACTGATACGGAAAGAAATGGTTACGCATACGGTGGCGGCAACTCAACAACTGAAGGACGGATAAATTGACGAAGTGTGTGATTCATGCAATAATTCCATAGTTCAACGGTTAGTCGAGCGATTTAATTCGTACTTTGAAGGATGCTAGTTCTAAAAAGTTGCCAATCATAAAAGTTGTAACTAGCACCAGTATCAGAGACGCTAGTAAACGTTCCGAATCACGAACCACGATCCCGAACCAAAGAACCGGGCAGATGATCCTCCTGAGATACGCTTAATACAGTAGTTCATTTTGATTTACGAACGACACTGTGGGATTGCGTACAACGGCACTACAACTACCTTGTGGTTGGTTAGCGGATGCGTTTACTCGTGGTAAATTACTTTGAGGACGAGACCGTATAAAAAGTATCCAAGAAAATACTTCGTTTTGTCTCAAATAATCGATTTAGCGATATCTCCAAACACTAGCATTCGCTTCTGACCAACTGGTTATAAAGTGGTAAGTACTCTCTTATAAACTTGGAATATTATCGAATCTTAATCGAAGATGTGTTCGCGAACACTAAAAGACCTTTCAAAGTATGATTCTAAACGCGCTTTGCACCACCTCAAGTCGGGTCTGTAAGTCTCCGTTGTCCACAGTAAAACACCTTCAGTTGAAATTATTCGAACAAAAATGGTTCAACTTTTGGTAAATACCTGCAAACTGATGCTAGCGACGTCGACGATTTCGGCAGGAAGATTGTATTTCGTACGCACAACCATTTAACACGCGCAAACATTGAGTATCCGCCACTCGAACGCGAACTGAAACAGTGAAGTGGCACAACACCGCGGGAAGGTTGCAAACGGAGCTCCGCGTAGAGATCTTTCACGAAGCAGAGATACTCGCAACTAATTAATGAAGTTGAAAGTTCATTCCCTTCAGCTCAATCTCACGCGCATTCCAAACTTCGATTTGTGCACCCCCGTTATCTTGTTTATCAATTTATATACTGACGACGGAAATCATTCAACTTTCTTTAATACGAACCACCAATCATTACCGTTCAACGAATAGCTGCAGAAACTATTTGATGGCAAATACGTGTCAGGTATGTGTCGATAACAGATAAATACACTAACAGCACTAAGCTGAAGTTAGCTACATATTCATAATCGAAAATTTTACCGTCTGCCCAACTTTCGTAGATGGTCGCAGCCGTTGAAACGAAACAAATTTGGAATCAGGGGATGAATATCTGGGTGGGACTTTCATAGTTTTTCGAAATTTCGACAAGTTCATAATCGGCCACTTAACTAAATTTTGACAAAGTAGCCCTGAAGTCGCGCTCACATGAATACGAAACAAATTTAGGATCAAGAGATGAATGGGTTAAACTTTATTCGGTTTTCCGAATAAAGTCTTAAATAAAATTGGAGAGAGGTGTACCAGTTGCTTGCTCATATGACAATAGCATTTTAAAATAATTTTCTAATCTAATAAGCTATTTAAACGATGGATGTTTAATAACGGTCATGAGATGAGTTAGAGCAAATTCACGAGTTCCATAAGCCAAACTAAAGTTGATTTTTGAGCTAAGTTTACAGTATTTCCTCTATTGCTCCTAAAATCTGAACCAGAGCATTGCCAAATAACTCATGTTGTCAGTCAAATTAATTATGCATGCGTTGATAACTCAATAATGAACTTAAAGGGCTCATAAATTCCTGCGAGAAAAACGTGAAGTTATGTTTAAGCGAGTTCAAATGAATTAACCAAAAAACAGATTGGAAACCATGGAAATCGCTGAAGGCACGTGAGGCTAATCAAAGTTGTGCGATCTATGTCACCAGATATTTACCTCGCAACTTCTGTATATGTGGGAAAACGAAAGGTATTCTGAAAATGTTAGATTTTAAATTGCATACATTTCATTTCCCTATTGAAATCTGACCAATACTAAATCGAATCAGAGACGAGAAATAAAGCCGAAGCTCGGATTATCGAATATAGAGGGCATTTTGAAGCGGCGATGAATCGGAAGGGAGAACTGGCAAACAGAATATCAACTCGTTATTAAGGCGTTGGAATCCGGGCAAACCCCCGCGCATCTCAAATTAATTCCACATATTTGTCGTGAGCCGGAGCTCTGAGGTAGGAAGATATTAGAAGGCCAATGGCGTTGAATACCTCTTATTAACCTCTCTCGAATACCAACTTTACATGCCCTCTACCCGCAATGTCTAATATACTCAAACCGGATGATAATGGAAAAGCCTCGACTATCTCGAATTGAATACACTTGACGAGAACGACCGATTAATAAGGAGTCGGAGGAGGATAGTCAGACATATGTCGGATATCCGTATTCAACAGATTTGTAATCAATACGCAATCAGATCGGGCTTTGTGACTTGAGCGTGAAATACGATTGATAAACTTGCAGCTGAAGCTAATCCTCTTTCATTTCCCGCTAACGCGTTGCACACACTCTACGTATATGTTACAAATGCCCCCCTAATCAATGAAACCTGCCGTTGGCTTCCTACAACGTTCAACTAATTGGATTATATTACGTCGATTACT
The DNA here is from genome assembly GCA_020466155.1 of Pachypeltis micranthus. Lineage (NCBI taxonomy): Eukaryota > Metazoa > Arthropoda > Insecta > Hemiptera > Miridae > Pachypeltis > Pachypeltis micranthus. The sequence continues at coordinate 27,176,112 of CM035774.1, read as the reverse complement.
TCAAAATCTCTCATTCTTGTTATTCCAGTTATTTCGTGGAAAGCACGAGGTAACTTCGTTTGTTATAAGAGCCTCCTAATAATTCCCAGAAATCTGGGCAATTAGTCACGAAAGAGTTGAAATTCCATACATCCACGTTTCAAGGCCTACTCAAACCGAATAACGAGTGCGTCCGTGCTACAGCTGATCGATTGTACTCTCTCAATACGTGAAATTCCACGGAAAGGGGCGAGGACCCAAAAGTACAAAAAACGGGGTTTTCTCATTTTGAATTTTTCTTAGAAACGCCTTCACTTCAACTTACTGTTGTAGTTACTGATCTAACGCTCATCGTTGCTGTATAACGAGGTACTGATGTTATTTCAACCGAGCCTCAACAAAAAAATTGAAAAAACTGATACAGAAGTTGTGTTGACAGATCGAAGTCAGAAACTGTGAAAATTTCGAACGTTCAGGTGAAGGGTATTAACGGGAAAGCATTAAGTGTACAGATAGCCTACAGCGCCTCTACTTGGACTTGCGATTTGAACCTTTCGACCTGTACTCGGGCTTGCTAGGGTTTTCGGCCAGACCGCTACAAGCAGTCTCTATCTAGGACACGTCGGCTGGCTTGGTATTCAGTTCGCTGTTGGCTATTAAATGCGCAACATCGCATTGAATGGTGCACCGATTCCCATAAATGGATTGATCCAGCACGCCATTAATGTCGCGTAGTGTAGCTGAATTAATTTCATCGTATTCATTATTCATTACATATTTGATTTAATTATTTAGAAGTCCTGATGACGAAATAAGGAGCCATGTTCAATTTCCCCTGTTGGAGAATTATGAGGCGCGGGCTATAAACACAGGTGGAATAGTGCCATAATCTGTTGTGTTGTTGATCTCTATTCTTGTCTGTACTTGTTTAGCACAGTTCGGCGCAGTTTGTGCAAGACTGTTCTCAAATCAAACGAAATTACCGAGATAGATTCTGATTGCTGGATGTTAACCATCATTTGATCCCACAGTCGCCAAGACCAACCCAGTCAATCAATTTCTTTCTTCTAATAATTGAAGCGCTGATGAACACAAGTATTAGTATTTCCAGAGCCAACGCCGATATCGTACGAGCTCTCTGAATAGTTCAGTGGGTTATCCTCCCCTTACCTCACTTCTCACCCCTCACTTGGCCACCACCTTGCGGCCAGTCAGTCTCGCATCACGCTCTTTTTACTTTCCTTGGCTCTACAAAGTAGAAAGGAAAGTTATGTAATCGGCTGAAAAAAAAATTTTGAGTTTTCTTCTGATCTTTACGTATCAGACCCTCCTGAGTCCGAAAAACACTATTTGGGAAAAAGGTCTGTGTATGTGTGTCTGTGAACGATTTTTAGAGAAAACCACCGTACCAAATCAGCTCAAACTTCATATCTCGCGCGCAGGTTATCATGGGACGCAAAAATAAGGGTATGGGCAAAATCCACCGAAATTTAATTATAGTTATCATAGTGATCAAAACACCAAATTTTATTTCTCAAAAACGGCTCTAACGATTTTGATTGAATTTTTTATATTGATAGCTCTCCAATTATACCATAAAATTCCCACCCGTGGGAAAATATCGAGAGCAGCACATAAATTATCAAAATTTTCGACGAAAAGCGTTTTTAGCGTAGTTTTTCCTTATAAACTCCGCTGGAATTTTAGTCGAATGAAAAAAAAAATTGGTATTGCAGTCCAATCCAATAGCTAAAGGGTGAGTGTTTAAAAACGTTCATGAGATACATGGGGCTCACTCCAGAAATTCCTGAATTTCAACTACCTACGTTTCGCTTACTACCAGTTCTAAACGTCTTTACCCAACAACACTACAAAAGTAATTACTATCCTTCTTCAAAACATTTGTGTTGACAGCCTCATTAATTATCTGTGTACCAGTGGCTCAATAATAGTTGTGGAATAAGTGAAAGCAGCCCACAGAATAAATTCAGCAACTGTAATTCGCAGAATAAATTCTGGAACTGTAATCGCTGCCGCTTCATGCTGCCGTAAAGTGTTGTTTGACCAAGTTCAAATGAACTGCGTGGTGAATGAATTGCGTAAGCAGAAATAGCCATGTACAAAGTGAATTGAAGTAGAGCCAAGGAAAGTTGTGTGTTGCAACGCACCAGATCTTTCTCTCATGTGGTTGTCTGTGCTCACACTACTCGGAGGTTTAAACTTGTAAGTTTCGCAGGGACTCGTTACTCCAAACTGTCTCGTTAATCGCTTGAGCTTATTCGACCAACCAATGCTTTCTCTCGTTCACCACTGGTACTTTAACTTGTATTCAATTTCATTTCGATTAATCTCTAGCACCTGGCACCACTTTTATCCTATTTCAGTCACAATTCCGTGATCTCCACATCATTTGTCCTAATAATTTGAACTCCCTTACTATTGATGCCACTTTTGTAATTATTTTTGCGATATTTTGAGTGCCGTTTACGTATTTTTAGTCTGGTCTTTCACCCATTACCTGGTTATCGCATAAAAATATTTTCAAAGCATTTTTCTTTACTGATGACAAATACTGCGTCCTGAGTTGATATCACGTGATTGCAAGTAATACGGCTCTATTAGGATACGGGATTCTCTCCAACTCCCTTCACCTCCTCACAAGCGTGAACTGGTGGAAGGCACCCGACAGCCCCTGATCACGAGGGCAGAAAATGCCACGAAATAGGACTACGTGGGTTTTGGCGAAGGAATTGGTAGCCCCCAAGATCTGTGATCCTCCGAACAATGATGACGAAGCAGCAAGCAAAGGCACACCTAGGGGTTAACATGAGAGACTATAATCCAAAAAAGTAATGGCATGTATTGGGGGTCTTATCACAACTACGCTGGAGGCAACTCGCAAAGCAAACGCGTTTTCACTGCTCGCTACTATGAACTGTTGAACGTTTTCTAGAAAATTAGTAAACTTATTTTCTACAAACGTTAACAACCTCAAACCCTCGCGGTCGGAAATCTACTTCTCACGTCTGAGTCTGAACAATGAAACCGATACAACCGCCTAAAATAAGATAAACGCCGAATCGAAAAGTTGAAGCACAAGTTAACTATTCTAAATATTTATCGGGAAACGGCAGGAGATGGAACTTGGCCCGGGTTTTCCAAAATACACAACACCCACGACGGCACCTTTCGCTATCAACTCAACGGAGACCTCAACCGACCGGCATTTTCGAACCTCTTCGTCGAATGCAAACACGAGCAGTGTAAACGATACTGTTGGCGAGCTACTATGTTATTCTGTCTCACCATCGTTCGCCCTTAGATCAACCAGCGGGGTATTCTTCGGGTGTCAAGACGTCCCAAATATGATTTAGTCCCGCGATGAACTGCTCAAGGTTCTGCTCGTGCGTTCTCTGCTTCCAGACTACCAAACTGGTGTAAAGTGCAGCGTATAAAAGTTAGCCCCACATTTTGTAATTTCCTTTTCATTCTGAATAATCACCCTATGTTTTCGGTCACAAAAAATTTTTTACAACCCTCCCTCAAAATTTGATACTTTACGTTTCAAGACTTGGAGATTCCAAATTTGCAATGTCCGTCCGCCGTCCGGGCCGTTTTGTGCCTTTAACATGGTCTAAAAAATTCGTTCTTTCGCACAAAAATCTCATTTGGTATCTAGTTGTGCCCGCCATCTCGGCAATCCGGTCGAACGAAGCCCATGGTTGTTATGGACAAAAAATGGATTAAAAAATTAATGCAACGCAGTATAACGCGAGAACTACAGCGGAAGTCAACGTTTCGTCGTTAGTACTCCCTCCCTCCCACCTGTCTCATTAACACCACCCGCCCGCTCGCCTCGCAACGCCACCCGCTCGACTTGCAATGAGTTCGCTGGAAGCCCCCGTCCCAATCCCCTCGACTCTTGCCGGCACGTTTACGGGCGCCTGGCGCCGGGGGAATATTTAGTTTCCGTAGTTCCATTGTAGCCAGGTCGTGTTTCGTATGGTTTACTAGTATTCGATGCTGAATTTAATGGGATGGGTCTCGGAGCAGTAATACTAGATCAAGCTGTTCATGAGAATAATATACCATTGTGTTATAATTTGCAGGGTTTTTATCATTCGTTGCATCACCTCAACACAGTGTAACACATAATTAGTCAATAAAATTCATTTGAAATTAATTAAATCAATGTGAAACTTGCAATTATTCTCAAAGTGAATTTAAACGAGGGAAATACTCAGTCAGAATTATAGTTTTTTAAGCCCGAAGTTGTAGCATTTCGCAGTAATTCGGATATGTCGAAATCTTCAACTGGTTCTGGTGAGCCCCTTCATCTTCAAAATATCTGGTGCGTTGCAACACACGACTTTCTTTAGCTCTAAGTCAGTTCACTTTTACATGGCTTCTTCTACTAAATTCATTCATCACTCAGTTCATTTCACGGCAGCAGAAAGCGGTAGCGCTTACAGTTCCGGAATTTGTTGTGCTGCTCGTACTCATTCCACGACTATTATCGAGCAATTGGTACACAGATAATTAATGAAGCTGTAAACACAAATTTTTTTAAGAAGGATAGTATTCACATTGGCGTAGTTATTGGGTAAAAACCTTTAGAACTGGTAGTAAGCGAAACGGCGGTAGTTGAAACTCAAGAATTTCTGGAGTGAGCCCCATGTATCTTTCGAAGGTTTTCAAACACTCACCCTATAGGTATTGGATTGGAATACAATACCAATTATTTTAAACATTCTACTAACATTCCAGTGGAGTTTATAAGGAAAAAAACCGCGCTAAAAACGCTTTTCGTCGAAAATGTTGATAATTTATTGTGCTGCTATCGTCGTTTTCCCACAAATTTTATTCATACCCTTATTTTGGCGTCCCGCGGTAACCTGCGGGCGAGATACCAAGTTTGAGCTGATTTGATACGGTATTTTTCTCTAAAAATCGTTCACACACACCTAGACACACAGATCATTTTCCCAAATACTGTTTTTCGGACTCAAGAGGGTCTGAAACGTAAAGATCTGAAGAAAACTCAAAATTGTTTTCATCTGCCGAGATACTTTCCTTTCTACTTTGTAGAGCCAAGGAAAGTAAAAGCGGGCAATACACCAGTTTGTGAATCATGTCTTCCTCTTGACTACCTTCCTTGAGTTGATTAGCTCAATCATGCCCTGGCATTTGTCGATTTGCCCATGACCACATCGAGCCCTAGCCAGTTGAACTATACTGTGTCGAGGGAATCGCATGCGTTTGTCTGGGATTGGAATAGGTGCCCGAAATGTACTGCAGTCTGTTGGCGCGCCCCCTTTCACAGCACGGTCCGCTTTTTGCGAGAGATTTTTATTCTGACGCCCGCCGTTAAGAACATTTTCACCACATCAAGGCTATATAATTGGTTAGCCAGTGACATGCCGCATTCAAGACTGTGAGGAGCATCTCTGTATAGTTTTGATTCCTTCTGAAGCAACCTGTATTGCTAATTGCAATTTCCTTAATGAAGCCAGTTTAAAAAGAAAGGCAGTACGGCCCGACGTAAATTTTTGGCAGTGCTCGGGAGTCGGTGAAGTGTTTCCTGTAGCAACTAACAGTGTTGCGTGGTTGTTTTCTCTCGCTTCGCTTGGTTAGCACTCAAATGGAAGTGTAAAGAGTCAATTTCAAGAGTGTTTTGCTAAATTAAGAAAGTTTTTGGATCTTAATCCACAGAGCAGAGCAGAAAGAAACTATCCCTTTTGAACCGTAGTCCACAGTTTAGTGCCTCAACGAATCGTTTACCCCGACTCTCAACTACGACGCCGCGGTCCCCAAAATTCAAAGAGAAACTCAAAGCCGAATTAGAATCCTCGCGGAGGATACGAGCAAATGAAGTGGAGGGAAACAGGTTCAGGTAATAGCAGCTGAAAAGTCGGAAATCTGAATGAGAAAAGGAGGAAAGAAAGCGGGCTACGGCAGAACGAATTGGAAAAGGAGATAAAACCTCGTTTTCCGGCAGTGAAAATGGCCGCTAGAAGGAAGGAAATTAGTGAGAGGGTCCGGGGTGAGCGGCGGCGGAGAGAGGATCGGAGGATTGGAGTGGATATAGAGCAGTGGGAAAGGGCTTCCTCTTGAATCATCTTTTTAATTGTACTGTCAGACGCAGATTCTCCTCTTCATTACAGGTCTCGCGGGTCATCAGAGAGAACCAGATGGTCGATACCAGAGCCAGGCTGACTGGTCTCCAAACGAACCTAAAACATCCCCCCCCCCCAACCCCTGACGGCAACCCAGTCACAAACACAACCATGAAAGAGTTGAAGTGGTTTCGAAGTTAGTCCATTCATGATGTCGCGTTTGTCCCCACTTTGTAGGGCCTTTTTGCCAAACTAAAGGACAGGTTAATTTGACTTCTGGTTCTAGTACGACAGTTCATTCCCTCGAAGACACCTTCATTTCGTCGTTCTTTCTGTTTCATACGAGCTTCTCGTGGCTTTGAACAGTTGTTCTTTAATATCAACCGCAGCATAATCAACCGAAGCTTCGTTTGTGGACGAGTGACTTATGAAGGGGGGGGGGGTCAAATATACACAAGGCAATCTGGAGATTAATTCCCACTATTGCTGCGTATATCAAAGGACGGTTGAACTACATGATCTATACAGCCGGTCTTTGAACTCTAGCCATTTCTTTTGACCACGAGTAACTTTGTACGGAGAGGCGGGTTGTTTGCTCTTACCAGGAGCAAAAGAAACAACTTCAAAAATTGCAATCCTTGTGCGTAGCAATTGTGTGCATGAATTTCCCCCACTCGACCCACTAATGGTACTCTTGGGCGTATTATTTCGACAATGAGAACATTTGTGCCTGTACGGGGAAGGAAAGAGAAATCTGAATTAGATGTCGATGAGAGGTGAGACAAGTGTCCGTTGGGAGAATTGGAGACGATTGTATCCCGAAAGGTGTTAGATGACAATGCGTTGGGAGAACTCGAGACGATCAAATTTCGCGAGACTTCGTTGGAGAATGATTTGGGAGGAGCTGTCTGTTGTGGAGAGGAATCTGAAAGAGAGGAGTGGGGACAGAAATATAGAAAAGGCGCCCAGTTCAGGGGAAATCCGCGGTCATTTGGAAATAACTGAGAAAGTGGAATTTCTGCAGGTAACAAAGGGGGTTCGGGGAAACAATGACTTTGCCGTTAGGGTAGGTGCCGGCATTCCGAGGTCAAAAACCCAGACTGATTCAGCGTTTTGCGCGATTGGCTTCTATCCACCTATTGCTACTACTGTGCTGATCATTCTACAACTGTTGTGTCTATCGACGAGGACAACCTTCAAAACTCAATTGTTGAGAGTATGATTGCCAATGTTGCTCAGTACCGCCACCCAATATCCGTACCCTTCGTCGTGTTAATGTCCAACAGTAAATGAGAGCTCGTTATCTTATGGTGCACGTATGAGTGTGTGGTCCCTGAATCTACTGCAAATTGAAGCGACAGCCATTGGCGTTGGCAGAATGATACAACGACGGGGTTTATATCAGGTAGAGCGTGCGAGATGGGAAAGTACTATTTAATTGAGTCATCGCCGGACTTTCCGTTGAGCTCAGAGATTGGGGAGGAAATCAGGGACATTACATATTTTTACAGTTACTCTCAAGTGAACCGTTTAAACTGGACTGACGGATGATTGTGGACCAGCTTTTATTTCTTCCCCGTGAATCGAAAAAATCGGTTTTGATGACAGTACGATACCACTTTGGCTATCAGGGTGCAGTAAAATTCTAAAAACGAACATTACGAGTAAAAATGCAAGCCTTTTAACAACTTATTTTGCAGAGTATGAGTATATGCAGCACAGTGCACAATTGCAGCTTGGCACCTTAGTTTGCTCATACGCATCATTCTTCGTAAAATTGTGTACGCTTCCTAATTCCTGCGTAGTAATATACGAATTACAGGACAATCAACGTCTTTCCTCGATAGAAGCTCATTAACGACGCTCAATCGGGAGCATCAAACTCAAGCCAGATTCAAATTGAACGTCAATATGAACGTGGAAACCGATAACCATTTCAAATGAGGCTGGAAGCTCAACAGGGATCAAGTTCAATACCATGGAAATGAACAGGAAACAAGCCCAAATGTCGATTAGCAACGCTCGCCATTAACTGTGTGTATTTGTACGTTACACACTCGAACCGAAATACCCTATTGAACCGCTCAGGGTGTGTGTGTTCAGTCTAAAGAGGGGTTTTGCGGAAGGAGGGGGGGATAATATCCCGACGGAAAACTTTGATTCGAATATTTCAATCACTCACCTCAACAAATAGACGGTCAACCGTTTCCAACGTTTGTCAAAACATGAGCCTCCTCTCCACACTCAATATGCGGCCTATTCATTTCCATCCGATTCCAATTTGGTATCCCTCAACACTTTGAGTAATTGATATGTGACCATTAATTGATATTATGTTTGTGCCCGCTCGTCCCAATGAAACAATAAAGCGACGCACAATGAGCGTCAATTTTTTGTCTGAGTTAGCGCAGATACTTAACCTGAAGCCGCGTTCAAAAAAACCTTTTCTCACATCGCTCCAGATCCAGTCTCAGTTAACGAATCATCAAATCACTAGCCAACGAAAATTAATATAAAATATCTGGTTAAGCGCATCAAACAACTTCTTGTGCGCTTTTAGTGGCTTCCAACCCATTTTTCGCCGAAACTTTCCGAGCTGTTCGGAATTTATCGAGCTGCTGCTACAAATTTCAGTTATCAATGTGTAGGTGATTGATGTGACAATCAACACGATTTTTTCTTATGAACAGGGTAGAGTTAAGAAATTATTGAGGCACAAAACACTGTAAAAAACGATGTTAGTAGTAGGGTGTATGAGTTGTGCTCTCAATTTTCTCATGAACATTAAACTTTCATTCTATAAGTAACATATTAGGCTACTGTCTCGATTTTTTTAAGCTAGAATCGAATGAGCGAGAGTCATTAGAATAAAACGTCACCAAAATCATCTGTCGTTGCTATTTTAGATAATTCACTGTGCTGCTCTTATTATTTTGTATGGCGCTGTGTTGATCCCACTTCTGACACCATTTGGAACGAGGGGGGGGGGGATGTTTGCAGCGCCGCTGACTAAGACAAAAATTCCAGCGAACAAGACCTCCGATATCCAAAACCCAACTTTCGTAGGATCATGAATCTTCGTCTATTCCCACACTGGGCTGCGATCGCTAAGACACCTATAATGGAGTCAAGCGTTACAGTGTTATCCCGTCATTCAATCAAAATCGATCGAGCGATTTTTGAGAAAACATTAGCTTCATGTAAATTCACTGGCTTTTGCTACTAATTCAATTTATTTGAACTTCGTTAAATATAACTTCATAGTGGTAGAGAGCGGTAGCGCCTACAGTTCCGGAATTTATTGTGATGCTCCTACTCGTGCCACGACCATTGTTGTTTGATTGATACACACGAAGTTAATGAGACTGTTAACATGAGATTTTTGCGAGAAGGATAGTCATTACCGTCCCTGTGATGAAATGGCTTAATTGGAGTACCACCTTAATTTTTCTGCAGATCCCAGTAAAATTCATGCTGAGTTTGTTAAGGAAAACTGCGCTAAAATCGATATTCGTCGAAATGTTTGGCTTTTTTTTGTGCTTTCCCACTAATGAACATTTTATGGTACTGTTGTGTCATTTGGGGCTGTCTATACGAATAGTGTAATCCAAATCGATAGAGCCGTTTTTGATAAAAACATTTTTGGGTGTTTTGATCACTATGATAACTATGTAGCTGTCAAGTTTGATCTGATTTGGTCAGCACGCAGACACACACAGGCCATTTTCAAAAATAGTGTTTTTCGGACTCAGGGCTGAATACACAACTTTCCTTTCTACTATATTAAGCCAAGAAAAGCAGAATTTGGTTGTTTAAAACTATAGCTAGGTTAGAACCAATATTGATCATAATCTAAATGGGGTAACGGGCCAGGCCAGTTTTGACCTACCGGGTCGTTGGCCCGATTGAGTGGGGGGGGGGGGGAGTTATTCAATTCAAACTCTCCCTCGTTCATTGGACGCAGCTGTATAGATTCTGGCGTAGGCAGGTGCACACTGGATGGAGTGTAGCGCCTTGTGGAGGAGAGTGGGAGTGCTAACTGGAAGGGGTGGGGTGGGCTATGGCTGGCGGAGACCACGATTCGAGTGGCGAATCTACGCCTGGCTGACCCAGTGGAAAGAAGCGTGGCTGGATTCTCAGTGGCAGGAATTTACCCCCTGGTTCGCACGTCGTCATAGAGAGGGCACTCAAAATGCATGTGCAAAGCATCTACTTGTCTGTGCAGCATGGGGACCAGCCACTCCATGGTGCCCCGGTAGCCGTCGTGCACTTCACGTTGGATGCTGGACTGCAGGACGGCCAGGTCAAGGAGGAGGTTCAGCGGGTGGGCGCCTGCAAGCATTCGATATGCTGGCAAAATAGTCAGGAGTACTTCACGCTGCCGATCCCGTTCCGAAAGGGCTTTCCAGCAAACATCCGTGGCATACAGCACTATTGGCAGAAAAACGGACTTGGACTATGAGGCCAGGGAGGAGGGCCAGGTGCTCGGTGGGAATACCTTTTGGCGAGAACACTATGCCCAAATATTTGGCTTTGACACCTGGGGTTATGCGTACTCCAGGGGCTAGCTCGATCCTGTGGGAAGGTAGGGAGTGTTCTGAGGGCAACACCACAAGCTGAGTCTTTTCAGATGCCAGCTGGAGACGCTAGCAGCCACATCAGGTGGTCACGAGCCGTGTGACGTACCTCGGTTGGAGCTTGTCTACTGCCAGGTGATCCGCCTCAACCATGACCATGAGGTCGTCTACGTTGGCCACAGGGGTGTAGCTATTGGCCTGGAGGAGGTGGAGAAAGGTTATAGAAGTGCTGCCCATAGGACATTGGACAGCAACGTGCCCTGAGGACAGCCCACCGTGACCACAAGGCTGCGCTCTGGCCCCGGCAGAAGCAGTCCGGTCCCAGAAGAAGCCTAACAGTAGTTTGTGAAGATTTGGGGAGGGGGGGGGGCAGCGAGAGACAGCGCAGGGAGCCGAGCACAGCTGGCCACCACACCGTGTCAAAGGCACCCCAGACGTCAAAAAACAGGTGGGCAGCAAATTGCATCCTCTGTGTTGCGCCCATACCCTTAACTCGTGCACCTTCCCTTAAGGTGGCTTGGGGGCGAAAAATCAAATATTAGCAGAATTGGTTCAGCCGTACTCTTTCATAGACACTCCAACCATTTCTTCAAATAGTGCTTTTTAAACTCAAGAGCCCATGAAAGAACAGAAGAAACTCACAACCTTTTTTTTCGGCCGACTTTAGTTTTTATGTCGTACAGCTAAGGAAAGTAACTGATCATCAACCCCCTCCCCCTCTCAACACCTACTGTAGCTACCGCTGTAATGGAAGAACCTAAACCTAAACCTCCCACTCTTTGTGTTACAAATGATGACAATTCTGGTCTTCTCCGTAACCAATTTGGCGATCGTAACCCACAACGATGGGTTCGTATGCGGTGTGAATGGCAGGGGGATGTACCAGTAACCTCATTTAACTTCAAAAATAGCGAGCGAAGGAGGCTTGCCAGTACGTTGCAGAATTCATCAGACATGTTGTTCAATTACTATACATCCTTCCCCTCTTTCATTAACACGTTGATGGCTTTAAAATGAATAACGAAAATCTCTCTCAATTTTCGAAGTGTCAAAAAATTTACGATAATATATTTTTGTTATTTTGTGAATATTGTTGTAAATTGTTGAACATCCACCCATAATAAATTTCCGATAAAACAACTAGTTTCTCCCAGTTCCATTTTGGGTGCGACAGTAAATTACAGTTCCATCCTTTGTCTCTCCCCATCTTTATGGGGAAACATGGGGGAAAGTGCCGAGGAAACTTTCTTTTCGATGATCGTTAGAGACATCTGGCGCCCAGCATCAAGAATCCCCTCGTATCGGCCGACGGCCGTAAAATCTCAATAAATATTGCGTGAGGTAGTATAAATTGGAGGCCGGCCCTTACATAGAAAGTAGCTTTCCCGCCGCCTCTCTTTAGCTAGTACGTACATCGAGAGCGGCGTCCGGGGTTGAATAATTCTCGATTCTTTCGGAGAAAATACTACAAAAGCGGGGAATGTTGTATTACCTTTTTCCCCTTTTTTCGGGAGCGATAAATATTGAGGAGGCGGAAGAGGAGAAGGGAAGATTTCGGAGTCTCGATTTGTTGGAGAAATTTATACAGTTGACTCATTTGTAATTCGTATGAGCGGAGACTTGTGCTGGATTGAGATTCGAGGGTTAACGGAGCTGTGTAATGGGCAGGTGCCTAGTAACCAATGCTAAATTGTTAGCGGTTTGAAGTTGAATTGAAAAAAAATACCGTCGAGTGCTGTGGGCACGTTGTAAATTGTTGATTGCGATCTAGATACTACAAGGAACAGCAATAAATTACCAAAACTTTCGACGAAAAGCGGTTTTAGAACAGTTTTTTGTTGTAGTGAAACTTTCATAAATCAATCGTGCTTCCTCAGGAATTCCGAAATACGAACTAACGTCAGTTGTCTACTTTTGTTGCAGTGCATTCCCTCTAATTACGAGGAAGGGGCGAGTGTTATCACTGCGAAAAGAGCTGAGAGCAGCCACGAGAACAGAAGTAGGAGGGCTGTGACCCTTGTGAGATGGCAAGACGGGTGGGACACAGCTCAGAAGGAGCGGTGGACTAGGCAGCAGATTCCACCACTTGATCCTTGTCTCAGGCGGAGCCGAGCCATTTCGAACGTGGGATGCCTCACCCAGTTCCTAACAGAGGAACTGTAAGCCAATCTGTCTGCACTGCAGGGCAACAGTGGATGATGCTTCCTACGACATCTTTCTGTGCCAAGGGTAGGGGCAGGTTGGCCATTCATGGCGGAAGACACAATCGGTCAGCTCACGCTAAAAGATTTCGTTTACGGAAAACTGGTAGTGCATTGCTCAATTTGCCAGGGCAGTGCTCAGAAGAAGAGGATGGGGATTGCTGATCGAGGGGCAGTATGTCGCAGGATGAAGAATGAAGACGTGGGGGAAAAGCCGTTCTTGAATCTCCCAAACTGCCAGGCGCTATGGGAGGATGTATGGGAATGGTGGCACAGATTCTGTGCGAAGAGCGCAAGAAAGAGCTGCCACTGCAGAGAGGCTTGAGCGCCAACCTGATGCTGTGTTCTAAACAGTTCTGGGTTGGTTCTCAATAAGCAGGAGTAAATTGAAATAATTGGGTAAATTCCGCCAGTGGGTAAATTACTATAGTTAACGTACCTGTTAGGTGTCTCTCACCAGCCAGAGAAGACAGGCTCACTAAACAGGTACGTTTACTTCAGGCGTAAATTCATGGGGCCAATAGAAGCAGGCCCTCCTTCCCACGCCCTAAATGTCCAGGTTTTGAATCTCAGAATTTCCGCTCCTACCCAACGGGTCGCACCTGTGGCAAGGTCATCGTTTCTCCAAAGGTTTCGCACCTACGGAAATCCCACCTTGTCGGTCATTTCCAACCGTGGTTTTCCCACCTTTCCCCTCTCCTCCTTTTTCAGATTCCTCTCCGCAACTGACCCCTTCTCACGAAACCATTCTGCTACGAAGTATCGCTGAAGTTGGTCCTCTCCTGTCCCCCAACACTTGTCTTCTACCATCTTTCGTGATACGGTCGCCTCCAATTCTCCATCGGACACTTGTTTCACCTTTCATCAATTCGGATTTCTCCTTCCTTCCCCGAACAGCCAGTTTCACGCCTTCAGAGCCCTGTTCGCGCTTATGTACTCAAACCATATCCTGTGTAAGTCACCTCTTCTTTGTACATCCAAGTCTTCAAATCTTGTGATATACCACCGGGAATCATTCAAATCTATCCTGGTCCAAACAGTACCTGTGTTGGTCGTTCTTTGTGTTCAAGTTTTTCTAAGCTGCTAGTTTGAAGTGTGAAGTTAAGCATGTCACGGTCCGTCCAGAAATGAGTAGTAAAAGAGGTATTTAAGGCCCTACGTTGTATTTCGAAATAAAAACCGTTAATCAATCTTTCTCGTCGTTTTGTTTATTTTTATCTTACAAACTCGGCAATATAATATAGTATACGACATTTGCTATGATACGCTGATGAACTGCTAAATTGCACTGTAGGACTTTTATGTAATGTATTGTGGAGCATGAATTTGTTTTCTTGTGTATGTGCATAATTATTTGATAATTGAATTAATATTTAGTTTAAAGAAATTTATTGTCATTAAGGAATGTTCTCAGCATTTACTCTTGAGGGTATGGAATAGAGGGCCTTGAGGCCCTAATTAACCTAAAACCAATTCGCCCTCTCTCAAGTTATACGTCCCAAAATCTTGCACATCTTTGTCATGTTGGCACCTGGGTATTGAGTCCAATTATTCTGTGGTGCGTAACGTACTCGCATTTAGATACTTTATTTTTTCTGAGCAACCCCCCCCCCCCCGTCATTATCGCTACCAAGGAAGTTCTCAAAATCTCGAGTCTCACGTTTGACAACGATTCCAACCCTTTACAGTTGGGATCGTTCTCCGCACCATGAATTTATTCCACCTCTGATTTTCCCAGCGGACAGTTCAGATTCCAGTCCTCGCTCCCATAATAATCGCTCTTTCGCATAACGTGATGCGCACAGTCATTTCATTCTCTGTTTTATCTGTTTCGAGTTCAGTGCAGTTCGTTTCTCTCACTTCTCAACGACTAGCGGCATGTCGTTCCCTCAACTTGCTTTAAATTTGCGCGAACAGCTGCAGCGTTGTGTTTGTTCGCATAAGTAGGCGCCAAGTCCCGTAAGAAAACTATTATGGCGTTTTACACGTTTTAAACCAATTTCTTGACGCAATCAGTGAACAAAGATGACCTGGGGACCACGAGAATTAAATAGGCAAATAATTAATCAGTGAACAACCCTCCACTGCAGCCTCAGGTTGGCCTATTGCGTGGCGTACATGGGCTGCCTCATATCCTCTCAGCTCCGTTCTCGATTACTACGGAGTTGGTGTTCCCTGGTGCGATGTCCCCATCATTCTTGCACAAAACGCAAGACAGCCTTGAGGTGCATCCCTGCAACCTCATCTGACCTCAGCTGAGGCACCACATGCCCCCCTGCAGCCAGCTCCTTCCAAATGCGCATTACATGCTACGCTGACTCCAGACCCGCGTTGCAGAATGCGCAACTCTGATTTACCAATAATGACCGGGTGGCGTTCAGGACAGTGTGCTGTGAACGGGATGCATACCATCCGTGCACTTTTCCTCTTCAAACTGAGGACCTCTCTTGATCACTTCTTGGAGAGTGTAATAAATAACCTTGACTGCCTTTGACTATGCAGTCAGCACTGCTCCTCCCACTTGCTAACCTCCTCATTCAAGTGGCTCTACACCTTTAGAAGTGCAGATCTATCTCTTGGCAGTACGTCTGCCTCTTCATTTTCTTCTATTCCACCATGATCTGACACCCAATACCGTGTTAAAGTTTTCTCCCTTGCCAAGACCTTCAGGGTAGTCAGACATTCCCATATCAGCCCCGACGAAGTAGCATAAGAAGTCGAGACCTTAAGTGCATCATAAATGTCTGACATAATATCGATCTGCTGCACACACACACACACTATCATCACACATCAGCCCTCCTAGGGGTATTGCTGCATGTTTCCCTGGCCCATAAACTCCTGCACCTGCTTGGTCACCTTTCTTACTGATCTGTCTGAAATTGTATACCATGGCCACCATCCTCAAGCGTGGGACCACCCCCATCCCATCTGGATCTTTGATGAATAAATATCCTGAAAGGCAGTTCGAAGTCTTACTTCATCGATACTCAGTCCCAGAGATGTGGAGACGCGCGACCCCCCCCCCTCCCCCTGTCCAGTATCAGATTATGTAAAACCATATTACCCTGCCTGACAAAGCCTAGTCCCGGCTTACCTTTAAATAGGCCGTTCTATCTCATGTATGTGGAGAGGTGCAAGATCCAACAGGATTGCCAAAGCAGCTGTGGGGTTTGCCCGCATACATCTGCCCTGTACTGCAGGTGCTCAGCATTCCTTCCTCTTTCCTGTACATTCACGGGACCATATTCGTCCAAAGTTCCCATGTCTTCCCAGCCATCTTCTAGACTCACTTTGTTCTTCTCCTCCCGTCTGTGGCCCATGTGGGCGTGCAGCATCTTTGTGCAGTAACAATAGCGAACTGCATCCGCTCGTCATTCACTAGTGAATTTCCCTCTCATAATTATTACCAAGTCATTCGCGTTTTGCCGTACGTACTATTCAACGTTCGATAAATTAATAAAACGTACGGGAATGAACTGCCAGATAATTAATACACTCCTCCACCCATACCCTACTACTCATATTGATAGCAACCGAATTCTTGAAGCGCCCGTTGATATGCGTTTTACCATTACATATTATAAATTAATGTAATGATTAGATTCAGGCATATTGAACTCCCGTGCAACCGAAATATGGCAGGAGAGGGATAAAATAACCCGCTAGCGAGTTAATAAATTTGATTCCGGCTCTGAAATGTTCTCGTGTACAGAGTAAATATAATACAGTAATCATGGACGGACGGCGGCATATATATATGTATTTTTCTGAGTGGGCTGCGATGTGGAAAGGAGGTTCTGTTGTAAATATTTGATTGTTTGATTTTGATATAATGTTGTTTGAAGTGCGTCAGGCTCTGAATAATTTAAAACGGCAACAGCGGCTGTTTAGTTTATGAAGCAAAAAACGGGAAATGGGTCTTTATTCGCGGAAAAATCATCATCCCGTTATTAATTTTCCGTTTGATGGAGTTTAGTTGAGATAATCCTGTGTTTTAGTAACAGACGTTCGATAAATGTGGGTGGTTTTATCTACAAACGACAGTAACATTCAAAAATTTTACGAAACCGGGTTGGAAATCCAGTAATTACAACATTATTCAACAAGAGGACTGATCTAATGTGCACAGACTGCCTGACTGTGGGGAGTTGTACAGAGGCCATGCATGACTTCCTGCAGAAGAGCATAGGAACGCGAGTGTGGCCGGGCTGGACCTCGTGGCACAGCCGAGTTTTGGTTGGGTGAGATGAGTATTGTTTTTGTTTAGTTTTGTTCAGGGCGAGGAATAACGGAGCAGTTCGCCGGGCTATGTAATCTGCTTCCTCATCGTGCGTCTTGGAGTTTTCCCATCTTCCATCGTTGCCTGACAAGCTTGAAGGGTGGATGTTCCTACTAATTCTGGTGTTGATCCTAATTTAGGTCACGGATAATGGACACATACTAGCTCTTCCACCGCCTCAGGCAGAACTGATATTATTCTTTTTTCGTCAGCTTTAAGAAATGGGGAAAAGCGCCTTCTTCAGGCTTCTAAAAATAGAGAATATCTGTTGAGACGCATCACACACATCTCCTCGGCCCTCCTGTACAACCAACAACTTTCACGGCCTCCACTACTAATCGACTCTAGTTTCACTTAGTTCATAAGAACTCGATAAAACTTCAGTCCACGCTCCTCGTGGTAGAACTTGTAGTTGCTTAATTTAATATATATAGATCTCTGACTGTCTTTAAATTGAGATGAGCGCTGCGGCCAAAAGACCTATTGTGCAGGTACAAATGTCTCACAGGTCAGGTATTCCTGCAAGAGCCTTCTTCGATTTCCACACAAGGAGAAGTAGTACCAAAGATCTGAAATCGCTCCCTCTCAAGTCTCAATATCTGTGCCACACCACTTACGCCGAGGGGCGACCACGCTCGTAACGTACGTGTTTGTTCATTTTGCAGTGCCCTGTGGTCCCTACAATCTGCCTTAGGTCTTTCCTCTCCATCCTCGCAAGGTTCAGCCTCATTTCGTGTGTTTGCCCCGAGATGAAGCGTTTGAATTGCCTCACTCCCGCAGCATTCCAGGCTGATGCATTCTTCTGGCATATTCTACAGTCTTCTTGACTAGTGACAGAGTAGTCCCGAAGTGGGGAGATGGCCTTATAGGTACAGTAGATGAACCGAGTCGGGCCATATGGTCCACCCTCTCCAGTGATCCCTTTATGCCCAAGAATTCAGTAAACGTTAACTGTATTAAAGTTTGCTAAGGAGTTAAGCCGCATCCTACACTCCCGTGCCAGTTTTGAGGTTGAGCTGCGATTCTTCTGCGCCTTACACGACGCCGGCGTCCAGTCATTACGTTGACAGTTTTATTTCTATAGACTTTTTCATGCATTATGAAGCGATGCAGTTATCCACAACCCACAGCCCGTGCTCTTCGGAGTTTCGATCCATCTGCGTCGATGTTGACACCACTAGGAGGCTGAAATTGTCGACTTTCACTGTTCCATAGGCTTCCTTCTAGGCTGTCCCAGATTTCCAAGCTCCTGAATACAGCCAGGTGCCCGCCAGTCATCTCTGGCAAGCTATTCCAACCCTGGTGAGTCTTTAGGCCACCTTCACAGCCTCTGCCCTGATAAATGAAGGCGAAGAAGGTCGAACATTTTCTTCATGGTACTGGTGATTATGATGTTCATCACCCCTGCTATTAATAAGCCTTTGCACTTTGGCCATGCTGCTACAGTTTTTAAGCGTGCAGTTACCTATGCGGCGATCTTCATTGAAAAACCCCAGCATAGGTGATTGGTGCAACTGTCTACGAGATTTTCTTTGAGAGGTTTTGATTCAGATTTCTGAAATCATGGAGGAAACACTGCGAGAAAGTTTCGTTAAAACGACCTAGTTTAAGGTCGCTTTGAATTATCTTATGTCTGTTTTAAACTCTCATAAAGGCAGCGTTTTTTGAGAATGTTTGTCGTATTAGCAAGACGTGGGTTATAAAACTACATTAAAAGGGTGTTCCGCCGAACATCATAAAGCGTTATTTTCTGTAGAATGAATATTTTACGGTTAGAGTAAATCATTGGTTACTAACCGCATAAAAAATGAGATCAAAGTCGCGCTTAGCGGTCTTGGAAAAAAACCCCTGTAAATTATTACATAACGGTTTATTATTCTCATGAACAGCTTGACCTAGTATTACTGCTCCGAGACCCATTCCATTCGATTCAGCATCGAAAATTACTAGTAAACCATATGAAACATGACCTGACTACAATGGAACTACGGAAACTAAATATTCCCCCGGCGCCAGACGCCCGTAAGCGTCTGTGGGCATATATGATCCGATGTAGGGGCGTGCGGAGGATGTGGCCCTAACCTTCCTCTGCCCAATCAGGCAAAAAAAGTTGGGAAAATTGGGACGGTGACTTCCAGCAAACCCTCGGCAATTGCCACGACGTTGCGAGTCAAGGGGGCGTTGCGAGGCGAGCAGGCGGGTGGTTTTGATGAGATGGGAGGGAGGGAGGGAGTACTAACGACGAAACGTTGACTTCCGCTGTAGTTCCCGCGAGTTCTTTCAATTAGTTGACTCTAATAATTACTGTAATTTCCCTATACGCAGTTGTACACGTCAGATACTCATTCCATTCGACCCAGGGTGTAAAAGTACCTTAAAAACGACACGAAACACGACTTATTTGCGATTATACTGCGTTTTATTAATCATTTTAACCATTTTTTGTCCATAACAACCATGGGCTTCGTCCGTTCGTATTGCCAAGATCGCGAGCACAACCACATACCAAATGGAATTTTCGTGCGAAAGAACGAATTTTTTAGACCACGTTAAAGTCACGGCCCTGACGGCGGACAGGTGACGAGGGACGGGGGACGGCGGACAGGTGACGGGGGACGGGGGATGGCGGACGGACATAGCAGATTTGGAATCCCCATGCCTTGAAACGTATCAAATTTTGAGAGGGGGTTGTGAAAATTTTTTCGTGGCCGAAAACATAGGGTTATTATCCAGAATGAATAATAAACCAAAACAGTATCGACCAATGTGATAACTATTGTTAGTTTTAGAATGGTTCAACTCATACCGCTATTTTGGCGTTCTTATTATTAGATTGAACAAAGTACTTTCAATCCTGATCACTGCAACACTCAAAAAAGAAATATAAGGGGGAATAGCTGTGTAGTCTCTTCCAGTCGTATTTCATTTTTCAGTCGTTGACCAATTGTCAGGGATTATATAGCTCGCAATATAAAGCATTTAGCAGGCGTCTTGTCAGTAGTAAACTTTTGCTGGAGCTTCGGAGAAAGGTTTGTAAGGGAAGGCGCCAACTAGGTCGCTAGCAGCGTCTCAAAGGCTTACATATTGGATGAGATTGAACAGGCAATAACTTTTGTCGCAATTGTTTGACTGTCTTCTGTAGCTGATATTATATATCCGTTTCTTCCGGCGATCATTCAAACTGCTACGAGGGACCGTCTTGAGAATTTTAAAAATGGCGCTTCTGTCGGGGAATCGTCGAGGGTGCAGTAAATGTCAGATCCAGTTGCATCGAAGTTTTAGTTTTGTGCTCTCGCGGGGGAGCCGAGAGGCGAAGCTCAGTGTTGCAGCGACGGAAGAAGCGGTGGACGTGAAGTTTAGTGGATGGGACAGTGGAAATGAGTATAAAGGTAACGTAAAACTGAGTGCGAGTGGTACTGCAGATGGGGAGAAAAAAAAAATTGATGTGGAAGAGCCGGCAGTATGTAATCGGCAACGAGAGTGCGACTGACAGGCCACTCGTTTACGTTCCATTTTCTCTTCATCGTCCCTCAAGCGTTTCCACCACTTGTTTGCCAGTTCTTTTTTTTTCCTTTCTTTCCGACACAAACTCAGTCGAGTGCTGAACCCGAAGGTGCCCCAAGTCGATTTGAGGAACTTTTCCAGTTCTTCTGACGGATTGACAAGAAAACGCATAATATAATGCTCCGAAACGGGCATGTTCTCTCTTCACCACTTTAGAAGAGCTACTAATGTTCAGCCCCAGCAAAAACAAAATGTTGGTAAGGTTGGCAAGGCTCTGCAATCAACTTTCCCTTTCGTTGCTTTGCTCACCGTTCTCCTCACTCTTATCAGGACTTTGGGTTTCCCTGAGTAACAATTTTCTAAGCTTTTTTGGCGTCCTCCGACCAGACAATCGGTACTTGTTTTTCCCAACGCTCTTCCAGGGATTCCTATCACCATAGACACACTCTCACCCTTTGACCTGACTCCAGCTTTGTTCTTCCCAGAACGTTATTTCCAGCTTACAACCTTTGCTCGGTGCGTACTTCTCTTGTGCACGTCATTCTGGCTCCAACTTGCAATCAGATTTCAGTACAGTTCATTTCCTTCACGAGTTTTCCTTCGCCTGTACTTTTATCTTTCTCCTTCAATCTTTCAGATTTTACCGACTGCTGGTGGATTGATTACGAGAGGGCGCCTAGTTATCATCGGAAACCTCCTGGTCAGATGTTGAGAATTTGCCTCCAGAGCTTCGTTGGTCTCGGCGGGATCGGCGCTATACACCCAATAAGTTGAACTCTAATTGTTGAACTTCCAGGAGCCAGGGGCTCAGTGTAGGCTAATCTATAAGTGAAGCTCGCTTTTTCTCCGTTTTCTTCAGTCCGCGTCCATGATACTGACCTGTTTTTGGATGTTTTGTATTGTTTCCATGATTATTTCCTATTGTTGTTGTAAGCGCACCCCACTCAGTTATTACAAACGGAGTGATTCGTTCCAAACTTAAAGCAACAAATTACTCGCTGAAAAGTCCTCAAAAACTCCAAGACAGTAAGCTGCAATCGCATGTCCCCTGAGAAACACGTCACTCCAGGCATCGAGTTGTCTTGGCTTCCATCTATTCCTTCGACAACTTTGGTCGTAGTGACATGAGCGGATGTTCGTTCGATGGTCAGATGTAATTACGCCTTCTGTCTTCTGTTGAAAAGAAGGCTGAAGCAGGCCGTAGCGCCAAACTGCCTTCTTCGGGCCATATTCGTAAATATTTTATTATTCTTCCGTCACTGACACTGATATCCTTGTTCTATCTATTCTCTATTGTTTTCAAGTTGAGCATCACACAGTAATACGTGGTGCAGCACATCTCACAACCCGTAATGAGATGAGGGCTCAAAACGTTAAGATCTCCTTCGAGCAATTACAAAACTCCTTGGGCTGAATAACGTTATATAATACGTAAATTTCAACTGACGAACTTCAGATGACGACGCGAATGCCGTCGTTCATGTTTCAAGCGCCCAGCGGGCTACCGTTCTCAGCCTCACTTTTCGGTTAGTTGATATCCAGATTCGAACGTTCACGCGTTTTGTATTTGTTCTTTGCAGGTGAGTTTCGTTTTTATATTTTACTTTTCTATTGTAAATAATCAAACTATGTTATTGTACATTTGGCTATGGAATATTTTCTTTACAGGTGCAATCAGGCATGAATCATTCATCCGCGCTCGTAACAAGAAATATGTTGAAATATCAGCTTTACGTCGTAGCAAAACCTAGCAGCTCAGGAGGGAAGACGGCGGTCCTAAAAGTCAAAAAAATCAAGTCAGTGCTGTACGAAACTTGGCACTGCTTCCTGGATGATGTACAAGGTTTTGGTCACCTCAAGATTTTGACAGAACTTCCACCGGTGAAGAGTCCGATGAGCTCGATCAAAGCCAGAGGTCGGTATTGAACTGTGAACATTAGTTTCTTTCATTCATTTCCAATAATTTTTAATCTGGAATCTCTGCTGAACCATGTGTTTTGATGAGTGCGTCGAAACCAGGGTTGCCCGAACTCGTTTTATCTCTCAACAAGCTTTTGGAAAAAAATACGACTACTTGAACGAAATTATGAACCATTTTTTGATAGACAAATTTTCGACTAGAAACAGGAAAGGTTCAGGCTTGGGACAACGATTTTCTTTTCTTTACACGGTTCTTGATTGATTCCAGTTTTTAGATTATACTAGGATCAATCAATGAATGGTTTACTTTACTCCTTGAAGCTGATTGGGAATGCTGGAAAGAAAAATTGATTAGAAAACCTTTGGTAACAATTCGCGGGCACCAGTTCGCTTCCCCTACACTTTTCGACGCATGAAAGGTTATTTGGTTGACTTTATAATGAGGAACGAGCGGTTGCTGCTCGATCTCGACCCCGAAATTCCGTACCACACCACGCTGAACCACTTGGTCCTCGGCCTTCCCATTAGGATTCAGAACGAGCTCAATAGATCTTCGATCGACTCAGTGAAACGCCCAATTTCGAAGTTGTATAGATTCGACGGGTTGTGCAGGCGTCAACTTCCAATAAGTCCGAAGCGTTCGGCAAATTTCGAAAGGACCCTCCAGCCAAAGAAAAATATCTGGTGCGTTGCAACACACAACTTTCCTTAGCTCTACAACAATTCACTTTGTACATGGCTAATTCAATTTAATCTATTCATTTATCACTCAGTTAGTTTGAACTTGGTCAAATAACGCTTTACGGCAGCAGCAAGCGGTAGCGCTTACAGTTCCAGATTTTATTGTGCTGCTCGTACTCATTGCAGGACCAATATTGAGCAATCGGTACACAGATAATTAATGAGGCTGTCAACACAAATTTTTTGAAGAAGGCTAGTAATTACTTTTGCAGAGTTATTGGGTAAAAATGTTTAGAACTTGTAGTAAGCGAAATGGCAGTAGTTGAAATTCAGGAATTTCTGGAGTGAGCCCTATGTATTTCATGAGCGTTTTTATACACTCACCATTTAGGTATTGGATTGGACTACCAACTTTTTTTAACATTCTACAAATCTTCCAGCGGAGTTTATAAGGAAAAAACTGCGCTAAAAACGCTTTTCGTCGAAAATGTTGATAATTTATTGTGCTGCTCTCGTCATTTTCCGACGAATGGGAATTTTATGGTATCATTGCCTTTTTGAGAGCTATCATTATGATCACTATGATAACTATAGGTAACTTTCAGTGGATTTAGCCCATACCCTTATTTTTGCGTCCCATTGTTACCTGTAGGCTAGACATCACGTTTCAGCTGATTTGGTACGGTTGTTTTCTCTAAAAACCGCGCTAAAATCGATTTCGTCGAAAGTTTTGGTAATTTATTGTGCTGCTCTCGTCATTTTCCCGTATATGATGTTTGATGGTATAGTTGACATATTAGGAGCTATCAATATAAAAAATTTAATCAAAATCGTTAGAGCCGTTTTTGAGAAAAAAAATTTGGTGTTTTGATCACTATGATAACTATAGTTAAATTTCGATGGATTTTGTTCATACCCTTATTTTGGTGTCCCATGGTAACCTGCGGGCGAGATATGAAGTTTGAGCTGATTTGATACGGTGGTTTTCTTTAAAAATCGTTCACAGACACACACACACAGACCCACAGACCATTTTCCCAAATAGTGTTTTTCGGACTCAGGAGGGTCTGAAACGTAAAGATCTGAAGAAAACACAATTTTTTTTTTTAGCCGATTACATAACTTTCCTTTCTACTTCGTAGAGCCAAGGATAGTAAAAAAAACAACCTTGTTCTATTTGCGAAAAAGGAAATCGCGGCACACGATTTCATTCAGATAAAGGCTGTTGGTTTGAAGATAATGATAAAATTAAAACTGAATAATTTAGAAGTTGAGACGGAATTAAATTCTGAAATTCGCGATCAAAAAAACATGTGACGTTACCACTAATTAAAATGGAATTACTTATCAATAATAACCAAAAATGTAGAAAAAAGTACCCTTGCTGGATGCCAAACCTTGGTGTGAGCGTGGGGGACTACTTCTTCTCTCCACCCCTCGCTAAATCTCACAATGGAATATGCCAGACGTAAGGCTATTCGGTACAGTTACAGATAATCCGCAGGTTCTTCGAACCACGTAGTAATTGGATAAATAGAGCGCTCCAAGTGAAGAAAACCTTTGGATTTGGGTTGGAACACGGTCGATAAATTATTTCTCAACTTCGTATCCCTCTGATCAACTTCAAAGTTTCAAAGCGATTTCAAACAATTCAAAGAAAATAGTCCGACAACTTTCTCCTTTTCTAAATTGGAAAAGAAGCAACAAAAAAAAAAAAAAAAATTGAACGCTTCTCAATTACGTATAAGAAACTGAGAGCTTTTGTTGCTCGGATTACTTCTTATCCGCGGATTAATGAATTATTCAAAGGTTATTCCAAGTTCAGGTTACGAAGCGAGAGAGGGAGGCCAAATACAAAAACATGGGGCACGCTCGTGCATAATTACGCCCCGAGAAGCCTGCTAGTAATTTATACGAAATTCACTGAAAATAACTCGAGGCCGAGTAATTGTTTATTTAATGAGAGCTTGTCGCGTGAAATTGAGGCATTTAAAAAATAAACAAAAAAAACTTTTGGAAGTCATTATTTCCTTACCGGGTCCTCGCGTTTAACATGCTGCGTTTCGCTACGAATGCAGATTACGGGGCCGGCTGCATCGACTCTCGTTGAAATGTAATCCACTGTTAAATACCTTAGCACTACGTCAATTCACTTTGCACATGGCTTTTTCTACTTAATCAATTCATTTATCGCTCAGTTCATTTGAATTTGGTCAAACAACGCTTAACGGTAGCAGGAAGCGGTAGTGCTTACAATTCCGGAATTTATTGTGCTGCTCGTGCTCATTCCCGGACCATTATTGAACAATCGGTACACAGATAATTAATGAGGCTGTAAACACGATTTTTTGAAAATAGAATAGTAATCACTTTTGCAGAGTTATTGGGTAAAAACGTTTAGAACTGGTAGTAAGCGAAACGGCAGTAGTTGAAATTCAGGAATTTCTGGAGTGACCCCCATGTATCTCATGTGCGTTTTCAAACACTCACCCTATAGATAATGGATTGGACTACAATACCAATTTTTTACACATTCTATTAACATTCCAGCGGAGTTTATAAGCAAAAAAACACGCTAAAAACGCTTTTCGTCGAAAATGTTAATAATTTATTGTGCTGCTCTCGTCATTTTCCCACGAATGGAAATTTTATGGTATAATTGCCTTATCAGAAGCTATCAATATAGACAATTTAATCAAATTCGTTACAGCCATTTTGAGAAAAAAGATGTGGTGTTTTGATCACTATAACTATAGTTAACTTTCCGTGGATTTGGTTCATACACTTATTTTTGCGTCGCATGGTCACCTGTAGGCTAGACAACAAGTTTCAGCTGATTTGGTAAGGTTGTTTTCTCTAAAAACCGCGCTGAAGTCGCTTTTCGTCGAAAATTTTAATAATTTGTTGTGCTACTCTCGTCATTTTCCCACAAATGAGAATTTTATGGTATAGCTGCCATATTGGGAGCTACTAATATAAATAATTTAATCAAAATCGTTATGGATCGTACTTTGTAGAGCCAAGGAAAGTAAACATGAATTAACGACATGTTAGGCGTAGTTAACGTCGACCTTCCATTAATATTTTAACAACGCGTTATATTCTCCCTCAGGTCGGTTTATATTAATTTATTCAGTCTTACGATGATAACGTCAATAGAGCATTTTGATTTTGTCGATGAAAAATCATGCAGGCATGAACCCACGACCTTAATAAACAAAAAATTTTAGAAATACGAAAGAAAGGGAATCGAATAAGCATTTCAACCATGTGTTCGGCGCAGGCCGAATTATTTTGAGTCCGCACGTGCCCCTAACGGGTAGTCCTTGTTTCGGGCCTTCCCCTCACATCGAATTCAGCCCTTCCTGACCTGAAGCCCTTTGTCTTGACAAAGAGTTTCCCCTTTTCAGACTTTAAAAAATATCAATTTAGCAGTTTACCTCCTCGCCAACTTTCTCAGCTCTTACAAAATCCAATGCAAACACTCATCTCTCAGCTCTCAAGCCTTTTCACAGCTCTTCTCACTCTCTCTTCTCGCACAACCAGTTCATATGTTCAGAGCCCCCTTGATCACACTCAAACTCACATCGCTATTCTGTCAAAGTGAAGCAGTACTCACTCATGCTCAACACGTTCATTTCTCTATTCAAGCTCCCTCACACATCCACCAAACAGATCTTCTTTCTCAATGAATACGATAAATCGAGTTATAATGGATTATTATTCAGGAAAATGAGAACATTGGTACGTCTCTTCCACTAATATGTACGTGAAAGTTGAAACTGCGTCCTGTCATTTTAGCGCCTCCTGGCTTGCCAGTTTAATGCAAGATTCTGGCTGCGAAACAGTGAACATCCAGGATCACTGCAGTTTGTTTCGGACCAACGATGAAGATTACAGGCCTCAGCCTTTATGCAGAGATAACGTGGCCGTGTGCTCTGTCTCTCCACTTCCCAGTCAAACCAGGCTGAGCAGCTGTCAACTGAGAAGGCTTACTGGCCACTGCAGCTGATCCTGAACGAATCCAAGACCAGCCTCAGCACGTGGGCATTCCAGCCACATGCCTGTAAATCAAGCAGGCGCTTACGGCACAAGAACGGAATAGTGGTTGAAGGAGACGGAACACCAAGTTCCCCAGATCAAACCATACCGTGAATGTACGCACAAGGGGCGCGATTTAGGAGACTTAGCCACTCACACTCAGCACAACACACATATGATGATTTATTAGCTTCTATAGGTCAATCTCATAATAATCAGCCCGGACATCAACTTTGGGAGCAGGTACGAGTATGTTCGAAGGAGGCGGAGCTATGGTAACTTTCCGAAGATAATCATAAAGGTCCACGCGGCTTCCAGTCATCGAGAAACTTGATCCCATGGTACAACCAGACCTCAGGTACGCCTCGAGCGGCGGCCCAGAATTCACCAATGGTGTAACCTCGATAGGGCAGCATCAAAGAAATCACTTCTCTCTTCTTCCCCAATCCACACATGACTTGCTACCCTACAAACTTGTCTAGGGTGATCTGCAAGCCCTGCTTGGTATCTGTGGTGAGGGCGACGTCATCTGCAGCATCATCGCATACCAGGGGCGAGATCAAAATATACACAAGCACATGCGCGATAGCAATGCTTTCCTTACCCTATGGGCTGGGGAAAGTGAAAAGGGCTGAAGGGTTTTGGGAATTCAGAAAAATGTTTTAAATTTTGTTTCAGTGGTACGTGGGGTGTTTAGGAGTCAACACGCCAGACGAAAGTATCTGGTACAACGCATGACTTTTCTCAGCCCCTTGTTCATTAATCGGTTTTGATCTCTGATATAAAATGCGCTTTATTATTGCGCAGTAGCAGTTGATTATGCTGTCAGTTAGATTATCCGATAACTTTTGTGATTACTTCTTTTGGAAGTGTTGGATGAAAACTGTGAGAAATGGTACTTAATTTGACCTCGGACTTCCCCGCGTCATTATCTCCGACCGCCTAATTGTCTCCAACTATTTCAATACCTGCCCCTCGCCTACGGGAATCCCTCAGCTGCGGGCCCCCAGCCCCGTTTCCTAGGTTTTCCCCTTTCTTTATTTCTTTCTTCCAATTTCATTTTCCTATCGACGACAGAGCTCTTCCAAAATCATTCTGCTTCCAACTACCACCCCAGTAACTTCTCACTCTCTCATACGGTTGCCGACGCCAGTTCACGCCTTCTGAGTACTGCCCTTGTGTCGCCCATTTGTACCTCAATTTTAATTCAACTCAATTCCGCACGCACGTGTAATACAGTCCTCCTCACGCTCACCGAGTTTCAGTTTTATTGCGATCCTCAGCTCCCCCTCTCGTGCACCCAACATTATCTTACTAACATTTTTTTTAATTATAAGGTTTTTGTTGGACTACCACCCTGATGTTTTGTGCTGAAATACTGCTTCATCGACATTCTTTATATTTTATCGAGTTGCTTTCGTCTTTCAATCATGGATGATAACTTCATGACGCCGTTGTGTTGTGAGGTACTATTTATTTTTTTAAATCAAAATCATTTGAGTCGCTGATGAGAATGAAAAATATTTTATGTTCTGATCATTATAATAAATATAGTTAGCTTTAAACCGATTCTGCTTATACTCGTATTCATCTGCAGTTAATTTTGTTCCGAAAGCACAAGTCTCAATCGCTTTCACATTTTCCCAAATGGTGTTTTTTGGACTCAGAAGCTCTTGAAAAATAATAGACAGATTATGTAACTTTTCTTTCTACTACGTAGGGGTATGGAAAGTACTGATATAATTAATTTTTACTTTGGTGTGAAGTGAAACACCGAGCCATTCATCACAAATAGCAATTAAATCTACAATTTCGTCAATTCTTTACATTAAAACTATTTTTCGAATCAGCGAGCATCTTCAACGTGCCGACGTTGGTGGTCTCCAGTCGTTTCACTGGGCGTTGCGGATTTTCGTCTTCAAGAGGCGGAAGGTAGACATACTTTTGGAAACTTAGCTTTTCACAACGAGGCTTTCTCGAAACGAGGTCAGTTTTCCCCCTTCTGCAAGAAAATTGATCCTTCTTCCCATCCCAGTTCTCTATTCCTCTCCGCAACCCCCTTCTGCTGGCGTGCTCCTGGCGTCTCCAATACTGCGGAACCACCCTCCTTCCACGACCTGGAAACCGAAGAAGGAAAAAAAAAACCTAGCATCCCCCCCCTCCACAACCACCCTTCCAGCTCCTTTTTCTCCTACTCATGTTTTCCAGGGCTTAAGCTCTCTGGACGAGATGCGAAGTGGACTTCTCTTCATAACCCTCCCCAAGTGCTATTCCCAGACACACCGAACGACATTACGATATGAACGGTATCGTCAAGACCGTTTCACTCGGACCTTCCTCTTCGATTATCTGCCCGCCCTTCAATTCAAGCCCTGAGGTGGCTTGGAGGGTCGGCTCCGGCAGTTCTGGAAATCCCCTTGTTGCGGTTCCACGAATATTCGGGCACTTGGGGCGGGTCGCGGACTGGTAAATTGGAGGGATTTCGTTCTAATGGGGGGATCGTATTGGCGCTTATTCGTCCTCAGGGGTTCAGCTCGGGGTCTTTCCAATCGGGGTTTTTTTTTTACTAAACTGAAATAGATTTGGACTTGAATTCCGAGTATAAGGATTTCGTTATCGTTTCGGTCTCCTCTTGGCCGACCCACTCGTTGAAATAACAAGATTGGACGTACAATCTCTTTTGGGTTGGGCAACGGGTACATTCAAGGCTACGAAACTTGGGTGAGCTCTGAACCACATTACGTGCTGACGGTGCTTTCCCCTTCTAACAAAACTCGTGTAATCCGTAGTTTCGTATAACTATAAGGTTACATTCCTAAAGACAATTAATTAAGGGCAGTAGGTCGTCAACCTGTCCAGGCCTCTCACTACCGGAATCAGTCATGTGAATAACTACTAACCCTATTTGTGCTACGCAAGATGCGGATGAGTAGTAGGGAAATACGCATCGCACAAGTTTCCTCATCCTTACGTGCATTCAACAATTTTTTTGGCTCCATCAAATTTGTTTTTACTTTCCTTCAGCTCTACGCATTAAAAAAAATTTGAGTTCTCTTCAGATCTCCGCGTAAACCGTCCTGAGTCCAGATGTTTGTGCGTCTGTGTCAAAAAAGTGTCTGTGCGTCAATGAACGCGATTGAGAGAAAACGGCTGAATCGAATCAGCTCAAGGTTGATATTTAGCCCGTAAGCCGTGAGATGCAACATCAAATATTTTTTTCAAAAACGACCCTGACGATTTCTAACGAGACATTTTCTGCATGTACAGCTTCAGATGACGCGACAATTCCCGAAAATTCTCATTTGAGCGAAAATGACGAGAGCAGCACAATACACTTCCAAATACTCGGACAAAAATCGACTTAGGCGCTGTCTTTTCGTTGTAAACTCCCTTAAAATGTTACTACAACGTCTAGAAAAATGCTAGTGGTAGTTCAATCAAATGGCTATACAATGAATCTATCATAACGCTCATGAGATATTTAGGGGCTACTCTACAAATGCCGGAGTTTCAATCACCGCCGTTTCGCCAACTACCATTTCTAAAAGTTTTTACCGAATAACTCCGGAAAACCGATCGTTATCCTTCTCAAAAAAATCGTGGGTACAGCGTACATAAATTTACTCAATAATGGCCAAGGCATGAGTGTGAGCAGCACAGTAAATTCCAGAACTGTAAGCCTCCGTGAAGACCAATTTTAAATGAGCTGCGCGTTCAGGCAACTCAGAACGTTATAGGGTTCTTAAGTTGGTTTTGACTACAGCGATAACGCAGAATCCTTTTTCTTTTTTTAAAATATTTATTTAACTTGTGATGTGAACTACCAATGACTGATTAAGTTCCAGAATCAGCTGGAATCGCGCGTGCATCATACGATTTTATTTCCATCTTCATATTTTGTTAGGGCAAAAAAGTTTTATTTTTTCTTGTCTAGAAGTTAATTCTATTTATTTTTCTTTCAAATGCATATAAATCATTTTTCTTAATAACTGTGTTAATTGGTGCACCTTTTTTAAACGCTCCGACAGCCTACCACTAAGTGAATAATAAATTGAATTAATAGCATAAGTCACGAACGCCAGTGAATTTACCTAGAGCTGAGGAAAGTTGTGTGATGCGTCGCACCTGATTTTTCATTCAGTTTTTGCGTAGCTTCAGAACGTAGCTCAACGTCGAAAGAGACTCGGGAGGCAGTCAACGTGATTCTGTTCACTGTCAGAATTGTCAGTAAAAAATTATGAGCGATAGTAGTAAGCGAAACAGCAACGGTGTGCTATCGTCATCCCAGAAGAAACTTTTAAAGCGTCCCAAAACCGTGAACACAAGCCACTCCAAAGCAGATATGTCAATATTTCGATCGCACCTGTACGTTGGCGTTGTAATGAAGATCGTGGAATAAGTAGCAGCGACCCACTAAATTATGGCACTTTATTCCGCGTAATTTCACAGTGTTTTACCTATATTTTCGAAACTGCCGACGAACGTTCCCAAAGAATCATGTTGACAGCCCCGTGTAATGCCTACACTTTCATTACTCAGTCAAGGTCGTGGCTTATGAAGGAACCATTTAATAATTTCCGAGAAAAAAAAGCGGCATTTATTTCTTTATAGACAATTAAGTTCTGCTCTGTTTGTGTGAACAGAAGGGAAAAAAAGGTTTAGTTGCTGCAACGATAAAAATCGCTGGATGCCCGTAGGACCGAAGAAAATTTTGTGATGCGTCGCACCGGATATTCACGCACAAAAATCTAATTTCAGTCAACGTTAAGTTCCGGTTCTAGTCGATTTGAACAATTCGCGACTTCGACTCGAAGGAAATTCAATTTCTCCGCAGATCGAGTCCGTTGGAGAGTTGAGATGACGGCTTCTGCGATCTGCCGCGAAATACAAGAACCAAACGCCTGTTTATCGAACGGCATTCCGGGTGCATGAAGATGTTATGTGCCGTTCGCTTTAAGCGAACGATATCACGGAATCCGCTGACAGGCGAGCCCGTCGTCAAGTGCTTTGAGGAACTCGTCGAAGAGACTGTACAGCGTTGCACAAATTATCGGCCGACCACTGCCTTTCTGTCAACCGGCCACGGACATTAACACACGGAATTAAGAAAGCCAAAATTAAAGAAGAAAAATAATACCAGAACTACGCGATTAACGAAATTTTATTTAGGAAGTTTTTAAATGCGTTTTTGAAATTCATGTACGGCCATGAAATTTAGTCAACAATTAAATCAGTTAACACACCTTCGCGTAAAGACGATCACATTAAAAAGACCTGCCTGGCGTGGTAAAACTTTTGTAGACCAGTACTATTTCTACCAAGGTCATGGCAAGCCCCCAAGGAATCCAACAGTCGAAAATAAAAGGGACAGCAGTCCTTGCTACTGACGTTATCATAGAGCAGAAAACCTTTCAGCTGCCATTCAGCGTCTGCTTCTATCAACGGAAACAGTGAGAGAGACGGCCATTTCCGCAAGGCAGCAGTTGGCTCGCTGCTAAGGTGCATTAACGGTTCTGCGATGGGAGGGAAGGTTGGTCTGGGCATCATAGGACCCAAATTCAGCCTTGCCTAGCCACTGCTCCAGCAGGAATTCTAGACATAAAGATCAGCGAACATGAGACACTGGCGAAAGGATTCAAGAATGATTGGATATGTATAATGTCGGAGGGCCAGGCTGCCTTAAACCTTCAGATCTAGGCTGCGATGGGCTTCAGGCGCTCAAACGAAACGGTGCTCATAAAAGGCTTTAACTTATTTGAATACCAGGTAATAGATGCCACGAGGGCAAAGAAAAAGCATACTGCCTCGCTAAGAAGAGTACAGATTTGGGCCTGAGTCTCACGTAAGAGTGACGAAAAGCCACCTTAAGATGAGCAAATCAGAGGGAGTTGAATGCAGATAGTGCGACGAGGAAGACAGAACGGCAGAGCACATCCAAGAAGAGATATACCGCTGTGTGCGTGATGCATCTCATCAGATGTACATTGTCTCAGTTTGTTCTGACCACTCGGCTATGGTAATCGACATTTTGGTAGTCTCTTTGTGTGCAAGTATCGATGCGGAGATCGCAGTGCTTGCCGTTAACTGCCTTAGGGTGTGGTGCGAGCAAAAACCACGATAGACGCCTTGGCTTGAGGCTACGTCGCTCAGTTCCTATTTCAATTGAAGCAAGAACTTCAGGCAGTCTGTCCGCCATTCCCATTACTCCAATTTCGACTTACGTAGTTTCTTTTTCTCTCCGATCACTTTGAGTATTCGAAAAGGAAAGCCCCCGTGCTCGTAGTCAACTCGGCGAGAGATCGGCTGAACGAAATGGGCTTTGAGCTCGTCCTTTCTTCGTCTCGTTTGTTATTTTCCCGCCACGCTGAAATAAGGTTATGTGTCGTTTCCATCGACGGTGGTGGCTGTGCAAGGGAGGATTGAATCAATAACAAAAATAGACAGGGGTGTGGGGATGATCGCATTTTCCTCGAAAACTGTTTTCATGGTTTTGATTACCGATAAAACATTGTCTGCTGTTCAATAGCTATTTTTGTTCCCAATAAACATAGAAATGGGCGAAGGAAAATAGCAGCCATGCCAGCGAAATGCCTGGAAAGCAAGTAGGCCCTTACAGCAGAGAGAGATGGAACGCCGAGTCCCCCAGAAAGAGCCAGAGCATGAATGTACGCACGTGGGAGGCATGTGCAAGTACACACTGCCACACAAACCATTTTACCAAGTAGTGTTTTTCGGACTATACTGTGCTGTGAACGCAAATAACTTAGAGTGGATGAACACACGATAAAATAAAATTTCCTGAATATATAAACCGTTGTAGTAATAAATAAACGAATCTCCAAGCTACAGCACAAATAAATAACTAAAATTTAATTAATTCTTCTCCTAACTGAGCTCATTACAAACAAAAAACCCTGAAAATTATTGCACAATGGTTTATTATTCTCATGAACAGCTTGACCTAGTATTGCTGCTCCGAGACCCATTCCATTTGATTCAGCATCGAATACTAGTAAACCATACGAAACATGACCTGGCTACAATGGAACTACGGAAACTAAATATTCCCCCGACGCCAGGCGCCCATAAACGTCCGTAGGCATTTATGATCCGCCCCGTCGGGCAAAAAGAGCCGGGGAAATTGGGGTGGGGGCTTCCAGCAAACCCGTTGCAAGTCTAAAGGGCGTTGCGAGTCGAGCGGGCGGGTGATTCAGTTTGATATGACGGGACGGAGGGAGGGAGGGAGTACTAACAACGAAACGTTGACTTCCGCTGTAGTTCCCACGTTTCGTTAATTTTTTTAACCAATTTTTTGTCCATAACAACCATGGGCCTCGTCCGATCGGATTGCCGAGATGGCGGGCACAACTTGATACCAAATGGGATTTTTGTGCGAAAGAACGAATTTTTTAGACCATGTTAAAGGCACAAAACGGCCCGGACGGCAGATGGTGGATGGGGGACGGGGGACAGCGGACGGCGGACAGACATTGCAGATTTGGAATCCCCATGTCTTGAAACGTAAAGTATCAAATTTTGAGGGGGGGTTGTAAAAAAATTTTTCGTGACCAAAAACATAGGGTTATTATTCAGAATGAATAATAAACCAAAACCGGAAAAGACGAAATTCTCGACTCCTTAGTGGTGTAGGAATCAGGACGAAAGTCGTTCATGCGAACTAAACGCGGACTGTTGGACGAAACAAGAAGAAACCCACGACTCGAGGTGGAGCTGAGCAAGCGATCCTGATGTGAGGTGGCGATAAGCGCTGAAGGGTGGAGCGATAAGCGACTATGGTAGAACTAAGGTCCAGTTTTGGACCATCCGAAACCGCGATTCTATCATTCATCATTTCTCGTCGCTAATTTTTGTTTGTTTACGCCACAGGACCCAGATTATGTAACTTTTCTTTCCAGTTAGACGGGCTAAGGAAAGTGCTGGATATTTTTTAGGATGGCGGAATTCAACAGGGGACACCGCTCTCCACCAGGACCAATAACCTGACGTACCTCCACAGGTCTGGGTTTGGTGGATGCTAAGCGAGTGGCCGGCCTCTTCCATGTTAGTGAAACCGCAGTAGACTGATATAACTCCCTTTGAGGGACCAAGAACAGTCACTTCGAAAAGGAAACAGACATGCTGTGCAGTGGTGTTCTCAAGTGGTCAACTACATGGTCCTTCACCTATTACTTTCGCCGAGTATGTAAAAGGACGAGGGATATGGCAGAACCCCCCCCCCCCTATCCCTTCACTACTTCTGGAATATGCCTGTCTTTGTAGCCTGGAGATAAATCTATCAAAAACCATGGTCGTGTTGTTCAGTCCTCATGGTGGTAGATTGGTGATAAGTAAAAATTGGCTTCTCAGTGGCCACACGCATTAAATTTTACTTAATCAAGAGAGGGAGAACAGCATGAATTCAATCTGGGTGAAACTGTTCACTGACAATGACATCCTCACGAGAGTTAAGTTCCGTGTCTTTCGTTCAGTTTTACTGGTAACAATATGTTATGGAGCGCAAGTAGGTGCAAAGGTTTTTGTTGAACAAGTTATTTAACTTCCTTCAAAAGCTCCCAAATTATACATTATACGCGGAGACTAAGCGGCTTCATGCTCTTGCCAACACAATGAAGTTAAATGCTGTCTCGTGTTTGTTGTTTGTCGTCGATGTTACTCCTTGTGTCCTTCCATTTTGAACAGTTGTTTTTCTTCGTCAGTGAACACGACTACGTTGCAAGCTTTCCAAATTTACGAAATAGTTTTGTACTTTCTGCGCCTACGCAAGTAACACGACGGAAATGGTAATATTTATGCATAAAATTGGGTTATATCCGCCAGTAGGCCAATTACTGAAGTTAACGCACTGTTAGGTGAGTCCGTCTCCTCTGGCTGGTGAGTTACTGTGGGCAAGCGCTTTCGATGTGAAGACATCATCGTCTGGTTGTTAAGTCAGTACACTGACAGACTATTCAAGACGTTCCTTTCTCTTCACCTCCAGTAGGTTTCCCCAGAGGTGCATGACCTCCTTCCCCCCTTCCCTGAGGCTGCACCATCCCGTTTACCTTTCTCTTCATATATGAAGACCACGACCAACTGACTGACTTCAGTACTGACTTAATGGCCAGGCGATGATGTCTTTACATCGAAAGCGCTTGCCCACAGTAGCTCACCAGCCAGAGGAGACGGACTCACCTAATAGGTACGTTAACTTTAGTATTTATGCATACCTTGAGTCAAGGGCCCTAACCAGACTCTCTTCATTTCTCCATAATTTTGGAACGACGATCTTACAGAAAGTGAAGACTACTTCACGCTCTCATCGCCCTCAGAGCTCCGTGTCCCAAAACTAAACATCTATCTGGCACCTCTGCGCTTCGGATGAATTGATAGTGGGGTGAAGCCGATGCTTGTAACTCAGGGACGAGTAATTGCCCCACTTCAACTTTTTCTTACTTTTTTTGGATGAGCTGCCCTGCACCCAATTTTGGATGTGAATGTATTCTATTTTAGGTAACTACTCATCACTCAACGCAAAAACCTACATAACCCCCCTCTCTCACAACTCATCTTCTTGAGAATTCCCTACTTTAGGAGAGGAAAGCTCAATATTTGTGGATTTTTGTTTAAATGCGATAACTGTGAACTATGTTAGGTTCATGAATAATGACAAGTGGATTTCCAAGAAGGTAACTGAGGAATATTGGCTCCTGGAAAGGCCTTTTTGATTGGAGAAGAAGACAATGTACTTGTAGAACAGGCCAGGTTACGAATTGATTGTTAGCATGATATTGAAAACTGTTGTTTTGTTTCCTTGTCTTCAGTTAGGACGTCCATCTGTACTTTGTACTCTTGTTCTTATTTTTAAGTCGCTATCTTCTTATCACAAGTTCTCTCTTGTTATCTATCCATGTACTACAACATACACCACTTTATTATTGTCAGGTATCACACGTATTTGTCGCATTTACCTATCGCTTCGCGGACTGCGCCCCTCCCAGACGCCAAACTTTTGCAGCCTGAGCCTGATGCCTCTCGTTTCCAAACCCTACGATAACCAACACACCCGATCTCTCCGTGCTAAGTAACTATCCATGCAGCTGCTGGACGAGTCCCCTCATCCCCATTCTCCGAAGGGACTAAGAGGATCTTCCTTGTGAAGACGCACACACCTTGAGAACATGTTCGCACTATGAAGGGGAGTGGTGTTCCGGGCACAATCGGGACCTGCGGTGACAACGAAACGGAACGAGGTCTACCTCATTGGAACCACTCCTGGAACTTAAGATAAGAGTTAAAGACTGAAGTTGAAATCGGCCAATAAACCAGAGAACGCGTGAACCTCCCACATCCCTTTTCCAGACTCAAGATTGCCATCTTGCGTACAGGGTATCGGACTAAACGGATTTCTTGTGGATATATACGTTTATTAGGACCTCAGTAATACCCGCACTCATTACTACAGTAACAATTGATTTACGCACGACGCAGAATTCCCGCTGTTAGCCTCATGTACTGCGTCGTGGTACCTGAACGTGTTGACCTGATTCCTCGTTAAAAAATCTGTTATCTGCTCCTGATTTACCAGACGATCGATTCGCGTTTGTAGCTAATAGATGAACGAAATTCGAGAAATTAAGGTGGCTCTAGTTTTTCGAAAGCTGATAATTTCGAAGTGGAAAGTTAAATTTAGTTCTTTGCCACAAGTTGGGAACCAGAACGTCTCGAATTCCAAGGAGGGATTGTACGGCTGCAGTTAATGAGTAGAAATGGTAAATGAAACTCATCCATAATTGCACCATCAAACCCACGTTGGACGACCCCGTTTCAATATAATTCAACAAAATTCGTGTTTGTTCCCCGTGAATTTCACTCCTTCGGCTTTTGAGTTGTTCCCCTTTTCCCTTTATCGTCAAACGGAAACAGATAACGCGGAAGGAAATCGAGAATTCGGCGGAAGAAAAGGGAGAAGAGAGAGAGAGAGAGCGTGAGAGGGCGACGAATTATTCATGAAACCCCATTTTGGAAGTGCCGCTTCGCACAATTGCATAGACAAGAAGGTGCGCGGGAGAGTGCAAATTTATTTCGAGGGGGCACGTCCTTTGGAGATGGTAATGCCAAGGGGAATTCGACTCACCTTCTCAGGAAGAATTAATAAAGTTGATTCCGCGGGAGGGGGAGCCAAGAGTTTTGTAATGAACGAGGCAAATCAAACGGAAAATATTTTCCGAGCGCATATCCCTCTCGTCATTCGCTATAATGAAACTTCTGAGTTCGACTTCGCCGACAAAAATTATTATTATTATTACGCCAGAGCCAATTGAATTCCTTTCGAACGTAAAATGAAGTGAAACCCGCTTTCGACTGTCAAAAACATTTTCCAATTTAAACCCCGGCATATTCCAATACTGTAAATATATATAGCGCACGGTTTGTCTACTGTCCCTAAAGGGCCACTTCCCCACTGTGAGACTTTTCCATCAATAGTCAAGTGGACTGTAAGAGAATACGCCAGAAAAGTAAAATTCAGTCTTGTGTCTGCCTTCCCCAGCTCTTTTCAATTGGATTGGAATAATAATTTTCGTTGGAGACGTCAGATTGCATCAAATGAATTAGTCTCACGATAGCCTGACGCACATTCATGGCTTTAGTTAAACATATGTAACACATTATATATTCGTAAACTTGAGTTCGCGTTTTACGTGAGAACTGATAGCGCCGCAATGCACGAGTATCATGCGGCACCTACTTATGCCATGACCATTACTGAGTGATCAACTCGTAGGTAATTTTTTTTACTTTGGCTAGCGGAATGTAAAAATCGGTGTTTTGATTTGTTCGGTAACTACTATTAATTTTAGCTGTTCTATGTATTTTTTCATTCCTACTCGTTTAAGTTAAGGCAAGTAAAACATTGCTGTTTGAATCCATTATCTGAAGCTGACACAAAAGTTGGATTAATGCAGTTTGGCAGTTTTTCAGGAGGAAACTATTTTGTAATAAATAACGTTGTTTTTTGCTAGAGCAAACATGATAGAGTCCTTTTGCTTCACTGCAGCTGTTCGACACAAAACGCCGAATCAGTATGAGTTTTTTGAACTCTGAATTCCCACACCTGCCATAACGGGACTTCCTGGCCCTTAACAGCACATTGTTTCCGCAAACACCTTCGTCCTCAACCGCTTATAGTTGCCTTAGGAAATTCCACTTCTGCGGTTATTTCCAACGGCAAGGGATTCCCCTGGCTTTTCCAACCTTCTGTTCCCACTCCTCACTTTCAAATTCCTCTCCACGACAGACAGTTCCTCCCAAGCTCAATATTTTACGAAGTCTCACGGTCGTCTCCAGTTCTTCCAACACAATCGTTTAACATCTCTCACGATTAAGTCGTCTTGAATTCTCCCAATGGACACTTGTTTCACCTGTCATCGACATCCAGTTCGAATTTCTCCTTCCTTCCCCGTACAACTAGTTTCACGCCTTCGTAGCGGTAGATCTAAGTCTCCAAATCTTGTAATACACCAACACTTCAAATTACAAGTTGGTGCTCAACTAAAACCTATCCTGGTCGAAAAAGTGGCTGCACACAGGCTTATTGTGACGCTATCTCTTACTTAATGGAAGACGTCGTAAATACCAGCCCTCAGGAAGCTGAGCATGGCCTCTGCCGCAGACCCCACTATAGTTTGGGGTTCGATGAACCCATGGGAGATGTATTCAAAGGAAGGGCAGTTGCATAGAATGCGTTCTGGCCGTGTTGTCCTCCTCATCTCCCAATCTGCACTCAACTGTCTATAAGTTGGCGATCTTGTTGGGGTCATACCTAAGTGAGCAGTATCAAATGAGGAAGCTAGTTAGTGCTCTTAGACCCTCTCTGGAAAGTGGAAAGCCCTTGCCCTTTGCCTTGCCACTGTGGGCCGGCGGTGTCGCGGGCCTTTTCGCCAGTCTTAGTCGTGGTAGGCGATGCCAAAGGGCGCTATTTTCCTCTGTCTCCCATACCTGACGATTCAGATGTCTTTTCGTCACTCCTACAGGGGCATCAGGCAGGATCCTACAGGTCGGGATTGTGTACCCCTTTCCCCAAGACAATATGCCTCTTCAATGCCCTAGTGTCCTGATTATGGATGGCACCCAGATAAGGAAAGCCTATTATGGGCACCAAGTCGTTTGAGCGCTTGAGGTTAACCTGGATCAGATTTAGGCTGTTATGGCGTTTAGAGCAAGCTGCTGTTCGAGAATAGGTAGATGCGCTTGCCCTTGAGTCCTGTGGTCCGGATCTCTTCTGCTCAGATCTTTATGGCTAGAATTTCCGCTTGATATATCGTGGCGTACTCACTCAGCGGCTTGGCAAGACAGTCCCCAGTCCAGCTCTACCATCCGTCACAAAACTGTCAGTGTACCACTGCAGGGCACCCACTTCAGTCTGGAACGACCCTCTCTCCCAGCATTCCTGTGAGTGAACGCTGACGCTGAATGTCAACTGAAAGTTCTTCCACTCTGGCATAATGTCTGTGGCAAGGACTGCTGCTTCTTCAAGTTTGAACTGCCTAATCCCTCCAGGAGGCTTAGTTCTGGTGGAAGCAAATACTTTACCACTCCCAGGTATGGGTTCCTCTGAGGTGAGAGGTTCAAAAGGACTTCCTCTGTAGAACTGGGACAAGTATGATCCATGCAGGGGTTGTATCGAAACACCCCCTTCCAGCATTTCTTACTCTCACGCAGACACACTCGCACACACTTACTGGCATACCCATGAAACACGCAAAAATTGCGGACTAGCTGCAAAGGCTGACAATATAATAAAATATCGCTCACTGACATTGTCAGAACATGAACCCACTACTTGATACAGCATATCTCATAGCTACATTCCGTATATTTGCTATTAATGACCGTTCTGTTATCTGGTAACTACGGCAAGTTAACGTTCAAGTTCTCCGTCCTCCTCTTAATAAATCGGATTAAATAGTATGAGTGGGCCTAATCCAATCTGAAACTTGAGCGGTTATCGTGGTTTCCCTCCGCGTCCCGCCACGTTTCATAAAGTCCTCCT
Source organism: Pachypeltis micranthus (assembly GCA_020466155.1). Classification (NCBI taxonomy): domain Eukaryota; kingdom Metazoa; phylum Arthropoda; class Insecta; order Hemiptera; family Miridae; genus Pachypeltis; species Pachypeltis micranthus. The sequence continues at coordinate 27,134,761 of CM035774.1, read as the reverse complement.
CTTCGACGGCTTAATTAAAACATAATAGGAACTTTTGAACTGCTTCGTCAAGAAGTTGATGATCCTTCAATTGATAGAACGAAGGGAATATTGCTCGGAAATATTAGCCTACCCATCAACTGGTCTATAGTAAATTGCAACGCTTTCAAAGTGTGTTATGGTTGTTTAAGTAATGAAGAGGGCTGAAACTAGCTGTTGGAATAGCCTAGCGACGTTATTTCATTATTTTCCATTGGCGGTGTAGTGGTCTAGGTGAGAGATTTTGAAGCCTAAGATATAGCGTTCAAGCCCCACGAGTGAGATATAGCTTTTTTAGAATGAACTAACAAACTGGTGTTGACGCTGACAAAAACATTTCAAATCAAAATTTGCACAATGCAATGCCTGCTGAACATGCAATCCTCAACATCTTATGATTACTGTGAGCACTCGTCGTAACTAAACGAAATTTAACTACCCTAGTATATGGTAACATAGAATGGGCAATTAAAGACAATACCCACATTGCCATGCTAAAGAGAAGGGAAACTGAATGGTATGGTGGACAAATAATGGTATGCTAGTGTTACGGGGGGGATTAATATTGTAAGGGGTATAGCACTGAGTCGGGAAGTTAGTACTATATCAAGCCGAATGCAATTCGAATACGGAGTTTTATTCTCGAATTACATTCCAAGAAGTTTTAGCACCACAAACCGGGAACTGGGTGGGAGCAAACGCCAGCATGGACGACACGGCGACAGGGGAACTGGCTCAGTTACAACTGACTGCAGCGAAGTCTCGAGCGAATCAGGGCATTTGAGGTGCATAAATGCTCCGAACGAGCCTCCGTTGTATCTAAGGGTTTGGTTCGCCCTGTTACACTAGCTTCGGTAACAAGGCAGTTGCCCACCCAGCATTAATGATGAATAGTCAAATATGGTTGTAGGTGACTCAAAATGAGCCCCTTTATTGCTCATAGCCCACGCATTGGTGTAGAGCAAGAACAGGCGAGAAGAAGAATACATTCTAATTTCACCTCGCCTGTGCTTCATGAAGTCAGATGGACAAGGGTCAGATGACCTTGAGGACCTAAACTACCCATGCAGTAAGAGTGTAGTAGTGCATGTCCTACAGGTTTTAAGATTTTCCGTCTCGCCATGTGTGCAGCTGCTCAGTGGTGCAACTAGTACCCCCTCACCATCAACCTCTTTATGCGCCGTATCTTAAACTTACGCCTTGCCTCGTCAAGAATTTCACCGAAAGATTTTCCCATTAAAAACGTGACATTAACAAGGGCACCGAATGTAAGTCTACGAGAATACAATTTACCACCGACGGTGTGCGTTCATTGTCAAAATCGATTGTACGTCAACAAACCTTAACAATAATAAGTTAAATTACGAGAAAAAAAAAAACAGTGAATACCATTCACTACCCAATCATCTTACTTTTGCCGCAGAGGTTTTGCGGAAATCCGACCGGATTATATATATTAAGGCCTCTCCGGTTCAAACAAGTTTCCAATTACGAGGTAGATGAATGGATTCGTAGAGGTAGATTGCGAGGTAGATGTGTAATGTGTGCAAGTTGGTGTTTGTAAGTTACATGAGTGTCTTAAATTCGCCCTGTTTTAATTTCTTCGTTTCTCGATAGTCATAAAAATATTAAATACTAGCAAAATATGTTCATTGCACAATACATTTCAGAAGTCAACGTTTTCAATGGTGCTAATAAGATATGCGTGCGTTCGATAAAGATATGAATTTACAATTTCAGATCAATACTAGGAATTTGATTAGAAAAAAAGATGCGTTGTCTAACTACTTGTACAAAAAATTAAGAACTCGTACGTTTTCAAAATTTCGATTAAAAAGTACAGATCAACCGTGCGAAAAGGTGGTCCACTACTTTGTACATGAGTTTGACAAATTTGCAAAGAGTTTTGGTTCCTGAACGAATTAAAGCTGGGTTATCACAATGCTATGTTAACTAGTGCACTATATTGGTGAATGTCGACTACAAAATACTAAACATGATATAAGATTGGTGTATGATCAAAGTGTGTATAAAAATAAATAGTTTGTGCATCGCTCATGCTCGGTCAATAATAGCAAATTTGAATACAAAAAAACTAACTATTACGCTATTTTTCGTATGATTTGTGCGCTATTGGTAATCGAGTGGAACCTCCAGACGGTTATAAGTGCAGGTTTGTTCATTCAATGGCTTACAGTTCGATTTCTACCCAGCTTGTTTTGAGGCTCCATTGTTCAAGTACTCACCGTGTTTTGTGAAATGTGATTTCTGTTTTGAAATGGGGGAGGAAGGTTATCGAAAGGGGTGAGTGGGGAGGGTGAGTCGGATGTTGTTTTAGGGGTTGACGATGAGGGGTGAAGAGAACAAAATAATTCGGAAGGGGGGCGGGAGAAAGGATTTTTTTTTTTGAGCGTGTGATTTGGAAAAGTCGTTCGAGGAATTAGCGTACGCACTGCGAGCCCGGAGTGAGAAACTAAAGAATTATCAGTTGGGAAAGATGATTGGAAGGTTTTAGTGTAACGCGAGCGCGCTCCAGTGACACGTCGGCGAAGGCTTTTATTGATCGAAAGTCGGGAAAGTGTTCGAGAAGGCGTTCTAGCGGAGGAACGTCGAAAGTGAGTGGTGTCCATTTGTGGAGGAGTAGGGCGTTTAGATCGTTGACTGGCGAGCAGAGCGCGGATGAGTTGAACGTTGCATGTTTCAAGAGCTCTGAGGCGTTCCAAGTTGTATTCGGAGGAAAACAATAGGTAGAAGTTCGGAGCTAATGTAATGTAGGAATATTATCCAGTGACCAGTGTCCAGTTACCGGCCGGTGTGCAGTTGATTTGCCCCTTGGAAAGTTGCTACTCAAGTATATAGTTAGATCAAGTGGGACACCAGATTAAAAACTCCTCCCAGCTGATACTGGATTCCCCAGGGGTCATACCTCCTCGCAGCAAAATATAGAAGACTTTTCTCCGCCGGAAGACTGGCAAAATGACCAAACCTGGAAGGGCTCTGGCACAATAGAAAAACCGCAACCTCCATGACGACTCACCCACAGGGTTGAGCAATGGTCATATTGATAAAGAAATAGACCTGTGCCAGTTAACGCGATTCAGAGAGAACGCCAGAACCAAATCAGCTCAAACTTGATGTCTAGCCCGCAGGTTACCATGGGACGCCAAAATAAGGGTATGACCAATGTCCTCCCAAACCTGACTATAGTTATCATAGTGATCAAAACACCAATTTTTTTTTTCTCAAAAATGGCTATGATGACTTTAATTTAATTTCTTGTGTGCGTAGATAATTTTGATAATTTATTGTGCTATTCTCGTCATTTTCCCACGTTTGGTAATTTTATGGTATAATTGCCTTATTAGGAGTTATCAATATAAAAAATTTAATCAAAATCGTTGGCGCTGTTTTTGAGAAAAAAATTGATGTTTTGATCACTATGATAACTACAGTAAACTTTCGGTGGATTTTGCTCATACCCTTATTTTAGCGTCCCATGGTAACCTGCGGGCGAGGTATCAAGTTTGAGCTGATTTGGTACGGTGGTTTTCTCTAAAAATCGTTCACAGACACACACACACACACACACAGAGACCATTTACCCAAATAGTGTTTTTTCGGACTCAAGAGGGTCTGAAATGTAAAGATCTGAAGAAAACTCAAAATTTTGTTTTTCAGCCGATACATAACTTTCCTTTCTACTTTGCAGAGCCAAGGAAAGTAAAAAACAATAAACAGATCTCTTATGCTTTGAAAACTAATGGTGTTTTTTTTTTTTTTAGTACCTTATCGATATTTACAGTCATTTATTCAAAATTAGATTTTTCCTTCTCCGTCATTGAGTATTTTCAGACATCTCCTTCACAATACGCTACTTAACGCATAGTTCACACTCACACTTCGCTACTTTAGTGACACAAAAATCATCATTCTTCCGGGAAAAAGTTGTTATCAATCAAATATGAACGAGGTACCTCAAAAATTAATTCGAAATGGTATTGGATGACATTGGATCGCAAGACCCTTAACTTCCTTGTTAAATGTATTTGGTTTTGAGAATTTGTGGAAAAATCTAGAAATGTTAAGAAAGTACCAAATCAGCTCAAACCTTCACACAAACGGTGGGTACAGCATTCGTACAAGTACGCAACCACTAGGAACATTTTATCTCTTTTATTTTTGTTTTTTAGTTTTTAATAAAATTTATGTAGCAAAGTAAAGACAAAATGTCAACAACAAAAAAACCCTAACCTCCGGTTTAGGAGACCGATGTCTTATGCATTACACCACAGGGGCTGTGGTTGCAACTCGGGTTAAAACGTTGCCTCGTCCAATCGGCCTCAAGGTTAAATTTTGTGACGCTTGGCCGTTACACTTTTCGAGTTTATGTAGCAAAGTAAAGACGTAAAATGTCAAAAACGCCAGTCTACATCAAAAATGAATATGGTAAACCTGGAATTTATGTTGCATTACGAACGAAATTATCGCACTCCTCTACGTGTATTTGGTTTTGTAAATCTACAACATTTCTATGAGACGCCATCAATGGTGATATGAGGCAATCTGCCCCGCTCAATCAGACTCCTGTTCAGTTTCAACACAACAGGTAAACAGATTAACAAGAGCTTAATAGCTCGATACCGCCTATAGTTTAGGAGTACTACTGATAAGTGTTGTGGGCTTGCACAATCAAACAAACATACGGCCACCATTTGCAAAGGCCCCGTCCTTTATAGACTCCCCAACACGCAGGTAATTTACAGGATACAATTCCTACAACCAGCAGGTGTGTGCCTTGAGAGTGTTTGATTGCACCAACTTAAACTCTTATCTGAGTGCGTCTGACAGGGTGAAGGTAGGCCACCTGCCATGATAGAGCAGGCTCCTGTTAATTCCTTATCTCCTGCGACCGTAAGTACGCAGGTTTCGTATCAAACAGTTCCTTCTACCAAGTGCACTACGTTAAAAAGAGACCAAAGTAACAGGAGATTAACACTGAACAGGAGTCTGATTGAGCGCGGCAGATTGCTTCCTGTCACCATTGAAGGCGTCTCATAGAAACGTTGTTGTACATTTATAAAACCAAATACACGTAGTGCGATAATTTCGTTCGTAACGCAACATAAATTCCAGGTTATATATTTTTGAAGTAGACTGGCGTTTTTTCGAATTAATTTCTGAGGTACTCGTTCATATTTGATTGATTTCAATTTTTTTCTCTCAAGAATGATGATTTTTGTCTCACTAAAGTAAAGTGTAAGTGTGAGCTATGCGTTAAGTTGCGTATTGTGAGGGAGAAGGAAAAACTGGGCCAAAGTAACAGCAGATTGAAACTGAATAGGAGTCTGATTGAGCGTGGCAGGTGGCCTATCTTGAATCAGTCAGGCGAGTTAAAGATGAGAGCTGTGGGTTTTCTCGATCAAATACACTTAAGCTCCTATCTTTAAAGCACTGCGGGTTGCCTAAATTCACAAATGAAGGCTGGTCGTAGAAATCGTCGCGTGTAAATTACCTGCACGTTGGTGACTCATTAAAGGAAGAGGCTGTTGCAATCGGGGGCCTCATGTTAACTTCATTATGACGAGACATAACAGTAATGTACTTGACTGTTTTAAGGTAGGCATGGTAGGTATGGTTCGTGTTTATTCGTAGTCCCATGTAATGTTAAGTACGCAGTTTATTTACAGAGCCCATCTTTTAAAAGAAAGACAAATTATCAGCACATTTAAACTGAACAAGAGCCTGCTAGAGCGTGCCGGGTGGCCTACCTTCAAAATGCTAGGCGCTTACCATGACGTGTTGTGACGCAAAGCGTCGAAGTGGTTAGAGTCTTCGACCTCGGACTTCCCCGCGTCATTGTCTCCGACCGCCTAATTGTCTCCAACTACTTCAATACCTGCCCCTAACCAACGGGTCCTCCAGCCCCCTTTTCCAGGTTTTCCCCTTTCTTTATTTCTTTCTCCCAATTTCATTTTCCTATCGACGACAGAGCTCTTCCAAAATCATTCTGCTTCCAACTACCACCCCAGTAACTTCTCGCTCTCTCATACGGTTGCCCGCGCCAGTTCACGCGTTCCGAGTATTGCCCTTGTGTCGCCCCTTTGGACTCCATCTCACCTCAATTTTAATTCAACTCGATTCCGCACGCACGTATAATACAGTCCTCCTCACGCTCACCGAGTTTCAGTTTTATTGCGATCCTCAGCTCCCCCTCTTGTGCACCACCCAACACCCCTAATCGATTATCATGTCGATATTTCGATGTATCGCTACTATCTAATAAACTCAGTATGATTCCAGAGATGCAAGCATTCTATTGTACTCCCAGTTGATCTAAATTTTAAGTAGGTTATTGGCCCAAGAGTTGACGAAGGTACTAAATGGTTGATTTCAATTCATTACGATCGTTCTCTGTATGAGCGAACGTGCGCAATGATCCTCACTGGAACTGCCAAAAATGACACTGCAAAGATGGATCCGTAAGCCATTTTTTCTGGGAGTGACACCCTTTGCGTGGGAGGTCCAGAAATGACGGTTCTTCAATGCTTGAATTCATCCCTTAGTTTGTGTACAGTCAGTTGCTCTTCAGAGAGTTGTTTCTGGAACTGCTGAACTTTGGTAGTTAAAATCTGATTTTCTTCAATAGATTGCTGCAGTTTCAAGGAGAGGGCTTTGCAATCATTCCGCACAGTTACCCGTAGCTCCTCTGTGTGCCAGGCATTTGCTTTGTCGGTATTTATTTCATTGCGAAGTTCTTTCAGTTTAGCTTGAAAACCAGCAGATATTTGCTTTTCATCTTAAAGGGCAAGTTCCATCGATACCAAGTGTTCTTGCAATTTAACTTGGGGATCCTGACGACCGTTCAGCCATTCGGAAATATCTTCCAGCTGTTTATTTAGAAGAGCATCAATGAGAAGCGTAATCTCAATTCTGGATAATTCAGCTTTTTGAACCAAGAATAACAAGAGATTGATACTGACGGTCTCCTTTTCATTGTTGAGTTGATAAAGATTCGTTATTTCTGAGCGCTTTTTCTTGGAGGGTTTGGAAGCTGCTTTTGGTGCTACGTCCTGTACTGGGGCTTTGGTTTCTTTAATAGGCTCCTCGGGCACAGTAGCAGTAATAGTAGTGGAGCTAGAGGTAGTAGTAGCAGTTCTGTGCGAAGAACCTGAAACATCTTCTTCGGGGCGTCGTTTTCCAGGATTATTTTCAATTTTTTTCTTAGTGGTCTTTGATTGCGGCAATTTTTCAGAGTTTGGCCAAGCGATAGTTTTGCCTTGATTATTCCCAGAAGGGATTACACAGGATGCATTATCATTCAACGTATCTGTTATAGGGTTTTTTTTAATAGCTTTGGCTGCCTTTTTGTTTTCTACCTCTTTAGCTGATTTGACTTCTTCAGACGTTTTGGTAACTAGTTTTATTAACTCTTTGGCATTTGTAGCTTCTCCTTCTTCGTTTTCTTTAGTAGATGAGTTGTCATCTTCAACTTCAATCTTCTTTGGTGGTTTGACTGTTTTCTTTACTTTTTTCTCTTTTCTTTTAACGACAGCTGTCTTTGACTGATCTTGATACTGTTTAATAAACTTCCTTCTGTTAGCTTTAGCTTCTTCAAAAGAATCTTCTTTTATTGATGATACGGATAGGATTATGTAAATTATCAACGAAGACAAAGTTGCAGTAATGATACAAAAAAAAAAAAACAGTCAAACCATCAAAGAAGAGTGAAGTTGAAGATGACAATTCATCAACTAAAGAACATTGGGTCTCACCTTTACCAAGAACTCTGATGACACAATCTATGTCTATAGCCACGCAGATTTTGCTGCTAGCGCAGATCGTAAAAGCACAAGTGGATTTGCTGCATTTCATGGAGATAACCTCGTATCTTGGGGTTCTACGAAACAGTCAGTGGTGGCGCTAAGTTCTTGCAAAGTGGAATACATCGCTGCGGCTCATGCTGTCATGGAAGCAACTTATATTCATGGACTCGCTAATGACTTCGATAAATATTTTTTTTTTTTTTAATTGAGGAGGTTGTGTTAAAGTTCCTAATCGATTATCAATTCGATATTTCGATGTATCGCTACTATCTAATAAACTCAGTATGATTCGAGAGATGCAAGCGTTCTATCGTACTCCCAGTTAATTTAAATTTTAAATAGTACGTACCAAATAAACTTAGGACGCCCACCGAATTAGAGTTATGGGTTGCCTACCTTCACAGTTGAAGGGCCACAGTAGAAATTGACTCTCTTCGAGTGATTTGCACAGAATAAAGGGGAGACCAAACTACTGTCGTCGAATTTGCGGCGGTCGGGGAAAGTTGTGTGTTACTACCCACCAAATACTTTTTTAAACCATTTGCAGTATTTTCCTTAACCTTTGAATAGTGGAGAGTAACTGATTGAATTAGTCGACAGGGCCACGAAAATAGCTCGATTTGCGTTGGACTGATGCGTCGCAGCTGGTTCATACCGCAAATGTCATGACGCGTTCGTCCGTCGAGCCCAGTTTCCCCGACAGTATTTTGCCATCGTTAACTTCAAGTCCTGTTCCTGCCGCCTTAATCGCATAATGCGCGTAATCCCCTTTTTTCAGGAGGTACACCCTCAATAATAAGCATTGATAGGGTTCATCAGCATTAAACATAGTACGATGCGATATATGTATTTATTTGTATATGCAATTAAATTTATGCAGTACGCCTATAGATTGTTTGTACTATGTACATCGCTAAACGTAACAAATCTGAAGACAGAAAGAGAGATAGAGAAAAAAAAAACAAAAATTACACAAACAAAAAAAAAACAAAAAAACTGAGCACTTAGTCGAGAACAGTTCGAAAAGTGTAAAAAAAATACTTTGCCGCCTCAAATCACAAGACGTCAAGTCGTCAGATTCAATTGGCACACGAAACAAGAGGCCGAACAACGAAATAAACGAGAACGAGTTTTGATTCATAAAAAGTCATTTCAAAAATGCGACCCTTGAACTTTTCAACCAAAAACAAAAAGAAATGGGGAGGACTCCGCGATAAAATGATGACTAGCATAACACAAATTGTTTGACAAATTTAAATAATTTTAAACGGCGGCGACTCCTCATTTGTTTATTTGACAAAATGTACAGAAATGTCGTTGCCAAACGTGCAGTGATCGAAACCACCTTCAGCAAGACGTAATTCATTAGAAGTTGTTTGGATTAGTAAAAGACGACTGTAATAATTAATAAATAACTTCAATGGAAGACGGAATATAATTTATAGAACGACGGAATTTCATAATCGACAAAATTCTTAATAAATTAATAAGAGAAAATTCGGAGGCACCTGATGTGTACAAACTTATACAATAAAAAAAATGACATGCAAAATCGAATTCAAAAAACGTTGTTCAGTTCGGGCTTCGTTTCGGGGAGTTGGAACTTTTGAATCTTTGACCTGACGGATTCGCATTTGAGCTCTCGCGTCGTCGCGAATCGATGATTGACAGCCTTGTGTTCTCGTATAACTACCAAATTTTCGTTTTCTCGAACGATGTCCAAACCGATGCTTCTCCTTTGTTGACTTCCGTTGAAAACCGTCAATTTGGGCCGGGATTCCGTTCTGAATTTAGAAAGGGCTCGAGCGAATGATTCGTTGCACTCTTTGGGAGGCCAGGGGCGTATCGAAGAGCGGTAATGGGGTCTCGTCGCTTCCCAGACGTTATGGCAGGAGGAGTAATGTCGGAGTTTATAAGGGAACTCTAAAGAGTCGTCCAAGGAGATTATGCTCGAGCGATCGGAGGAGGAGTCGATGGACATTTCAGAAATGGTGTCGGAATTTGAGTCGCTCATCGAGGAAGTGTCGGTGCTGATTGGAGACGGAGGAAGGCCTTCGTCTTCGTCGACCACCACAACTTTTTGGAATTTAAACAGCATCGAGGACGTCTCAATAATGTTGTTGTTGTTGTTTCTATTACCGTACCGGATTGAAGGCATCGTCTGAACTCTAGAGGCCCTGTTTCGACTAAAACTGTCCACGCGGTTAATTTTGTTGTCGTTGTCGAGTTTTTTGACGAGGTCGTCCAAATTGTTTTTCAGCGATCGCCTCCTTTCGTCACTCAGTCCTTTTACTTCTCTAACGTTGTTGTTGTCGGGGGTTCGACATCCTCTCGTCACATTTGCGGGCAAACTGTTGTCGAGAGTTTGAGTCGAAACGATTTCATTCGTGGAAGCCTGGAGTTTTAGGGTCAGTCGTGGCGATGGTACGGGGGCTGGAGCAGGAACATTGGTTGGTAAAACTGGCATAAGGGGAGATTCGCCGAAAGTTTTGGCGAACCAAGCGTGTTCTAGACACTGCTTTGCTGTCAGCCTTTCACTGTAACAGAAAACGCAACATTTTGGTCGGACGCTACAAACATTGTTTTCATACACGAAAGAAATATAGGTACTGAGGAGTAGCTATTAGCTGATAACACGACAAGTGCCACCTTCCCGCTCTCCCACACTTGATTGTGGCATAACCAACACAATATCTTCATTATCCCCAAATACACGCAATACTACAAAACATCGAAACTGGAGCGCAGTGTGGAACTGCACAAAGAAGCCTCAATGGTGTGCTCCTAATCCAGTCAATTTTAAGTTCTGGATGCCATAGATCTGTTACGAGCACAATTGGATTAAGCAGTGACCTGGAATACGGAGCTGCTCCTACCGGGCAGAGCCGTTCTTTGAAAGCAGTACCGTTTCGACTAGAAGGAGAAGACGAACTTGGCCGAAGGTCAGGGAGAGGGGGGACCGCGTGGCTGCAATCAGAGAGAGGTTAATTGAAACTGGGTTCGTGACACGCAACGAGACGATCGGTCTATTTCCTCTCTGTACCCCTTGGCTCTTCGCTCTATTCTTCTACTGAGGGCTATACGACCTAAATTTGTGGAACCGCGATATAAGGACATTATTTGGAAGGAAGGATTGTCGATTATTGTGAGACGCCCGAAGTTAATTCCTATAACACACCATAGCAGTAATCTAATACCCTCCATTCTTTGCCACAGCAGCTCAACATGCCCTGGTCTCGTCGATAATGCAAATATGGAGCTGAATCGACACAAAATAGTTATTAGCTTCAATCGTATTAAAAGAGGTTCACTCCCACACAGAACTGGGTGAAGTGACAAGAGGCACTTGGTGAGCTGCACAGTATCGACTAAAGAGTGTGTGAGGTCATGCTCCATGCAGCTAGCTACACCACCCAAATCTGAATTCCACGCTACACATCACTTCTTTGGTCCTGCTTAACTGCTCAAATACTCACGAGCTGATCCAGAAGTTTTCGCAATATGCTCCGTGAAAACAATCTTATCGAAAAGTATTAACCACTGCAAATGGAGCGTTGATTGCGAAAAGGCGCTGGCGGCACAGACCTCTCAAAACGCGCTCAGTTACGACCAAGGATGTTCTAGTCGAACCATCAGATTTGAGAGTTTTCGTCAGAAAACAGCCGGGTAGAAGGTGCGTAAAAAATGAGCAAGGAACTTAGGTAGCCATAGTTGTTCGAATAAATTGAAGAGAATGGGCAACAATCAATTTATACGCTAATAGCTTGGCAAATAAGAAGCTCGTTTGTTGGGCTTTTTAATCAGAATGATAATTGCACGTTTCCATTTGTTTGGGACATGCTCCATATACAGAATGATACCAAGCAGACGTACAAAACTCTACACACCCGCGTGGCTAACCATTCGAACCCAACTGTCTCTCGTCCAGTAGCTAACCCTCCACCCAAATAGACACAGATTCAAAAGAAAGTGGCCTTTACTAGCTTGAAACCTACGGGTATTGTCCATAGTGGGAAGAACTGGGTGTTGTTTCATTGTTTATTACTACGTTCTGCATGAAAATTTTTTCCGGAATTTATTGTGCTGCTCCGACTTGTGCCTTGACCATCATTCAGCAATGAGTGCACAGCAGATGAATGAGTCTGTCATCACTGTCTGCCTGATTATTATAGAAGGATGGTGTTCATTGTTTTGGAATCATCAGGTACAAACTGTTAGAAACGGTAGTACGTGAAACAGCGGTGGTTGGAATTCCGGAATTTGTGGAGTAGCTCCTATATATTGATGAGCGTATTTTAATGTACATCGTATAGGTACTTTATTTTACTACCACCCGAGATTTATCTATAATTCCAATGACGCATGAGATGAGGGTATAAGGAAGGTGGCAGAGGTGGTTACCGTACTTCCAACGGGTCGCACCAAGCCAGAACCCCTTGGTCATAAATAAAGTCGGAGGTAGAAGGTGTTTGACGATAACATACAACACAACTGACGTGGAAGGGGTGAGTTCGTTAGGAAATGGGACAAGAGAGCGTGTGGTTGCCTCCCATTCATGTACAACGTTATTCATACAATTTTTTAAAAAATCGAAAAAAAAGTTGCCCAGTTCACAGAAAGTTGATAGTAACAGCTCAAAAACTGATTTCATACGCACCTATAAAAAGTTTTATCGGGAAACGTCAGAGTTTGCTTGGCCCGCGCAGTCTATACGACGTTACGTGAACTAAAGTAGTTTCCTCGTTTGTCGCTAGAGTCGCAACGGAAGTTCCCGCGCGCGAATTTGAACGATCTGAACTTCCGATTCGGAAGAGGCCTCGCGATCTATCGGTTGTTGAATGAACTAAACTAGTTCCGAGCTCCTTACTGTTTATGATCCCCTGTTCTAAAATCACCCCTTACTGACACTTCAGGCTAGTTGACTATTCCTATTTGGCGAGAACAAAACCCATTTGCCTGACACAACTCGTGCTCTATCGGACGCTATAGAATCTAACGTAGTTTGAACGCTCGCCGCTGGAATGCAGGAATACGAACATTTTCCCGCCAGACGAAATCTTTAAAGCCACGCCGCACTTGACATTCAGCGGCTTACATAGCTCCAGCCACTAATCTAACTAGTTTTCCACTCCGCTTATGCAAAGTTGGTAAAATTTAACGTTGGTAGGCCACACTGCGCTGCACTGCCACGACACCTTCGGGTTTCTCCCACGTGTGAAGTAGTCGCTCTGTACGACTTTCCTTCGCTCTATGTTTTCACTTTGTGCATGGCTTTTGCAACTAACTCAATTTATTTTTCTCAAAGTTCATTTGAACTTGGTAATACATCACTTCAGGGCGGCGGAAAGCGGTAGGGCCCACAGTTCCGGAATATATAGTGCTGTTCACACTCATGCCTTGGCCATTATTGAGCAATTGGTACACGGAGGATCAGGCTCTAAACACAATTTTTTTGAAAAGGATAATAATCACTTTCCCAGAGTTATCTGTGGTACACGTAGTTACGAAATTAATTGAAACGGCTGAGGTTGACATTCTGTAATTTCCGTAATACCACCCGTATATTTTATGAGCGTATAGATACCTAATTGGACTACCAGACCAATTCTTTCAAGATTCTAGTAACATTTCCGAGGAGTTTATAACGGGAAAACTGCGCTAAAATCGATTTTCGTCGAAACGTTTGATAATTTATTGCGCTCCTCTCGTCATTTTCCCACAAACGAACGTTTCATAGCAGTGCCGTCTCATTAGTCGACTCGGTCTCCTGAACACTTTCTTGGCCCACGAACAAGTTAAACCCCTGAAGACTGTTTGGGGAGTTCCTGTCTAAATTGCACTGAACAGCTCAGCAGACTCCTACAAGCAAACACTCGGTACTACCGCCACAAGCCAACCACCATCACGATCAGGCACACTGTTGAAAATTTTACGTCACAAATGGAGGGTCCTTATGAAGACGCACAACTGTAACATGATGAAAAACTATAAACCTTTCCATTTCCAATTAACTCTGCAGTCGCGATACTTTCTTTTTCTTGAGCTCTTTGGATGATTAGGTTGTGGGAAGGTAGAATTATTGGAAAGGGCTGACGTTGGCATAAATGCGAGAGCCTCATCTTCGAAGGACCTTCAAAGTAATAGGTCTAATCTTGCAGTCTAATCCCACAGGATTCTTTAAAGTTGAAGCACTGGCATGGCAAGCTAGATACTGCAGAATGGCTGTACTTCCATTACCTCTGAGCAGCACCTAACCGGAATCCTATTCAAGAATGAAATGTAAACGCTGCACAGCGCTGAAATAATATCGGTTTCTGGTGCTCGCTACATAGAGCCCAAATCAAACGAACATGTATGACTGCTGAGGTTTAGTTACCTTGAGATGAAGGCGATTTTCCCGTCGACGGGCTTCTAGTGCAGTCGCTCGAAATGGTGAGTTTGGGAAAAGGAAAATGCTTTCGGGTTTTGCAATAGCGCGGGTTTACCGGAGAGCGGCGGCAGATGGACTAACGGCGGGGAAGAGGAAAGCGGAAGAGCAGAAGGAAAAGGTGAAAGGGAGGAACAGCAGAAAATACACGCCTCGAGTGAGATCATTTACAAACAACCTCGAAGAAGATTATTTGGAAGTGCAGCTGCCTGCAGGAGGTGGCACGGATTACTACAGTAGACCCTTTTTAGCTGACTTGGACGTACAATTTTCTGTTTGGAATTGGTAAGAACTGATAAAATGTGGGGGGGGGGGGCTACAGCCACCACCAAATATCTATGCTTGGCCTAATTTCTCTGACCCGCCCCTCACACATAAATCCGTTGTTGAGAACACGAAAAACAAGGACATGTCCGAACTGCATTACCTTGGGTTTTTGACCATGAGTTTCGTCATAAGGTTCTTCGCTTCTTCAGATATGTCTTCGAACAGGTCATCGGGAAAATCTAAGCGGCATTGAGAAATGTTGCAAAACGTCTCTTGCTTCGTGTCCCCGCCAAATGGAGAACAACCCGTCAGAAGTACGTAGAGAAGCACCCCTACCGACCTGAGGAAGAAAGAGCCCAGTTAATAAACGCAATGACATACTAATGAGTTTTAAATTAACGTCTAAGATTACATTGTTGACCAAAGACGCACACATGAAGCCGCGAATGTCTTTCCGGCATATTTTGACGGTTTTACCGAGGTTTTTGTTGGCGGGCGCAGTTCCTACCTGAGCTCGTAAGACTGGAAATCAATTCAGGGGAGTGGAAGAGCAGAGAGCATAACAGCGTGTGTTCCGAACAATAAAGATACCAACCCACAGTACAGAAAAACGTAATCGATCGTACTCCAAGGAGGGTGTGCAATGAAAACTTGCACTCACTTAACATGCAGCACAAGGCAATACACTCGGAATATATTTAAAAACTTCTTTACAAGCAATAGTTGAAATAGGACGAGAGAATATAGTATTTTTTGTATACATTTCTTTCTTCTCTCCCTTGGGGAGTTAGGTAATAACAGAATAAGGTCCTCCCTCTCTCACACTCGTGTACGCTAAAGAGGAAACTATTTTGTGGAGACGAGCCACTTCACACACAGGCTTCCAAACACGATCCATAGACCACGTTTGTGAGTACGCTGGTTCTGAACAGGCTGTAACTTCAAAGAGGCCCTGGAAATCGTCTAAAGAGATGGCAGGCCCTAATCTAATGGTATTAAATCTGCAATGACGTATTCGGCAAAGAGAGCTTTACTTTGGTGGGAAATGGAGGCTGGCCCAACCATTGCCTGCTCACGCGTGATTACTACCTCAGGATTTCTCGGAGCTAACCTATTGCTGACTCCTTCTGTTGTGATTGAGCAGTATGATAACGTATGCCCTGATTCACCTTCTACCACTTCACCATGTAAAGTATCAAATTGATCGTTCCACATATTATGATTTCTGACACTGTCTGTTTGTGTCCAGGTCTCCTGCTTGAAGGCCTTGACAATCATGGCTTCATGGCTTTAACAGTCAAGCTTCACGGGTGGTTCTGTCTATGGAGCAGGACAACGCCAAGGTAACAATTGCATACATTTATAATGCTTTAATATCATACACTTGAAGCCCAGAGGCTTGTGTCATAGCAGGTTAACAATCCCAGGAGACAGCAGACATTTTGAATTTGAGTAAATGAAAGCTCCAACAGCCATATTGTGCTCTGTAGCACACAAATCCTTCCAAAGAATAAATATAATAGCGATTCCACTGAATACCACACAATAACAAAAAGATTTTGAATGAAACTCACCACATGTCAGTCGCTAAGCTGATGGATTCGTAATTGAGTACTTCAGGAGCTGAAATGAAGATGCAACATGCTTTATTAACGACAAAGTAAAAAACCCTGCACATTATTACACTACGGTTTATTATTCTCATGAACAGCTTGACCTAGTATTACTGCTCAGAGACCCTTTCCATTCGATTCAGCTTCGAAAAATACTAGTAAACCATACGAAACATGATATGACTACAACGGAACTACGGAAACTAAATATTCCCCTGGCGCCAGGCGCCCGTAAGCGTCTGTAGACATTTATGATCCGATGTAGGGGAGTGCGGAGGAAGTGGCCCTTCCCTTCCTCCGCCCCATCGGGCAAGAAGAGTCGGGGAAATTGGGACGGGGAACCTCAAACTGAGCGTACCCTCAGCTATTGGCACAACGTTGTGAGTCGAGGGGGCGAGTGGTTTTGATGTCACGGGAGGGAGGGAGTGCTAACGACGAAACGTTTACTTCCGCTGTAGTTCCCGCGAGTTCTTTCAATTAGTTGACATTGGCTCACTATAATTACTGTAATTTTACTGTAGGCAGTTGTACACGTCTGACAGTCATTCCATTCAACCCAGGATGTAAAAATAACGTGAAAACGATACGAAACACGGCGTATTTGCGATTATACTGCGTTTTGTGAATTTTTTAAACCATTTTTCGTCCATAACAACCATGGGCTTCGTCCGATCGGATTGCCGAGATGGCTGGCACAACTAGATACCAAATGGAATTTTTGTGCAAAAGAACGGATTTTATAGACCACGTTAAAGGCACAAAACGGCCTGGACGGCGGACGGACATTGCAGATTTGGAATCCCCATGTCTTGAAACGTAAAGTATCAAAATTTTGGGGGCGGGGAGGTTTGTAAAAAATTTTTTCCGACCGAAAACATAGGGTTATTATTCAGAATGAATAATAAATCAAAAATGTATCAAACGCTCATCGTGAACATTCAAGTCAAATGTAACTATCCGTGGTTATGTCACGTAAATCATTAAAAATCAGTGTCAAGGCGTCTTGATTCTACTGAACAGCATCATAGTCTAGTGATATCACTAACGAATGTGTCAACAATGGTGCTGCTGACAAGCCTTTGGAGTGGCGTCACAGGTGGAAGTGCCTTGGTCAGTGCACCAGGGTACTCAAACATTGGAGCTATCCAAGAAGAGGCGGAGGCCCTCTAGGCGACACTACGGGCTAACTACTCCTCCTGGAGTGTAGGGTTGTTGGTCACTCTGAACGTGACAAATGCGTTCAACTCTGCACAGTGAAAAGACGCACTGGGAGCCACAGAGGGCTCTTTTAGAGTACCTGAATACTTACTCAGGAGTAAGTACCCAGGGATGGTGCAGGAGGCATGTCACTGCAGGGGTCAATCCTCGGGCCAAGTCTCTGGAATGCGGCATAACTCCTTCTTCGCCTCAAGATGGCTGATAGCATGATCCCGGTGGGGTATGCGGATGATGTGGCACCAGTGATATTGGCCGTATGTGGGAGTCAGTCCAGATAAGGCTGGAGTGGGTAATGCAATGGGTGAGAAAGTGGATGGCAAGCAAAAGGCACAACTAGTCCTGGTGACAACACGAAGAATGGAGACTCCTCATTCATGGAGCTGCACACAAGGAAGGAAGTTCGATATTTAGGGGTGATGGTGGATACCAAGTTGCCGCTTGGTTTCCACATCTAACAAGCAGCAGATAAAACTGCCACAGTAACAACGACTCTTTCTTGCTTGATGGCCAACACCAAACGGCCGCGAGCAAGCACAATGCAGGTGCTAATGAGCATTGTACTCTCTATCCTCTTATATGGGGCAAGGTGTGGGCTGATAAACTGAGCGGAAGCCCGCTGTGCAGCGAAGCTTGTTCGTACCGCATAGTTCCTCAGAATGCAATGCGAGTGGAGGCAATTGTTATCCCAATCCACCTTCTGAAAACCGAGAAGCTGAACCCATAAAGAAGAGAGGAACCAGAGTACGGCCACCAGAAGACAAGAAGAAGGGCTGTGACTCTTGGGAGGGTGATGAGTGGGACACAGCCCAGAATGAGCGGAAGACCTGTTGGCTGATTCCACATGGTTCATGGCTCTGGCGACTCCACTTTGAGGTCGATTTCTAGTTCACTCAGCTCCTAACAGGATGTGAAGCATTTAGAGCTTACTTTCACTGAATCAGAAAGGCTACAAGCCCAAACTGCCTGCACTGCAGAGTAACGGTGGATGATGCTTCCCATGCCATCTTCTACAGGTGGGCAGTGAGCAGCACACAATGGGAGACTCAGTTGGTCAGTTCATGCCAGAGGCATTCGTCCACTCCATGCTGCATTCAAATGAAAACTGGAAGTGCATTGCTCAATTTTCCCAGGCAGTGCTCAGCCAGAAGAGGATGGAGCTTCCTGATCCAGGGCCAGTATATCGTAGGGATCAATAATGAAGGCACACAGGAGAGACCGCTCCTGAAGCTCCCAAACTGCTGGGCAGTGTGGCAGGATATATGAGAATAGGGGCACGCTACAAGATTCTTACGAGAGTGAACAGAATCAGAAAGAAGCGCTGCTATTTCAAATAGGCATGAGGGATACCTGATGAAACGCTTTAAAGGGTTCCCGGTTGGTTCTCGATACGTAGGAGTAAATTCATGGGGCCACTAGGAGCAAACTCTCCTCCTACGTCCACAATTATTTACAAAAACAAAAAAACAATGTCAACGATGATCGACGCAATGTACTCACCGACATAATCAGGAGTTCCCAAGATCTCACGAACGTCCGCTCCTTTGCTCAAATATCTTGCAATCCCGAAATCGCAGAGTTTAACGTGGCAATTGGGGAACATTCCAGTAAGCACCAGGTTTTGAGGCTGAAATAATTAAAATCGACGTTAAACAAAATCTCACTCACGAAATCATCAGTATTTAATCTACCTAGAAACTCCCAGACTAGCTGGTATGTGCAATACGTCGGTGGGTTGAGGGCTGCCTAACTACAACGCCAGTGATGCGAGATTTTACGTTTGGTTGTCATGATGTCCACAGAGAAAGGTTTATAACCTAAAATTCAAGCACCGTGGTGGTACTATTGTTCACCGGCCTAAGAACTGATTGCACCATGTAGCCAGAAACATGAAATCAATGGAGAATACGAAGTCAAGACCGCCATTGTGGTCATGGAACTGTTTCAAGAAATTTAATCGGAACTAGTTTTCAAGACAGAAGATGAAGTCTCTAGGCGTCTGGAAGGGCCAAGTATTTCCTCTGCATCTTGAAATCAAATAAATACCGATACATTCTCTAACAGCCTCCTGCGAAATTATGTTGCACGTAGTCACAAGGTTGTTTCAAGGAATGCAGGGCAGATGTTGAAAAGCATCTCGGCATTGTCACACACTTTCAGAAACAATCACTCAACGTACGCGTGTGATTATTGTCAACACAGGCATCACAAGCTTCTCTGCAAGAAAAGCCATAACGCTCCAGTAGTACAAAAGAACACATTTGGACAAGGTACGTCTAAGACAAAATTACCCATTTTGTTCAGACTGAAATGCAATAAAAACTTCATTATTTCAACACTTGAACCTAAATCCTAGACAAATTCTACACGAACAGCATAAAACATCTGCCACATTTCGGAATACCGCTTTCGAATTTATAAAAAATTGAACACTTTTCAAGTCACCTTCTTGTACCAACTTCGGAACGTCAAATAATGCAAACGTACGCTAAATCGTTCATATAATACACGACGCGTGGCAGTATTCGACTTGGCACTTACTTTAATATCTAAATGAGCGACGTTGATGTCGTGTAAGTAGGAAATGCCGTCCATAATCTGTTTCATAAGAACTTGAACTTGGCCTTCAGTTGGTACTTCGTCGCTGTCGAGAAGCATTTGCAGCTCTCCGCCGCAGGCGCTGGAAAAAAGAGATTCGTGAGCAGAACATAATTTCGAGTCTTCGCAAAATACGCGGGAATCCTGTGACGAGAAATCTGGCTTTTTGTACAAAATGAGCTCAAATAGTTACTTAGACGAATATATAGTCGAAGATCAAAAAGAGAGCAAGATATTACAATGATACAAGATATCACAATACCCATGATAGCAGCGATATGTTGAATCCCATATCACATTCATGGCTCTTGGCAGCTTTTGTGAGCCATTCATTAGTTTAATAGAACTACATCATCCTTCACGCTCACAAATAATGGCTTACTGTGCTGGCTAAAGGGTCCCACAACACGCAAACCATGAGGGAGCGATATTTCGTGGTTTTCTCTAAGAGTCCAGAAACGAAACACCATTATTGACCAAATAGAACTATGTGACAGAGGGGTTGTTGTCTCAAACTAGCAAGGACCCCCCCCCTCCACCATCACAACCAAAAAATATTAATTCTCGTGTGAGTGGAGTAAATGTTACTTGCCCAGGTATTAAAGCAGTAGGGTTATGTCCGCCAGTAGGCAAATTACTAAAGTTAACGTACCTGTTAGGATACACTGACTTAACGGCCAGATGATGATGTCTTTACATCGAAAGCGCTTGCCCACAGTAACTCACCAGCCAGAGGAGACGGACTCACCTAACAGGTACGTTAACTTTAGTTACTCACCCACACACTGCTCAGTAATTGCGCCATTGGTTTCATTTAGCAAGGCCAATTTGAATGATCAACAACCTACATTTATGTGACCGGGTGGTTGTTGGTACCATTGAGCGGAAAATTTTTAACCTTTAGAAATAACAACCCTGGTGTGGAAGGTGGCAACTCCACGTTAACTGCTTACACTTCCTCAGAGATGTATGGGGAGAGTGGAATACCGCCCCAAAGATTTTGTATAGAAATTTGTGAACTGATAGATATGTTGCAGTATATGACGCACTGCATAGCCAACCACAACAATACATTCCTTCTAAACTGGTTTTCCTCAAGTCTGTCCTCAAGCGTCAGCCACTGGGAAGGCTCAGCACTAACACACCTTGTGGCTACCATCCAGTTATTATTATTATTCGCTCGTTCCAAAAGACCAGAGTCATGCGAGATTTTTGTAAGAAATTAAAGAGTTTAGTTCGTTTCTGTTTGACGTAAAATAACTGAGTTGACTAATTCGTGGTAAAGTAGATTCAAGTTACACTTACACAAGTGGTGACCCCGACGTGATGAAACTTTTAGCGCATTAAGTGTAAAGAGCGCGCATCTGACGAACCTTTTCGAAAACATTTTGTCTTGTACGAACATTTTCCAACGATCGTAGTTTACTCTGCAGGAAGCGTGAGTTTTTACATTCCGCTACCCGAAGGGCAGGAAAGTATAGTAATCGTGTCAAACAAAATAATTTGGGTTTTCTTCAGATCTTTACGTTTTGAGGCCTACTGAGTCTAAAAACCTAATTTCGGCGCAACACCAAAATAAGCTTATGGGCGATTTCGGACGATGGGAAGAGGGGTGGGGGACGAAAATGTACCAAAAACTAGGGTTTTTCGTATTTTTCTCGAGAACGGCTCTTACGATTTTGATTAAACTTTCAAATTATCTGCTACTAATCAATACCTAACTTTTCTTCTCCATACATGAAGCAAAAAAAGGTTTTTTTACATTTTTTGGCAAAACGGCTTCAACCATTATCACCAAACTCACAGGACGTTTTCAAATAGTTAATATCTATATATTGTTCTCAATAAATGTTCCTCTGACAGTCCGTTGAACAGAGATAAAAATCAAAATGTGTCGAAAATAACGTTTTTTCGAACATTTCGGTAAATTCTGGTGTAACTGTTCCACCAGATGTGATCAATCTTACTGGGTGTCTTTTAGCTACCCATACCCACCTTTCGTTCTCCGTAACTATTTCTGTATATGTATGTTGAATGGAGATATAAGCCTCAGTTAACTCAGAAAAGAGGAGATTTGTCGAACATTAATTATCGGTATACCAATTTTCTCAAAAACGGCTCAGACGATTTCGATCGAACTCACGAATGACTCTCAACTAACTTATCCCTACATTTTGTTCTCTATAAATGTTCCTATAGAAATGCATTGAACGATGATATAGCGCCCGAATATGTTGCTGGTGTTCGAACTTGAAGGGTCGTTTTAGTATAATGCCGGGCGAACCGGTTCTAGATGGACAAAACCATCAAGATTTCCATCAAAATGCAACCAATCAGGCGTCGTAATGTTAAAATTTGGAGAATGCAAGCAAGTTGATGCTTAATTTGCTAAATCTCCAGTTACGACCGATTTAACTAAATTTAACTGTGTACCAGCCTCC
This sequence comes from Pachypeltis micranthus, assembly GCA_020466155.1. Classification (NCBI taxonomy): domain Eukaryota; kingdom Metazoa; phylum Arthropoda; class Insecta; order Hemiptera; family Miridae; genus Pachypeltis; species Pachypeltis micranthus. The sequence goes on along the minus strand of CM035774.1, from coordinate 27,112,359 downwards.
CTTGATAGCGATTTAGCTGAATCGATTTTTTGTTAAAACCTCTTTCAGCAAATCCTTATAAAGGTTTAATGGACCGTTTGCAACCCGTATTTGACATTTCTGAAGGACGTAAAGTAAATAAACTCGTCACTGAATTAGACCTTGGGGATAGAAAACCCTCGCAGTTCCACCGGGAAATGCGTTCTTTGGCCGGCAGTTCAGGATGATTTAATGAAAACTATGTTCCTCCAGCGCTTACCAGCCAATGTACTACCAATACTGGCAGCTTCTGCTGATCTGCTGGATAATAAGGCTTTAGTGGCAGATAAAATTCTTGAATTAGCTCGCTCACAATATAGTATTCAAGCTGTAGGCACTTCCGATACCGCGAGCACACGTCTTGATTGTTTAGAATCACAAATTGCTCAATTGACTTCTTCTATTCTTCTCTTAACGCAACAGACGAACCGTTCTCGATCGTTTGGACGGAACACTCATGCTCGAAGTCGTTCAAGTACTCCAAAATCTGACAATGGCGATCTTAACATGTGTCGTTATCGCCGGCAATATGGTAATAAGGCACGTAAATGTGTTTTCCCATGTTCGTTCTGGCCCAACGAGACATCTAAGGACACGCAATCGGAAAACTAACCGCCCTGTCATTGGTTGCGACGGCGCGGAGCACGGGCACGCATTAGTCTAGTCGCTTATTCGTCTTTGATAGTCTCACTAGTCTTTGAGGCGTCTGTCATTCCACCTATGCCTGAAGAACGACTATATTTGTCTCAACGATAATTATTCGCTGCTAATGGTACGCAGATTCCAACATTTGGTGGGCGACTTCTCACTTTGGTCTTAGTTTAGGTGTACATTTATTCCCGCAGATGTTAAACATTCCATTATTGGTGCTGACTTTTCGGGCTACTCATTGATTCGAAAAATAAGCGCCTAATTGATTCATCTACTCGCTTGTGGAATTCAGTTTCCAAAGCAGTAGTTGCTTACCTCTCCCTGTCCTGGTCATGAATATGCTTCGCTCCTCCGTAGTTTTCCTAACCTGCCTCTACCTTCATGGCCTCTCATTCACTCAGTAGAGAATTGTGATGGCTATCACGTTACTACACATTTCTACTACTTCCATGTGTTCAATTAACACCAAATCTACCCACAATATTGATGTATTCTCCACCTCCCGTCACTCGACTTCCGACACTTTTTGAAGCGGCCAAACGACAATCAATTCCCAAAAACCGATGCTAACCTTAAATTTCCCTGTTTCATCTGGTCTTTCAATTGGACATGTGCCACGCAGTTTGTATCATTATTGCTAACAGCTTCGGACAAGAAAACGAGGTTGAAGAAAAATGGCTCTTCTAATTATCACTTCTTTTGCTTCATCATACCTTTAACCGTATGCAAATGTCATTATAGTTCATCCTGGAACATTATTAAGCTACGACGACAGGGACGTAGGTCTTCAGATGTTCGGTTGGAATATATATCAAGGGGGCTCACTCATCTCTAAGACGTGAACGATTTTCGACCCTGTTCCCAATTTGTAACGTAACATTCGGTACAGCACTTCGCTACACATCCTCCCCTTTCTTCATTCATCAATCTGTCGCAAAACCAAGCTTCCAAACTCAAATTCCGTGAGGAGCACGTAGAAATTTACTGCCCCAAACTCTCTGGCAGCGGTATCCCTGCAAATGTGGTCTCTATGCTCTGATGCTGCTTCTCAGGTCACCTCGATTCTTCCCACCTCCTTCCGCAGATTTCTCAGCGGCACACGGAGTTTTTCGCCTTAATAGCATGAACCACAGCTTAGTGAGCCAACCTGTTAATTTCTTCCGCTCTTTTTCTCAACCTTCTGTCAAGCCTCCTGACTGACACCTCCTCTCTCCACCATTCATCGCCCTACCTTACAATTGCACGTCAAGTTCTGAGTATGTTGTGGTGACTTACTACTTTAATTGGGCTTGTCTTGTTCTTTTAGAAATGAATAACTAAATAATTTTTTTTCTCAATTGATCGCGAGTGTAACCTTTTATATTTATGAATAAACCTTCAGCTTCTACAAAAGCTTTAATTATATCGGTATCGAACAATATCGTAGCGAGCTCGAGAAGAATTACAAATCAAAGTAGCGAGTTAAACCCGTGTATTTTAATAAATTACAAGAAGTTGGATCTGACAGGAGTATTAGTCACCGATGGGACTGAGCTTGATGAGCGGAAAACTCAAGAAGCCTTTTTTACCTGTTCGTTGGTAAAGATAACCACCACGTGTGTCCCCTTGAGCAATCTGGAGTAGCGATAAATACGGTGGAAGGTCAGCCGTGACGTGTCGACTGAACCCTTGAGAACTGCTACTTGCAACTAACATGAACTAAATCATTCGCGAGGATATTGTGGAAACCCATTTCATTAAAAAACAGAATAAACAATAAATTGTCTATATTTCCACAGAAATTAGAATTAAATTTCTGTGGAAATATAGACAATTTATTGTTTATTCTGTTTTTTAATGCAACTAACTTTTTGTAACGTTCAACCTTGCGTGATTCACTCGTCGGTATGTCGTATTGTTGGGTGTAGCATCTCTCCACTGGTAAGTGTTTTTACACAGACAAAGGCTGATTCCAAGATCCACGGAAGTTCGCTCATCAGTCGTACAGCGGTCTGGAACGTTTATTTAAGAAAGTCCACACTCGACATGCTGAGCCTCCAAATCGGCGATTACGGTTATTTTCACTAACCGTTTCCATTTCTTTTGGCTCCTTGACTCGAGAAGGAGCGACAAAAAAAAGATCCCTAATGAACCACTTTTTTTTTCGTAATTTATCAATTTTTCTTCTTGGTCGGAGGATCGTGACCGGATCGTCGATGAATAAAAGAAGTTTACCTACTTACTCCGCCCTTTCAATTCCTTCCATCACGACAACCCTCATCACTCACATTTCTAACGGTAGCGCTCCAACTAGCCCTTGAAAACCAATTTGAGTTGTCCCTTTAAGAAACTAGCGTTAGTCGCTTACGACTTACAGGGGAAAAAAAAAGAAAAGTTGTGTCAATTCTCCGAAGTAGGAGGGTCGACGAGTGCTTTCAGATCAATCAATACTTTTAAGTGAGTCGTTTCTAAGACTCGTCTTTTCAAAGGTCTCATGCTCTAAAATGGAAGACTGTTATGATTTTGTTTGGCCTGAATCACACTCGGCCTCCTCTTTCTTCAGGCCCGAGAAATCGACTCGTGGACGAACGTCTTCTATCGAACGATTTACAGACAAAACACGGATCTTCGAGTGCCCAACGTATAATGCTCGAGAAACTACTCTCCAAGCATTCTATAGGAGGATGTTACAATGGCCACGAAGCGAAGCGTATGCCTATTAGCTCTCACATGGTATAATTGCAAAAGCCACCATTTTAGTTCAACACTTTAATTGCCGAGCGAAACTATTCAAGTACATAACTTTTTGTTGAGCAATAGTTTATTATGTATAATTGCAGGTGGCAATCGAAAAAACCCTTCTGCGGCTTCAAATGGGACTACTGTGCGGAGACCATGAGCAGTTCCCATGAAGCTGGTGTTCCCTAGTGCGACGTCACGCCCGAAACGAAGGACAGCATTGAGGTTCTTCCCTGCAACCTCATCCGGCCACAGCTGAGACACCCGAAGCACTCTGAGGCACCCCCGCAGCCAGCTCCTCACCAGATGCACATTACACGCTCCGCTGACTCAGCCCCGCGTCGAAGAATGTGCAATTCTGTACCTCTGACCAATCGTGTCCAGTTGGTCCGTTAGTAGAGAGTGTGCTGTGAACAGGCCACAAACCATTCGTACACTTTTTCTCTTCTAATTGAGGACGAAGAATACGGAATATTTGGAGGACGGACGAAAACCATACGAAAATTCAAGGCGAGTGGTTAAGAGTTGGAGTGTAGAACTGGTGTTCCCTGATGTGACATCTCCACCTTTCACACCATACTGAGGAGCACTGCAGCTAGCCTTGTACAAGTACGCAGTACACGCTTCACTGATTTCAGCCCTTAGTGGACAGTTTCCTGTGAACAGGCCATATACCAAAGTATACCATCCGTACACCTTCTCTCTCCAGACTGAGGACCTCTCTTGATCGCTTCCTGGAGAGTCTAATAAATAGTTTTGACTGCCTATGGCTCGCCACATCCCGCCGATTGGCAGCTCTGAACCTCCTCAACTGTGTTCATTACTTCAATTTTAATTTATGAAAACATTCATTTAAAGGCAATAACAAACGCTTTTGGAACCTGCTCAAGCGTTATTCTCTAATAAGAGCAACGTCACCCACTAAACGCCCAATCTATTATCGACGAGAAGACTTTCGCTTGAGCGAATTGCCAAAGAAATTTCGCCATCTGATTAGTCAAATCGGAAAATAGGTACCCCGAACTCAAGTGGTAGACAGGGATCTGAAAGGAGCGCGAATTCGGCACGCACTACAGACGTGTTTCGAAATAAAGGCACTCAGAAAATCTGAGCCACATTCTCGTCTTCTTCGTCGACAAACGAAGAAGAACCCGTCAAACGAGCTGGAGAAACAATGCACAATCTAACCGAGTACAAATTTGAATTTAGGAGAAAAGCGATTCTTGATTACCTTCGCCGTTACCTTCGAAATGGAACATAAAACGCGTTGAATAACGGCTTCTCAAAAAAAAAATCATTTCCTCGATTCAAAGTAATGGACGGAAGAGTTGATAGCGAACGTCTGGGGGGGAAGAACTCTCTCGCGGTAATGGGACTTGTCAAGTGTGATTGACGTTGGGATAGTGGAAGAGATAGACAATTAGCTTTGGGCCGGAAGGTACGAGGAAGAAGAAGAAATGCAAATAAGAGAGAATGGAGGAAGCTCTAAAAACCTCGAGCGTTCCCACATTTCTACAACCGAAAAGTCGCAGATTAAAAGGAATTTTAACGCGAAGTGATTCCCCGCGGATCTACAGGATTAACTCAAGATCGTTCCGGCGCGACGAAATTTTGACAAGCTTTCGAAACATATTTATGGACGCGTCAGGTTGATTTTTCCTCGTTAAACGACCAATCTACGGATCACGATTGACACACGGCGCATTCAGTTCAGTTTTACTAATAAACTTCGAGTGCGCGATTAGTTTCTCCTCGCTCTTCAAAACCCGATATTTACGACCGTCAACTTTTTTCCTTAGAATTTGAAGACGTCATGTTTAATACTCAAAAGTATTTGATCATCGCATTTCCTCAACTGAAAGTGATTTAACCGGAAAATTCGTGAAATTGTGATTCAAAAAAAGAAACCACGCAAGAGAGAATGGCGTGTTTAGAGTTCACACCACCTTCAAAGCACGATCACCTGAAGTGCCGTCGTGTGGCCGATCGAAGGAAATTGGTACAACAAATCATCAATAATTAGCGAGTGTTAGTAAATGCGTGTTCTAAGAGCGTGTCGGATGAGAAAAGAAGTTTTGCTTGTGGAAGTGCCTTTTCTGGAGTGTCATTAACGCTGAACGCGACGTAAGTAGGAGCAACTGATCCCTCCCAACCGATCAGCGCAGATCCCTATTGGCCCTGAGACCTTTGTTGGGACTACCAAGAGCCACCTACGTAGAGAGGTTGGCAAATGAAAGGACAGGTGCAGGGCTGCTCATTGGCAGGGGCTGCCCGGCCTTACACAGTCAAAACTCTTCATCCGGCTCTCCAGAGAGAGGTCCAAGAAGGTGCTTGCACTGGGGAGGAAGGATATGAGGATCACATGTGGCCTGTTCACAGGTCACTGTCCGTTGACCACCTTGCAAATATTGGCAAGTGCGAGGTACAGGTATGCAGGTTCTGCGAGGTAGGGCTAGAGACGGCAGAGCACGTAGCCTGTGCGTGCTGTGTGTATGCGATGGACTCGCGGCATCGCGCTGTTGTGTGTTTGGGAGGCCCTTTCTTCAGCCCGAAGAGGTGGCAAATGCAGAACTTGCGGACACCAAGTGACACCAGTGCCATGGGGCCGAGGTGGTGCAGGGGACCATGATCTGAGGGTCATGGACGCCCTTACAATAGGCCCGTTTGTGACTGCAGTAAGGGTATCGCCTGCATCCACCATTCAAGGGGGGAAAAAAAGAAGTAGGAGCAACACAATAAATTGTGCATGAGTAAAGTTCTACTGAGTGATAAAAGGTCCTGAGGAAAGTTGTATTGTGCATCGAATCACACGCTTTTGAACGATTTCTAAATAACGTTTACCCTGTTTTCGATCAATTCTACCAACGTTTCTCAACAGAGTTCAATTACTTTAACTTAACTACTAAATTTTATGGAGTTCCCCGTGGGTTTCGCAGTTTACAGCAGCCTTGACTCAATTTCCAATCCATTTCTGGAGAATTCTTTACACAAATCACACAACATGTCGGAACAACATAGTTCTCTGTTTTCCCTCCCATTTGTGAAGTTTAGTGATTACTGTCTCAATATTATTCACTCAATTCCATCAAGTTAAAAGAGTTCAAAACTGTTACACGGATTCTGTACTATTTAAAGATTGTTTTCTTCGTATCTCCAAACCAATTTTTACGAAGTAGAAAGTTACGTTAACGGCTGAGAAATTGTGCCACAGCAAAATCTGCGCCTTCGGCCATATTTGCTCCTTAAGGTCCCTATGGGCTGGTTTGTGAGAGACAAATGGCATCCTCGTCAAAAGGACGCGACGTGTATGAGTTTTTGCCCAACATTTGTGAACGTCTTAGGAGAAAATGGGCAGGGCCAGGGCACTGGATGGGCCAGTTCTTTGCGGGTCATGGTGACTACAATAGGAGGCTCCACTTGTTTTCTCTCAAAGACTCTCTCATGCACGTCTTGCGCCTCCAATGCGGAAGTAGGAACTGCAGTGAGCAACGGTTGTTGGAAGAGCAGACAAATCCACAAGCATTGACTGCTACTAAGCAAGCCTATAACCATTTCGCCCAGTTTGCGGAGAAGGTGATGACAAAGAAACGTGGTCACAGTTGATCAGTCCCTTTGAAACATGCCACCCAAGTACATGGTCAGATCAGGTGGTAAACCAGATTAAGACGATACGGGATTCTTCAGGTAGTCAGAGCTACACGCGGTATAGCATGGCCAATGGCTCTCCACTGTAAGAACAGCGAACGACCGACGACCACTCGTAACTCCGCAGGACTGGGTTAGGCGGATGCTTGGCCCGAGGCTGGCCTCTTGCACGATAGCGAAACTGCGACCTCCATGACGGTAAACAGATACAACCCTCTTGGATTCAGGAGTGGCCATTTGAACAGGAAACAGACCGTCGGAAGGCTGACAAGTCTCGATAGAATGGCGCATCCTCCTGTGCGTGCTTGATTAGGCCTTCCACATGGTATCCCGTGCGCGATTCCATCTGGGAGACCCAGTGTTCCATCTCTCTACCATTCTTCCGATCTTGCGCCGTACGCGACTGATTGAGAGGAAGGGGAGAGGACTAACTTAGACATTGCTTTTGGATCTGTTCAAGACATTTTGGTCATTGATTTGGGCTTCAGATTTGTCGCTGCAAAAATAGTACCGAAAGACCTGAGTTTCACTCAAAAAGGAAATAATTCCGAAGGCTGAATCTGGCCAACATTCATCAAACGGATCATTACTGGAGACGAGACGTGGATTTATGAGTATGACACGCCATCCAGCGAGTGAATGGCGTGGATCGAATGAAGTATTCAAGGTTCATAGAGAACTTCAGGCCATTCAGGGCTTCATACCATCTTCATTGGGAATAATGCGACCGCTATTCAGTAAATAAATGAACATTAATTGATTAATAATTGAGTTTTTAACACGACAATACGATATAACTTTCACAAATAACTAGCTATCAAGCTGAAAATTGAATCTGAATAGAATGTGAACGACAAATGTGGCCTCCTAATTGAAAAAACTCAAATCAGGTGACTGAGAACGTCACGCAGAGGGAATTCCGGTGGCTTTATGTTCAAGGTGGTCAATTTTCGTACGTTGCTGTGAACGCACCTGAGGAGCCGAGTACGAAAGTAGTTTCAGCGTTTGATTAGTTTAATCAAAAACTAGATACCTAGCGATTAGATTGGTGGTACGAGGAGAATAATATTCGAATGTACATAAAGCCAAGATGGTTGAGAGATGCGTCAATATTTTCTTTTGCACAACTTCGCACGTTATTCTGAAATATTTCGCTTCTTCAGCGTATTGAGATAAGCGGGAAAGTAGTTGATCATAAGATTCGTGAATTCATCACGCACCGACTACCACTCGGTTGCCGTTTTTATCCTCCACTTAGCTGTCCATTTTCGGTTGTGGGATATCTCCTACGGCCAGCGCTGCAGTTTGATTTTGAAAGAAACTCCATTAAGGTTTTTATCTTTTGTCTTGATAACTAGTTGATGCATTATTTATCTAGTGAATACTATGTTTTGAGTGAAAACAAATTCTCATGAGCATAAATTAATCGTTACTCCACGCGGCAGAGAGGGGAGCACATGAAGTTGCCAGTGTTATGGGAACGATTGAAACCTGCAGTGACTACGAAAAGACGAGGTGCCTCATGCTGCGCCAGCACACAGGCGAACCTGCAAACCTAATGTTACCTTCCTCAACGAGCTTCTGACGCCGCCGTTAGAAAATACGTCCAGTCATGCGCCTCTTCCCTTCGCAAGTTAATGAGAGACTGCTAAATACTACTTGAACATCTAGGGTCACTGCAGACTGGTCAGGAACCAGAGGTGAAGATGTCAGGCCTCAGTCCTTCTCCAGAAGCAACTCGGTAGTGCCACTCTCTCTCCACTTCCCAGCAACCTGCTTGCAGACTTACGATTACGCGGGCATAACAGCGCTACACACTACATGACATTGTTACGATCCCAGCCACTTGTATACTTCATCTCTTGGACACAGGGAAAAGTACTGGTAATCCCTCCCACGATGCTCTCTGAAACTCACTTCACCCACGGAAACTCCAAATAGCATAGAAGCAGATGGCAGAAGCGCGTCCTGAACGAATCCACACTTCACTCGACAATCCAAAAAGTAGCAAACCAAGTAGCCACACACGGCACAAGATCGGAATAGCGACAGAGAGGGAAGGAAAACTGAGTTCCCCGGGTAGAACCGCACATGGGATGAGCTATCTGGGCTATGTGATGGAATTAACCAAGCACACGAAGCAAATCGCACCATCCTATCGCGGCTTATTAGCCACCAACCAACAGTCAACCTCCCGCAAACCAGCCCTTAGGTCAGCTTTGGGAGCGAGTACGTCCAAAGGAGGCGCCGCTTCTGCTGTGACTTTAGTGGAGCCTTCGCAACTCTCCAAAGGTAATCTACCAAGGTCCACAGGACTTCCAGCCGGCGAGATTGCTCCGAAAACCTCGATCCCAAGGTACCGCCCCATCTTGACGCCTCTAGCTGGAACGCGGTATTCAGCAATGACAAACCCCACACACAAACGCCTCAGAATATCAATATTTTGAAGAATGTTCAATTTTTTTTCAGCCGATCGCACTGCTACTTCATTCTTACTTCAAGGAAAGATGGCGCTTAGCTAGAGTTTGCATCATCTGCAGCCAGAAGCCAGATTCCATTAGTGAATAAAACTCCAACTTACAGTTCCAACAGCAGGACCATTTCGTTGTTGCTTTCGAAGACCTGGTGGAGGTTGACAACTCTAGGGCAGGGCTTGCAGGCTTCGAGAACCGCCACTTCGTGAAGAATCTCACCCCGATGGTCTTTGGAGCGATTGCGTTTTCTTAAGAATTTAGCGGCAAATTGCCTCCCGCTCGTTCGCTCTCTGCATCTCCTGACTGTGGCGTACTTCCCTCTGTAAAAGAAACAAAACAAAAAAAAAGTTGTAATTTAAGATGTTACGAGGAATTGCAGGGAGTAGAGATAACAAAATGGTCGCGGGATATCCCGCCGCGAAGGCCGAAACGATAATTCAAAGTGCCGCCCTAGTTTCGCGAAGGCAAACGGTACCTCCTTCAAGCTCCTGCGAAACGAGGCCTTTCAACTCTTGTAGAGGCCTGTCGTGATGTTTGTATAGACGAAATGAATATTCAGCAGACCCGGCTTGGAACCCGTCGATTGCCAAGGCTCCTCGTCCCACTTTGGAAGAGTCTCTTCAGTCACATTTCAAAACATGAGCTTATGTTTGTAATTAAGTATCGGCCGGAACTTGATTGGTTTTGAAGTAGAATCTGAACCGTCAGACCACAAAGTTCTCGTCATCGTGAGATGAGCCTTGTGGAGTTTGAAGTGGGATTAATTACTGCTTAGCCTCCCTTCATTATGGAGCGTGTGGTGAAATACCAGATCACTCTCAAGGAAACTATCGTGGTAATCGATGAAAGGGGTCAAGTCTTCATTTTATTTTCTGATCGCATAACGCTCTAGGTAATTACGATAGAGTGTAATGTGTTACTTGAATTCCCTTATGCGCGGAGAATACCACGTCACATAGCCTTACCCTGCTTCCTTTCTTTGTCAGACTCCACCATTATGACGATGCCTTCTTGCTTCCCCCCAGGACGTCACTGTCAAACCCCATTCTCCTGGTAAAGTCTGAGGGACGCTATCTCGTCTTTCTGACGGGTATAAAGCACGAGCTCTTCAGTAACGACCCAGTTGACGTCACATCCGGAAGCACCTGGGTTGATCCATCTCTCCAGTCACAGCTGAAACTCCACATCGTGGACCCTGTTCAGCATTCCTTATACCGCAACTTGCCATTTTATTTCAGTTGCAATCAGACTACACCCGTGTCGTCTTCTTCACGTTACTTCGCGCTACCTGGCCTGGCCACATAGGTGACTTCAAGCCTGCTAGTTAGGAATTACCTAACATGTACAGGATTCATCATTGCAAGTTCTTTTCATCGGAAAGTACGCGTTAAGCACCTGCTGCTTTCTTCTCTATCTCGCGAAGCTACAACGGCCTTCAACAAGTGAAAAACTGCCAATAAACATTTTTGCGAATTAACCACAAATTGGTTTCGAGTTTTACGTCTATTATAGGCCAGAAAACCAATCAAGACGGATATAATGGAGGGATTCGTACCGGAACGTAACGGCCCCACTTGCACCGCGCGAGGTGGAACCCATGAAAGCAAAGGCGAAGTACAATGAAAAGGCAATAAATACCCGGGGGTTCCTCTGAAGCGCTCAGAAAACGCACTATTCGACAGTTGAGAAGTACTTGCTGAAGGAAATCACTATAACGAGCTCGGCGTTATTATCGTTACGGTGCGGTCATCAATTGGTGGTTTACGGAGTACAACGTACTTGGATTCAATGGCCAAGTCAAGTCCTTGAGAAGGTACACACTTATCGTGCAGTTAGTCTCTTTCCGTCGGTGATTTGGCATTGGAAGGTAATATTAGGCGAGTGAGGGTGCAATTAGGTTGAAATACAAAACAAAATGGAGTCAGGTGAACAGTTAGTGCATTTGATTTCGCCTCTTAGTCACCCTTATCCTCTTAGGTTCTTTGCGCTCAAACGTCTTTCCCCGCCCAAAAAAAAACTACATTTAGGAAAACGGAACATATTTTTTATGGACTATTCCATGTAACGCAGCATAAATTATCATAAATTGCGATGTTAGCTCAGTTACCTCAATACATTTCTCTCATACGACACTAACGTCCTCGAAAAATCAGGATGGTAGTCCGATAAACTACCGAAATAATACGAAGCACCCCCAGAAATTCCGGAATGCGAACTTTCGCCACTTCCTCGAGTTTCTCGCAGTTGTCACATAATAATCCCACAACAGTAAACACGAACGTTCTACCAAAAACCGCTTTGATAGTCTTATAAATCACCGATGCACTGATTACTCAATAACGGTCGTGGCACAAGTAGGAGTAGTTGTGCGACGATTCGGCCAGATATTTTCGACACAAGAGGACTCAAAACGTAACCACCCGAAGCAAGCTTTTTTGTGGACACAATTCTTTCTTGGGGAAATGAAATGTGAAAACTGCGTGGGGAGCCCAAAGGGATAACGGCTGAATCAAAGTTGAAATTTATCCAGCAGGTTAACGTGGGACGTCAAAATAAAGGTTGAAAATTGGCCTAAACCAGAGTTGTAATGGACTGGTCCCGGAGGTTTTTTATAGACAACTTTTATTCGTTCTGAGACTAGATATTAATACGTTACATTCTGTGTTGAGTCTTCATCAACCACAATTTCCATAAGACCGAATAATAGGAATCCAGATCCTGCGCATGAGCTGGTAAGTTAGTTGGCAGGTGTTTATGTTCGTAGCGTCGGGGAAATTACCCACTGGGTCAGAAAAACGTCAGACACAACCCCATTTCGTCGTTGAGATTCCTCCTCATTGGAATTATTTTTGGTGGGGTCGCCTGGCAATCCACACGCCACGAAGCTTCTGCGCTCCAAAACTAGGGTAATCCGCTAAGCCCTTTGGAAGTTTTTGAGGTTGTAGACACAACAAACCAACTCATCGTTGCAGGAGTCTTGTATTCAAAGTCGCTGGATGCATCAGCGTTTTCAGCACCTGGACTGATTTGTCGTCAGGTCACGGTCGAAGCTCTTCAGTGTTCCTCTAGGTCGTGTGTTAGTCGAACAACTCACGTAGTCGTTCTGATCCGATTCAAAATACGAATGTCATCCTCCAACGTCCAAATAAGAAGTTCAAGCTGCCTCGAACGAATGCCAACAAGTTCGTCAAGTTTCGTTTTGTTTTTTTTTACTGTGTCATCTGCGCAACATTTACTTGCAAACTCCGTTATGGCAATTAGCATAATTAGTGCGCGCGCTACGACCAGGTACAGCTTCCCGGCTACCTGAACGTACTCGAATAAAGGGACCACTAAACGAGACCTAAAAGGAAACGGAAGCTGAGCTCAGAGGTGTTTCCTGTCGTAATGGCGATGGACGAAAGGCGTCGCTAGGGAGAGCACGTATTATTATTCCGTTGGCCCTGAATATGCATGATCTATCGCCAGAAGGGCTGCCAACCATTCGGCTCAGGTGCTTCACGAATAAAACGAAACGATTCAACCTAATATTACGCCATTACTCACATCAGAGGCGGACCGGAGTTGAGAACGTTATTATCCCGTCGTTTCGGAAACGCGTATCTAATTTGGTAATATCGACCGAATCACCGGACTTTCCCTCGCGACATCGTCTTGCATAATAGAACGAGTCAACCTCAACTAGGTTTGATATACCAACGAGCGGTTTTATAGTTAACGAGCGTATTCCTCGTGCGCCCCATGAAACCAGAGCAATCCCGTCTTCAAACCACTGAGCCGGATGAGATCAGCCCACGCAAACAACCGCGTTCTCTAAGTTTGAATGTTACCCAGACCTCCATCGAATGTGCTCGTTAAAACCCGGAAAACGAAGATACAGGGTGCCACAAAATACGAAACCATTTTTTCACGTTGTTGCCATTGAAGCCTCCTGATGAAATTCGGAGCCCTCGTGTAGATTTCACTCATCCTCTTCGTTTTCCCGTCTTTTGCTGGGAGTCGGGTTTATCTGGTCATTCAGTTCTCTTCCCTCCCTCCAATCATTTTCTACTTTCAGTTATAGAGCTCTCCTAAGGAAAGTGATAAATCGAAGTGAGTTTTGAGAGACAAACTCGATTGGAGCATTTTTATTGAAAATAGTAGAGCTTCAGCCATTTGAAACCGATTAATTTAGAGGCTTAGAACATTAAAAAAGAAAAAAGGGGGAGGGGGGGGGAGAGAGAAGTAGCAAAAGAGCTTGAGAGAGAGTGAGAGGTGAGCGAGAATTAGAGCGAGAGTGAAGTGTGTAAAAGATTAAGAAACAGATTAAGAACTCCTCCTAGGTGGTCATACCTCCGCGTGGTTAAACACAGACAACAGCTCTCCAACGGGGATCGAGGTCCCTCTTGCATGCTAGCAAAACCGCCATCTCCACGACAGTAGACTGATAGCCACAAATTAGACTACGTTCGTTAACAAACGTGAAATGACCGACGGGAAGGATCTTAAACATGATGGAGCATCAAGCGGTTGATGATAATTTCCCATGGCCGCTACACCAATTGAATTGAATACGTACGCTGGAGTCATACTCCCCTGAATGCAGTGCTGGTCGACATCCTACTGGACACGAAACGAAGAGTTTTTTCGAGGAAACGCATGCGGGATCCGCTGAGTACACTCTTGAATCCGAAGAAATCCTTTGAGAATCGAATATTATACACAACTGACTGTTGGGCTTAACTTCTTTGGGAGAAGGACTGAATTTTCACATGTATTAAACTCATAGTCTGTCTCACGTATAGAGCTTAAGTTTACATTTCACCGTCCGACATTGCCGGAATATTAGTTAAGCATTTAAACAAATGGGGCCGAGATCGAGAGCGGTTACACTTAGCCAAACCCTGCAGTATTCTCCAAATTTTGGGTTAGAGAGGCAATGGACTGGGTTGGGAACTCATTCAATTGGAAAATCAATAAGAATCGGAAAACGAACGGGGTCATTTGGTAAGCCATGAAGAAAACCATCGACTTTCCATGTTTGTACACTGGAAATCGTGGTTTGGGAAAGTTGAAACATATATTTAATGGTTAAAAAGTTGAAGAGCAAGAATCGTAATAGCTAATGATTTGGAACCATCCACGTCCAAAGTTGACGGGCAATTTTCAGAAAGAAGTTGCAACGTCAGGTTACAAGAACAAACATTCAAAATCATCCATCTCGTCCCAAGACTTCGCTTTCATCAGACCCCCGAAGATTTATCGTCCCGCAAAATAACAATTGTCGCCAGTTTAACCGCCTCAAGGGGAATCCACAAGCTTGCAATTACGGAAAAAGGAACTTTTAAGAACGTCAGTTCATAGACCATTAACCCAGATCAACAAAGCCAATTCGGCCTTGCGCGGTTGCGAAACGAACCAACCATCTGTTGAAGACTCTCTCCTTCCGCCCACGGGGCTTCTACGTCGGTTCTTCGGTGCACCAGCGAGAGGTACGATATCGGAGCAGGATATTGGGTAAATTGGGGGACCTGACCTGACCGAAGAGTTAAATGGGACGGCGAACAACTGGTTGGGTAATCTGATGGACGAAGTGGCGTCGGAGTTGAATGCAGAGCAATGGCATCGATTCTAATGACCCAATGCAGCTCATATTGAACATAGTGATATTGTAACACACACAAAACTTAATGCCAGAAGGTGCGCAGCACGTAGACATTTCTTGAGCCCTGGGACAGTGATTACCTGCACTATGCATTTCTTGTAAGCAAGAAATGAAGAAAATGACACAATGATTAATTGAGCTGTTAATAACAATATTAAAACATAATAATAAGAACAACACTAGAAAAACTGACGACACGAAAACACCGGACCTCACAATCAACACGATTACTGGTCCTCTGTCTAGTCTTTAAGGAAGATGCTGACTGGATAAATCCTGAAGAACTTCGCAACCAACTTACGACACTATGACATACAACATAACTGGGAAGAAGTCCAACGAGCGACATTGCGGCCGCACAATTGAAAAGCCCCCGGAACAGACACACAAACCACTCGCGACATAGTTCAAGAACTTCATTAACATTCTAAAACCAAACCAAATTACGCAACGGAGGGAATAACAGACATGATAAAACGCTCCAACACAGACCTATACTCGCCAATCACTTCCATAATCACAGAAAAGACACACAACGAACTGACAGGAGACCAAAAACGCTGTCGAAACGGATCTCAGTTCCTCATAGAATCTGTTGTCCTTCGATAAGCCTACGAACACGCGAAAACTCTACACAACACACACGGACTGGAAGAAAACATTTGACAGTGAACCACTCCTTTGGCTCCTCAAAACGCTAGATATGCAATTCTACCAAATAGCGATAAAACACTGGCTCACAACTCTCCACCTTCAAATCGATGACTGTACCCTAACCACAGAGCGTTTCGCGGGACATAGAATCAGTAAGTCCTCTTCGGCATTGCTTGAAACTGAACCCTTATGTAAAGAAAAAGAAGGGGATCTTGGTAGCGGCTCGACTCATCCTAGGCCCCTCGGACGGAATTTAACGTTTTAATAATAATAATAATGATAACACAATAAGTATTCGCATATTGCAAGGGTTGCAGACATGGTTTTACAAGACCGATCGAATATTCTCTTAGTGACTCAACCCTCAAAAAAAGAACTATAGCATTGACGTTGCAGATTTTCTGCCTTGCAGGATTCTACTGGGTCGCAGATTGAGTTCGACTGCTGAAGTACTGTAAGTGATGTCATTTTAGCTACTCTCCCAATACAAAACTGGTGCCCATGCGTAACCATATGAAGGTGAGGCCCTAGCGAACCATATTGTCGGGAATACCTTAAATAAGGCGAGCCGTGGCCTAAATTAATTAAACACAAATATTCGTCCTCGAACTCTGGTGAACAACTGAATTTAATTTGCGTGCAATATGGGAATTAATAGATCAAGATTTTATACTCAACTAGAGGAGACAATAATATTTTCGACATCCTCCCCCCGCCAAAAAAATTAACACTGAAAACGGTGTGGCTTTCGGACTCTTCCACTTCTATTCTTCAGACTCCCAGCTTCTGTAGAATCTTCCTGATTCTTCTGCTTCTCTTCCGTTGTCTTCTACATAAGCCAAGGATCTTCGTCTGCAGCAACTTTTAACGGAAACAAACGCTGAAGCGGTCGGATAACTTCCTTCAAGTCTGTCAAACGAAGCTTTGCCACCCGACTATGTCCGTCAGCTTCAATCTTAATGTCGAGCGCCAGTCCCAGCGGCCAGTCTTGCCGTTTCATTGTCTCGGTTCCCACCAAAACAACATTTGGCTGAATAGCAAGCAGGAATCGCCTTCCCTTGTTTATCAATAAGGCCAGGTATTCGTTCCAGAATCTCTCCCGCAATCTCAGAAGATACTCCAAACGGCAATTAAAATTACACACATTATTTTGACAATATCATTGAGGCCTGAAACGCCTGACTCATGATCTGCCATGTACAAGTAGGTTAAGGGCCTTGCATTTATGGTTGATTCAACGTCACAGAGAAGCGTAACCAACTCCTCATACGTATGCCCGACCGAGGTTTCGCCTTAATAATTGCTTCACCATGGCTACCATTCTCTCCCAAAAACCACCCCACCATGGGGCTCCAGAAGGAATGAAATTCCATTTTATGGGTCATGTATTGACGTCAATTACAATTGAATCCCAGTCGATTGCCCTTGAGGCATTATTTGCTCCAACAGATTGTGTACCATTACCGGTATAAATTATTGAAGGACGTTCTCGACGTGCAATGAAGCGCCGTAGAGCCTCAAAAAACCCTACTGTTGACAAAGAAGTAGTTGCTTCTAAATGAACGCCACGATACACAGCGCAGGTGAAAAGAACCAACCGTACTTTCCCTCCTCCCTTCAAATGCAATGGACCAGCGTAATCGATTCCTGTTACCTCATAAACTGCTGATTGTTGAACTCGGTCTTTGGGTCGGTGAGAGGTACCGGGACGATCTTCTGTATTTCTTTTGGTCTCTTCAAAACTGACTTGGAGGGTGACATTTCGACCTTGGTGGGGCTGGTTGGTGAAGGAGCTGGGTCTTCTTTACATTGGATTGATGTTTCTGATGATAATTTGGAACCGTACCGTGAGCGTCTTCAACTTCTCAAAGTTCAACGTCCATTTCATTCGAACTCATCTGCGCTGACCCATTCGTTATCTTGCTCGTAATTTCGTCGTCCACTTCCATCATTCTTTCTGATTTCCCCATCAGAACCTCGAAGTGAGATCGAGCAGCGAACACGTCACCTGCTTTTATTGCGTCCTCAACGTTCATCGAAGATTGCTGCACCAATTCTCGGAGAATATTTCGCCTTCTCCTTAATCCTTCCATCTCCACCAACTCACCTCCCGTACCTCGTCACCTTCTGTACTTCAGTCCCACCAGGGGTACCAAAAATGTCGGGAACACCTTAAATAAGGCGAGCCGTGGCGTAAATTAATAGAAATTAATTAAACACAAATATTCGTCCTCGAATTCTGGTGAACAACTGAATTTTAATTTGCGTGCAATATGGATTTTATAATCAACTGGAGGAGACAATAATATTTTCGACACCTATACCACACTCCGGTTTTCCCTTTTTTTACTGTACATTCTTTACTTTGAGAACAAGTGTCAAAGGTAGAAATCAACCGTGACTACGTTTTTTAGCAGCGATGTTCGTTGTAAACTCTGCCAAACGGTTATAAGCCTGCTTAGTAGCACATGAGCTGAAAGGTTTGACTACTCATCCAACAACCGTCGCTCACGGCAGTAGGAACTACACTTTGGGCAGTGGTTTCTTGTTTGACAAGGGGCAAACCGTCCAGAATGGGGTCTTTGAGAGAAAAGAAGTAGAGTCACGCATTGAAGTTGTCATATTCTTCAAGGAACTCGCTTGTCCAATGGTCTGCCTTGACCCATATTCTCTTCAACACGTTCTCGAATGTTGGGGGAAAATTTCATTAGTGTCACCCGTTCTCATCCCGTTTGTCTCTATATAAAGCAGGTATATGTTTCCTTATGAGAAATACTTTCTCTAGAGACGGTTATATCAGATACTTCAAAAAATGCGAGAAGGTCCTTTCAGCTGTCCACATCCTCCGTCTTTGCTTCCAGAATATATCCAACTCGTACACATTCCTAGGACTAATAATAGCATGACCTTCAATTCGTCCTACAGCCCAGCGACCAGCTCCGCTTAATCTCACGCGGACACGCGGTAATGAGATGTAAACTTCATCGAGCAAGTTGTAAATTCTGCAACTATTTATATAATTCGCGATAAAAAGGAGTTGGCAATCAACTGGTCTCGTCGACAAGGTCAAGTTAGACTCTGGAAACCTATCGGGATTCTCAAGGTGGAGGAA
Source organism: Pachypeltis micranthus (assembly GCA_020466155.1). NCBI lineage: Eukaryota > Metazoa > Arthropoda > Insecta > Hemiptera > Miridae > Pachypeltis > Pachypeltis micranthus. The sequence goes on along the minus strand of CM035774.1, from coordinate 27,093,443 downwards.
AATAAGAATTGCGGATGAGCCAACGCGAGAGCGGAGAGCCGCAAGATGATCGTGAATCTCTCAACTCGGATTCTCCTGCATCACCAGTCAGAAGAGGAATTGCCAGGCAGGTAATTGGCAGTTGTCACGACGGATAAGATAAGGGGCAGTTGAGAGGCCGACGGCGGCGAGCCGAGTAAAGAAGATAACGATAAGGCGGGGAGAGAAGAAAAAAAAACTACAAGAGAAACCAGGGAATATGAGGAAACGAAGAGTATAAAGAAGACAGTGGAGGACAGGGAGAGAAGATTAAGTGCGCATCTGAGGAGAGTTGGCCCAGTGAACTCGGACGCCCCACTTCAACGGACGGCGACTCTTGCTTGTCCCGTTCGTTTGCCGGCCGACCTCCCGACCTCCGAGCAAACGACCGCTTCTTCTAGCTAATTAAGTTAATTTTTGAGAGTGTACATCTAAAGCACCGCCTCAGGTGGAAGAGCAGATGACTGGGCGGATCTGTCTGGTAACTTATTGACAACGATTCCTCAGAGAAGTCTTTCCCAGGGACCAGAAATCAACTCCCAGACGAAATCTCCAGCGTTTTGTAGCAATCTATCGCTGGAGTTACATCACCATTCGAACGTGTTTCAAGACGAATTGCCATCACTGCTGTGCATGTACTTGTTCGGTCATAGATAGTTAAGATCAAAACTACAAAAATTCGTTACCTCCAGAATGCAAAGGAAGTAAAACCTTTCAAAAATCAGTTCCTTAAAACAATGGAGCTATATGATCTGACGACAGTAGAAGTGACATCATCCAGACGATTGTGGAGATGTGAGTCTCACGATTAAGGAAATAGTGAGGAGCTCAAAATCAAAACGATAGCAGTAGATACTACACGAGCTGGGGGGTGAAAGGTGGCATTCAGGGACACATGATACAGTAAATGATGATATCAAGATCATGTACTGTTTCTAATAAGTCAGTTTTGATGGTAGTGTTATTTCGATCTACTGAGCAGCCTGAGTAAGACTACGACAGGAAAAGTAGGAGAGCTATCCGTCGTTGTGAGGTGGCGGAGCAGTGGAACGAAACGAAGCCCAGAAAGGGCAATGGACGGGCCCCACACTGAGGTAGATTTCCACCTTACCCAGTAACTCACCGTACGTAGAATGATGTAGGCTGTACCTGCACCGTATTGGTAAACCTGCAAGCCGGAACAACAGTTTATGACGATTTCCATCCCATCCCCTCGTGCCAACGCTGCGTAGACACGCCAGAGGCACTATCTTGAAGCCGGAAGAAAATCGGACGTCTATTGCTGCCAATGCTCTGCAAGAAGAGAATGAAGATCGCAGATCCAAGGGATGAAGAAAAATGAAACGAAATGAAGACCGCCCCTGAACCTTCCAAACTGCTGCGCAGTATGGGAGGACGTATGAGAATAGCGGGAGGGTGAAGAGAACAGAAATAAAAACCTGCCAGAGTTCCATCATGCGACGTGATGGCCAATCTGATGCAATTCGTTTAATCGTTACGGGTCGGTACCTCAAAATGCAGACTTGAATTGACGGGGTCACTAGGAGCGGGAAAGCTCACAGTGAAAGTGAAGTAGAGCCCAGCAGAGCAGGTCTGTTTCATTATCAAAATGAAGAGCGAAGAGTGTTATACCAGTCTACTGCCATGGAAGTTGACGTTTCACTAACATGCAAGAGGATGGTCACATGGGCAGCATCCACTGAACCCAGACCTGCAGGAATACGGTAGGTGTTTGGTCGTTAACCATTCTCCCAGTGGCCCACAGCAGAGCAATGTAATATTTAAGAAACACTGAAGAACCGTAGTTGTCACAATATCGCCAGAAAATCGGAGGCCTGAATTGGAACATCCACCAGACTGTAGAGGGAAACAAACATCCAGCCAACAGTGGACGAGACACAAGCAGTGAACACTTGAGTCATCAGTCACTTGAGGGTAGCGATAATGTCTACATAACATTGTAAGTGGACATAACTGCAGGATATGACAATAGCGACGCAGATCAACGAGAGAGTGGGTTTGGAGAGGAGAACACGTCCAGGAAGCACTCAGGTGAGTGTGGAGCACTCAAACTACCCTTCAGTTGAATCAATCCAAGCGATAATGGAGATGTCAACAGTCAAATAACCCTGTAAGTATCATTCGTACGTAGCGGGTGGTATTTCGGCTCAGCCTTCGGAGAAGAAACATCTTCACTCCGTCGTTTAGTGGGTTTTTATGTGGGTTATTGGCATTATCGGTTTGCAGTTTGTTGAATGCGGCCTCAATACCGTGAGTGAATAACTTTACTACCGTGCGAGGGTGGAGATCAGAGCTGCGTCAGGAGGGAAAAAGAACTCAGAAGAGGCTGGAGCTTGCTGATCCAGAGCCAGTATCTCATTGAGATCAAGAATGAAGACACGGAGGAATGACCGCTCCTGAACCTCCCAAACTCCTGGGAGGTATCTTTCGGCAGGCTGCTAGTTCTCGCGAGAGAATAAAAAGGAAGAGCTGCCATCGCAGAGAGGCCAACCTGATGCAATATGTTGAGCGGTTCCAGGATGGTTCTCAATACGAAATTTTCGAAACTTTTTGAAATCAGACGGACGGTGGCAAGGAAAAGCTAACAGAAATAGCCCCGGAGTTTGGAAATTCACGGTTGGTGTGTATAACAGGTTATCAAATACTACTTGTGTGAAGACTTTTCCAAACTTTCCTGGCATCTCGAGAGATAGGTCATCGAAGGATTAGTAAGGGTTCTGTGACCATAAAATACACCTTTCGGATACTGAAATTAGCGGAAAGTAAAAGGTGAAATGCAAGTACAGGCTGACAGTTGGCTTCGCTGCACATTTTTACACCCACTTAACAAGTGGCCCATAGTGGTGGTGATTACACATTGACACAGTTGAGGTCCTGCCGAAACAGAAGTTATGATACGACAGTTAATATGGAAACGCTGCATGTAGCAACTTTGTTTGGCAGAAAGGTAAGCGCTCGTAACAATGAGGACGGAATATCTAGACGATTTAGATGGCAGTGCAACGACCGCCATTCGGCTGGAGAAGGTCAATGCACTTCTTTGTTCCCTCTTCTGGATCTACAAGTTCCGACAGACAGCGTCATGACACTGTGTGTTCTCGCAAAGGGACACCGTTCACGACGGGTTTCATTAATGAAACCTCGCATTCGACTCTGACCGCGAGGGCGTCCAAAATAGAATACCTTGGGTCGTTTTTCGTCGAGAATTGAGAGGGCTCAGATTCACCAACTGGAAAGGACCTCTTCCTCCTACGAGCCAGAGGCAGTTCGCGTCGAATCGATGGCTGCTCCCACACTGTTGACGGCTGAGGGAGACTCCCTGGACGGAAATAACCTCCTCATCCACGAATTCCAGTCTATTTCCGTCTCTTGCCGTCTGGTCGACCGACTCTGTTTACATCGAACCCTCAAATTGTTTTCCGCTCGAATGAGTTTTCTCGTTTGATCTTTGTCGGTCGTAATATCAACTTCAAACAAAATACCGAATCTTGATGCGCGCCACGTGTGCGGACTCACGCGGTGCAGTCTCATGCACCGAGTTTTTATTGTCAGAAACCGCTTTTTAACGTCTCACAAACTCAGATCAAACAACGGACTTGACAATCACCGCCCACCCCCCACCCCACGTTAGCGATTTCTTCCATACTGCTAATCAGTCAAATCTGTTTTTCAGTCAGCTCTTTTGTGAAATATACAGGAACTACAAATATTCAGTCAGTGGCGTGAAACGAGTCTTTCTTTCTTCTATAAAGTATTCTACGAAGAAGGAGTTACGTTTCGAGTTGATGGTTTAATGTCTGTGCTTGTTTTCCCGTTGTGAACTGTTTAATATTAGTCCTCACACACTTAAGGTTTAGGAAGGTGCACTTTCATGCTTGATGCTTGATGTATTGAGATGAGAGTACACCGTCCCACTACTTTTAGTTTCAAAGAACACAATAAGTTACTATCCTGAATCGGGTGCCTCAACCCACATTGTAAGCTTAATTGTTGGTGCAATGAAAAGCTCTGTACTAGTGCCAAACCCAATACACTCAGCACATACCCTGAGGGAAATATCAATGACTACCTAACTTGCTACTGCAGAAATCTTTATCAACACCCTCTTCACCTCAGATGACCCGATCTGTAGCCTGGCGAAGCAGCAAACTCCTTCAAGAGAATCATTCCCATCTTTTTCGCCTCTATTGAAGACCGAAGTCTTCTTTCCTAGTTAGAATCCACTCATACGAAGTTTTAACTTCACAGTACTGAGCTGGCCACATGAATATGTTGCTTTATATTAGTGAAGTGGCATGTGGTCATGTCCATTACAAGCTCTGGACCCGCATAACCATAACAACATTACGTCATGTACCTGACACCATTATTTTACAGAAGGTGGACGCACCAGAAGGACGTTCGTTTAACTGCCCCCTCATTGGCACGGAAGCGAGAATATTTTCGTATTCATCACTCACATAAACACCTACAGCAGCTCTGTATCCCCCCCTCCACTGCCTAAAGAATCACAGCTCACCAGAGGCATTGCTTTAAGCGAAGACGTCGATCACTAAAGGCACAGCCTTCCTAAGGTAGCTATAATGGGGTGCTAGTCGACAACGTTGTATCACTTAAATAACTTCGTCCCTCGACTAACTTATCTCCCAAATGCATCACCCCTACAATGCAACCGAACTCTCGGCGTACAACGACTGACTTTTTATTGATCAAAAGGGAAACGCTGAACTAGTGAAAAACGCGAGTTTGGCCAACACCGTACGAAACCATTCTCTTTAGAAAGGATTAGGGCCACACAAATAGCCTGACCACCTGTGCTCAACATTCTGACGCGAAAGAAGGAAAAGTCTCTAACGAAGTATTGAACGTGAAGAGAAAGCTCGTGTTCAACGTGATTCAGCACTATTCGCGTAATTTCTGAACAAAATCTCAGAGTTGAATGGATAATTCAGAATCCAGATTATCTAAATCCCGAATGAATTATTATTGCTGACCCGTGGCTCGTTGTATGTGCATTATGTCCCAAATCAGCGCATTTTAACTTATCATCAATAGATTTATAGTGGCCGTGTCGTCATTGGTTTAACACGAAAGGTTCATTGATAGGAACAGGCAAAATAAGTGGGAAACGTGAGCTCGAAACGTACGCACTTGCCCCTAATGGGAAGTCCTTGTCTAGGGGCTTACCCACAGATCGAGTCCGTCTATTTCTGTTCTCAAACCCTTTGTCTGTAGCTGCGGGAAAGCCCAGCCCGCCCCTTCAGTTATTCCAAATAAACAACGGATTTCCCCTAGGTGAACTTTCCAAAATATCCTCTTCCCACCCCTCAAGATACTTCCTCCCTACAACACAGAGCTCTTCCCAAACACTCAATCGTCTCTCAGTTCTTGCAATACACACTCATCTATCACTCACAACTCTACTCTCTCTCTCGCTCTCTCTCCACGCAACTAGTTCACATATTCAGAGCCCCCAAGTTGCGTTTATATACTCCCACTCAAACTGATATCTTTATTCTGTCAAGTATTATACTGTCCTCACTCACGCTCACCACGTTCATTCATTTCTCAATTCAAGCTCCCCCACTCGTGCGCTCAACTTTCGTGTTTACTATTCCAGAGTTACTGGAAAAACAATGAAAAAGAATCATCGGAAGTTTGGATTTCGGAATTTCATGGGTTGCTCCTCATTATTTTAATCGCATAGGTGGCTCATTAAACTGTGACCGAGAGTTTACAATGTTACCATTGCTTGGGTGAGATTTAGAAGGACAAAACTGTACTGAAAACTATTTGCGTGGAATTTTTGATAATTTATCGTAATAAAAGCTATGTAGCGGGTGCTAAGAGAACGACTGAACCAAATCGGCTCAAATTTTGGTGTTTAGCCTGTACATTACTATGAGACAACGAAACAAGGTTACAAGCAGAATTGTTTTGAAACTAAGTGTAACTTTTACAGTAACTTTTTCCTCTTAGAACCACTCTAACATTACATTTTATGTGTGGACAAAACCAAATAACGATAATATGCAAATTTCGGTTGTGAGAAATTGACGAGAGCAGCGCAGCGAATTATTAATTTCGACGAAAAACTGTTTTAGAGCAGTTTGTTGCTTATGAATTTCACTTGTACGACACTATCGTTCCGCAGAGAAAATCAGAATGGTAGTACAATAAGTCACATATACGATGGAAGTGTAATCGTAGAATTCTGAAATTCAAACTTTCTTCGTTTCTCATCTAACTAACATGAGCCGTTCCAGAAAAATCATGTCGTCAACGCTGGTTTTTAAGTAAAGTTCGCGGCGTAAGTAGCAGTAGCTCTATAAATGTACGAAGTTTCAGTTTCTAAATAGAAGGTCAAGTTCCGCGTTATCAATTTCATGAAAACTGAGTGGAAAAGTTGCAGGGTTAATAGTTAGAGTGATAAATATACTGAATGTATTTGGGCGATCGTAATAGATGTATGTCACCGTATTCAAAACGTCTTAGTTACACATTTCAACTAAAAGGTGGACGCGGTGATGGAAAATGCACAGATGAACGTAGTGAACTTTTTCGTCGTTACTAGAGAGAGGTTGCTCCCAGACTCAGCCAGTCAGGCTGGGGGGAAGTTCAGCCACACGCTAATCTAACTGAGCTGAGCTTGAAACGTAGTGTAAACAAACTTTCGTTGTGAACTTGACAAACGATTCTGCGTGACGGCGCTCATTTGTTCCTAAACTCACAATCAAAGACGCAACAAGTAAGAAGTTGACAAGTCTCTCAAAGAGGCACTGGAAGATGCGCTCGGAGTTAACCGAGAGCTTTCCATCTAAAACGGGGCGTTCTACTAAAAACGCCTCTCATCGACGGAATTTAGATCGACTGGACGAGCCGCGACAAAGAAAAGTTGACAGGATCGCCTAGGAAAGTTGCAATCCATCCTCATCTTCCTTCTTCCCATCAAACTGGATTTAAGGCTGACTTCCCGATTTAGCGGTTGAGTGAAAGAAGCCGATGAAATGGAAGCGCGTCCTCTGAGCTTGCAAGGTCCTTTGCAGCGACCTCGACATTCCCGTTTCTCCGCGCTCTTCAATCGGAATACGTCGGAATGTCAACCCAGATGTTGCTGGAAGTACGAGCTATTGCTCCAATTATTCGTCGGGTTGAATCGTTGGAGTCAATGTCCAACACCTTCGAGCCTTCTGTGGACTTTCTTGTTGATCTTCACTCGAAGAAATGGACAGCTCAAACGGAACGTTCACGCTTAAAACCAACATTAAAATTGTCAGTCAACTCCACGATTGCTGCTGTTCATGTGCACGTCAGACAGTTGAATTTTCCTTATTTTGCACGGCCCTGTTCGCATCACTCAACTCCCACTCCTTTACAGAGCAGTACAACGCAGCTTACTTGCAATGCTTGATTATAATTCTTCGACAGTGCCTTCAATTGCGTATTCCACGCGCCCTAAAATGCAGCCATATATTAGGTCTACGTTTATACATACAAACAGGCCAACAACTACACTGTAAGGCCATAGTCTCCACTAACTACTCATCTTCGCTGAGGACACAGTCGAATCCATGTGCAGCTGCTCAAACATAGGGCGATGCCGTGTAAAATAAGGGAAACCAGGTGACACTTCGAAGCTAGCAATGGCAAACACGGTTCAGAAGGTTGCTTCGATCTCATCTTTCAGTCATTCTCCTCCGGTCTCGCTTCGGACGCTAATATCCGTTACTCATAGATTTATTTATTTGAAGATAAATGTTAACGTGCATAGTTGAAGAAATAAGGAGAGCGTTAGAAATAAAAATATCAAGCGCGAAGAAAAACACAACTTTCTGCCGCACTCAACGACAAGGACGTTCGTTTTTGGCACGAAAGGAAAAAAACGAGCCCAATCGATTCAGCGCTTCACAAATAAACCTCACTACAGAGACACACACAGATCCATCACTCGCTGGTCCTTAAAACGAAAGATTTCAAGGAAACTCACCTTTTTTCACGGTTACGGCAAAAATCATAAGTGCGCTGGTACTGAACAACTAAAAAATGAATCGAGGTAGCAAGAGGAGGACTTGAAGCACGCTGAATGAGAGTGTAGAAAGTTTGCAGGACGGATGAGGATTGATAAGACAGAATTGAAAGCAGCAGAGCAAACAGTGGAGTATACTGTTGACTGGAGGGACACTGGGAAAAATTAGAGTTTGACCTCAAACGGCACAGGGCGTCTAGAACAGCCCAGAGGCACGTTGTAGATGAAAGGCGCACCTCTCGATGTTGAGGAGAACCCATGCAGATCCAACGAAAGCCTTGAGAGCCAAAGAGAAAATCTCGCCAGCTTCTGAGCTTACAATCAAAACATGTCTAACCCAACCCAAGCCTTCCACAACATCTCCTCTGGTCTCTACAAAACACGGACAGGTAGCAAGACTACGATGTTTGTCAAACGCAACATGCAGTCCCAGACTTACGTCCGTTTGCAGGTTAAAAAAAGTTCCTTAGACTAACAACTTCAAAAACACTTCCAAAACTACAAGACATAGTACCAACAACGTCACGCGCGTTCCAGAAAATACGAATTGGGGGCACCAGGGAGGAATTCGGCTCTGCGCCCAGCGAATTGCGCGGCAGTGAAAGAAGATCGGAATGCATGGGAAAAACCGCGCTCAAGTTCCCAAAATTAGCTCCAACCTCACGACGAGGACTTCGGAGTTTCCCTTTCCGTAGGAAACTTTCTCTCGAAAAATCTCAAAATTGTTTGTTAAAAGACGCCGATGTTTTGCCGCAATTAAACGCCATTCGCTTGACATCAAGATTGTCGGGGCTTGACCCCTAACTGCGGCGTGCTACCAGTACCCTTTCAAACGTGTCGTTCATTAATTCTCTCTTCGAGGTTTGTACTTTTTTAGCGATAAAATTACATTGTGTTTACTCGGCATAACTTCAATGAGGACGTACATGTAGTACAAGGGTTGGGGCTTCGGAACCAAATGCCTTATCAAGAAGCCATGATAGAGAGACGCATAAACAATTTGACGATCTGCTGATTTAGATAACCAATGTCTAACTAAAATTTGGATGACATTTGTCAAGATGGTGAGAAGTAACAAAATCATGATGACAGTAGATAAGAAACGTACAAAAAATCTGGACAGCGGGTGAAATGATGAAATACGTCATCTAGAAGATGACAGTGGATGAAGAGTCGTCAAAACAATCTGGCAATCAGCTGTGTTAGTTATTAAACGTCGGACATTTGGGCGATAAATGTCAAAACGACAAGATCAGCTGATTCAGGGATTAGCACCGAAAAATTATAAATATTCCTTTTGTATATTGGCAACACTGCTCTTTGGGAGGCCTTGGACACTTATCACGTAACGTAACAATGATTAAATCTCTTATCTGAGATGATAGCTACCTGTTTTGTTGGCAACACTGCTCTGTAAGAGGCACTCGAGCAGCTGATTCTAAGGGTGGCGGTGACGTAATGAAAGGGGGGTGGGGGGTGCTGGACATCCTGATCAGTTGAGAAGGTCAGTTTATAGATGCGGGACGAAATTACCCCCAAGAGAGGTGTGGGGAACAAATAATCGAGGGACTGAGAGTGCACACGACATTTACAGGTTCGAGTCTACTGATAGTTGAAGAGATGTGAGCACAGGCGAGAGATATGAGCAAAGCAGGGTGTGAAAGGTAAGAGAAGCGGAAGAGGATTACAGGAAACCCCACTAAACGCCCTTACCTGGGAAGGGTGTTGGTTCCTGGAACAGTAATCCCTGTGTTCGACTGGGCTTGAGACATCAGAAGAATGAAGTTGATCAAGTTGCTTCCAGTAGTCCAAGCGGTTTCGAGAATATACGACAGGGGAAGCACCCATAAGTCATAGGGATGCAGATTCAGAAACTTTATTTGAGTTCTGGACCGTGTGAGCCAAACATTCACATTACCGTGAGATGTATAGCGTTCTCTTGGTTGTCCAATGAGCTACCTGCACGATTAGGAATGTCCGCGCCTGTCCTTTTGAAACTGTTCCCTAGAGTATCTTAGAGATTAGTTCAATAGAGGTCCCATACTGGTCAATGTGCTTTCCTTACCACCTTCAAGAGCCCATTCCGAGACAGTATTGTGTGCGATCTGTTCGCCGTGTTTGTTAAACCATTTTTCAACACTGCGTCAACATTATTCGGCTGCCACCAAACCACTTTGAAAAGAAACTTCCTTTTCCTAATTCTGGCCGATTTGGATGAGTCACATTTTGTAATGCAGCCACAATCACGCCTTCCGCTCGAGCCAGCGTTTTATTCTAGCGTTTCTCCCAACATTGGGACGCTGTCTCTACGACTAACATCTTCCCAGTAGTTTCATCGTAATTCCAGAACAGTAAACACGAAAAATTCTCCTAAACAGTTACGTAAATCCTCTATCTACACACTAGTTCCTCGTTGCATAAGTGAAAGCAACAAAATAAATTCCGGAACCTCAAATATCAATAGTGTCAGTTCCAACAGGCTCACATACTCTTAATGAAAACATTTTGGAAACTGGGGAACACACGAGAGGCTGAAGAAGACTGCGTTTGCTGTTTTCAGTCAAGTTGAAGGAAAAACGTTGTAGGATGTTTGAGCCTAGTTTTAGGAACGTTCAACTCGAAAAGCGTAGCACATCGTCGGACGCCAGCAGAGGCAAAGAAGCCTCGTCGAGGATGAATGGCAGGGTCGTTAGCGAATAAAAGACTTGTAGAAGAACCGTGAGAATCTGAAAAGGGCAACCCCCGCGCTCCAAAGTCTTTTTCTCAACTCCTCTTTCTTTCTTCATTCTTCTTTCTCTCTCTCTCGTCTTCATGAAAGCCATGAGACACCTATTGTGAGAGGAAGTGCTTGAAGCGGCTACTTAGCATATGAGTTCCATACCCTTCACCTTCCGTTTCAGAAAAAGGAACGAGCTTATAGACTCACCTGTTTTCCAACCTACTAGACCCCGCCCTCTTCGAGTTATGAGATATTTACGTTGCCTTTACAACCAGGAGATGACACGAACCAACAAAAAGCCAAGGATATTCCAGTTGAAGTACCGCTAGAATTTGTGCTGCGGCGTAACTTTGGAAGTCGAAACAAAAAAATTGTTTTGGCTGGAAAAAAAAAAGAGAGAGAAAAGAGACGCCGCTCGATGAATAATTCAGCGCGGGAGAGACGGCGATAGGAGCGCGCTAAGCAAATTAGGAGAAAAGCTAAGACCAGGACGTCATCCCGAAAGGAAATTTTTTGGGGAGCTTACGCGGGAGACGACATCCTCTGATTTGACGAGCCGTGTTTCTTCTAAAGAGAGGTTTGCTTTGAGGAAGAGGGCAATTGCTGGTTCGGGATCACCGAGGCTGCGAAACTCACTCTCGGACAACGCAGCTGCAACTCATCAAAGATTCAGCATTTGCTGGAGTGCGTAACGCTGTTTGTTTTTGAAACGTTTGTTTTTTACTGCAGAATACGTAGAAAAGCAATGTCCTTCTGACTGTGAAGGCACGCGGGTAAAATAAAGACCAATTGAATTCTGTTTTCCGTTAAGACTCGGCAGAACGCCAATGAGGGATGCCGTTTCGACTCACACGAAAATTGAAATTGAGACATAAGAGATGTTGATATCGTTACGAACAGAAAAATGACAGCACTCGGACACAAAACCTCATTTCATTCTACTCGCACTGGCGCACAATTAAGAGTCTGCAACATCCGATGAAGTGTCAACACTAAGATGATTGCTCGAGCAGATTTTGTTACAGAAACGACTTCAATTGCCGAATTCCAACTCGGTCGAGGAAAGATGTGCGCGACCTGCGGTTAAAGTGTCAACGTCGGTAAAATAATAGAGCCGTTTCGCGGCGTCGAGTGATTTGGTGTTGAATTAATAAGCCGTAGCTCGTGGTAACGGGCGTGCGACACAATTCTCCTCCGGTTTTGCACCCCTTCGAGTGACTAGGCTCGTACCGCAATGCGCCGGCGCCCCTCCGGTTTGCTTCCCTTCGGCCCGAGGACTCGAGTTGGGGAGGAACCCGGCTATCGATTCGACGTCCCTGCGTCTACACGATGCGTTCCACGTGTCCGGACAACGTCTCTGGTTTTGGTCGAAACGAAATTAGTACTCGAGAGTTTTCGTATTGCCGCAATTCAATGGGAAGCTCGACGGTGGCACCTTACGCTTCCGCTACTCGTAGCAACAGACGTATTACCTTTTTTTTAAGAAACATACCGGACAACTCATGCCAACAGACACGATGGCTATGTCATAAGAACAAACGTGGTTGTGAAGGCTCTCGTTAGAAGTTCTCAGGATATGTTATACGACTGTCACCACCGCTCGGGGCTCTTCGGTGTCAATTTATAATTGATCATCTGATTTCTCGTGTTAACAATACGGATCACGATGCTTCAACGACGCACATGATTAGATTTTTAATAAAACTTCCCTACTACAATAAATTCACACAACTTCTTCAGGGGAGCTACGGACGACATAGCAAACAGTCATCCGCTCGTAAAATTGTTCAGACAAGAAATTTTCTGAGCTACCCCTGAGATGCGAATTTCAGTTCGTTCAGAAATGAAAAATAAGAAGAAAAGATAGAGGAATCTAGAAAAACCAAAGGGGCAGCACAATAAATTTCGGAACTGCGAGTGCATAACGCTCAATCAGCGACACAAATTGGTTTAATTTTTAGAGACAAAATTCGTGAGGCCGATGGAAGTTGTGTAATGTGAAACGCAATGCACATAAATCTTCAACTCCACGACGACAAACTTTAGACTAAAATATACGTCACCAACGTGGCTCTGGTCTGGCGTCAGCATCAAAAAAGTGTACCTGCAACAAAACGAACAATTATTGCCTGAGAACGAGCGTATTGCTAAACAAAAGGTATTGAGAATGTAAGCTATTTTCGGAAGAGTGAATGAATACCGGGAAACTCTTCTTTTCTATATTTTCTAAGATCTTTGAAAGATCGCTACTTGCTCGCCTCCGCCCACATCTTGACACCCTAATCCCAAACACACAGTTCGGGTTCCGAAAGTCACACTCTTACCCACAGCAACTGCATAGAGTAGTAGATATGATAATGAGCGCGATTGAAGAAAAGACTACCTGCCTAGGACTTTTCCTAGACACCTACCAAGCCTTTGATACAGTTTGGCACGAAGGCCTCCTAATTAAAGTGAAACGTCATTTGCCTGACACCTACTTCAGGATTGTGCAGTCTTATTTGAGATCCCGTACGTACGCAATTAAATGCGGAAACGCAACCTCAGCAATATCACTCATACGCTCTGGAGTTCCTCGAGGGAGCGTGCTAGGGCCATACTTCTACCTTATTTATACTTCAGATTTCCCGTTGTCATCTCAAGTTGAGGTTGCGCAATTTGCAGATGATGTTGCTGTACTATGCAAGGGAACATGCACAGAAACCAGCAAATAAATACAGGAATCAGTCTCGTTGAAGCATGGTGCAAAAGATGGAGAGTTAAGTTGAGTGCACAAAAATCGAGAGTCGTCAAGTTCACTTACGAAAGACGAGTTGCACACGTCTCTATTGTACTAGACGGAGAGTTAGTACCGCAGGCAGACGAAGTGAAATACCTTGGGTTAGTCTTGGATAAACGGCTCACATGGTCCTCACATGTTTCCCTCCAACTCAAAATATCTGGTGCGTTACAACACACAACTTTCCTTAGCTCTACGTCAATTCACTTTTGAACTTGGACAAACAACACGTCACAGCATCAGGAAACGGTAGCGCCTACAGTTCTGGAATTTATTGTGCTGCTCGTACTCATTCCAGGACCTTTATTGAGCAATTGGTACACAGATAATTAATGAGGCTGTAAACACGAATTTTTTGAAGAAGGATAGTAATTACTTTTGCAGAGCTATTGGGTAATAACAGTTAGAACTGGTAGTAAGCGAAACGGCAGTAGTTGAAATTCAGGAATTTCTGGAGTGAGCCCCATGTATCTCATGAGCATTTTTAAACACTCACCCTTTACATATTGGATTGGACTACAATACCAATTTTTTTTTTAACATTCTACTAACATTCCAGCGGAGGTTATAAGAAAAAAATCGCGCTAAAAACGCTTTTCGTCGAAAATTTTGATAATTTATTGTGCTGCTCTCGTCATTTTCCCACGAATGGGAATGGGAATTTTATGGTATAATTCCCTTATTGAGAGCTATCAATATAAAAAATGTAATCAAGATCGTTAGAGCCGTTTTTGAGAAAAAAATTTGGTGTTTTGACCACTATGGTAACTATAGTTAACTTTCGGTAGATTTTGTCGATGTCCTTATTTTTGCGTCCCATGGTGACCTGTAGGCTAGACATCAAGTTTCAGCTGATTTGGTACGGTTGTTTTCCCTAAAAACCACGCTAAAATTGATTTCGTCGAAAGTTTCGGTAATTTATTGTGCTGCTCTCGTCATTTTCCCATGTATGGGAATTTTAAGGTATAGTAGCCATATTGGGAGCTACCGATATAAAAAATTTAATCGAAATCGTTAGAGCCGTTTTTGAGAAAAAAAAAGTTTGGTGTTTTGATCACTATGATAACTATAGTTAACTTTCGGTGGATTTCGTTCAAACCCTCATTTTGGCGTCCCATGGTAACCTGCAGGCTAGATATCAAGTTTGAGAGGATTTGATACGGTCGTTTTCTCTAAAAATCGATCACAGACACACATTTACAAACAGACCATTTTCCCAAATAGTGTTTTTCGGACTCAGGGGGGTCTGAAACGTAAAGATACGAAGAGAACTTAAAATTTTTTTTCAGCCGATTACATAACTTTCCTCTCTACTTCGTAGAGCCAAGGAAAGTAAAAAACGCGACATCGCATCAAGCAACTAAAGTTCCTCGTCTCTTCTGCGTATCATACATATCACTTGTTCGGCCGATTTGGCTCTATGGCTGTGGGTTGCGGGGTTCAGCATCGATATCGCAAATCAACGGGATTCAAACCATCCAAAACAGATTCCTACGCTTAATGGTGGATGCCCCGTGGTATGTCCGGAACGCCGCCCTGCACAATGACCTGGAGCTTCAGACAGTGGATGAAATACTTAAATCGTGCTACCGCCAACTGCATACTGCTCTCACCAATCACCCTAATCGAACCGCAAGAGCTATATTAAACAACGCCCCACAGCCCCGTCTCAGATGAAGACTGAAACGCAAACACCATGCACATCTTCTACAACAGTGACCAACGACCAATGTTGACAATTGAATTATTCTATTGTTATGAACTGTATTATTGTTTCATTGTTTGTTTGTTATTTTAATTAATTGTTATCACTAACTAAAAACAGGTACTACTAATGGGCAGCAATCCTGCACAAGTTAATGTTAATTAGTGCATAACATGTACAACAGCGTACCATTGTAAACACAACTATAGTGGTATTGGAAGGTACAAATAAAGTTTTCGCCATTTAAAAAAAACCGCTCCAGAGTTATTTTCGGAAGAGTGAATGAAAACCGGGAAACTTTTCTTTTCTCTCAAACACTCACTATCCTGCACGTCTTGCGCCTCAAGTGTGAAGGAAACAAGAACGTGCATAGTAGTTCCTACAATAGTGAGCGACGGTGGTTGAAAGAGCGGACGAACTTTCCAGCTGTGACTGCTACTATGTCAGCATTTGCGAAGAAGGTTATGACAAAAAAAAAACAAAAAAAACGTAGCCACAATTGACATATCCCTTCGAAACTTGCGACCCAAGTAAATAGTTAGACCAGCTGGGAAAGTTGATGGAAAATTCCCAGATGGCATGGGTTCCCTAGAGTTGCACAAAGGGGAAAAGCTCTCTAATGTGAGACTGGCTAAATGACAACCTTCCGAACCTCCACAAGTCTGGACTGATATAACTCTCTTATGAGTGTTAGAGAGCAGTCATTTTGTTGAGGGAACAGACCTGTTTGCCCCCTTATCTTTGAGTAAAACGTCAGCTCCCTGAATATTGCGACATTCTGATGGGGAATCACTTGGCACAAAACATCATTTCCGAGAGAGCAGCGGTAACTTCTTGAACTATCGACAGCCACATGTCATTCGAACCCCTCTGGCAAGTCATCATCTCGTCGATTCCAACTGCAGCCAACTTCAACGATCATCAATCAGGTTCAGAGGTTGTCAGACCAGAATATACCGAACGTTGTTGTGAATGGACTTAACAGTAGCGAAGTCTCCAGCATTAATTCGGGAGATGTTTGGTTATGAGCCCTCGAACACGCGACGAGTTCCACTCCACCAGATCGTTCTTTCGAATAATTAATCATCTTCGCTTAGCGTTGAAACGTTCTTGATGGCAGTACGCTTGGCTAGAAGACATTGAAGGTCAGTACGACTATACTATGGGCAGCATCTTGTTCCAAGCGAGTGTTACAATAATGGCGAACTTGAGGAATTCACCTAATCTCTTTTCCTCCAGTGCAGTTCTCCATCTCGCAACTTCAACAAATAATCCCATTTCCATTTTCTCTACCATACTACTCTCATTCCTTTCACCCTACTGAATGGCTTCTCTGCGCACCATCAACTGCTTCTTTTCACTGTCGACCACTTCAAAAGTAAATAATTAATTCAGCAACGTGCGAAATTCTTGAAGTCCTACAGAAAACATTGACTCTTTCGTATATATATTTTTCAGGAGTACTTTAAGAATTGCATGTCAGAGAGAGATTGGCACATCTCTGAAAACTCGTCGATACGAAAATAATTTTCCGGAGCTTCGCCCCGGACGGCTGTCGGAGAGGGGGGAAACGAGATGAAAAATGTAGGAGAAGAGATGGATTTGCTCAAGCTGCTGGTTGACTGATGGGAGAAGGTTGGAATCGTCAAATAAACGCCGACCTTCTTGTTATTGCGATCGATATTCCAAAAGGAAGGGCTCCGAAGCTTCAAGTCGGGAGGAAAGAGGAGCAGATAGAAACCCCGCCGGGTCATCCCTTCGAACATAAACACTGACGTTTACATAACTTCGATTCTCGGTTCTTCATTTCACGCAGCCAACAAGCAATCATCCCGTGTGCTGCGATGCGTTCATAACAGAACTAAGATCCAAGTAGCTCCAGCGACACACCGCACCACGCCGAATAAATTGTACGTGCTAGTCAGCTGAAAGAACCTTGCGAGCTCAAGCAGCATTGTTAGGCCACTTTAGAGGAATATTTAAAACGAACTTGGTGTTACGAGAATCTCCTGATGTACTTGCAACGGACGGCTACAAAATTAATTACGGAGAAAAATGAGGGAATACGAAGGTACTCCATAATGCTTATCCAATCGCACATTTACTAAGTAAAATTCTAAAATGTTAAAAAAACTAACAACAGAACATGCATGGAATGCAATTTATAGATGTTGAGTAGTTGTAGATACTTTGCGAGTTTGAACTGAATTTTTATTTACGGCTCGGGGTGGCGTGTGGAAAAATATCACGAATTTGGGATTCCTGTTGGCCTCGTATATTCGATTTTCAATTTGGTTGCGCGTGTTCGCTAGTGCTCTCTTTCAGTGGAGTTTATAAAATTAAAAAAATCGATTTTCCTCGAATAGCTCGGTAATATATTTTGCTGCTCTCGTCATTTTCCCACGGATGGAAATTTTAAGGTAAAGTTGCTTCATTGAGAGCTGCTTTCCATATACAAAGTTTAATCAATCCCGTTAGAGCCGTTTTTGAGATAAACCAATGTTTGGTGTTCTGATCGCTATAATAACTATAATTATTTTTGAGCGGATATTGTCCTCCGTATTTTGGCGTCCCGTGGTGATCAGCAAACTAGATACTAAGTGTTAGCTGATTTGGTTCAGCCGTTTTTCCTCAACCGCGTTCACGGACATAGACCATTTCCCCGAATAATGTTTTTCGGACTCAATAGGGTCTGAAACGTAAAGATCTGATGAGAAGAAATTAATTCGTTCCAAAAATGAATGAATATCGTTAGGATTCAGTTTGTATCAAACAGAAAGTGGTGTAAAATGTGGTTTATGTTAGAAAACGAATTGAAAATAGTGGGAGATTCTCAACACATTGTTGAAAATTTTACTAAAAATTGAGGGGAAATGCATCGATAATTGTTGGGAAATAGAGAACAATTTGTTGAAAGGAGCAAGAATGGCCGCGGACTTCAGTACCAGTCGGATCGATCAAATTCGAATAGTATAATCCGCTGAAATGAATAACATACGTACGATCCAAGAAGCGACGAACAGTCGAGGATTGAAAAGAGAGGTCTTTGAACTGGCGTACACTCTGACCCCGCACCAAGAGAACCGCAAGCTCCGCAACCCGTCAGCATCTTTCAAACGACTACAACCAGGTATTCGGTACGATATTCATTCGTCATTCTCCTCGTAGACCGCCGCACGCTGGCACACATAATTCCATTACTCGCTCTTATATGAAACGACTTCGTGAGCCCCGAAAGCGAATTAATTTTTCAATTCGAGAGCCCGATGATGGCGAACTGGAACGTTATGATAACATAATCTGCGCTAACTAGTTATGTGGGCTGTAAGTGGACTAATGGCAGCCTACGCTTGTGCGACTCAACCGAGCTTTTTACGTTGCTACATTCAAGCTACGAGTTGAATTGATTATCCTTTTCAGATTGAACATCGTCTACGCGCTGAAAGCTGTACTTTAAATATCAAACGCATACTCTGCTTAAGATCTGAAACATCACTTTCGCTCTTCACATGAAACAAGTTTTGCTATTTAACTGGGGGTCCGTTAAGTATTGGGTTTTAAACAAATTTAGGGCTACTGCTGAGTCGATAAGGCCAAGTATTACACAGCACTAAAGGATCAGCCCACATGATAGTGAGGGTATTGAACTCGGGAAGATAACTACAGTTGACAGTTGAAAGTGTAAAACTTGGAACAGTGCTGAACCGTTCGGATTGAGAAGGAGCGCTCCAGATTTCTAGGGCTGATCTGGGATTGAAGAAGAAAGTCCTAAGATTGATGGAAAATGGTTCTAAATGTGGAGAACTTTAAGGACTCGCACTTATAATTAATAGCGGAAAGCCTCCGCTGCGTCCTCAGATTGGCCTGTTGTATGGCGCCCGTGAGCTCAGTAATGTCCTCAAAGTTCCACCACCACTTCCCCGTGGAGGTGGTGAGCATCGTCCCGATCAAATCCGCCTTGATCAGTCAGCGCCCTGAAGTCAGCTCCTCACTAAATGCACATTACATCACTGACTCCAAAGTCTTATCGCAGAATGTGCGACTCTGTACCTTTGACTTACCCCCTTATTGGACAGAGTGCTATAAACAAACCAAACACCATCTGTATACTTTCTCTTTCAAGACTCTCTTGAGCCCTTCCTGGCGAGTCTAATAAATAACCTTAACCTGGCCAGCCACATCCCACCAATTGGCAGCTCTGCACTTCCCCCACTTGCTAACCTTCTCATTCTAGTGGCTCTTGGTTGTCTCTGCTTCTCGCCAGTTCGTATGCCTCGCCAGTTTCTTTTATTCCTCCATGATTCGGCACCCTGCACAGTGTTCAAGTTTTCTCCCTTTCCAAGGTCTTCAGACCAGTCCAGCATTCCCAAAACCAACCCCGAAGAAATAACAGAAGAAGCCTAAGTGTTCGAAATAATATCGATATGCTGAACGCATACTATTAATGCGAAGAGCTTCATCCAGAAAACTGTAGCCCACCTGGTGGTATAGCTGCCTCGTTCCCTGGCCTACAAACTTGTGCAGCTCCTTGGCCACCTCAAACTGATTCGTCTGTATAGTACCTGTGCGGAACATGTGAACTAAAGGCCTGTCTTAAAAGTCTAATAAACAAACAGCGTAGCACATTTACAGTTTCCGAAACACTGAATATTTGGGGGAAGACTGACCAGGATTTGGAAGAGAACCACACGAAAAAGTAAGGAGAATTGTTAAGAGTCTAAAAGTGACTCAAGAGTAGAAAACTGTGCGAGTGAAGGAGGTCCCTTGAAAACTGAGAAGTAAAGTTTGAAGGAAAACTTTTCTAGATTTATAGAAGAGTTGCTCGAGTCTTGAAAGACTTAATTACCGAAATTTGAACAAACGGCTGAAGGGTTAGGAGAGCCGACTTGAGGACACTTTTCAACAGTCGGAATATTTTTTCGAAAGTTCGAGCGTAATTCAAGAATTAGAATTCTCCATAAAAGCAAAAGAACCATTCAAGCCATGAAAAATCCTGTTGAATTAACTTGCTTTGTTTATGTTTGTAGGAAAACTGTTCAAGTGTTGAGAAAACGTCAATAATTTTGAAGCGACGTTTGAGTTTGAGACCGGTTCAAGAGCTGGAGAACCGTACTGAAGAAGAAACACCACAGAGCATGCAGTGCAGGCCGTCTAATAACAGGAGAGGGTCGTGAGTAAGCACAAGGCGTTGTACACTCTTCTATTATGAAGCGGCGGTGTGGGCTGATACACAGAGCATCGCCTACCACACAGGGAGTGAATGGCAAAGGTCTTCTGCCTTGTCTCAGGCGAGTGTTATTCCAATCCACCTTCTGGCAACCTACACTGTACCTACCAAAAGGGCAACCGAAGTGCGGCCAGCAGTAAAAAAGGGCTGTGACTCTTATGAGGTGGCAAGACGAGTGGGACAGGACTGAGAAAGGCAGTGGACCAGTCAGCTGATTCTAGCACGGTATTCCCCCTCACCCACTTCCTTACAGAACATGGAGCACTGACACCAATTCGAGCATTTGCACCTAATTGGCAAGCGGATGATGGTCGATGGTGCTTTCCATGCCATCTTCTCATGCCAAAGGTGGGCAGGCAAGTGATGCACAGCGGAAGACACAGTCCTCACGACAGAGGCATTTTTCCACTCCATGCTGTGGTGCATTGCTCAATTTTCCAGGGTAGTGCACAGCCAAAGCGTATTCCTCTAGGGTCTACATCTCGCAATGATGAAGGACGAAGAGATGGAGGAAAGACCGCTCTAAACCACCCAAACTGTTGTTCCCAGTATCGGAATAACGGCATACTGGTGAACAGGGCAAGAAAGAAGAGCTGCCATCAAAGGAGAGTACATTCGTGGGGATGCCTACGTCCCCCAAAAAGAGGTACATTTCATGAGTTCATAAAAGCGACACTTGAAGGAAACGTGAAATCGAAGTAAAAGTACTCAGATTCCGACGAGGCGTAGAATAAAGACAACAGTAGATTAACCACAAACTTGCTCACTCAAAGGCACATCAATTGTACGGAAATCGAACATGTTAGCCCTTTCCAGAATGGAATCAGGGTTGGCAATAGCAAGACACAACCGCTAACCTTGGAAAACCAACCGCTGCTACTCTGTGATTACCACTTAGCACTGAACCTCGCTAAGAGAAATAGTGTTACAGCACACTCACGTCAAATGCTTGACTGTTCATGTTGCCGTTGAAGAACAGTCAAGCCGTCAATAAAGAGTACGAGTCAACAAAGAGCAATGTTGCTGACATTCTAACCAACGCAATACTAACGAAGCTTGGAGCAGCTGAGAAGAAGGAAAAGGGTGAATGCGTTGGTGCTACGTACATGTCTGCCTGGTGCTCCCGTCCATTGCGCGTCTACTTGGTTAGAACAGCTTGTATCGTATTTCTTCGTTTTGTAGTGGATTTCTTCACATACTTTCCACTTTTGGAGAATACATATAGAATTAACGATTAACAAGATAATATTTAAAGTAGAAGGCAGTATCTCCATCATGCGTGGGTCCATGGAATTTGTTTCAGATGAATCTTCTCGTTGAACATTTGTTCCAAGCATAGCAAACAAGTGCGTCAAACGCTTATGTGAATGCAAGGACTCAATTTGTACTGAGCAGTTTAATACGACTAGAAGTCACGGATTTGGAGTCCATTTCTACAGAAAAATCCTAAGGCAATTCAACGTTGGTTCCGCGATGAACCAAACGGCCTTTCTCCTTAATGTTTTCTCTCCTTCATGCCCCGACATTAAGTGGTTTATTGGTCGCGCTATTACCGCCAGACGTTCACTTCGAATATCACCCCCTAAAAGGTAAGGCCACCCATCGCCATTCCACTATAACGGTTTCCCCGAAAGGAAAAACGACGATTTTTTTCGTCTCCTTTACCCTCCTCTTTTCCTCTCTACAGACATTCGGACGTTCTAACGGTATAATATGATTTATATGACCGCGCGAGACCCCCTCGAATGAGTAATTTAATGGTTTTATAATCCGAGTTGTCGTCCGAAGACCTGCAGGATGTCGAACGGCTCAGCAGTAGCCTTTTGAAACGACCAGATTTAATCTGGTCTACCGAAAGAGAACAAGAAAAAGGTGAATAATTAACGGTTCTGACGGAATAGTCCAACTCAGAGTCAGTCATCCAAATGTTATGGGATGTAGACTGTCTGTGCTTATTGGCACCCAGGGCATCACGCGTGCAAGCTCCATTTGAAGAGCTTCACTGGCAACACCACGATTGTCCGATTGAGTTTCCACTTAGTTCTATGTTGATCGTTACACTTTCATTGATCCTCAAGCGCACAACTTTTTATCTTTTACTTTTTATTTATTTATAAATGCGCGCACTATAACCCGTTTTAGCGCCACAAAATTAAATGCGTTAGGAGATCTGTGTTGTTCGGCACAAGTTGAATTAGATGGGACGGATAGTCGTTGTTTCCCCAAACACCTCTCTATCTCAACCCTGTCGTTTGTACCATTGGAAATCCCAGCTCCTCAGTTATTTCCAAGTGACAACGGATTTCCCTTATTCTGGACTTTCCCATTTATCTTTCCCACCCCTCAATTTTAGATTTCTCTTCCCGACAGACTTCCAAGTCAGTCATCATTCAGCTCTCGCAATACAGTCGCCTCCCAGTAATCGCTAATCCCAACGATTCGTCTCTCAGCTCGCGCTACCGTTATTTGAACCTATGGGAGTGGGAAGAATGAAATGTTGAACATAACAGGAGCTGAGTGCAGATTTAATGTGGAAACAGGGTAGGAGTATGGGGATTAACCTACCCAGTAAGTTAAGTAATCACCCAAAATGAGCGTTGAATTCAGGGACTCGTTGGACGGGAGAACCTTACAGTTTTGATGCAGGGTGCGGTTAAGCGGTTTCAACGGATTCATTCACTAAGCAAAAGATGGACAGAAAGCCACAAGTGTGTTCATGCTTGGCCAGCCATGACTTCATCTCGGAAACCCAACTAAAGAGCTTTTCCCAGTTCGGTGACAATGTTTTCTCGATCTAATGCACATGCTGGGCGCACGAATCGAGGAACTGTATTACACTTGACAGAAGAGCGATATCCGGTTGAGTATGAGTTTGTAAATCCGCACAATGGACTCTCAGTACATGTGAAACTGGTTGTGAGATACTAAGCGCAGGGACAGAGACAGAGAGTTGAGTTCCACATTCAATCGGCACTCAGTGCATATGTCCAACGCTTCAGAATACATCAGCTACATGAGAATATCAGCCCAAGTACTGTTTTACTCATGAATACGAACATTCACGTTCATTTGATAGTAGCATTTGCTCGAAACAGTTCATGTCTGCTAATGAAATACAAACAAGTGTTTTCCTGGATCTAATCTGACTTGTTTTTTGCCCACCACCTGTAACTGAAACCCTGATGGACTCTCACTTCATTCACTGCATGCAGTAACTAACAAAATGACTATAAATCTGCATTTTTTCTTGCTTCGTCACCAATATGTTCTTCTTGAGCTGATGGAGGTTGAGGAACGTAGGTCAGTTATTTTCCAAGGCTTTCTTCCCTCAAACGGGTCTTCCCTTTCATACTGTAGGTCACATTACTTACGATTAAAACGCCTTTTGCAGGCTGGTACATTAATTAATTCCCTTTCAGAAATGTGAAAACAGCTGCGTTTATTGACAACGAGATTTTCCAGGTTCTTGTCTAACCGCTGTCTTCAAGCTCGAGCAAAACCCGGATAAAACCTCACGTCTTCGTTAACGGGAACTCGGACTTAACTCTGCCAATGGGTTAGTGGTCGCGTCTGCTTTATCTTTCTCTTTCTCTTAATTTATTTTTACTTCTTTTCTCTTCTACGCGTTTCTTTCTTTCTCCGTTTTGTTTTTTTTCCTCCTCGCTATCCCGTATTCTCTACTTTTCTCACATTGTCGCCGGAGGAAGGTTAGCAGGCTTCCCGATATGTGGATCTCCGCCCTTTAAAGGCCGACTGCGATCCGTCTTGGGATTCCGCAGAGCCACTTACCGTCTCTTGGCCGTCTTCCCATTTTCTTTTCTCCCCTCAATTTCTTTCCAGTAACTAGAATAGTGAGAAAGCAAAATGTTTTAGGGCCTACGTGTTTTTTTTCTGTTCTGCGCGGAGCAACAAATCATGTTCCGCCTCTCGATTTTAATCCCAGTTCTCAGCTCGACGAAAGAGCCCTACTTCCTGAATTCCGTCTCTTTCACCTTCAATTTACACCATTCGAATTCCTCAACTCCGACCCCCGGGGTATTTGCAATACGTTCGGAAATTCCTCGCTTTGTCAAGTTCTGATCGTTATTTCAGTCTTTGAAACGTTAATCTCTAAGACGTTGGCTTTGGACAAGAACGCTCTTGATAGACTGCGAACGAACTCAGTGAAAGCGACCTAGAAATAAACACCCTCATAACAAGTTTGAGAGGTAATCACTTTTAAATGAATTTGTGAAGGTTATTTACTGTTAGTACGCAGTTTACTTGTTAATTACAACTCACTACCACATCTTTGCCTTCCAGACTCATTGTGATCGTTTACGCTCGATTAACCGCAGGGCTTCTTTCAAAACATTTGGAAGAAAAACAAGTCACTTGAATTTGCTCGAGTTTCAATCGTGGCGAAAGTCTCACAATAGACCATTCTAGAGCATGTTCTACTTTATTGACGTAATAATATGACACTGGCGTAAGGTAAATAGCTAGTATTTATTTGTGCAACCCGTAGGGATTGAAAAGTGGATATTAATAACGAAAATGCAACATTTCAAAGCGCTTACAACATAAATCAGTTGCCTGGGTTTGTCTCAAGTACGTTTAAGCGAATAAGAGAACAAAAAGAAAAATGATAAATTCGCACCACTCAGAACAAAGTCATAATCTACGTCAAAAGTTTAGCAACTCGGAGTTTCACAAAACCTTCGCTCACAATAAGCTCTCCACGACGCACACAAATATATTAGAATCCACGTGGACTGCAGAGTGACCTCCTCTAATTACCGATCCCTGTGCCCTTTAACCCCTGGACGACGAAATTTAAGGCGTACAGTGAGCCCGGATGATTGGATATGAATTTATCGCATCAAACGAAACGACGACGACGTGATTTCTGCCAATTACACACCAAAAATGTCTCCCAGCGAAGTCTTAATTGCGCTAAAAACATCTTGACCCTGAAAGATAACTTCTATCAGAGAGCTGAAAAACATAATATACCGCGATTGCATTTTCTTTTCCTCGGACTTACCTAGAGGAACTTCATTTCTCCCTTCAACTGTCTTTTGCCTTCGAAAGTGTCCAACTGTGATAACCAGTTCAACTTTTCATACTTCTCCCCCCCCCTTGATTCTCTTTATTTAGTTTTGTTAGATGAAGATTAAATTTAAACAACCACGACAGGGATCTATCAAATATTATGCCCGCTCAACGAGCTAGCAAATCCTCCCCTATACGTGTTAGGATTTGGAAGGGAAGATTAGGGACATTTTCGGATGGACCCTCCTGGCCAGAAGGGATGCGCGAATTCTCGAACAAAATAGTTTAATCACTGCACGACGGCTCGACGGCCACGACGGCACGAAGGATGAAAAGAAAAAAAGAATATTCGCGCCAGCACGATGAAAATAGACATTTATCACGTTTCAATATAGAAACAGGAAAACCGAATAGTTGTGATAAAAAATGATGAGTGCCAGAAGAGCGAGAAGAGATTTCAGGTGAAGTTACTACTACTGAGACGGCAACAGAGGCTCTTCCGAGGTGAAAGACGATCCTTAGCCCTCCCTGCATTAGCCTTCTGACTATTACTCTACAAGGAATAGATTTAAGATCGTAGGTAAGTAGCTGACAATAATGGGGTGATAAACAGGTTCAAAGGAAAGACGACATTTTCAGGCTCGAACGCCCTATTTAAGGTGAAAGCCGTTAAAACGGTCCCAATAGCTGATGAAAAGGCCCGTATCACTGTTTTGGGAACTACGAAGTACCCTTGGCTAATACAGTTCTTTAGTATAAATTTGTCATAGTTTCTAGGCCGTTGAAAGTGTTTTTTAGACACGTCTATCTGTATCACTTCCGGGTTTAATTCATTTTCCAATAATTTCTATGGTTTCATACTTTCCTCATTCCCTCGATCTTCCCGTGTACTGTAATATAGGCTTTGTGCCACTCATCCCTTCGCAACTTCAATTTATCTGGGTTCGATGTAGAAGAAACTAGTGTCACTTTTGTGGCCAAGATTAGTGCATTCAACACCTTCTACGTGTTTCATTTCTGTTTCTCTTTCCACTAGTTTGTCTATTCAGACTGAAAGAAATGTCAATTACGTATTCTTTGTACTTTGCATAACTTCTATTTATTTATTGCCTCGGGGTGGTCAACTGGTGGCGGAGAAGACGAACAAATCGGTAATAAATTAACCGCTTTATATTACTAGGGGTAGGGTGACCAAGATATGACGCATAATACGCGCGTGTTGCTGTGTGGCCCACTGCCGCCTTTCGAACACGCTACTTAGCGTGCGTTACTGGTAGGTTGCCATATTTACTATAATTCTTTTTTTTTCGGGCCTCTCAACCCATTTTCACGCATATTTCATGCATTCTAATCGTTACGGACTTCATGTCGCTCTACGAAACCCCCGGGGGCTTCGGTTTTATTTTGAACGGGGTTCGAGTCATGACATATTTAGAAAACTGCGGCTCGGTTTCGACGAGTTACGTGCCGTAAACGAGCGCGAGGGGCGTCAAAGAAAACCGTACTCATTCGTTTTCGACGCTCCGAGTCGTGAGAATAAACGTGTGATTATCGCCTACGATCGATATTCTTCTAATTGCCGTTAGAACAAGATGTTTCGAAATCTAGTTACGAGTTGCCCTTCTAGCTTGCCCTACCTTTTTTTTAAACGCGTCTCGTTAACTCGTAACACGACTTATCTAATTTTGTGAAAGATCTAGAACGAGCGTTACTGTTGACTGGGGCACTTCGAATTCATATAAACTGTTTCAACTCTAAACTCCCATCCCTAATGACCTAACTTTCGCGATTCAACTGTCCTGAAACTGATAGTTTTCTCTGGGAACGCTTCTACTGAAGGGACTGGTCAACGAAAGTGTCCTGAGAGTTCGGTAAAAATCGTTATTGAAACAAAATGTCTAGTAATTTCTCGTAAAACCCGCAAAATCCGACGACCTGTTATATGTAGGGGCGCTGTGTCATCGTTCAACGCATTTCTACAACAAACGAGCGGTGCGTAGCAACACACAACTTTCCGCCACCCCCGTAAGTTCGAACACCAGCTAAATATGTGGGCGGTATATCTTCATTAAACGCTTCAACGCATTTCTACAGAAACATTTATCGAGAACAAAATGTACGCGCTAGTTATCTGAGAGTACTCCGTAAGTTTGATCGAAATCGTAAGAGCCGTTTTTGAGAAAATTGGAATACCGATAATTTAATATTCCACAAATCTCCTTTTCTGAGTTAACTTGGCTTATGTCTCCGTTCAACATACATAAACAGAAATAATTATACAGAACGAAATGTGGGTATGGGTGACTAAAAGACACTCTGAACGATTGATCGAATTTGGTGAAGCGGTTATTCCAGAATTTACGGAAATGTTAGAAATAACGTTATTTTCAAGACACATTTTCATTTTTATCTCAGCTCAATGGTCTTTCAGAGGAACATTTATTGAGAAAAATACGTAGATATTAACTATTCGAAAACATCCTGAGAGTTTGGTGAAAACCGTGGAAGTCGTTTTGCCTATTTTGGCTTCATAGGCCTATATCTCAGTTCACCGTATTTTCATGGAGCTATGTATGGAGAAGAAAAGTTAGGTATTGATCGGTAGAAGATAATTTGAAAGTTTAATCAAAATTGTTACAGCCGTTTTCGAGAAAAATGCGAAAAACCCTAGTTTTTGGTACATTTTCGTCCCGCATCCCCCCTTCCCATCGGCCTAAATCGTCCATAACCTTATTTTGGTGTCTACAAAAATAACGAACAAAAGAAAGAAAGAATTATCTCAATCGGATCAGCCGTTCTCCCGCAAGTCGAACTACAGACACACACACACATGGACCACGCGCCGAAATTAGGTTTTTTAGACTCAGTAGGCCTTAAAACGTAAAGATCTGAAGAAACCCCAAATTTATTTTGGACACGATTACTATACTTTCCTTTTCCTTTGGGGTAACGGAAAGTAAAAACGTAAGTTACGCGCCAACGCCCACAAGTTTGATCAAAACCCTTCGAGCCATTTTTAAGAAAATGACAAAAACGATAATTTAATGTACGAAAATTTCATTTTCCGATATATATTTGCTTATATTGAATAGTCAGATAGGGGAAAACGTCATTATTACCTTACTAAACGGCTTATTGTCATTATTAACTGCGTTCGACGAAGTGGAAGATGATTTATTCCACATAGAGAACAACATGCAGGTCCCCAACCCATTACCCATTAGCTTCATTTATATTTCACAGAGTTGAAAAAAGCGTTTTTCCTTCGTGGGTCGTTCATTTGCGCAAGTACGTTTCTACTGAGGTAAGCGTGGAGATGCTTTTGAAGAGCTGCTGACTCAGGCAAAATTTACGGCAAATTGCGCAGAGCTATGAATAATGAGCGAATAGTAACCACTAGACCACGATCGCCTGGTGCCTTTAATAGGAGTCAGTCAGCACAGTTTATTGGGAAAAAAAGGTTCATTGGGAAGTTTTGGTTCGTTGGAAGTTAAATCAAAATCTGTTATCTGTGATAAAGTTCCACATTCTCGGGTACATTCCCCCCCCCCTCCCCGGGATGTGAGGCCCTACGCTAAACTAACGAACCGGTTCAACCAACAGAGTTCACTACAGCAAGCCTCAAAACTTCAAGATCTACGTCGTAGTGACTTTTACGGTACTTCCAGTAACAAATTGCGCGGGCTTTATGAAGAGGGTAGGAAATGATAAGAAAAGAATTTGGTACACAAGCAGTAACCAGTTCCCAGTAGAGCACGAATGATGACATATTGGGCGTCACGAGCTTGAGGGCATGTGAACTGGAGCCCAGCCGTTCGTGTCAATGTAAAACAAGAGTATGTTCCAACGCAAAAGCAAAACTTATTTGACAAAATCCCTCCTGTAACTCGTTGGTTATTGGCGTATTATTCGACAGCTTGTGATCGAAACTCTTCGTCGATCCATGAAAATGTTAATGAGACCGCGTCGCGCATTTCATTTCTGGCTTTCAAGGAAACGTTGCACACTCAGAGAGAATTTGCATATGCCGTGTCGTCGCTCTAAGAGTGTTTTTTTTCCTCTCGTGCCGAAGAGGTAATCAACACGGATTTGTTTCCTACTCACTAACACAATTTGCGTCGCGTTAAAATGTCAGCTGTTGGCGAATAGGAACTGGCTCTGTGACTGAGAAAAGCTAAAAGTCATTTCCTGATTTGTAACCGCCTAATTGGTTAAATCGCTGTCACTCCAGCCGTAAATTGTGCCCCGTTAACGAATCAGAGCTTCACGACACAAAGCCCGGGCACTCTCTGACAAAACGCCAAAATCGATCGAGTCGTCAAATGGGATCAATTAGTTCGAATCAAGACGCCCCGATGTAACGCATCCTGCTGTCGCTCAAAAGTCACGTTCTCCCGCAGCAACCCGTTCCTCCGGCGACTCGCCTAAACCGTTTACCAATAGACGATTAGTCTGTGGCTAATGCACCCCATCGTGAGCGCCTGCTTAGGAGCGGCTTAACTTCAGGCAGAGCGACACTTATGAGAAAACTCGATAAAGCGGTCTCTGCGTGTGTCTGTGTACGCGACTGAGATAAAACGGGTCAAATCTCCAAATTCAAAACCAGGGTTAATTGGTCCGAGGTCAACAGGATATCACAGTGATCTAAACATCAAATATTCTGTTGAAGTGCTAAGTATAAAATGAGTTTCAAAGTACTAAATGAGATCGGCAAATGAGTAAGTATTTCATATTACGGAGGTGTTTAGGATGGAACAGCCTAAATATTGGTAAGAATGAGGCTTAGGAAGGGCTACTCTGTGTAGTTTAAAGGCAATAATTGGATCAGTGAAGAATGAGAGCTTCCTACTGCTGTATTTAGAGGTTAGAAGATATCTAACCCAGTGTCACATGACTACGTTGTCGATAGTCCACATTAAAGCTGCTGAATGCAAGCAATCATCTAAATAGTAGTATGTGCGCAAGTGGGTAACATTTGATGGTGAAATTTGATGGTGATTTGGTGGTGAGAATCATTGCTACACACACGAGTTCCTATTTCTGAAGGTTGGGCGTTATCCCACTGGATCCAGCTAACCAACCCCTGTCACATGATAGTTGGTTACTGATAGTCCAAATTGAAGCTGTTGAATGAAACCAACCATCTAAATTGTGGTAAATGCCACGAACAAGTCAGCTGGAGCTGCAGGGGGATTGTAATCAATCACGTTACTTCACCAAATATCAAACTCTTCATAACGCATCTGTTACGCTGATGGCAGTTAATTATACGTCATTGCAAGTAGTGCCGCAATAATGGATCTTGGAATATTCGAAACGGGCCAGAAATAGTTCTCGAGCAATTCGAAAGCTGACGACAACCAATTTACCTCGTGGTGAGTAATCCTTCCTCAAAATATTCATTCGACCTCTAGAAAATGAATTCGAGGCAAATCTGGGCAATCTGCATGAAAGTACAGTTTGACGATCTCCACATTCCACTCCGCTGAGGACACCCGGAATAACAGATGACTCGAGATGATCTCGCAAGTTTCGTTTTCGGCAATTTCGCGGCCGCCCATTAGTTTCATTTCGGGTTTTTAACTTTTGACATTTAAGGGTTCGAGAGCGGGCGATCTCAGGGAGCAACGTATTCCCCCGGCCCGAAGGCGATTAAAAAGCACCGTTTTTGCTAAGTAGATAATTTAAGAAGAGTAATTGGGATGAGCCATTCTCTCGCTCTCATCAAGTTCCTCTCATCCTTCTCTTTTCACGGGTCGAAGCGTCCGGGACCTTCCCGTTCATTAGATACGAGCTCAGATATCGAAAACTGGAGAAACGAATAGTACGGTATTTTGTAGCGGGAGAATTGCCAACAACACGCTTCCACTCGTTGAAACATGAAGGAGCAACAGCCTCCTACGCCACTGTTTTTTTGTGACGATTATATTTCCATACCAGGATTAATGCACTACGGCGTCGGGCAGTGCGTCGTTGGACCATGGTTGAGCACGCTACGGGAATCCAACATGAGTTACCAACCTTTTGGGCTTCTGAAACCAAGATTTTGGTTTCAGGCAGTCTTTGTCGTGTTCCCTCCAACTCCAACTAGCCCCCAGTTTTCAAAAATCGCTCATCGAGCAGAACGGGGGTGAAAGAACTATGACGAGAATTTGGTGGGTGGCTACGGCATGACGGCCCCTTGTACAAACAGACAACGAATCTTTCCAACATCTTCCATCTGACTAGTAACAACTTTATAGACTGCGCAGTCCGAGTGTCCCTGAAATACTGTGAGAAGGAGGACAGGAAAATACGGAGAAAGAAGAAGAAAAGGGTAATTGGCTCCATTCATCATAACAAGAACTCGTGACCTCAGGACACGCATCCACCGAAAACACGTCCATGGTCCCAATATTGGGCTAGTGCCAAACACTCGTATATATCATGACGGATCCTCTAATTTTTGACACTGTTTAGCTCAGCCCGAGGTGAATCAGCTCAGTTCCCTTAGCCATAACGGAAGATCCGTTAGCTCTCAGGCCCCTTCCACAACTGTTGACATAAGCTGCCAATCCCAGACCCCTTGAGCCAAACATCAATCAACTCTTTGGTATTTCAAACCATGCCGACACAATTTTATGACTACAACATGAGCCAACAAATTATTTTCCGTCCTTCAGTTTCTTCAGTGGGCTATCCCTCATCACAGCTTCCACTCCTGAAGCATAACAAGTCTCAGACTCGCACAGTTACACTCACTCGCTTACAGCTCTCATCCTTACAACTGTTTCCCAACCAGTTTTGCTCTTAGCTGCTTTTGCTTGCCTTTACCCAGGAGTTGACGGCCATCACAAGTTCGTGGTTGCTCATATAACTGAGCTGCGGTCTGCAAAATGGTAGCCTGCGACTTAGTCGGAGCTGTTTTGATGGCTAGTTCTTCCATCTCATCCACCGACATACCGAACAGACCGACGGATCGGCCAAGTGTCCCTCCCTGGAATTGCGCATATTTTGGGTGCCCCTCAGGGGAAGAAAATGGCATTTTCCCCCCCAAAACCATAAAACAACTAACCTCGACCTTCACCTCCGCTTTAGAATTATTTCACTTTTGCACAACCTTCTCCTTATCCGTATCGTGTCGCAAGGACGTTCACGATCCCTCTGAACTCCCTCACACGCCCTCGTTTTTCTTTCCATTTATTGTTTGAAATCGTATCGTCACGACGTTGCCTTCATGAAACGTCGTGTCCCACGGGCACCCCGACTCCCGAGCCGAAGACTTGCCCAACAAACGTCTCCGGAGGGACCTTTTCCAGTGCAGCGCCGCACGTTCTCCCCGAGCAACGAGAGCCCCGCTCTCGAGTAAAAGCTCCCCTCAAGTGGTTTTCGAACGTTGGCCAACTCTGATGGCAAATGGTGCGAGAATTTGATCTGATAAGTTTGACCCCCCAAGGGCGAGATTGTGGAGAGCAAAGTTCAAAACGGCTTCACTCTCACCTACATAGCGTTTAAGGGTGGAACGTGTTCTGGAGTTGTGAGCTTGAGTGTTGTTTCGCCACTCGTTTCCATAGCCATCTGGTGAATTTAAAACAATCTCTTTACAATCTCGATTTCTCTCGGAGAACCTTGCCGACTTGTCTATTGTGAAAAATGAAGTCAGTGTCGTGAATTACATCTGTTCGTGATCTCATACGACACGAATCGACGACATAAGAACTCTCAACAGAGCAACTTCCTGAATGACATCGCCCTATCACACGACTCGTGACCATCTCAGAGTACTGTATTGTTCCACTTTTTCGGGATTCAAATTGAACAGTCCCCTTAAGGTTCGGCTTGCCAAATACAAGCCTGTGACAGAGACAGAGAGAAAGAGAGATGTCACCCCACAGAACGATACAACCCATTTACCAATTCTTTTTTTCACTAGATTTACCAAATAATTCGACCGTATTTCCCTGTATTTTTTAAAAATGTAGTTTTCTCCAATTATAACCCAATTTACCTGCAGTGTTTAGTTCATTCACAGCAACGCCAACAAATGGTATTCAGTGCCACTCAGTCAGACGGTTTTAAGGTAATTTTTGTAGAACTTAGTGAACACGCACCCCTCCACAATTTTCAACGATCTCTACTTTAACGGTTTTAAAAACAATACCTATAATAAATACTTTTTCCCACAATGATGACTCTTATTTTCCAACTGTTTACAACAATTTGCCAGGAAAATTTTACTGAATTGCCTAGAGAGTTGCATCCAAGGAATTCGTACTCAATTGTTACAAGTTGTCTACTCGAGTTTCGGACAGTTTTTACTGAAATTCCAGACTGCTGTAGTTTAGTGCTTTAATTTCTCGACATTTTTACCCAATATCTCGAAGAGTTTCTAGCCATTTCCAGTACTTCTGTTGGATTCTCCTGCACCTTACCGCAGTTTTCA
Source organism: Pachypeltis micranthus (assembly GCA_020466155.1). Lineage (NCBI taxonomy): Eukaryota > Metazoa > Arthropoda > Insecta > Hemiptera > Miridae > Pachypeltis > Pachypeltis micranthus. Next base: position 27,059,492 of record CM035774.1, on the reverse strand, counting down.
ACAACCTTCACAAGATATGGGTGCAAAACTTGAATATGGCGTAGAATTAGTCGATGAACGAGACGAACGAAAGAGGGGTGGGAAAATGCGTCGTCGGTTCCAGAAACGCTTATCCTTGTGTTATCTAGGGCTCAGAAAACTTAAAGGAAAAAGTTGACTGACAGGAGTAGTTCGATGTTTCCCGCGGCTCAAACAGCCTTAGGTCAGAAATCTCTCTCCTCACCAACTATTTTTATTAGATTTTGATACAATTTTCACTCCAACTTCCGATTCTCCTATTTTGCGTTTTATGGGGTTTTACAAGGTTTTATAACGTCCAATATCCGATTTTTGGATCCATTAATCATTTCTCAAGGTTTTCGCTTCAGGCATTTTTATGGGATTTGCGATTTCCCAACATCGTATTACAGGAAATAGTGTCCAATCAACTTCTTTGGGGGGAGGGGGGCTGATTGCAGTCATTTTAATTTTACAATACATTTCGTTAGTTGAGGGGAGGGGGAAGCTACAACGACGTTCCTGATGGCAGCAGGATCAATTATCATGTTCATGTCGAGTGGGGACGTTTGTAGCTGCTAAACATGCAACTAAAAACAGAAACCTGATCATTTTAGGGTATAGCTGCAACTCGCATTACTTTACGCTCAACTAACGAGCGTGCCAGCTGATCCTTTTTCGAGTTTCCCAGGCAAGAAAGCGGAGTCACTGCAACCATTCGGTAATTAATATAATCCTCTCGAGTTCTGCCGCTACTCATAACCCTTCCCAGTGTGTGGTCGCTACTGTACGTCAGCGGTATAGTTTTTGTGTGATAACCATTTTTTTCCTCGTACATTTTTTTTATTTTTATTTGCTCTCGTCAAACCGAGCAGAGGGAGATGCGTGTATCGATTTCATTTCTACCGGGGGCCCCAGAGCCTACACTCCACTTCAAAGGTGGTCTGGGGTCGATGCCCGAAGGTATACGCTTCACCTGTTGAGTCTCGAGAACAATCGAATTCACAGACCGCGCGGCTAAGGACGGTCATATCGGAATGGCGTTATTGATAACCAGATGGGAGTTGGCCTACACCCCCGAGACATTTGCCGTCGGCGACTTTGCGCTCATTAGTTTTATAATAGACCATTGTCATTGTGCAGCCGCGTCAACTTTGTGCCCAATCGCTGCCTGGAGATCAGCAAAGGAATTACGAACCTCGAATGCAATTAGTATGTGAAACGTTGAGCCTACTTTTTCAAACACTTGTCAGAGCGCCCTGAAAAGCTTACTCGGAAAAATTTGGACCGCATCACCTACGTAAGTCAAACTTTTGACGTCTCAACCCAAAAAATGAAAGCGACTATACAAACATTGCCAGGTGTGAGGAAGAAGCCTACTCCGCGCTCTGACCACAAGGAAAAACTAATCCTGGGTGGCCCCTCCAGTTTCCTCACTGGTGTTACCGTAAAAATGCGAGGGGGGGGGGGTAAGAGGTACCCTGTCGTTGGAGATTATCGGACACATCCTAAAAAAGTGAGAATATGAGCTCTTGAGGAGCCGTTGGTAGAATATTGTGGAACTGAACTTAAACCCATTGAGATGTGAGGGGTAAGGATATGAGCTCATGAAGCCAATTACAAACGATTCACTTGATGAAGGGCTCAAAGAGGCAGTACAGTAAGGCTAGATAAATGACCACTGGGGGATGGTAAGTCAGTAAAATAACCACCAGCAAGACATACGCACATCACGGGTACTATGTGATAACTGGATGAGCGTTTTAGAATCACTAAGCTCCCTCTTGTTCAGTGAAAATGAAGAAGGTAACGTACAAATCTTGCAAGACAATCACCGAAGTTTTGAAACTAACTTAAGGACATGCTATCGCAGATTACGAAAAGACTCGACTATAATTGGGGCCCAAGGCATGCCAAGTGTTGAAAGTTCCCACTTCCCGATTCGTACTTTTGACATTTTATGTCTTTACTTTGCTACATAAACTCGAAAAGTGTAACGGCCAAGCGTCACGAAATTTAACCTTGAGGCCGATTGGACAAGCCAACATTTTAACCCGAGTTGCAACCACAGCCCCCGTGGCGTAATGCATAAGGCATCGGTATCCTAAACCGGAGGTTGTGGGTTCGAGTCCCACCAGGGTTACGATTATTTTTTTGACATTTTATGTCTTTACTTTGCTACATAAACTCGAAAATGTAACGCGGGATATGTAATGGAGAAGCATCACTAAATTTGTGTTGGGTTAAGTGCATGGTAACGTCTGTTACAAAATCTAACTTTTAATAACCTCAGTGACTAAGTGATGATGTCAATTGCAATTGACGCGGCCATTATATCGAAACCATCAACGAGCACAATCAGACGTAGTTATCATTGCATATAAAAAAACAAAAATAAAAGAGATAAAATGTTCCTAGTGGTTGCGTACTTGTACGAAAGCTGTACTCACCGTTTGGGTTAGTGATTTTAATTTCGTTTGAGGCCGCCGTAACTTTTAAAAAACTTTAAAACTTTATTACGGAATTACTAGGTTTACAAAAGGTACAATCGTTGGAGACAGCTAACACAAAAGTGATTAATTCAGTTATATGCTCTTCACAACCCCCTTTATATGATGCTAGAATTTAAGAAAAAAATCAGGATTTCGCGAACTACACGGTAAATGTACATGTCCATAAAACAATCGGGAGCAGAAATGCTAGAATTCTAACGTTTTTTTTACTACATTTTTTCCTCCTCAAGAGTGTGATTACGACCCTCCAGGTCAAGATCACGTTGACGGTTTCGTCAATTATACGTAGGTTAATTCAATAACGCTTTTGGCATAAGCAGCGCTATCAGTTTTTAGAACGAAAAAGTCGTGTTTTACCAAATTCGTATGAACTGAGTAAAAATCTAAATTAGTGGCTAGAATGTTCGTTAGGCGGAGGATAGTTGTGTGATGCGTCGCACCGGATATTTTAAATCGTACATTCTATCAAGGTTCTACAGAAATGAGTTGAATAAGGAAGGATATATGATCGGCGCTCACTGGCCTGCCTGTCATCGTTGGAGTCGATCGCCACTATTCTAGTCGATCAATGTATCGATCAGTTGCCATCTCAAGCGCACCGAATCACGCTTTTTGTCTGTATCCATTTTACTGAACTTATTACGGTCAAGTAACAGTGCATTTATTATTTGATTAAGTTTTCATCCGTTATGTTTCATGCGACACCTCCCTTGCTCTTGCATATTCAGCGCATCATCCAACATATGACGAAGAAAGTTGCGTAGTGTGGAGCACCAGACGTGATTGATGCGTTCAACCAATTATTATTGGAGATAATGGTCGACGCTGTCAGTTTAACCCGAATAGGGAGTGCGCGGCACATACAAATTTGTGTCATGTGTCCACTATTATTGACAAAGTGCAACTACATCGTTGGTTTAGAGCCACAACATATATAACACGATGATACGTCTGTCCAGGAGGCGCCGGTTCTGTTGGGAACAATAAATACATTCATACTGCCGCCTCAAATGGAAACTCTTGAGCAATTTTCGAAGACTTTTGCTGCGAATGAATTGTGGACGTCTCGCCGCATCTTTTACAACCAGCTCGCAGGCTCCTGCTGGGCTTTGGACGTCGTTTTTTTTTTTGTTTCCCCAAAGCTATTTTCGTTGGTCGTCGAAAGATTCATTTTACACGAGAGCGAACGACCATTGGGTTTGGGTTTCCGAACCGACCAGTTGGTCGATTTCGATATCGCGGGAGCCCCCGGGAGTCCCGAAGGGATTTTTATAGTTTCAGAGGCGGGCATGATGTAAGAGCGTCAAGGATGCGCCTGCAGTGGAAGACGTTTTTCCAACTTGGCAGCCGGCGGTCCTTTTCTCATGCTAACCACCGGATCACCATGATCGTTGATTCGATCACGAATCTGTCTCCCGCTTCGAAAACTAATAAACTCGAAGGTAAAGTTCCTGATGAAGCTTCTTCCAAATATTGATCGAAGGAGAGTTTCGACGACCGGGTTAACTCAACCTTTGAAAATGATAATCACGAGTTCTCACTTCTAATCTGACTTGCAACATCACAAGCGTCTGACATTCTCGAGTTGAGTCGTGTCAGCCTTTCAAGCACCAGAATCCTCTCGAAGATCAATTCTACCTTAAATCGATCTTTTTTGTTTTTCGTGAACGATTGAGTTATTTTCCGTTTCATTGGTCAAGGAGAGGCGTTTTTCAACAGTCGCCTCTGTCTAATTTACAAATGAGGTTCTATTAGCTCCCTACTAACCAACTGGTTCTCGCTGCGTTCAGGTAGTGAAGAGCCTAACCAGCAGAGTACTTCTCTCCTTGAAACGTTCAGCGTATCAAGGATTTTCAATGTTCCAGTGCACAGTGCAGAAATGATACTACACTTACCAGGTGGCTGATAAGAGCACAACTGTATGTCTCCTTTAACCTCTTGACAATGACGTCAAGGGAGTTGCAATGCTTCCTACTTAGCAGTGCCAAAAACAGCCCGTATTTGTCACGAAGAAGAAGTAAAGACACAACTGAGAATTTATCTATGACGTCAGAAGTGGCTCAACCTCCTGTGACATTAGTTATGTCAAACGTACCCGGCTTCTAACGTTTTCACAGAAGGACTTTTAGAGAAGTGTTCCTTTTGCTGACTCAGCCAGTTCGTTTTAGTCTCTTATCGCCTGCCAACCTGGTGATAGTCAAGCCATTTTTGACAACAGTACACAATATAATCTGTGCAAAATGGTATTCACAAGATTGTTTAAGGCCAAGTCCATAATAATGTCAGGCGAGAGGCATCCACTTAGCTTTCGGCGATTTACGTACCGCTCAACCGGCGACCTTCACGCTAAACATGAAATTTGGTCAATTCAGCCTTACTCAGGTCATCACGGTTTGAGACCCTGAATCGTGGGTAAACGATTGTCCGTTTTGAGCAAGAAATCAAGAAAAACCTGATCGTCCTTAAAAATAATTGCACTTCATCCAAACCCTGCATGTGTCGCCGATAGAGTACACTTCGAGGAGAGTAGTTTGGGTTAATTGAACCCCCCAATATCAAACAACGACGTCGCTATTGCGAAGAGCCAAATCCCCCCCGAGTGCCAATGTGTAGAGATGAAAACGTCAAAATTTCAGCTATTCAGAGTCCCAATAACTGTTCCTGCGAGTTATGAATCGGTAGAACATGTCTGTAACACACTGGGGAGATGATTTATGTAAAAAGAGAGTCAGTCTTAATTCCTCTGCATACCCATTGATTGATTTTCTGACGCTTTTCAACGATGAATAGGTTTCCCCGGAGCGCCCCTGAGTGAACCCACGTTCCCCCTCACAGACCGACAACCCTCTCAAAGTTATGAGTTTGAAAGGCAGGAGTAGGCTTCAGGTGAAATGACCCCTTCTTCGTCGAAAGAGGAAGTAAATATTGGGAAGTGGCCAGTTCCCCTCGCGTCTTTTGGCTCTCAAACTATTTGACAAAGGAAAGGAAAGTGGGCCGGTTAGCGCTCGAGCGAAGTAAAGTGTGTTGCATTAGCATCTTGAGCCGGCCGAGACCGCTTTTGTGTAGCTTCCATCACGACCAAAGGGAGAGGGAGGCATCAAAATGTCATTCAACCGGGTAGTTACGGTTTAAACACCCGGGATATTCACCAACGGTTTTGGGAAGAGAGATTTTGAGTTGTACAACGGCCGTTTCACCGGGAGCTGAGTGACATAATTGTCGGGATATCTCGCCAGGAAGTGGCGAAAAGTTCGTCGAGTTTTGTAGAGAATTGACGGTTATAGACGACATATATTCGTATAAAAACGGCCTGCAGTTTGGCCACCAACGTAGCTCAGGATAGTGCTGTTTATGTCTCTATTCTTGGAACCTCCAAAGCTCTCATTCCACAATCCATCAATTATTCTACTAAGTTCACCTTCAGTCCGCATATGTGCAACTCCACAGTGTGCAGTACGAACTTTTCTGTAACCACACTTTAACTTTCAAGTGGGCCAGGACCAGAAAACTTACTTGGGAAGTCGTCTTAGCACTCGATGGAACGCAGAAAAGTACAGGAGCACGACTAATTCCCAGGCGACCTCTCCGTTCACGCTTAAATAATCCTTCTTTGTACTGAAATATGCTCGTAGATTATGGAAACAACAGTGATAAAAAGGGTTCCTAATATAACGAGCACAACTAGAGTATTGAAATCACCACTCACAGAAGATTTGGGAAAACTGAATGCGGCAATCACTCCGTTGTTGCGATTAATGCTGCAAATGAACACCCGAGTGAGATAAATGAAACAAAAACGCCTGAGCTGAATAAAACGAACACCTGAAACCTAATGATACTGAAAAAGGCACGTCAGAAACTGCCGTATCTTAAGGAATAGTTTCCACAAGAGGCAAAATTATCACAACTTCGCAATGGAGCCCAAATGTCACAAAGCCCTTCGCCATTTTCTAGTAGTTCAGTTCTCATAAACAGTTGGCGGATGTGGAGGATATCTCGAACGTCTCGCCTAAGGAAGATGACAGTCAGGGGAAACCACGTTCACCACGTCAGGGGCACGTCTTCTCAGCCTTTTCTACGTTTTCATTGGGCGTTTCTGCTCAAACAAGTGACTACGAGACCGTTCTTTTAATACATAAGTGAAACTGGCTCTCACACGAAAGTAGAAATGAGTGGGTGGAATAACCAACTCCAACACGATACCAAGAATTTTAATTTTAGAAATTATGCAATCGTATGTTTCCTTCAAAGCTTCCTACAGATCTTTGTCACGTTTCCATTTGAAAAAATGGGGTGTGTGTGTGTGTCAATTAATAGAAAGGAAGCAGATGAATTCAATTGCCTTTAATTTCATATAAAGCGTACCGCGTAGCGATCACCACGGCACGCTAGGATAAGGATATTAGCAAAATCGCTACAACTAATTATAGTTATTGCGACCAAAACATCAACTTTTCGTTCAAAAATGGCTCTAACGACTTCGATTAAATTACGACACAACGACACTGTAAGATTTTAGCTTCAAAGAGAATCAAGAGTTCCTGCCCCTGTGGCACTGGCGTCCTCACAAAAATCATATTGGTAGTCCGATAAGTTATTTACACGATTCACATCTCAAAATGGCCGTAAAGAAATCATTATCAATTTTTAAAATTTTGGACTTCAAGCTAACGTCGCTCTTTTCACCACTTATTTCGCAGCGTTTCTTCTACAATTCACGGTTCATAAACACGAACTTGAGCTAATGAGAGACGCCTTCTAATCATCGGACGATCTACACTTAAAAGCCGATATTACCAGGTAGTTCATGGGACGAGACGCTCTCAAACCTACGCATTCTGGTTTCTCTGTGAGTGGACTTTTTTATAAACTTTTTATCCGCGCGTTTTCACCTCCGAAAGAGATGACCGTTACGCATGTTTTCCGAGTCAAATTGAACGACTTTACAACCAATTGAGTTATAACTCCCCTATGTGCGAAGGGAAGTGAGTGAGCTCTTGTGATGAACCAGCGCAAAAATAAAACGCCCCGATAACTTCGGGAAGCTACAGAAGAAAAGGCGTAAATGCGATTCACTTTCAGGGCATTTCTATTTCCTACAAGTGCCACGTATCCACAACCTTTTTAAAGGAAGAATAAGCTATTGCGGCGAATTTTTGAACAATATAGCACGAATCTAGCTCGAGCTGAATAAATTCCTCCTTTGAGCCGTAGAATGCCTACGGACCGCTTAATTATAATAAAGAACCACGACTTACTTTTACAGCAACGCTTCAAAAAATATACAACAAACCTGTAACAAAAAAAACTTAAGATAACTAAAATCAACGATTAAACAGCAGTACAGTTTATATTACACGTTACATTACATTTTAGCTACCGATCTAATCTATTTTTCACGCAGTTCTAAGTAAAAACTGAGTTCCGCAATGTACAACGCTACTGCCACTTTAAAAATCGAAGTTAGGAACTGCCAACACAATATTTGTGGAACGGTTCAAGTTAAGAGTTTTCGAACGAAAGGGGGACTGCAACAAAAGCCTGTCAATAGTTTGAAATTTTTGTTGTTGTTCCTGATCGTCTCAAGACCGTTGTTCGTTAAACTTCCTTTGTATTGCCAACTACTTTAGGCTACCTCTTCCTTTTTTCTTTTTTTTTTCTAAAGAACGCCATTGTCGTATGAGCGAGGTTTCTTATGAAAATATCTGGTGCGTTGCAACACACAACTTTCCTTAGCTCTACAACAATTCACTTTGTACATGGCTAATTCTATTTAATCAATTCATTTATCACTCAGTCCCTTTGAACTTGGTCAAACAACGCTTTACGGCAGCAAGAAGCGGCAGCGATTACAGTTAAAGAATTTATTGTCCTGCTCGTACTCATTCCAGGACCATTATTGAGCAACTGGTACTCAGATAATTAATGAGGCTAATAAAATAATTAACGGTCGTTAAAAATAATTAACGGCGGTAGTTGAAATTCACGAATTTCTGGAGTGAGCCCCATGTATCTCATGAGCGTTTTTAAATACTCACCTTATAGGTATTGGATTGGACTACAGTACCAATTTTCTTTAACATTTTACTAACATTCCAGCGGAGTTTATAAGGAATAATTTGAACTTGGTCAAACAACACTTTACGGCTGCAGGAAGCGGTAGCACTTACAGTTCCGGAATTTATTGTGCTGCTCACATGATTTTCCTTTGGTATAATCTCCATATTGAGAGCTATCAATACAAAAAATGTAATCAAAATCGTTGGAGCTGTTTTTGAGAAAAAAATTGATGTTTTGATCACTATGATAGCTATACTTAACTTTCGGTAGATTTTGTTCATACCCTTATTTTAGCGTCCCACGATAACCTGCGGGCTAGATATCAAGTTTGAGGTGATTTGGTTCCGTCGTTTTCTCTAAAAACCGCTCTCAAATCGATTACGTCGAAAACTTCGGTAATTTATCGTGCTACTTTCGTCATTTTCCCATAGATGGGAATTTTATAGTATAGTTGCCATATTGGGAGCTATCAATATAAACAATGTAATCAAAATCGTTGGAGCCGTTTTTGAGAAAAAAATTTTGGTGTTTTGATCAATATGATAACTATAGTTAGCTTTCGGTGGATTTTGCTGATACTCTTATTTTGGCGTCACATGGTAACCTGCGGGCGAGATATCAAGTTTGTGCTGATTTGATACGGCCGTTTTCTCTAAAAATCGTTCACACACACACACACAGACCATTTTCCCAAATACTGTTTTTTGGACTCAGGAGGGTCTGAAACGTAAAGATCTGAAGAAAACTCAAAATTTATTTTTCTGCCGATTACATAACTTTCCATTCAACTTTGTAGAGCCAAGGAAAGTAAAAAGAAACGTTCTTAAGCAGTTTTTGTCGAAATGTGTAAGCTCAATCGGTTGTGTCAAACGCTTTCACAGACACACGAAGAAAATTTTTTCGAACGATGTATTTTGCACTCAGAAGCCTTTGGAACGAATCGGAAGGACTGTCTGAAACTGAATACGAAATTCACCAATCCTGCACCAAAAAGTCGCAGGTACGAGATATGAGACAGGGAAAATGAAAGATTCTGAGCAACTATCACCAAAGAGTGAATTTCATATGCATTCCAAGTAAGTCTTGACATGATGGCTGGAGATTAGGGGCGGGACTTGATCAGCAATGTTGCCCAGGGGGTTTATAACGCACACGAGGGATATAATGAGTCCCCATTAATCAAACAGGTAACTACAACCTTAATGCGCCAGAGAAGCGTGTTTGGCTTATGAAGTAGACGTTCTGAAAGCTCGACTTAGCACCATTTTAAATGATTTTGAGCATTTGGAGTATTTGTTAATGTTGACGCGAATACCAAGCAATGACAGAACTTTCAATGTAGGAACAGCTTGCTAGCTAGTTAGTAGTCACCTGTAGAGGAAGATCTAAGCAGAACAACAAAGGTATGGACGAATAGAGGGCGTGTTCGCATATACTCGAATTGAGAAGAACAGTTTTGAATTTTGAGAGAATTTCTAGTCTGCTAAAATGCGAACTCCCTTCAAAACACACCCAATTTATACGTTACGTGGTCGAAATTTGACAAAGCCGGCAGGGTATTGTTAGTTCGAAAAGACTCACGACGAAGGAATGCACAGTATCAACAGGAATTCGGTTGCAGGTAGGTAACGGCGTTGAGTCACACGTTGTAGACTCAATTTTTAAAAGTGCGCTCTTCGGTGATTTGCAACGTCGACTCGGTTTAAAAGAGAAGACGGTCGGGGCCGAGGCGAAACACATTGTCCTCGTGCAGGGTAAATACGCTGTCTCTCCAACTGACAGAGCTGCCACCGCTTTTCAGTTCGACGAGTAACGAAGGGGATCCCGAGGCAAAGGGTGGAGGGTACTTCGGGCCTAATGGATCATTAAGTGAGTGACAGGTTTACTGTTGGAATTGTTATTCCTTTTTCTACAGGATCTTCGCCCTCCGCTACGTTTTCTCTGAGTTCAGGGCTCAGGTACCCGATGAGTCGCCCGTGTACCAGACGAGACAAACAGATTAGAATCGAGCTAATTGATGGAAGACCTTCTAAAGACCAGGAGTGTTTTTGAAGGAGGATCTTCTTAAGTCCTCACTTTGGGCCTAATCTGCTCTTTAGGCCTCCGATCACTTCTTTTTGTCGGAAGACGGTGCTCGTCGTAAATTATTCCCTTCAAAATCCTCTTGCGACAAATCACGCTTGAGCTGATAACGAAGATTAGGAACTTTTTGTAGGGGAATATTTCATTGAGTGATGAGGTTTAATTAGTGGGGTAATATGTAATCATTTCATGCGAACACACACAGCGTGTACACACTTCACGCATCTGTGTCTCCATCCAAATTTTAGTGCTAACGTTTTTCAGACTGCATCAAAGCCTTCAAGGTATCCAGGTCTTCAAAACATGTACCAGACCGTTGAGAAGAGCCGATTTCATAAAGAATACGAAGGTTTGGTGGCAAAAGGATTATGGGCTGATTAGAGCTGCAGGATGAGGTGGCGAGTTAGTTGAGGACTACCAAACGAACCTGCATCATAAAATGCTGCCAGAAAACAGTGAGGAAGCGATACAGTGACTCATAAGTTGAGTACCATTACGCCATCTCGCGCAACATTAGAGAAAGTGGATCTGGAAAAGGCTCCTGCAAGCTGTCTAAGAAAACACCTCACACTGTTCATAAGCAACTGCTTAGTTTAAAGTGGATCGAGAACGCAATTCAGCGAGAAATATCGGTGATTTTTAGAGGGTATCCTTGGAGAACATGCCCTATTCGTAGATCACCGATGTGGTTCATATGAGGGCCAGCTTCAAGTAGTCCCATGAATTTACGTCCTCGTCTTCCTACCCAGAACTATTTAGCACATTTCATGAGGTCGGCCCTCACACGATAAAAAGTTCCTCCTTGGCCTCTTCTCTTTGACGATTAACCTGCATCCTGCTGCCATTCCGTCTGGTATCCTCCCATACCGCTCCCCAGAGGGGTACATGAAGCATCTCACCAGCTGACTATGTAACTGAGGGCTGAGGGGAACAAGAGAACATCCCCGCAATGGGTTTCTAGCAAACAATTGTTTATCGCTTGCATTACACAACTCTCTGCAGTCTCGAAGGAACTGTACCACGTGACTTCACACAGCGGCCAAGGACAGGAGTGAGAACGCTGTGTTTTAGATGTGCTCTAGTCTGATTAGTCTAGTGCCATTTATCCATTCCCAACCCAGAACATCCTCATATTCGTGTTTTCCCTTCATTCATCATACCTTTCATGAACTTTCGACAAGATATTTTGCTTACACACCAGACAGGGTGCAGATTGGAGCAACTCATTCAGAAATCATCTCCTTTCCTGACCAACGAGTGAAACCCTCCCCCCCCCCACCACAACTCTTCAACCTGTAACTTTATCCAGACTCACTGCAACCTTCACCTGGCGAGAGTCGCGACGTGATTTGGCGGTTTCTGCCAATATAAAGACGTCAATAGGTTTGAGCTTTAAGAGAATCGTTTCAATTTTTTATAATCATCGTTTTCTGCCGTCAAGTCCATGACGGCTCATTGTCCTCTCTCATTGTTTTACCAATAATTGATGATCGAAGTACAACGGAAATAACGAAAATAGAAGACCGGAGGTTTGGAACGCTCTTTTGATTCGCGCCTCGAAGGTCGATCGAGGAGAAACTCATTTCGCCAGAGTCTCTTGCCCTATTCTTTCATTATGCAATTTTTTTTTTCCTTAGCTCAAGATCGATCCAGTATGTTCGGTTTCGTATCATTAGACGCATCTGACCTTGAAGTACCGGCCAGCGCCGGAGTTGAGTTTCAATTTCGTCCATCTCTGCGTTATTGTCCGTTTGCCGATGTTAATTGCATTGTGGTCGGGAGGAGAAGCAGCAGAATGATTGAATCCAAACGGTCGATTCTTTCATTATGAGAAAAGAATGAAAACGAGTAATGTTCATAATGAAGGACGAACTCTGAGGCGACGGTTCCCAAGGCTAAATACAGCATCTGTACATCGAAAGCTCTTTCGAAATATCTGGTGCGTAGCAACACACTACTTTCCGCCACCCCTTTAAGTTCGAACACCATCTACACATGCGGGCGCTATATCTTCGTTCAACGCATTTTTACAGGAACATTTATGGAGAACAAAATGTAGGGACTAGTTAGCTGAGAGTACTCCAAAAGTTTGATCGAAATCGTTAGAGCCGTTTTTGAGAAAATTGGAATACCGATAAATTAATATTCGACAAGTCTCCTTTTCTGAGTTAACTTGGCTTATATCTCCGTTCAACATATATATACAGAAATAACTATGGAGAACGAAATGTTGGTATGGGTGACTCAAAGACACTTCATCAGGATTTATCACATCTGGTGAAAAAGTTACCCTGGAATTTACGGAAATGTCCGAAAAAACGTTATTTTCGACACATTTTGATTTTTATCTCTGTTCAATGGACCGTCACAGGAACATTTATTGAATAGAATATGTAGGTATTAACTATTTGAAAACATCCTATGAGTTTGGTGAAAATCGATGAAGCCGTTTTGCCAAAAAGCTTAAGGGCCCCATATCTCCGTTCACCGTATTTTCATGGAGATATGTATGGAAAAGAAAACTTAGGTGTTGATTAGGAGAAGATAATTTGAAAGTTTAATCAAAATCGTTAGAGCCGTTTTCGAGAAAAAAGCGAAAACCCTAGTTTTTGGTACATTTCCGTCCCCCACCCCCCTTCCCATCGGCCGAAATCGTCCATAACCTTATTTTGGTGTCTACAAAAAATAACGAACTAAACAAAAAAAGAACCAGCTCAATCGGATGAGCCGTTCTCCCGCAAATCGAACTACAGACACACACACATACACACACACATACACACACACACACACACATACACACACACATACACACGGACCACGCGCCGAAATTAGGTTTTTTAGGCTCAGTAGGGTCTGAAACGTAAAGATCTGAAGAAAACTCAAATTTTTTTTTTGGGCCGATTACTATACTTTCCTTCCCTTCGGGTAGCGGAAAGTAAAAATCAATTGTCCCCCAACAACTGCCGCTAAGTAAGTAAAGGGGAGGTGACGCAAGCGACGAAGTCCCTGGAGATCGTCTGCAAAACTACACAAACCAACATCAGGAGGCAATCACTCAATGAGTGTACTACCGAAGGGTCACTAGGGCACTGGAAAAGTAAATCTACACACAACAAAAAATCTACCAACGAATCGAGAGTGTGTTTCACATAACTCAGTTTACATAGTATCGGCTAAACGTTTTCTATAAAAACTGTTAGTGCGAACTACCCTCTGGTTCTGTGACAAAATTTGAGGCGTTGGTAATTTATGATACTATCAACAACATTTTTCTCGAAGGGTTCGTGTTAATCAATCTGAAGCGATAGGGGAAACACTGAAAAACGTTGGTTATTGTGAAGACAGGTCTGTTTCCTTATTAAATGACTGTCCTTAAGCCCACGACGAGGTTTACATCAGGTAAGTCTTTGTTAAAACAGTGGAAATCTGGAATTTTGAGGGATGCCTCTAATTATTTTATAACAATTATTAACCGTAGTAGATACGGTGTTGAACTACCGACGCAATTTACTGAGAACGCGGTGATATGACGGAAGTTGGAGCACCAGTATCTCGTTGCAGTAGGTGCCCGTAACTCGCACTTACTCTTCCACAGAACATAACCCCGGCAGGTTGGAGGTTGGAATTCTCCAGACCATTCCCCGCGTGTCGGAAAACCCCAGTCTCATAGCTCATCGACATCTCCAATATACTCCGGAGCAGTCTGGGTTCTTCCCATATTGACCGCGTTTGACCCTTCAGAGAGGAATCTTGCGGTCCATTCAAAATATTCCGGACAAAACGCTGCAACGATTCTCCGAGACGTGGCGTCATCTAGCTTCACCTGATACTGCTGACCGACGCGAGTTAAACCCACAAGTATTTCATTTCCCATTCAGTACTTAGTTCTCTCGTGGCTGGTTTCGACTAGGATCGGTCAAACCTTCTAGAGGTTGAGTGACCAGAAATTCGCTTTGGGAGATACCCCGTGAGGCTGTCACGATGGAGAAAACGATACGTCTCATCAAGAGCAATTTAAAAAGTGCTAAGACCAACCAAATTCTGAGGAAGGCCATTTTTGGTGATTTCCGCCTTTCTTATCGCCCCCGTGTTTTCCGTCTAAAAATAGAACCCTCTCGGTAGATGGTATTTGTTCATTTACTACGTATCACTGAGATTTAATTGGGAAAACGTAAATGCCAGGGAAAAGTAACTCATTGAAATTACAGAATTGAATTAATTCAGGCTGACACTGCTGCTACTTACTAAGCCGGATTGTTGATATTTATTAACTATAAGGGAGTCGAGAACGATAAGAGCGAGAAAACCGAGAGTTGGCGTGAGACAAAAGGCGCTTTGGAGGTGTTGAGAAGCGGAATTGAGGATGTAACTGGAAAAGAGACAACAAGGAAGAGATACAGTACTAACGACTTGGCTAACTGTAGTGAAATACACAAGGATTTCACATAAATCATAACGAGCCGACGTTCTACCGGGTAGAGGAAGCCCTATTCAGAAAATGAGACTAAGCAAAGTTTGGGCAATTTCGAGAAAGAAGGGAGTTGTGACAACAAGTTGAGTCAACTCGAGAAAAGGCTCCAGCTCTGGAATAGGTTCATTAATGGCCGCAGTTAAGGCCGTGAATCAACTTGAAGAGCAACGTTCACTATTTTTATAAAGTGAGGTGTATACTAGGAGCGTTGTGCGTGTAACGTTACTCAACTCTCCAGCTCCATAGCCTTCCAACACCAATTACGTAAAACTCCTTAGCGTATCTTCGAAACGGTTTAAGAGGCGATGAAATAAGATCAATTCCGAATGTTGACTACCTGACATCTCGCGATATCTGGGGATTGATTGATGATCTGTTTGCTCTGCTCGGCCTCCGAGGTGCTGAGTTATTCGCCTCGCCCCGGCGTCCTTGCCAGCGAGCGATGACATTCAGAATTCCATTCCGAGCCGATTTTAATTTATTTTCGTCGCTCTGATTCATTCGTCATCAAGAACATCAAGAATCGATCAAACGGCGACGCCCTCGAGCAGCTAATCTTCCCGGAATAGTGTCAGAAGTTTGCAACGGTTTTTTACCAAAAATGATAAGTCGATATATGCGCGAAAAAGAGTTGGGAAATGTTAATTGAACACTAAGGACGATATTGGTAAAACAGGCAATAAAAATAGCAACGAGAATGGTGTTGAGACTGAGGTTATTGCGCCCAAAACGTGTTGCTAATTGGACACAGGTGAGTCAGAGTTGAAAAATGATGAACTGTTGGATGATTGAATGAGAATGAAACGTGAGACTGTGAGTTACCAGTGGGGAAGTAAATGTGCACTATCGGGAATTCCAGAAATGAGAGCTACAGTTCCACTCATGAATCACCTCTCTATTTAAAATATTGAATGTTCCCCCACAAACTATATATTTTTATTTATTTACCCTTTACTACTCAGCTTGATGCACTTAATCCTTCAATAAAATGTTACTACTCATCGGAATGCTGAACCTCTAAAGCAGTTTTTCCCTACCTTTTTTGTGCCATGTCCCACTATTAACATTTCTAATTCCCCCCCAAACACACACAATTTTTAAAAAATTGTTTGTTAATTAAGAAACAGAAATGATCCATTTTATTAATAAATCATTATAAAATGTTATAAAAACATAGTAAGTAAAATTTCAAAACAATAGAAATATAAATAATTGTAAATTTGATTTTTTTCATTGAATTAATGCGATCCATATCTTGTCACAAAGAGATTTTATGTTACGCTATTTTGTAAGCTTTAATCGTAAGTCTCCACGTTGCTATATGTGTTATGGCGTGTTTAAAATGTCCGGGTTCCCGAGACAGACGGCACACTTCGCAGTGCGTAACATCAAACGAAAATATACCTAATAACTATTTACAGCACTGTTTCAAAAATTGCTTTTGGTTTCATTCTGAATAATAACCTTATGTTTTCGGTCACGAAAAATTTTTTACATTCCCCCCCCCCCCTCAAAATTTGATACTTTACGTTTCAAGACATGGAGATTCCAAATTTGCAATGTCTGTCCGCGGTCCGCCATCCCCCGTCCCCCGTCCGGGCCGTTTTGTGCCTTTAACGTGGTTTACAAAATTCGTTCTTTCGCTCAAAAATCCCATATGCAATTCGATCGGACGAAGTCCATGGTTGTTATGGGCAAAAAATGGTTAACAAATTAACGAAACGCAGTATAATCGCAAATAAGCCGTGTTTCGTATCGTTTTCAAGGCCCGCTCAACTCGCCAATTGCCGAGCGAGGGTTCGCTGGAAGCCCCCGTCCCAATTTCCCCGACTCTTTTTGCCTGACGGGGCGGAGGAAGGATAGGACCACTTCCTCCGCACACCCCTACATCGGATCATAAATGCCTACAGACGTTTACGGACGCCTGGCGCCAGGGGAATATTTAGTTTCCGTAGTTCCGTTGTAGTCAGGTCATGTTTCGTATGGTTCAAGCTGTTCATGAGAATAATAAACCATTGTGTAATAATTTGCAGGGTTTTTTGCTAAACTTTGCACCTAAATCTAACATTGCATTTAAATAGACTGGAGAGAAAGGGTTAAAATCGTTAAAAAAAAAAACTCTTTCCCCCCAAACTACCAAATTTCTTCCACGTAATATATTTGATTACAACTATGTACGTGGGTAATAATTATCCCTTCATTATTAGTAGTTGGCATCAGGTACTTGTCTTATTGTGTATATTGGTACACAACCAATAATAAACAATTTAATTCATAGCAAAAACATCTTGCCTTGGCGCATTCAGCTGAAAATGGAATGTATTGCGATGGATCCAGAAATCCACACAATGAAACTTGTGTCAGGATGATTGGAGACGTGGGGGAGTGCCGTTAGATTATTTAAAATGCATGAAAAGACCATTAAAGTGTACGTCGTTTTGTACATTACCAGGTACATTGGTGTTTGTAGGAGGATGAATAAGAATAAAGAGCGGGAGGGGAGCGGAAGGCATCTCCAGCGCGCGCATAACGCATCACTCACTAGCATTCTGGGTTTAAAGAGTTCAAAATAAAAGATAGTATGAAAACTGGCGAGGATTGGCTCAAAGTTGTTGAGCTCGGGTATTCCAGCACCATTTTAAGGATTGATGCGAGTTCGTTGAATCATTTTCGGGGCACCTAGTTTCTCGTGGCCTACCGAGGGAACGGCCCCTGGAATGACGAATGTCAAGGGGATTGCAAGGAGGAAATGTGGTCCGTCGTCAACGGTTAGTCGGAGAGGGGGAGAGGCGCTCGGGGAATCATCTCGAGAGCGGCCTTGACGAAGGCCATTCTCGGAAACCTTATTCTTGAACTTCTCGAGCCAATGCGCGAAATCTTTCTTTTCCCCTTCGCATTGTCAGCACTGAAGAGCGTCGACCTGACGTCGTGCTCGGCGAAACCCCTCCTTCGCAGACAAGAGCACCGTGTTATATTTCCCGATACGGTTGTCATGAATTTTCAACATCCTCGAGTCATTCGGCGGTTTACTGTCTTTAGACGATTGGTAGCATAAATCATTACTAAGATTTGAAGTGAGTTTCAGAGATAACTTACTGCAACTCACGGATTATATCAAACAAACAATAAATATCAGGTGCGCCGCATCACATAATTCACTGGATGTCTTTTGCTACTTTTTCAAACGTCCGTCCGCCGTTCAGGCCACAACTTGTCCTTACCGTGGACTACAAAATTCGTTCTTACGCACAAAAATCCCATTTGGTATGAGATTGGTCGAAAACCGTTGCTACGGGGTAAAATGGTTTAAAAAAATTAACAAGAACGCGATTTCGGCAGTTAATTTTGGTTTATTATTCATTCTGAATAATAACCCTATGTTTTTAGATTTGGGTCGAACGGAACAAGTCTCAGTGTTGTACGACCAGGTCCGGACTGAAAACAGTGATATCACAGTAATTACAGTGAGCCAAAGCATTCGCGGGACATACAGCGAAAGTGGTCGTTTCATCGTTTGCACTCCTCCTTCGGCTTGTCTCGTCGCGTCGTGCCTATTGCTCACATGCTCCCATACGTAATTTTAGTCGTTCCGTTGTACTCAGGTCATGTTTCGTATAGTTTACTGGTATTGTTCGATGCTGATTCCAATGGGAATCAGTTTTGGATGTGTGAGACAACGTCAAGCTGTGCAAGACAATAATAAACCGTTGTGTAATAATTTGCAGTGTTTTCCTTGTTCCTACTTTAGTTGAGTTGTGATAACAATATTGATATGAGTTTTCTGTCATCCATCACTCAACATCTCTCTCTCTCTCTCTCTCTCTCTCTCTCTCTCTCCCTCCCGTGTTATCTTAGACATGGAAAAAGTTCACGAAAAGCCAAAGACGCAAAGCACACTCCCAGGAATTCGAGGAATCTCCTGTCGTGTTCACCCGAAACCAAGAGCTTTGTGATGTATCAGTGAAAAAAACTACGTCGGGAACAGAACGATAATACTCCTGCTTTCTTCGTACCAACCTGAAACAAAGACCCCTATCCAGTGAAAAATGTGATGCGAAAATGCGGCGCAGTAGTAATGATACTACTGAATCTGCGAGAGAATACGTCACAGAAGCCACAGCAGAAAGCAGTGACCGATGTGGAAGAAAAGAGGGCGAAATGAGAAAATGCGAAATAAAGGGGAATGGCGTTCTAGTAGAAGACGAAAGGAAGCAGATGCAGAGGTACAAAGAGTACAAGTGAGACGGAGAGTGGGTACAAAATGGAATGAATCTCTCAAAGGGCCTCCTCTTTCATCTTTATCCTGAAGCTCATTTTCTGCCCTGTTGGATTATTCGTGCGCGTGGCGTAGAGAGGAGAACGAACATATTTTGATATTGGCCATCAGCAGCACTATGAGGTAGCGACTTATGAGCGCGTTTTTATTTTCTTCAAACTCGAATTTTAGTAAGATTTTCGCACTTCGAGGCCTCGTGAATCGTTATGTCGCAATTTCAGAGTTTGTTTCCTGTGTATGTGTGTGCAATGTACTGTAATCACACCTCCTCAATGTACATATATCCTTTCCTACGAGTTCCAACTTGTCATCATTCATTTAGGTGAAGAGTGTCAGTTTGTTTCTGTCAGCGTTAGATAATAGATCAACAAACACCAAATTCTGTTTTAAATTAAGTAAATCGGCTGGAGAAAAGTACGAAATGATTAAATCGGTGTATGGAAATATTGCTATGAGCCGTTTGCATGCGTTCGAGCGTGTAAGTGGGAGAAAATGCGTAGAAGAAGATGATAGATCAGTTCGTCCGCGTTCGAATCGAAATGCAGACGCGATGACGGCTGGTTTGATTACGCGGATGGTTGCAGAGACGTTAAACGTTAGAGCAGGAAGAGTTTTTCAAATCAAGAAATATCTGGCGTGCTTCATACTCTCCCTTCTGAACAAAAGTACCATTGAACTTCCTCCTGTTCTTCCTGCCAAGCTACGGATGTTGCTGTGGCTGGATGATCCTAAGACAAAACGCTTAAGTGATGGCAAGAGTTCGAGAAAGAGTTGGTCTGTGAAATTGTCCACATCCGCACTTCCATCCAGCGGTTTTTGTCACTCGAGTAACTAAACAAATCTTTTTTGTGCGTTTAACTTTATCAGCTCATCGTCATCTCAAAGAAACGGGTAGCGCTTAAGGTTCCAGAATTTAATGAGTTGCACCTACTTATGCCACGACCATGATTCAGTAATCAGTGCATAAGTGATTTATGAGACTGTCGCCTTGATTTTTCTGAAAAGGTTCGTTTCGGAGATGTGCGCCAAAGTATATCAAACAATAAAATTCACCCTAGTCCAGTTCGTTTTTGATTTTTTTAAAAAAATTGTTCGAAAGATCTCGACCAAAGTCACACGATACTTTCAGCTATATATCAAAAATAGAAGAGTGGTCACGATGATGTACAGCCCACGTATGTGTACTGTCATTGCATTACTAGGGGAGTGACGAAAGTTATGAGACGCGCCCGTACAAGGTCCGTCACAGTGGACGAAGGCTTTTTGCATGGTTTGTGTCGAGGGTTTACGTGGGAATTCCTATTCAAGGTAACTGGGTTCGACGAACGTACTTCCCCTTCCTGCGCTACAACACCAAAGGTTTTCCTAAAGGACAAGGCTCGAATCAAATTAAATCAATTGTACAGTTCCACGTTTGGTATAGAGTGTAGGAATTTTCTCACGAACTCTTCGTAACTAACAAAATGGTTCAGGACGTCGGAATACAAAAATGGGACGCGATTTATATGAGAAAAATGAGCGACTGGCACACGAGCTGCGACTACCAGAAATCCTTGAAATCCGAGGCACCGCGAAGCCCGACCCACGACAACGACCGACTTTATTCGAAGAAAATCCTTCCCCAAAAGCAGCCTGAAGGAAAACCGCCGTCGAGGCGTTAAATTTCCCCTCAACTCGGGCGGATTTGCTCCGTTGAAATTCCAACAGACCGGCTGACTCGACTGCTTTTGCTCCTGAAGCGGTTCCCAGGCGAAGAATTCGAAGTCATCACTCGATCCTGAACCTTTTTTCCGAGAAAGCGAAGGACGGCAGGCCGATGCTGCAGCCCGGATTCCGATCCGTCTCCCACGACTGCGGCTGACTACGCGGATCCTATCGTCTGGTTCCGAAGCAAGAGCCACCGCTGCATTCCATTTTCATTGAGCTACTTTCAACATATTCTCGCCATCATTTTCTCACCGTTCGAGCTTTGTTTTTTTTTGTTGACTAGACGCTTCAATGAAATTTCGACGACCCCGCATCATTCATATTCCCGGGTTTTTCAATCTTGATGACCCCATTTTCGAAACGTTCAATGAATTGCAAGAGAAATACCTCTTCACGGCAACATATGTACATTTGTTCGTAGTTCCCGACTCGCTTTGATATAATTAACACACACACACACCTCCGACTTACAACGATTTGACACAGCAACACACTGTTTTTGGCTGAGAATGTTGAAGTGCACGAATAACACTAAACTGGCAGAGAACGAATCTGTAACTGAAAAAACATCGATTAATCTTTATTGACTTTCCACAATCCGATGTCACGCTTTTCACTCAATTCATTCGAACTTGGAACAACGTAACTTCACGGTGGTAGAAAGTTATAGCGCTTACAGTTCCGGAATTTCTTGCGGTGCTCCTGCTTGAACCACGATCACTACTTTGCAATTACTACACAGAGAATTAAAGATACTGTGGGCGTGATTTTTTTTGTAAAGGTTGTTATCACCGTTTCAAAATTAACGGATAAAAATTGGGAGAAATTATCGTGAAATGACGGTGGCAATTCCAGAACTTCTGGAGTAGCTCCTATACACCTTATGAGGTCATTAAACTCATTGGAATACCACGTCAATTTGTCTAAACATTCTAGTAACAATTGGGCGGAGTTTACCGTAAAAACTGCGCTAAATTCGTCGAAATATTTCGTAAGTTATTGAGCTGCGCCCGTCATTTTCCCACGGGGACCTTTCTATTGTTGTTTCGTAGTTTAGAACTGCACACGAAAATAATTTAATCAAAATCGTCGGAGCCGTTTTGGAAAATAAAAAAAAAGTGTTTTGATCACTATGATAACTATGTTTTTGGTAAATTTTGCTCATAACCTTATAAATGTATTTGTTCATTTCTATTTATTCATTGAGTTTATCAAGTGACATTACGGTACCATAAAATTCTCACCCGTGGGATAATAGCGAGGGGAGTATAATAAATTCGAAAATTGAATAAAGCGCAGTGTTTTCCTCATCCCGCTCATATAATGCTAGCGTTCTAAGGAATGTCAGGGTTGCAATTCAATAAATTATCTACGTGGCGAGAATTTAATGACGTTTATACAATAATTAGGAGGAAACCGAGAAATTCCAGCCGTTTTACTAACAACCATTTTTTGCACTATTTGTCAGGTAACTTCGAAACCATGGGCGTAATTAGGAGTGACTCAATGAATTCCAGAATCTTGTGCATCATCGGTTTGTATGCAGCACGTTGGGCGAAGAAAACAGTAGTTGCTAGAGTGATAAAACTAGCTAAATTCTCGTAAAGCTGTAAGAAGTTTTAGATTTTTTTAAATTGGAAAAAACCTAATGTCGGCGTCCATATAGTTGCGGGCATCGCAAAGTATAATCAGCTTGTCTAAGGAAACATAATATTCTCCCCGCGGACTCAATCTCAATAGCACAAGCGGAACTACACGTGTACCTCGTGCATAATTCGGTCACGGCGACGCTCGATTGTGGATATAATTTCCAATAAAACCTTGAAAGTAGATGGATCCGGAGGAACGGCAAGGGGCTCGAGAAAGCCGTTGGCACGGTTCGTCAAATACCGCACGGCAGAAGGTAGAAGTCAAGCACCGGCACATCACGCTTGATCAAGTCCAAGGGAGAGCTGAGAGGGTTTTCTCAAATGGTAAAACAGCGAGAATAACGAAAACAAAATAACCACGATGAAACGGTGGTTTTGAGACAAAATAAAGCGCTAATTATTTAAATTGACGTCTAAATCCTCACAAATGCCTTGTGCATCTCAGCGTTGGCACAATTTGCAATTAACCACCGCTTTGCAGAAACTTCGGGTCATCGGCAGCGGTAGCTTGACGACCGCTTTAAAAAAAACTGGACAGAACTTGACGTCCATTGAACTCGCCAGATGTGCTCAATGCAACTCCCGCGGTTCAGTATTTCGGCAGAGGATGTCAACAAAATTGAAGCGGTACGCCGTCTACTTTTCTCGTCAGAATTCCACAACAGAGTCCTCTTCATGTAATTGGCCTGATATTTCGAAGCCTTGAATTCAATATCTTTTGTTTAGCGGCGCTCGGTGTAAAATTACAAGGTCCATCGGAAGCCATTGAAGAGCTGCATCTGGTCTCCGCTTCCAGACGACCGGATCCGATCTGACGAGCGTTGGAGGTTCGGATTTTTAAAAAAACGTTGATCCTTTCACAACTAGCCAACAAAGTTCCCGACATGCAGTTCGGATTTCGAACGAAACATTTCTGCTCGCAATCACTGCACAGAGTCGTGGAACATACTGTAAATAAAGAAGGTACAACTTGTCTTGGTTTGTGTTGGACAGAGAAAGTTTAGCACCGTCTCCTGTCGAAACTAAAGACGTCATTGTCTGACTCACACTTCTGTATAGTACAATCATACCTCAGAGAGTTCGTTCTGTGTGATACTGTTTACATCAAAACAGTTAGCGCAGGAATCCCCCAAGAAGGCGTGTGGAGTGCATTCCTCTACGCTTGTAAACTAGTGCCAAACTACAAAGTTTTCCTGATGCAGTCGATGACTGGTGTGATAAATGGAGGGTAAAAGTCAATCTTACAAAATCGTCTTTGGTGCACTTCACCTACAAGCTCAAAATTACACGTCATGTCACGGAGTACCTATCCCAGAAGTAAACTCAGTCGAGCATCTTGGACTCGATTTAGATAGGAAATGGATATGGGACAATCGGCTGGTATATCTCACCGTTCTACGACATGTATGCCTGTACCCGGGAGAATATAGGAGGAGCAGCCAGCGAGTTCCAAGTACATCGAATTCCAGTCTAGTGCTCCGTTTTCCGCTCTGACTTGAACATTCTTCGGAAACAATTTACCACCCTACAAGAAAGATTCATCTCAAAACACTGCAACCCCTTACTACAACAATTAGCCACAAACCCATCAGGGCCCAGATCAAGACGTCGACTCAAGAGGAAACGTTTCGCTGATTTACTTGAGAACCCCATTAATGCCATCACTACAAACAGAAGAATTTGAAGATCAATCAGTGGGCAGATACTTTATTCACGTACCACGTCCATTATTTTTATATTTGCAAAACTTATGGTGTACTATCACGTATTTTTAAATACACTAAAGTATTAATTTCTTGCAAAAAAGAAAGTTGACCGAATGCTATGTTAGATGAACATCTTGGAGCATCCAGAACATTTTTTTTTGCGGCTGTCGGTCGGAGGACTGCTCCCTGAATCACTTGGAAGTTGCACATTCGAGAGGAATAAGGAGGTACCGTCTCTTACGTTTTTTAACTACGAACCGGAGGAGACAAACAAAAATTGAATCAAATCACTAATGCTGAATTACAGCCGATTTCGGCCAGCCACAGCCTGCTTCAGAGGTCGGTAAAAGACATTACACCACTACAAAGCGCAACTAGGTCAGAGCAGGACCAGGCAGGAGTAGGAGCAACTTAATTAATTCCAGAACCACTGCTAAACACTACGAGCTTCTCGCTTCAAACTTTTTTTTTAATTTCCACCATGGGGCTTGGTCAACGCTGGCATTTCTTCAGGTTGCAGCCATATTCCCTGGCCCTCTATAAGGGGGGCGCCCTATTCTTCCTTGGTAGCCGGATGCCACTAATAATCCGACTCCTCCATCCTCTCGGTACGGACGAATCCACCTCGACTCGTTCTCCAACGTCCTACTGACGACTGTGGATGGCAGGAGCTCTCCAACTGTCTCCTGCGTGCACCTGCGGGGTTCGGCTCACCTGGGACAGGCGACATACCTGTACTCTGCGCTGTTCAGTGTCTTACCCCTTGTACCTGCAGAAGGGATTTTCTTTTTCCCCTATTCTTGGAGGTAACTCCTGATGTTCCCGTGCCCTGTCAAGAACTGGGTGAGGTAAACATTTACCTGGGTAGACTGGCGAAAAACATGTAAGATTAGTTGCTGGCGAGGTAGTTTAAATTAGAAAGATTAGTTGCTCAATGCACTATGTTTCATGATCCATCGTATGTAAAGGAATCCCTAGAATACTCGTGTTGTATTAAATGCAAGGTCTGCTAATTTTCAATAGCCTCTACAAATAGAATGAATCGACCAACCGCGTCGCCATTCCTCAACTTCAACTTTTGTGTCGACGTTTAGCGGATCGCTTGATCCCGTTCTGTTCCATTGTCACAGCTGGTTCCAATCGTACCTTGGGAATAATTGTTCCCAAGAGTCAACTGGAGTAGACTGATTTCGATTTTGTGTCGGTTAGGGTCATTTGTAGAAGAGTCAACTAAGATGCGAAAGTTGCATGATCACAAGGCGTATGGTTCCATTACTCACATAGCGCGAATTAGATTGTTCGAGTCAGAAAATTTACCCCACACTTCCCTTCCTACGACCTGCCCCTCCTTTCCGTTTACCTATTATTTAGTCCCTATTGAGTTGGAGTCGGACGCAGAGATGGCAAGGATAGCGACCTTGGAAGAGCCTCTGCTACCTTCTCACCAGAGACCTTTTACCGCCTTTTTACTCTAATCACTATCTCTTTATCACGATTATTATTATTATTATCCGCCCTCACCAATCACCTGCTCCTTTTCTACCACGAAATTACCACTATTTTCACGTTTCCCGCGCGTTTTTTTCTTACATTACATTATTCTAACATTATTTTCTTGCAGTGCGGTGCACAGATTGCGTTTGTGCCGGAATCATCGCATCCCTCCAGGCCAGGAGCAACCACCCGAGGGCCCCAACTAAGGTACCACCATCTGTATTCATACCGCACTTCAATTCAACACCACCCTCCTTTTTTCCCTTCCCCTCCTCCTTGCAAATCCAAACATAGATATTTCGCGACAATCGATAAAAGTATCGCTCAGAACTTTCAAAAATGTTCGGTAGGAGTGCAGAAACATGTCTTGGCCTAATCGTGCGTCATTTTCCGACAAATTTCATTTCGCTGCACACTTCTTTTGGACCTGACATAAAATAAAAATGTCGTCAAAATAACCGCAGTGAGCAACACTCAATTGAGTATTTATTGAACTCTTACTATCTCACTTTCGGAATCAGTATGGCGACCTGAAGTTCTTCGTGCCAGCCTTAATGTCTGATAAGACCCCACCTAGCTTCCTACGGAAGGCCAGATATCTCCTTTGGTGTTTTTTTTTTGACCCGAGGGCGTGTGGGACAAGTCCCTTTGTCACTGCAGCCGCATATGGGCCTATTGTGACGGCCCTTTCTTAGTAGAAGGCGTCGTACATACCCGCCCCCCTTAGGAAGCTGAGTATGTCCTTCACCGCAGATTCCGCCATGATTTGGGGTTCAGTGGTCCCCTGACCGAAGTATTCAAAGCGTTTTGCTGCCAAGGATATGCTCTGCTGTCTCGTCCTCCTCACCGCAGAGTCTGCATTCCACTGCCTCTGAGATGCCCATCTTGTTGAGGTGATATCTGGGTGGGCAGTGCCCGGTGAGGAAGCTTATCAGTACTCACAGCTCTTGTCTAGAGAGTGTCAGCATCGCCTTCGCCCTTTGACAGGAAGGCGTAACAAGCCTTTTCGCCTGTCTTAGTCGTGGCTGGCGATGTCAATGGGCGCAATTTTCCTGTATCTCCCATCGAGCAACCAGACGGTTCAGGTGACTTTTCGTCAGCCCCACGTGTGGTTCAGGCCCGATGGATAGGGATTCTGTACCCCTGTCCGCCTTTTCATTGTCCTCATGCCCCCAGTGAGCCGGCACCCAAATGAGGGAGAGCCTGTTACAGGCGCCGAGCTGCTTGAGCGCATGGAGGCATTCCCAGCAGCTGGCTTAGACCTAAACCTATAGGCTGCGATGGCCTTTAAGGCGGCCTGGCTGTCTGAGAAAATGTAGATCCGCTTGCCCTTGAGTCCTCTGTTCAGGATCTTTTCTGCGATCTCTTGGGTTTTGCCCATTGTTCGCGGCTGCTTATTCAGTCAGCATGCTGACCTTATTCACAGCTGGCCGCAGACATGCCCCTGGGGACAATGCCGTGGCCTTTCCACTATCCACAACCCATGGTCGCGCCTGGTAGCATGTGCATGCTCCTGGGAAGATAACCCAGAACCAGGCTCCTTTGGTGTTAAAGTTTGGGGAAGTATCAAGGAACAAGAATAGCTCTCCATCAAGTTTGTGGCACTCGGTCAGAACATGGTAGCGAATCATCTCATCTACCTCCCCCCCCCATCATGGAAGGGGAGGAGTGGTCGCATATACCCCTAATGTACATACTCTTCTTCATTTTGAACTGTCCCGTCATGATTCCCATCATCTGCCTTAACTCCTTGTCATCATCATTCTGGGATTTGTTCGAATTCAGTTCACGATTTCACTATCGCGTTAAGAAAGTTGAGACAACTGAAACGAGGCGTAACGCGGTGGGAACACTTCTTCAGAAGAGGAAGAGCTCTTTCGAAGAAAATTCCAAGTTTCTCAGTTATCGCAATCTGACGCGCATGTGCCAACTTTCAGAAGCTGATTTCAACGCTGCAAGCGACTCCCACGAGTTGAATTACGCATTCCCGTCGATTGGAACAACTATACTCCGTTCATTATTATACCCTATCGTGTAACCGTTGAAGAAATTTAACTCTCAGTCTCCAACCCTCAAACTAGTTCATACGGGAGCCCGGTCAATCAATACTGACAACTTCGCTCGCTTTAATATCTGAGCCGCGGCATCGCAAAAAAATTCCTCAGCTCAAAGCGTACGTTCAGCGAGTCTGCTCGCACTTGCAATTGCCTAATAACTAATTTTTCACTCGGATAATATGAACCTCAGAATTCAATTTAGAAAGCGTTAACGCTTAACAGTCCATTTTTATTGAAGTCTATTACTTAGACCTTTTTTGACTTTGCAGTTCATAGTTTCTTTGATTCGTGAAATCAAGTTGATCGTATTTTATTGCTAATTGGCCTACCACCCTAATATTTTCAAGTAAAGAGTATCATGCCAGTATTAGCAGGATCTTCAAGGACAAAACTTGAGACAATAGCCTCTGTACCTGTGAATGCCAACCGCTCTTCCGATACGGCTCAAAATACAATACAATTAGCCTCACATTGAAAAACTCACTACAGTTGGCATAGTTATCAAAGCCCTAAATATTTTTTATCTCAATAACTGCTCAAACAATTCTTATTCAATTTTGCGTACGAATAGGTTCAAATAAGATGGAAGTACTACGAAATACTCATCTACGGGAAAATTACATGAGCAGCACAATAAATTGGCAAAAATGCCGATGAAAAGCGATTTTTGTGTAGTTTTCGCTTGTAAATCTCGCTCACGCGATAAACCATAGTATCCAAACAAATCAGTATGGCAGTACAATAAGCTGCCTATAGTATGGAAGTTTGATAGTGTTCATTAGATAACCAGGAGCTACAGAGAAATTTTCAGAATTCAAGCTCGTTTTTTTTACTTTTTTCGGATTGTTTCCCACATTATTTCACAATTTTGAACACGAACCTTTCCAGAAAAACCACGTTGACAGTTCCATTAACTACCTACGCAGTCTTACCATAATTAGTAGCTGCAGAATAAAGTTCTACCCAGAACGTCATGCAATCTTTCACTGAGCTCACATGATGCGGATGAAAATGGATCCGGAGCTAAAGCCTCAAAATCGCTGAACGTACGAGAGGCGGTGGAAGATTGTGTGATGCATCGTACCAAGTATTTTCGAAACAAATTTCCCGAAATGGAAACTGGCTGACTCATCATGAACTGGCTTCGCTACTTGTTCAGTTCAGAAAACACAATTACGACGCGCGAATTCATCTCGCGTTCGTTTCTAGACTATAGCGTGACCAGCGGATTCGCTTCAGTCTCTCTGCAGTAGCAGATCTCCGGCCTCGAGAGGGACAAAACCGTTTCGACTCGTTCAAAAAGGAAAGAGTTGGGGGGGACGGCCTGAGGAGCAATTAACAATTGGAAATAGCGCGACCCGCTCGGAAATTGCGCGATCGTTCAACTAAACAGATGGATGATCTAAGATCTGAAGCTCTAACGCTTGAGCCCGTTTCACTTTCCCTGTGGATCCTGTTCGGGAAAAGATTCGAGCAATTCGCCGCGACAGATTGGTTTCGAGTAGACGGTAATCGCGTGACAACTACCGATAACTACTCGAAACGATCGATCGTTACACAACCGAATTTCCCCGTTCTTTGCGTCATTTAGTATATTTTTGACAGTAATTATATATATCTTGATGAATGAAACCCTTTCTTCGTTTAACGGACAGTTAGTGCTTGCTATATCAACTCTGTATTGGGGAAGAGATCACCTCTAACTTCAAAAGTTGTCGATCAAAATGCTCTGGACTGGGCTCTTAGGACTGATTCGGGGGCGATGATGCAATTCGAACTTCTATGTCAAATCGGGGTGTCGTTCCATGGTCCACGCACAACATAAAATATCACACAGGTTGATTGTCTGGGAGGTTGCGGGCTTGCTATCATGCAAAAGGCTGGCCACTCGATCGGCATCCACCGAACCCAGACCTGCGAAGATACGGCAGGTTTGGTCATTTTGCCAGTCTCCTGGTGGAGAGCTGTTGCCTGGTGTTACTGCGCCGAGGTATGACTTTTGGGGAATCCCTTACCCCCTGGGAGGAGTTCAGAATGGTTTCCCACGTTCCTTTGCCATGACCTTCTTCACAAACTGGGCGAAACGGTTATAGGTTTCCTTAGTAGCAGTCTGCTAATAGGGTTGTCGGCTTGTCCAACAACCATCGCTCACTGTTGTAGAAATTACAGTGAAGTAGCACATGGTTTCTTGTTTCCTCCGCACTGGAGGCGCAAGGTGTACAGGAGGGAGAGTCTTCGAGAGAAAAGAATAGTGGAGCTGCTGAAGTCGCCATGACCCGTAGAGAACTGCCTCAGCCCACATTCTCCTAAGATGCTCACGGATAAAAGGGGAAACCCCACACGCGTCAGGTGGAGGAAGCTGTCCTTTCCCTCTTCACTTGTAAACTATGCACACCACGACCAAGTCAACTGGTAACTGACCAATGATCACCGGAGTGCTTCTGTTGATACAGTCTTATAGGCTTTGGTGATCCCCAGGAGCACAGCTCTCTGGGATTAGGACAATACTCTCTTTTGATTGAGCGTGAGTTCGCTACCCCAAACAACGATGCAGTAGCCAATCACGCCTAGGTAATGGCCATATACATATGGATTCTGTCACAGTAACACACTCCCCAAGTGGCCTTCCTTACTAATTGCTCGCAGTGAGGCAAACCTTGCAATAGCCTTTGAGGCGCTGAAACCCCACCTATCGCCTATATTGACTCCTAGGTACTTGACTTGCTTCTAGCCCTCCCGCACACACACTACATTTTCTCAAATGGTGTTCTTCGACCTCAGAAGATCTTGCAACGTGAAGAACAGAAGTCAAGAAAACAAAATTTAGCTTATCCATAACCTTCCTTTTTACTTCATAAAGCTAAAGAAACTAAAAACGTAGTCAACGTTAGAATTCCAGATGTACATTCCCTATACGTATCCATCATTAACCTGACATCGCGTGGTTGCCCCTTTGGACTGCCATCGGGATGTTTTTGAGAACTGAGGGAGAAATGGCGCAAGGCCCGAGTTTCGTATATACTTACTTCGTGACATGATTCCGTTTCCTCCGACTGTGACGCTTTTTGGCAGTTAAGTGAAGTCTAAAGCATGTTCAATGCATGAAAGTTCCGCTACTTTTCCCGAAGCTGGAAGCCACTAGTCATTTAAAGTGCATTTGGAAGGTCAAATATCGACGCAGAAGAAATGGGTGGGATGTTGTTTAGAAGCCAAGCCGTTGAATCGTCATGGGTGTTTTTGCTCCTACAGATAAGTTTGCTCTCGTTGTTCTGCTATTCAGATAATATCTGAACCTAGTTGCGAGTCAAGTGTTTTCTTAGCTCAAATCATTGAAGTACATGTTATTCTACTCGTCGTTTATCGCTATTTACTCGTTTGCCTGAGGAAAGTACTGTTATTCACAGTGAGTGTTGGAAATGCCCGTCTTTGTTCCCTTTTCAGTCGGCTTTTCTGACGTGCAATTACGAGCATGTTGACAATGCAATTTCAACGCGATAATTAGGTAGAGAGTTCGTGTACAGATTAGATACCAAAGGTGGCACACAAAGAACGCCACTTTCGTCTCAACTTTCCGCCTCGTTTTTGAAGAGCGCGGAAAAATATTTTGTTTGTACCCGCTGAACGCTAAAAAACGCCACATCTCGCAACTTCTCAGGGGAGAGAAGAAAAAAAAACTAGCTCAGCGAAGTAAAGATGAACATTATACATTACAATCTGTAATCGCAGCGTCGTTTTTCGCGAAGGCAACGTTTTATTCCGCGCCAAAGTTGATCGCGTATTTACCGGAGTTTCGCACGTTCCCGAGCACGTTGCAAGACGCCGATTCGAATTGAATGAGATCACCGCCACGGAATGTGAAAACAACCAGACATCTGCTCGTATCCTGGCTGTTTCCCACTCTATTCAGGCTCGGGGTCGTCCTAAGGCCGAATTCGAGGGCCACGGAGGCTTCAAGGGTTTTTACTGGGAGTATCGTACGACGCGATCGTCTATTTACAGAGAGACCTTACGTTGGTGGCAAGGGCAGAGCGAAATGCTTTCAGCGCACGTTCGACTGAGTTGAGAAAACTTACATGACGGCCCAAACACATTCTGATTGACAGCACCGTCAGTGAAGAACGCGTTACAATTTGATATTTCCGAAATCACTACTCCCTCAAGTCTCAATCTCATGCTGGCGAAGCATGTACCTATCAGTAGAGTTCTATGTGCGTTCCACTTTACAAAGAAAGCCCCAGTGAATACCCTGCAAATCCCGAAAATTTTTGAAAAAATTGGTAAAAAATGGCTAGCGGCATAACTTGGAGAGAAACAACCAGTTTGGTTTTCGGAAGGGAAGATGCGTGGACGACGCCCAGTATCGTGTAGTAGTAGTAAAAATGCAACCATTGTTTACACCAATGCGGTTAAGGCCTTCGACTCTGCGATGCCCTCGGTGGGTCTCAGGGATATCGGTGTGGACAACACTGCCTTCGAAAGGTTTGCCCGCTTTCTTTCCGATAGGAAACAATCTACAGCTACTGATTGCCACGTAGGAGAAGAACTAAATAACGATTTCGGGGTAACATTCCCGCTAAAATGTTTGCTGACGATTCGGTCATTATCACTGAGAGAGCATTGAACACAATATATCTACACACGTTAAACGTCGATGAAACCAAATGTACGATAATCTCGAGCAGCATTGATCTGCCTGGATCAACTATACGGGGCATTGCCATTCATTTGCAGCTCTTTCCTCTCTCAGGTGGCTGTACATGCTCTTCTTGAGAGGGTCTCTTGGGAGAATCAGATTGGCTATTCGTTCACTCGTTATGTTCTGAATTTACACACTTTTAAATCGATTTATTACGTTTTAGTTCAGTCCGTTCGGCACATGTCCGTTACATGTCTACAGAACAAGTTGACCGACGATTCAGTGACGAGGGGTTCGAAAATATTCTCATACACTCACACACGAAGACAGTAGAAAAATGACATAAGTAAAAAGTGCGGCCGCAAGAAAACCTTTGTTTCACGACGAGAAAATCCGAAACATTTTACGAGGTTATTAAAATTATTAGGCCTAAACGAAATGACAACATAAAAACTTCGACTGTCAATCGTCAAGTTCCATAGTTGTTGGTGCGCTCGGGAGCACAACTAATGTTCAAGTTACGCTCTCGTACTCCTCGTAACTAGTCAAACATTCCTCGGCAGCGACAATACACCAAGGGAATAACTCCTGGCCTCTAACGCAGGCCGCTGTGGAATTTATATCGCGTGGCGCAAGCCCAGTAGCCCGTTGAACTAGTTTCTCACAGCCGGTCGGTCAGGTGCGACGCATGTACAACTTTCCTCGGCAGAACATTCATTCAGCGATTTTTGTTGCTTTTGCGAAGGATCCAGTCTGCCCCTCCCTCCCCCCACTCAGTTCGCATTAACACTGGCAAAGAATCTAGTGACCTATATCATTGCTACCAGTAATCTCCAAGCTTTTTGAAAGGTTACTCACAAAAAGACTGAAAACTATTATCCAAGAAAAGAATAATAGTTAAAATAAAAAATTCTGTGCGAGCGTTTTTCTGGATTTGATAAGGTCTGGCATGAAGGACTTCACTATCATCTTGAAAAGAGATCTACCGGAAGAATTCTATACATCGTTGAAATCATATCTTTCAGAGAGATATTTTAGAGTAAAGCATGAGGGGGCATACTCTAGCCTAAAGGTAATTAGAGCAGGAGTTCCTCAAGGAAGTATACTCCTGTATACGAGCGATGTGCCTCACCCACACGATGAAAACACAACCATTGCGACTTTCGCGGACGATACAGCCCTTCTGGCGGTTGGTGAATCCGTCGACGAAGCAACTTCAAAACTGCATCGTACGTTAATGAGGTAAGTGAATGGACCAAAAAATGGCTCCTCAAACTGAATGAGCTCGGAATCGTCTCACATCAATTTTACTAACAAACAAGTAACTCCATTGCCTATGATACTAAATGAACGAGCGATACCCATAGCTAACACCTCCAAATACTTGGGAATGGCTCTCGACACCAAGCTGAAGTGCAAGCACGTCAAAAAGAAAAAAGAAGAACTGAAGATAAAGTTTAGAAGTTTGTATTGGTTGCTCGGTAGGTATTCAGAGCTTTCCATGCATAATCAACTGCTTATATACAAGCAAGTTCTGAAACCGGTGTGGACGTACGGGATACAGCTCTGGGGCGGTACGAAAAAGACTAACATTAAGATGATTCGTAACGACGACCTCCATCGAGACCTTAGAATGGAAGCAGTGAACGAAGTAATGAAGCAGCATGAAATCAAACACGAACAGCAACTTCATGCGCACATAAATCCTGAACCTCCTAGACAACAGCAACGTCATCCGGCGGTTTGATAGGACAAAACCCTTGGACCTCGTGACGTCACGTGATTAGTGAATGGCAGCTATCATTGGGCTATCAACTCTACAAACTGCTAATAAATATAAGAATACAAATTAACCCGATGGGCCTATAATGTTCAGTTGTTATGTTATTTATATTATTCTTGTAAATAAATATCGTTTAAAAAAAAAGTTCGAAGTAAATAACGACCGTACTATAAGAACTGGTAGCGCGGAACGTTCGGGAATTATTGAGCAGCTCCAACTCAAGTTACCACCTAAAAGTAATTGATTAAACTGTCAACGTGATTGTTCTGGAAAGGAAGGGTCCGAGGATTATTAAGGAAATGCTGAAAAAAGTGTCAATAAAAATTAATTTAGTTTGAATTCCGTAATTTTGTACTTTTGTAGATTGTTAATGTACTTGTCGAATTTGAAAACCTGCCCGTAAAACTTCGAGTAAAAATTTTTTTGCGATGCGTTTTTCCACTTGTCCGTTGTGGTTCGTTTTTCCACTTGTCCGTTGCGATTCGGTTTTGCACGTTAAAGTTTCACTTCTACCATGTGTGTCTGTCACACATTTCTTTATTCACAGGTTGACTGCAAATTATGATTCGGTTAGGGTAGGTAAATTGTAATGAATGCAATTTTTTATATTATTTAAACATATTTTATTTTATTAAACAAGAAAACAGAATTCAATCCGGGGAAAAAAATCTAGGTCCCTGATGTATGTTGGTTGATACTTCCGTTCAATGGACAGCTACAGAAATAGTTGCGGATAACAATATGACGGTATATGTTACTGGAATACGGCCGGTTGATCAAATTCAGACTTACACTTGTTTTATTGTTCAAACAAAGAATAGTTCAAGGAAAAAAAGTAGAAAAAGACACTATCGGCACGCGGTCGCTCATCCAAGTACTAACCACGCCCGACGTTGCTTAACTTCGGTGATCGGACGAGAACCGGTGTGGTCAACGTCGTCTTGCCGTACCACGTGGCCGGTAACACAATTTTTCGTGACTCGAAAATCCTAAGACACCGTCTATATAGAAGTTTCACTTCAAAACTGAATCAAAATCGTTGTGGCGTTTTTGAGAAAACGCGCTGCTGGGCAGCACAATCCCGCAGACTTGGAAAAGAGAGAATGATTCTACTACCGTTAGTTTTAGTGTTATTCCAGAAATACTGGTAAGCTTCACAATATAGATCTGTTCCCGTCAAAAGGGAAGGGTTTGACCGGCCTGTAAGGGGAGTTTAGGGTCATACGCGTGGCGAGTTTTATTTGGGTCGTCTCAGTTCTCCCATTCATTCGCTCCCACTTTTTCATTCGTTGAGCCGTTGTTGCTCGATTATCACGATTTGTTATTTTCTTAAGACCCACGCGAAAAATCGCACCGCCACTTTCCAATCGTATTTTAACGTTTCAAAGTAATGTAAGATCGCATAGTGGGTGTGTACGTCCGTGAACTCATTCAGGGAGAAAAATTAAATAAAATGTGCTCTGAAAATCTTTTATGAGCGTAAGAGAATATAGTTTTCAGCAAACTCGTTCAGAAGTTGTTTATAATTTTCGTAGCGATTAAAGCTTGGTTACATTTTGACACGCCCCCTCTGAGGAATATTGTTCGGCTCATTTCAGTCGCCGATTTGGTTCCCTGATCATTTTACAGTTGTCTCTTCTTAGCTGAGGAACGCCCAATTTTTGTTTGCCACACGCACGACACTCACGGTTGGAGGTCTTACCATCAATCTTCGACCCTACTTGAAGAGTAGCGTGGGATTCTGAACTCTCACTCTCTTAAAAGTAACTTTCTTGAAAATATTAATTCAACCCGTTTCGATACATTTCAGCGCATTTTTCTTAATATTTGCTTCTTTTCCTGCACCAAGCAGACGTAGCTCCTTGAAAAATGGGTGCGTTTTTACCAATATGCTGGAACGAACCCTGAGTCAACACCGGCCCAATCCAATCCTGTAGAAACACGGTCTTTAACTGGCTCTGTCAGAATGAAACTGATCAGAAGCCATTTGGACCACGTTTTGCGAAAGCTCGGTTCACTAGGACTGTTCACAACGTGTGAGTCTTGTGTGTAGTTCATTGTGCCGCGTGACCCCACTCGGGGCTGCATTTTATTTACCAATTTAAAGTAGCTGGGTTCTCCCTTTTTGGTGAGTTAGGATAGGTCCATAACAATAATTACTACGATACCAATTTTTCCCCCACCTCTACCCTACGCCGTGGAACCCCGAAGGCCTACGTAACAACTCAAACAACTGAAAACTGTCTTCAAATAGCTCGCAAGATTTTGATCAACTACTGACAGTTCCACGTCGTTGCGCACGACAATTAAATTTGTATACGTGGAAAGATGACGAAGAGCTTGTCGTCAACCATCTAAAGGTTCGACAACGCCAATTTTTTTTCCTGCTTCGTTAACTACACGATGTTCACTACTGCCTGTTTTATGGTTCGATAATTTCAATTCAAAGGTTCGCAATGGTCGTCAGAAGACCTTGGAATCGTTTAACAACTTCAATAAGTGATTGACTACGCAGCGCAATATATTAATAAGGACAATGTAGGAAGGCTAATGCACTACATGAAACTACGTGGTGAGTGATGTGTGAGTCACATTAAAGACTACCAGGCAACTACTAACAAGGTAAACACTTAAGGGTCTTGGGAATCACTAGATCGAGGTTCTTCAGCCTTGGACTAATGGGCTTAAAATATCCACCGCTTCTGGAGAGTAAAGTAAGAACAGTTTTTCTCGAATTATTGAACAGTGAACAGTTTGTCATTCGCCGTATTTCTCGAACAATTCGTTGGAAGTACGTCAGGAAACGAGATTTTTCGAAAGCGCCAAAAGCAACAAATCTTGTTACCCGTTTCTTCGTGATATTTTGCGTAGAATAGTAACTAATTAAGTAAATTGTGTGCAAGGCCTTCCTATTTGAAAAATTACGATACACGAATTCATTACTCGAAAGTGTAGGAGTAACTTGACGATTTATTCCCTCGGCTCATTTCGTATTAAAACGAGGAAGACGCCTCAACTCTCGTCGGCGGGGCGAGGGCGTCATCGTGGAATGCGATATATTACCTAATAACACGAATACCATCGCGTCATGTTGCTCGGTTCGTGACGTAATAGTTTACTAGCCGAGACTTCTCTCTACATATTTCTATTAGGGAGCCAGTTAATCCAATCAACTCGAAACAACGCGGTGAATTACGCCGACTTGGAAAACAACATGTTTTGTAACTGGGACTATTACGCGAGTCATTTGTAACAGAATTACAGCCCCTCCGAGACCTGGCGGAACCTGTTGACAGTGTGAAATACGCATTACCGCTGGTCGGATGTGTGTCACCTGGGACCCGGATTTTGAAAGCGTAGAAATGATTTGAATGAGCGGTTCCTGGATGAACGCGATTCGCCGCGAAAATATGAGGAGCAACGCATCGCACAACTTTCTTCAGCCTTAATGCAATCTACTTTCCACTTAGTTTATAAAATAACTTAAAACGTAGTGTTTGAAATTATGGAATTTATTGGGCTGCTCCTACTCTTGTAACGACTTTCATTGAAAAAATCGCGTATGAGTAAAATTTATAGGTTCGTCAACACGAGTTTTCGGAGCGGTTCTACAGTTTTGGATTTATATGAAACGCCACGGAAAATAACTTAATAAAACAAACGAAATAAAATCGAATTCCTGACGTTCCTCCCGACAATGTCATGACCGTTAACAAATGTCTACCATTATAACTCATTAGTACTGCATTCGACTACAAACGCGATTTTTGTTATCCAAATTCTAGTGTCATATAAGCGGGATTGATGAAGAAAAAAGTACACTAAAATATTCGTCAAAACGCTTGTTAATATATTGTGCCTCTAAAACGTTATATAAACGTTAGCTTAATTAGATCTACCAATAAAAAAATTCAATCAAAATATTGAAAAAACCCTGCAAATTATTGCACAACGGTTTATTATTCTCATGAACAGCTTGACAAACTCTCACACCTCCGAGACCCATCCCATTCGATTCAGCACCGAAAAATACCAGTAAACCATACGAAACATGACCTGACTACAGTGAAACAACGGAAACTAAATATTTCATGCGCCGTTAGGCAATTGGCACGACGTTGCGAGTCCAGATGGCGGGTGGTTTTAATGAGACGGGAGGAAGGGAGTACAATGATTACTTTGCCGTAGTTATTCTTCGCAAGTTCTTTCAATTAGTAGAGACATTGGCTCACCATAATTACTATAATTTCACTATAGGCGGTTGTACACGTCTGATACTCATTCCATTCGACCCAGGATCTAAAAATACCTTGAAAACGATTCCAAACACGGCGTATTGGCGATGAAACTGCCAAAATTGCGTTTTTGACGATTTTCTTAACCATTTTTTTGCCCCTAACAACCACGGGCTTCGTCCGAATGGATTGCCGAGCAGGCGGGCACAACCAGATAACAAATGGGATTTTTGTGCGAAAACCACGTTGAAGGCACAAAACGGCCCGGACGCCGGTCAGACAGTAAAGTATCAAATTGGGGGGGCTGGGGGTGGGGGGGTAAAAATTGCCTGACCGAAAACATAGAGTTATTATTTAGAATGAATAATAAACCAAAAGATGTTTTGATCACTATGATAGTTTTGTACCTCATGACAATTGATAACTCGGTCAGACCACACTATAAAACTGTCATCCTTTGGGAAAATTACAAGAGCAGCACAATAATTATCACGAATTTCAACGCCTGTTTCGCTTATTTCAGAGTGATAGCTCAATAATCTGCCAATGCGATTGTTTGGCGCAGGCCGAATTAGTTGGAATTTTGAGCTGGGAACTCCCGCACTTCCACAAACATCGATTTAAACTTCCTTGACCAGAAAACTTTTTGTCTGTAGCTGCGGGAAAGTCCAGCCTCAATTAGCTTATGGCTGGGTTTTCCCTTTATGGGCTTTCCATAATATTCTTTTTTCACCCCTCAATTTACTTTGTCTCCACAACGTCTCTTGCCAATCTCACTCGTCTCTCAGTTCTCGCGATCGACACTCATCTATCAGCTCTCGTCCTTCTCACAGCTCTACTGACTCTAGCAACCAGTTCACATGTTCAGAAAACCCAGTGACTGTAATCGAAACTCTATCGTGTTAAGCAAGTGTATCAATACAGTCCTGTATCTCGGCTAATTTGTGTGTCTACTCCACTCTCTTTTTCGTGAAATCAACAATAATAATGGTCGTTTGATTAGCAACCTTAAGAATTCCGAGATTCAATTTAACGAGGCTTTTTTTTCGCAGTGTTTCCCGTATAATTTCACACGTCTAACCTGGAAACTTAATAAAAAATTATTTTGATGATAAATGTTAACATTTTCATCGCAGAACGTGGAGTTATGTTGAACCGAGTGAGAAATGAGTAGCTAAAGGCGAGGATGTGCTTATATGTATGTTTTTGAGTGTTTTCTTCAAATCCTCACGTCTCAAAGGCGTCCAAGTTCGAAAAACAACATTTGAGAGAACAATTGGACTAAATCAGCTTTGAGTTTACGAACTTTAATCGCCGTATTACCCATAATTTCAGAAATGAAAACGTGAACCTTCCCAAAAAAATCGAGCTGAAAGTTTGATAAAGTTCCTGCCCTCTGGTCGCACGATAGAGGTCGTGACGTTAGTAGGAGCAACGCAATAAATACCGGAACTTCGTCATCTCCAGTTTCCGTATAGAACCACCACCAGAACAGTGAGTAGTGGAATAACAAAAACTACGTACGCGGGGTTGAGGAAAGTTGTGTGGAACGTTGCAACGGATGTCGTCACTACCGATCAAGAATGATTGGAAAAGACAACTCGATTGAATGAATACTGAAAACTTGCTGTGAAGTAACTTTTTCCTTCAGTACGTGTATCATTGCACGGGCAGCGACGCGGCTTCATTGGAGCTAATTTTGTCATGGAAATACATTTAGAATTGGAGGAAGCTCTCCAGATGGTTCTTAGTGACTGAAATTAAATGAGGGAAACGTCTGTTGGCAGGACGACAGATTGCGTTTTTCTTTCATTGTGATCCTACTGTATAACAAAGACACTTCGATGTCCATTCCGCGGGGTTTCGCAACGCCCTTCGGCCCACTCCATCTGCGAGATTAGAGGTGCTTTGGATACGGGCAGAAATTCGGCATATGGCTGCAGAACCGAGGGGAACCTGTCGCTCACATAAATTCGGAAGTTCGAACGTTCTCTAATGTGATTCACGTCCTCCGTTTGTTCAGACTGTGAGTCCATTTTGTCCCTCGCGTTGTTGTTTGCTTCGCTTCTGATTTTCAAAAGAGAAGAAGCCCTTCCAGAAGAGCAATAATAAGGTTAGAGTCCTCTGTAAATTAAGGGCGGGCCCTAACCCGGATTAGTGTTATCTCTCAACGCTCTTCCCTTCCTTGTAGTGATGAGACCGAGGCTGGCAGCTTACGCTCTCTCTTCGAATTGGTTGTGGAGTGAGTCATCGCCATAAAATACGGGCGCCTTGCTGTAATAAAGCCATCTTCGCTCTTGCGGATTAAAAGGGCCTTTCGGAGGGCTTAGAGACATCGATATCCTACACATCTTTCGGTTCCAACAAAGCGCTGTGGCAAAAAGTGTCTTATTTCTCGTTATTTGAAAGGGATTATAATTTTTTCAAGTCGGGGTTTGTTTTTTGTCACCTCTTTGCGGCTATTGACACGATTTCATTGGATGTCCCACAGGCATCGGCAATCTAGTCCAATATGTTGAGTCAGCATCCAAAAGAAAATGTTTCCCGCTCTCTAAGCCCTCCTTTGAATGTATTGGGATTTGCCCACAACTATTTCTCTGAACATCCGTTCAAAATACGTCGTAAAATAAGATTCCGACGTTAAAAGTAATCTTTTAATTTTTCAAAAATTGGCTCCAACGATTTTGATTAAACGAACAAGAAAATTATAGCTAAGTAATACGTGCAGTTCGTTCACATGATAAAGTTAGTAAAATATATGTTGGCGATATGTTTACGGGGTGGAGTCGCTCCAGACATCTCTCTAAAAACATCGGGCCGGTCCATGCTCTTATCTATTTATGTGCAGTTCATTCGCGCGCCGTGTACGTTATATTAGAACCTCTCGCGTTGACGCCAAGAATCAAGAACGGCCTTTCAAGAAATTTCGGTTCGTGTTCGGGGCGTTGCGAGGGAAATTCCATAGCGGGATGGGCGGTTCACGGCCGCAGATGGCGTGAGGCACCGTGCCCCAGCTGTTGAGGGCTGCGTTTGTCGGAGGACAGCAGATGTTACTATAATGCAAAGGAAATCTCACCTTCTCCGGATGCCTTGGTATCGGACTGGAGAAGGGAGAATGTTGCGGAACAAGGACGGCGGCCGACTCTCGTTATTGCGAGGTGAATAGCAACAGTTCGAGGGCGGCCGGAGGTAAGTCGAGCCAACGAATTAACTGCCGAAGTACGACACTTCTCGCAGGTCGTTTCATTTCTAGAGCTAAAATATCTGGTGCGTAGCAACACACGACTTTCCGCCACCCCTAAAGTTCGAACACCACCTACATAGTCGGGCGCTATATCTTCGTTCAACGCATTTTTACAGGAACATTTATAGATAACAAAATGTAGGGACTAGTAGCTGAGAGTACTCCGAAAGTTTGATCGAAATCGTTAGAGCCGTTTTTGAGAAAATTGGAATACCGATAAAATTATATTCGACAAATCTCCTTTTTTGTGTTAACATGGCTTATATCTCCGTTCAACATATATATACAGAAATAATTATAGAGAACGAAATGTTGGTATGGGTGACTAAAAGACACTCCATTAGGATTTATCACATCTGGTAAAGAAGTTACCCTGGAATTTACGGAAATGTTCGAAAAACGTTATTTTCGACACATTTTGATTTTTATCTCTGTTCAATGGACCGTCACAGGAACATTTATTGAGAAGAATATGTAGGTATCAACTATTTGAAAACATCCTGTGAGTTTGGTGGAAATCGCTGAAGCCGTTTTGCCAAAAAGCGTAAAAAACCTATTTTTGCTTCAGGGGCCCATACCTCCGTTCACCGTATTTTCATGGAGATATGTATGGAGAAGAAAAGTTAGGTATTGATTAGGAGAAGATAATTTGAAAGTTTAATCAAAATCGTTAGAGCCGTTTTCGAGAAAAATGCGAAAAACCCTAGTTTTTGGTACATTTTCGTCCCCCCCCCCTTCCCATCGGCCGAAATCGTCCATAACCTTATTTTGGTGTCTACAAAAAATAACGAACAAAACAAAAAAAGAACCAACTCAATCGGATCAGCCGTTCGCCCGCAAATCGAACTACAGACACACACACACACAGACATACACACAGACATACACACAGACCTCTCTCCGAAATTAGGTTTTTTAGACTCAGTAGGGTCTGAAACGTAAAGATCTGAAGAAAACCCAACTTTTTTTTTTGGGCCGATTACTATACTTTCCTTCCCTTCGGGTAGCGGAAAGTAAAAAGAGTTGGTTTCCTTACGAAGGTGATATCTGGTGCGAAACATTTGGCGGACTTCGGCAATTTCGACTCACGTAGACATTAGTTTGCTGAAAGTATTCCGTGAGCTCCACCAAAATCCTTTGAGGCGTTTGAATAAATTTGGAAAATCAACTTTTAACAATTAAATGACGTAAGAACATTTACACCAAACAAATACAGGTTGAGGGCGCTCACGAGGTTAATCAAAATATTCGAAGACGTTTTCGCAAAAACTGAAAAAACCAGAAGTTTGCTTCGTAGGCCTATTGCCTCCGATTACCGTAATTTCAAAGGGATATATATAAGGAAAACGAAATATGGACCAATCAGTACAAAACATGAGTCACAATTACCGTTTTTCAGCAAAATTCTAACACCTCCCTCTGCTCGTAACCTTATATTCGCACTTCGTGAAGTAAATGAAGAAAACCAAATAGAGAACAATCGCAACCGTAAGTAAATACGTAAACTGTAGAGACGTTCACGGATTATTTCGATTCAGTAAGCATTAAAACGGTAAGATCCAATGATAACGCTCAACCAGTTACTGACATCTTTCGTCTGGCGAGACGCATCGCCCAACCTTCTTCAGCCTCAGGTACATCTTAGCGACCAACGCAATCTATTTTGACATTTCATGTCATTGCTACATAAACTCGAAAATGTAACGCTGGAGATGTTACGGAGAAGCGTCACGAAATATTTAACCCGAGTTGCAAGCAACATCCTCTGTGGCCTAATGGATAAGGCATCGATCTCCTAAACAGGGTATTGTGGGTTCGAGTCCCACCAAGGTTACGATTATTTTGTGTTTTTGACATTTCATGTCTTTACTTTGCGTCACGATATATTTGTGTTGGATAAGCTTGGTAACGTCTGTTACAAAATGTAACGCTTGGTAATATCACACGTTTTAATAACCTCAGTGACTAAGTGCTGATGTCAATTGCAATTGACGCGGCCATTATATCGAAACCATCAACCAACACAATCAAACGTAGTTATCATTGCATTAAAAAAAAAAAGACATAAAATGTTCCTAGTGGTTGCGTGCTTGTACGAAAGCTGTAGCTGTTTCTTTCGCGCCCACCAGCCTCAACGTTTCCAATCACTCATAAGGAATCGCATTGGAGGAAATCGATGTTTAGACAACAATCAACATTATGCCACGGAAAATATCACAAAAACGAGCAAAAATATCTGATGTTAAACTTAACTACGATTTTCTTATGCATTTTACGATATTTATACAACAGCTGAACATTGTAAGCCCATTAAGTTAATTTTGCTCGATTGTGTCTACAGACACGCATAGACACACACACCATTTTCCCAAACCGTCGTGTTAAAATCATCTCCTCCGCCTTTATGGTCCAATTCAGAACATCCTCTTTGTACGTCAGTAGCTACGATCAATCGTTGCACACTGTTTTTGTTTGTTGGTAAACATTTCGTGAATACTATACAACTTTTTATAAATTCCTTTCTGACATAGTTTCAAATAGTTCTTCACGAAACTAAATGATGACTCGGCCGGAGCAGCTGAGGACGTTAGTGGGCACGGTTTGCCAGAACTGGATGAAGTACATACTGTCTGGTTTCCGTAAGTCTCGAAACCCTCTATTGTGTTGTGTGTGAGGTTATGTGCGCTCTTCTTGCCCTGAATGACGGTGCATGTGAGGGATCGAACAGCAAAAGAAGGCTTTGCTCAATGTGCAGTAGGAAGGAGAACGAAAATATCACTCATTTTGTTGGAACCTGCATTCGTTTAGCTCACAGTGCTTTCTCCTTGAGTCCTGAGAAGGGGTCGTTACCCTCGCTAGACTACCAGAAGAGCTAGAGGCAAGTGGCACTATTCACTCACCGCACAAATCAACAACCCCCAAGAAAATAGAATGTTACAACTTCTACTCAATAAGAAGTTCAGAAGAGAACCACGAATATTTCACTGAATATAAGAACGTCAAGAGCTGAAAGTTAAAGAATTTATCGGGCTCGTGCCATGACATTTACTGAGAAATCAACAAATG
This sequence comes from Pachypeltis micranthus, assembly GCA_020466155.1. Lineage (NCBI taxonomy): Eukaryota > Metazoa > Arthropoda > Insecta > Hemiptera > Miridae > Pachypeltis > Pachypeltis micranthus. Next base: position 27,014,513 of record CM035774.1, on the reverse strand, counting down.
GATAAAATATGCTACTGCCAACGCGATTTTTAGTTAGTTCGGGTCGAAAATTCTAGTAGTGTTAATACTGCAAAAAAGTTCCAAAAATGCAATCCTGAGGTTACTAACGAGTATCTAATGTCCATTATTAAACCTACTCCAGCCTACTGAACTATCACTCAGTTCAATCAAGAACACGTTCCTGACGAAAAAAAGACATGGGGTTTTGATTGCAATGACAAGTATAATTTGCTACCCATTTCGCTCATACCCGTGTTGAATGGCGGGGAAATATTAAATTTGAGCCTATTTCACTAGGACGTTTTATTATTAAACGAATTTCGTTCACACATACGTTGTCTCAAACGGTGCACTTTGGACGCTAAAGCTCGTAGTAACCCCTTAAAGGTAACCCTTAAAAGGTATTTTCTAAAAACAAACAGCTGGTACGAGTTTGATAAAACTTTGGGGATATACAGTTGCAAGTGGCACGACGATACCTTAAAATTCTCATTGCTGAGAAAATGACGAGAGCAGCACAATAAATTATCAAACATTTCGACGAAAAATCAAATTTAGCGCAGTTTTTCCGCTCAAATGTTACTAGAATCATCAGAAAAATTGAGGTGGTAGTTAAATCCAGTAGCAGCATGATGATCGTTTAACAACACTCATAAAATATATAGGAGGCAATTCCGCCGATTTATTTACTACCACTTTTTACGATTTTTACCCAATAATTCTTCAACGACGATTATTATCGTTTTCAAAATTCGCGTTTCAGTATCGTGCTCTGTCTAGTGATCGTTCAATAATGGTCATGGCATGAGAAGAACACTAAAATAAATTATGTAACTGTAAGCGGTATCATTACGTTTTACCAAGTTCAAATGAAGTGAGAGAAGAATGAATCGGTCGTAGAAGCCACGAAAAACGTTGAATTTACGTAGAGCTAAGGAAAATTGTGTGAGGCGTCGCACTTGATGTTTTCTATACGAATAATCGGAAGATGAATGAGGGCGCTCAAATCATTACGGATAAATTTCATTCTTAATCCCGTCTTTTTGTGACAAAATCGTAAAACGAACGCCGTAAATTTGGAATTTCAATGGCATTGGATCACAAAAGGGTAAAATTTGATTTTTATTTAACTTGAGATTGTTCAAACGTACATTTTAAACGAATTGAAACCGGCTTATGGACATTAGCAGTAAATGCCAGCTCTAGTTTCATTGAAGCGCACATTTCCTCGGAACGCCCTGAGTTTGCTGGTCCTCAATATGATACAGACGCCGTCCACACAACACTCGTCTTTGCCCAATCCGTATTTTGGTTGTACCCCTGTACTTATTTTCACTACGTACTTTTATCAGTTCATGTTTGGTGTATGAACGCAACAGTGCATTTGTCTCGTCCCTATTTCCGATTAGGTTCCAACCTTTTCTTATAATTTGACACTCTCAACCGACGAAGGGAGAAATAATGTGGGGCAGTAGCTGCGCTTTCATGAACTTGACATTGAGCCAATAAATTTAACTCGTAATATGGCCACGATACGTTACGATATAAACGGAAGCTGTACTTAAGGGCTTTCGACTTTGATAGCCACCTCTAAATAATTGTCTTCTCGTACGTAACATTGGAGAATATTATTTCCCTTCCCTTTTCTTGAGGTAAAGTTCACGACAAGGAGCGCAAGAGGAGCGTTGCGTGAGCTCGACGGCTATCAAGATGGAAGTAAAAAAAAAAAATTCAAGGGCAATTAGATGTCACGCATGCTCGGGCTCGAGGTGCGTTACCCGCAGAGAAACACGAAGTTGTTCCGTAACTACGTGCATTTACTTGGCAATAGAGCCTCTGGGATTTAAAACAAGAAGGAAAACTCGCAGTTTCTCCCTCCACTAATCAACCGACTGAAGTCGCATAAAAAGAGCTTGGATGGACGAAAAAAACACCCCGGCAATTCTCTCAGAACTGAACATCGTTCGGCGAACTTGATGCTCGGGGGGCCGGGGGTTTAATCTCGAGTTAATCCGCTATCGCACGATCAAGGAACGGAAACATGCGGTAAGGAACGCGATATCAATTGTATAACAGCAGCTCTCCGGGTTTCCTTTTTAGTAAAGTACGGGGGACGGACCAAATAAGAGCTAAACACAGTGTCAGTACAACTTAACGAACTCAACAATGATTTGCCGAAAATGAATCTGTTGCTCACTAGAGGAATCTTCAGAGGGGACTGAAGCGGCAGACGATTATGGTGGACAGTCAGGTCACTCTCAAGGCCTTAGAGGCGTCACAGCTGGTCTGGGATTGTCTACTGGGCTGAACAACCCCCTGGACGAGGACAACGGCATAACACTGTGTTGGGGAAAGCGTGGAGTTCGTAGAACACTCCAGATTCTTCCCTCAATAGAGAAGCCGGCACAAAATGAAAAGGAAGTTGCCGGACGGTATAATTATACGAGTATTTTTGACGCTGTACAGAGCTACGTATAAAACGGAACTGGGGAAAAAGGCAATGGGGAAGATGGAAGGGTTTTGTGAGTTGGAGAAGAGAGGAGGAGCAGAGCAGATAAAACTAGCCTGAAGAGTAGAAGACTTGAAGTTCTGGACGATAAGGCGTGAGTCATTCGTTTGATGAATTGGAGAAGTCCAGAGTTCATTTGCCGACACAATGCACCTTCACAACTCACGTAATTGCCTAAACACACTGTGTTGGGTACTGGGACATCAGGGAATAGAGGGAAAGGAGCCGATTGGCTGGAGTAGAAAGGATCAGCACAAATCCCTGTCAGTCCTGAGCCCTTTGTTGGGACCACCAGAAACCATCTACGTAGAGAGGTTGGCAAATGGGAGGATAAGTGTAGGGCTGCCTATTGGCAGCGGGAGCCCGGCCTTAGAGAATCAAAACTCTTTATCCGACTCTCCAGAGGAAGGAAAGATAAGATGATCATACACGGCCTGTTTACAGGTTACTGTCCACTGAGGTACCACCTTGCAAATATTGGCAAGTGTGAGGTACAGGTGCGCAGGTTCTGTGAGGCAGAGCTGGAGAGGGCAGAGCACGTGTTGTGTACACGTGACAGACCTGCGGCATCGCGCTGTCGTGTGTTTGGGAAGCCCTTTCTACTGCCAGAAGAGATGGTGGGTGCAGAACTTGCGGATGTCCTCCTCTTTGTGCGAGGGTGGTGGAGACGTGTAGGGGACATCTCACGGAGGGTGTCCAGTGCCTTGAAGTCAGGGGGTGGAACGAGCTGAGGCCCATGAACGCCCTTACAATAGCCCCGTTTGTGGCCGCAGTATCTCCACCATCCACCTTTTACATATTACAAAAAAAAAAAACTGTACGCACCCCCATTAAATGTAAAGGCACTTCTCTAACGGTTTCAGGCCATGGCAAAAATACCAGCAGATATACGCACCAAACAGCCGTGACAATACAGTACGCACATACTCTTGATAAAATTAAAGTACGATTTTCCGCCTAATTTCATAAAACGCAAATTAGAGCTTTCAGATTTCCCCTTTTGGTCGCTCCCGTTTGCTGCCCCCATTTTTTCCTCCGGCAACGCGAAACAGATTTCTGAGCTCAAAACACGATGCGAAAAGATGCTGGAAATCGTCTGTTCTCAAATTTCACCCCGGCCTCAATTTTCCAAGTCGGAGAACGCCTATCAACGCAGATATCACAAACGTTTGAGGAGATTGTGATGAAACGGAGTAACCAAGCGCGTGAAACACTCACATTTGAGCAATTCCGTTTTGGCGCGTTCTACTAAAATGCGATGAGAGTTCTCTTTCATTAATTTGAATTCAAAATTTATTTTAGCAGCGCTGCAATGTTTTTGGATACACTACAAATACCTCTTTTCTTTCCTCTGCCAAACGAAGAAAGAAAGAAAGCTCTGCCATCGGCTGAAATGCGTTTGATTTTTTGATCTAGCTCCCTTCAGGTTTTCACACTTCAAAGACTTCTACAGGTCGATATTTAGCCTGCATACACGCAAAACACCAAACTGTTTTTCAATAACTTGAGTAATGACTGATGAAATTTCTATAGTGTACAATTCAAACATCTGAACGCTAGCAAACAATTTTCATTCGTGAAAAATGACGAGAGCAGCACAATACATTTCCAACATTATTCGTTTTTGTAGATTGTTTCCTTATACATCCTGCTCACACGACACTGGCTTAAAATTCTGCAATTCAAATTACGGTCGTGTCTTTGACTACCGGAATTTTCCTCTCGAAAAAGCAAGCTGACAGTCCCATAAATTATCAGTACGCCGGTTACTCAGAAAAGGATTTAACGCACGCTACCCAATTAATTTCGGAACGCTAGTCAAATCGGTTGTGTGACGCGCACGACGAGATATATTCGATGAACGTTTACCCGAAGGGTTATTGTTTGAATTAAGGGCGCGGTAACGCTCCCATCGCAGTTCATAATCAGCGAAAGTATCAAATTGCCGACAACTCCGACTTGGACGGACGCGAGGCCACAAATGCCGACTTTCTTAAGGGCAAAAATCTACTAAACAAAAGGAGCGAGGTTTCTGGTAGACCAGAATAAAAGAGGCAGAACAATGGCGAATTGAAGGCATCAACTTGCTGGTAAAGCACTTCGCCTTCTCACGACGTCTTTTGGGCGGGTATTTACCACCTTCTCACGGATCGGCATAAGAACCCATGAGAACTCTGAGAGAATATCACGGCCAGTCTCGGAACTGGGGTAATTGAGCTCAAGGTATTTGGACTAAGAAAAAAAAAGAAACCGTTAGCATTAACCCGACAATCGAGTTCTTTGGCCGTTTGCTTAGCGAGGAAATTGACCAAAGCGGGCAAAAAGAGAGTTGGTCATTTCGCATAAATTGAGGATTTCTCGTCGGCGGGAGGTCGCGCTTAAGGGTTTTCGCTGTCAATGAGATTGACTTGAGGTGATGGCAGCCTGGAGCCTAATCGGCAGTTGATCTTCGTTAATTAGATCGACACACGCCCATCGCAGAAAGTACCGCCTACGACATTCTTCCAAATCCTGTTTTCATCGTGAAGAATTTACGCAGAAAGTTGGGATTTAAATTTTTTGACAGCGCAGGTCCAATGATGCGCCAAATAGCCCGTGAAAATAACCACACCATACGACGCATACAAGACTCGCCTCACAGCCCTCAGCGAATTACGTCTAAAAGACAACTCCTAATAACCCCCACCCCAGCTTCCAGCTTCTCGTTTTTATGAACTCGCTCCATTAAAAAAACAGTGAAACACAACACAATAGCAGTACCAATTACATCACGTTTTATTGCTCAATAAAACCATTCTATTCAGAACTCTGATAGGACCGAATTGGGCGTACGCTGTCTGCACACTGCAGCAACAGACCAATCTTCGTTTGTACAAACTAGACTTTACCGCAAGATTCCTACTTGAGTAAATGAACAATTTTGTGCAATTTCTTGTGGGACGATAGTTGTGTCAGCCATTCACAGCTCGATCGGCAGGCCTTACATGTAGAACCTAAAGATACGGGGCTCGTCCATTGACACGGGGTGCTAGGAAATTTCCTGTGTCGGTTCCAGCGGTATTTATTAATCATATTTTTCAGGGGAGTTCCTGTGCTTGGAGTTTCATGGTGATTATAGTAATTCTATGACTTTGAGACCGAGAAGAAGTATTGCCGCACTGGGAAGAAGGCGGAATGAGGCAGCACTTTCCTAATTAGCTCTTAAATAAAACAAAAACGTGGGTTAAAAAAATTGCTTCTAACAACAGATAGAATCGCAGTACTGTAATAGTTTTTGTACACACCTAGAAACAGATTTTGCGCAGCTTGTAGCTTGTGCGCCATCGAGTGCACGTCAATGTACGCAGTCAAACCAATGTTGTTCAAATTACATCAATAAACCCGCCAATGAGAGAAAAACAAGCGTTAAAAATCGTTTATAGAGCAAGCCTGTGTCGATATCACACCGCACTCAATCTCCTATGTAGTCAAATGAAGAGGGGGGAGAGAAGGAGACATCAGGGTACCTGCGATGGTTGAGGGAACAATGACGCAAGTCGAGGCAACAGGGGGCTGATTTCCCCAACTTGGATAGGAGCTCCAGTGTGCAAGAGACGGCTTCTACAATGTCCTGCAGCCCCATTCACGGCCTCAGTAGGATGTTGGAGCCTCGTACAGACAGCACAAAGTCAGTTGCACAGCAGACGACCTATCCCGTCAGAGCACATCCGAGACAACAAACACGTGAAACAGACACTGTATTTCCCTCATCATCCGGATTGTGACTTATTGTAACGAGATTGTCATTCAACTTAGTGGCAGGGGGGGTTGTTAGGCACAACTCTCTGACGTGAAGGTTAGACCTGCGAATGCTGAACAGTCTGATGCCGATCACAAGTTTCGACGCCTTACAATTTTGTAGCAGGGGGGTTATTGGTTCCTCCTAATGAGGAAACGTTCAACTGCTGTAGTAATTCTCTTGTGAGGAGGTTTCATTTATGAATCATCTGTGAATTATGATCTGCCTGCGAGGTTGGTTATATTCGCAGCTGCAGCACAAATGGTGGCACCCTTCATTCCCAGTCACCCACTTACTATCCCGCCACGGGGCTTTCAACGCTACGGCGACGGACGTTTCGGGACTGCCCATGTGACTCAGGAGCCATCGAAAGTGGTTCGAGTGTCCGCTCTACGACAACTCAAATGCCCCAAAGTGCGGCGGAGGATCATCTACTGGTGTCTATGGCGGCCATTGTTCAGCCCAGGCATGGACTTACAGAGCGGCACGCCTCGAGGTTGGGTGGCCGAGATGGCTGGAGCGGGCAGCTGGAACTGGATACACACAAGAGCACTAACCGAATATCGCCAAACCCGAGCAACGGTCTGACCAAAGCGGACAATGAGCCGATAGACCATTGACTTGGCCTGGACCATAACGCCATTGGAGTCACTGACGCCAATTACATCGAAAACTTTGTGGCAAGGGGGCCGTTGGCGATTCCACGAGCGAGTGATGTACAAACACGATGGCATCCCGGGAAATTTTGGAAAATTAAGAACTCCTAACGTTCTACCAAGTTGGTAAAGATCTAAAGAACCACGTTGTGCACGGTTTGATCTTTTACACGATTGGGTGGCGGTAAGTACAATCAAACTTTTACATGAAAACGCCTCGAAAATTTCTGTCACTTCCAGTTTTGTCGTGTGACATCACCTCATTCGAAGCGGCGTCGTGCCTTGAGTCAGCGTTTGAAGACGGTCGTAAGATAAGCGAGCGCGTGCATTTCAAGACGATTTACTCACCTGGTGAGTTGAGCACAGTAATAGCAAAATGACGCAATGAATTAGTGGAGATGAAATTATAAAATGCTGCTAATCTCCGAAAAAAAGAATCATTCAGTGTCTACAGATCAAGATAATTCAGCGAGATGAATGATAATTATTCGTTAGGTAATTCGATCCAATCAAGATTTGAACGCCAACGATCGTTAGTTGATCTCCCGTCTAAGTTCAAGAAGAACTCTAACCTCCTCCAAACACTTGACATTACGTTCCTGGTAAAACGAACGAGCGTACGAAAATATTGTCCAACTAGGCGCCCAATAATATTCGCCGCCATCTCCACACGACGTATAGAACATGCTATCTGCAACCTTGACATCCCTCGCCCTACTTACTCGACGGAAAGATGATAACGCTGTCCTTCCTTACCGACATCACTCCACAACGCAATACATTGAGATTAGAAGGAGTAAGTCGAAGTGCGAGTTATTCGCACCGCACGCCTCAACTACACAACACGTTCTTTCGACAGAAAATGGGAGATTTGAGATCGCCGATTGGCAATAGACCAAGCGAGAATGATTCGCTCTAATTGTGCGAGACAAAGCGGGTGGAAGTAACTGTTTCCATCGGTGGATTTGTACTGTTGCACTTGGGATTTTCTGTTCGAGAAAGTGCAACGTCGGAATAGAAAGCGAAAGGGAACGAGTCGGAGCCGAAGGACGAGCTCATAATTATCGCCCGCAGTATTGCAGCACAGCTCAGAGAACAATTCGAGGAAGTTCCAGTAGCAATACTAACAAAACGTTGTTCACGGATCGGCGCCGAGCTCAATCTGAAATTCGCCATTTTTCTTCGTGCGTTCGGTCGAAATAGATGCAAGTTACGCGGCAATACCTTGACCACACACAAAACCACGTCCTACGAAGTATCGGACGAATTTCGATACTTGCCGACCAACAGAATGGCTTTTGTTAATTGTGTGGAATATACAAAACTGTGAAACTCGTGATATCTCTTGATATCGAGTTGAGCTCAATCGTCTCCTCTTTCATTAAGGAAGAGTCTGGTATATCAAAGGAACTATTTTCGTTCTAAATCGTACACAATAGCTCACTCCATATGAAAGTTGTCGAGCGTACACAACCTAGTAAATAACTATACAAATACAGAGAGTTTCAAGGCGACAAATCGTCTTTCGATTCCAGCAGTAAGTCCAAACATTAAACACCACTTCACGTAGACATTAGTGGCGCTCAATGTTCCGGAATTTATAGAGATGCTCCTAATTATGTTTTGAGAGGTATTAAACCTTCATTGTACAGAATTTCATTGGACTGCGGCAACATGCGCGGATTTATAAGGCAAAAATTGAGATGAATTCGATTTCCTTCAATATTTTATCATACTGCCTCCACAATTTTCCATATGGAAATTTTATGGTACTGCTGTGTCATTTGGAACTGCCCACACACAAACTTTGATCAATCATTTGAGCCTTTTTTGCAGAATTTTTTAACCAACAATGTTGCTCGTGCCATTATTTAGACGTTCCATGTTGACCAATAGGCTAAAAATCACGTTTGAGTCAACCTGGTTCAGCCAGTTTCTCTCAATCCCGTCCACAAGCATGTTTCGATCTTTTCAATCATTTATTGTGCTTTAATTTACCCACGAATGAAAATGTCACAATTTCATGACGTTATTTTGATCTGTTCATACTAAACGATTTAATTCAAATCATTAGACCCCATATTGCAAAGAAGAGTTTGGCATTTTGTGCACTGTGATGACTATAGTTATCTGTACACCAATTAAGCGTGTGATCTACATGCTAAATATGAAATCAGTACCGATTTGATTCAACCGTTCACCTTCGGCGCTGATCATCGACCGTTCCCTCACAAGGTTACCTAATTAAAGTTACTAAGTTTATAGCACGAGACTCACCGGACGATCAGAGCAAAAATCAACTCACCTGTAACAAAAAGACTCGCAATTAAAACATTGACAACTCAAAGCAAGCTCCAAAAAATTAGATCATATTAATGAATAATAAATAAACAAAAAAGGCTTCACACTTTTTAGCCGAAACTTCTGATAATTTGCTGAAATTGCTGGTCTCACCGTTTTCCATTGAATTGGATTTTTATGTCAAACCAGTTGAAGTGGTGATCTGCGTACCCTCATTTTGACATTCCAGGGCGTCCTGAAGGCCAAATAATACGAAACTTGAGCCGATTTCGTTTCAGCCGTTCTTTCAATCGCATTCACAGACACGTACACACACAGGCCATTTTCAAATGATGTTTACCGGACTAGTAAGAACCCTTTGAAGCCCGGTTGCATTACTTCTGCTCCTACTCTGACTAAGGAAAGTAAAAAAACTTGATAAAAATGTTATTTTGCGAACATTTTTCTTGTATCTGGATTTGTTTTACAGTGTTGGCGGTGGAATTTGTTTTCATTGGTGCTATTAAACATAATATGGCAATCGGGTAGACGTTAGAGTTAACAAAGCCGCACGATACTCAACGACAGACATTCGTGTTAGAGAACCTTAGCTTGAAGTAATGATGAATGTACGCTCTTTTACATATGTTGAGTGGTAAGACTTGAAGAGCTATAGATACGAGGAGATCACTCGATAACTCTGACTGCATAGTGCACCGTACGAGTATATCGAGGGCCGCTAGGCTACTTGACAACGAAATAATTGAATGACTAAGCGTTTATATGAAGAACTAGAAGGACGACGAAGCAAATAAGAGACAAAAGGACTTGAGCAAGAAGTCCTTGAAATTTCTCTGTTCGCACTTAAGAAATGGGCTACAGCAGGGCAGACCACAATAACGACAGCTTGGCGACCGACCAAAGCCAAGTGAGAGGGGACGAATGCTCGAAGGACGGGAATCGTAAATGGCAGCACCTTGACTTGAAAATGCAACTATTAAGGTTTAATTTCGTTCTGGGGCTCAATTGCTGCTTATTCATCGACGGAGGAGCACCCAACCCTTGGCACGCCCGTAGGAGATTTAAACGACGGTCCTTGAACTTCAGATGGAAAGCGGGAGTGGTCGAAGCTCAGCAGAGATCAAATGCCAATCGCCAGCTCATCGGATCGTTTAAAAATATCGGTGGGAACGTATGGACGTACTAACCTCCCAAAGGCGTCATTAGTCGAGCAGTGGAGTCCGAATAATTAATAAGACCAGCTGGTGACTGAGGCGTACAACAATTACAGCCAGGCTCTGCAAGTCGCTCTGTCACCCGTTTCATTAAGAAATACTTCAGTACAGTGGTACAGTGGTAAAGGTGGTTAAAGGTGGCTAGGCGTGTTGGAGACCGCCGAATGAGGGAGTCATGCGAGTAAGGGCTGAGGTAGGACGAAAAATCGGCACCAATTGATAAATCTACTGAGAGAACAATTATTCGACAAAAAAAGTACATCCCAACTAATTAAAAGTGAAATGCTGCGCAGCCAACAAGATCCTGCTAACGCACCAAAAAGTCTTCGAAGGGTTGATGCAGAGCAGCAGTTTTGCCTGCAATAGAAATGCCACTCATAATAACTGCAGGAGAAGATAAAACTTGAAATATGGTGCGCATCGGCCCAAATTCGTTTTCCATCATATGTCTTCCCAAAGCTCTGTTTCTTGCTAACATCTGCTTGGTTTGAGGTTGCCTTCTCATTGCATCGTCAACTACCCTCTTTCTTTCCAACCCCTTTCGTTCGTATCTAAATCTTATCGTTACACCTCTCAACCAGAAATAGTAGAGCTTTCGTTGAAAATAGCAGCACATGAGTAAATGTCTCCTGAACGCTCCACGTGTCAAGGTGGAGGATTAAGTCTTTATACGAGCGATATAATCAATTAGGTAGTGTAAAAACGTAATGACTTCTGTGTTCCTCATACTGTATTCAAGTCCTAGGAAGCTACGGCAGATGACTTCTGATCGCTCAATCGGCGTTCAAGCCGTTCGCATGCTGTAGAGTTTTCTGAATGCAATTGTGGAGCGGGAGAATGCCTAAACGTGAGACGATAGAAGGACGAGTCAACAAGACCGTAAGTTGTTGAAGTGGACAGAATTTTACAAGATCCCTTAGAGTTTGGGGGAGAGGGTCGTTATCGTAAAGAACTTGAGGAAAATTTCTTTAAAAAAAAATCTGAATGCAGACTGAAATTGACATCGATGTTTTGTACTCGTATGGAACGAAGAAAGAAATGCTAGCCACACAAGGAGGAATTTACTGATCAAATACAAAAGATTCAGTTAACAACTTAATGACAAAAAAAATCCAAAGCAAACTTTTTTTGCGAATTTTTCTATAAAATGACATTTTTTGTTTTCGGTCACGAAAAAGTTTTTACAACCCCCCCTCAAAATTTGATACTTTACGTTTCAAGACATGAGGATTCCAAATCTGCAATGTCCATCCACCGTCCGCCGTCCCCCGTCCGGGTTTTGTGCCTTTAACGTTGTCTAAAAAATCCGTTCTTTCGCACAAACATCCTATTTGGTATTTAGTTGTGCCCGCCATCTCGGCAATCCGATCGGATCAAGCCCATGGTTGTTATGGACTAAAAATGGTTTAAAAAATTAACAAAACGCAGTATAATCGCAAATAAGCCGTGTTTCGTATCGTTTTCAAGGTATTTTTACATCCTGGGTCGAATGGAATGAGTATCAGACGTGTACAACTGCGTATAGGGAAATTACAGTAATTATTAGAGTCAACCAATTCAATGAACTCGCGGGAACTACAGCGGAAGTCAACGTTTCGCCGTTTTTACTCCTTCCCTCCCTCCCGTCTCATCAAAACCACCCGCCCGCTCGCCTTGCTACGTCGTGCCAATTACCGAGCGTTCGCTGTAAGTCCCCGTCCCAATTTCCCCGACGGGGCGGAGGAAGGTTAGAGCCGCACACCCCTACATCGGATCATAAATGCCTAAAGACGTTTACGGGTGCCTGGCGCTGGGGGAATATTTAGTGTCCGTAGTTCCATTGTAGTCAGGTCATGTTTCGTATGGTTTACTTGTATTTTTCGATGCTGAATCGAATGGAATGGGTCTCAGAGCAGTAATACTAGGTTAAGCTGTTCATGAGAATAATAAACCGTTGTGTAATAATTTGCAGGGTTTGTTAAATAGGATGAGCGCCGCGGCCTTGAGTCCAGTTGTACCAGTTCTTATGCCTAATAGGTCCATGTCTGGTATTTCCTGCAAGAGCCTTCTATCTTCAATGCCTACATTAGAAGAAGTGGTGCTTAAAACCGCAAAGCGCTCTCATTCAAGTCTCTTGCACTGGGCCAGGAGATGATAGAGTTTCCTCACTCGTACCACACTACCTGCACCGAGAGATGTCGACTATGCCCATAACATACACGTGTTTGCTCATTTTACAGCGTCCCATGATGACTCCCATTATCTGCCTTAAGTACCCTCTCTCATCTTGTGTATTGTTGGCGCTCAGATGAAGGGTTTGGAGTGGCTCACTCTCGCAGCGTTCTAGAACACGCAGGTACATTCACTTGGCATATTCTCTCACGGGTCTTGATTAATGACGGACACAGTGGGGAATTGGCCCGACGGTTACAGTGGACGAACCTAGTCAGCCAAGATAGTCCGCCCTCTTATTTAGAGTGATCCCTTTATGCCCAGGAATCCCATAACACAATTAGTGCGCTAAAGAGCTGAGCTGCATTCTGCACTCCCCCTCAAGTTTTGGCGTTGTGGAGTAGTTCTTCAGCGCCCTGCAAGAAGCTTGACTATCAGTCATTATGTTGACTCCTGCAGCACGGCAATGTCCGTCCAACTTATCCACCATATACCGAAATCGATCCTTATCCACCGGAGGACGAAATCGATGACTTTCGCTGTTCCATAGGCTTCCTTCCCTTTGCACTTCGTATTATCCTTAAAACGCGCCTGGGCATTGTCATGCCAGTGATGATACCCAGCCTGTGGCGCCTAGTTAGTCTGTATGACATCTACATATCGTTCCTCTATTGTTGTATTCTTGTACATGTATCCGTCTCATGATGCTTCGCCCCCAAATATGTAATATTTCCTCTGAATAAGTTACAGAAGTTACAGAGTTAAGTTATAAGGAAGTGCTTAGTTTTACGTTGAGATTGGACAAGTGGCTAATTAATGAAGTGAGTGTCCGCATTTTACGATCTGCGCAACTGGTTACGCTGTAACTTTCGCCTTCTTCAGACGGAGATTTGAAAATTTTTTCTTCGTTTTGTAGTTGTCGTGTACATGTCCTCCCACCCCACCCCCCTCGTGTCCTTTTCACGACTCGTCCATGTCAGCGGCCTTGAAGTGAAAACCGTTTCGAGTTTTATTTGAAGAGCGCGCTCCCACGACTTTTTTTTTCGCTCTGCGTTTCCGGACCTTCTCTCGAGTGAAATTGAAATCGGAAGTCGTCTCTCCGAAACTCTTTTGTGGCTTGTCCCCCCGCTAAGTCATTTGACTCTGGTCCAGTTCCAGGCTGCTCAAGCCTCTGGGAACCCGCTCTCTTTCGTTCCTAATATACACAACTCCTTCTAGATAGAGGCTCAGCGTCCTGCGAGTTCTTTGAATCGACTCCTAATTGCCTTTCCGCTTCCTGCTGCCTCAGTCACCCCGCCCCCCCGCCCGCCGTGATCGGTGAAAACTGAGCGGAGAAATTTTCGCTAAGGTCGTTTATAGTTGTGTGATAAGTTGAAACTGCTCGTGAACCAGTTCGAAGGTTTGGAAAGGGACCATTTTTCATTTCGCTTACGCAACGACGCTAACCGCTGATTAACCTTGGACTTGCCGGGGCCAAGTTTAACTCAACTTGATCCATTTGCACTTCTCGATCATCGAGTTCTTTCCATAGCCCGCGCATTAGGTTTCGTCCACTTCATCACGCGTGAGAACCGACATTAACCACTTGGCAACCGGCAATTTCTCTGAAACTTGGGCACACAGGCGGAGGGAGGTTTCAGCAAGTGGAGGCTCGTGAAATACGCTCGCATTTCGTTGCCCCTGGGACTCAATAATTCATCTGATATCACTTTTATATTATTTTTCGACGTCACGATATTAAACTATACGAAAAAAGAAGTGGCCCCCTCTGCTGAGGGAAACAGCCTGAGGAGATGAACAGTGCACGCAAACTCACTCTCATCGTGGTATTTGAAAACTGCGAGGAAGATACAAAGAATGTAAAACTCACGGTGTCTTCAGAACGGTTACATCTATCATTACAGAAATTCCTCTCATTCCCCCGACATTTTTGATCGCCGCTAAGATTTTACTATTCATAATAAAATTTAGATATTTTTTGAATGGTATTATGAAGAACATGTCCACGGTTGGCAACTCCTTTTGGGGAAACATAATACCGTGAAAAGAGGGGGTAAAATGAGGGATTGATTTTTTTAATAGATTTATACATTCATAGTTCAAGCAACTCAATGGACTGCCAAACTGGCTTTTGTGCGGGTGCTAGTTTCATATGATTGATTGATTATTTTGTTTATTCACCCCCCTGGAGGAATTAGGGCCATAGTAGGCCCTAGGCAGACCACTCCTTCTCTTTTGATCTAACAATACACAGAATTTCTCCATTTTTGCCCCAAGGGACGTATGTTGGGTGTACTTGAGAAATTTGAAATCATCGAAAGTAACGGGTTAGATAGATGTTTAAATGAGGTGATCCCTCGAAGGATTCCCTCCATTGATGGCTTCATTTTTATGAGACCTTGTTTGACCTTAGTACAATAATCCCTTATTACTTTTCTCTTCTTTTCTCCTGCCACTGGGAAAACCCGACCCAAGGTTCTGTGTATAAGAGAACCTCTCTGGTGTTCCCTTTTCAGTGGCCTTTTTTTGCTACTGATGATGACTTGACCGTCGAAATGGATCTAACGCTGCAACTCAAATTTAGTGGAAATAGACAATCGTCATATATATTTTTTATCCGTTTTATTTTATGAAATGGGTTTCCACAGCTTCATCGCGAGTGATTTAGTTCGTAGGGCCTACTCTTAGATTCCCCCCAGGATGAACACTGCATTACACTCCTCCATTGCGTTACATAAAATGTCTTACTCAACTTAGGTAAACTACATACGATTTCTTAATCAACTTGGATAATAAATTAAAAAATAACGGAAAACAAAATAAAAATATGTCAGCGGTGAAAAAGATAGAAAGGGACTTGCAATTTTTATGTTACATTACTTTATCTCAATTTATTTATTAAATATGTACCAAATATTTAAATATCCCTTCCCCTTCCTGAATTGCTTATTCTTATTCATCATATACAGCTCATAAGTAGAATACTTTTTAACTCTTCTTTACATGCCTCGGTCTTTTTCCTCAGGTCAGATAGCTTATTATAAGTGTTGTATAATGAGTTCCTTGGAAGGGGAAAGATCTATTGTACAGGCAGATAAAGTGTCCCTTTGCGTTTCTCGTTTCTGTACTGTGTACATGTTCCATGAAGTGAAAAGTATAGATAGGTAGTCGGGGCTTTTAAACTTGAGTACTTTAACCGCTAAACTCACAGGCTAACTTTTTCCTCTCTGCTTTCTTTAGGCAACCTATTTGTTTATAGATTGGGGTGACCCGTTCATCAAGTTTTAACCTGAATTTTGTGCATTTTGAAGCCTGCCATCGCTGTTGTCGCGTAGTCTGGGATTAACGAACAAAAAACTGCACCGTCGCGAAATTTGTTAGAACCAATTGTGTGCTGCTCTCGTCATTTTTCTCAAGAACGACAATTTCACAATACTAGAACTATCCACTCAACAAATTTAATCAAAATTGTACATTCAGTGTTCGATTAACAATATCTGGTGAGTAGCAACACACAACTTTCTACAACTTCCGTAAATTCGACGATCTGTACGGGCGCTGTATCTTCGTTCGACGCATTTCTCCGGAAACATTTTATCGAGAACAAAAAGTTGACTGTACCTCATAAGTCTTATCAAAACTGCCGTTCTTGAGGAAATGAGAAAATAATAATTCGATAAAATCTCATTTTCCGACGTATCATCGCTTACGTTTCCGTTCAACGAATGGACACAGAAACAGTTACGGAAAAAAATTTGTGGGTGCAGGTATACAAAAAGGGGGAAAGCCTCATCTGCGTGCACAGAATTTTCTCAAAAATATTTATTGAGTAGAAAAGTGAAATCGGTGGAAAATAATGAGGAAGAACCGTTTTCGAGAAAAACGCGTTTTTGGTCAACTTTGGGTAGTGGACAGTAAAAATATTGATCACTATAATAACTATAGTTCGTTTTGTACTGATATTGTGGGGAAATATAAAATTTGCGCCAATTTCTTCTAACAGTTATTTCCCAATCGCGTTCGCTGGCACTCAGACAGTTTAACTTTTAAAAAAATCCTTTCTAGAGCTCTGAAAGTAGGCAGATAAGATTAGGTGAGCTCAGAATATGGGCGAGTTAAAAAAAGAATTTTAAATAACCTGCCGACATTCAATGGGATCTCAAACAAAGGTGTAAATGCGTCATAGCAATGAATACGCCATACAGGTGTTACAACCATTGCTGACGGAAATACGAAGGAACCAGCGTACAGGCCAAACAACTATGGAGCGTCATCGATATCCCACAGACGTAATATTCACGACTCGCGTAGCTGAAGGCGTGACACCAGACCAGACATTGACGCTCGCAAATGTTTGAGGAAAGCGGAACAGATTTAATGAGTTGTGTCGCCTACGGCGAATATTTGCCACGCGGGAATGAAAAACTCTTGCTCCCAAACAAACGAAACGCCCAACTGAATTAACAGTTGTGAATCTTCGGCGCCCCAGAAACCACACCGCGCTGTAATTTGCTGTAGTGACGACAAAAAACTGATTTGAGCTTTGGAGAACTGGCCAAACCCTGGCTCCTGACAGACGCGGCCGAAGCTTCTATAAGCGGGTACTGGGGCAACACTTATAGTTTTGAGACCTGATGTGCAGCTCGGTGCAAATTGAAAACTAATCGCAGGCAGGTTGTAAAGAACTGAAAACGGCGTTGGTTGGGAATTATGGGGGGAATGTAGGAATCAAGTGACACTTGCAGAGGAGTCACAAAAACACTCTTTTCTGTTTGCCACAATAAGAGACAACACAATCAACTAAATGAACCCGTGTATCAATTTAGGTGATGCTATCTTAAAATCACCAGTCAAATTTGTTACTGTTGAGAACAATGAGGGGGAAGTAGTCACTCCTTTTTGCTTATTATGAAGTGGTCTGTAATCTAATGACAATAAAACCATAGGCAAAGTGTCCCCCAAATATTGTGCTGGGTTTACTCTCAGAAACCCCAATCCGGAAACCATTCTCCGGGTGATTTTTTTGGCATCATTTTTGTTGTTTCAGCTGATTGGAAAACGAAGAAAACCATTCGTTTCAATTCATTTTCATTTCGTTTGTCACTTCTGAAGAATTATCTGCAACTGTGATATAAGCTTTTCAGTTGCACTTGTTAACGTTAGATGTCTAACGCCCACAATGCTTCAATGTTACTCTACTGACTGTGTTTTCCGTACATCACCAGTTGTTACTCCAACACTTAATATTTTATTACGTGTTAGTCCTTGGTTCACGGCTTAAATTAATATCATCCTATTGTGCATACTGTAGCTCTGAAGATAATCAGTAAATTGATCGAACGACCCGAGGAAGAGTTTTGGTTCTAATTCTCAAGAAGCTAAACAACGTTAAATTAGTGAGAAAGAATTATTTGAAAGTAAATGAATGTCTACATAACGTGGTTCTTGAAAACATCAAGTTCCTTGAATTTATTTCTATGAGGGATAGGCGTTTTCCTTTATTACACAATTTTTCCAAATCATTGACCGGCCTAAACCTCCTCTTCCTTCCTCTCAGTTCCATTTTTTCATAGAAAACTCCGTGTACTTTTTACTGTATCTGCTAAGAGTTCTAGGTGCTTTATTTAGTTGTGGCTGGTTTTCAACGAGGCCGGCCATCGAAGTTGATATAACGATGTAGTTTTCAATCAAATTACCAAATGTACAACATTTTAGTTACTCCAATTTGTTATTTTGGAGTTATTAAGTAATTTGATAGCTCCATTTTGCACCCCCAATAATCCACAAACTAGGAAATAAATTATGGGACACACCAATCTGCGCCAAACCTTCTGTGTTCCCCGGGGATAAAAGAGCACGTCTCAGTCTTGGAGGTGACGTAATTCCAATTGAATTACGAGTTGAGAAAAAACTTCACAGCGCAAATTAAAAAAATTAGATTTCGTCTTGAAAAAAGCACAATGCTGGCGAGCGGCAGACGACGAAATGGGAGGGAAAATTGGAAGTAAAAAGGTAAGAGAGGGGACATGGGAAAAGGAAAGGGATTGTTTGTAAATACAGAGGACGACTCCCCGAGCAAAAGACACCAAACCAATCGACCTCCGAGAACAAACCCAACAGTTACTTTGACACGCAATGCGTAAACCGCAGCAAGTTGATGGTCTTCTTCAAAAGACGATCAATCAGAATGTCATGGAACTATCCCTAATTCCTTGGGCTGCTCAAGCTGAGCTGGTTCTTAAGAAACAAAGAACGGTCTTGATTTCAAAACTGACATCACGAAGGTGGAAAAAGTGTTGGAATGTTTTCGGAACGGTCAGCTGCTTATCAATTTGAAGGAATGCACATTTTTCAAAAGTGAAACGCACACTATTTAGGTTAAAGGTACCCAGACAGATCCAACGAAGACACAAGCTGTTCAAGAGTTGCTCATTCGTACGAGCTAAAAAGAGGTACATAGCTTTCTTGGTTTATGCTCTTACTATCGCAACTGTCAAAGTTTTTAATAGTCCGGTCAAAAACCTCATCAGTCGCTATTATGAAATCATCACGACATCGACTTCAAACGGCCGAATTGTTAGACGCGACGTTGATGATAACTAACGCTTCCTGGTTAACCTCGTTATTGCGTCATTTTCTAAGAAAGCGGTGGATCTCAAAGAATCATTAGAGGAGCAGAAAAGAAACAGCTTTGACAGAAGGGGGAAGAGGTCGTCGGAAAATAAGTTCGAAGTGAAAGTGAGAACACGAGAATTTCGGTTGAGACGCTATTTGTTTCTATTGTACTCGTGGGGGGGGGGAGATCCTATTGTGTTAGTCCTAATGTCTCACAGGTCCATAAGGAACGCCAAGTATTTCCTGCAAGAGTCTTCTTCGATGTCCACCCTCGGAGAAATAGCCAAAGACCAAAAATCGCTCCCTCTCAAGTCTCCGCCATTAGGCCAGGACGAGGTATGGAGTCTCCTCATATGTAGCTCGCCATCTACATACATATGTTTGTTCATTTTGCGATCTACCTCAAGTCCTTCCTCTTCATCCTCAAAAAGCTCTGCCTTATCTGAGATGAAGCGTTTGAGTACCTCGCTTCCGCGACATTCCAGACTGTCTGATGCATTCTGGCATATTCTGGCACAGTCCTCTTGACTAGCGATACAGTAGACGAACCTTGTCTGGCCAGGTAGTCCGCCCTCTCAATTCCAATGATCCAATGCAAGTTAACCCTATTCGTGTTTGCTAAGGAGTAAAGCCGCATTCTGCACATGGGCTTCAACTTCTAAGAGAAAGTAACGCACGGCAGTACACTTTTAGCGAAGATAATTTTTACTCAATGACCTCCACTTCCACACCTCTTCATGATTTTTCATTCCACTTTCTCGCCAACTTTCTTTCATCACCCAACTTGTTTTTAGAATTTGTCAATAATTGATTCTTATCAACACGAGACTCCCCCCGCACCCTCAACAGTTCGGCGATTTTGCAGAGCTGGTTATTCAGGACGAGGCTAGTCGGCATGACGAGTGTCAGAGCACCCACTTCATCTTCTCTACCGGCACCCTTAATCCTGACGTTAACTACCCCCTCACGAACATACCGCGACTGTAATACTCTTACTGTAATAACGAAGTGAATGAAACCGCAGAGCACTTCATTCCCCGTTACCCAATGCTCGGGTTCTATATGAAATCATTCCTGTGTTGTCAGGGGAGTTGGCAGAAATTTGGAAAGGCAGGAGCTGTGCGGTTACGTCAGGTGGTATAGATAGTACTTGGCGACTGAATTCAACTACAATTGACGAGGCATGGCAGTTTAGATTTAATTTAAAGCTACCCCTTTTATCTACCGTCGTTCATTTGTTGTATTTTACTGTTACTTAGAATAATAATGATTAATGCTGGTATTTACGCATGAAACGGAACTCCTGAATAAGATCAGTTTATCTGTACATCTACCTATCTGTTTCGGTGTAACTGCCAAACATTTGTCAACACCAGTTTTTCAACTTTCATACTTCCCCGTAGTTTTTGCAGAATTTCTCAGTCATGCGTGTTCCTAATAACTTTTACATTATTCTTGAGTAGTTTTTACTGCATTTTGAAGCACAATACCTCCTTGTTTCAAAATTATTCAACGCGTTTTCTCAAATTCAACAAGATTAACAATTCTTACTAGATCTCTCAACAAGCCCCCCTCCCCCCATACCTTGGTTAACAATTTTTCCCCCATTATCCACCGTTTTTATACGATTTAACATCCACTCAGGTCCATTTTTTAACGGGTTTTCTCAATTTCCCTACAATTTTTTGTATACAATGCCCAACACGAAACACAGTTTCTCAACTACTCAATTCTCCGACGATTGTACCCATTTTCAACTTTTCGGCTGGATTTTACGATAACTTGTAGTGATTTCTCAAGTTGAGTGGGATGAAATGGAAGTGGAGCTGAAACGTTGAACATTTAGGGTAAAATGGCTAACAGTTTGGATTTATAGAACCAATATTTCTCATGTCCAGTGAAACTGCCTCACCAGCTCTTCTCGGTAGAACCAAAAATCTGGCTAGGCGGCACCAGTTAACAGCGTTAAGAACATTTAAAATGGCAGTATCTGGATTCTGGAGGAGGGAGGAGGAACTCTCCAACACATGGCATTCTCCTAAGAAATGTATCATATCTTCCGGGGCACCCAAGTGCAGCGTGCAAAACGAACACGGAGTCACTCTGTCAGCGGTGAGCTCAATATGTCGACTTCAAAGCTTAAGAACCGGTGCATTGTGTCCTACGAAGCCCAAGCTATAAAACGGGCACCTCCACGCCGAGTTTTCCTGAAGCCGCTCCAAGTCGGCCTTCCACACGCCAAGACTCTCTAACGACTCTCCAATCGTGCCCCCAAGCTGGTACGCAGTCGAACTAGGGAACTAGGGAAGCAGTTGAAGAGTTCAACACGACACGCCCTGACTTTGTGTACCTACAATGTTACCGGTGGTTCGAGAGCATATTGTGGTACGCGTCACTGATTTGCCGTCTTCAACATGATGAACGTTTTCTAGCAACTTATTCTTAAGTTGTAATTGGTTAATAGTTTTCTTCAGATCTTTACGTTTCAAAGGCAGATCTGATAACGAGATTGTGCGAAAACAGCTGTCAATCAGCTCCAATTAGCCAGCAGCTAGTAAGTCTGGCGTTGTAGTTTAGATCAGCAGCTCGAATGTTAAAAACCGTTGAATAGGCGTGGAGCTGAAGAAAGTTGCCTGATCCGCCACATTAGATATTTTTTCTAAACTTTAGGGGGGTTCGAACTAAGTGAAACTGTAGCCCGGCGGGAATGAGTTGAGGGCTTCTAAGTAACACGTAAGGTGTCATTGAGACAGGGTTTATCCTAAACGAAACTACGTGACGTTCATAATAAATTGTTCGACGAGAATTAATTTTGCGCAATTTTCGTACCGGCAATTCGATTACGAGTTGTCACGTTACCGAGAACGTAGTAATCTTCCGTTCCACCCGCAATTAAAAAACGAGGAAGACTCCGGCTCCTTAGCGATTGATTAGATACGATTACACTCTCATTTCCACTGGTTTCCAGAACAGTCCCGAGAGCCTCGGCGAAAGGAGGGTACCAGGAGGAGCGGGTTTCCTGCGACGAAATCCCATTGCCCGCTTCCAACCTGCCAAAACCGTTACACCATTTCTGGGTTGAACAGAAGGAGTTCTCGGTTTATGCAGTTTGACTTGGTTAAGAGGGTGCAGGAAAGGCCAGTACTGGAAAGGAGGACGCGCTTATCGTATCGGTCCCGCCAAGAGACCCGTTGACGCCGTCGTTGGGGAAATAACTTTAATATGAGGGCAGGTAACAGGCTACGACTCGCGGGGCCAATTTCGCAATTTCATCTGCTCACACCGATTCGACTTCATTACCGTCAATTTGACACTTATAATTTGATCATTTGAGGCTATGAAGGATCGTTTGATTACATGATGGCGCCCATTGAACTTAACGGAAATGCCACTTTCCGTACGACCCAATCCGAGAGGGAGATTTCAAATTTATAACTTAAGCACCTCTTATAACCTGAAGCAAACACCCGAAATACTTGGCTCGACCTAAAAGCTGTGATGAAGAGACATTTGCCCCATTATTAGACTCAACACAGCCAAACTCATTCTTCTAAATAATTAAAACTATATTATTCTGTTCATGGTACAAAGCACACAAAAACCTACCAAATTATACCAAAACGACAGCAGTAAAGTCACAACTGAGTTTCTGACAATAAAAACAAGCTCTTCATGTATTTGGTACAAGAATAGACGCATAGAACCAAAACGAAAAGGAGTTTACAACAGGCGCAACTTCCGTATAAGAAAAATGAAAGGGCGAGGGAATGAGATCGGGGAATCCGAATTGTATATTCATAGCCAGGAAAGCGGCGGGTGTATTTCGAAGCATGCGACGAAGTCCGTTGCTTATGGTAATTCTACCGGAAGAGGAATACTGGGATTTACGGGTATTTCGATAATCAACGAGGGGCTAAATCCGAAGTTTAAATCGCGTGAAATTCATTTGACATCCAAAATGCGCCAAAAGAAGATGTCAACGGTAGAAAGGCCAAAACAAATAGAATACAGCGATATCGCCATACAGATAAAAAATGTTTCCTCGGGCGTTCAAAACGTTACAAATTTCAGATGAAGAAGCGGACCATAATTATGAACCATTTTCACAGATTTCTTCTTTATTTTTCTCGAATTTTTGTAAAAACGCCAAAACAACTCATAATTGTCGGAGTTTCGCAGAATTTAAAATGTAGCAAAATGTGTCCAAATCACTGGACTGAGAACACTGAAGGCGATGACCTAAAGGCGTATTTCAGAGTTTGCTGCGTTTCCCTCACAAAAAAATGCATATATAAAGTCCTGAGATATGAAGCGAAAAATAAAATCAACTGCTGTCTTCTCACAAATAACGTGCGTTTGATGCGCGCGAGTTGTAAAGGATTTCGCGAAGGAATTTTATAGCACCTTAGAATGCAACTTCACCATTTAGTTGTGCTCTATTTAAGCGTTTTTGAATATCACGGCAAGGCAGGTGAATTCAAATGATGTTACTTAAAATGTCAAAAGAGGATTGAAGGGAAGGGAGGGGAGGTGTGAAGTGACGGTTCCTTTAGTGTCTGTAGAAACGCAACGAAATCATCAAAAGACAACAAGTTACAGGAATCGAATTCTTTTAACAAGTAATAAATGATAAATGGAAAAAGGGCAGGTTTGAAAATGATCTAGTGCGACGCATCACACAACATTCCACAGTCCCACGTACATTCTAGAAACTAGTCCAACGTATTTTTCACTCAGTTCATGTTGTTCCGACTCAATCCGTCAGATTTTGAAAGGCTCTGAATGGAATGCACCCACGTCGGATGAATGTCATCACAACCGCTGGCAGCAACGTTATTCAAATTGTCCCAGCATTTGATTTAACGCTTAGTTTGTTTTGCCCATTTGAAAACGATCACACAAGCGCTTGGTAAGTGCGCGAATTTAAACCCCAGCAAACGTTTCTAGAAATACGCTCTACCTTGATCTCACTGCTGCATCGACTGTGGAGCATTAAATTTGAAGAAATCGAGGTCAAATTCCAGTTAAGCCTTGAGTCGTTTTCTCTGCTCCACGTTGATTCGATGGGACTTTTCCTACTAATTCAGTTCACTTTTCACTCAATTTATTTTTTTACTTTCCATTACAGTTAGGCTGCCATTCACAGTTAGCGTCCACTCACAGGAACGATGGGAGAAGAAGACGTTCCGAACTGAGGTGAGCGCCCTACAGTGGTATACTGATGGTTCAGTTATGAAAGACTATTGCAGCCTATAGTTTTAGGTCCAAGCTGGCATGAGAAGGCATTCAAAGCAGCTCGACGCCCATAACAGGCTCTCCCTCATCTGGGTGCCAGCTCATAGGGGGCATCAGGGCGACGAAAAGGCTGACTGCCTTGTGAAAAGGGGTACAGAGTCCATACCCATCAGGCCTGAACCATACGTGTGAATGATGTCTGAATCGTCTGGTGGCTCGATGGGAGATACAGGAAAATGGCGCCCATTGGCATCGCCAGCCACGATTAAGACAAGCGAAAAGGCTCGTTATGCCTTCCTGTCAAAGGGCAAAGGTTGATGCTGACACTCTCTAGGCAGGGTCTGAGAGTTCTTATAAGCTTCCTCACCGGGCACTGCCCACTCAGATATCACCTCAACCTGAATGAGGGCGAGACGGCAGAGCATATCCTATGTGAATCCTTGGCAGTCAAACGTTTCGAATATTTCGCTCAGGGGACTATTGAACCCCAAACCATAGCGGAATCTGCGGCGCGAAGGACATACTCGGCTCCCTAAAGGGGGCGGGTATGTACGACGCCTTCTACTAAGAAAGGGTCATTGTCACAATAGGCCCATATGCGGCCGCAGTGACACAGGGACTTGTCCCGCACGCCCTCCCGGAGAAAAAAAAACTTCACGGAGGTACAAAGTGATAGTTTCTATAGTTTCGTAATTTATGTTGGCGTTCTTACTCGTGCCACGACCATTACTGCACAATCAGTACGCAGAGACTTAATTAGACTGTAAACACGATTTCGAGTACAAACTGTGAGAAAGTAAGTGAAACAGCCGGGGTTGAAATTCCCGAATTTCTGGAATCGCTCCTATAGATTTTGTGGCGGCTATTAAACGCTCATCGTATAGGTACATTTCCCACGAATTTTATGGCACGAGAGTCATTCGGAGCTGTCTATACACCGACCATTTTCCCAAATAGTATTTTTCGGACTCAGTACGGCACGAAATATCTTAAGAGAACTTAACGAACAATTTTTTAAGCTGATTACACCTTAGGACTAAAGAAAATGAAATACGCAGCGTTGTGAGTTCATAATAACGAGCACCAATACGACTGTAGTTTTTAAGAAATCGAGGAGGCGAGGCATCATACTAAAATTACTGACTGGAGGAAGTCGAGGGTAAGAAAGTGGCGGCCGAGATGAGGGCAAGTAACTGAAGGGGTTGGAGAGGAGTTGGAAATCCTAAAAAGCTCAAACCGGATGGGAGAATTTGACATTGTTCGGAGAATCGACACTTACACAAGTGATTTCAAATACCGTCACAAGTTAATACTGCCTTTGTCAAGAATTGTTAGACGAAATTACCGCAAGTAACGTTTTAGTCTCATTACCCCTCAAATCGTTACTACTTTGTTTCAGTAAGTTCCGTCCTAACGTTTTTCCAAGGGAGCTTCGCATTTCACATTGTTATCGGAGGCGAATGACTCAACCGTAATTAGCTAATTGCACTCACTCTCGCGTAAAACACTCCATCCGGTCGATAACAGTTATCTGAACGCCCGCTCCACTTGTGTATCTCCGAGGAGTAGGTCGCTTTTCCTGTCTGCGGGACAAACGAGCAAAACCCGAAATGAAATCAAATTAATAAGAGGCTCCCCCCCCAATACGGTTTTCGATAAGCGATAACGTGAAAGTCGGCGATAATATACAAGAAAGCGCGTTATCTCATTTCGATGTTACCAATTACGCCGATTATTTGGTGGATATTCCTATTTGGAACGTAGAAAGTCGATTAATTACGAGTAAATATGGTCGGTTAGCACGAAATAAGAAACTTGTTCGTTTCTGTAAGCCGTTTTTCTAACTGAATTACTGCCGGTTCCTCTCCAAAATTGGAAACCGCACGATTGAAACGTTCCTAAGTAGCTCGGTACTTACTGACTGACCACACAACTTGAACGTGGGGCGTGTGGCAAATACAGATTGAGAGATGTGAAGATACGGGCGTAAAACTACTTGAGATTTCATCAGACCTCTAAATGTTGAAGACGTCTAGAAAACATTGGCTTTGAACTACTTTCAGCAACTCAATACATAGCGCTGCACCAACAACACTGGTTTCTGCACACTTCGGTTATTTCAAAACAAGTTATGCCAAAACATTTATAGAGAAAAACTCAAGTGTTGACTACTTAAAGCCTTGACGTAACTGCTTTTAATAGTTTCTGCTTAAGACTTTAAAAAAACTGTTTTGGCTTTTCATGGCTATACTTCTTGCTGAACGTATTGTCACAGAAATATTTATGCTCCATGTACATAAGGTATTGATTGGTAAAAGATAAAAAATTCAATCCGACTCGGAAGAGTCATTTTCGAAGAAAAAAGTGCGAAAGAAGATCGTTTTTGGAACGTTTCGGAGCACTCCTGCCAACCCTATGTCGTGGACGCAAACTAATCAGAAGCTTACGTTCATAGGTACATCCCCCCCTCGCCAATACACACACAACAACAATACAAACACAGTCCACGCGGCCGAAATTGGGTTTTGTCAATCGACAAAAACGAGAAGATCTGAGAGAAAAACCCTGCAAATTATTACACAACGGTTTATTATTCGGATAAACAGCTTGACCTAGCATTAATGCTCCGAGACCCATATATTAATGCTCGAAAAATATCAAAATGAAACCCAAAAAAAGATCGGAAAGAACTGAATCGTAGTATTAAAATAAACAAAAAACAACGAAAGTATCTAGAAAAAACTGAATTTTAATATGAAAACATGCACGCTAAATACTAATATCAAAATGTAACCAAAAATCTATGAAAAAACCAAAATGAGAATGAAACGAAAGAATCTAAAAAAATTGAGTCGTATTAAAACCAAAAAAAATGAAACGAACAAACCATTAAATAAATAAACCAAAAATAAACAAATAATGAAAAGTTCAATCGAAGATAACAGATATTTTGCTAACAGAAATAGTTGAGACAGAACGAATCATTCGTGGAGGTGAAGACGAGAACAAGACAAATCGTAATGCCAAAGGTTATATGCGAAACACGAGCACTTCCTAGAGGAAGCAAAAAAAGATTCGGGGGGGGGGGGCTTCCAACGAGTAGAGCGGGCGGGCGAGCGTTGCCTTGGGAGGCGAGGATGAGGCGGGTGGTTTTTTATTGAGACAGGAGGGAGGGAGGGACTTCAAACCACGAAACGTTGACTTCCGCTGTAGTTCCCGCGTTGTACTGCGTTTCGTTAATTTTTTTAACCATTTTTTGTACATTACAACCACAGGCTTCGTCCGATCAGATTGCTGAGATGGCGGGCACAACTAGACAATCAGATTTTTGTGCGTAAGAACGAATTTTTTAGACCATGTTAAAGGCACAAAACGGCCCGGACGGGGGACAGCGGACGGACATTGCAAATTTGGAATCTCCAAGTCTTGAAACGTAAAGTATCAAATTTTGAGGGGGGGGGGGGTGTAAAAGATTTTCGTGACTGAAAACATAGGGTTATTATTCAGAATGAATAATAAACCCAAAGATGCGAAAATTTTATTACGCTTTTTTCCAGTTTACAAGTATAGTTGACGTGTGTCTTTTTAACGCTTCCTCGGGTCGACTCTAGTCAATTTTGCACCTATTCTGAAAACACAAACTGAAAAATGTCAAAGGCTGGGGTTTGACGTGGAAATCTCGAACGTTATGATTATTTCTGTTAACCGAAACTTTGAAGTAGCGAGTAAGAACTTCTTTGTGCAAGTCGAAAAGTTTTGTAAACAAAAACCGAGAACAATACCTTTGTTACTAAACATGCTCCCGATCCGACATTAAAGCCCGATGTTGAGGGCGAATTAAAGTAAAAAATGCTCAAAATCAAGACGAGACGAGGATCAGGTGATTTCGCGAGGAACAGTTATTCGTACGTAAACCTGTAGGTAGTTAACGTATTGAGGCAAGTTACACTCTTACAATTTACACTACGCGTAATCAACAAACCCTGAGATGTTATTTAGGGGGTAAGGGCACACCTTCGGGCATAAGAGACAAATCTTCTGGCCCCAGAGTGGCCATCAGAGAGAACTGTAGCAGCCTAGCTAAGTCTACTCTGGTGTCAATAACGACCCCACATCACACCTACCAGTACTAAAGAAAAAATGTTTGACCTTCTTCCTCTTAATATATTTGTCTAGACAGAGGCTGAGGGGACGGTAATCGAGATGCACGGCAGATGTACCGCTAAGTAGTGGGTGGAGGCTCGGGTTAACTCTGCCGAGGCTTACTGGGGTCCTTCTACACCTCAGAGAATGCAAGTCCAAGCTGTCTGGATCTGGGATGAGGAAAAGCCGTACGTGCCGACGAAAGATAGGGAGGCCAACAACCATTCTGGCATTAAGGCTGGTTAACCTCAAATATGGCACCACGGGTCTTGTGCCAGTGCATCATTGGTCAAAACCACGGTGGTGGCTGGCTGAACAAGGCAAGGTAGGTAGAACGGAGAAATCCAATTCCTACTAAGGGAAAAGCTGGAAAATGCGCTGCTGGTGGTCATGGGGTCGCTGGAGGGTCCCCGTTCATCCCATTTTATTTTTAATCCGTGGGGTCTGAGGGAGATGATGGCTACCTGATCGGTACTACCCCAGACATCCCAAAGCAGGATTATAACTGTCAAGGTAGAGGCTATGAAGGTGGCTTGTATACTATAAACTTGGAATAGCTAGAGTACCACAGGCAAGTCATGGGCACCTGGCAACATTCGGGAACTTACGCAGCTCTGCATTATAGTGCTCTGGCACGAGTTCGACGGGAAATGCAAAGTGGCTACCAGAAGAAAGCACATTGAACAGCGTAAGTCGTCGATTTTGCCTCCTAGTGGTACTGACATCTACTCCGATGGATCTAAAACCCAACAGGGTACTGGCTCCGATGTGGTAAGTGGGGCGTACATTGCCCTCGGTCCCACTCCAACGATTTATCAAGCAATGATTTATGCTATTATCGCTAAGATTGGGACAATGCACGAAAAAGGATATAGCAATAGCACTATTAACATAATGACTGATAGTTAAGCGTCTGGCAAGATGCTCAAGAACTACTGCACAGTGCAGGACGTGTCTCAACTCTTCAGCAAACTCTTATACAGTTAACGTGTAGTGGATTCCTGGTCATAACGGGATCACTAGAAATCAAAAGGTGGACTATCTGGCCCGAGTCGGTTCGTCTATTGTACTATAGAGCCACAGTGTGAGGCTTCTCCGTCAATACTCAAGAGGATTGTGAGAGAATTTTCCAGGATAATGCATCAAACTTTCAGGTCCTGACCAAGTGCCTGGTACTGGAAAAGGAGATTGCTGGCCTTTGGTTCAACTTCTCCAAGGGTGGTCGTTGAAGAAGACTCTGGCACGAAATACCTGACATTCCTTACGAATCTGGGCGTGGACCTATGAGACATTAGGACTTGCACGATAGGAATTTAGGCGACAGCTCTGCGCAACTTGAAGAAACTAATGTACCTCATTTTGAGTTCAGTTTTCCTATAACCCCCCTCCTCGTACCTCTATTCATAAAACCACTCAGTTTGCTACCTCCCTGCGGCCGGTCTACCCAAGTCCACGCTCTATCTGAGCTTACACCAGTTATACTATGCGGAGACTTGCACCAAGTGTCAATATGGATTCACATTTCATCTGTTACTCAATACTCTGAACTGTCTCATAAATCTTTTGTCCTCGTCTAACCAACCAGTGTTTTTCTTTATAGTCCTCACTAGCTCGTCTCATTCACCTCTTATTTCACCTTCACTCAATTTAATCCCTCTCTTTCTCTTCCGCCCCCTCAATAGTTGCGTGAGGCTTCTCACGTTACATTTTTTGGGGTATAAAGGGGCCCATAGACGACCAACTTGGTTGTCAACCTTGTTGCCAACTTGCCATGTTGGAGGAGAGATTGTACGTCTGTGGACAGGTTGGCGGTTGTTGTAAACGGTTGGTGCGACAGTTGGTGTGAGATCAAATCGGTTTGATTTTCAGTAGGCGGAGCCTCATGTTGGCAACCATGTTGAAGCGTCTGTGGGGAAGTTGACAATACAGTTCACAACCTGTCAGTCGTTTCGCGGTTGGTAGTCAATTTGCGATCGCTTTTCCTGCTTTTCTTGTGTTTATTTGTACGTATAGCGCGATAATTTTACTACGCGTGGTTTGCACTCGCAAAATCGTTATACGGAGAATCGCTTAATGATCAGATATGTACTCATCAAGTTTGGTGAGTACAAGAGGCGTGTATTAATAAAAACGGAGTAAGGTAGAAACGTTGTCTATATTTCCACTAAAATAATGAGTTACACAGTTAAATCGATTTCGACTGTTAGGTCATCATCAGTAACAAACATGAACTCATGAACATGCTATTCATTTTTTGAGTTCATGTTTGTTACTGATGATGACCTAACAGTCGAAATCGATTTAACTGTGTAACTCATTATTTTAGTGGAAATATAGACAACGTTTCGATCTTACTCCGTTTTTATTGAAATGGGTTTCCACAACTTCGTCGCGAGTGATTTAGTTCGCAGGCGTGTATTATGTCGATACCAAACACGACTATTTGGACTGAATTTTTTGAAACCTTTAAAGAACTTCCTGAGCTGTGGAAAGTGAAATCAGAAGTGTTGACAGTTTGAAGAAAAGAGTTGGGAATATAAAAACCTGTTATCGGAGGGAGCTGAAAAAAGTTGAACAAAGTTTACGATCTGGTACAGGAGCTGATGACGAGTATGTGCCAAACTTATGGTATTTTGAATTACTGGAGTTCTTACGTGACCAGGAGGTCCAAATTCCTGGAGTATCAACAGTAGACCTTGAGGAGGAAGAATCACAAGTTGAGGAAGAAGTTCTTCAACAGTTACCTGGCTCTCCTGCTCCGCAATTATGTTCTCAGAAGAGAAAGAAAACACTTGTCGAACATTTATCAAACAGGAATGATATATTGAAACAAGCTGTGGGGCAACTGGCGAAGAATGATAATAAAGATGAGGCAAGTGTTTATGCAGAAAGTTGGGCTACTTCATTTAGAAAATCGTCCACAACTCAGAAACTATGCCAAGAAGGCGATAGAAGACATTTTAGTCCTGGGACAACTCAATGCATTAACCCTCCATTCTGTTAGTACTCATTCTTCTACAAGTAGTTCTCATGCTTCAGAACTGACTCCTGGTTCGTCGCAAGTACCTTCCATGCAGAATTCAAGATCCAATACACCATTTTTCCATCGAGGTTTTTCTCCCAAATCATTTCAGCCGGCTGTCCTTATTCCTGGACAACACGAAGCAGGCATATGTACTAATGTACAACAGTTACTGTCAGACAATGACTTCTCTTAATGAGTTCTGAATTTTCAACTTATTCATTTTTTGTTTTTCCGATTTCAGTTTACAATGAAAAAATAGTTTTAAGAAGACAATGTATATAAATCAAGTGCACTTCTACAATGTTAATAAACACTACATTAAATGTGACTCATTCATTTTCACTTATATTAAAAGTTTCAAGACTTTGTGGGGATATGGCAGTGAGAAATTTCAAATCTTCGAAGCTCTGACCACTGGCTAAAAATCTCAATGTTACCGATAGCCGTTCATTAGCAGTAATTACACATCTCATGATCGTGTCCTTTTTTTCAATGAACGGTCGTACATTCTCCAATAAATCATCATAGGTTGCACTATCCATCCTTAAGAAATTGTTTAAGTCCGCAGGTGCAGAAACACGAAGTTCACTCAATAAATTTGAATGAGTAAACTCAGGGCGTTGTAAGTACCACTCCATTGAGCACAATTTTCTTTTCTTTCTTTTTGGAAAAAGAACTTCCTCATCATCCTCACACAATTCATTTAGAATTATAAAATACAGTATTGGATCGTTATTACTCATTTTCTGCCACAAGTTGAGACAACAGAACTGATCGGCAAATGATGTTGGCAACAAGTTGACCGTCTGTGAGCAACCAAGTTGGCAACAAGGTTGACAACCAAGTTGGTCGTCTATGGGCCCCTTAACATTGCTTCCATGTCCTTCAGGTCGTAGGAACTAATCAGATTCTTGATCGGGGTACCAGAAAAAGATGTATCACTGACATCGCATTCATCGACCAGTGGGAAGGTGGTTAAATTATACGCTGAGAATGAGCGTAGAAAGGGAATAAATATCTCTTCTTTGCAGAATGGATCTTTCTGTTAATCTTCATCGAGAAGAGAAGAGATTTCAAAGCTTTACTTCCAGTGATAAACAGCGGGTGGTTTGAATGGTAGACACAAGAGATGGGGAAAAAAGGCCAATCGTTGAATCTCAAACTAAACCTGTTTCATTCTGAACTGCTGGGGGCCATGAGACGTTCCCTACAACTCAGACGAATATCGGTATCAGTCGCTAAAGTCCCAATTTCCGCCCAGACTCTTTTTTTCAGCACTCGAGCCTCTTCGGACGTCTTTCCTTTCGATAGCGCAGTAGCAAACCTGATATTAATTCCCTCAAGAGCCCAAGTGAACTTTTAACCCAGTTTCCGGATCTTCTTCTGAACGCCAGTTCAGACCTTGATTTTTTGTACTTTTTTCTCTCTCTCTCTCTCCCTCTCTTTCTTTCTCGCTCAATTCCTTCGCCCACTTAACTGGGCCGACTCTCTTTCATTCTTGTGGCAGTTGGCGAGTTATCGTGCAATCATCCGGGCGAGCAACGGTTGTTACCAAGTGACTCACTTTTGGACCACTTTTCGATGCGTTTAATGAACGCTTCGGCCGTCGCATGTCGGAACGGCGCGGCAGGTGAATGAGCGCCCGGGGGCCAACACAAACCCGCTGCCGCCAATAGACAAACTTTCTCCCGCCCGAAAACCTTATAATTATTGATAATTTGACCGAAATTGAGACTTTTTCGTGAATTTTGTGACCCCAATTTAACTGGTGGGGCGGGGGCGAGAGTCATACCTCGTCATATCAACAGTATTGTTTGTTTGGCGATGTAAAGCGGATGATCACTTCCGGGGCCATTAGAGTTCTGAATCAATTTGGCATTATTCGTTACGTGACACTCGAACTCTGCAGTAGATGATTGACAGTTTACAGAGGACTCCAAGGTATGTGGACTTACCTTCCCACACGAAAAAATTTTTTGGGTAAGTTTAGTAGCTCGTCTGATGTGAACTAAGCAATTGATGGATTCCATGGAATGGGATTTTCCTTTGTGTTGGTTATTCCGAAGCTTAAGAGCAACAGGAAAAAATTGGTTGATGGATTGGTTGATATCCACCAGAGGAAATTGAGGCCTTAAGGCCCTCTCTACCATCTCCTCTGGAATCAACATACAACATCTTCTCATGTTACGCAGTCTCTGAGTCTTAAGATATCTTAATCACTCAAGTAACAAAGTCGCCCACTGACAAAACACTTGACCGCCGCTATTGACAGGAGCGAGTACTTATATATTCCTCCTACGCTCAGCAGCGGAACTAACCTAACAATATACACATAAATCAGTAATCTTCATTCAAGCCAAAATCAATCCAAACCAAAGAGAGAGAACAAACAGAGAGAGATTAAAAATTCGCAACAGCTGTGGCAGTGAAAAACTCACCGAATGAGTTCACTTTCATTGCCAGGTTCCGGTCGCCTGTTCGGAATGTAGGGATTGTGTTGATCACCGAGAGAAACCTGACTGACATCCCATTACTGCCACACCAGACTGTCAGAGCCTCAAGCTCTCGATTCAACGCTTGCAACAGCTCCAACGATTCTTCAGACAAATAACCACAGATTGCCGTCTGCGTACAACATGTACCTGAACTTGTTAAAAACTCTGGACACAGTGTTTATAGCAAGTAAGAGGAACAGGGCAAACAGGAGCCCCGGTCGAGACTAGCTGGTCTTGTCAGGTCGTTCGACAAAGACGAAGGTAGGAATTCTGCGGAATGCAAACCATTCGAGCAGACCGCCAGATACCCCTACAGAGCCGAGAATTGCTACCAGAAGATCGTGTCGGGCTCCCACAGTGACCAGTGCGGTATGCCGACAACACAGGATCAATCACATTATTCTCTGAAAGAAATCTGTTGAACGCAATGAAGACAATCTTGTCAAATGCTTTCCCAGCCGCACAAAAAATGCTTATCGATCGTGACTTTTCCGACGGGAGCGACAAGGGCAGTAAAAAGAGTACTGAACTGGGTTTGAAACAACTTTTGATAATTTGTAGCATATAACGAGGTTTACGTTGTCGCAGCACGCGGGCTCTGTAGGTCGTTACTGGTAACCTGAGCCTCCAGTTTCGCAACTAAAAGCCTAAATGGAACGAGCTGTGCGTTAAACACCTGTAAACGACAGGCGCCCAATAAAAGTGTGAAAACACGATTGTTCCTTCGTGAGAAACGCCACTTAAAACTGTTATCCAACTTTTAAGACGAAGTACGTGAAAAAAAACGACTCTTAAAATTCGTACTCCGGCGAAGCGTCTGGACAACTTGAGAGCCCGTCGAAGAAAAGAACGTAACGCGATGGTACGGGCTCCCAGCCCCAGTCGCAGTCTGTTGAGTCGGACGTTCCCCTAATTAGCTCTCAACGTTATATTGTTCCACTGTACCTCTCGAATCCAGGTCGCTCGCCTGAATGATTGCTCTTCTCGCGTTAGCCGAATATCTCCGTTTGCTATTTACGTAACTAAAATAAACTCCTCTATTTGCCAACATGAGAAAAGTAAACGCGGGAAGAGAACCCGCCGTCGAAGAAGACAAGAATTGAGAAATTCTCAATTCCGAACTTTGAAATCTTTTGGCGGAGGCCGAGTTGAAGTGAATCGAAAGGTTCCATAATTGAGTTAACCCCCCTCATTACTGTCCGAGAAACCTGCCGTCGAAAAAAAAACGTAACGACAACCGAACGCCAAATCTCGTCAAAATTAAGGGTAACGAATTTCGAACAAGCAACAATGTTTGCCTGAATCACGTGTGAATCGTCGTATTATTTCAATTGCTTTAAGCGTCTCAAGTTGCACAAAACTCGCGACTCGGCGAATGATGAAAGTATCGTCGGCCAATTTGTGTGTTGCAAGGCACAAAGCGGATTATCTACAAACACGACCTGAACATCAACAAATTTCGTCAATTAGTGGAGCTCAAACAAATCCAGAGAGCCCGACAGACCATGTCGATGTTGTTCAGCAATCAGGAAGTTTTGGTGAATACACAAAAGTGCACAGAATACAGAGTTGAATCATTATCTGGTAACACAACCCTCGTCCTACCTTAACCTGCGGTCATTTCGAGCCCGTTAAAAAACCCGATTGTTGGCACATTTTGATTGATACCTCTGCTCAAAGCAACGAAGGAGGAAGCATTATGCAAACAGTATATAGATATTGATTAGTTGAAGACACCCTAAAGGTTTGATGAAAAACGTTAGCCTTTTTTTAAAAAGCAAAAC
Source organism: Pachypeltis micranthus (assembly GCA_020466155.1). Lineage (NCBI taxonomy): Eukaryota > Metazoa > Arthropoda > Insecta > Hemiptera > Miridae > Pachypeltis > Pachypeltis micranthus. Next base: position 26,978,607 of record CM035774.1, on the reverse strand, counting down.
ATTTTCTAAAAAAAGCCACGTAAAACCCTGCAAATTATTACACAATGGTTTATTATTCTCATGAACAGCTTGACCTAGTATTAGTGCTCCCCCATCCCATTTGATTCAGCATCGAATACTAGTAAACCATACGAAACATGTCCTCGCTACAATGGAACTACGGACACAAAACGTCTGATGATTTTGCCCCGTCGTCAGGGAAATTGGAACGGGGGCGCTCGAAGCGAACCAGTTCCGAGGCGAAAGGGGAGTTGAGTGGCGGCGTCAAGCGAGCGGGAGGCGAGCGAGCCCGGTTGCTTTTTTAATGAGACGGGCAGGGAGGAAGGGAGTTCAAACGACGAAACGCTGTAGCTCCCGCGTTGTACTGCGTTTCACTAATTTTTTAAACCGTTTTTTGCCCATTACAACCACGGGTTTCGTCCGATCGGATTGCCGAGATGGCGGGCACAACTAGATACCAAATCGGATTTTTGGGCGAAAGAACGAATTTTTTAGACCACGTTAAAGGCACAAAACGGCCTGGACGGCGGACGGGCATTGCAAATTTGGAATCTCCAAGTCTTGAAACGTAAAGTATCAAATTTTGAGGGGGGGTTGTAAAAAATTGTTCGTGACAGAAAACATAGGGTTATTATTCAGAATGAATAATAAACCAAAAGCGTGTATTTCCTGTCATCCTGCCATCGAGTTATCTTTAGAAACCAATCGTTACGTACGAATTAGTGGAAGATAATTTGAAAGTTTAATCAAAACAGTGAGGGAACATTTTTGTACATTTTGGAGCTTCGTCCCATCTCACTAGTTAACTAAATTAACCGTAGGACCGACAAGTGTTCTCCTCAACCACTAGGGAGAGTGATGTCAGAACGTACTAGAAACCCGTTAATAACGAACACGTACAATTTGAAGTCAATGTTACCTGCAGGTTTTACGGCAACATGAGCCGATCGAGTCAATCGGTTAGTTCAGCATAAGACTAACTTCCAACTTTGACTTTCCCTTGTGGATATTTTGATATACCACATCTGCCCGATTTCAAAAGTGCATCGTGGAAGTGATTTTGATTTGATGCGATCCACAGCCACTCACTTAGTAGGAGCTTTGTCAAGTTAAGAGCAGCCCCAAATCAAGAACAGCCAAGTCCAGAATAGTCAATTCGAGAATGGTCATTCACATTGGTATTTGAACGATTATGTTAAATATGCTCCATGATATCATTCGACTCTTTATGTATCCAACTATGATCTTCCTCAGTTACTCGCTTTTTGTTCTGTTCCTCTCCTACCAAATTCGGCACGATGTAATTTTTGTTTAATAAAACCTTTTCCAAAGGTATGAACACATAAAATCGGATATTGCTGTGGTATCGCTTCTCCAGGAGGCGCTTGGGCGTTGCGCTGGTTGGTGTCAGTATTCATAGCAACGTAGAGAGTTTTCCACGACCTAGTAATTTAGTTCACGATGTTACAACATTCATTCAGTTCATCGATTCGACTTTACGTTAACAAGACCTCCTTCTCTGCCAATTGTTAACTTTTTAGCAGGCCTGCTAACGCTATCTAGCACAATGACGAATATACGTATAATCTTCACAATTAATAAGGTGAAAATGCGAGAGGAAGACCACTTTCAATCAAATCGAATGTAGTTAACGAATTAAAGGTAGGGCATTTATAACGTAAGACTCACTAGGGCGCAGATAGCAAAAGTCACTCACCTGTAACAAAAAAAAGATTCGCAATTACAACATTGACAACTCAAAGCAAGCTCTAAGAAGCACATGATTGGGACGCTTGGAGTTTCTGTACTAGGAAACATCACAGTCCGAATTGTACGTTCGATCGGTAAATGGTTTCCTTAATACATATGGACAAGGAGGTGCACTCCCCAATTCCGTTTCTTCTTTCATTGTAAATTTCTCGTGACGAATAAATCGGTCGTCCTGTTTCTACAAAATGCCGCAAAACTATTACGAGTCACTAAGTGCATACATTACGTACTAGGAGTTATGCGTGGTTATAGGGTAGTTAAGTAAATATGTAAGGTTGTATAAACCTAAGGGTGTGTAGAAGGACTCTTCGTGTGTTGTTTCAATGTAACGTAACGTCTGAATCCTTGTTCAAAGTATACTTCCATATACGCTGTAATTAAGTCGCAATGACCGATATACCAACGACAAACAGCCACATTGCCATACATTACATCCTGTATTGACGTGACGAACCTAATAAATTAAAAATTTCCCATTTGAGGCTCTGAGCAGGTCAGTCTACACACAGTCCTTTTCCTCTCCCTTTCCGTTCAAGCTCTATTTTCAGGTCAGTTTTTCTGATGTTCGTAACAGTTATTTAACGTTCTAGATCAGTAGTAGAAAAATAAATTATGAACCGTTGAAGTGAACAAGTAGGAACAAATCAAATCTGGATCACGCAGGACGGGAATAAATTGCCGTGATCTACAGAAGAATATTTCCTGGTCGGTACGCATTAATTAGGATTCGTTCATTGAATAATCAGTGATGTACACAAGGTCCACTTAGCTCGACAGCCCGTGCCGGATTGAATGAACCAAATGATCACGTCGCGTGAGCCGCTGGCAGCCCTTGGCAGCAATTCTGTGCTTCATCGTACTTCAACTTTTGCGCCGACCTTTCGATAACTCTGGGAGGACAGCAAGGGATTGTGCACCATTTTTACTAACTAAATTCAACAACGTCAATTTATAGGTCATTTTTAAGCCAAAACTCTGAGCCTTATTTCGTGTATTAAATTTCTAATCTCTTTCAGGGGTCTTGGATCAGGTCCACGGCTCAATTGTCCTAACGCTCTTTTTTGCAAATTTGAACACACTCAAGCCCATGCTGAATTAAACAGGATCGTTAATAACTTAAATTGGTGCTAACTAGTGCTTACCATCTAAATGCGCTTTATGCTACTTCCCCCCCACATCAACATCCTGCCGTCACTTTCCTTAATTTGTCGGCTCAACAGTTTCGTTCACGGTTGTTCATAGCAAGAGTTAAAAAAAGTAAATTATGGAAGAGAAGTACACGAGTCCGAAATGAACATATTGATAACTAAATACTATTAAACCTGATACGCGCAGGAACGACAGAGCCAACTTTAAGGTACTAGGTACTAGGTAGAGCGTGTGAAGACGAGTATGATTGATGACAGACAGACACAGATGAACTTAATCTCGACAAAAGGGGAATGAGGGGAGTAGGATATTGTCAATACAATTATTCAAAGCCCACTCAGGAAAACTGTGACAGTTTTGCTAATCAAGGGACTTCTATCGGCAATTAGGATGCTTTGAAAGCAGCCTGGAGATAGAAAGTATACAGAGAGCATGTGGATTGTTTGCACCAAACGTAACCCTCTGGCAAGTCGGGGGTACCGAGCAGGTGATTCTGCGATGCGACGATGGAATCAGTGGAGCGCGTACTATACACTGGCCGAGTGCTTGGGTGGTCCTTTCTTGGAAACAGAGAAGATTTCAGGCATGGGCCCTAAAGGGTATGCTGAGAACGTCATACCAGAAACTACCAGCTTCGTGGGACCTGGGGGTGGAACCGAGAGAACATGACTCTGCCTATGGGCGCCACGTAATAGACCCATTTGAGGCCGTAATAGTTAATATGTTGGCTGAAAAACGATATGAAGCATGAAAGGTTATGAAAGACTATGAAGAATTTTACCAAACCGCTGTTTCTCGAAATCTTAATACTTAATACTTTTTTCTTCCCTTTGTTAACGCATGTTTGCTTTTGTAAGAACTGGATGTGCTGCTTATAATTAAGAGTGTAGACATTCTGAATCAATCAATAGTTTAGAGCAGATACTACCGTAAGACATGCAAGTTTCACGTTAACACCAAATCCTCCTCTTCAAAACTGCATAATTTGTACAACACTTATTATAACGCTTCTGCGTCATCGAAATAAGCATGCGTTGCATGACAGTTGGTAATTTCCGAAACGAAGGACCGTTCTCCAAAGCCCCATTTAATTTCGTCAACAGAATTTCGAGCGTATTGACGCCGGTTAGAATACAATGAGAGTTCATGCAAAGTTCCGGCATCGGGACTTCATTTTCAAACGGCCGTTGTCGTCCTTGTGAAGTCTTTCCGGGCCTCAGCCTTGTGATTCACCGACGATCCTATCATTTGGATTCAATAAGGCACCAGTGATTCAGTCGAAGAGGTCGTTGGCCAACTCGATGACTAAAAATGGAAATAAGTTGCGTTCACCGGGCTCTATGCAAATGCCCAGGCTCGTTTGGAACTTTACATTAAAAGTTCGGACGGGGGAAAGAAAAAGGAGCAGTTTCGTGGTCTCCTTCGGTCGCTTGGTTTAGTTTGGCAGTTCTTTTTTCTTACCCTCGCCCTCTGGCCCTTGCGCCATTTAACCGCCGACGCAACGCCAACAAGAAAATTGGGGGGTTGTCACGAAATTAAAACGAAAGAAAATCGCCTAGGGAAATAGTCGATATATATGAATATCCGTAACAATAACTGCGGGTGCACCTGATTCCTGCCCGAACGTCACCATTAACTGAAACGTCATCAAGAGAACTTCATATCTGTGTTTGCCAAAAATAGCAAAGAACTGCCATGCTTCGTATTTTCATAAAAATAATTTGTAAAACAAACAGACGTGGTAAATAAAAATTGCCGCGGAAAATGTCTATTTCATCACATAGCGCAGTTCTTTGCGCAACAGCGCGATTTGAAGATAATGAACTTGATTTGTTGGTAGTGTCAGTTGCCCACCACCGTCGGCACCGAAACTTGATTCAATTTACGAAACCTACGAGTGGGTTGTTCGCTAGTAGTCAACCCCTCCGCATAATTTTGAACTCCCTGTAGTTAGCATATATTTTACGACTAATCAATAAGCGCGTCCTTTTTCGCGTTTTCATGTTTTTTGTGAGACATTTATGATTTTCACATAGGCCAACATGATTATCTATGCTGATTCCTAATATCCAACCTCCAAGTAAAAATGCTTTTCTGAAATACACGCTCAGTCTTTCCAAAAATGTGGACACTACACAACACGCCATTTATTCAACAATGCGATGTGAATGCAATGCAAGTAATGTTATTATTTATTTTATTCCTTTCCACTATAAATCCCGCGCACCTCTTCTCATTGAACCATTAACCCGTGCTGACATGACGCGATGTTGCGTACCTAAGGTTCTGACGGGACGGATCAATTAGTCTGGAAGTTAGATATGAGCAAGCACCAGATTGCGCCTACCCGCTGAAGAAATGGATGGATTGAGCTCTTGCTATGAGCGAGGGGACGTTGGAGGATGAAGATGCAGGCGCTGGTTAGGAAAGAATCGGTCGTCTCGATGCAGTCGAATTGATGGAAACAGAACACAATCTTAGAATCGCTGAAGAAGAAAAAACAACTTATATTGTTGAACTGAAATTAACGCTTCACGCCATGAATGCCATAAAAAATCTCCAATTATTACAACTGAAACTGAAAACCGAAATCTGCATAGGCACACAACAACATTCAACTGGCAAAGAACGCATTGGGAACGAAAAGCCTCTCAGCCGAGTCTCAGTCACAAACACCAAGTCCCACACACGTTGAAAGATGCTATAGACAGTTCCTGTTCAACGCAACCAATAAATAATAGTTGGGAAAACGACAAAATGAGTTCTAAGGTTATACTGAGTTTACGTGTGTTGAGTGGAATTCTCCAGTTTGCTACACAATCGAAAGTAGGAGGCATAAAGCAGGAAATACTTTCATATATTCAAAAACTATTGAGATTTATTTAGACTTCACAAGTTAAACCACTGGTTTCATCCTGCGCCGTCACTTTGAATTAACAACAACTAGAATTATGACACGGGGGTTGCTGAATCCATCAAGTGAGAAACCTAACTTCTAAAAATAACTACCCTCGTGCGGGTCAACTCAACCATTACATGTTCAAACTGACCCATACAACCGCATTTGAATTTTGTAAAACTCGACAACGACACATTTCGAATGACTAGCCACGATACCTCGATCTTACATCCAAAAACGTTGGGGCCGCCACATCTGCATCTCTCCCGAGTTTATAATTCATCCTTCTCAAATGGCTCCCAGGGGGGCGGTAATGTGGATGTAACCCTCGAGGAAAATCCAAATTGGCCGCTCAGAACGGACATTTTCTCGCCCATTTGGAAATGTTTGCAAGCGCATCACTCGGTGGACCAGACGCAGTCAGATATTTTGGTTTTTATTGTTTTCCCATTTTCGTTCTTCATTCGAATGGCATATGCCACCTTCCCTACTATTAAGCATTATCCAGGGTGCCATGGTTTGGCGAATGTTTGCACCACCCAAGGGTGTCTTCCCATATTTGTACCACCCAAGAGTGCATTCTGTTTGCACCTCCCTAGTGTGCTTGCCCAACTACACCAACCCAGTGTGTCTGTCTGTTTGCACCTCCCCAGTGTGCCTGCTCCTATTTGACTCACCCCAGTGTGACCACACCTGTGCTGACCTACGGACCTTCCATTCTTTTGCACCACACATTCTTTTGTATTTCCCCTTGTGTTCTCTTATTCACCCTCACTTTAGTACCTGAGCTCAAGTATTCCGTTATTGTACTCATTTCCAGATCATCGGCCTCTGAACACCTAGCCTTTTTTCACCTCCTGCTCTAGCCTGCTCCCAGAGGCGCTACATCCTCCTGCTCTAGCCTCCCTGCCTAGCCACCTGGCCATTGAGTAACCCCAATTCAAGGGTTATTCTGCACCCGCGGCGTAGGGGAGAATGTTCAGCACATGCTAATAGGCTGATTCTTTTACCTGGTGCGTCTGCCCAACCTAACGGTTTCGGCCCTTTTCATGTGATGCCGTGGGGATGTCTGAGAACTGCCTGTTCAGTCGTCGGCTTCTCCTCTGACAAAGGGATTAAGTTCGTGTTAACTTCCAACGACAACGGATTTCCCCTTCTGTACTTTCCCTCGATTTACCTCCCTCTTCAAGACACGCCGCTTTTCCCAGAGACATTCATCTCTCAGTGGTCATTCCGCTATCAACTCTCGTCCCAGTAACAGCTCGCACTTTCCTTCCGATACAGTTTCCCACGCCAGTTCACGCGTATTCCGAGTAGTCCCATTTTGTACACGAACTCAGCTTCATTCTTGCACGTATTGCACATATAATACAGTCTTCCTAACGCTCACCGAGTTTCTTTTCATTTCGTTCTGCATCTCCCCGTCTCATGCGCCCAAAAACATTTATATTATGATTTTAACGTAGATGCTACCATCACCTTCCACCTCGACGAATCCTTCCTTCCCTCAGTGCTATAGAAATGTTTACAGCATCCATGACGACCACCTGCTGAAACGTTTACCAACACTGTGTGTTGCAATTATTATAGTTGCAATTATATTAAGTTCAGAAGTGTTCTCCAGTGCTAGTTTTCATACCAGTCTAAGTGACGTGTACTTCAGGTCTTGAAACCATTCGTAAGCCGGAGAAGGTACGTTTGCTTTCACGTTTCGAAGAGCAACAAATATTTGCAATAAATCATCTTACAGCGAGAGGTTAAGTATCAGAATCGCCAACAGAAAGAATTTTTTGTGACGAAACGAATTTAAACACTAAGATTTTCACCCGAGAAAGCCGTTTTTTCACCAGGAGCCATTCGAGCAGAAACACAATAAAGGGATCCGGTGGAAGATGACTGAATAAGGAGTGACGCCTGGGAGGCCTTGAGCAGTGGGTGTTGTGAGCGAGGAGTGCCATGTCCCAAGCGCACTGCTTCCTCCCACAGACCAGTTGCCAGTTGAAGCCTGAAGAGAAGAATCGCTTCTTAATGCAAGAGCTTTTCCTTTTCGAAGGGGAACCTCAAATCCCTCGCGAATTTCACTATGCAAATCCGCAACAGGTTTTCGCAAATTATTTTCTATTTGGTTGGGAGAGAAAGGCTAAGGATTACAATTCGACAGGTGACATGTAAAGATTACACCACAACAGGAATAAGATATATTTTTATAAAGAATTGTGTAGTCATTGAGGTAAAACTTTTTCTTGTCTCTTCTTTAACGTTTTTCGTTATACTTTGTATAGATTCAACTAATGCGCAGTACAATAAAATGCCCATTTTCGGGAAAATGAAAAGAGGGCACAATAAATTAAATTTCCAATATATCCATCTTATTTTCAATTTTATTAATTAATCTTATTCGCATATAACATTTTTTGTATAGCACGTACCATTATTCAAACGATTCTGGGACCTGCAGTACAACCAGTTTCCTGTAGTTTCCAAACATTTCCAAAAACGTAAAATTGTCAGTAATGTAATGGTATGATTCTGGGTCAACAGTACTAAGGCTTCCTTTCTTGAATAATCGTGACGTTTAATACAAACGGGTTTCCTTCGATAACCTGTACAATATTGCCAAACCGACCTATCGCGTTGATCCCAGCGGCCATTTCCGCCACAGCCCCCTCCTCAATTTCATCTTCCAACTCCGACTTTTGGGGTTATCAACGTTCCCGAGGTGGAGCCCGCCATCTCGTTTCTTTTCACAGATTCCAATCGTAACATTAGCCAATGGACAATGACGGTACTGCTTTTCTACGTATAAGCCGTGCGTTGGGCAAAACGATTTGCAGTAAAAAAAATTACTTTGTCAGAACCGAAAAACGATTCTTCGTGTTTTCTGAACAGTCGCTAAACCTGATCATTTTAGGTTTGTAAATACCGAGTAAAAAGAAAGTATGCAACTCTTTCTAGTGTCTCTCCTCGCGAATTGACACCTAATGAGCTGTTCCTCGTTCAATATCTCTCGATTGTCGACGCGTTAACGATCAACCAGCAACCCTTAGCCAACGCGAATTATGTTCTAAGAATGTTTTCCCTGATTGTAGACGTCCCTGAACCCTCCAACAGGAATGTTACTATTCATAAAGGGCCTTATACCAATCGTTCATAGACAACAACATGAATATCTCATCAGTCGAAGTTTCTCGCGTTATACCGAACTCTTCCTCAGTTCATATCACCGCTATAAGCGTTACTTACATAGACGCAAAGAAGTAAAACACACAATACAAGAGAAATTACGTCCGACTGAACTCAGCAGTAGACGGAGCAAAACGTTCAGATGTGAGACCACGGTTAGGCGTTTCTTAAATTCGTATTTGTGTCACCACTGTTAGGGTACATACGCCACCACTCACGACAATTGTCGTCGGGAGTGAGTTAGAATGTTCCAAATGGGCACAAAAACCATTCTTGTAATTCGCTACTCACATTCGCCAACTTAATCGGATAATGGCAAGAAAACCCGGTGGGCTACCAGTATTTCGGCGAATTTACTAAAGAAAAACTGCATGAGCACCCATAATTTGAATCGCGAATTGGATGCCCTGAGGTTACTTCTGAGCGCCACATGTTCAGAGGCAGATTTTGCGTTGATAAAAATTGGCTCATCAAAGCGGCTGAATAAAACGTTGGCTGAGTGTACACTTTAGCCCCCACCCCTCGGTGAGTAAAAAGTTGATTCGTAATAATTGCCTCTCAAAAAGCGAAGTTTCGAAATTAACACCTTTTGCAGGTCGCCGATAATTTAGGAGGTTGATGATTTAACGCGCTGAAAAGTAGTCATTGTTTTCCGTGAACATGTGGAGGAAGCTCTCAAGATACAATCCTTCCCATTGTACTCCCATTAGTTATCTTATCTCGACGAAGATATTACATCAGGTGGCTCATCGAAATGTAAACTATGACTCAATTTCGCCATCTTCCACTCTCTTCTCGTGTTTCTAGCCGAACAAAGATGTTACTCGCAAACCACACAAGTTCGAATCACTTACCTCATGCGACGCTCTTTTTTTTTGTTAACAGTATCTACCTTTTTCAATCTTCCACCCTCCGCTCCGGGATTACTCAATGTATTTTATATAACTAGCTCCGTTCCGAGCTGGATCCTACTTTTCCGTTATAGCGGAGTTCCGTACTCGAATGAGACGCACGCGCACAAAAGAAGCTCTTCGCTCATTAATGAGGCATTCAGTAAATTCTCCCTTCAGTTGACAACGGGCAACGTCATTGGATAATGTCACGGTCGAAGCTGGGTTTCCATCAGACGCGGACTCAAAAGGTTATTCAGCGCCAAGTTGAAAGGGTTACATTATGTCAGTGGGAGGGTTGTTTACTAATATAACTCGCAGTTCACGGACTAATCCGGCTGTTCGAGTATAATGTCACTACGAGGAATGAAAACATTTAGCACAAATAGGGTTAATCTTTTTTTCAACTTCGAAAAATGCGTAATTGAAGAGATAGACAATTTATGTGGACAATCGACAACGAAAAAGGATATCAAATTTTACTATTCTTCTGGGTAACCAACGAGATTATTTGAGTGCGCAAGAACGTAACGAGGAAGAGGCTCCACTGTACGAGCTAAAATCCCCGCATTTCGACGAACTAACTTCCAACTACGGACAACTATGAACGTAACAGGTTTCTTTTCTTCGTAGCAAATGTGACAATTCTTCTTCGTACTTCCCCATTTAATTTAGAAACTCACAAAGGAACTGTATAGCCGGGATTAGCATTAAAAGACATAACAAGCGAGTGAAGCGATATTTTCCATTCAACAGTACCAATAACAAACTGAATGCATAACACTGTGGAGACCCCTCCCCTCTCCTATAAGGCGTAAGAAAGGCCCATTCCAAAGCGCACCCTCATTGGCTACAGGAAATAGCGAAAGGCTTCAGGGATAGACAAGAGAAACGAGAGGAATGTTCAACTCCTAACGACCCAAAATATCTGCAGTGAATGCTCTTCGAACGCTTTAGAAAACATTTTTAAAGCACGAAACGTAGGTACAGCTGAAAAGGTTAGCAAGTTTGATCAAAATCGTCCCCACCGTCAACAGTATTTCAATGTTGGGCAAATCTCGTTTTCTTTTCTATCTTGGATTATAACGGACAGTCACAGAAAAGTTGTTGGGAACAATATACGGGTATAGATTACTAGAAGACAAACGTCAGGTTAATCAAATTTGGTTAAGCGTTTACCCTACTGCGTGAGTTTCAAAAACACGTACCTTTTGACATTTTGGGTCATTTGCGTTCAACGGACTCAAGTCAAAAATACCCTCATTTCGCTTATTAGGCCTTTCTCTCCATTCACCCAATTTTTAGAAAGCTAATTATGGACAACAACTGTTAGGGACTTTTATGTTGAAGGCAGTTTGAAAATTTGGTGAAAATCTTTTGAGCCGTTTTCTAGAAAAATTGTTGCCCGCCTTCCCCATCACGTTTCCAATCGACGGACATTGTTTTAAATAGCCAGGCTGATACTTGTGATAACCTACTTATACTACAAGAGTTTGGTTATTTTCATAAGACAATGAGCAGGTTCGTTCTCTGACTAACTTCTTGCTGTGTTTCGCTGGAATAATTCCCGTTCTGGCATGATTCCAGAACAATAGACACGAACTTTACCAGAAAAATCGTTATGACAGCCCCATCAATTACATATAAAGTGATTTTATAAGTCGTAGCAGTCCGAAACACTAAGCGATCACAGTTTATGACGATAGAACGTTCAAAGAAAGACAGTTGCTTGAGCGGTAAAGATCCGTTGCATCCTGAAGAAATTTGTGTGATGCGTTGCCCCGAATACTGGACTATCTTTTGTGAACTGACTCTTGTTTCCCCAATTCAGAAATAGAGCATCGGTTTTGGAAACAACGAATCCCGGATGGATGTTTCATCATTGAGATAAGGAGGTGCACCGGCAGGTTCTTAATAACTTCCAAACCGACGTTGTGCGGAGTCAAGGAAACGTTCGGAACGTTCTAAACTGGACGTTAGAGCACGTTTACCAACCACCCCCGTTCTTGTCGAGCGTCAGAATTAGCCAACTGTTCTTCAAGGTCTACTACTCTCGCTTGGCGATCTTAAGCGCCAGGATCGTTGGCTTTCGGTCTCGGAGTTTCCTTCCTTATTCGACACTTGGACAGCAGCTCGCTCCTTTCGACCAGACCCGATAAGCGGAACGTGTTCTGGGATAGGAATACGTCACGCCAGCCGTTAAGGTGTGGCACAAGGAGTTTCCTATTGTTCCGTTCAAGTCCTCGTTGTTGTTGAATGAACGATTTATTGCTTGAGACTTGAATCCCGAGAGAGGCTCTAAACATATCGTTCTATTGCACTTCCAACTGAAGTGTTTTGTGAGTGAGACAACCATAAGCTTTCAAAGGCACCGAAAAATAGGAGACCTAAATGTAACTTTTGAAAATGCAATCCGATCTCTTGAACTGACCAAATATGCCCCAAGAGCCTGAATTATATTACAAATAAAAGCTTCGTGTGTAGCATGTTGTTCACCACGGGACGCTAAAATATGAGCGAAATCGTGGCTAAACTAACGATAGTTATCGTATCAATCAAAACGCCAAACATTTTATTTCTCAAAAACAGCTTAAACGATTTTGGTTACGTTTCGGAATAACGTGGATAATACCGTACAACTTTCATCTGAAGGAAAATGACTAGAAGAGCCCAATAAATTATTAAAAAAGTGATCGCGGTCAGGTAACAAAAAAATCACGGTGGTAGTCCAATAAACCACCAATACGATGGGGTTTACTAATGCTCATAAGCTAATTAGGGGAATTCCCACAAATTCCGAAATCAAACCGCTTCAAAAAACAGTAAACGTGGACCTTTTCGGAAATATCGAGCTGAGATTCAAGAATCACCTACGCGCGGATTAATCAATAATAGTCGTAGAGTAAGTACGAGCATCTCAATAAGTTTTGCAACCTTGTGAGAGCTGGGGGATGTGACTGAAATTGCTGAGTGCACATGGGAATGAGGAATGAAGTGCCTCGTAGCAGTTTTTTTCACGATGGCAATTCTTTCCTTCTTTTTTGGGGAGCTGAAAGTTATGAAATAGACACAGACAAGAGCGAATATAATAAAACGCTAAATGACGGAAACTTATTTTCGCTTTTTATATCATAACAGAAAATAAATTCCAGAAATTGTTCAAAACCTTTTTTCTTTTTCGAACTGTTTCAACTCGCAATCCGCCGTCGAATAAAGTTGAGCACCGGTGGGGAAAGTACAGCCAGTTTCTCAGACGTGCCGTCGCGTGTATTGGTTTTGAAAACTGAGAGCAACTAACCGAAAGTTTTTTGAAAACATGGTGAAGGGGATCCAAAACTACTTATTTTTGGACAGAAACAATGGGCTTCACGTCCGCTTCATTCGCCCATCTTCAAGCGGGCGTTCGTGTACTGGACAAGTTCTGAAGATTCTTCCGTGATGTTGTGGCCCGCATGCCAAGAACTTTCCTCCTACTCACTTTTTATAGTTGGGAGCTCCCGTACAGTTTTGTGGTGAGCAGGTTCAACGCTTCGCTGGGCGACTCGTGAAACAGCTGATCGCACATCCCTAACCCGCCTCCTTGGTTATGTTTGAAGTTCCCGGATGAACGCGGAGTACATGACAAACAAAATATTTATGCATTTTTCTAAGCAGTAAAAATGTCGTCAAAAATCCTTGAACTGTCGAAGGAGCTTTCACTAGAACGTTCCTCCTCGCAATATTTACAGCCTTCGCCCTGACGTCCTTCCACATCAAGTTGCACTCCTCTCGAATCGCATTAATCTCCCCTTTGATGGGAAGTATCTGCTTTCAAATCTGATCATTTTTGAGCGAGGTGCCTCGCGGGCGCTCTGTAGAAAGTGATAGCCGATTATATTTCCATACAATCGCATCCGTCTTTGCTCCGCGGCCTCGTATTTGAAATTCATAACGCTTTTATGTGCTAAGTGAGCTTGCGAAATGACTGTTGACTTGCCAATTCGTGATTGCCTACTTAGATTAATAGAGTGTTGAAAGGTTGGCCCAATAACTAGTTCTGGGCCGCGATACCTCGTCAATGAGGCGACTTTCTTGATTAAAACAGTGAAAGCTGTGTGAACAGCACAACAACAACAGCACTTTGGTATCGTCCCGTCTTCACACGCACTGAGTTTGACCCAAATTGTATCCAAAGGGCCAACAAGAAATGGAGGGAAGTACCGCGAGCGCATCTGGCCCTACAGACCCACAACTTCTACTCGCAGTTCCAGTCATCTCCGGGTTGGAAGTACTCATTTGCCTTGTAGCGATGTCCATTGCATATCTGGGTTTGGAGGTCCACTTTTAAACACCTTGACGGCCCTGGGCAGTGACATATGGGTGGTTAATACAGGTTTTCTTCCATCCATTCAATTAATTTTGGTCAAAAATTAAAAAATGGCTGAAGGATATTTATGTCGCACAGCGTAAACTACGATATTGTAGCAAAGCGTTGTACTTGAAAGTGCAGAACTGAGACACGCGGGGGGAGCTTATTGAATGAGAGGGCTCACGACTTCACAAATGCAAAGTCAGCAAGTATTGTTACAGATTCAAGCAGAGCTCATCAACCAGGAGGAAGAGAGATCCTACAGAGAGATGGAACACGTTTCTATAGAATCGTACGAAACTCATAAACTTGCACATATATTACGCGGACACTGCCCTGTACCCTAATAGCCACGAACCCCCATCGAAAATGCTAAGGAACCAGTTAGGAGACCGCAAGCCCACACAAGCGGATAAAGGTTCAGCCAACCTCCACCGTGGACCTCAGGTTAATCCCATTACGTTTCGAACAATAATCTGCCACCACAACACGAAAATAACGAGAGCAGCGCCATCAAAAGCTGCGACAAAAATATACTGTAGCGCAGTTTTTTTCTATGCCCCTCATATGACAGTAGTTCTCAAAAAAACCTCAGATGGTATTTCAAGAAATTACCTATTCGGCAGAAATTTAACAATGGTCAAATGAGGAAGAGCATCTTCAAAGTCCGGCGTTCAAACTAACTATGTTTTCGGTCACAAAAAATTTTTTACAACCCCCCCTCAAAATTTGATACTTTACGTTTCAAGACATGGAGATTCCAAATTTGCAATGTCCGTCCGCCGTCCCCCG
The DNA here is from genome assembly GCA_020466155.1 of Pachypeltis micranthus. Taxonomy (NCBI): domain Eukaryota; kingdom Metazoa; phylum Arthropoda; class Insecta; order Hemiptera; family Miridae; genus Pachypeltis; species Pachypeltis micranthus. Next base: position 26,963,576 of record CM035774.1, on the reverse strand, counting down.
TCCGGGCCATTTTGTGCCTTTAACGTGGTCTAAAAAATTCGTTCTTTCGCACAAAAATCCCATTTGGTATCTAGTTGTTCCTGCCATCTCGGCATCCGATCTGACGAAGCCCATGGTTGTTATGGGCAAAAAATGGTTAAAAAAATTAACGAATTGCAGTATAATGTGGGAACTACAGGGGAAGTCAACGTTTCGTGGTTAGTACTCCCTCCCTCCCGTCATATCAAACTCAATCACCCGCCCGCTCGACTCGCAACGGGTTCGCTGGAAGCCCCTGTTTACAGGCGCCTGGCGCCGGGGGAATATTTAGTTTCCGTAGTTCCATTGTTGTCAGGTCATGTTTCGTATGGTTTACTAGTATTCGATGCTGAATTGGATGGGATGGGTCTCGGAGCAGTAATACTAGGTCAAGCTGTTAATGAGAATAATAAACCAATGTGTAATAATTTGCAGGGTTTTTACTAACTTCTAATCGATTTTGGGCAGTACGTAAAGATCTGAAGAAAACTTTTTTTTTTCAGTCGATAGCACAACTTTTCTTTTTGCTTTGTAGCAGTAGGGGAAATACAACTGAAAAGTGTGCACGATGCCCCTAGACATTCCGGCAGCACTTCTAAGGAAAAAAGGATTAAACAGGGAATTTCCACAACACGATCACCGGTTGAGATGCGATCAGTACAATCTTCGTGGCTTGTTGTAATGCGAAAGCAATCTTGTTCTGCTCTATCCAAAGGAGCAAAACAATTGAAGTAGATGGTTTGAATTTCATCAAATAATGAACGTGGACAGATAACCATCAGTTGTTTGACCCTTCGGTGCGTCGTCGCTCCGCAAGCAAAAGGTAGCGAATGAAACGTGCACGTCGTTCAAATCAGCGAACGTGAACGTTAGTTCGTCCGCCTCGTTGCAACCGTTGGCGCAAACTGAGAAACGACCGAGGGAAATCCCTTGTTTAGGGAATAAGCGGCTCGGAAGGAGCTTCGAACGTGAAGGAATGCGCATTTGTTTCGGGGCATTTGCGACGGGGACGAGGGAGAAACAGGCCGGTGGAACGAACCAGCCTGTTGGGATGTACCGGCTGACTCGGCTGGATCGACGATATTCTGACGTGGATATTGACAGATCGTGAAGGACGTTGGATAATCTGGACGAGACCGAGAACGTGCGTTATCGTCATTCGACGCGGAGGCTCGTATTGTCCGTCAAGCTCCTGTCGACATTATTCCACAATCCCCCACTACCTAGCGAACACTCTTCCTAATGTTCCCAAATACATAGACACCATCTGGATCTATGCCTTACAAAATCCTACATGATCTCGTTGAATACTGAAAACAGACCACACCACTCACCAAATATGCAACAGAAATCAATCGTTAGCACTATTTTTATTTTGTTAACCTTATGGAGCTAAAAGTTACGCAATCGGCCGACAAAGAAATTCATGGACCAAACAAAGTTCGGTGAAGTGCTCGACGAGACCTGGAACATCGCGGATCGTGAATACAACTCACGAGGGTTCATCTCAATCATATAACAGGGCACCTTCTTAGGGTCCCCTTTTGGTCAGCCAAATTGCGCAAAGGTAGTCGTTGAATGGTCAGTAAGCGCTTAAATACACACGGTACTATAATTCCACATTACGACCTTAAACGAGGGGGAAAAAGTGAAATGGGTAAGAAACATTTATACGGTTGGCATTATTATCGTTAAGCTTTCGCCTTAGCGGCATCATCAGAACTAACTTCCTCTTCTCAGAGCCCGTTGCGGCAGCACTTCAAGAAGGAGAACGGAGTTTGGGTTGAAATCGTCCAAGCAGCGAGCAGAGCAGAGTTGGAGGAAGTAAGTTCGAAGGTAGAAAAAGAGTTGAATTCGTGGTGGAAAAACAATACAAACTGCACAAACGCTATAGCAAATAAAGGATCAGGAGCCTCCGATGACAGCCAAACTCGTAAAGTATAATCTATTTCCTAAGGATGTAGTCAGCAGTGCAAGAATTACAAGCGTGGGCGTTGTTTTGTAGCTCCAAGCTGTTGATATTATGCCACCTCCCCCTCCCCTCCTGGTCCACAAAACGTTTTGTCCCAATTTTGATGGCCTGTTAATTTGTAAAGTGTTTGCCAAAGGCTTTTTAACGCTTGTCGATTTGAAATTGTTTGCGTCGTAGTCCGAGCTTTTATTTTGGATTTATTGTGCCATTTCATTGCTTGTCAGCACAAGACGAAAATGGGCAGGACCAGAAGTACAATTTCAACCATTCAACATTTCCCAATTAGTATATATTTTTTGATTTGATCGAAGACGTAGGTTTATTTGTCTTTGGTACTGTCGATAACATAAACAACATCTTACAATACGAAAGGCCGATCGAAGAACAGGCTCTGGACATGAAGCCTCCACAAGACGACTAAACTACGATTCGAGAAGTCAAGGAAATATAAGTTTCAACACCAATAACTCAAATGACACAAGAAACACGGTTTTATGAGCGAAAACGAGCAGTAACTGCCCAAACACCGCGCCCAATTTTCTTTGAACGAGGAAATTAATAGTGTGCGGTAGGGGCATATTTTTTGATACGGGTAATCGTTGAAAATTAGGTTCATAACAGTTACCAAAATTGAAATTTTCGAATGATAATACGCGCGGTGTCGTCAACCGATCGACGATCATTGACTATAAAACGAAGCTAATCTCCCAAAGGAGGTGGTTATTAATATGAATTAGGCCTAAGAGGAGATAAAAGTCGTAAATGTTCGACGTGATGATGATTGGAGGGGACGGGAAGGGCTAACTTTTACTTCATGAGGTCTGAGGGGGCGGGGAGGTCAGGGGGGGTTATTATACCTATAATCCAGGGGTTTCAAGACGCGCTCTCTCATACTCTCACACACACACACACACACACACACACACACACACTCTCTCTCTCCCTCTTCAAAAGAGAAGAACGATGGGCAAGGGAAAGGGCTGTAAAAGGCACGAGGAGGTAATAGAGCCTCACGAGGGCCAAGGACGGGGGTGTTGCATCCTGGAAGGAACGTCCTTGAGCGACCTTGAAGCCTCCAACTTCAAAAAATACCTTCACAATGGGAGAGAAGAGCCGTTTTGTTACGAACCTCTCATCATCTCTTCTTCTGAGCTTCCATCGACAGAGGGAACGGACTCCAAAGGACTTGACTCGAAGAAAAAAAAAAAGATGACGCAACTTGGTCTTACGGGGAGGAACGATACTCGGTAATTCATTCCTTCGTGATGCCACGACGATGGACCCCACACAACCGACGACTCGGAAATGGAACAACGGGAGTCATCACGATTTGGCACTTAAAGTGCGTGAGCGGGACTTCCGTCTTTGTTTTTGGGGTGAATTAGCAAGGCGAGGCGATGTTCACAGCAAACATCTCAGAAAAGAAAACAGTAACCCGTCGAATTCAGTCCCAATGCACGTTAATCTGCAATGCTGTTTGGGTCGCTCGGTGATTGAAGTTACGCAAAAATACACACCCATTGGAATTAGATAAATAAAGGAAGATACTTTACTTTGTTCGTAAACGTCCTAATTGCTTGGTTTGAACGAAACCAAAAGCAGAAGTCGAAAATATTGATGGGACAAGGACACAACGAACTGTTAATTCAATAAGCGCCTTCGACAATTCGCCTTGCTCATTTATCAGCCCACAAATGGCAAAAGAAATTAATAAGCATTGGAGTAATGTCGGCAGTAAGGCAGAAATCTGAATCGACGCAGGGCTCAGGAGTTGCTACCACAACGCATTATGGCTGTACTATAAGAACCCCGTCGTTCAGCACTCATGGTCCACCTTTGGACGAGACGTGCGGTTCTAAAACGGCCCACGATGATGTATTCTTTGTTTCCGCTCCTCCTTGCGCATTCGGCGCATGTGCTGCTCCTCGATCTCGCGCCCCAAAAAGATTTGTATAAGTCCGGGTTTTGCGTGCATTTTGGTCGTTTGAGTAAGATCGATGTGTCCCAAGATATGCCGTGCGTACTCGTCATCCAAATAGTGGAGCGAATGTGCGGAGGACCTCCAGATCGGACAGTCTTGTAAAAGCACGGCATCACACTGACACTGTGCATACAGAAGTCGACTGAATGTTACGGTACAGGCATTTTGACGAAGAAACATTGCAGACTGTGCAAAGTTGATCACAGTGGACTGTTGGAGGATGAGTGAGGAGCGTTAAAGGAAAATTGGAAACTGTGGGTTGTAAAGACCTGATTGAAAAAATATCGCTCCATTCCCAGTTCCCCGAAAGAGTTGCATTTTCGTTCTATAAATATGTAACCAAACCCTACAAGTATTTTACAAACCCACATCATCATCCGGCAGCTTTCACAACACTTGCTCACGATATTTCACCATTCAAATACAAAATAACTTTAGTCTTCGCACACGCCATCTCTTTGAGTCACTGAAGATACGTTTATTTAGTCGGAAGGGTACCAGAGAAGAGCGGGAGCCGACTAATTACGCAGAGAAGAACAGCAATTGTCAATGTGACGACGAAGATCAAAAAACGTAACCCCTAAATGGTAAAACCTACAAGCAGACCAAATTGTGAATACAGCAGACGACTACGAATAAACGCTATTATGTGGCAGAAACCGAAGTATCTAATAATCCCGGAAAAAATCTAGTACATGTGTAATTCGAGGAGTTGAGGAGTATTTCACTTTGTCATGGCATAGTAACAGACTATTTTTGAGAGGTGAGAACAGATTTTGTGGTCTTTTCAGTGGTGCTTTGAAGGTGTGAGGGTCTGTCGAAGTCATTGCGTCACTTGAAGGTCCTTGGGAGGACAGATCCACTAGGTCTGCCTCAATTCAAGTCTTGCATTATCTGTGTTTCCCCTTTGACAAATTATTCTAGGGAGATTTGGTATTAACTTTTTTTTCTTTTTTTTTTTGAAACGGTGGATGCAGGCAATACCCTCACTGCAGCCACAAACGGGCCTATTGTAAGGGCGTCCATGATACTCGGATCATGGCCCACCTGCACCACCCGCAGGCCCCACGGCACTGGTCTCACTTGGTGTGACGTCACCTATGCGCCCCGACCACCCACGCACAAAGCGGAGGATATCCGCAAGTTCTGCATTTGCCACCTCTTCGGGCTGAAGAAAGGGCCTTCCAAACACAGAACGGCGCGAGGCCGCGAGTCCATCGCATACGCACAGCACATGCTCTGCCGTCTCTAGCCCTACCTCGCAGAACCTGCATACCTGTACCTCGCACTTGCCAATATTTGCAAGGTGGTACCTCAGGGGACAGTGACCTGTGAACAGGCCACATATGATCCTCATATCCTGCCTCCCCAGTGCAAGCACCTCCTTGGACATCTCTCTGGAGAGCCGATGAAGAGTTTTGACTGTCTAAGGCCGGGCAGCCCCTGCCAATGAGCAGCCCTGCACCACTCCTCCCATTTGCCAACCTCTCTACGTAGGTGGCTCCTGGTAGTCCCAACAAAGGGCTCAGGCCCAATAGGGATCTGCGCTGATCCCTTCTTAGCCAGCATATCTGCCCGTTCGTTTCCCTCTATACCCTGATGCCCTGTGTGTGGCCCAAGTGAGCTTTCCATAAAGAAAAACCCCCAAGTACTTGATCTCATGCTGGATCTTCAACACCTTGCCACCCAGCCTGAGTTCCTGCAGCGCAAGGCTGCGCCTTCTGGTGAACGGGATCAGGCTCGTTTTGTCTGGATTGACAAACAGTCCTTGCCCATTGCACCATCTCTGTAGGGTATTCAGTGCATGCTGCATGCATTCACTGATTACACTCGCGAATTTACCCCTGACTATAATTACCAGGTCATCCGCGTATCCTATTACCTTGTAGCCCTCCTCCTCCAGCAGCTCGAGAAGGGTATCAGCTACCAGTAACCATAGGAGAGGGGAGAGCCCCCCCACCCCCCACCCCCTGCGGGCACCCCCTAGTGGGCACCACAGAGAGTGCCCCCCCCCCCCAACACCGTAACTTAATAGACGAATTCATAAGGTCTGAGGTATCAATCGCCTACAAATTTGTCGACTATTCATTCGAATCCTCACACCCAGGAAGACACGTGCTGAACGGGCAGCTATTTGTGAACAAAATAATGCGGAGATGACCTGCTTCGAATTGAGGACCTCTCCAGTAGCTTCGCTCAGCAGTACGTGATGATATCGCGAAGAGGAAACGAAAATGATTCCGACCTAACGCTCCGCCGTCCTCTGGAATCTCACCCTTGAAAAAAAAAAAACGTAGTGAAAGCGACTTGCAAGAGAGTAATGAAGCATGAGACTAGCCTGTGGGCGGACGGCAGGGCGAGCGCCGTTTTGCCGTAAGACATGGAAAGGCAACTTGAGAATGAATAGTCCGGGGATTCGGATACTTCCCGGACTCCTGTCACAAAGGCCGGAGTAGACAAGACTTGGTTCCGTAACAACCTATTCACTAGTTGGTCGCTTTCAGATTGAACGAGAAAGAAAAATAGGCGTTGGGCGAAAACCGCGGAAGGAACGAGGACTCCGCAACTGCATTAAACGTGTTCGACATTGATGTAAACCACTATACGAATATCTGGCACGGCGCGTACAACTTTCCTCGGCTCCGCATAAATTCAGCGATTTCCATCGCTCTACCAACTGGCTCAATCCACCTTTCGCATAATTCATATAAATTAGCGTCTAACGTTCTGTAATGTACTGCGTTACCCCCTCATGTTACGACCATTATTTCGCAACCAGCATAACAACATAAATTATGCGATTGTTGTTTTTGGATTGTGTTAACTAAATGTGCTCACTGTTCTAGAATTATAAGAGCAAACGCTGTGGAAAAATGTGACAGTAGTTTGAGTCCTAGAATTCCACGGGTTGGTATTTTATAACTGTCAAGGAAGTTCAACGGTTCCAATGGCATTCCAATAGCTTATTGAAATATTTTAAGTCATGCACAATTGTGTTAGCTGGAAACCGCCCTTGACCATTATGGGGAAGCCCCTTCTTCCCTGATGGCAGTTTAATTAGCCTCTCCTGCTAACAAAAGGCTTTAAGGACTGGTTCCCAAGTTGACAAAGGATTTTACCCTCGGAGTTTCCAAAATGGTCACTCTCCACACCTGCCTTACCACCTCTCCTCGCAGAACCCAGACAGTCCACAATCAGTGCTTGTAGTATTCAGTAGATCTCCGCTCTCGCCTTCACACCAGTTCACATACCTACAGACCCACAGTGTGAACTAGTTATACTGGTTGCTCAATCAGAACTCTATCTTGATCATCAACGAACGGCTCTACCAGGACCATCTCATTCGTTTCATTAATCAATCAATTCAAGCTTGCATTTCCCTTTCAGACCCAACAACAATGTGTGTGAGAACGTTCGTTCGAGCAGCATTTATTGGAAAAACGACTAAAATCGATTTTTGTCATAACTTTGATCATTCACTGTACCGCTCTTGCCATTTTTCAACAATCAATGTGGCCGTTTTATTGAAACCTACACGCAACAATGTTTGAATTTACGAGGTTATTGGCAGCAGAGCCGAAGGAGCTCTCATTCAACGATCAAGTCTAAACCTGAAAACTAATTAACTTAAGAACCATTCATCTTTCAAAAGCCATGGAAAGGGAGGCAGACGGCGAACGATAACGACCATGTTTCAATTAACACTCTTAACTCAAGGAGGTACAAAGGAAGATACTTCGACCCTCTTAAGAGTAAATAACAAAGCTCTCAAATGAGACTGAGCTTAAAGACTTTGGTACGGAAATACTTATTTATTTTTTACGGAATACGTCAGAAAAGAAGGAGTCTTAATGGGCCTTAAAAACCGTTTCCAAGAATAATCGGTAGCTTTTTCGAATCATTTCTTTCACGGCGATAAAAATACGTCTTGACGCGTGAGACCCTAAAACATTCCTGAGTCTGAAAACAACTGAATTTGTCCAACAGTGAGCGAGAACAGCGCAACAATACAGTAATATGAGCCTCAAAATGTGTATTTTTCACGACGCGCATGTCAATTGTTGCTCCCCTCAACAATATCATTAGTTTAACCATACTTATTAATCAACGTTTGGTTAGGGCTAGTTAGGGTCTACTAAACCGCGGATTTCAGTTGTTGAATTGTGCTTTAGACAGAATAAATCGACGGATTATGGAGCTTAAGTGACGTAAATCGACGATTACCACTTTAGTCCGTCATGTTCTACTGTTCGTTTACCTTGAAAAATGTTTTTGATTAACGACCCTACGAATACAACGACTTTATTACATTGCAATTACACACACATTACACATACACGTTATACATTTCTATTTTAATACCCTCAAAACGAGTTTGAGGAAAATAATCGTTACGGCGATTCGTGAGATTGTCGACGAGATTTCTTCGAGAAGGTTCGTTTTGACAGTTTTGGTTTTAGTGAGTAAAAAGCTGCGAGAAATGCGATTAAATTGATGGGCAGTATCGATTTCAAGATGTTCTACGGTTTATTGCGACTATCAGGCAACAGTCAGATTTTTGAAAACGGTAGTATCATATTATGAGAGATTTATAATGGAAGAACCGCTCTAAAATCGCTTTTCGTCGAAATTCTTGATAATTTATTGAGCTCCTCTCGCCGTTGTTGCACTGATGGGAATGCTATGGTACCCTCGTGCCGTTTAAGTCAGTCACGAAAAATTTAGATGAGCAATTTTTTCGAACTATAGTTAGTAACAATAGTATTGAACCGATATTGCTCATACCAACCTCGAATTTACAGCAATAGAGGAAAGTTTTATGATGCTTTGCACTAGATATTTTTCCTACACTGTCCGACATTTTTACTCAATTTTTTAATACATTCTAAATTTTTAACAGTATTTCGACTCAATTTCGCACTTTCGATTTTCCAACTTTCTAAACAAAATGCCAAATAAATGTTTTAAATGTATGCAGGCCTTACTTGAATTTTTTAAAATAAATTTATAAATTTTTTAATAAGGTTATTGCCCAATTTGCTACTTGGAGAACTTGAGATTAAATATTGCAAGGTTTATTTCGGGCATATTTCGGAATTACCTTAGATTCCACGCTCCGTAATGATGCCTTCGCCGTTGAATGAACAATTGAACTAATATCCTACTATATGAGTAGTACAATAGTTGACCGTGAACACTGCGACTGCGTTCACAGCATCAACAGTCTCGAAAGATCCCGGTTCGAATATCAGGCCCGGGGGGAAGTGTAAAAAGGTCACTGGGCCGAAAAATCTGTGGGAATCGCAACATTTTTTTTTTTTTTTTTTTCAAGATCATCGCGTTGAATGAGCCCTGTGTCTTCTTTCCACGAGCCGGCGGTAAATCCACATCCGCTTTTGTACTTTTGTTCCACCGTCCGGAGGTAAAGGGGCAATTGAGATAAAAATCAGAGGGGAGCGAGAAAGGGATTTCACCACAAGGAAACAACACGACGCTCGATTCGGATCTGTGGGCGGAGAATTTCGGAGATGTAAATCCATAATTGGCTGCCTCTTTGAGAGAAGCAAGGTCAGTCGGGTGAAAGCTGATGGGCCCTCGGGGCATCGTCCAGTGGGCGAGTTGGGTGTGAATCAAGTTGTGGAGATAAAGAGCCAATACGCCAATTCCAGCACTTCGGTTCACATTCTAAAACTAACGAATCCCTACCACACGTGACACTCGTGATACATTTATATGTAAACGAAATTCCGAAAATTGTTCGTACGTGGCCTTGCCATCACTGAATTCACCTAATTTTTGAGACGATAAAAAGGGGTCTTGGCAAGCAGCTCTTCTAACACCCGTATTTTCATCGCTTTCACGAAGGATACACAAATAACTCAGTTAATCATACAACGTAAAAATTATGATACGAAAGAAAATGGTTGCATTCGATCCATTATAAAAAAGTACGTCGGAATAGATGTTAAATTTTATGAATTGCTGAAGTGACATTATTAGAATTAAATTCGAAGCTATTCGCGTTACCTGGTTCTGTTGGTTAACGAACTCAGTTTGGGCTATTTGTACACTAGTTTTGAACATTCTATTTACATTACAATGGCAGTAGCCAAGCAACAAGGAACAAAGGCTGGGGTGCTTACTTATAGCGGGGGTGATGAAGACTACACCCACTATCACCATGGAGAGACTGTTCGACCTTCTTCCCCTGGACATTTATGTCATGGCAGAGGCGATGAAGGTAGCATACATACTCACCAAGCTTGGAATAGCTAAGGTTCCACATACGACTGAGGGACACCTGGCTATATTCAGGGACTTGGAGACTTGTAAGGATCTCAGCATGATCACGGACGCGATTGTGCCCATGTATGAGTTAGTTAGAACAGCGAGAGTCGGCAGTTTCGGCCTCCCAATGGCATGAACATCTTAACAGATGGATAGAAAACTCCAGAGGGAACAGGCTCCGGGGTGTGGATAAGTGGCTCTGGAAGGAGTGGGATGTATATCGCCCTAGGCCCCGCTCCAACGGTTTTCCAAGCAGAGATTTACGCTATTATCGCTGGGGAAATCTTGATGCATGAGAAAGGCTGTACCAACAGAACTAACAACATATTGACCGACAGTCAAGCGTCGTGCAAGGCGCTAATGAACTACTGCACAATGTCAAAACTGGTGCGAGAGTGCAGGATGTGGCTTAACTCCTTAGCAAGTGCGGATAAAGTTAATGTGTATTGGATTCCAGGACACAAGGGGATCATTGGAAATGAGAGTGCAGACCTTCTGGCCAGACGCGGTTCGTCTACAGTACCTATTGGGCCACCGCCCCATTGTGGGATTTCTCTGTCACTAGTAAAGAAGACTGTGGGAGAACACGCCAGAAGACTGCAACAGACAATCTGGAACGCTGCAGGAGTAAGACACTCCAAACGCTTTATTTCAAAGCAATCAAGTGAGATAAGGCACAACCTTCCGAGGATGGAGAGGAAGGACTTAAGGCAGATTGTTGGGATCATAACCGGGCACTGCAGAATGAAAAAAACACATGTATGTTATGGGAATAGTCGACACCCCTCGATGCAGGTGGTGTGTCACGGTCTTTGGCACCACTTCTCCCAGGATGGATACCAACGAAGACTCGTTCAGGAACTACCTGGCTTTCCTTAGGAGGGTAGGCATTGACCTGTAAGACAGTAGGACTGGCACAATAGGTCATCTGGACACGGTGCACATCCCACCTGTGGAACAGTCAGTAGACTATATACATTACACACTAAAATCTAAGAATTAATACAGAACGACAGAACATGGGCGTTGGTGCAGAAAGTTGTCGAATATTTATGACCACACTTCTTTGACACGATTGTAGTTGCTTGTTGCTTCTGTTATGTGCTCCACTGAACCTGCTGGGAGAACGGAACGGTAGCAAGCTCGTCAAACGTCTATGGAAAAGATGAAGTTGCGGTAGGAGGAAAGGGGATCGCAATACATGGCAGCTCTTTGGAGCTTTGCTGGTTTGAGTCACCTTCTATAGGCTATCGGAGTGAACGGACTTACACAAATACACAACACATATAATCAAGGAAGGAAACTTGTACATTGATTTGAACCAGGAGGTATCCCTTTAGACTGGTGCCCAAACGTTCCAGTGGAAGTTCCGCTAGATGTCGTTCCGTTCCATTGTCACTGCATTGTCCATTCGTGCCAGTAATTATTAACGACCACCCCACCCCCCTCCATTTACGGTATCAGAATGGAAGGAAGCACTACTCCCCTCGAAAGGCAGAAAGAACCCAAAAGTGTTGCCTGCAATTTGATTCACTCGTGTGTATCTATCACTACTTTGGGTTTATCAAGAGGAAATAATGCTCAGAAGGTGAAGCTTCAGTCTGGTTCTTTGAGCCGCCCCGTAGTGTCTTCCCTAGACTCACAAAAAATTATTAACGGAAACTAGTAAACTGATTAAGGAGTTTGACATGGCACACCTAGGCACTGACATTTGAAGAACATGGTTTTTATCGCGATGGGGTTGAAACTCCATCCAACTCTGGTACTTCCAAAATTGTATTACTCCTCCCTTCAACAACCTCAATCGCAATGTAAGAAGATGTGAACCTTACAAAAGCTCATCTTTACTAAAAAGTACACTGTAAAGCACACGCTTTGCTCACACTCCCTTAAAAGCAACGCAATATTCGGCACTATCCCCTCGAAATAGTTTCTCCCACTCATTGACATTCGTGAATTCACAGTTTCATTCCTTCTAGTCAACATTGGTTTGGATGAGACGAATGGTTTCACACCATTTCATCTCCAAATTAATTGAGGAAGGGAAGTTGTCGTCCATTAAAGCAATGATTTACGCTCTGATTTCTATTGGAGAGAGAGGATGCCTAGTGGTGGACAAGTTCAGTTCAACTCAAATACGATTTCGTCCCTGGCATTCATTACTTCCATTTCCTTCACGCACTGCACTTCCACTGAGTCCTGCTGTCGTTTAAATGTGGTCACAATTTAGTTAGAGATCCGCTACAAGAGTGTTACTAACCCCATGACGTCAAGGCGCAAGAAAAAAAAACAAACCGAGCTTACAATTTTCGGAAGACTCGACCCCATTTCGGGACGATCGAAGCGTCTATGAATTACGCACTTTTTATAATGAAATACTCAACACCGCGGTCTCAATCTCAAAGTTCAGTCACTCAATCGCAATGCCCTTCTCCCAATCGAATTATGTCGCAATTCATTTTTAATACGTCACCTTGGTTCTTCAAACCTATCGACAGACCTCTTTTTTTTCCTCTCTTAACCGCTCAATGAATTGCAATATCGACTAATCGAAAATGACGTTGCGAAAGTTGCGAGGCTTAAAAATATAAAACTCGATCGAACGGTGTGACACAACCGATCGAAGGGGCAAATGAATACGGATTTTGTTTTGACAAAAATTCGACGGTTGGAGTTACATTCGCACGGTTCGCAACATGCGATTTCTATCCGTACTGTGCCTTATTACAGCGTGAAGAGCCTTCTTTCACATTTCCTCAACAGTCATTAACCGCAATAAGATGTTGGAACGATCATTGATGACAACTGCACAGAGAACCGTTGCTACCAGTTAACTTAGGGTTGCTAAACACGATTAGTATGTTTTTCAATGGTCGGCTCAAAATACGAGTATTATTAAAATAAATGGTTCAGCAAAGATTATTCAAAAGGGAAAAGTAGCATACAGCGTAAGCGCCGCCACGGCGCTACTGCAGAGTAGTTACCCAATTAAACGAAATTAATTCATAGTTCATAAACGATTAGGATGACAACTGTTCACCACAAGAAAATACTCTAGAAGTCGCTGGAAAGGCACAATTAAACAATTTTTGCCCACCTCTCTCGCTCTACACGACACAAACACTGTTCTGTTAACCCATCCATTGCCCACCTTTTACTTCACTAACAACCCCCGAAGCTCTCATTTGCCAAATTCCTATTTCGTTGAGTATTTACTTCAGTGAGAGTGTGGTTTTCCTCTATTGAGCAATTACGAGTTCCTCTTTCTCTGGCACTCAACTTCAAATTAATGTCTATGATAAATGTGAGTCATCAACGACGTAAAATGAGTCAGAAATAGCAAATTTAGTGTGACTTGTTCAAAAATGATCGGCGTCGTGATTTAAACGAGGTTAAATTCACATAGGTATAAATAAACCAAGAACAAAATGGCAGTTTTGTCCAAACCTCACTCAGGTCGTTCGAAAAAATAATTAAACGGAATTAAACCTGATTTTTAGACTGCTCGTGATCGTAATTGTACTGAGTTTGTTTTTCCTTCAAATAGAGCGACCAGCCTCAATCAAACTCCGTATCGTCGGCCCTCAAAAATATCGCAAGCTACTTATTCTTTCGGCCTTTTGGAAAAACTTCGTCGTTTCGCAATCGTCGTCCTCGAATTCAGGGAGAGAGGCGACTGTCTGATGAGAACTGCCTGTCGAGAGAGGTTCCGACTCTTGACGGCAAAGACCAAGATTGAATTAACCGCGGCATTTTGAAATAGTTACTACTCCCGGGGTCCCGGTCGTAAAAAAAGGGGCCACGGACGAACTTGCATGCGCGGCCGAGGAGCGCCGATTATTTTGCTCTATCGAAAAATAACAGAAAATGAAACGGCCAATTCACGTTGCGAGATGTTGCGGGCTGGTTTAAGTAATTCGCGTGATCAGCCCCCCCCCCTCACCCCCTTCAGAGGCTTCGAGCAGAATGAGATTGAAAGCAACTTTCGTATTGTATCGCTTTTGATTTCGGAGCGAGTTAATCAATGAATTCCGTGGCTAGAAACTGCATTCAATCACGTCACCAATGGGAGAGTGACCGGCACGCGGTGTCAAACATCATGTTCCAACAATATTCCATCAAAGGAGCTACCTCGGATTTTATTTGCTCCGAATTTCGCAACCAGAAATGTACAACTCAAAAGAATAATTCGACGCATCACAATTCACCTAAACTACGAAGTACTTCATCAAACACTGAAAATAAGAAGGAGAGAAGCGAACAGTTACTTCTTCGCAAGGTATTGCTAACTATTAAGGTGTGTTGGTAGCAACCTAGCTCAAATTTTTATAGAAGTCTAGGTTCTGATGTCAACACTGCAGTTTATCTACAATAGTGTTTGTCAGAATTATTTTAATAAATATTTGACATAGACCAAGAACATCCTGCAATTTTAGCGCTGTATGTTGACTAAGTCCTCAAAGCTTCTAACCTTGTTTAACGCTAGCAGCAGCTGCTTGTCCATTCGTTTTGACTTTCCTTAGCCCTACGGAGTATGAAGGAAAGTTATGTAATCGACAAAAAAAAACGCGGTCTCTCTAGATCTTATTAGGCTGGTAAATTTGAAAAATGTCATTTGAAAAAATGCGTACAACTATCCGAGTCCTCTTAAAATCGATATTCAGCCTGGAATCACCATGGAGCCCATAAATAAGGGCATGAGCGAAATCGGTTCAAACTAACTACAACAAAACACCAACTATTTCTTTTCTCAAAAACCGCTCCGGTGATTTTGATTAAATCACTGGTGTGGATAGTTCCAAATGGCACGAGAATACCATCAAGTTTTCATCCTCGAGAAAATGGCGAGAGCAGCGCAATAAATTATCAAGAATTTCGACGAAATTTCGTATTTAGCTCAGTTTTTGTTCCTACGAATTTTGCTCGTGTGATAGTAGAAAAATCTAGGTGGCAGTCCAATGAGGTACCTCTGCGAGGAGCCTTCAATAATGTTGGTAGGATAATTAAGAGCAACCCCGGAAATTCTGTAGTTCAATCCACTGCCGTTTCACTTGTACGCGATAATTCCTAAACACAACGCTTGTCAGAAAAAACGAGTTGACAGCCTCATAAATCATCGTATAAATTCTGGACCCTTAAGCTCCGCCAGTTTCTGTGTACATTCTACCGAGGTGATATAAACTGGATAAAACAATTTTGCATAGTTGCTGGAGTGATAAAAATCGCCGAGGAAAGTTGTGCGATGCGTGGCATCACATGTTGGCGCAATTATTGAAAATTACGGCCGCATTACTCGTGTGATTGCCCGTCGAGGCAGAAACTGGCCGGAACTGCTCGGCCTTTACCCCCTAAAGCAATTTAAGATCATAACACCCAGTGAAAACGTCCCAACCGCCAGTCTCTCCTTGAAACATTCCGGGCTCTTCGTATCCTCCTCATCCTTTTCCTTTCGTGAACAGAAGAGCTTTAAAAGTGAAAGCTTATCCGCTCGGATGAAGCTATTTGTTTTGTCACGTGAACACCGTGGAAGGGACCTTCAGTTAATGACCCATCGCATGGGTTGAGCATGTTTTGACTGACCAGCTTGAAGAGTAAATCCACTCCCAGGCGTTGCACGTCGTGACGAAAATGCTCTTTCGCAAACGTCGCCCTCTAATGGTCAAATGTCCTACTTGATGCAATGGAACGAACCACATAACAAAACAACTTACAACAATTCGTTTACATACATAAAGTACATGACGCTATATCGATTATATATAATTATAGTAGCGGAGTTTGGAAAGGCTCAATAAGCACAGCCAAACATCAAACTACCGACACAAATTACGCACCGAAATCAAGTTCAGTAGGCCTCCAAAAGTGGTGCTCGCAATCTCACGTGACATAACTTTTCCGTCAACTCGGTAGAGCTGCAGTGTGGAACATTTTTAAAGGGTTGATTGACACCTCGAGAGCAGTGATGGAAATTTGCGCTCAAAAAGGAGTTGTGATCGATGAGATGAATGAGGTATACAAATTGACACATAATTTCACGCGCAGTATGGAAAAGTAGACTAACATTCAAAACTTTAAGCATCTGCTAACCAGCGCTTGGCACAGTCTACTTTTAGAATCGGTTCGAAATGAACTATGCGATTTAGCTCCTACCAAGTGTTCAATATTTGTCGAGAACTAAATTGTAACCCCCTAACAAAAGGGTTTTTTTGGATAATTAAGGATTAAGCTAAAAACTATTAAATGCTCTCTACACACGATTTTGCAGCTCTTAGATATTACTCCCTCGATTACGGCCAGACCTTTCCATCGCTATCCCCAGCAGTCCCCACTACGTGACGATACGAACGACCAAACAAGCAAACAAACTCTCCTTTTAGTCACGAAGCTGGATCCTTCAGTAAACTCCCAAAAGGTGTTACGTTACCCTAAAACGGTTAGTTTTTTTTTAATTTGAAAATAAAATAGGTTAATGTAAAGAGGGGGGGGGGCTCATTGTTAACGTATCTATCGAGGCGTTTTGTTTTGGTCGAGCTGCGAGAATTGTTTTAAAAAGTAGCTCTCCAAAATCCAAGATTTTTCGCTCGTAAACGGCTCGCAATAGTTCCTCGGACGTCATCGACTTCCTTAATGAATTTCAGTTACATCAGAAAACGTGATGTTAGGTTTGGGGACGTCGGACAATTTGTTGAATGGGGACTACTTTCTCGTCTGTTCGACGCCCTGGAAATCGATTTCTTCGATTCTCTTTGGCAGACAAATGAGTAGAGAGGGGTTAGAGGATATGGAGCGACTTGTGTACAGTTATTTCCGATTAACATCGCGTTTTTTGCCCCTGGTCAGGTTTTTATATTTAACTCTACTTTGAGTAATTTCGGAAAAACGAAACAAACGGCGGCTCTTCAGACGTTGCCAATTGATAAATTTGATTCCAAGATATGCTTCTTCGTAGTTCACAAGTAAATTGTGTCAAAAGGGAGATTTCAGGCTCCGTTTGCACATTGAAACTTGAAAAACAGCGAAACGGTCACGAGTATCGTTCATCTACTCAAACCAGCACAAACGTCGTCCACTCGAAATGACGAAAATCGGCGAGTTTCCATTCGCCACTCCCCGTTAAAACCTTCCAGATAGAACGGTCTTTAATTTACCGGCCTTGGAAATCACGGTCAACAGCCGGTTCCGACCCATCTCCGCTTAGTCACTGAGTGAGTCATTCGAAACGTTCGCCCAGAAAAAGTCCGCGCCTACGTTGGCTTAGGCGGTTACTGGACAATTCCTCTCGTTGCATTTGAATTTACAGTAACGACTGTCTCCGCATTTAGAAATCACCATACCGTTGGAATGAGCCCTGGCCCACTGGAGCCTACACCGTCTCAGGTTATCTGGATTCCGTTCATTGGTGAGGGTAATGGAGTCTACAACAAATCACTTCATCTCCAACAGATGACTAAAAGCCCTGGGATTTTCGGAGTGCGATGATGATTCAGGGCATAGGGTGAAACAGTCTTCAAAAATTACGCTTCGCAAATTATCGTGCTAAGGCGAACTGCAACACAACCAACTTCCAGCGACTGAATTTTTGCCGTACACATAATAAGCATAAACAAGTTATAATTGTATGAATAGCACAAGTAGGGCGTTTTTTTGCCATCAGCGAAATCGGAGCCCAAGTAAACCCTTTTTCGTGAACAGTGAGCCTGCGCTTGTTGTTCTAGGTGATGTAGAACACGATTCGATCAAAGAGTTGAAGAAAATTTCCGGGACATTACCAGAGACTTGGCCTTTTTTCCAGTAAAATCAAACCGATTGAAATGGAAATGAAATAAAATAAATACATGAGCCGTGCAAGACGGAGTTGTGAAAATAAAAAATTAATAAAACGCCTGACCGCACAATATTTTGGAATCATTGCTGATATAACGTTCGAGCAAGCATGTATTCAGCAATATGAATGATGAACCAACGAAACAAAAAAAAACTTCAGAAATATTGCAATGGCAAGATTTCTATCATTTGAGTGCATACATCGGTACGGCAGCACCCGTGTCTCACA
Source organism: Pachypeltis micranthus (assembly GCA_020466155.1). Taxonomy (NCBI): domain Eukaryota; kingdom Metazoa; phylum Arthropoda; class Insecta; order Hemiptera; family Miridae; genus Pachypeltis; species Pachypeltis micranthus. Next base: position 26,945,264 of record CM035774.1, on the reverse strand, counting down.
CCAGGTCTCGCAAAAACAAATTCTTTGTTCTGGCACCCTTAGGTATATATAGCTTTCTGACTGTCCCTCAGGTGGTATATGCACTGCGGCCAAAAGACCTATTGTGCCAGTCCAAATGTCTCACAGGTCCGATGCTTAGCCTCCTAAGGAATGCCAGGTGTTTCTCTCGAAACTTTTCTTTGATGTCCACCTTAAGAGAAGCGTACCTCTCAAGTCTCGGGCACTGTGCCAGGACAAGGTAGGGAGTCTCCTCATCCGCGCCACATCACCTTATACCGAGGGGTGTCGACTACGCCCATAACAGTGCCCTGTGATGATCCCTACAATCTGCCTTAGGTACTTCCTCTCCAACCTCAGAAGGTTCTGTCTTATCTCATGTGTTTGCTCCGAGATACAGCGTTCGGAGTGCATCACTCCCACAGCATTCCAGACGGTCTGATGCATTCTTCTGGCACAGTCTCTTAACTGATGAAAGAGAAATCCCACAATGGGGAGGTGGCCAAATAGGTACAGTAGACAAACCGCGTCTGGCCAGAGGTATCTGACCTTAACCTTCTCGTGCCCTTTGCCTGAGAGAGCCATCCCCTCCAACTACTGAAAAGTTCATGTTTCCAGCATTCGTGTATTTGAAGCAACGCTGTTTTATCAAAACGCGTGAGAGAAAATTCAAAATTAGGTAAGAGGTATTACGTTCCTTATTTAATCAAAAGAAGCCGCATCACCGCGAGATCAAACTGAAATCAAACTCCTCCGAATCAAATGACCCTCCGAAATTCCGCTCGACGAACTGGACTCGCTTTCAAAACCGAAATCCTTTCAAGAAAGAAAAGACGTTGCGTGATGTGAGGCCATACAAAAATTTGCGCGAGGTCGATAGAAAAGTAGGGCCGAGCTCGGACTTGTCGATGCCGGAGCGCTTTCTAGGTCAGCTGGCAGAACAGTGTGATTCACCGGCCATTCGGGTTTCAAGAGACGCGTCCGCCCGAGGAATCGAGGACAAATGCTCAACCTTCCTGTCCAAAACGCTCGTCTGACATTGCCTTCGGAATTCGAAGGGTCACACTCCCGTAAGCGCCAATGGCGCAAGTTGAGTTAAGCTCATGAATAGGCCAACCGGCATTTTCAAACCATACTATACTTGCACATCGATTGACAACGTTGGTAATCGATATTTACTGTAAGTCCAATCGTTATTTTTATATTTTATCGGTTCTTGCATTCTGGATACTCTTTCGCGAACGAATAACCTAAAAAATCGGAAATATTGAGAGAAAAACGGAAAGCTAGCAAAATCGGGACAAGCAATGCAGCTCTTTGATTATTTGCCGTAAGTCATAATACAAGAACTGCCGCGCTCTTCGTAATACATAATACAAGATTAACGTCCTGTGATTTAAAAAAAGAACCCTTTTGGAGCCATGTTCCCAAAAATAACCCGGTCGTAAATTTATTCAACCACAAAACGTGCGGTGGCGACAAAACATTGACCCTAATAATAATTTGTAGAATACTAAACTTGTAAAGGACCGAACGTTCAATAACTTGATGTTCAGATACGACAAACTTCTGTCATCATCTAATATAATTAGTAGAGAAAACACACGCCAAGGAAAACTGAAACTTGAATGTAACAATCCCACCAGCTACATTTGAGGGAGGAGAAAGTACAGTTTAAATTGAAGAATTCGGCGAAAAATATTTTTTAAGAACAAAATATAGGTACTAGTTAAAGTGTAAGTTTGACCACAATCGTCGGAACTGTTTTTGAAATGTGCAAAAAACCCTACTTTTTTGGACATCCCCTCCCTATCCACCCTTACCTTTGATAGGAACCCCTCATAACCTCGTTGGGTCAAGAGTGGGAGAGATGAACTTGAATAAAGCGAAAAGTTATTTGATAAATGAGACGAGAGAACTGAATTGACAGGAAATACACTCGTTCGTTATACATTAACTTGAGGTACACGACGCGTACAAGCACGAAAGTGAGTTTACCCCTGACCGTAAGGAAGTAGCACAAGTAAGGGGTGAGAAGGGAGATAAGGGAAGGGGGATATAAGAAAACCCATCTTACACTCAAATGCGGGCTAGTACGTTGTTGACTCCGGACTTATCCATTTGGCAAGGCTCAATATATTGTTTTGGACTTTCCCGTGGCTTCAAAAACAAACAACCCCAGAAAGCTCAACTTCGGGAAGTCCAATTGACGACAGTGATCTTTCGTACCTTCACAAATCAAACAACACCCGAACGAAACGTAGAAAGAAACGGCTCAATCGGTTATGCTGAAAAGGGCAATAACCGGATCGTTCTGTACAACGGTGGTTCACATAAAGGTTTATTATGTGGAGGCTTTGGAATCGACGAAAGTTTCCATTTTTGGGGGGGAATAAAATTAGCCAGGTCAGTATCCGCATTTACTCGAGTGAGAAATCTCATAATGTAATTCGTTGGTCCCAACATTTCCTTGGAATCAGAATTAGGGGTAGACGTTAGCAAACTGGACGTCTTCTCGTTTAATGTGCAAGATATACCAAGCAATTTCCATGCTTTCTTCGATTAATACCGTACAGTACTTCACATTCTATTCCATTTTTAAATAAAGCTAACTAAAACTAGGAGAGAATATGAATTCTGCGTAAAAACTGCACGGCAATCAAAGATAGAAATGGCGGAAAACATAAAAGGAGAACAGATTACCAACAACGTTTCAAGTAAGCTCTTCCTGGAAACTTATTTCTTCAATTAAGGGTCAGCTTCTCTCTGGCAAGAAGGCATTAATTACTTTGACTTAGTGTTAACGCCCGAAATCCAGAACTGGAAGCTATTCCGTCTTCGAAATGTACGAACGGAAACGTTAAATTTTAAATTGGATAGATTGGAAGGTAACTTGCATGATTGATATAATACGAAATTAAAATAGAATTATGTTGTAACACAGCTCCAATCATCCATTTTAAATCGAATCTACCGCTTTTTTGTTCGCTCATTACGATCTTACATTTTTCATGATTTATCTATCTGGAGAAGAACACACTCGAATACTACTTTCCTGTTCACTGTCGTTCAACCCCTCCCCCACCACCTAAAGAATCCACAAAAGGCTTCTAAAATAGTTCTTGCCCTTTTAGAAGGACAAACACGCGCGAATTATCTCGTTAATTTGACGTTGTAATTAAAATATTTCGTAAATTCGAAGTTCACGGTGGCATCGTCGCTTCAGAGCACGAACCTTGAAGCTTGAGAAGACCCACATTCATCGGGATTGAAATGTCCCACGGCTCTTCATTATTCAGACGAAACACAAGAGGCTTCGGGCCCGCGGGGACTAATTAATAATACCGATAGATTATTAAAGAACCCCATCGAAATCCCGGCACGTAACAATGATGACAAGGTTTCGTTCTTTTTTTTTTTTTCACTAGGTCACATGTGCGGGTTATTCGGTCGGCTGTGAACATTAACGCGGGATTAGCGAGTCGATTGAAGTTATGTTCACCTTCAAAAACAAAGCTGTGAGGCAACTAAGCCCACGACGGTCTGACAACGGGGTCACCGACATAACTGCTTGGGGAGGGTTCTTGAGCTCTGGCGTTGACACGATTGACATTCATTCATCATAACAGTAGCAGTTAGGCTCAGCACTGGCCGATTAAGTTCATTGCCCTTGGATCTAACTGGAAAATCCCTGGGCGCAGGTTTTTTCCCTAACCTGATGGGAGTTCAATTTGCATCTCCTGCTAACAAAAGGCGTTATGCATTGTTCCTGAAGTCGCTAGCGCGTTTTACCATCAGAGTTTCCAAAATGTTCCTACCTTACCACCACTCCTTAGGCATTTCTACTTGCAGCCCCCCAGACCCTACTCTATTCAAAGCTGTCCACAATCGGTCGATGTCCATAACATTCAGTAGCTCTCGCAGTCGTCCTAACACCATTTTAGATATCTACACCCCTATCAGGTGAGATAGTCTATCGTGCTAATCTAGTGACTGTTCCATCGGAACTATATCCTGCGGCTGTAGCATTATCAAAGAAGGCAGCATAAATATGTATGTTTTAGGTGATGCGTCAATTAGTTTTGGGGCTGCTCTCTTCTTAACTTAACTTCGCAGAGCCATCAACGCATCCTAGTTGGTGATTGAACTCACGGATTTGACACATCAAAGAGCCGCTTTATTTAGTGCAGGCACTATTTTATTGGTGTACACCGTAGCGCTACATCAACGTAGAAACCTTCCTTGGATCTTCGATTTAGAAAGGTCGAAAAACGGCCTTACAAAAGACGCGAAGAGGCGAATTTGTAGCAGCTTTCAACTGCTAGGAAACATCGGCGATTATAAAATTGTTCGGGACAAAAAAGGTTTTTCCCATCGCGGAGCGCTTCCAGGAGGACTCAACGACTGTGACGAACCTCCGCAGGAAGCGACGATATCCGAACAATTCTCCCTCAGGAACGTTCCCACCGAGACCTTTCGTCAACGACCAGCTATGAAAAATAAGTGAATTTGAAATAGTGAACTACAGTCGACCTTCCGAGAACTCTCCTCGGAGAATTTCCTAGTTTAGATCAAGATTGGAATTTCTAGGAAACTAAATGCAAACCGAACGTTCTCGTAAATGTCGACTTTAACTGTAAGATTTCAAGAGTTTACAAGCGAATTCATTGATGAAAGAGCAAATAGAATAACAAAAGGAGCGAAAACTTTCTTTGACACATAACGCAGTGGAGTGGCTTGTAAACAAGTAAATGTTGGGGCGGAAAAAATGGACTGTACTATTTTTAGAGCAGTAATGAACTGTTTTGAACACAAGATTAGGACAAAACCTAGTATAAGTTCGTCGCAACACGCATAACAGACCTCCACAAAGGTTCTCAAAACTGAGAAAATTGGCACTCACGAGCTCTAGGTGGCTGAAGTACTAGTAATAGTGGAAAGTGAGCGTTTAAGACGGGAGAAACCCGAAGAAGAGTTGTCCCGTCACGTATTCTAAAAGTATATCAAGTGCTAAGGGCTAAGCTAATGGCCCTCACCCTTAACAAAGACAACTACAGACAGACACACAGACGATGATGTTGGATTTGGGCTGGGCACACGCCAAAACTTACTATTCCAACGCGTTGCCGCCCCTTTTCCACGTTCCTTAGCCATACGTAGTAAGAAAGGATGTTACGTAATCGGCCATTGTTGGGCTCTCAAGATTTTTCAGAACTTCACGTTTCAAGAGCTTTTTTTAATCCAAAAAAAAATCCTCACGTGAAAACAGTCCAACAACGCTATTGGGGGAAAATGGCAAACCAAATCGACTCACATTTCATACTTCGCATGCAGACTGCCATGGAACGCCAAAAAATGGGATAGAGAAAAATCGGTTCCAAACTAACTAAAGTCATCATAGTGAGTGAAACGCCAACTTTTTTTTCTCCTAAACCGTGTTGGCAAATTTGATTGAATTTTTTGTACGTGTGACTAAATAACCCGGCAAAATTACGATATTTTTATTAGTGGTAAAATGACGAGAGGAGCACAATAAATTATCAAAAATTTCGAACAAAATCGGTTTTAACTCAGTTTACAAAAAAAAAACCTTTTCGCATGATATATCCTCAAAAAAATCCCTACAGTGTGAAGGTTTAGTAATGCTCACGAGATAAACAAAAGCAACCACAGAAATTCCGGAATTCAAACCACCGCCGTTCTGTTTTCTACCATTTTTCGCAGTTCTTACCGAAAAATTCGCAGACAGTAAACACGATCCTCTCAGAAAAATCATATCGAATAACTGAGTTGATCAGTTGCTAGAGTGATGGTAATTGCTGCATTCACGTGGGGCTGAGGAAGGTTGAGTGGTGCGTAGCACAAGGTATTTTGATCATAAGCACCGAGGTTTTATTGGGACAGTCCTTGTATCTCACTCGATCTTTCTCATGTTCGGAATTCAACACATGTACCTCGTGCGATTTTCTAAGGTGTCTATCGGCAGCATAAAGTACAAACTATTCTCATCATCTGGAGTGTACAGTGACCCCGCTTTTCGCATTAGATTAGTCAGTTCTGTAACTGTCGTTCTCCAATGAGTTCTAAACAGACGTCCCCGGGAAGGATGTCCCAGAAGGATACCACAAGAATCCACAGTAGGTGAAAAATGTTTTTTGCCAGTTATAATACTTTTTCATATTTGAATTGAATACGAGGAGCCTGGAATGTAATTTCTTCACTATTCCCTTCTTCCAGCTCCTGCGCAATAATTCACGAAAGCAACTGTTCCCCTCGTGACTAGACAATTCCATACTGAAGTGGCCATAAATAAAAGGCTCTTCACCACCGAGATGCTCGTTGGTATTTGCGCAGCGGGACGTCCAATAACTTCATTTATACCAACGACTGTTCCTCCATTTAAGCGCGGATGTTTAAAATTGGCGGCGCCATACAACGCGAGATTAACTGAGAGCTCGATGTCAAGGATCCGTTTTGAAACCAACGGCGGAGAAATTAGTCGGTTCAAACTGATTAGGAACTAGTCGAGAATCGAGTGAAATACTGCGGCACTTGTCCCGGGCCAGTAAAAGCGTTTCAGCGTAAACTGGAAGAACTCCACTTAACGAGTCCGCGTCAGCTGTTAGTCAAATCCTGAAAGAAAATCCGTGATATATCGACCTGTTTTCTGAGCCGATTAGATTTATCAGTGCGCGGAATCCGCGTGTTGCAATCGTTCTCGAAGGTGGAGTTATCGTCATGCGTTACTCCCTCCGAACGTGGAAAGAATCACACGGGCAAGACGACTCACATACTTTTATCGAAGTTGTCAGAAAAAAAAACTGCTGTAAAACGACAAAAAACGGTCATCGAGGAAAGAAATCTATTCTCCATTTCGGGTCTCGAGTTAGGCACAAAACCGCGGATAAGGTTTACAGCCTCTTTGGCGAGATTGGACAGGCGCTAACGAAGAACTAAGGCGCTCATTGGTACTTGCTGCACGTGGCACACGCTTTTTATCGGTCACGTGTTACAGTGATCTGAAATTGAAATCTTTCCAGTTCTATTCTTATTAACAGACACATCCGAGTGCAAATCAACGACGCAGGTTGGTACACTTCTGATTTGAAGTTATGCCGCACAGCCGACCCAATAGTGCATCCAGGAGTGAGATGTTTATTGTGCAATTCAAATTACGTCAAAAGAACGATCGTAAGACCGCGCACAGAATGACGCGTGACATTTTTCAAAAGGGCGGGGCAAGTATGAGAATTTCCCACAATATACAGAAAGTGGGCCGAACCAGACCATTGTGTCAATGCCCAAAGCAGCTGATCTGCGTGTGGCCCAAGACTGGACTCAGCTACTTCCGCAAGGTATGGCGATATAGATACATTCTTGTAGCCGAATTTCGCTTGAAAATTTTCAACATTCTCCCATTGGAATGCACTCGGCTCAGTCAGTAAGTGGAAGACTACAGCTAAAAATTAATTTTAGTTAAACCGTCGGATGTGAAAGAAATTACTATTGACCAACGTGCATCATGTTGTTTGATACCTTTTCGAATTTAAGTCTCCGAATCAAATATTTGTCATCGACCGTTCACGCACACATTCACAAAGACATCCACGTATGGGTTTTTTTTACCAATTCGGTTTCAGGATGGTCTGAAACAGATTTGAAGTTGGGGTTTCTCTATCACAGGCTTCTGTTGCCCTACCTCCCCAGATCAATCCATCAAAGTAGGACGACTTATGGAGGATGCATTACAAATATGGCTTCGCTTATCAAAAACCTCTCAAGTCGACCACATAATATTGCCCATATGCACGAGGACAAAGGTTAGCATGCCTTGACTCTCAGGGTCATGTCCATTACGCAGCTGTGGGGACCCTAGTCGGGTTGTACACTCTCTCCCTACTACATTGAATATGAGCTTCATTAAACCTTCTTTCCTCTGAACCCGTCGAATCTCAAAGAACGACCCACAAGAGTCATTCGCCAGTGGAAATTTCCCCAGACAAAATAGACGAGACGAGTCAGGAAAATTCGTTTGAATCCACTGCCGCGTGCACGTAGTTGAGAGCAGAGCCGCGTCAGAGGAAGGGAACACTTCAACGATTCGGTGGGAACGTCCGCCAAGAAGATGAGCTGGTGGACAAGGCCCGCCCTCCAGTAAATCGTCAGCCGGAAATCCGCTGGGAGCCCCCTCGGACGCCCATTAGAGCTCTCTTCTCTACGCGTGTTGGTCTCGTGATATTCAGAATAGAACACGTCAGGAGCAGATAAAGGTCCTACCGGAGCGTGCATTCGCCCGAACGAAGCTATGCTAAGGAAGCATAAGGACCTAAAAGAGATCTGCGTGAAATCGTATATCTATAAGAATATTTCGATAATGTAACACGACTGCAGGCATTGGAATCTAATGGTTCTCTTGACACAAGTTAAGAGCGTACAGTGCAGTTGCTCTAGGATGAGTGGTGGGGTCACCACAGCAGAGTTCATTCAGCTGCTCCATTTTCTCCCATATTATTCAACGAGGTGAAAATCCTCCAGAAAATCCATTCCTTGGCCTTTCAGGCTGAGTGCAATTTATGACCTTGACACAAACTTAGACAATATCTAATCTTTAAGGAGAAGACAGCCAGTGATGATCAGGAAAATGAAAATTTTCAGTTTCCTTCCGCGGAATGGATTCTGGGTATCCTCACGCTCTATGCACTGTCACTAATTATTGCTCTGTAGTAAGGAACTCTTTCTATCATGCATTACAAACCACCAGAATCATTTACATCAGGCGTTCAATCGCAAACTGCCCTACTAGCTCAGGGACCACTGAGATGTGATAGATCAGCTGTTCTTTAAGTAGAGACTCGTTTCAACGTACAGTGGTTGACCCATCATGCCTCAATGGCATCCTCCAATAGCTTCCTTCAACCTCTGCATCCCTCACGTTGTCTCCTTTCTCAGGCACCATTGTATCACCGCTTTCTGACACACTTTCCCAGTCCAGCATCCCGGTATCTTCTCGGGCACTCCCTTTAATTCGTATCTTTCATGTTCCGTCCCTAACCCTGAGTTCTACTCTGTTTCCTTACACCGGCCAACCAAACATTTTATTGAGTTCAAGTTCAAGCAAAGCAAGATGAACTCACCTTTCGTCATTAGGTCTTCAAACCAAATCAATATCCACAAACCATGATATTTTCGATAAAGAATCTCAGCCTATTTGACGAGAGAACTTTTGTCAAGTAGTAGCAGGTGAATGCAAGATAGGGAGAGATATGAAAGTTGATGAAAGAGATGAGTGAGAGAGGGCTACAATACGATAGAGATAGAGTTCAGAGTAGAATACTTGGGAGACAGGGTTCACAACCTATACGGGTATAAATCTCTAGATAGGTGAAGTGGTGCTCAGAATAAGAGCTGAAACAGAGTTTTCAACTAGACTGCCGAACAGAGGTAGCAAAAGTTAGGGGTGAGAAATGAAACAAGGTGAGTGGAATACTGGAAACCCCCCATCAAAAGCTCAAACGTAAGAAGTTAGGTTGTCGCCTCTGGAAATACCAATCGGCGAGGCCAAGAATATTGGAAGACAGACATGGAAGGCGACTGGAAGGTGGCTCTGAGATTCCAGGATTGACAGCTGTAGATCGAAGATGGGGAAGCCCCAGGGGTCCCTCCAGCTCGACTTTGGAATCTACATTAGAGGTTGAGAACACTGAACCCCTGTACCTATTCAGCTGAGTCGAACTGTAGCAATTGTTGAGATCGACGAGCAACTTACAATCTAAAATTGCAAATAATTATCGTTTTTGAAAACGTCGAGTACACATTAAATCTTAATCTCGCCCAAACCCAGTGAATTTTATGAGAAGACTAATTGAATTTGTTGTATGTGCATAGATTATCAAATGAAATAGACTTTTAATTCAATTGACACAAATCCTGGTGGGGAAGAAAGGGAGGGAATCTTTTTGAGGGAAGTCGGCTGATTTTTGGGGCTTTCCACGGTGAGCAGGAATGTGACATCTCGGAGAAGGTTAGAGCCATTCCCGACGGCTGTGTGATGTGTTTGACAGGCCAATTAGTGCTGGGGCAACAGCGCTGACCCAAATTCGATTTCTTCCATCTTTCGTCTTGAAAATGACTCAACTCCACATCCTTTGATCTATTTGCAAACAAAGGATAATAAATCTGCACAAAGGACGCAATTTGTCATTTCTTAGATAAAGCACTCTTTCTCCGAGGACTTGAAAGCCTGATTTATCTTTTTATTACGAATTGTGTAAAGGAAGTTTGAATGAGCGAGGGCTCTTATGGTTTGTTCCCGTCAAAAAAAAAGGTCCGCGTTTTTTCTGGTATTTTTTCCTCCCAGTTTTTTTTTTGTCTTCGAACAGAAAGGGAAAATAATAAATCGTGTTTACGACCTCCACCGGTCTCACTGATGTTCACCCAGGCCAGGTTTTTTATCGGTCCGAGTCAAAAGAGAGTGGAGATAGGACTGCGTGGGGCGACTAAGTAAATAAACTGTTGCGGGAGGAAAAACGTGTCAAGGAGCGACACCGGAGTTGTATAGTCCGTTCTGTTTGCATTTCGGCTGCTGCGTAATCGGACCTGACGACTAAGAAAGTAAACAGTCTTTCTCGAACTTACAGAGGCGACACGGTCACAGATTATTCGGTTGAGCAGACAAAACTCTGTTTTTAACGGCTTCTTGCGGGAAATCTTCATTCTAATTCCAGATATAAACGCTTCATGAGCCTTCGATCAACATTTGAGTTAATGCTTTTGCAACATTGCGGGTAGTCGTCACGAGCGAAATACCATACACCTTTTCACGCTCTCACATGAACCCTATGACCATACCCAACTTCGGTTCTCCATAAAAATCTCTATGAAAAATGGGAAATAGGAATTTTAACTTTCTGCAACACACCAATTGAAATAAAAGCTCTTTAATTAGAAAATACCGATTTATTCTCAACCTTACGCATTTACCTGATATCCTAAAATGTTACAAGTTGGTTATGAGCGTTCCCAAATAAATCTGATCTGAAAAATCTGACTGACCAACATACGCATATCGTTAAAGTATCAATAGTTATCTAGCTTTCCATTTAGCGAATGTATGCTGAAATGCATCAGAAAAAAATTCTTCGGACACTTTCTCAAAAAACTAATAGGAGAGACACCTGATTGCGCTCGTCTTTAATTCGTCTCCTGGGGGGTTTTCACATTTGTCGAATACAGATACAACGGATATTGAAGAGCTTTTACTTGTTTCTTTAGAAGCGTCTGAGAAGCAAAAACAATGTTTTCTCTCTGCTTGAAACAAAATCTCCTCCAACTGTTTTAATAAAGCCTACAGGCCGTTTTTAAATACACAACACCCGTATGTCGTTTTCCTTAAATCCCTCTGAAGCGATTACGCGAACGGGTTTAACGGTATATTTTTCGAACGCTTTCAAATGTGTGGAAAAAAATGCAACCCCCTTCGGTCAAATTGACAATGCGTCGATGGTCAACATACTTTTTGTCTTCTACGACATCATCAAATGAAATGACAACCGAAGTACGTCAGCAAAAGGATTAAAAGGCGCTTTTCCTGTTTTTTACAAAAACGGCTGCTAATTTCCATCAATTCCCCACGGAACTGACTCCATTTTATTATCCGTAAACGGTAGGAAATCTGCGATGGCCGAAGACAAAGCGCACGTATCAACTTCAAGTGCGACGCATCACACAACTTTCCTCGGCCCTACGTGCATTCGGTGATTTCCTTGACTGTAGCAACTAATAAAATCTGTTTTTCATTCTGTTTATAACAACATTATTCATGAAAACTGGAGGCGGAATCTATTGTGCAATTAGTGCCATGAGGGATCGATCAACAGAAGATTCTTGAGACTGCCCGTTTTTTTTTTAATACGTGTCGCCCTTTTGGAATAGTTGGGTAGGATGCTTAGGATGAAATGGTTGCTCATACTTATCTTATGAGCGTTATTAAACGGCTACGATTTTTTTTGAAGGTTATAGCAATATTTAACAGGAGATTATAAGGAAAAAATGCTTTGAAATCGATTTTTATTGTGCTGCTCTCGTCATTTTTCCACGAATGAAAATTTTATGATGCAGTGGTTTTGTTTCGAGTTGTTTTAAAAAAAAATCAAAATGTTTTGATCACTATGAAAACTATAGTTATTTTTAGGCGGATTTTTCTCGTACCCTTATTTTGGCGTCCCACGCTGAGCTGCGGGCTGAATTTCAAGAAGCTGACGTGTTCTGCCGTTTTCTCTCAATCGCGTTGATAAACACACGCAGGGTCCTAATCAAAATGTATGTTCCTGAACCCTCACGAGAGAGTTGCACGTGCACGTTTACAAATGAAGTTGCTATTATTTAATATAAATTGGTGTTTGAAAGGCTCGAAATTCAAGCGCATCTTTGGGACTCTTTTTTTTCTGGAAATGCAACACAATTTCAACAGTTAGCGTTAAGGCGCAAAAAGACTCCGTAAATTAACTTTATATATTGCGTCGTGTGAGCGAGTAAGAAGCGTTCTCAAGTTGTTTGCTCTAGTTCTAGAAGTCCCAACGAACGACAATCGAGAACCTTGTACTTTTTCCTTCCTTTCTCACGTATAAAAAATAAATTGCCAATTTTGAAACGAAGACTCGACAAGCTCGTGGGGCCAAATGCAAATAACGACGATTGTACCGCACAATGTGGTCCTGAAAACCGGGCATTGCTCCACGTGAGAAACGATCGTTCTATTTTTTAGTTCGATCTCAGTCGCTATGTGGGAACTTGGCCGTTCCGCGGGTTAATTCAGTTTGAAATAGCGACACTCGAAGGTCCCTGTATAGTTGACTTGATCTCGGGGCGGTTGCATGATCTCGGAAAATCGGGAATTAGTACCGAAACTGACCGATTCGAACCCAGTAAAACGTAACAGTTGTTTTGTTGTATCGTCTCGTCTTGAATAATCAAAGAGAAACTCAAAGATCAAAAAGTTGAAAAGATTTCCGGGTCAACGATTCGAACAGTTGAATAACTACTTTGCCAAATCCATTAATACCTCCCCCGTGATCGAAGGAGGGTTTCGTGATTCAACGGAAAGCAAGAGCGATTTGATTGGTAACTACTTTTTTTTCCCCTCTTCGCTAATGACGAGAAGGTGCACCGGGATCTTTTCAAAGCTTCAGACAGACGTAATCGTCGTAACGACTACGAAATCGGTTGGGAGATGCAAGAATCTATTCAGCTAGTCTTCCGTTAGTTCAACCCATGTTCGAGGACAAGAGGTCACACTGCAAGCGTAGGAGACTTGACGGATTAATTCCTGCTTTTGAATTCAGAAACCGCAACTTGGGAAGTTTAGCGAACGGATCGAAGCCAACGAATTTCGAAACGCGGTTTCACTGTTGGTTTGGAAATAGTGGACCTCGTCAAGTACCGATCGCAGGCTGAATCCAAAACGTTTGTTATAGGATGAACTGCGAACGTGAATTGGAGGAAGCAGACGCGACAAATCAACTCACATCTTATAGCACGAGGTGGATATTATTTTGTGTGTGACAAGTCACTGGCGAGGTTCATTAACTTAATGTGTATCTACTAATTAATCGCCGCCCTGACTTCTTCCAAATGAACGATGTCGCATTACCGCTGGTGGGACGTATCACACAACATTCCGTACATACTAACAACTAATCCAATACGTTTTTACGCAATTAACATGATCGTAAAATATAACTCTTCAAGTAAAAACTGGTAGTGCGGAAAAGTTCCGGATTTTTGAACGGCGCAACGCACGCCACAATTTGGATGATTGATGGGATTGTCAACGTGTTTTTTTTCTGCGTAGGATCGTAATAACAGTTCCGAAATTATAGGGGAAAGACAACGAAAACAACGTAGCAACACACAACTTTCCGCCACCCCCTCAAGTTAGAACACCAGCTACATATGCGGCGGCTATATCTTCATTCAACACATTTCTACAGAAACATTTATGCAGAACCAAATATAGGGACTAGTTAGCTGAGAGTACTCCGTAAGTTTGATCGAAATCGTTATAGCCGCTTGTGAGAAAATTGGAATACCGATAAATTAATATTCGTAAAATCTCCTTTTCTGGGTTAACTTGGCTTATACCTTCGTTCAACATATATATACAGAAATAATTATGGAGAACGAAATGTGTGTATGGGTGACTAAAAGACACAATGTAAGATCTATCACATCTGGTGAAGCAGCTACCCCAAAATTTACGAAAATGTTCGAAATAACGTAATTTTCGACACATTTTAATTTTCATCTCTGCTCAGTGGACTTTCAGAGGAACATTTATAGAGAACAATATGTTGGTATTAACTATTCGAAAACATCCTGAAAGTTTGATGAAAATCGTTGAAGCCGTTTTGCCAAAAAGTGTAAAAAACCGATTTTTGCTCCATAGGCCTATATCTCCGTTCACCGTATTTCCATGGAGATATGTGTACAGAAGAAAAGTTAGGTATTGATTAGTAGAAGATAATTTGAAAGTTTAGTCGAAATAGTTACAGCTTTTTTTGAGAAAAATGCGAAAAACCCTAGTTTTTGGTACATTTTCGCCCCCCCCCCTCCCACCCTTCTCGTCAACCAAAATCGCCCATAACCTTATTTTGGTGTCTACAAAAAATGATGAACAAAACTAAAAAAGGACCAGCTCAACCAGTTCAGCCGTTCCCCGCATATCAAACTCACACGGACGACTCGCCGAAATTAGGCTCTGTAGGCCTCAAAACGTAAAGATCTGAAGAAAACCAAAATTTTTTTTAATCTTAACCTTTATCAGACATTTTTGATAGTTCATAGTGCTGCGCTCTTCACTTTGCCACGGGCGAAAATTTTTATTTAGTCGTTATACCATTTGGAGTTGTCGACACAAACAAATTTGGTGTTTTGACAATTACGATAACTACAGTGAGGTTAACACCGACTTAACTAATATCCTTACTTTTGTGCTCCTTGGTTCTTTCGCTAGTTCTAGGATCGAATGTTACGTAATTAGCAAAGAAAAAATTGTTAATTTTCATCAGATCTTTACGTTTCATGGGCTACTGAGTCCGAAAAATACCATTTGGGAATAATCAGCGTGTTTGTGAATTCGATTGTCAGAGAATGTTAGCATCAATTCTGCTCAAATTCTTTATTTAGCCTGCAAATCGATACGGCATGTGGATAATCGATTCAAAACGAACTATAGTTGTCACAATTCTCAAAATCAAAAATCAAAACACCAATTTCTTTCAACAAAAACAGCACTACTGATTGTCATAGTATTTTTTGAGAGGCTCTAAATGACAAAAAATACTACAAAATTGTCATCCGTGGAAAAACGACGAGGGGACCACAATAAATTACCAAAGCTTATGACGAAAGGCGAATTTAGTGAAGTTTTTTCGTAATAAATTCTGAACGTTCTCCAAAAATTAGAGTGATAAGCCGGCTATAGAGGCATAAGCAGGCGTATAGAGCAATAAGCTGGCTATACGATACGATTTTAATACTGGTCATAAGATAATCGAGAGCACCCTCAGATTTTCAGAATTCGAACTAACGTGACTATTTTTTTCTTACGTCTTTTTCGATTAACAGTGCCTAACCCCCCCCCTCCCCATCCAGAACGGGTTTCACCAGATTGGGTCAAGCTCTAGCCCTGACCAAGCGCAAACCCCGAAAAACTGCGGTGGTTAGGTCCGGTTGTCTCTTTTCTTTCTTCATCATATCCTGATATTTGTCCGCCATTACCACGCTCCGTCGAGTATTCTCTTCTATTATTGTGATTAATTTACATACATTTTGGAATAATAATAAATAAATTGGATTGTTAGCTGCAGTCATGCAAATCGCTGAATGTACGTGAGAATGAGGAAATGTGTGATCCGTTGCATCAGATATTTTATTCGGAGATATTTATGAAGAACGAAAAATTAGCGTGGATTAATACGAAAGTACAAGTTTCATTAGAGGAAAATATTTTCGTGGAAGGCGATACTCTTAACCACACAGTATTGCTACAGAATAACAATATTTAGCCCATCCCTTAAGTACGACGCCGTGTCTCTTTTGAAGGGGAGCGGAGCAACACGCCGACTCGTAAAGCAGGTGGCCAGAGAGCAGGTTGGACTCGTTGAAACGGAAAGATGGGGCCCCACACGTGCTCAGTCCCGACCAAAACACCCGGATACTTCAGAAATAGATCGGAAAGCCACCCCGAGCCGACTAACAAGATACAACCGCCGGCACAAACAGACAACCACCATCCCAGTGATGCCTCAACGCTCCTCTGCACATATTTCCGGGGTGCGGAGGAAATGTAGGTTGGGCCCCGGCACGGTGGAAAAGAAGATCGCATTCTCCGGCCTGGCGCCTCCAACAGCCTTGAACCAATTTTCCTAACCAGATTGGCTTCCTCTGTCGATGATGAGCGCATGTTCTTTAACGCCAGAAGTTGAGGGATCTGCTGAAGGATCTCATATCGAGAGAGAGGAACAGCGAGCATTCTTATACCCGATATTGTTGGCTGCAGACAAATTCTAGACACGTCACACTGGTACTGTTGAGCCAGTCAACGGGCTCAAGTCACTAAATTGCAACTAGCTAAGTGCAGGATCAAGTTAAAAGCAGAAGGAAAGCGGAGTTCGCACTAAACGCGCATTTACTTCAAGTCGAGTGGAAAGGGTTGCAGACCTACGAACTAACAATCTCCATGAAATTTCCACGCCAATTTTTTTTTTTTCAAAGTAATGCATTTATTCATGAAGATTACAAAAAAAAGAAACACAAATACTACATAATGCGTTCCCCCCTCGATAAGTAAAAACTTGTGCTGAGGGGAGGAGTCGTTAATACTTTCTAGCTACAGATTGATAGGTACAAATCGCAAACCTATATAGTACAATATACTGAATTATATGATAGATAGTTCATAAAAAATCAGAAATAAAGTTAAAAAAGAGAATCATCTGAGCATTTCCACACGGACGTACTCTTCGACGCGCCGCTTAAACACTGCTAAATCATTTAGCGTCATTAATTCCTTTGAAACACTATTCAACAGCTTTATTCCATTGTACGCAAAACAATTCTGACTTCTAGCGGTGAAATCTAAAAGGCAACTTCAGTGTAAGGTCACCAAATTACCTCTTCTGCTCATAAGTTTTTTCAAAAGCAGATGAATTTTTGAATATGGATACGATTTTTTTGTAAATGTGAAAGATGTCCAATACCTCGAATGTCTTAAAAACTGCTGTGGAAGGGAATCTCATTTTCTTACGCATTAAAATTTTGATAATTTTTTTCTGGGTTATATGCAAAGGCTCTAGGTAATAATTGCCTCGCTCGCCCATTGCCGTTCAACTTTCAACTTATTCACAAACCTGCCCTACATTGAGTACAAGCCAACAGACCGTCGAAGTACTCCTCCGTCCTCCACTACTGTATGAACCATTTAAGAGAAAATTGTACACACTCAGATGACAACAAAAAAGCTATGGAAATATCTGGTACGCACGACGTTCTTCACCCCCACGTACATTCAACGCTTTTAATCACGCCACCAATTAATCAAATCTTTTTTTCACTCACTTTCTATGCACCCCGTAACATAATTTTTGACATTTTATGTCTTTACTTTGCTGCATAAACTCGAAAAGTGTAACCGCCAAGCGTCACGAAATTTAACCTTGAGGCCGAGTGGACACCACAGTTGCAACCACAGCCCCTGTGGCGTAATGCATTAAGGCATCCATCTCCTAAACCGGAGGTTGTGGGTTCGAGTCCCACCAGGGTTACGATTTTTTTTTTGACATTTTATGTCTTTACTTTGCTACATAAACTCGAAAATGTAACGCGGGATATGTAACGGAGAAGCGTCAGTAAATTTGTGTTGGGTTAAGTGCATGGTAACGTCTGTTACAAAAATGAAAAATATTTTTAGTGTTGTAATTTTATATCTCTTTATTTAAAATAAACAAAATTATATTAAAAGAAAAAGACATAAAATGTCCCTCGTGGTTGCGTATTTGTACGAAAGCTGTACCCACCGTTCGTGTTAGTGATTTTAAATTTTGACATTTTAAAGAAAAAGACATAAAATGTCTGGATGAGTTTAAATAGTTCATGTCTATATATTGTTCTCAATAAATGTTCTTTTGACAGTCCATCAAACCGAAATAAAAACCAAAATCTGTCGAAAATAATGTTCTTTATGTGTTCATTTACTTTTGTTTTGAATAATTCGCGCGTAGAAAGTTGTACCCAATACAAAATTATGCACCGAGGACCCACACATACATATATATTGACAAATTCGGTGTAAGCAGCGTTTAAAAGAGTTTTATGGTCCATTTTCTTTCATTCTTGAAGATAATGCGTCTTACTCTTTGTTACGCTACAATGTTTCTTTTATTATAAAATGATGTGAGAAATAGGTACCTACCTAGCTACCTCTAAAATCAGAGGCTGTTCTGCCTTTTCTCTATTTTTGGGTTTACCCTCTTTTAATAGTTTAATAAAATTATAAGTAATCATAATTAAAATATATTTTTGATGAGTTATGAAATGAAAGTTGAAACCTGTATAAAATTATATCGTTCCGCAACAGGGGAAGGCTCGTGTTCACTGACCTGGAATTCAAGGGAGAACACTCAGAAAAAATTAGGTTAAAGAAACTCCATGCTGCTGTTAGAATTACAAATTTGTTTTGGTTAATTCAAATTATCACGGTCATTATTAAACTTCCATCGGATAAGTTGCTTATTGGACTACCGGCAAGATTTTTGTGAGAGGGCTAGTTTTATACGCCCAGGATTTATGAAGGAAAAAATATATTTAATAAATGGATTTTTGTAGAAGTAGTATTAGCTGCGCCGCTCTCGTCATTTTTTTGAATAGTAGCGTTGAGTATTCTGGAAGTGGCGACATACACCGTCCTTATAGCTGTTTAGGAGTAAAAATATGTTTAGCGTTATGGTGATTGTGGGGGGTTTTACTCAAACCCATTTTGGGTTCCCGAGTTAATCTGCAGACTAAAATCACGTCGAGCTGACGTGGCTCAGTCGTCCACTCACACCATCTATAATTCACGCCATTTCCACTAGTGAACCATCTCTCACCGCAGTTCCGTTCGACGGGTATAAAAACTTGGAAACGATCAACATCCATAAACTGACCTTTGGCAACCTGAATCGTTCGCACAACGAGCTTTGGACCAGGAAACTCGTAAAACGTGTTGCCGTCAGAACGCGAAGTCATAACCGCATTTCCACGTAACTGAACTCGTTCGAAGGCTTCGAAAACCGACCAACAACATTTAGAACGAAACGGATCGCTTTGTCGTTGACATTTGATTTGTCACGTTCCTCCGTAACTTCAGCCCAGTTCTCAGCTTCTGCGGGGGAAATTTTCAAAAAATGCTCAACTTCTGCGTCGAATTCGCGCAATGATTTCTGTTTCGAATTATCAATTTCAATTGCCGCCGTAAAAGCGGCGACGCAGCAGAAACCACGGTGAAAAATAACAGTTACTTCTTTCCAAAAAGCCTGTAGCGATTTTGATTAAACTTTCACTAGTACCCAATTATTCTTTTGCATACATATCTCCATGAGAATTCAGCGTACGAAACACGCCTATGAAGCAAAAATAGGGTTTTTCCGCAACATTTGGCAATGCGCCTTGTAAGACGTTCACCAAACTCTCAGGATGTCTTTAAATAATTGATACCTATATATTGTTCTAGCTAGTAACAGGTTCACTGGAGTTGATCAATCTTACGGAGTGTCTTGATGCAACCCATCCCCGTATTCTCTTCTCCGCGATTATTTCGGCATCTTCTGTGAACCATGGTAGCTCGGAAAACGGGATTTGTGGAGCATTAATTTATCCAATTCTCTCAAAAACTAAACGATTTCGATCAAACTTACTGGGTACTCTCAACTAACTAGTATTCAAACATCGCTACGTTTAAATGTTTGCGTAGAAACGCGTTGAACGGAAATACAGCGCACTTCGATTTCACGGGGATTGAGGAACGTTGAGGAACGATTGAGGAATACGCTCCGCGCTTGAGTGAGATGAACGATATTACTTACATAATTGATAAATGTTAGTTTCCTTGGGCTTAGGCATACAATAGTTACGAGAAAAAAATTGTAGTGGTTGTGTGTTCGTCAGTTCTTGCCGTATTATAGCAGAAGAAAAGGAGTGCGCTTGTAAACCAAATTCAAGAGATATAGGCCTATGAAGCAAAAAAAGGTTTTTTACCCTTTTTAGCAAAACGGCTTCAACGATTTTCATCAAACTTTCGGGATGTTTTCGAATAGTTAATGCCAACATATTGTTCTCAATAAATGTTCCTCTGAAAGTCCATTGAGCAGAGATGAAAATTATTTTAGGCGGAAAGTTGTGTGTTGCCAAGTACCGCTCGTTGATTTGCGGGGAAACGGCAGAACCGATTGAGCTGGTCCTTTTTTAGTTTTGTTCATTATTTTTTGTAGACACCAATATAAGGTTATGGGCGATTTTGGTTGACGAGAAGGGGGGGGGGGGCGCAAATGTACCAAAAACTAGGGGTTTTCGCATTTTTCTCGAAAAAGGCTGTAACTATTTTGATTAAACTTTCAAATTATCTTCTACTAATCAATACCTAACTTTTCTTCTGTACACATATCTCCATGGAAATACGGTGAACGGAGATATAGGCCAATGAAGCAAAAATCAGTTTTTTACGCTTTTTGGCAAAACGGCTTCAGCGATTTTCATCAAACTTTCAGGATGTACATATTGTTCTCAATAAATGTGCCTCTGAAAGTCCATTGAGCAGAGATGAAAATTAAAATGTGTCGAAAATTACGTTATTTCGAACATTTTCGTAAATTTTGGGGTAGCTGCTTCACCAGATGTGATAGATCTTACAGTGTCTTTTAGTCACCCATACACACATTTCGTTCTCCATAATTATTTCTGTATATATCTGCTGAACGAAGGTATAAGCCAAGTTAACTCAGAAAAGGAGATTTGTCGAATATTAATTTATCGGTATTCCAATTTTCTCAAAAACGGCTCTAACGATTTAGATCAAAGTTACGAATGACTCTCAGCTAACTAGTCCCTATATTTTGTTCTCCATAAATGTTCCTGTAAAAATGCGTTGAACGAAGATATAGCGCCCGCAGATGTAGCTGGTGTTCGAACTTTAAGGGATTGCGGAAAGTTGTGTGTTGCCACGCACCGCTCGTTTCATAATAACTCGCTCGTGAGATGCTCACTCGTAGAATTCAGGAAAAAAGTCGGTAAGCTGCCTACAAAGTGCGAATTTAATAATGGTAATAATCACTAGAAAACCTTTCGAAATTCAAACTAACGTCGTTTGGTCGACTAACTTTTTTACAGCGTTTTCCTTACAACTCCCACACTCTAAACCCGTAGCGCCCGAGAAAAAAAACTATTGTATACTGTGTTGACAGCAACATCGTGTTCGTCGATCACTCAATAAAACTCTTCGCATGAGTAGCAGCAGCACAATCAATTCCATAACTTCAAGCGTTACCAGTATTTAAGTAAAATATGAAGTACTACCAAGTTAAAATATGAACCTGAGATAAATTGGGCTCGTAGCTAAAGCCACGAAAACTGCATGATGATGAGGGAAGATGTACTATGCGTCGCATCGAGTATTTTGCAACCTTGTCCGTTCAATTCCATAACAATAAAACGGATTGGGTAAATTGAAATATGTTTATGTACTGTATATGGGGGAGTGAGGGGGTTAACACCTTAAACTGCACACTTAATTTGAGTA
Source organism: Pachypeltis micranthus (assembly GCA_020466155.1). Lineage (NCBI taxonomy): Eukaryota > Metazoa > Arthropoda > Insecta > Hemiptera > Miridae > Pachypeltis > Pachypeltis micranthus. The sequence goes on along the minus strand of CM035774.1, from coordinate 26,923,438 downwards.
TGTCACATTTTTCTCAAAAACTGCTCGAACGATTTGGATTACCCTCTCAAATAATCTTCTACTGATAGATACATTGTTCTGGATACATCTAAGTCGAAATTCGGTGAACGGAGATATGTTTCCGAACCAATAAGAGGTTTTCCGTCATTTTTGAAAAAAAAAACTGTTAAAAACCAACTTGGTAAAAACTACTAGGAGTCTTCAAGTAGTCAATACCTACGTATCGTTCTCCATAAATATTTATGACTGCCTGCTGAATGACAACCAAAACAGGCCAATAATTTTTATTAACTAAACTAGATTAGACGACCAAGAGGAGTGTCTTCTAGCAACTTTAACCCACACTGAGCAACTATGTCTGCAACCATCCACTGAACGACGATATACAACAGAGTACGAGATTACTCGACATTTAATGAATTTAATGCTAACTAGTATATACATTCTATTCTGTGTAAAGTATGAAAGCGTTGAACTGAGGTCTGTATATGTAGCACATGGGTTTTGAGAAGTCTGCGCACCAGATTTTTTTTCACCTCCGAACGTGTTTTGGTTTCCTCAATTTAATTTAGACTGTTTTGTCGTCAGTGCGATTGTTCAGGAACGGCCAATGTAAGATGAAAACAGGCCTGTAGAGTTTTTCTCCTCTTAAGGATTGTTTCTACGTCGCTGATTTCTGTTTAAAGCGTATTTTTCGCATACGTTCATTCACAACTCAGTATCTATATGTAAACAATGAATTTTGAACAATAACTGACCTGGCAAATGGTTCATCCTCAACTTCGTAATACTTCTCCAACGGTTCGGTGCACACAAGACGTTTCATCAGCTCGTCGGAAAGTTCCAAGTAGCCGTTGGGGCCGGGGACAACACTTTCCGGAACACCTCTCATTTTTAGGGCATTACGTACACGCAAAAGCCGGTGAAAAAGGCGAATTAATTTATTTTGCGAGCACTTTCAAGAACGAACGAAGAACTTTTTTTTTTTTACATTCAAAACTCGACTCCGAAATTAATTCGAGTGGAATCGAAATCGGCAAAAAAAAGACGCAAAAGTGGCGACAACCCGCGCGTGTCCACCTGTACAGGTCTGGAGCGCGGAACGTACTGTCGCCGAGTTGCTCGTTGTTTTCCGACTGAGGGGCCGCTCCGCCTTGGACCAGTGGTGCCAACGAAACGGCTCTACAATCCCCGCCGTCCTTGTAATTTCCCCGCCTCTTCGAAATTGCTCGTATTTTCCTCCCTTCCCCGCCATACTTCCAATTAAATTCGACGAAAAATTCCCCTTCAAGTGCATAATGTTATCTTTCCACATGAAGCAGCTAATAAATCCTGTCTATGTGTGTTGTTCTCCTTTGCGTAACTTATTTAACCCGGCAGTGTTCAGTGTGCCATCTAATGCACTGTTTGAAGGACTGTGGTTAACAGGTCAACTTTGGATTCGTACATTTCGATCACATCTTATATTTTACAGCGATTCAATTGTGTGTGCCCATATTCTCTTTTCCTCAACATATTGGTCGAGAAGTAACGCGGCAACAAAACGGTGATATAGGTGTTTTTCGTTTCATAACGGTTGTGGTATTGAAATGTTACTCCAGTATTATCAGCTATTAGCTATACGTAAGCAGATCTTTAATAACGCCGTTAGATATGTGACACGTTGAGCACTACGTAGTTTCTTACACTTCTTTTTTTTTCACTTTTTTCGGTGAACTGAAGAGCGTTCTTAGACATGGAATAAGTTTTTAAGGGACGATTGCGTTCTTTCGGTAAACGATGACGAAATTTTCGACAGAAGAATAGTCATAGCCTACCCAGAGCACAATGTCGTTACTGATAAGTAACGCCAGTATATAACGGAATAGCATCGCCTCCACCATCAACCCTAAATCATTACCGTTGCCCAAAAACCTAATATTGAAAGTGTTATCAGCAAAGAACACGGAGTTATGGTGAGCAGATAGCAACAACTATAGTTCACAACCCTACAGTTAGCATTTGCTCAGATAGACGTGGAGTTGTTCCAGTAACAAAGTGTCACGCTACTCTTTAGCGCAGAACAGCATTAATCAAGAAGTGAATTTATACAGAATTCACGTTGACAATCGAAAGCGTTATTGGCCTCTCATTTCATAGCTCTTGAATGTAGGCCTCCACAACGGATGTATTTATACAAAAATGCTGTGAACAACATCTAAAATTAAGGACAATAGCCATAACGTATTTGAACAAACACTGCAACCTTACTGATCCGGGGCCACTATCATGAATGAAGACAAGGACGCTATGGAACCTCCCAAACTGCTGGGCTGTATGGTATGATGCACACGAATGGCTGCACGGTCCTCGTGAAGGCGAACAGAACAAAAACGAAGAACTTCCATTTTGTTCTCGGTCTGCTTGACGTATTTAGAACTGCGGTGTCTAGGGAGCAGTTAAAATTAGTTTACCTTAACTCTGGTGTTTCAGTATGACGTTCTGGAGTGGCGACAGGGGACAGCGGGCTGGTCAAGGGTTGCGTGCAGAAGCTAGCCCTGGTATACGTGGTAAGTCCAGCAGACTACTTCTTTTAGTGATTGCCTTTGTAGTATTATGGGCACGATTGGCCCCAGCGGATCGGAACGAGACGGAAGGCCCCACTCCGGGAAAATCAAGAACCGCAAAGTCGAAGTCTGAAGATGAAAATGACTATTAAAGTTTACGTATCTGTTAGGTGAGTCCGTCTCCTCTGGCTGGTGTGTTGCTGGCCTACTTCCAATTCAACAACAGCATATACAAGCCAAAAGATGGATTAGGTATGGGAAACCCTACTTCGTCCATATTAACTGAAATATTTCTACAACATTACGAAGAAACTCACATCCAGACCTTAATGACAAAACACGATATTAAACACTACGCCAGATATGTAGATGATATCATCTGCGTATTAGGCCGCGATAACACTGACGACATACTAAAGGACTTAAACAATATCCACCATAACATCCAATATGACATGGACAAAGAACAAAATAGAACCCTTAATTACTTGGACCTGAAAATCACACGGTTGGACAACGAACTACAATACGACATTTTCAGAAAACCCACTGCCACCGACACGACCATACACTTTACATCAAACCACCCACAACAACATAAACTAAGTGCATTTAGACACATGATACGGAGACTAAAAACTATCCCACTACCCGCACAAAATTACAAAAAAGAACTTGATACTATCAATACCATCGCAGAAAATAACGGTTACTCCAAAAAAATTATTAAGACAATACGAATCCAAAACACACGACTCAAAAACACAGAATACACAGACCTTAACAAGACGCTGCACATTCACGTACACAGGACCAAAAACATACGGAATAACTAACATCCTCCGAAAGGAAGGTATACAAATCGCATTACGTACGGACAACACACTTAGAACCAAACTAACTACAAAGACTGAAAAGACAGACCCACTCGACCAAAGTGGGGTATATAAAATAACTTGTACTTGTACAAACGCATACATAGGACAGACAGGACGAAAAATACGGACCAGATACTCAGAACACATTAAATCTCTTAATAGGAACAAAGACGATTCAAACTTTGCTAACCACCTCAAAACAACTGGACATGAACCTACCAAAATACAGGACTGTACCACCTTACTACACAAACAATACAAAGGACGAAAACTGAACATATTAGAAAACATGGAAATTTACAAACAAAAACTTCAATGGACAGATCATAAATGAACAAATCAACACAAAATGCGACACCATATTCACACCACTCAAAACATTACACAAACGAAAACAACCAACTGACGGATTTACAGACCACCCTACAGAAAAAAGACGGAAATTCCACAATTGACAGATCATTCAAGACGTTCCATTCACCTTAGGGGTTTTCCCGAGGTACATGACCTCCTCTCCCCGACCCTTCCCCGACCCTCCATCATCCCGTTTTACCTGCATTTCATATATAAAGACCACGACCAACTGACTGACTCCAGTACTGACTTAACGGCCAGACGATGATGTCCTTACATCGAAAGCGCTTGCCACCAGCAACACACCAGCCAGAGGAGACGGACTCACCTAACAGATACGTAAACTTTAATAATTTGCCTTCTGGCGGACATAACCCTATTGCTTTAATACATGAAAATGACTGCTGGCAGTCTCACCATCACTCGGTTCTTCCAATCGTGTGCAGGCTATCGAACGGAGCAGATCTTTGTGTACAATACACCACTATCATTCGAGGAAGAGAAAGGCTAGATGCTGAAGTTTTAACTTGTTGGCAACTCCTTTTTCATCGCGGAAATCCTGATTTTGTCAATAAGTCCTGTATTCATTCCTACTCCACACGTTCCCGACTCCGTGGAAAATTTTTATTCTCAGTGTTAACTCAGTCAATTCCCTCCCTAACCACTTAGAAAGAACAAGGAACTCATATTGAATGTGGTTAATTAATATCGAACACGCACTACAGTGTGGGTTGCATTGTCTACCCAGCACACATGTAAACACAATAGCGGTATCGTTTTTTAAATGTTTAATGTGATAGTAGGCTGTCAATGACAGCTTTAGCTAGTCAATACGGGCTCTGCCAAATGGCGAGCTACAACTTATTCAATTAACTGCCAGTTAGGTATATTTATTTTTCCATTATACTTTGAATAAATTTTCTATCTCCCTCTCCTATCGCAGAGAGGCGCGAGGGCCGGTCTGATGCAATGTGCTAAACAGTTCCAGGTTGGGGCCTCAACACGCAGACATGAACTCACGGAAGGAGACCACCAGAAGCAGTCTTTCACTTCGACGACCTGTAAAAAAACGATAATACATTGAAGGAGCTCTTAATCACAACAGGAACAAGCATGAATATTATTGAGTGTCCGTAACAATTTACGGCGACTGTTAACTATGTCTTGACCTTCATTTAAAAACCTTTTCTTCTCTGTTCCACCAGAAGCTGATCATTAACTAATTGAGTACAAAATTCGTGTTACAGTCCGTTACATACATAATTGCAACTGAATAAAGCTAATGAAATAAGTAGAAGCAGCCCGATCAATTCTGGAACCTTAATTGAGCACCAGTTTCCGAGTTGAGCTCTACCAGTTTCATATGAACTGATTCAAAAACGTCCTGGACTTTTATTCTGGAACCAACAAATAAGCGAGACTCCACTTGAATTGAAATATTCACATTTGTGTAGCGTCTTTGAATGTGATTACACAAAATATTTAGTAAAGCTCGTTAGAGTAGTTTCGAGAAAAAAAGGTTTGGTTGTTTTAATCATTGCGATAACTTTAGTTAACTTTAGATTGGTTACGCGCTCTGTGATACTCTACGGGTTAAGTATGAAATTTGAGCCGGTTAGGTTAGGTTTTCTCTCAATGACTTCCACAAACACGCATGCAGACCATTTTCCCAATTTCGTTTTTCAGACTTACTTTACTTTAAAACGTGAAGATCTGAATAACCAATTTTGGTTTCGAAATTGTATATCCACTTGTTCACACTCATGCTCACTCCAGCAATTAATATTATATTTTCACTCCCACTTCAATTGAACTTATAAGACTTCGACATTCTACAGCGAGAAACTGGTAACTCTAGATGTATCGGATTGTATTAGGCTGCTGCTACTTACACTATGCTTAATGTCTGTGTGTGTATGTGTGTATGTGTGTGTGTGTATGTGTGTCTGTGAACGATTTTCAGAGAAAACCACCGTACCAAATCAGCTCAAACTTGATATCTCGCCCGCAGGTTACCATGGGACGCCAAAATAAGGGTTTGAACAAAATCCACCGTAAGTTAGCTATAGTTAGCATAGTGATCAAAACACCAAATTTTGTTTCTCAAAAATGGCTCTAACGATTTTGATTAAATTTTTTATATTGATAGCTCTCAATAAGGTAATGATACCATAAAATTCCCCTTTGTGGGAAAATGACGAGAGCAGCACAATAAATTATCAAAATTTTCGACCAAAAGCGTTTTTAGCGCAGTTGTTTCCTTATAAACTCCGCTGGAATGTTAGTAGTATGCTAAAAAAAATCGGTATTGTAGTCCAATCCAATACTTAAAGGGTGGGTGTTTGAAAACGCTCATGAGATACATGGGGCTCACTCCAGAAATTCCTGAATTTCAACTACGCCCGTTTCGCTTACTACCAGTTCTAACAGTTATTACCCAATAACTCCACAAAAGTGATTACTATCCACTTCAAAAAATTCGTGTTTACAGCCTCATTAATTATCTGTGTACCGATTGCTCAATATGGATCCTGCAATGAGTACGAGCAGCACAATAAAATGTGGAACTGTAAGCGCTACCGCTTCCTGCTGCCGCAAAGCGTTATTTGACCAAGTTCAAATTAACTGAGTGATAAATGAATTGATTAAATCGCATTGGCCATGTACAAAGTGAATTGACGTAGAGCTAAGGAAAGTTGTGTGTTGCGACGCACCAGATATTTTATAATTTGTTGTACTTTGTCATTTCCCCTACGAACAGAAATTTTATAGTACTGTTATACAGTTTGGAACTGTCCGTACAAAAGGTTTAATCGAAGTTATTAGAGAAGTGTTAGAGTAAAAATATATTTGATATTTTGATCCCTACGATAACTATAGCAAGTTAAGAGCCGATTTTCAGAAAAAAAGCGAAACGAAATACGGCCGTTTTTGAGGAAAAATACCTGGTGTTTTGATCCGTACGCTGAGTTAGTTTTGTACCATTAACTAGGCGTCCCACGATGCTCTGTAGGCTACAATAGAAACACCTAGCAGCTATTTACCTATAAGTAAATATAATTTGGTCACGGCTGTATGGAGAACTGAGAGTAGTTTACGGGCAAGGTTGCACTGGTGCCGGGATCTTCACGCTGGACCCTTCAAGCCTTTCAATCATGAGATGTCGTGCGGGTTCGAGAAGCTGGTGACTTCGTAAGTGACTGGCGAGAGGTTGGACAACTTGGCAGTACGTGGGTCTATTGCTGAACTGAGGACACGTTTTTCTCACCACGACTTGTAAGTGAAAAACACCTGCAGTATGCCGCTTATTGTGGGCTTTCTTGAGTATCTCCTTAGCTTTTTGGAGGTTGCGGTATGCTCTGTTCTTGACGAATTCATGAGACCTCTTCCTTTAAAACTCAAAGGTATTTCCCGCCTCACACACACATGAAAGCAGAGCGTGCTGAGACCTGTGATGCTGGTAGTGGGGAATTTGGGTAGCCTGCTGAGCACTCTGGTCAGTTGCGATGGGAGATTAGCCTTATTCATGGATGACTGATTCTCACGAAGATGAATTCTCGTTTTGTCTTAGGGTTTTCAGAGAAGACAAAATACTGTCTGCCCTGTGGGCGGACGCGCATTAGCGAAATATCAATAATGTCGTGCTCTGCGAGTCGGCGAATGCACGGAGTTGATCGCTTGCAGGTGCTCGTTAATATGGGATTTTGTTAGGTCGGAAATGAATATGGGAATCATGCAAGTCGGCATATTTCTCGGGTCTGCCTTGGGTTTCCTTATATACCAATTGGCACGTTGCAAACCGCAAGTAGCACGACAGGACTCAATGCAAGTTTGGCAAAATACTGGATATTTCACCTGGGCACAGTGAGCACTTCCTACATATAACGGAGCCGCCTGTGTCTTCTGCACTGGTCATTGACGAAAGGTAGAAGTTGCACATTTTAGATGTTTATGCTTCAAAATGGTTTTATGAAGACTAAAAGAAAAAGGCAAAAAAGTGAGTGTCTCGTGACGAACAATGACGAAAAAGCAAAGCAAGATGAGAGTAATCCAGTCAACTTTTCCTTTTGTCGGTTTTATTTTAGGTTGGGTTGTTTTAGAAATAAACTGGGATCCATAGCCTCAAACTGGTAAGATTACTCACACGTCGAAATGCCCATATTTCTGATTCGGCACCTGCGACATTTTTACATCAAGGTGACAATTTCATCCACCGGAAACCGCAATTATGCTAAGCTGACCCAAAAACGTGCAATCGGCGAGAAACGTAATTTAATTACTTTTTTCGGCCGTTTTATATGATTTCAGCCGTTTTTGACGTTAAGAACGCACTCTGACGCATCGAAACGTCATAATGATTATACCAAACGATATGAGAAAGTAGAATTAAAAATAATGCGATTGGTCGTGTTAGCTATTTTTTCGGTTAGGGCAAAACCGTGACGTGATGGAACAATTCCAACCTCAAATTCGTGTTCAGCGACCTCAAAATCATTTGGCATACCTAGCGGCAGGCCGAACACACCCCACTTTCTTTGGATAGTTGGGTTTTGCTTCACTCCAAGTATGAGAAAATCTATACTAATATTATAAAGCGGAAGAGTTTGTTTGTTTGTTTAAACGCGCTAACCTCAGGAACTACTATACCGATTTGAAAATTCCTTTTTTGTTGGATAGTCCATTCATAGAGGAAGACTTTAGGCTATATAACATTACGCTGCGACCAATAGGAGCGAAGTGTCAGTGAGAAATGTTGCAAAAACGGGGAAAATTATTCACATTTGACGACTTTCGTTGCGTGCGCTGTATAAACGGTTCAAGTTACTAAAAAAATATGTATGAAAGAATTATTCCTTTTTAATAATAAAAATATCTGGTGCGTAGCAACACACAACTTTCCGCCACCCCTTTAAGTTCGAATACCACCTGCATAGGCGGGCGCTATATCTTCGTTCAACGCATTTTTACAGGAACATTTATGGAGAACAAAATGTAGGGACTAGTTAGCTGCGAGTACTCCGAAAGTTTGATCAAAATCGTTAGAGCCGTTTTTGACAAATTGGAATACCGATAAATTAATATTCGACAAATCTCCTTTTCTGAGTTAACTTGGCTTATATCTCCGTTCAACATATATATACAGAAATAATTATGGAGAACGAAATGTGGGTATGGGTGACTTAAAGACACTCTGGACGATTGATCAAATTTGATGAAGCAATTACTCCAGAGTTTACGGAAATGTTCGAAAAAACGTTATTTTCGACACATTTTGATTTTTATCTCTGTTCAATGGACCGTCACAGGAACATTTATTGAGAAGGATATGTAGGTATTAACTATTGGAAAACATCCTGTGAGTTTGGTGAAAATCGCTGAAGCCGTTTTGCCAAAAAGCGTAAAAAACCTATTTTTGCTTCATAGGCCTATATCTCCGTTCACCGTATTTTCATGGAGATATGTATGGAGAAGAAAAGTTAGGTATTGATTAGGAAAAGATAATTTGAAAGTTTAATCAAAATCGTTAGAGCCGTTTTCGAGAAAAATGCGAAAAACCCTTGTTTTTGGTACATTTTCGTCCCCCCCCCCCTTCTCATTAACCAAAATCGTCCATAACCTTATTTTGGTGTCTACAAAAAATAACGGACAAAACAAAAAAAGAACTATCTCAATCGGACCAGCCGTTCTCCCGCAAATCGAACTACAGACACACACACACACACATGCCCACGGACCACGCGCCGAAATTAGGTTTTTTAGACTCAGTAGGGTCTGAAACGTAAAGATCTGAAGAAAACCCAAATTTTTTTTGGGCCGATTACCATACTTTCCTTCCCTTCGGGTAGCGGAAAGTAAAAACAGTGTATGTCTATCTCTTAAGATTTACTCATAATAATATTATTTGTCGAAGAAGACGATAGGGTATATAACAATACGCTGCCACCATTATTTTAAGTATAAGACGGAAAAGTACCTCATTTCAAAATAAAATTGAAATTGATCGCGATTTAGGAGAAGGAGTGACTAGCATTGAGGATTTAATATCAAACGTTTACCCTGATATCGTCGAAATAGAAAATAAAGATTATCAATGTATGTGCCAAAGGGCAGCGTTGACGAAATTAACGACCTAATTTTAACTAAACTTCCAGGCGGTATAACTACCTACACATCTATTGATAATGTAAGGAATAAGAAGATGATGTCCACTACCCACAGGAATTTCTCAATTCTTTAAACCCGAGTGGCCTTCCACCACATTCCCTCACGTTAAAAATAGGTGCTGCGATAATTTTACTCAGAAATCTAAAACCACCAAATTTTTGCAACGGAACCCGACTTCAAGAAAAAATTCCTTCGCAATAACGTGATCGTTGCAACAGTTTTGACTGGTCCGGCAGATGGTCAAACGAGTACCTCGCATCCCAATGATTCCGAATGATTTACCTTTTAATTTTAAAAGTATTCAATTTGCTATTAAAGAAATTGGGTTATATCCGCCAGTAAGCAAATTACTAAAGTTAACGTACCTGTTAGGTGAGTCCGTCTCCTCTGGCTTGTGAGTTACTGTGGGCAAGCGCTTTCGATGTAAAGACATCATCGTCTGGCCGTTAAGTCAGTACTGGAGTCAGACCCACTCGACCAAAGTGGGGTGTATAAAATAACTTGTACTTGTAAAAACGCATACATAGGACAGACAGGACGAAAAATACGGACCAGATATTCAGAACACATTAAATCTCTTAGTAGGAACAAAGACGATTCAAACTTTGCCAACCACCTCAAAACAACTGGACATGAACCCACCAAAATACGGGGCTGCACCATCTTACTACACAAACAATACAAAGGACGAAAACTGAACATATTAGAAAACATGGAAATTTATAAACAAAAAAACTTCAATGGACAGATCATAAATGAACAAATCAACACAAAATGCGACACCGTATTCACACCACTCAAAACACTACACAAACGAAAACAACCAACTGACGAATTTACAGACCACCCTACACAAAAAAGACGTAAATTCCACAATTGACAGACCATCCAACACATTCCATTTATCTCTAGGGGGTTTCCCCCTGAGGTACATGACCTCCTCTCCCTGCCCCTTCCCCGAAGCTCCATCACCCCTTTCACCTTTCTCTTTGTATATAAAGACCACGACCAACTGACTGACTCCAGTACTGACTTAACGGCCAGACGATGATGTCTTTACATCGAAAGCACTTGCCCACAGTAACTCACAAGCCAGAGGAGACGGACTCACCTAACAGGTACGTTAACTTTAGTATTCAATTTGCCGTAACAATTAATAAATCAAAGGGGCAAATATTTAAACACGTAGGAATCGATTTACGTCAAGATTGCTTTTTACACGGCCAACTATATGTCGCGTTGTCAAGATCGGGTTGCGGGGAAAATCAGGATGTTCTTCTACCACAAGAAAATTAAACTAAAAATATCATTCACGCTGAAGTACTTTAAAACATATTATTTTAAAAATTTCTTATTCACGATCATAATAACTAAAACCAACGTGAACAATCAAAAGATAATCGCGATAGTGTTTCCGACAACCACGCGAACGAAGTCGCGGGCACAGCTAGTGAGATATATAGCAGAATGCCTATCTCGACTAAAAGGCCTTCTTTTGCCGCCCCTAACCGTACAACTTGGGTCGTCTTCCACATCGACACTGAATTGATACTGAAGACGATCACGGTCACTAAGGACGGGAATATCATCGGATTGGAGCCGATTCAATCGCGTTCACACACATATTTCTCCTAACGATATTTTTCGGACTGCTCTGGAAAAAATTCTTGAATAATATTTCTGCAGATCCCATAACTTTCCTTCGTACGTCATAAAGTTGGAGAAAGTAAACATAACTACTGTTTATATTTTACTCCTGTAAACCTCAACCCGTCTAGAAAAAAAGCAGTCCAGCGAGATATCGACACGATTTATAACACTACTAATTATTACATTTATCAAAATGAGCTTAAATAGTCGTGAGTTTTCTGAAGAAATGAACGCGGTATCAAATTCTGAACCCTTTTCTTTCGTTATCTATCCAAGTTCCCTTTCGCACATCGCGTTCGGTGAAAGTTCCACTTTCTTTATATATCGAACAAACATGAGGAAGGCGGATTTCGCGATTGAACCCTTTTGGAAGAGCACGAACCGGATACGAAACAACACTCGTCTGAGAAAAGATCCTCTCGTCCTCTGCACCCGAGTTAAAAGGGTCTCGGTCACGACCGCTCTTCGCGTTCATTTACTCAGCGAGCCAATTTTTCTTCTTTTTTTCTTTTCGAAGCGAATTCCCTAATAAGCATATCGTCCGAGGGTACCGTGAAACGTTCGACTTTCCCCGAATGATCTGAAGGGTGTTCTAGCACTTAGTTGCAGCATTCGAACTATTTATCGTCAGTTATATCTCGAGTGAAAAGTGCCACTCGGTGAATTGAGATGACCTTTTCATCCAGACAAGATCCTTCGGCCGTTAGTAGGACGTTTCAGAGAAGAAGCGTTGAGATCGACAACTGACACGTATTGATAAATGACTACATTGCAAATGCGATATAATCGAAATTTCATCCGCGGAAAATGACGAGGGCAACTCAATAAATCGGTTCATGAATCCGGGATCCTATGGATCGATGGGCATTTGTGGGTGACACTCAAAACGAGGGGCTTGGTGGTTGACCTTAACTATATGTTGCTGCCCCTGAGCCCATGAGGACACCAGGTTGTCTCAACTCGTTCTTATCTCTGAGCCCTAATTAGTTAATAAGAGTTAGATGACAAATGTAATCTTAATCATGCTTGTTGGTGCAACTGGCGCATAATCTATTGTGAGACCGTAAGAGGTGCGTCAGTGGGTTCCAAGTTTTAACATTCAACCTTGATCATATATAACAGTGTGCGTGCCTCAATCTGAAAATCTCTGGCAGCAGCAGAGTTTGAGTGCTACGTAGCGATTTGTACACTACCTAATGGGACATCCCCCTAACGCATTTATTACTATCGACAAAACAGTGAAATTCCAAGATATCACTTTGACCTGGAAAAGAAAATAACGGCGACTCCTCAGCGCTTCAAATAGTATTTTTCCCACAATATATTGGTGACAACCGAGAAAACCCCCCACTGGCACCTCAGATGGGACTATTGTGTGTATTCCCATGAAACTGCCCCCAATGCGTTTCCATCGTTCTCGCACGAAACCCAAGACAGCCTTGTAACATCATCCGGTCACATACTGAGGCATCCCAAGTGCGCGCTCCAAGTTGCAGAACCTGCAACTCTGTACCTCACGAAACTTGGCAACGTGGTACCTTAGTGGACAGTGTCATGGTACACATACGATCTGTATACTTTCTCTCTCTAGATTAAAGATCTCTCTCTTGATCGCCTCTTGGAATGTCAAATAATTAACCTTGACTGTCAGGTCAATAGGCCAACAGTTTGTCAGCGTCCTCGTTCCGTCTATTCCTCTGTAACCTGGCACCCAACACTATTTTAAAGTGTTCTGTTTTGCCAGGTTATTCAGACCAGTCAGGCATTCCCAAACCAGCCCCAATGAAATAGTTTAAGAAGCTAGGGCCGTAAGTGCAGCCTGACTAACATAAAATAGATTTCAAATAGCCTTTGCCTCTTTTTCTTAAACAGTGCCACTCTCCAATACGACACTTTTTTTTGAAATATGAATCATGAGGGTTCTCTTCACACCACGACGTCATCACTTCAGAAGGCGACCCGTTACCTTACGTTTAATTGTCTTGGACTCGAAGTGTAAGGTCCCTACAGACCTCTGTGTACACACGAAGGTCCCCGTTTTATTGTTCCCCAGCGAAAAGCACCTTCGAATGCCCGTCGTTGAGTCTTCTCCGGTCCTACCCGTCGGAGTGTGGCCTGGTTAAGTGCCGCGGGAAGAAAAAAGGCAGACCCTCAGGAACCCACGGACCCTTCGAAAGGGCCTTTCGTTCGGTAAGTGCCTCCCTTACGAGAAAATCGTCTCTCGGGGAACCGACGACGCTTGAGAAATGACACTTGAGACAAGGACTCGGACTTTTAACCGAACTAACGATCTGGGCACTTGGGAAGAAGCGACCTGCTGGGAGTTTGATGGGACGGCGCGATTGAGAGGAAACCCCTTTTTCTGCAGGTACAGCCGAACTGGCACGTTTTAACGTTGGCCGGTTGTTTCGCTCGTATTTGTAAATGCACGCGTTGAAGAACGCATTGAACACAGCGGTAAATATCAGAACAAGAGCCCTAAAACTAATTGATAAACCTTTCCACGAAAAAACATAGAAATGGTTGCGAATGTTCTAAAGAAAAACAATTACCCTAATTCCCTAATAAATTCGATAATTTTTAATTCATCTTCACATCTCCAGCACAAAAGTGTCACATCTGCGTCAGGACAACCCCACACCACACCGGATATTCACAACAATACGAACTTTAGATCGTCTTAATCAACAACATGGTGCATTCAAATACAAACTCCAGAATTCTCACCCAAAACTGCAGCCGCATCGTGTACTCAATACCATGTTGCAATTGTGCTAAACTGTATATAGGAGAAACAAAGCAATACATGATTTCCAAAATTAGGGACGATAAATCTGACATCAACACTATAAGTATCAACGCTATAAGTATACTCGGCTCGATTCTGATTATATGATTTTCTCGGAGCTCAGGATGAAGAGTAAAGCTCATTCTAGATTGGCTTACTCCAAATAGGAGGTTCAGTTATCCCTCAAAGACAACATTAAGAACTTCTGAAATTATGTTAATAACGCGAAAGGCACCTCTTCAGTACCGCTACTGCAGATACGACCCAAGATATTGCCAACTTATTCAAGGAACATTTTTCTTCCGTGTTCTCCTCTGCTATAGTGCGACCTGTCTGTGGTGGGGTGCCGTCCCTACCCCAATCTTCGTTTTCTTTTGAGTTCTATCGGCATCACCACGGATATTGTTAGGGCTGAACTTCGTTCGCTGGATCCATCCAAGGGAATGAGCCCTGACGGTGTGCCTCCCTCTCTTCTAAGGGAATGCGCTGAACCAATTTCCTCTCTGTTTACGAGATCACTGGATTTGGGTGTGGTTCTCGACTACTGGAAGTGCTCGTATGTGACTACTGTTCCAAAGAGTGACAACAGAGCAAGTATAGACCACTATCGTCCAATTTGTTCTCTGAGCACATTACCTAAAGTATTGGAAAAGATTATGGTGAAACAGATTGCACCTTCGCTGCACCAACATTGGTTTATGGCTGGCAGGTCTTGTGCAACAAGTCTGTGGACATTTCAACATACTGTCACGGAAGCGTTTGCTGATGGTGTCCAGGTAAACAGTATTTATACGGACTTTGCTAAGGCCTTCGACAGGGTCTCTCATGCAATTCTCCTTGAAAATCAGGAGGCTTTTGGTTTTTTGGGTCGTTACTTGCACGACTGAGGAGTTATTTGGGCCGCCGTCTGGTTGTCAGACTGAGGGACATAGTCTCTGATTCGTTCGTTGCCACATCGTGTGTGCCCCAGGGATCACATTTGGGCCCATTACTATTTCTCATCTTCATTGATGACGTGAGTAAACTGTTTGAAGGGACTGTGAAGCATCTGTTATTCGCAGATGATATGAAGATTTTTTTGAGAGTGGTCTCATTGAGCGATTGTTTGGTTCTACAGAATGCTCTTACAGTCTTGCATGGATGGTGTTTGCAGAATGAGCTTAGCCTGAATATTGATAAGTGCTCAGTGGTCACTTTCAGTCGAAGAGTATTCAGCCTGCAGCATGACCACTCGATAGGAGGGGCGTTGCTCCAGCGTAAAACCCTGGTGCGGGATCTCGGAGTTTTGATCGATGCAGGTTTTACGTTTTCGGCCCATATTGGTGAAATATGCTCAACAGCAATGAGAAAACTGGGCTTTCTCAATAGAAATACGAGGGATTTCAAGGAACCAAACGCCTTTAAGCTGCTATTCACCTTCCTTGTCTGTACACCTCTCGAGCTTTCCTCCCTTGTGTGGTCACCGTGGTATACCAGTGCCAAGAATACCTTCCTGCGCTATGAGTCATACGAGAGAGGCGATAGGTGGGAGGCATGTCCTCTTTGGAGAATCGGCGACGTGAGGCGGACATGCTTCTCTTGCATGAGTTGACAGCGGGTCGACTGGATTGCCCGTATCTGCTTTCCAAGTTGAACTTCTACGATCCCCCCCCCCCATACGCTACCAGACTCCATCAGCCTTTTTATGTTTATACCTCTTCGACCAACTATCTCCGCAATAATCCCATGGTGCGCTTTCAGGAGGACTTCAACAGTTTGTCACACGATGATTCGGTGGACCTACTGTTGTTGTCGAAAGCTCTTTTAGGTCCAAAATTCGACGGCTGTTGTTGGCTCGGGATTGCTGCCGACTGAATCGTGCCAATTTATTGTGATTTATATTGTCCTATTTTTATTTTTTTTCTCACTGTTAAATTTGGCACTGAAGAAGAAGAAGAAAGAAGAAAAAAGTTTATTGACAAAATATATCAAAGTAAAAGATTCCTTCTGCATTACAAAAATAAACAATACCGACATGGTTTTTCAAACCGTCTGTCGGGGGCGTCAGCAGGTTATACTAGAAACATACGAAAAGAAAAAAGAACCTACCGCGAAAACAAAATACAATAAAATAAAAGGAAATAAAAAATTAAGTTCATGTACCAACGAAGAGCGATATCTCCAGGCCATCCTACCAAAAGCCACCAGCTGAGGATATCCACCACCATCCAACAAAGCCACAGCCTCATTCCGTGAAAGAACAGGTTTATTAAAAACTGCAATCCTAAACTCTCCAAGTACTGAGCAAATACAGAGAAAGTGGTGCAAGTCTTCCCTCTCATGTCTATTGCACAGAGCACACTCCTCGTTGTGGTTAGTGTTATATGGCTTTGCATTGAGATGTAGCAGTTCTCTCTTCAACTTAAAAATCCACCTCGCCGAGAAAATATCCATCACTGGCTCACTGACCAAGCTCGCGGCCTTGAAGCGGTGTCAAGCTCCCTATATAGAGCGAACTTCTCGGAGTCCATAGCCCTCTGCCAGAACCACTGCTTTTTGTGCTCCCTAAACCTCTCAAGGATGTCAGCTGCATGAAGCCGGATATATTCAAAGGACCAGGAATCCAACTCATCTATGACACCCAATCCAATGGCGAGGCGGCCAAGATGCCCAGCCCATGACACTCTGTTTATCATCACTTCCATGGCAATTATTTTACGGAGACGTGTGTCTGGGAGACAAGATACCTTCCTCAAGTACTTTAGATGGGCTTCGAGAGTAAACGACGATATGGTGTCCGTCCACCCCTGTCTCCAGATGTAAAATGTAATTCGGAGAAAACCTCGGCAACTGGAACAGCTTTCGAATGTACATCAGCTGCACTCCCTCCGCCTTTGCATACTCCTGAAATCCCCAGCATGGTAAAGCGTAGCATAGGATAGCCCGGATCGTAGTGTTGAACACCTCCGATTTTGCCTTTAGTGGTACAGCAGGATTGGCAAATAATCTTCCCCAAACATTATTGAGGGCAAACTTGGCAGATTGGGCCTTCCGCTCTACGTGCTTGGTGAAGGAAAGACGGGGGGTGAGTTCAACTCCCAAATACTGGTAGCTACTCACGATCTCAATTGATTCACCACCAAATTTCCAGTGCTCAGTCGCCCTTCTTCTCCCTCCGTTCTGGAAACCCATTATCTTCGACTTCGCTAGATTAACCTGAAGTCCCCACTTACTGCAGTAACTCTCCAAAACATTAATATTCACCTGCAGCTCACCAGGGTCATCCGCTATCACCACCAAATCATCTGCATACATCAGAACTTTTATCACTAGTCCGCCAACCTCTATACCATGTTGCAGCTCTTCTACCAAGTCGTTAAGAAAAACAGAGAATTAAGTGGGGGTGAGAGGACAGCCCTGCTTCACTCCACTCTTAACATCAAAGAACTCTGTTCTACCAGCCTCGGTCCACACCGCAGCTGATACTACCGAATAAAGGTTCTAAATAATTAAATTTGGTAAATTTGGCACTGCCCGTATATGTTACAAATAAATAAACACATTCCACACACACTGGCCGAACACTCAATCAATGACGGACATACATTTGATTTTGACAAGACCAAGATTATTGACCGGGAAAGCCATCACTTCAAACGTAAAAAAAGAAATGATATACATAAGCGAATCCCCAACAGCGTGCAATAAAAGGGCTGACGCTGCCAATCTTAGCAAAATTTATTCGAACCTTATGAACAATTACGCCTAACTTTCATGTACACCTAAGTTGTTTCTCTTATCTCCTTCTAGAAAATAAGAATAATTCCATGTTTTGTCATACTTTAAGTTTTTCCTTCCACTCTAGTTCAATTAGAATTATTATTATTATACGTTATTTGATATTAAGGTCTGTTTTCGTTTTTTTCTCCGAATATCATTATTTTAAGAAACTATAAGCAATTTCCCAAGGTATGTTTTTCAACATTAATTCAGTTCAAAAGTTCCTTATAATTTATTGTAACTTAATTGCCTGCTGGGATATGCTATAGCCCTGATGATGCTTTATATATTAAGCGAAACGTCGGCCTAGAGAAAGTTTTTCATTCATCCAGACTAGCTCTCAAGAAACCACACCAGAGTTCAGTTTAATTGCTCAGTTTCTGAGTTCAATTCGTTCTTCAACATTTACAAATACGAGCGAAACAACCGGCCAACGTTAAAACGTGCCAGTTCGGCTGTACCTGCTGAAAAACGGGTTTCCCTCAACCGCGTCGTCTCATCAAACTCCCATAAAATAGGATTATTTGCATCGACTGCAAGAGAGAGGACGTTAAAAATTCTGTTGAATGGAAACAAAGCATGAAAAGGTGGTTTTTAAAAATTTTATGGGAACCGCTGAACCAAATCAGGAGCAACTACAAAAATTCAGAAGTTCCAACCGCTGTCGAATCGTCATTTCTCAAAGTTTTTACCCAATAATTCTGAATCAATGATCATTATCGTTAAAAAAAACAGCGTTTACTGTCTCAATCTTTCTTTGTGTAGCGATTGCTCAATAATGGTCATGGCTCAAGTAGGAGCACAACAATAAATTCCAGAAAAATAAGCGTTATCGCTTCCTACTGCTGTGGTGCTATGCTTAACCAAATGAATGAGTGAAAGATGAATTCAATTAGTTAAGGAATGTTGTGTGATGCTCCGCACCTGATGCTTGACCGTTGAAATTAATTCCTGTGTGAATAGTCTTTCTTGAGTCAGTTATTTTTCTAGGCTGGGGTTTCGCTCAATTTCTTAAGCACCATCTGGGCTACAAAATATCACGGAAGTTAAGTAAAATATTAGTCAGCGAAGTAATTCCTCAGCATTTCGGTGGATCAAAGTAATTCAGCAAACTGGAATAAATTATCCAACTAGTTCGATAATTTTTTTTAGAAGATTGCTCCCGTGATGTAAATCGGCGTCAGCTCCCGACGAGGATGAGTCGTTTTTAACGTGTAAGTTGAGCTACTTACCGTTTTTGAAGAGACGCAGCTGCTCTCAATGACACGCAACTGGGACACAGTTTATTAAGAGGTAATTGGAAACCGACACGGTGTAGGTGCGGGACGGGCTTATACGGGCCTTGATGGAGTACTCAGGCGCGAATGACGGGCAGGTCAGACCCGAGGGTTGAACTTTCAGGTCAAAGCCGAACTTCGAGAAGTTCGCTCGTGTTTTCCATGTTTGTGTTCAATGACCCGGTTCTAACTTCATTAGCGTACCATCATAAATAACTGTAAACAGTTCTGTGAGGCCAATAGTCGACAGTCAATGTTGATTCAGATGTTTGTTAACGAAGGCGAACGGAGTTGGCAAGTGTTTCGTCGTGTGTAGTAGCAAGTGGCGGGTAAACTGTCGTAGGCACCGAGGCTCGTCCAATATTCGTCGCTTTTTCCGTTGAAAATTGACGTTAACCTACAGAAAGTAAAGCTAACTGCACGCATTTTGTACTTACGTATATACATTTCGAATTGGGTGGTACGAATTAAATTATATTCATGCGGAGCGCAACAAATACTGTGATGAAACCTATAAAATCGGCTACCAACTACTAGTTACTAATCAACCTGTTTTCACTCAGTTCGTACAAATTTATTTTTCTAATTTTCATTTCATAGTCTGAACAACATTCGGGGAAAACGATCTGTGAGTTGTCAAAGTTAAAGTTGTCCATCTAAAATTCAGATCATCATGGGACAGCTAAGAAAGAGTATGAGCGATGTCCACTCAAAACTAACTGTCGTTACCATATTGATCATAACAACAATTACATTCTTCGCGCCAACGATTTTGATGGCATTTTTTTTGCGCGGACAGAACGGTATATGCACCTGCTCAACGTGTTCTCACAGAAATATTTATGCCCTACAAAAGTTTGGTATTGATTGGAATTTTTTCTTTATAAATTCCGCTCGAATGATACTGGTACTTTCAGAATATTTAGGGCGGGAATGGATTGAACCCCGTGGGGTGGTATACTGCGAAGGTTTAATCACGGTTATAAGATAATTAGAAGCCAATTCTGGAATTCCAACACTAAAATCACTCACAGTTTTTATAAGATATTATAGTAAACTCGACGCTACGAATTATTACATTAATACAACGGTTTATTATTCTCTTGGGCAGCATGATTGGGACCTATCTTATTCAACCCGTCGTCGAAAAATACTAGTAAACGATACGCAACATGACGAATTCAACGGAACGACGAAAATTGACGTTTTACAGGCGACGCTAGGCAATTGGCACGACGTGACGAGTCGAACTGACGGAGAAAGGCGCAGGCACACCCGGGAAATGAGCGCAGGCCAGGGAGAAACGATAAATTTCAATGTTGTTCAACGCATTCGTGCATGTAGTAGAATTTGGCTCTCAAAATTTACTGTGATTTCACTGTTTTCCATCTAGACGCAGTCCTAGAGACTCATCCTATTCGGAACAACGTCAGAAATACCTTCGAAAAGATACTGAAGAAGACGTAATTGCTATATAAAACTGCCATAATTACGTTTTTTCCTGATTTTTTAAACTACATTCTACTTATAACCAGCGTAGGTTTCATCCTACGTGATTGTCAAGTGGGTGGTCACAACTATATCCTAAACAAAACTCTCGTGCAAAAAGAACGTTTTTTTTTAGATTACATTAAAGGCATAATAATGCCTGGAAAGCAAAGATCATATGTGTGTGTGTGTGTTGGTTGGGGGGGGGGGGGGTGCAAAAAACTGCCTGACTGAAAACATAAGCGTGCTATTCAGAATGAATAATAAAACGAAAGTTGGCAGTCTAATTAATTCTGCTATGCGCTTGTTCAATAACCGTCATGGCAGTGACTCAAAACAATCTCGAACGTAAAGTTATGCTTTACCAGGTTAAGATGAACTGAGTGAAAAATAGATTAACCTAGAAGGTAAAGTCGTGTTACGGGTATGGTTGGAGCCTGCCGTAACAATGGAATGGAACGGGATCGCCGGCTACACTCACTGGGACGTTTAAATCGATGTTGAAGATAGAAATGGAGAAGGGGCAGGGGGGTCGCTCAGACATAACTTTGTACAAGTCCATCGAACAGAGCGGACCTTAGTGTTTATCAACCATTCCACTACAGCCATGATAATCCCTGAATGTACGAAGAAGGTGGCGTGGTGCGTCGCACTAGATACTTTCTTATGATACACTTCATTTGTAAATATCATTTCCCAGTAGTGCGATCAAGTGGGTGGACACAACTATATCCTAAACAAAATTCTCGTGCAAAAAGAACGGGTTTTTTTTAGATTACATTAAAGGCCTGAGCGGCAATCCTTATGATGCCTGGAAAGCAAAGATCAAATGTGTGTGTGTGTGTGTTGGTTGGGGGGGGGGGTGCTAAAAACTGCCTGACTGAAAACATAAGCACGCTATTCAGAATGAATAATAAACCGAAAGTTGGCAGTTTAATTAATTCTGCTCTGCGCTTGTTCAATAACCGTCATGACATTAGTAGCAGTGACTCAATAAAATCTCGAACGTAAAGTTATGCTTTACCAGATTAAGATGAACTGAGTGAAAAATAGATTAACCTAGAAGGTAAAGTCGTGTTACGGGTACGATTGGAGCCTGCCGTAACAATGGAATGGAACGATTACGTCGATGTTGAAGATAGAAATGGAGAAGGAGCAGGGGGGTCGCGCAGACATAACTTTGTACAAGTCTATCGAACAGAGCGGACCTTAGTGTTTATCAACCATTCCACTACAGCCATGATAATCCCTGAATGTACGAAGAACGGCTGTGTGGTGCGTCGCACTAGATACTTTCTTATAATACACTTTATTTGTCAATATCATTTCTCAGTTGTGCATGAAACTGAAAAATGACGAGGCCATAATATCATTCTCAGGCATCTGTGGGTCTGACTCGGTATAGATGATATTGATTATGGCTCCCACTGGCATGCGATTTTAGCGTATGGCGCAGTCAATTGTAGAATTGCACGAGTGCTCTGTGGATTCCCAATGTGTAATCACAAAAAGTTGTTTAGTGAAAACAAAACGAAAACAAATCTGTGATTATCTGAATTCCTTCTGTAAATCTAACCATTCTGGATTTACTTAGGATCCATTTTGATTTTCAGGACAAATCTTCGACATCAGAAATCGTTGTACAAGGAAACCACCTGTGTGCTTGGCCCACTATGTACAGGGTTTATTGTCCGGACGCTCGTGAAGAGCATGTTAAGGGCCGAACGTTCATATTCGTTGTCGTCTCAATTGCACCGGGCGCATTCCCTCCTCTTCAAAACGCACGGTGGCACGTCGATAACTGACAAATAATTTTGTTGAATGATTCAGTAAATATTCATTGAATCGACCGGACTGAAATAAAAATGAAACAGTGTCCGCTCTAAAAGCCGCGGGGTTTCTTCTGTTCTGGCGGAGTTCTCTGGAATGAAAATTTTATACCGCGAGGGAAACATTTACATTCTTCGAGTGAACTAGTGAAGAGCGGCGGTTACCGGAGAACGGTCGTCACATCTCGGAGAAAGGATCAGGCCTAGTACTTGCTTTTCAAGTCTTTTTACTTGGAGATTTTGTATTCATGAGATGTCCGACTTCGACCGCTCCGCGTCAGTATGCATAATGCGCTCGAAAAGGAGCGAGCTCCTTCGGTTTATAGAATGTCGCACGATTTTCTTTACATTCCTTCGGTTTTTACTATCGCTGAGGAGCTCTAGTCGAAGAAATCTTACAACTTTCCTCGTTCGACGGCTCATGCCGTTTTCAAAAAAACGGGCGGATTCGTTGGGAAGTGAACAAGAGTCGGAGAAGCAAACTGGTAAAACCCTCGCCCCCACCATTACCGCCCCTACCACCGCACAAGGCTGAAGTAGATGTCAAAAAGGGCGAGCTCAGTTTAACGATCTGAGGACGATGAACCCTCATCGTCTGGAAGCGGCTTAACAGGCTGGTCCTTAAATCCTCAACTTCCGATTCCTCGCGTTGATCTTCTGGAGGCAACACCGCCAATTAATATTCCATTAATCTACAAACACGTCATGCCAAAACGAAGTATGAAGACAATGTTACTCACTGCATCGAAGTCCAAACATTTAGTTTCCCCCAACTGTCAATCAGACTTTGGGTTTTTACTTTCCTAAGCCCTACGGAGTACAATTTTTGTTCGGTTTTCCAAGGAGAACGGGAAAGGAAGAAAAGGGATGGTATTGAGTTGGACTAAGGAATTCGGACATAGTCGTACCTGAATCTGCGCTCTCGAATGGATGATCCTGGCCAGAAGGGATGCGTTGACTTCGGCATAAAACTGTTTATGCGCTGCACGCACACAAAGGGAAATGAATCTTTGCGTTCGTACGATTGTTCACGTACACAAACGAGAAAAAAAGGTGAATTTTTGGGTAGATGAATGGTGAACCGGTAAATAATAATAATAGTCGCGATAAAAGGAATGATTAATTGCAGATGGGCGGGACGAGGTAAAGGTAATGGTGAGAAGGCATGGTTATCCTCAACCCTCTCTGGATCTGTCCTCCGACTCCAACTCAACAAGAAATTAGGAGAATAGGATGATAGGTTGAATAAAAACAAAAAAAAAAGTTAAACGAAAGAGGGACAGGTAATAACGAAGACATTGTGGGGTAAATGTTCTGGCTCGAACAAGTTTTTTCTTAGTTTTCCCCAGACCTACGTGTTTGTTGTGATTCTGCGGATCAATTAGACGCCAAAATAAATATGTTTGCATAATCGGTCTAAACCAGGGATGCACAGACCGTGGCCCGCGGGCCGCATGCGGCTCGCCGGTGAGATACTGGTGGCCCGCCTACAGCAAAATGAAACTCTTGTCCATTCGAAAAATATTAAATTCTATTCCAGAATAAAACCAAAAAACATATGTTCCAAAAGTAAAGGCGTCCATAAAACTTATGAAAACCATCCAAATACCGCGCCAGTTCATGAATGAAACGACGCCGCCGAATTAGTACGAATAGTCTCGAATGCCCGATTGCTCGCGTAGGTACACGGAGCTTCCAGAGTCGGTTTCGACTCTCTAAGGGCGAAGTTCACGCGAACAGAAAGAACAGAAAGAAGCAGTTTAATAGTGTTTTTGGAAGGCAATAGTTCTAGTGTAGATTTTAATGCGACTAGCCGGTGTCATATATTTTGATCCAAATTCAACGTAGATTTCAACGTATAATTGTGTTGTGAAATCGTAAGTAAAACTCTGTTATTAATAAATGTTTCCCTACCTATTTAATAAATTATTTTTGGTAATTTAAAAAAGGATGGGTAATTTAAGTAGGTACTGTAATTGTTTTTAGGTGCAGTGTTAACCCTAGACAGGATTAGAACGCAACATGGACAAGCCAGAACCTAGTAAAAAACGCAAGGCTATAGATGAAAATCGGCAGTTACAAGAAATATGGACTGAGAAATACTTTTTTGTATGCTCGCATAACAAAGTCGTTTGTTTAATTTGCAAGAATTCTGTTGCGATTGCAAAGGAATATA
Organism: Pachypeltis micranthus; assembly: GCA_020466155.1. Taxonomy (NCBI): domain Eukaryota; kingdom Metazoa; phylum Arthropoda; class Insecta; order Hemiptera; family Miridae; genus Pachypeltis; species Pachypeltis micranthus. The sequence continues at coordinate 26,898,528 of CM035774.1, read as the reverse complement.
ATGTAAAAAGGCACTATGAAACGCAGCATTCAACTTTTACCAAATTTACGGGCGAATTAAGAATGCAAAAAATGTTGTCTTTAAAACGGGAGCATATTGGTCAGCAACTGTGTTTACAAAACTCATTCAAGATTCAGAAACAGCTACAGAAGTTAGTTGTGAAATTTCTCGAATGATAGCAAAGCGAAGTCGCCCCTTCAATGATGGGGATTTTGTAAAAGAATGCATTGAAATTGCCGCTAAGAAAATGTGTCCAGAAGCAGCAAAAAAGTTTGAGAAAATTCAACTGAATCGTATGACAATCCAAAGACGAATTATGTCTTTGTCAGGTAATATTGCGGAACAATTAACTGAAACAACTAAGATTATTGAATTTTTTTCATTGGCACCCGACGAATCCACTGATGTTAGTTCCACAGCTCAACTACTCATATTCATACGAGGTGTTCCTCAAGATTTTCAAGTCGTAGAAGAGTTATTAGGAATGTGTTCATTGAAAGATCAAACCAAACGAGTTGATGTACTCAATGTACTTTTGGATGAGTGTTCAAAAACTGGTTTGGACTTATCAAAATTATCGGGAGTTGCGACTGACGGTGCTCCTTCTATGATTGGTGTCCATTCCGGGCTAGTTACTTTGCTAAAAAAGTATCTGCAAGAAAAAAACATAAGCGCTTAAGATTTCATGCAGTTTCACTGCATTATACACCAAGAAGCCCTCTGTTCTAAAAAAAATTGAATTTCTAAATGTCATGAAAGTGGTAGTTTCGACTGTAAATTTCATAAAATCACGAGGACTCAATCACAGGCAATTCAAACAATTCCTTGATGGCATCGAAAGCAAATATGGAGATTTGCTGTTTTATACAGAAGTAAGGTGGCTAAGTCGTGGATTAACACTGGAACGATTTCTAAATTTAATAGAAGAAATTGAAATATTTCTGGCGGAAAAGCAAAGGGATGTCCCGGAACTTTAAAATCCTGGTTGGTTGTGTGATTTGGCTTTTTTAGTTGACATTACAAATCATTTGAATGTCTTGAACACACGGATTCAAGGCAAAAATCAACTGATATCCCAGCTTTACGCTCATGTATCATCCTTTCAATGCACGTTGACACTTTTCAGATCGCAACTGAATTCTGGAAATTACAATCATTTTCCGAATTATAAGAAAATGGCCGAAAAATTCAACAAAACTGCGATTAATTTCAGTTATGTAGAAAAGCTAGATATTTTAATTCAATCTTTTCAAGACAGATTTTCGGAATTTAAAAAAGTGAAACCTCTGTTGGACATATTCCTTTCCTTTCACGATTTCAGTTGAAAATGCGCCAGAGTCAATGCAGTTAGAAATTATCGATATCCAAAACGACCAAGATTTACGCAACATATTCAACAAAAGAGACTTGTTGAACTTTTACCACTGCATTGATAAAAATATGTACAAAGAGTTGCGCATAAACGCTCTGAAATGTGCCAGCTTATTTGGTTCTACCTATATATTTGAACAAACCTTTTCAGTACTATATAATAATAAAACAAAAAATCGAAACCGCCTTGCAAATAAAAGTTTGGAAGCAGTTTTACGTGTTCCTACAAGTAAAATTGAGCCAAATATAAAAAAGATTGTAAGCACTATGCAGTGCCACGCTTCAAATTAATAAATTATTTTTCAATTTTAATACATTATATCAATTCTTCACTGTCTTTAATTACCTGTACTTCTGGCGGCCCGCCATCAGTTCATCATTTGCCCGAGTGGCCCCTAGTCTTAATAAGTCTGTGCATCCCTGGTCTAAACTAAGTATAGTGTTCGAAACACCTAATTTTGTTTTTCAAAAATAGTGTTAACGACTTATTAAATTTTTAGCGTGAAGATATTCAAATGATTCAACGATTACTTGAAGCGTTCGTTCGGGAAAACATGGCAAAAGCAGCACAATAAATTATCGAAAATTTCGAAGAGAAGAGATTTTACTGCAGTATTTCCACCAATAAATTATATTACGCAATGTAACTTCAATACAATAGTGCTCATAAGAAAATCAGGAACCTCAACAATTTTAGAATTCCAAGTAACCTTGTTTGTTTTACTGATGTGTTTTCGTAACTGTAAACACGAACCTTCCCACAAAACAAATCGTGTTGACGCATTAATCACTTATATGTAGTGGTATAAGTAGCAGCATCCCAATGAAATATGGAATTTTAAGCGCTACCAGTTTCTACGTAGAACGTTATGTTTCACCGAGTGCGTATAACTGAGTGAAAAATATATTAGATTTGTTGCTAAAACCATGAAAATCCTTCGTTGTACGTGGGGCTGAGAAAGTTGTGTGAGTCGCACCATATATTATGTGGGTGTTTTTATTTTTTGTTGTGAGACCGAGAAATTGCACGTTTTGAACCTAAATCAATGCTGTTGTTTGTGACGTACTTGGGGAATTCTTTTACAAATTACCAGCGTACAGAACACTAGCGAAAGTGTTGTCCGGGCCCAAAAGAGACGAACAAATCAAATACACTCAATTATACTCACTTGATGAAAATAAATAAAATAATGCCTCTCAGGAAAGTACTGGGAAATGAAATTATAAACCAAATAGGACCCACTGGAATTTAATCCGGGGAAAATAGAAATAGAATGAACTCCTTTTAGAATTAAACAAATCACTTAATACAATCAGAATTACTTCAGAAGAGCCTAACAGCAATGCAGCCGCTGGTATTTTCCGTGGTCAGGTAGGCCTCAAACTTCGTTAGTGCCCACTTAGCTTTAGCAACCCGGAAAAATGTAACCCACAGGAGGCAAGTGGACCGTGGCACTGATGAGGTAATGAGCCCGTAAGATCCACAGATGAACAACTCAACCTGGAGTGGCAGATTATACGATTTATAGTGCAGGATGGCGAAATGCTTAGGATGTGCCAGTAGGGGCCTGGTGTGAGGCTGTGTGACTCTAAGAATGCTTAGTACCTACCCGTCATCTGTTATTTGTGCGATTCAGATGAAAATGGCCGAGCATATACTCTGTATGTGCCTATCCGCTGGATATAGTTGGATTCAGCTACTCGGCGGGAAATTTCATGCCCAAAAGACTAAACTCGATGGTGTTAGGAGCGGCGACAATGACGAAGACGATTGTATATTTCCCCCCATCGTTATCAACTTGTTCACGTCAATTGCGTCGATTTAACAAGACTTCGAACAAAAATCCAGCATTGTACATGAACTGTGTAGTTGCCATTATAATACCACTTCACGCAATACGCAAAAAATACAATACTTTCAACTCCAATAGTGAAACAATAGGAAAACCCAACATGAGATTGAAGGTGTGAATAGCGGAGCATGAGATGTTGGAATTAATGCTGTGATGATTTTCTGAGAAATTTCCGCCATAACACTCCGTTACCCTTCAAAAAGTGAAAAAATACACTAAATAATAATAAACGAGGTTATTGTAACGAAAATGTTCAAGTGAAGTATTGATTGCGCGAGTGATTCAAAAAGATTGCCTCCTGTGAGGATCGAACTCACGACCCCTGGTTTACAAGACCAGTGCTCTGCCACTGAGCTAAAGAGGCCTGCTTGGTATGGGCCTCTGCGTTAGCATTTATCACTCGACGAATCGGAATAAAGCCACGTAGTTACATTTACTATGAACCCCATCGTCGAAACGTGACCAGTCACAAACTAGGAAAGTTACAAAATCGTCGTACCCTACAACCACATTGTACTCGTAAAAAAAAAAACTGGGATACGGAGAATTACAACTACTGGCTTGAAGGTATAAGTAAAAAACAAATCATGTTGCAACTACCTGAAGTGGAGTTTCAGTCTTTGCGTTTGCTGCGAGAATTTTGAAAACCTCATAAAAGACGAGTTTTGGCACATTTTCGATGGCTATGTTCCGAGAACTTGCAGGGAGTTGCAAAAAAAAATTTTTTTTGATCAATTTGGCGCACCATTTCCTTCACCATCGATAGACTTTTTCATAACCTTATTTTCGCGCAACCGGAAGTTAAAAACAAAACAAGAAACAAACCAGCACAATCGGTTGAGCAGTTCTCCCGCAAATTCAACTCGGACACACGGATCACGCGCACGTTTGATTCAGCGAGCGCTCCACTTTTTTTACGCGGTATAGCAAATCGTTGAATTTGCGGAAATTTGTGTTGCTACCCACCAGATACTTATTAAACTTAGAGACTTGAGTTAATTGTAACTTGGAAGTACCTAAATTACGAGTACGTATTGAATAAACGATTCCGTGGAAACGCGCAGAACGAGGACTCCGGGCATGTTCGTATTCCTGAAGTCAAGAAAGGAAGGAAAGTAGTGCGATCCGTCCCACCTGATATTCTCTGGATAAATCCTCTTCGTACTCCATTTTTGTAAAAGTAACGTTTTCTTTTTAAAACTCTGGCTGTCCTATTGTGCCTGTGTTAATGTCTCACTTGTCCTTGTCTAGCTTGCTAAGGAATGCCAGATCCTGCAAGAGGAAGTTATACCAAAGACCAAAACTCGCTCCCTTCAAGTCTCTGACACAGGGCCAGGACACGATAGGGAGTTTCATCATCTGTACTAACTGCATCAAGAGGTGTAGACCATGCCTTTTGTGTTTGTCCATTTTGCTCATCTACGTGCCTTGAGGTAGAAGGCAACAGCATATCTCATGTCTTTCACGTGACACGAAGCGCTCGATGTACTACCCTTCTGCAGCGCTCCAGTCTGATGAATTCTCCTAGCGTATTCTCTTACAGTCGTCTTGGTACGTATTGGCTTGGGCGGAGATGCCCCACAGTAGGGAAGTGGCCTTATGGGACAGTAGACGGACCGAGCCGAGCTAGATGGTCCACCCTCTTACTTCCAGTGATCCCTTTAGCCCAGGAGAACAGTAAACACTAACTATATTAACTTAGCTAAAGAGTTGGGCTCCTGCATTTGCTCGCAAGCTTATGACGTTGTGCAGTAGTTTTTCAGCATCTTGGATGACGCTTGACTGTGAGTCATTACACTGATAGTTCCATTGCTACACCGTTTTTCGTGCACTATGACAGCAAAAATCTTTGCTTGAAAACAAAGTTGACGATGGAAACACAGCAACGTACGTCCTCCCAAAGCCACTTATCCACATAGTCTGTACGTAGTCTGTACCAGGGATTGAGATCCATCTGTGCAGATGTTGATACCATTTGGAGGCCAAAATCGACGACCTTCGCGGTTCCATAGGCTTCCCTCTGGTTGCACTTTGTATTTCTTGAAGAATTCCCACCTGGGCAGCCCACATGAGCCATTTCCAAACCTAGTCAGTCTGTAAGCCACAGTTATAGATGTTAATTGCGTTTTGAGAGATCTAAATGTCGGACGCCCAACGGATGTGAAGGTCGTTAAACGAAATTTGACGTCTGCTAGCTCCCAGGCGCCAACCACAGGCAACACTAACTCAAACATAATTGTCCATTAAATTTGTTGTCAGGCGTTTACTTCTCTTTATTTGCTTTTGTTACATAATCAGAAGATAAAGGCGGCAGGTGTGAATTGTGAATTCAATCACCCCATCGATTCACGCGTTTCCTTGACTCTACGAAGTAAAGATTAAAGTTATGTAATCGACTGAAAAGATTACCATCGGACGCTAAAATAAGGGTGTGAACTAAACCCGCCTGAAATTAACTATAAGTTGTCGTAGTGATCAAAACACTTCTTTTATTCTTCTCAAAAATGTATTTAATGATTTCGATTAAATTTTTTGTATATACAGCTCCAAATGACACAATATCATAAAATTCTCATGTATGGAAAAATGACGAGAGTAGCAGAATAAATTACCGAACATTTCGACGAAAATTGATTTTAGCGAAGTTTTTTCCTTATAAACTCTGCTCAAATGTTACTAGAATTTGCAGAAAAATTGAGGTGGTAGTCGAATTAAGTACGATGAGCATTTAATATGTCTCATAAGATATACATTCCGGAATTCCACCCCCGCCCGTTTTATTTATTGCCATTTCTAAAAGTTCGTGCCCGATCGTTCCGAAACAATGCACGTAATCCTTCTCAAACAAATCGCAGACAGTCTTTTGTATCACCTGTGCACTGATTGTTCAATAATGGTCTTAGCATAAGTACGAGCAGCACATTATATTTCAGAATCTCAAGCGCCTCCAGCTTTTATGTGGGACGTTGTTACGAGCAGAGTGAAAAAACAAATTTGATTAGTTACTAAAGTTTTAAAAAATTGCTGAATGCACGTGGGGCCAAGGAAAATTATATGATGCGTCGCACTAGCTATTTTCCATTTTCCGTTTGAACCACCAAGCGTTAGGAATCTTGTCAATAATTACGTCCTTCTGTTGGCCCAATTCTCGGTCTTTTCGTTATAAATTTTGTTTATGACTCTGGTTTTCTCAATATTAGAGTTGTAGTCTAATACACTGCCTAAACAATGCAACATGCAATAAAGCCCTAAATAGATAGATAGATAATTCTTTATTGCTACACAAATAATTACATCCATAGCAATCACATAAACGGCTAATACAGTATGCCGGCATAAAATAATAATAATATATAAAAATAAAATAAAATAAATGTTCTTTGACACATTTCTTTCTTACATTCTTTCCTCATTTTGTCCTTCTTTCCTCCTTTTTTTCCTTCCTATTTCTTCTTCCCACGTTAGATGCTCATGATCATTGAGCGTAGTTCGCTCGCCTCCCTCAGATAGAGGAACAGCCTGTTGGCTACAGTACGCTCATCTGTCATCAATATGCGTTTATACTGCTCACTGAATGGCTGGGGCAGTGCAAGCACAGGGAGAAGAAACTTCAGCCGAGGGGTGGGCAGCATCGGACACTGTAGGACAAAGTGAAGTGCAGAGTCTTCCATATTCCAGTTGCATATGGGGCAAGAAGACGACGAGAACTGCATCTTGAGGCCTGTAACCAGGATCCTCGAATTGTGTTTTCCAAGCAAGCGCAGCTGGGCCAAAAGGCGCGTTATAAACAATGGCCAGTCCCGAGTGAGGTGGCGCTGAGGTTGGAGGACTCCTGGTAGGCGGACGTTCCATAGTCCGGGCAAGCCTGAGAGACCATGGCCGTCTGCAGATCGATGTTCCGGGAGATGAAAGGCAGGGAGTTCAGGAGACCAACGAGTCTGTAACGGTCAACTGGCAATAGACTAATGTCAGCGGGCAGGCTCGCTCCAAAAGCCCCCGCAGCATCCCCGAGCTGTTTGAACCAGTTATATCTGGGATTGCATGATGGCATCTTAGACAGGGAAATAAGACGATCCATGCACAATCTTGGCAAGTGGCCAGGTGGCATGGTTATGACTTTGAGCAACCAGTGAAAGGCATCTCTCACAATGAGGGTACTGAGGGAAAGCACACCCACTTCCGTGCACGCCATTGCATTTGGGGAGCTGTGAGGCAGTAGCAGAATCCGCTTAGAGAAGCCAACTCGCACCCGCTCCAGCTCAGCGCCATACTGAAGCGCCCATGCTGAGGAGCCATACATCAATACAGATCTCACTAAGTAATAAAGCCCTGAATAAAATCTGAAGCAACCTCAGAAATGTCGGATTTTAAACTGCTTTTTAGTTAGACTCTTACAGGCTCACATAAATTGAGTGACAAACGTAATGGTTTGGTTGTGTGAACGGTAACAATTGTGGTATGTACGTGGGGCTGAAGAAAGTCGTCTAATGCGTCGCACCAGATATTTTAACACAGAAATCTCGTAATTGTTTTCCTGTGGCTTAAATAACTGGTAAAACAGTGACGAATAAAATAAGATTAGGGCACTTATGGATGTTTATCCGAAAAGCAGCATTCAGATTGCTGCACATGAGTACGTATAACAGTTTACAGGCAAGTTCAAAGAGATTGCAGGGAATCTCCAATGTGTGAAGTGAAGAACACTCAGTTTGCGGCTCTCAGGGCTGATGCGCTTGGCGAAAACCCTACGAACAAAGGTTTTGCCGCATTAGCCGTTTGAAGTGACGTCCATCGGCCTCCGACGATTTGCTGGCGTCTCAGATCGAAACTCCCGGGATGATACGAGGGGAAAGGGAACTCTGAAGATGAATGAGAGGAGAGCGGGTACAATGAAGGAACAACTGGGCTGTTAGAAGGCACTCAAACTGTTTCCGCTATTAGGAAAACCGCCTGGTCACCATCAGCACTTCACTTCTCAGCTCAGCGGTTGGAAGTTGTCCCATTGTCTGGTTGGCAACTAAGGGATTCTCCGGTGAATTGGATTTGCGGGGGAGTCGTCGGGACGTGGTCCATCTTGACCCCCAACGCGACTTAACGGTTTGTTATCCTAATCATATCCTTCTCTCTCTCGAAGGCTCATAATTCTCGTCAGAGGTGCTATAACTGTACTCTTTTCTTCACGCCTCTCCGCCTGGCTTCGCTCATGACCCACGATTCCCAAAATAAACCGATTGAGCGGTTAAAGAGGGTCTTTTTACGTTTTGAGACATGATCGCTTCAAAATACAGCGACGCCATTTCCCAATATTTGAGATGAAACAGCTACATTGCGTCTCTAAAAAATTCCCTGCGCGCAATCCATCGATGAACTTGGTCTGAAGAGCTATTTTGTCGAACCCGTTCTGCCCATCAGGCTTTTAACAAAGTTGAAAAATGTTAACTGTATAAACGCACAACCCACATCTTTATACATCTCGGAATATAATTGAACATCTGCGCACGACGACAAAATTGAAGAAGAAAAAGAAAAGAGAATAAAAGGGGATGGCGGAAGGTAACGAAGAAATGTGTGTGGCTAGCGGGACCAAGCAAACATTTTACTCACTTTCTGTTTTTACACAGTTTTCGGAAAACTGATCAGAACCAGCATTATTTTTTCATTAGTTAATTAAAGTCTATTTTACGCTTTTTTATCCATAGGAATTGGTAACGGTCGTGAAGTACACCGAAGATTGGGCATGGGCAAGAATTATTCATAACCACGCCTCGAAAATAATGAAAGTATGTTTACAGCGTGTTGAATCCAAACCAAGAACCGATTTTATAGTTTGGTTCTGATCGAAGCTGTCGAAAAAGTTAGCTCATACATGATATTTAGCCCACAGGTCATGAAAATGTGGATATGAACACGACCGCACACAACTAACAATGGCTATCATAGTGATTAAAACACACAATATTTGCCTCTCAAAAACGGTTTAACCATTTTACTTTTCTTGTATAGGCAGTTCAAAATAACACGGCAATACCATAAAACTCTCTGTGGGAAAATGACGAGTGTAACACTATAAATTACGAAAAAATTTCGATAAAAATCGATTTTAACGTAATTTTTTTTTCTAGTACGCTGAAATGTTATTAGGATCTTCAGAAAAATTCAGGTGGTAGTCCGATCAAGTACTTATACGATGAGCGTTTGATATTGCTTATAAGATATGTAGAAGCTAGTTCAGGAATTCCGGAATCCCAACTACTGTCATTTCTTTTAATACCACTTTGCGAAGTTTGTACCCGATAATTCTGAAATAGTATCGTTTAAAACAAACAAAAAAACAACAGAGTTTACTCTCAATGATACTTTTTGTACTGATTACTTAATAATGGTCGTGGTACAAGTAGGAGCACTACATTTGCGCTGGTTCTGTCAATATGTTTGACCAGGTTCGAACGAACTAAGTGAAAAATTAATCGAATTAGTGGCCAACGCCACGAAAACCAGTGAATTTACGTAGAGCTGGGAAAAGCCGTGTGATGCGCCGCATCCGGTGTTTCGAAAACGCCAAAACACGTGAAAAATACTTGAAAATGAAAATTTGTCATCTCTTGGAAATCTTCATTTTAGACACTCGCCGTACATGAAATTTGGCACGTAATAGTCGTGCCAAATTATCAGCTTTCCAATCAACGGTATAATACGAAAATTTGGCAATGGACTTTCTAGGGAGAAAACGCATTTGAACTAAGAAAAACGTGGGTTTTCACCGAAAAGGTGGAGTTTGAAGAGAGTGGAGTAGTGCTAGTGGTACACATATCAGTTTCCTTACCATAAACCAACGAGGGAAGATTCATCAGGAGGGAAATCTTCGATACCGGTTATTTGCGCTTGCATGCCTAGGAAAACCGTCATGTGACTGTAATACCTCGTTTCCAGCGTGAATATCTGGACGGGAATGATGGGCTCAATTCGTTGATGTGATGAGCATCTTGAGCATTTTGGATCGTGCCCTACGAACAGAATCATTTGTGCGGATGGAAGTAAATCATCAAAATCTCTACTCGGAAACACGTTTTGTTTTCTCAACAGGATACGTCAACGGGCGTTTAGTTTCCTAATTGTCGCCTCAGACGACGCTTCCTTATTAAGTAACTATGTCTCAAGATGTACTCAATGCCCAAAAAATTGTGATGCGGGTTCCTCTGAAAAAGGGAGATGACTTGCTTCTAAAGCGATTCGGTTCATTGATTATAGAGCGTGATTCGTCACAGTTGACAACTAGTTCAGTCCATTCTGAAGTGGACAGACCTGCATTTCACGGTTCAACGCTTCAATACAAAAACACCATTCATCACCGTCCCGTAATATCTTGACTTGCCAATTTATCAAAAGCGGTTATCCGGGTGATTAGTTTCGATTTCAGGTAATTAAAGTCTTCTTGTAATAGGGATGCGTCAGGCATTTAGCGCACGTTGAACTAGAAAATATAGTCAAAACTCCCACTAGGAAAACTGAACGGTCGAGAGGGTTATTTATTTCAAAATATGTTTATTTAGGTATTAAAGAAATTGGGTTGTGTCCGCCAGTAGGCAAATACTTAACGGCCAGACGATGATGTCTTTACATCGAAAGCGCTTGCCCACAGTAACTCACAAGCCAGAGGAGACGGACTCACCTAACAGGTACGTTAACTTTAGTATGTTTATTTACTTTTACTTTCTGCGTGGGGCTAGTCTAATACACCTCAGTTCCTCGTACTTATTATTCAGTGCTCAGTCCATAGGTGACTCACGGTTCGCGGTAACTGTTTCCGAATTACGGTATACACCCCTTGAAATGCCGGTAAGGTTTCAAACCACTGCCGTAGGTATGAAATCCAGAATTTGTTCTCGTAATTACCTTATGGCCGTTATTACACGAATATGTACACATTGTACCACTATTCTGATTGTTTAGAAACCTTTTTATTATATTTTCGGAATCATTAGAAAAAAATTGCCAACAATTTTATTCGGAATTGTTGATAATATTAATAGTCGTTTTAATTAATTAATTGGTTTTAGCTTTTACTTGTACCTTAATTTTGGGTCACACGGTGATCTGAAGGTCAAATATGAAGTGTAAGCCAAGTCAGCATTGACAGTTTCTCTCAATTGTGTTTTAAACACGCACTAAGACCATTTTTCCAAATGGTATTTTTCGTAATCAGAAACGTGAAAATCTGAAGATAACGTTTTCTTCAGCTAAATTACGGTTTTTACCTTTTTCGCAAAAATTGGGCACAGCAGATTCAGGTATATTTGTTTACTTCCTTCAGCCCTACGGAGTGAAATGAAACATTTACTGTGCCCCCCCCCCCCCTCACATCTTTCGACGAGGGAAAGTACTTATAATGCCCTACAATGAGTACGAGCAGCACAATTCCGGAACTGTAGGCGCTACCGCTTCCTGCTGCTGTTAGACCAAGTTCAAAGGAACTGAGTGATAAATGAATTGATTAAATCGAATTAACCATGTACAAAGTGAGTTGACGTAGAGCTAAGGAAAGTTGTGTGTTGCAACGCACCAGATATTTTGAGCTGAGTTTACGAGGAAAAAACTACGCTAAAATAGATTTTTTATCAAAATGTTTGGTAAATTATAGAGCTGCCGTCGTCATTTTCCCACGGAAGATAATTTTATTATGTCGTCGCCTCATCAGGAAATATCTACACAAAAAATGTAATCAAAATCGTTTCAGCCGGTTTTGAGAAAAATAAAAATAGTTGGTGTTTTGATCGCTGTGATAATTATAGTTGATTTTTGGCTTATTTTACCCATACCGTTAGTTTGCCGTCTCATGGTTGCCTGCGAGCTACATTTCAATTTTGAGTTGATTTGTTTCCGCCGTTTTCTCTCAATCGCTTTCACAGACACACTTTTTTTTAGGTTTTTTTTGGATTTAGTAGGCCTTTTTTTGACAGAATTAGTATATTTTCCTTACCCTTTGGATCGCGGAAAGCAACGAGCGGTGCGTAGCAACACACAACTTTCCGCAATCCTCTCAAGTTCAAACCCAACATACATATGCGGGCGCTATATCTTCGTTCAACGCATTTCGACAGAAACATTTACGGAGAACAAACTGTAGGGACTAGTTAGCTGAGAGTTCTCCGTAAGTTTGATCGAAATCGTTATAGCCGTTTTTGAGAAAATTGGAATACCGATAAATTAATATTCGACAAATCTCCTTTTCTGAGTAAACTTGGCTTATACCTCCGTTCAACAGATATGTACAGAAATAATTATAGAGAACCAAATGTTGGTATGGGTGACTAAAAGACACTCTGTAAGATGTATCACATCTGGTGAAGCAGTTACCCTGTAATTTACGGAAATATTAGAAAAAAACGTTATTTTCGACACATTTCAATTTTTATCTCTGCTCAATGGAGTTTCAGAGGAATTATTGAAATAAGGGTATTAACTATTCGAAAACGTCCTGAGAGTTTGGTGAAAATTGCTAAAGCCGTTTGGCCAAAAAGCGTAAAAAACCTATTTTTGCTTCATAGGCCTATATCTCCGTTCACCGTATTTTCATTGAGATATGTATGGGGGGGGGGGAGAGAGAAAGTTAGGTATTGATTAGTAGAAGATAATTTGAAAGTTTAATCTAAATCGTTAGAGCCGTTTTTGAGAAAAATACGAAAAACCCTAGTTTTTGGTACATTTTCGTCACCCACCCCCCTTCCCAACGGCCGAAATCGCCCATAACCTTATTTTAGTGTCTTCAAAAAATAACAAACAAAACAAAAAAAGAACCAGCTCAATCGGATCAGCCGTTCTCCCGCAAATCGAACTACAGACACATACACACATGGTTCACGTGTCTAAATTAGGTTTTGGTTAATATTCTGAATAATAAACCAGTTTTCGGTCACGAAAAATTTTTTACAACCCCCCTCTCAAAATTTGATACTTTACGTTTCAAGACATGGGGATTCCAAATCTGCAATGTCCGTCCGCCGTTCCGCCGTCCCCCGTCTGGTCCGTTTTGTGCCTTAACGTGGTCTCAAGAGTCCAGTTCTTTCGCACAATTTGGTATCTAGTTGTGTCCGCCATCTCGGCAATCCGACCGAACGAAGCCCGTGGTTGTAATGGACAAAAAATGGCTTAAAAAATAGACAAAACGCAGTATAATCGCAAATACGCCGTTTCGTATCGTTTTCAAGGTATTTTTACATCCTGGGTCGAATGGAATGAGTATCAGACGTGTACAACTGCGTATAGGGAAATTACAGTAATTATAGTGAGCCAAAGTCAACTAATTGAAAGAACTCACGGGAACTACAGCGGAAGTAAACGTTTCGTCGTTAGTACTACCTCCCTCCCGTCTCATCAAGACTTGCAACGTCGTGCCAATCGCCGAGGGTTTTGGGGTTGCTGGAAGTAGTCTCCCTTCCAATTTCTCCGACTCTTTTTGCCTGACGGGGCGGAGGAAGGTTAGGGCCACTTCCTCCGCACACCCCTACATCGGATCATAAATGCCTGCAGACGGTTATGGGCGCTTGGCGCTGGGGGAATATATAGGTTCCATAGTTCTATTGTAGTCAGGTCATGTTTCGTATGGTTTACTAGTACTTTTCGATATCGAATGGAATGTGTCTCGGAGTCGTAATACTAGGTCAAGCTGTTCATGAGAATAGTAAACCGTTGTGTAATAATTTGCAGGGTTTTAACTGAACATATTGGACTGAGTGAGGCGGGAAGCAAACCCGAAGGCTTTCAAAATGTGAGAAACATGTTGTCTTGAAGTTTTGTTGAAATCAGGCGTTGATAAAAACGCTGAAACGTTTATATGGATAACTGAAAAGCTGGGCATCCACAGTTTCAAACAACTGGGTTGAGAGTACTGTTAGGTGCAAGTGGGGATATTCAGGAGGTCGAAGATCCAGCTAAAGCGGCCTGCCAAACACACAGAATTCAGCTCTTCTCACTCTAGGAACAAAAATGACGGTGTTTTTTCTCAGGACATTTTCTTATGACGTAACATTCAATTGGATTCCGCCAGTGTTTTGAAAATGTCCTCTTCAATTAAGAATGAAGTGTATATACTTTTTGTATTATACCGTACAAGAGAGGGTGAGGCTAAGTTCATCGCAGATCAGCACGAAACAATGTGCTATAGGGTGGTCACTGTATTGTAATTGGCGATTTTAACATCGATGCTTTGAATGAAACTGGCCGCATAGCTGATGAACCGTTCGTTTCGCTTCGAGCGCTGGGCTTTAACCAACTTATTACTGTACCAACTATTGTTTCTGCTACCTCGTTTTCTTGCAGCTCGGTCTTCTCCTAGGCCACCCCAACCCACTCTGATGCATTGGGGCAGTTGAAACACCAGTGGCTTGGGGCAGATGGCATTGCCCTGTCACATCACTACAGTTGATCCTGAACAAATCCGCAACCTCTGCCGCAAGCATATTGTGCCGAAGGCGCAATAAATTGTTAGATTAAACGTTTTGGGCAGTAGTCCCTATCAAATCTGGTTTGCATTGAGCCATGTTCAATATGAACGGGAAGCAATAATAAATACGGCCCACGTCCCAGAATAACATGTTGTGTAACGACTCACCTCTGAAGTCTTCGGTCTTCAAACTGACGAAACATTCTCGGCGGGAGTGCGTAAGTTTGACGAAAATGCCAGAATATCTTGCCGCGCACAGAGTACAAGTATGTCCGCGGACTAGTAAAACACGGAACGAAAATTCACCGAATAATAGCTCTTAGTTTTCGCCAATCACGGATTCACGTCGGTTTTATGAGAAACGGATTTTTTGTCGCGGAACCGGAACACGACCTTGCGCTGGTGTCACCAAACTTTTATCTAGCCTTTTACCTAGAACTAGTTTGTCTGATAGACGTAGTTGACTCGATTTGCAAGAGATATTTTTACTTTTTCGAGTCCTCATACGATTTGTACGTTTCAAGGGCTTCTGAGTCCGAAAAACACTATTTTCAAAAATGTTCTGTGTGCATGTCAAAGAGCGAAAACGGCAGAAACTAATCGGCTCAAAACCAATGATAGTTGTCATGGTGATCGAAACACCTTCTTTCTCTCAAAAATATCTACAACGACTTTGATTGAATTTTCAGTAAGAACGGCTCCGAATAACTACGGAGTGAAAACTTTCGCTAAATTATCCCGTGAGTTCATTCAAGTTGAGAAATTACACTCATTATTTACTGTGATTTCACTGTTGTCCATCTGGACGCAGTCTTGCATCGCTGAGACCCGTCCTATTCGAATCAGTACAAAAAAATACTTAGGAAACGGTACCAAACACGACTTAAATGCAATAAAAATAACAGAATTTCCTTTGTCATTAATTATTTTAAATTATTTTTTCCGTAACAACCATGAGTTTCGTCCGATCGGACTGCCGATGGAGCTTTTGTATGACCGAAGAAATTTTTTAGACCACGTTAGTAGCAAGATATGGCCCAGACGGCGGACGTTACAGATTTGGAATCCCCTTGCCTCGAAACTGTCTTCCTGACCGAAAACTGAAAACATAGGTGTAATAAACCAAAAGCATGTTGATCGTCTCACAATCCTCCTGTACACTGATGGTAACTCAATAAAGGTTGTGGTACAAGTAGGAGCGACTCAATAAATTCTGGAACCTTAAGCGCTACCAGTTCCTAATTCAAATAGAAAAGACATTTTATTACGCGGGGCTAAAGAAAGTTTTGTGATGAGTCACGCCAGATATTTATTTATAAGATAGACGATTCACGCCTAACCGGTTATCAATGCGGGGTATACGCATATTGCCTAAACAATAAAGATATCTGTACATTTAATCCGTTTGTTGTATTCCTCATTTCTGTTCCTACTTCTACAAAAATAAGCTGAGGCTCAGCATTTCGGTATGTACAGAGTTAAAGCTGTACGAAACCTGTCTTTAAACAGAAACCGTTTAATTGGTCCTATGGTAAATTTGGTGTGTTCGAATGCTCAGATGACATCGGAGTCATCTTATCACGAACTAGTTAGAATCAACAGATAAAATCATAACCTTCTCGTTTCTATGAACTGTCGAAATGAACCACGTATCCTCGTCCGAGTTTCAAGCAATCGAAATTCGCGAAAACAATTCAAGATAGTACGAAAAGTAGTTATAAAACTCGTATTATCAAGTTAAGGGCAGGTCCCCGTCTGCAAAACGGTCTTCGTTTGACGAGCGGTAACCGCAACGCACCGAGTCAACTTTTAACCGCTACGACTCCGTTTTGAAGAACTCGCGGTTTGTTCTAATGTTTTAATCGTAAACCACTTCGTTGAAAGCCGTTATATTGCATAGTAAATCTCAGACTAGGAATCATTGATGAGTGTTTTAAACGATAAAAGTGAGGGTTTGGTGAAACCTCCGGGCGACTCGACGGCCGTTGAGAGCGAACTGGGAGGCGGTGGACGACGCGGAGCCCCCGCAGTCCGCCCGCTGGAATGAGCAGCTCGGAGCTAACTGCACACTATCGAACGAACGAAAGGACTGCTCGTTTATTTATTATCCTTCAACGTGTGAAACAATTCTGCGTGTGATAAAAACAAAAACGTAATTCCCTCCAAGCATTGAGCGATCAATGCGTAAATAAAATAAAGGGAAATCAACAGTTTTTCTGTCCCGCGAAATGGATGGACCTTTCCGTTGGTAGCTGTAGAACCGTCGTCGTCGTCAAGTAAAATTTGCCTAATGTTTCTAGATTCCGACTCTCCTCTTAGACACAATACATATATGTGAATATGCCTAAGTTGGATGCGGAAGAGGGGCGATACCGTGTGACGTAAGACACAACAGCGCTCGAGGATGAAGAAAAAACGTAACAAACCGAAATAGAAGTCCTTCTAAGTATTGTTACGTCTTCCTGGCATTAATAACCAAGTTTTTTTATAACCCTCTCCCCCTCCCCTTCCTCCACCAATTAACAAATATGATACGTCTCGTTTCAAGTCATCGGGATTCCATATCTGCGATGTCCCTCCGCCGTTTGTCGTTCCGTTGTAGTCAGGTCATGTTTCGTACGGTTCACTGGGATGGGTTTCGCAGCTGTAAGTTCTGCTGTGCAAGAGTTCCGAGTTGAAAAAAAAAATTTCCCAGTTCTAACGCAAATACGCTGGAAAATATCTGGTGCGTTGCAACACACAACTTTCCTTAGCTCCACGTCAATTCACTTTGTACACGGCTAATTCTATTTAATCAATTCATTTATCACTCAGTTAATTTGAACTTGGTCAAACAACACTTCACAGCAGCAGGAAGCGGTAGCGCCTAATGTTAGCGGGAATGTACTCATTCCTGGCCGATTATTATGCTATTGGTACACAGATAAGTAATGAGCCTGTAAACACGAATTTTTTTAAGAAGGATAGTAATTACTTTCGCTGAGTTATTGGGTAATAACTGTTAAAACTGGTAGTAAGCGAAACAGCGGTAGTTGAAATTCAGGCATTTCTGGAGTGAGCCCCATGTATCTCATGAGCGGTTTTAAACACCTCACCCTCTGGGTATTGTATTAAACTACAATACCAATTTTCTTTAACATTCTACCAACATAAGAAGTATAAGAAAAAAACCGCGCTATAGACGCTTTTTGTCGAAAATGTTGACAATTTATTGTGCTGCTCTCGTCATTTTCCTACGAATGGGAATTTTATGGTATAATTGCCTTATCAAAAGATATCAATATAAAAAATTTGATCAAAATCGTTAGAGCCGTTTTGGAGAAAAAAATTTGGTGTTTTAATCACTATGCTAACTATAGTTAACTTTCGGTGAATTTTGTTCATACCCTTATGTTTGCGTCCCATAGTAACCTGTAGGCTGGAGATCAAATTTGAGGTGATTTGGCTCGGTCGTTTTCTCTAAAAACCACTCTAAAATCGATTACGTCGAAAGTTTTGGTAATTTATTGTGCTGCTCTCACCATTTTCCCATAGATGGGAATTTTATTGTATAGTTGCCTTATTGGGAGCTATCAATATAAAAAAATTTAATCAAAATCGTTAGAGCCGTTTTTGAGAAAAAAAATATTTGGTGTTTTGATTACTATGATAACTATCGCTAACTTTCGGTGGATTTTGCTCATAACCTTATTTTGGCGTCCCATTGTGACCAGCGGGCGAGATATCAAGTTTGAGCTGATTTGATACGGTCATTTTCTCTAAAAATCGTTCACAGACAGACACACACACACACACACACACACAGACTATTTTCCCAAATAGTGTTTTTCGGACTCAGGAGAGTCTGAAACGTAAAGATCTGAAGAGAACTCAAAATGTTTTTTCAGCCGATTACATAACTTTCCTTTCTTCTTTGTAGAGCCAAGGAAAGTAAAAAGTACTGTGTTAGCGTTGGAAGTCAGTGGACAAATTTAAAGTGGAGATGGTTGTAGCACGACAGTTGATACTTGGAAGATCCGTTTCGGATAAATTTCAATTAATTACTAAACATATCCACACACGTGCATTGTCGTTTCAGATTTAGACTAGATACGGAACGCTTATGGGACAGCCGATTTGGAATCCCCATGCACTAAAACGTAAAGGGCCCAGTTTAGAGGGAAGTACAATAAATACACGTGCAGTCCTTTCGTTCGTTCGATAGTGTGCAGTTAGCTCCGAGCTGCTCATTCCAGCGGGCGGACTCCGGGGGCTCCGCGTCGTCCACCGCGTCTCAGTTCGCTCTCAACGGCCGTCGAGTCGCCCGGAGGTTTCACCAAACCCTCACTTTTATCGTTTAAAACACTCGTCAATGATTCTTGATCTGAGATTTACTATGCAATATAACGGCTTTCAACGAAGTGGTTTACGATTAAAACATTAGAACAAACCGCGAGTTCTTCAAAACGGAGTCGTAGCGGTTAAAAGTTGACTCGGTGCGTTGCGGTTACCGCTCGCCAAACGAAGACCGTTTTGCAGACGGGGACCTGCCCATAACTTGATAATACGAGTTTTATAACTACTTTTCGTACTATCTTGAATTGTTTTCGCGAATTTCGATTGCTTGAAACTCGGACGAGGATACGTGGTTCATTTCGACAGTTCATAGAAACGAGAAGGTTATGATTTTATCTGTTGATTCTAACTAGTTCGTGATAAGATGACTCCGATGTCATCTGAGCATTCGAACACACCAAATTTACCATAGGACCAATTAAACGGTTTCTGTTGAAAGACAGGTTTCGTACAGCTTTAACTCAGTACATACCGAAATGCTCAGCCTCAGCTTATTTTTGTAGAAGTAGGAACAGAAATGAGGAATACAACAAACGGATTAAATGTACAGATATCTTTATTGTTTAGGCAATATGCGTATACCCCGCATTGATAACCGGTTAGGCGTGAATCGTCTATCTTATAAATAAATATCTGGCGTGACTCATCACAAAACTTTCTTTAGCCCCGCGTAATAAAATGTCTTTTCTATTTGAATTAGGAACTGGTAGCGCTTAAGATTCCAGAATTTATTGAGTCGCTCCTACTTGTACCACAACCTTTATTAAGTTACCATCAGTGTACAGGAGGATTGTGAGACGATCAACATGCTTTTGGTTTATTACACCTATGTTTTCAGTTTTCGGTCAGGAAGATAGTTTCGAGGCATGGGGATTCCAAATCTGTAACGTCCGCCGTCTGAGCCATATCTTGCTATTAACGTGGTATAAAAACTGCCTTCGTTCATACAAAAGCTCCATCGGCAGTCCGATCGGACGAAACTCGTGGTTGTTACGGAAAAAATAATTTAAAAAGTTAACGGCAAAGGAAATTCTGTTATTTTTATTGCATTTACGTCGTGTTTGGTACCGTTTCCTAAGTATTTTTTGGTGCTGAATCGAATAGGACGGGTCTCAGAAATGCAAGACTGTGAGTTTAGTTCCACTACTTGATGGATAGCGAAAGTTATCATTTCGTAGTTATTCGGAGTTGTTCGTGTCGAAAATTTTATCAAAATTGTTGCAGATACTTTTGAGAAAAATAAGATTTGGTGTTCTGATCACTATGATAACTATAGTTGGTTTTGAGCAGATTTTACTCGCACAGTTATTTTAGCGTTTCGTAATGAAGCTGAATATGGCATTTGAGCCGATTAGTTTCAGCCGTTTTCTCTCAAATAGTGTTTTTTGGACTCAGAAGCTTGAAACGTACAAATCTGAAGAGGGCTCAAAAAAGTAAACATTTCTCTTGCAAATCAAGTCATCTAGGCCTATCAGACAATCTAGTTCTATACAAATGGGCTGGTACTCTTGCGAACACCAACATTCCCGGATTTAATCAAAGGTAGGCGGATAATAGTGGTTGGTAAATCGTTGATTTAGGACGATACCCAGTCCCGAAATCCGCTCGTAAATTTAACCGTAAGTTCGTTAATTCTGATCGTTTAATCGTTTCAAACGACTTTGGAGAAACCCGATTTAATTACTGAAAATTCCGATTTATCAAATAAATGTTGTTTGAAAAGTTTGGTGACACCAGCGCGCGGTCGTTTCTCGTAAAACCTATGTGAATACGCGCAGTGCTATTTGTACTTTTCGTTACGTGTTCCACCAGTCCGCGGACATACCTTCACTCAGTGCGCGGCAAGATACTCCGGCGTTGTTGTCAAACTTACGCACTCCCACCTGGAATGTTTCGTCAGTTTGAAGACTTCAGAGGTGAGTCCTTACACAACATGCTATTCTAGTACATGAGCCTTCATTATTATTGCTACCCATTCATCTTGAAAATAGCTCGATTCGAACCCGATTTGATAAGACCCACGGCCTGAAATGCCTAATCTAACAATCACGACCCCGGTACAACATTCGTGAGGCAGAGGTTGTGGACTAGTTCAGGATCAACTGTAGTGATGTGACGGGCAGTGCCATCAGGTCTGGCCAACCCGTTGGTGTGACAACGCCAATAAGTTTCTCCCATTAAACGTTGCTGCAGACATACTCGTACGTTGGACAGAGGTAAGGTGTACTGAAGAAAATCGGAAAGATGAATCTGAGAGAATTTAGCAAATAATTAAATTAAGAAAATTGATCGTATAAATAGATGAAGGAGCTCTTTTTTGGTTTAGTGTTCATTCTGAATAATAACCGACATTTTTTTTACAACTCCCCCTCAAAATTTGACATTTTACGTTTCAAGGCATCGGGATTCCAAATCTGCTATGCCCGTGTGCTATGTGTTGTGACCCGCCCGATCGACTCGCAACGCCGTGCCAATTGCCTACAGGCGCTTACGGGCGCTTGGCGCCGGGGGAATATTTAGTTTTCGTATTTCAATTGTAGTCAGGTCATGTTTCATATGGTTTGTTAACGCCGGAGGTAGTTGTTAGTATCAAATAATAATAATGTAGACGTAAGAAGTGCTGTGGACTTCTGAACGATTACCAAAACGAGTCTCGATTGAACGTGCCTACCCCTTCTTCTTCATCAAGTCGTTCCAACGCTCAACTGCCCTCCCTCGCCTTCACTCCAACGTTGTTCGCCTTTTTGCTCATCCGCACGCGTGCTTCTCGCATTTGGCAAACTTCTTGTAATAGCTGGGTCATGAGTATCCCACTATTATCCTCATTGCAATTTGGGAATCAGCGATCTGCATCACTCCATCTGCAGCACCCCATACGCTGCTACACCTTCATCTGACTGGCTAGCTCGCCTGGATCGCTTTCCTCCGCCTTCCCAACAACCAACAACCCAACAATCTCAGCAACAACGGTCAGACGAAACTTTCTTTTTATCACAATTAAACCTTACGAACATTTCTACGCAAATCATACCTTAGATTAGTGTCACTTAAATGTATTATTAGTATAGTAGGAGCTCCTAATTTCATTTCTCTGTATATAACTGTTACAAATCTTTTATTATAAACCTTTTCATTTTTTCGTTTACCACTTGGGTAATTGGTTGCCAAATTAAATGAAAACCCTTCCTCTGTGGTTCAAACATGGTTTACTGGTATTTTTCGATGCTGAATCGAATGGGATAGGAACCGGAGCAGTAACACTAGGTCAAGCTGCTCATGAGAATAATAAACCGTTTTTGGTTTATTGTTCATTCTGACTAATAATCCAAATTTTTTATACTTTCCCCGCAAAATTTGACATTTCACGTTTCAAGGCATCGGGATTCCAAATCTGCTATGTCCGTCCGCCGTCCACCGTCCGGGCCATTTTATACCTTTAACGTGAACCAAAAAACCCGTTCTTTCGCACAAAAATACCGTTTGGTATCTGGTTGTGCCCCCCTGTTCGGCATCCGATCGGACGAAACCCATGTTAGTAAGGGCAAAAATGGTTTAAAAAATCAACAAAAACGCAAGTTTGGCAGTTTTAACGCAATTACGTGGCGTTTGGTTTCGTTTTCATGGTATTTTTAGATTCTGAGTCGAACATAATGAGTATCAGATGTGTACATCTGCGTGTACGTCGTTAACAGTGGTACTACGATAATTATAGTGAGCCAAAGTCTACTAATTAAAATATCTGGTGCGTTGCAACACACAACTTTTTTTCTTTAAAAATGGATCATTTTAATGGACAGTTCCACATGACACAACTGCGTTATAAATTTTGTATCAGCGCGCAAATGACGAGAACAGCACAATTCCAAGTTGAGTTGAAGATTTGGTCGATTGTTAATTGTTGAATTTTGAAGAAAATTCTAGCGCAGCTTTTACTGAGCCCTGAGTCCGAAAAACACCATTTGGGAAAATGGTCTGTGTGTGTATGTGTGTCTGTGAACGATTTTTAGAGAGAACCACCGTACCAAATCCACTCAAACTTGATATCTCGCTTGCAGGTTACCATGGGACGCCAAAATGAGGATATGACCAAAATCCAACGAAAGTTAACTATAGTTATCATAGGATCAAAACACCAAATTTTATTTCTCAAAAACGGCTCCAACGATTTTGATTAAATTTTTTATATTGATAGCTCCAAATAAGGCAATTATACCATAAAATTCCCATTTGTGGGAAAATGACGAGAGCAGCACAATAAATTATCAAAATGTTTTCCTTATGATTTCCACAGCTGATGCTATCCATCCGTGTGATGCTAGTGTTATCGGAATGTGATTTTCATAGCCGAATACACTACCTATAGGTGAATGTTCAGTAACGTTCGTAAGTTAATTCGAAGCGATCTCACAAAATTAGAAATTCAAACCACAGCCCTTTCAATTAGTAGTATTTCTCTCGAGGTTTACCCGATAGTTCTGAAACGCTAACCACGAATCCTGTATTTAACGAAAAATCAGGCTGGCAGTCTCATAAGTCACTATGATTTAATAAAAATCGTCATGTAAGTATATACAACTGAATAAGTTCCGGAACATTAAGCGTTAACACATTCTATATACATCTCGATGTTGAGGTTCATATAAACTGATGGACAATTTGTTAAATTAGTTGCTAGAGCTAAATGTACGTGGATCTGAACAAAATCCAGCTTTTTTTGACACGATTACTATACTTTCCTCACCCTTTGGGTCGCGAAAAGTAAAAAAGACTGCTTGAGTGTTCTTACGATCTTCAAACGAAAGCTGGCCTGAACTTTGAAGGGTGAGGGCACGGCACGGAATGCCCATTACGTAAAGACAGTCAAATATTGAAC
Organism: Pachypeltis micranthus; assembly: GCA_020466155.1. Classification (NCBI taxonomy): domain Eukaryota; kingdom Metazoa; phylum Arthropoda; class Insecta; order Hemiptera; family Miridae; genus Pachypeltis; species Pachypeltis micranthus. The sequence continues at coordinate 26,874,656 of CM035774.1, read as the reverse complement.
CTTTGCCGAAAAACGTCTTTAAGCTGAAACTGATTGAGCCGTCTTGCGAATAAAATTAGAATTAACATGAAAGTATTTGTTACAATTAAAGAATTGGTATCTGTTTAAAGAAAACCGATTGCCATGACAAACATAGATAAAGGATAGTGGAGTGGAAACCAAGAGTGTGCCGCACGTTATTAGTGCGCATTCGATAAGATTCGAAATTGAGGAAGCCGTCCCTGGGACTCCCAATTGACGACTGAAGGTGACAAAGGCTCTTGATAGGCTCGTTTCGTCAGATTCTGCGACGAAATGCCTCAGTAGATTACGCCCGTCCTCCCACTGAAAACGTGACTGCACAAATATCCGTTCCTGTGGGTTGATGACATTTAGCGAAAGGGAAGCGAAGGACAGCGATACAAATCATGGTTCTTCCTGGTTAGAAGACTCTTCAGAACGGAGACCTTCTGGTTGATGAACTTCCAACTATCGGAAGTTGAATCGTACTATTTCCGTTACTGTCGGCCTCAAACGACTCCAACTTGAGATATTTAAAAACAATTTGCGGGCGTTCGGGGTATTTACTGCCTCCTACTCAAACACACTCGGATAGTAGTTCAGAAGTAATGAATCGTTGAGGACGTTGGAAACGGGACGACCATGACTTATGAGTTTTCAGCTTTTACTGCGGACATTAACATCGACGACCTTTAAGAGATGCTCATTCGTGATGTGATGTAGCAACATTAGAGAACTTACTCTCGCGCTTCCTTCAACACCGCGCTCCATATTTTATTACTTTGGCATTTGCGAAATATTCCACCGCTCCGCTCTGAGCTCTAAAGTTTCAATGTGCAGACGAGATTCCTGACAATGTTCGAGAGAATTTTCAGAAACGAAGCCTTGCAGAGCTATTCGGTAAACGGAGCAGGTCAAATTGACGAATAGAAGTTGAGAGGGTTGTAATCGTCCTCAACAACATTCTTCTCGATAATCCACGCCCAACTCGGCTCTTTAGCGTGCCACTGGAGAGTATCACATGAAGTTATCACGATCCATAAGGACATCTCAAATGGTGTTTTGTGCGTAACATACCTTCTTATATCGTGGGGATGCAGAACGTAATGAGATTTATTTTAAGTAGCTATCCTTGGAAACCTACTCACAGCATACATTGAGTTTTGTTGTCGTTTGAAACGTAATGCAGTCACACATAAGTGAAGTGTATAGGTGGAGCAGCAGTGGCGCTACAGTTAATTGTTGTTGTATATTGATTAATTATAGAAATTAGTATCCAGCTTCTAGATCAGGTGGGACACCAGGGAGGCTTTAAAATGACAGTATAGCACTTTGTTTAGTGTACTTTTGGAGTTGTATCATCTCCACACATATCTCTATCTGGTCGTGTTCACAAATGGAAATTAGAAATATCAACAATATTACGACACAAGGGTTTTTGGCTCTATTTCGTAAGAAACTGCCCAAAGTTGAACGGATAGCCTAACTTAAATGGCCTTATCTGCCAAATATTGACAACTTGTTGGCTCAATCCAGCAGTAAACTGACCAACATTGAAATATACCCGGCTACTATTGAAATATACTTCCACAAAACAGGAGGCTCGCTACTGCAGGCATTAGGCGGGCAGCACAGAACACGCAATTTTCAACTGCCCCTTACGGCCCTTTTCAGGCGGTAGTGGGGGAGCTCTGGCCATCCACGGTCGTCGACAAGCTGCTTAAGAGTGGAGAGTGCTGGGGACTGTGGATGGCTTTGTCCCGACTGTGCTCCACCAGAAAAGGATAGAGGAGCCAGGAGGTAGTAGAATCTGGCTCACCCAGGACATGGGTAGACACTACATGGCGCAGAGGTCCCCCCTAAGAAGAGTGCTGCCGCTTGTGTGTGGAAGGGCCTGCATGTCAGGGACTTCGTATGGATGAAGTATAACTTCGAGCCCTTCAGGGTACGAATTCATGAAACATCCAGATGGGAAGGAGGTGCCACTTTACCAAGGAGGTTGGCAACTGGGAGGAGAAGTTCATGGCTACCTATTGGCGGGATGTGCCAGGCAACAGGTTGTTTATAAAACGCTCCAGGGAGCGAATAAGAGAGGTACTCAGTGTAGACAGAGAAAATGTATGGTCTGTTCACAGGTCACTGTCCATTATGGTGCCACATGGTCAAGATTGGTAAATCAGAAATACTGAGGTGCAGATTGTGCTAGACAGAGCGATGTTCTGCGGAGGAACGCGTACTGTGTACTTGTGAGGGGCAGGCTGTGGTGTGCCTCAGAGGGATCGAGGTTCTGCGGCTGGAGGAAGTTGCTTTGTGACAAAATGGTGGGGATGTCGCATCAGGGAACAATGTAACGCGGGATATGTAACGGAGAAGCGTCACGAAATATATTGTGTGGGGTTAGGTGCATAAAATGGAAAAGTGTAACGCTTGGTAACGTCTTTTACAAAATGTAACGCTTGGTAACATCACGCGTTTTAATAACCTCAGTGACTAAGTGATGATGTCAATTGCAATTGACGCGTCCATTATATCGAAACCATCAACGAGCACAATCAAACGTAGTTATCATTGCACAAAAAATAAATAAATAAAAGACATAAAATGTCTCTAGTGGTTGCGTACTTGTACGAAAGCAGTACCCACCGTTTGTGTAAATTTTAAAATGTTTGTCAATTTTCTGTAGTAGACGTCAAACTGACTTAGTTCAAACTTACGCAGCCTTCTACTCACACTTGCTTTCTCGCAACTGTTCCTGGTGGTTGATGGAAGATAAAAACCAAAATACGCCCGAAAATGAGATTTTTCGAACATGAAAAGATCATTTTTCAAATTTGCTCAAACATTCTCTAACGTTTCAACACAACAGTTTTTATTAGTGACTTTACTTTGAATAATGTGTCCATGTACTTCACTAAGTCTTGGGCGTTACCTGTACAGAGATGTGCATGCAAAAAGCGCCGCAGCACTCGAAAAACCTTTTTGTAATTCATTTTCCTTAGCCGTATAATCGACGATAAATGTGGTTTCGAATGAAGTCGATAAATTTATCGAAAGAGGCAGTCAGGATTTTTGTGGCGTTTTCCTCTTAGTACGAAGGAGTGTTAATCTACTGAATTTTCAAAGCACTCAAAGTTTCGATTGCAAAATCGATAGAAAACTCAGTCGCAGTGGTGTGGCTGAATATTTCACATGTTTTAGGATATGAAAAACATTTACTTCGTAGTTGTGGTTGAACAGTATCAATTTCTTCCGGAATGATTTGATATTAGTGTATAAATCAGGAAGATGCTGGTTTTCTCCTTGCAATCTGAAATTCAGTTCCCTTTTTTAAACGTAGCGTACTTTTTCGGACTTTTTTGTTCATCAGTGGATTTCACTTTTTACCACCTGCAACAATGATAATATGGTTTTGGCCCTCGGAATTTACTGGAATGATCAGTATGCCCTAAGGCTGGAAAGTTTGGAGACCCCTGCTCTAGATGAAGGCACGAACGAAGATGTAGATATTTCCCCTCCCATGAGACAAAGATGTAGGTATTTCGAACCGTAGGACAGAGCCACAGGACTATTTCGCGTCATAATGATGCACCTTAGTGCCCTAACGTAAGTCATCCGCTTAATAGTGCCTGAAGCAAACTATGGACAACCCCATTGAAGGTTAAAGGTGAGCTAAACCCTTGGTAAAACGGCTTTCGTGCTGACAGTTTCAAATTGATGGGCAGAGCGAAAATATTTTCGTTCTTCGAAAAGTAGTTGAACTAATTATCAAAAATTGCGACAGGCCACTAATTATACTTTTCACCCGCTATAATGATTCGTGAACGGCACGACTTTCGTACGGCCTTCGAGAAGAATGACAGAGGAGGTCGCAACGGAGTGAATTACCGTTTTATAAACCCTTTACTGATTGAGCTCAACGAGACAGTGACCAGAGAGGAAAAAGCCGTTGTAAAGGAATTTTCCATCTATTTCTACGAGCCCGCTGCAGTTATTATTATTTACGGCACGACCGGTAATGGGTTCCTCTTGGGCGAATGTTTTGTGTGTGAGTCAACTTCTGCCTCATCTTCCGAAAGCCGCGCTTCTAAAAAGAACTCAAAATTAAAGGATAAAAAAAAAAAAAATCACTCCTTCTAATTGCTAGCGGAGTTGAACCGGCTCGAGGCAATTGGCGAAAGAAGTCCGGAGAGAAGGTTCATAACTTGAGGTAATAACCGCAATTACCGAGTTTGTTTGCCTCCGAATCTGCCAACCGGATTTCTAATTATGTTTTTCATCTTTCCGTTTGTTGTTTAGGAGCCTCCTCGGAAAACTGTCTATTACTTACACTTTGCAGAATCAGTTTTAATGATGGAGCTATCCGGCGATACGCTCATAAAAATAACGTTAGGAAATTACACTTTTAAGTCTTCAATTCTCACCTTTCTTGCGAGTTGAGTCGTCACTTTCGGCTTAAAATGAGTTCAAAACGCTGCAAATTGTTACAAAACGGTTTACTATTCTCTTGCACGGGCCGACGTAATCACACTCCTTCGAAACGCATTCCATTCGATTCAACATCGAAAAATAACAGTAAACAATGCGAAACATGACCTGACTACGATGGAACGAGGGTGGGGAGTGAGAGGCTGGGAAGAAACGACAACTTTCGATGCCTGTTCGGCATAGGACGAATTAGTTGAAATCTTGAGCTCTGAACTTCCGGACTTGTTCCTCACAGGAAGTTCTTGTTTCGGGCCTTACCCAAGCATCGAGTCCAGCTGTTTCTGACCTGAAGCCTTATGTGTGCGGCTGAGGGGACAGCCCGTGCCTGTTCAACTTATTTTCCTTTTCAGGATTCCCAAATTATCCGCTTCCCACCGTTTGATTTACCTCCCCACCAACTTACTGATCTTCCCAGACTCAAACCCAAAAACAACACTCGTCTCTCAGCGCTCGCGTCACTCGCTGCTTTCCGCTCTCATTCTCGACAACCAGTTCACTTATTCAGAGACCCACTCATTCAAACTCGTATCCAAAATACAGTACTCACTCACACTCACCACGTCCATTCATTTATTTCTTTTACTCCAACTCAATGGCCAAACAGTCTCACGAGTTCATTCAATTTTAGTAGACTTTGACTCACTATATTTACAGTGATTTCACTGTTTTCGATACAAATTCAATCGTACACCCTACAGACATTACAGATTTTTTATCCCCATGCCTTGAAATGTAGCGTCAAATTTTGTGGGGGGGGGGGGATATAAAAAAATGTTCCGGACCGAAAACATTATTCGGAGCGCTCGTATAATTGTGCGGAATGAACGCTGAATGGTTGGCAACTGAATGCCAAAGTTTAGCGATTGTAGAATTTTGAACCACGCTAAGTTGGTACGTAGAGCTAATATCAGACAAAATCGCCACCCAAAAGACAAGGACTAACGCCGTTAGCATGTGGAGATCCTTTCAGTTTTTAGATAATTTATACGGCATACAACGGGCTGCTAAGGTGTGCACTCTCGGAAATATCCCTTTTGGAATTGACCACTTTCCATAACCAAATGACCAAAAGCGCCTAAGGACCGCCTCGTGATGCGCTCCTCCGTCCTTTTTGGGGTCTTCGCCTTGAGTCGTGCGGTTCCGCGAGAATCGTGAGCCACGACAGTTACTCCTCGAATTTCTATTGATTTCTATGTTTCAGCTGTTATTCCCCCGATGCCAACTTCATTAAGGACCCAGTTAATCAAAACGCCTTCGTTAGTTGGTTATGTTTTGATTAGGTTGAGCCTCTAGAGACCTTGACCTCTCGCGATTGCTGGAGGCATCAGGAGTGTTTCGACCGTGATCTACCGAGAATCAACTCACCCTCTGGCAATCGAAGGAGAATTCACGCGTTCTCTGCGTATAATATTAAACCAAACGCTCCGGATCCAATGGAAAATGAAGATACTGAAGTTTGAAAACTATTACGTTGGATCGTTGACCTCAAAACGTTCGTTAGAGCCCTGGGCAATTTCAGATTTACTTGTCTTCTGGCGTTCGAATATCTTCAACGCTCTTGTCGCTCCTTTTCATTTTTCCTTCGCTCTACGAAGTACACACATCTGGTTCCACACCGGTCTGTTTCCTTATCAAAATGATTCTTGCTCGTAACAGAGGACGATCACTCGCTCGACATCCATCAAGCCCACACCTGTGCTATCGCAGCAAGCGGCAAAGAGGATTCGTTTTGTAGAAGCTATTTTGTGGTTTTACCTGCTTGTTTATTCGAGTCTAGAAGTACACTATGTAGATTCTACAGTATTGGCAGAATGGAAAGTGACCTTAACGGCATCCGTACTTAACCTTCAGACAGGAATCTTGTGAACCATAAAAGTGATTGTGACTGTAGAATAGTAAACTACACTCCCACAATAATAACCAAATCACCTAGAAGTTTAAATAGATATATCTCAGGGGAACTGCCAGCTGAAAATGTAGACTAGAAATAAGAATAGCTGCTTTGAAATTAGGAACATAATGAATAATGAAAAAAAATTCATGATTCAATGCTCCGGTGCAATCTCAGTTAAATTATGGTATTAGAGTGTGGGGAAATGCATACTACAATAAAATGAAAAACATACTGAATATCCAAAAATTATTAATAAAAATTCTACACAATTAACCTTGAAGATATCCATCAAATAAATTATTTAGAGAAACTAACTTTTGAAAAACTACTGTAAAACACTACCATCACCGCTATTTACCGCTCGCAGGTTACCATGGGACGCCAAAATAAGGGTATGAACAAAATCCACCGAAAGTTAACTATAGTTATCCTAGTGATCAAAACACCAATTTTTTTTCTCAAAAATGACCCTAACGATTTCGATTAATTTTTTAACATTGATAGCTCTGAATAAGGCAATTATACCACAAAATTCTCATTCGTGGGAATATGACGAGAGCAGCACAATAAATTATCAAAATTTTCGACGCAAAAGAGTTTTTAGCGCGGTTTTTTTCCCTTATAAACTCCGCTGAAATGTTACTAGAATGTCGGAAAAAATTGATGTAGTAGTCCAATCCAATAACTATAGGGTCAGCGTTTAAAAACGCTCATGGGATACATGGGGCTCACTCCAGAAATTCCTGAATTTCAACTACTGCCGTTTCGCTTACTCCCAGTTCTAAAACTTTTTACCCAATAACTCTGCAAAAGTAATTACTATCCTTGTTCAAAAAACCGTGTTTACAGCATCATTAATTTTCTGTGTACCAATTGCTCAATAATGGTATTGGAATGAATACGAGCAGCACAATAAATTTCGGAATTATAAGCGCTACTTCCTGCTGCTGTGAAGCGTTGTTTGACCAATTTCAAATGAACTGAGTGATAAATGAATTGATTAAGTAGAAAAAAATCCGAAAGTTGTGTGTTGCTACGCACCAGATATTTTTGACAAAAGTGCGATCTTTTATGGAAACGGCCCGAGAGACCTGATGAGCTTGAATACCAGGCCAGGTCTGTACAATTCCTCATATATAAGCACAAAGTCCATTAAAACTCATCATGTTTACTCGACTCCACTGTTGAGGTGTCTCTGAAATTTATTTTTCAAATGCGCTGTTTGCTTTTCAAGTTCAGAATTTCTAACACAAGTTAGATTAGTTTGTCTTCAAATTACACGCTCAACATTTCTGGTTAAAAATTAAAACAGTTGGAACTATCGACAAACTTAAATTAAGTCACTTGTTTATTGACATTTTATGTCTTTACTTTGCTACATAAACTCGAAAATGTAACGGCCAAGCGTCACGAAATTTAACCTTGAGGCCGAGTGGACAAGGCAACGTTTTAACCCGAGTTGCAACCACAGCCCCTGTGACGTAATGCATAAGGCATCGGTCTCCTAAATCGGAGGTTGTGGGTTCGAGTCACACCAGGGTTACGATTAATTTTCAGGCATTTTATGTCTTTACTTTGCTACATAAACTCGAAAATGTAACGCGGGATATGTAACGGAGAAGCGTCACTAAATTTGTGTTGGGTTAAGTGCATGGTAACAAAATCTATGTCTGTTACAAAATCTAACGCTTGGTAACAGCACACGTTTTAATAACCTCAGTGACTAAGTGATGATGTCAATTCAATCGACGCGGCCATTATATCGAAACCATCAACGAGCACAATCAAACGTAGTTATCATTGCATAAAAAAATAAAAGACATAAAATGTTGTTAGTGGTTGCGTACTTGTACGAAAGCCGTACCCACCGTTTGTGTAAAGGTTTCTTTCGCGCCCGCCAACCTCAACGTTTCCAATCACTCATAAGGAATCGCATCGGAGGAAGTTGAGGTTTAGTTTAAAGAAAAAGACATAAAATGTCCCTCGTGGTTGCGTACTTGTACGAAAGCTGTACCCACCGTTTGTGTTTATATGTATTTACTTTGCTACATAAACTCGAAATTTCTCGAGAGACTTGCTTTCACATTTTTATTATTGTTGCCCTTTCATCAGCTATTGATATCTGATGGTTAACTACTTAGTTTATCGTATTTCTACATGAGCAGTTCCACAGTAAAAACTCATTTATCTCGTGAAACATACAACCTCATTGTACAAAAAACGATCATCACAACTTTTTGCAACCCTTGTACATTCGGCGACCTACCGTATATACGGGCGCTGTATTTTCGTTCAACGCATTTCCACGGAAATATTTATAGAGAACAAAACGTAAATTCCAGTTAATTGAGAGTAGTCCGTAAGTTTGATGGAAATCGTAAGAGCTGTTTTGGAGGGAAAATGGTAAATTAAATTTCGACATACATTGTGCCTTATATCTCCGTTCAACAGATAGATACAGAAATAATTACGTGAAACAAAATGTGGGTATAGATTGATTAAATTCAATGAAGCAGTTACTCTGGAAATTACGAAAATGTTCAGAAAAACATTATTTTAGCCACATTTTCATTTTTATTTCTGTCCACCGGACTGTCAGGGGTAAATGCATTCGGAACAATATATAAGTATTAATTAGTTGAAAACACCCTGCGAGTTTGGTAAAAATCGTTAACGCTATCCGCAATGAATGTCATGAAGATATCTATGGAGAAGAAAAGTTGGGTACTGACTAACACACCAACTAAGATCATTTGAAAGTTTAAAACAGTTAAAGCCGTTTCCGAGAAAAATGTATAAAACCCCTGTGGTGGTATATCCCCCTCCTCTCCCCCATCGATGGAAACCACCCACAACCTTATTTCCACGTCCACAAAAAATCAAGAAAAAAAAGAACCAGGTCAATCGCTTCAGCCGTAATCCCGCAAATCGAAGCACAAAACCAAGAACATATAAACGCGGCCGTAATTAGGTTTTTTGGATTTAGTAGGCCTCAAAACTCAACTTTATTTATACGATCGCTATACTTTCTTTACCCTTTGAGTGGTGGAAAGTAAAAAACGTTGGAGTTCGTTTGGAGTTTAATTACGTATGAAAAACAAATGAAGAATGAAAATCTGAGAGAGTTTGCACGAAACTTCACGTTTCTAAGAAACTCTCCGGAAAAATACCGTATAGGAGAACCTCATTGAAGGTATTAAGGAGGAAGCAGTATATTCAATGAAACGTGGGGTCCTGTAAAGAGTTCCGTGTTTTTCAGGGGTATTTTGTAATATTAAAGAAATTTGGTTGTTCCGCCAGTAGGTAAATTACTGAAGTTAACGTACCTGTTTGGTGAGTCTGTCTTCTCTGGCTGGTGAGATACGCTAGCATACAGCAGCCAGAGAAGACAGACTCACCAAACGGGTACGTAAACTTTAGTATTTTGTAAGGCTTTTGGTTGAGCGAATGGAAACAAATTAGGTATTCTGACACGCGTGTTGCATGTTTCTCGATTCTTCTAGAGAGGCTTACGGCGATAGCAAAGGCGGGTCCTGGGTCGAAAAACGAGGTTTTGTTTTCGCAGTACCGCACCGCAACTCTCGAACCAAATTGTGGCGTTTTGACGTTTCAGCCAAGATACGCTTCACCAACTCTCAAACGGGGTATAACATTTCCGTACAATAAAACAACTTGGGAAGTAGACAGTATTTCAGAAGACAAAGACAAGTTGACAATAAGGTTATGAGAGCGAAGGCCTTTCTAGAGAAGTATCGTAGTTTATTGCGAGCTAAGCGGATAATGCGCTCGTCAGATAAGAGGTACAGGACCGGTAAACGGGAGATTACCTGTCTACGGTATTCAGCGGTTCTTGACGGGGCTACGAGGTGGCAGCGTAGGACTGGCGCCTTCAACGCCATTGTATGTTAACAAGGGCTTGTTATGGAAAATCCTGAATGAACCGGAACCGGTCTTTCAATGTGAATAATTATAAAGGTAGGAAGCGAAGTATGTTAAATGTTTCCTGAGTAATGGCCCCTCTCGAGTCCATCGTATTGCAGTGAATCCGCGCACTTCGAAACTCTGACCATTTCGTTTTAAAATGACAAAATTGCTGTATGACGGACTTCGTGTGAGTCCAAACAAACGGAAGGTAACGAGCTAATAACTGCTCACACACGAGCGTTACGTTCATTGTGTCTTCATCCTACAAGAACCTGCACACAACTGGTTGAGGCGTCTACATAACTTATCGATTTAGTTTGAAAAAATTTAACGTATCGAACAACACTTAAGTAGTTCTTTAAATCTGCTATTGGAAGTGATACGCACCAGCTATTTCTGACCCGTGGGGTGACGGTTGTCCCCCAATGCCATTATCACCCATTACAACCCTGCGTGTACTTACATTTTCTGCCGATCCCTACCTTGAATAGCCGGTCTTCCCCCTTCTCACCTGTCACTGCAAGGGCCTTGAGAGTGATTACCCTTCAGGCCAGGTCCCCCCTGCACTCCGAGCATACTCTTGTACGTCCAGGCGGACCCATGTTTCGGTTGCCAGTCTCAATTATTTGTTTTTGAGGTAGGAAGTAGAGGTGTTATACACGGTTCTTTGGTCTTAGTACTCTGCTACCTTATCTTATTGCCGGGAGTTTTTCCATCATCGCCTGAGCCATTAGGACTGTCTGGCGCGGTACTCTGTTCCCTCATCTTGTTGCTTGGAGTTTTTACATCATAACCTAATGGCGCTGGGTCTTGTATTTCTAGTTCCTATCTACCTTACTATTCTGGCATTTTAAACGCACATATAATAAACGTACACACGTACACTGCAGCATATACAGACATTCCATAATAAATGACCGACACACCCATTCACACCTTTTGGGGACGTAAACATTAATTACGAAAAGTAGTCGATATTCCTCCCCTCCCTTCATCTCAAATTGCATGATAAAAGGGTTTGGAGAGGAAAGGCGCCGATATTAGAGTTGATTTTAGCGGTTTAGAAGTAGAAGAATATGCACCATGAGTGTGAACTGTTTAGGTAAAATTTTGTCCATTACATGGAGAAGTTCTAAATCGTTCTAAACACCTCATTGCAAAAGGAGAAGACGTTCAATATTTTCTTTTATCCAAGTTCTTCCGAATACAAAACCGCTTCTTGGTTTGCCGAGGTCTGCATATCGCGCAATTACAGTCTTTTTTCCATAAAAAGTTGCACGAAGAAGACAGGACGACTACCAGTTTAACAATCTCAAAACTCCCTTCAATTCAATAATCAGAAGTTTTCGCTTCGTTAGTTCCAACGCAGAACGATTCGTCAAGGGCTGGTAGATCCCCAACTAGCCAGAAATCCGCGTCGCCTTCAACTACCGTTACGTTACGCGGAAAAGGAAAATATAAAACGCGACGAAGCTCTAATTGGCGCTTATTTAAGTCGATTTTGAATCTCCCGAGTAGCGCGATCACGCGTAGGGCGAGGTTGGGATGATTCTCGGCCACAATTCGACTCGAGAAGGCCATTCAAGTTTTGATAAAATGAACATTTTTCGAAGCGTCTCTTCCAAAGCTTTTCTTAGTTCAACTGAAGCATCAATACGGCTCAAAAAAGGTCATTGAAACCGTCGACTACCTTATTTAGGCAGTCCTTCATGCTGTCTGGCCGGTTGAATGTACTGTAACCACGGACCTCTGTGTTTACCTTGTTGCACTGTATTTTGACCACTCTGTGTGTGGTCTCACGTTATCGTTGTACGTACTTCTTAGGAGCGCACTTATTTTTATCTTATCGGAAGTAACGGGGTAACCTATTTCTTGTCAGTGGGATACCTCGGAATAAATGACGCACGCAGATCATGGATTTCGTTGAAATAGTCTCTGAACATGCACACAAAACCCCTGAGATGTGCGCAAACGCCCGGCAAGGTCAAGGCCGCCGAGGCTACGTTTTGTGAGAACAAAAAGATTTAGATAAGAAAATATTGATAGAAATCGTATCTTTCAACTGAGCTTGAAAGGGAATCGTTCCTAAAATTTTAAAATGCTCAATAGCTGAGGAAAATTAACAAGTCACCGAGTGAGGACTTGAGGAGTGACTGTGGTGGACTCAATCCAGTGTAGCCCTGGTACAAGAGCGATTCCGTAGAACAGGAGATGTTTGAGTTAGTTTTGGGTTCGAGAAAATGCGGCTTCGTTATAGAAGAGGAGAGAAGTTAAAGGTAAAATTGGGCTCTCCGGATGCTGTATGGAGACTGAAAAAAAGAACTATTCAACTGAAGCAATTATGAGAGAAATTGCGAACGATAAACTCATAATGTACTGCATTTAACAACAAAACGTGAGGTTTGGCTGAGCTTGTTTGCGCTGTGGAAGAATTGAAAAATGCTCTGTCGACTTTACAATCTGGTTATAACAACGTTTTACATGAAAACAGGTAGCGTTTAACATTTCGGAATATATAGAGCAGCTCCTTCTTGTGCCACGACCGTCATTGAGCAATCAGTGCACAGGAGCTTTGTGAGACTATGCGTGTTCATCGTTTTGGAGTAGTCGGGTAGTAATCTCCACTGCAGATTGATCGGTACCGATGGCGACAAAGTGACCGTGCGAAATATTTCGGTTTGTAAGAAATCAATAAGTCGTTCGGCAGCGTTGAGATAACGTAGAACATTTCCGAACGGTTTAGCCAGCGGCTTGACCCCTGCAGGCAGAGATTAGGCCTCAGGTGAGCATAAGTTCTAAAGGCGACTCCGAAGAGACTGCCTCGTGGGTAGGTGAAGCACACCCTGGGTCTTAGCGCGGAAATCCTTCAATCTTGTCTGAATTTCTTTCTCATGACTCGATGATAATTAGCTCTTTCGACGTTCAGTGAGTGTCTTGAACTTTTGCATGACAAAACAACATAATATAATAGAGAAATCAACGATGAAATGACTACGATTTGCCCTGAGCGGGTTGGCACGCTAATAATTATTCAGGGCTTGTACGAAGGAAACCATTCCTTTTGGAAATGCGAATTGGCGGAAAAAATGTTCGGCAAAGGCCTAAGTCTTTCAACGGCATATTTTCATGCTGTATGTTCTTCACGAGAAACCACCGCTAACGCAATGATCAACACGGAGAACTCAATTTTAGTTGATTTTACAAATGATTGGGTTTTTCAATTGTATTACATACTTTATATATTTTTGTCGGGTTTTAAAAGGTATATTTTGTGTTTTTTTAATTTGTTAATTTATTTATTTTTTAATTTATGTTGTGAAGGACTTACAATTTTACAATTCACACTGTGTCTACGAAACTCAAATAAAAAAATTAAGTACAAAACTTTGTACAATACCTTATCTGAAAATCAACCAAATATTACCCTCAGTATAAAAACGCCAGGAAACTGCGATTAATAATTCAATGTTTAGTTCATTCAAGTATAAAAAGAATCAAATTAAACGACTTGATGAAAAATTGAAAAAAAATCCAAGTACAAACTTATAATACTAGACAAGTGGAAAAGGGGCAGGCACTAAACAATCAACTCAAAAAGTAACTCGTATGGGCAAACCAAATCGAAATACTCGATAAGCTCCACTGACTACTTTTCGACGTTACTGAGAATTGATGATGAAAGACTTGACGAGATTATTTCGATTGACAAGGAACTACGCAGGTAAAAATCGACATTCTCCGCACTGTTCATAGATGTCTCAAGTGTACATATGACACATATATAGTTTTCTACGTCGATGTGAAGCGAAGTGAAGAAGCTTTTCTGTTACGTCAACTTCACGTACTTTTTACTTTCCGCTACCCGAAGGGAAGGAAAGTACAGTAATCGGGTTAAAAAAAAATTTGGGTTTTCTTCAGATCTTCACGTTTTGAGGCCTACTGAGTCTAAAAAACCTAATTTCGGCGCGTGGTCCGTGTGTGTGTGTGTGTGTGTAGTTCGATTTGCGGGAGAACGGCTGATCCGATTGAGCTGGTTCTTTTTTTGTTTTGTTCGTTATTTTTTATAGACACCAAAATAAGGTTATGGACGATTTCAGCCGATGGGAAGGGGGGGAGGGGGACGATAATGTACCAAAATCTAGGGTTTTTCGCATTTTTCTCGAAAACGGCTCTAACGATTTTGATTAAACTTTCAAATTATACCTAACTTTTCTTCCCCATACATATCTCCATGAAAATACGGTGAACGGAGATATAGGCCCGTGAAGCAAAAATAGGTTTTTTACGCTTTTTGGCAAAACGGCTTCAGCGATTTTCACCAAACTCATAGGATGTGTTCAAATAGTTAATACCTACATATTCTTTTCAATAAATGTTTTTGTGACGGTCCATTGAACAGAGATAAAAATCAAAATGTGTCAAAAATAACGTTTTTTCGAACATTTCCGTAAACTCTGGAGTAATTGCTTCATCAAATTTGATCAATCGTCCAGAGTGTCTTTAAGTCACCCATACCCACATTTCGTTCTCCATAATTATTTCTGTATATATATGTTGAACGGAGATATAAGCCATGTTAACTCAGAAAAGGATCTTTGTCGAATATTAATTTATCGGTATTCCAATTTTCTCAAAAACGGCTCTAACGATTTCGATCAAACTTTCGGAGTACTCTCAGCTAACTAGTCCCTACATTTAGTTCTCAATAAATGTTCCTGTAGAAATGCGTTGAACGAAGATATAGCGCCCGCATATGTAGCTGGTGTTCGAAATTACGGGCGTAGCGGAAAGTTGTGTGTTGCTACGCACCAGATATTTAATTTGCTACACACTGCCAACTTGACGTTCGTCATTTGACAAAGTAGGATTGCACTTCTCTCCACGTCACATCACACACGCATTCTATTCATGAGTGTATTGTGAGCAGTGGTATGGTAGTGTACTCGGGCTGTAAGTGGTTATTACAAGAAATTCAGTTATTTTTGTTCATTTTAAATATAATGTGACACATTTTCGATCGGAGGGGAAATTCGCGTCAGCACGAATGCCAAATACAGATAACGTCATTGTCAAGTGAGTGGTTTACTAAAACATTTTCTGATTAAATTAATTTTTCCAGATTCAAGTATTTGTGGAGTTGTTCAAGTGTAAATGTTTTAATTGGCGGTGAGATACTGATTCTAGTGGAAGCATATATAAAAGGAGAGCGCTAAGAAGTTGTGAGTCGATGTGATGATGAAGTTGCTACTGTCACTATTTCTGGTCACTGCGGCGAGAGCTGCTGTGCCTTGCCCGGAACGCGCTCAGGCCTTGGCGCCCGCCTACGAAATCGAAGGGGTCGTAATCGCGCCTTCAGCTGAACTTCGAGAGCCTTTTCACGCCTGGTTCGACGACGAAGCGGGATACAGCCGCATCGACTACTACGAAGGTACGTCGACAATTTACCAAATGAGGAATTATCCCAAAGGTAACGGATCATACACTTTAGTAGTTCCCGTAACGACGGAAAATTATGCCAACGTCAAAACTTGCTTGCAATGGCTTGGAAATGGAGGAGTGTGGCCGCTCTCGATAATCCCCGACATAAGCGATTACAAGTGCGAAGGAAACGGAAAAATCAACGGCGTCGAAGCTCAACGTTGGACGCTTACCGTACCAGTTGGACCCAAATTCAATAAGAACACAATGTGGGTTCAATGGTACGAAGACGAAGAGACTAAAGAACTAACGATGAAGCCCGTGTTCTACGAAGTCAAAGGTTCGGACCGCTATTTCATCGAATTTTTCAATTACCGCAAGGGTACCCCAGACAAGTCTCTGTGGAACGATCCACAAACCATGAAATGCGGACCGACTGCTCCAGAGGTTGTTCCAAGTGGAGTTACGAACAACCCGATCGAAATGTTCCTCGGACACCACGAAACTCACATGAATTTCGCCTGGCATCACTATTTGCACGCTCACAAAAAGGAGTACAACAGCCCTGCCGAGCACATCATGAGAAAGAATACATTCAGTAAAAATCACAGGCTGGTTCACGCTCACAACACTGGAAAACACAGTTATAGATTAGCGCTGAATCACTTCGCTGATTGGACGAAGGAAGAGATGAAATCTCTGCGCGGGAGAGTTGAATCAAACCAGTACTACGATGCAACCGCTTTCCCTTACAATCAAAAGCAGCTTCACAAAATCGCCCAGAGGATGCCAAAGAATTTCGACTGGAGGCTGAGAGGAGCCGTCACTCCAGTCAAAAACCAATTCAGCTGCGGGAGCTGTTGGAGTTTTGGAACCACAGGTACAATTGAAGGAGCCAATTTCTTGAAAACTGGCAAGCTCCTCCGGTTTTCGGAGCAGGCCTTGGTGGATTGTACTTGGGGATTCGGCAACGCTGGTTGCAACGGCGGTTGGGAGGTAAATGCTTATCAATGGATCATCAAGCACGGTCTGCCTCTAGAAGACGACTACCGCTACCTCTCGTTTGACGGGAGATGCCATAGCAACGAAACGGAGAGCCACGCTACTGTCACAGGATGGGTAGCCGTTCCTGTTAACAACACACTGGCTCTCAAAGTAGCTCTTTTTAAAAAGGGACCGATAAGTCTTGGGATCAACGCCGACCCTGCGACATTCGCTTTTTATGCTAGTGGAGTGTACGACGATCCAGCCTGCAATGCAAATGATATTGACCATGCTGTGCTGGCGGTTGGGTATGGTGTTATGGACGGAAAACCGTACTGGCTTATCAAGAACTCTTGGTCCAGCTGGTGGGGTGATGAAGGTTATATATTGATTGCAATGAAGAACAATGTCTGTGGAGTCACTACTGGTGGCACATACGTCATAATGTAAATATCTGTCAACTCCTGTAAAAGTTGGGCAATGTTGTGAGTAATCGTTCCAATTTCTCATCCTTGTACTGATTTTGGTTTATTATTCATTCTGAATAATAACCCTATGTTTTCAGTCACGAAAAATGTTTTACAACCCCTCTCAAAATTTGATACTTTACGTTTCAAGACATGCGGATTCCAAATCTGCAATGTCCGTCTGCCGTCCCCCATCCCCCATCCGCCGTCCCCCGTCACCCGTCCGGACATTAAAGTTTTGTGCCTTTAACGTGGTCTAAAAAATTCGTTCTTTCGCAAAAAATCCCATTTGGTATCTAGTTGTGCCCGCCATCTCGGCAATCCGATCGGACGAAGCCCATGGTTGTTACGAGCAAAAAATGGTTAAAAAAATTAACGAAACGCAGTATAATCGCAAATAAGCCGTGTTTCGTATCGTATTCAAGGCCCGCTCGACTAACAGCTCCCTTTGGACTCGCAACGTCCTGCCAATTGCCGAGTGAGGGTTCACTGGAAGCCCTCCTCCCACCCCTCCATCGGATCAGACGTTTCCGTAGTTAAATTGTAGTCAGGTCATGGGTTTTCTAGTAGTCGATGCTGAATCGAATAGGATGGGGGAGCAGTAATACTAGGTCAAGCTGTTCATGAGAATAATAAACCACTGTGTAATAATTTGCAGGGTTTTACTTTGTTCGTTGTTGCCGAAAGAGCAAAGAAAGTTGGTAATCAACTCACAAAAATTGAGTTTTCATCAAATCAATACGTTTGGGGCTGTCGTGAACTATAAGACATTACTGACTCGTAATATCGTAACGTTGATGATGTAACGTTGCTAGGCCTTGGGTTCAATCTGGAGGGTAAGATGCGTGTTCTGTTTCTCTGTGGTAATATACCTCTCCTGTCAGCATTCTGTAGCGACCTTCACGCCCTGTCATGGCCACATTATCTGCCCAAAGCCAAGTAAGCCATCTGCGTTCGGCCTAATGCGTGTAGTGTTGATTGAACGTTGTTGGAAAGTGATTTCACTGCCTGGTGCCTCCGTCCTCCATGGAAACTAGTTTGGGTGTTTTGCATTAAAATCCATCAAGAAACTCAGGATCTTGCAATATCTTGGGAAGTCAAGATGCGTATACATGACACAACAGATCACCGAATGGTAGTAGCAGAAGGTGATCGGGTGTTGACAAATGAAATCAGGGTGCATGACCAACCATGTCCTGGTGCAGGAAAAATGCTGAGGACATAACACACCACCATAACATCACTGGCGTTACTTGGCTTTTACTCAAGTGGGGGGATTCACAAAATGTATTATGCTGTTGCATATGCACGCTGGTAGAAGCCAACCTTTAAAGGCAGTTTGCGACGAGTTTTTTGTTTGTTTTTTTTTTGACCCGAGGGCGAGTGGGACAAGTCCCTTTGTAACTGCGGCCGCATATGGGCATATTGTGACGCTGGCCCTTTCTTAGTAGAAGGTGTCGTACATACCCGCCCCCCTTAGGAAGCCGAGTATGTCCTTCACCGCAGAGTCCGCTACGGTTTGGGGTTCAGTGGTCCTCTGACCGAAGTATTCAAAGCGTTTTGCTGCCAAGGCAGGGCATTCACATAGGATATGCTCTGCTGTCTCGTCCTCCTCACTGCAGAGTCTGTATTCCACCGCCTCTGAGATGCCCATCTTGTTGAGGTGATATCTGAGCAGTGAGGAAGCTTATCAGTACTCTCAGATCTTGTCTAGAGAGTGTCAGCATCGCCTTCGCCCTTTGACAGGAAGGCGTGACAAGCCTTTTCGCCTGTCTTAGTCGTGGCTGGCGATGTCAATGGGCGACATTTTCCTATATCTCCCATCGAGCAACCAGACGGTTCAGGTGACTTTTCGTCAGACCCACGTGTGGTTCAGGCCCGATGGGTAGGGATTCTGTACCCCTTTTCGCGAGGCGGTCATCCTTTTCATTGCCCTCATGCCCCCTGTGAGCCGGCACCCAAATGAGGGAGAGCCTGTTACGGGCGCCGAGCTGCTTGAGCGCATGGAGGCATTCCCATGCCAGCTTAGACCTAAAACTATAGGCTGCGATAGCCTCTAAGGCTGTCTGAGAAAATGTAGATCCGCTTGCCCTTGAGCCCTTTGATGAGGATCTCTTGGGTTTTGCCCATTGTTCGCGGCTACTTATTCAGTCAGCATCCTGACCATATTCACAGCTGGCCGCAGACATGCCCCTGGGGACAATGCCGTGGCCGTTCCACTATCCACAACCCGTGGTCGCGCCTGGTAGCATGGGCATGCTGCTGGGAAGATAACCCAGAACCAGGTTGTGAGGAGTTGCTTCAAACAGTCCCCTTCACAGTGACGAACGAGAAGCCATAACTAGTATTGCTGATGTGCATTTAGGATGGTTAAGGTCTGACCACCCACATTTGGTCATAGCGTTCTGTCGAAAGCAACAACAGAATGAACATCTAAAGACGAGTGCAGTTACAGGTGAGAACGCAATTGAGGTACAGGGTGTAAGAGTACTAAAAAACACTGAGCTTGCGTAGTGGGTTCCTCAGTCTTCTACAATGAAGCACTATCCTTCTTGCTACAAACGAACTGGATCTGATAACGTTTTACCTGTAAATGAAGCAAAGCCAACAAACCAGTCAAGCTGCTAGTTTTCTGGACGGATCTTTGTATGGGGGTGTCGAAAGCTCGTAGGCAGGTAACAGGGTTGTAGCTTTGACCGTGCGCGTGGTGCTCGAAAAGCCTGGGGATACGCGTGTTGGCTAGATGCGTCAGGCGTTCTCTGCTGAGTTACCACACGTGTGTCGCTTGGGTCACATATCCAATTGGCAGTCAATTGCAAGACGGGGGACCCTACTTTTCTTCCGGCTCTCAATCCTAAGAGCTGACGTAGAACCGTCTGACGCCCTCCTATCATAAAGTGAATACAACCCTTTCCTAGAACTCAAAGCATCATGCTGGCCCCACTGTCACATCTTCACGTTCTACTTCAAATATTTAGTCGAGGAGTTTTTTAGAAGCAAATACGGAATATACAGAAGGAATAATTGTTCCACTGTAACCTTTTGTGGCTTTGCGAGGTCTCACTAATGAGGAGGCCTCTCTCAAGCCTTGGCGGGTTTGGTTGGCATTTACAGATGACTATTCAGAAGAGCTCGGAACTAATTGTACCACGACCTTAGTCGCTTATTAGAGAACACCTTATGGCTCATGTGCTCGTTTAATTCGTGGAAAACACGGACTATCGTCATTTCCAGCCTTCGCGTTTCATAATCTCTGGAATAACGGTTGAGCAACCAGTTCTATCAACAATCAACGAAGACGGTGTAAATACAAAGAACAAAACCTGGAGCGTATTAATCTTCCCACTACAAGCTCCTTTTTAATTCTGCGTGTTTTCTGAAGCGAGCCTTGTCTCTCGAAAGGAGTGCGTTACCTCGGAAAATTATTCTCCGCGATCCGTCGGAGTTATGAAACGTGCGGATATTCAATACATATTCATTAGAACAGGAATAACGTGCAAATGAGTAATGGCGAAACTACAGCAAAGTGGATCGCACCTGAGGGCTGGGCGGTTTACAATCACACTCAAGCGACCGCATGGAACATTAAGAACTTGCTTTGGCACTGGGTAGCAATTTGTCGATAGGAGGTAGGAGGCCAGCAAATTTAAAGGGGTCCCCACAAGCCAATACCACAATCATACATTTCCCTCGACAGATCTCCATAATTAACTGAATCGAAGGCATTTTTTACAAGAAAGATTCCCGGTACATACATACCCCCATCCAGTTTTTGAGCTATCAAAAAAATTAAAAATCATATAACGCGCGGTCTGCACCAAAATCAGCCCTAAACCAAACTGGTTTCTTGAAATGACATCATGAACGTCTAAAAATGAAACCAACCTAGCTTTGATACACTTCTTCAGAATCTTAGATACAGAGTTGAGGTCTTGAGTTACCCCTGTCCAGTCTATCACCATTCTTGCACAGGAGGGTTATTAAATCACGCTTAACCCTAGAATGACAACCTTATTCATTCACCTTAATCTGACAACAGGTGTCCCCTGGACCCCACACCTATTATTTTATTTATTTTTATTTTTCTAGTTGTTATTTCGACCAACTAAGTTTGCTTTTTCATTCTATGGGACTAAAGAAAAGGAACAAAACAAAACAAAAATTGGTGAAATGTTTTATTTTTTTATTAACAGTAAACACATGGAAACTTTGAATACGTTCGAAACTTTTTTATTTCCTTACATTGTTTGAAAAAAACTAAATTCTATATGCTTCTCAAAAAGTATTAATATTTCAAAAGTCAAATACTTTCTGAATCAAAATCAAAAACCCTGCAAATTATTTTTTTTTTTTTTTTTTTGACCCGAGGGCGTGTGGGACAAGTCCCTTTGTCACTGCGGCCGCATATGGGCATATTGTGACGCTGGCCCTTT
The DNA here is from genome assembly GCA_020466155.1 of Pachypeltis micranthus. Classification (NCBI taxonomy): domain Eukaryota; kingdom Metazoa; phylum Arthropoda; class Insecta; order Hemiptera; family Miridae; genus Pachypeltis; species Pachypeltis micranthus. The sequence goes on along the minus strand of CM035774.1, from coordinate 26,853,051 downwards.
CTTAGTAGAAGGCGTCATACGTACCTTCCCCCCTTAGGAAGCCGAGTATGTCCTTCACCGCAGAGTCCGCTACAGTTTGGGGTTCAGTGGTCCTCTGACCGAAGTATTCAAAGCGTTTTGCTGCCAAGGCAGGGCATTCACATAGGATATGCTCTGCTGTCTCGTCCTCCTCACCGCAGAGTCTGCATTCCACCGCCTCTGAGATGCCCATCTTGTTGAGGTGATATCTGAGCAGTGAGGAAGCTTATCAGTACTCTCAGATCTTGTCTAGAGAGTGTCAGCATCGCCTTCGCCCTTTGACAGGAAGGCGTGACAAGCCTTTTCGCCTGTCTTAGTCGTGGCTGGCGATGTCAGTTGAGCGGGCAGGCGGCGTTGCGAGGCGAGGACGTTTTTTATTGAGACGTGAGGGAGGGAGGGACTTCAAACGACGAAACGTTGACTTCCGCTGTAGTTCTCGCGTTGTACTGCGTTTCGTTAATTTTTTTAACCATATTTTGCCCATTACAACTACGGGCTTCGTCCGATCGGATTGCCGAGATGGCGGGCACAACTAGATACCAAATCGGATTTTTGTGCGAAAGAACGAATTTTTTAGACCACGTCAAAGGCACAAAACCGCCCAGACGGGGGACAGGGGACGGCGGACGGACATTGCAAATTTGGAATCTCCCAAGTCTTGAAACGTTAAGTATCAAATTTTGAGGGGGGGTTGTAAAAAATGTTTCGTGACCGAAAACATAGGGTTATTATTCAGAATGAATAATAAACCAAAACGGATCGTCAAAATGACGAAGCACGAAAATTCTCACTATTCGCTACATTCATAGCATTTCGCTGAACGATGTTCATTGCACATTGGTCTTTTACATCCTTGACACAATCTTTTGGATTTCTTGTCTTCTTCCCTCTTACAGAAAGCACATCGCTGTTCATCGAAGCAATGTCAGGGGTTCCCCCAAAATCTGCCGAACCGTAAGTTTGAGAGACGGTACGGTTGATTTATATCTTTTTCCAACCATGATTTGATCAATGTAAAGCCCAGTTCGTATAGAAAAGTTTTTCGAGGAATCTTGTTGTCCCAGTTGGTCGTTCCATGAAGAACTGCGGCATTGACTCCTGCCTGATCAAGCATCCGAAAGAAAAAACGCATTGGCCGTCGCCGAGTCTTCCTAGCTGTGGTGTATGTGTGGCACAACTGATCAAATGAATCAGTCCCACCGTAGGTTTTATTGTACGTCATAATGATCTCAGGTTTGCCAGTGTCACGATTAATGGCGATTTACGACGTCTTCCTCCTCGTCTGAACTTTTGGCATAACCGCCAAAATCTTCCTCTTCTAGCTCTAATAACATACGATGGATGTCTTCGGGGTTAGTAAACAAAGGTTTTGACGCCGTGCTATTCACAAAAAACTACAAATAATGGGTGAGAATCACGACTCTGACTCCCGACGAAAGCACAAAAGATCACACGTTAACTACAACATGGGGTCCTTCGGACCCCAGAGCCACTTTATACGCACACTGTTCGATTTCTAGATTTCTTGTCTGCAACTGGACGATCTGATGGTGGAATCGTGAAGGAGAGGGTTAGAGGTGTATTTAGGAGGGGGAGAGGGGAAGCTGTGATTCACAGAAAAGTGGCATGGCGAAAAGAAGTTTGACGTTGGGGTTCAAAGGACCCATGATGTCATTCTAGGGTTAAATTTCTCAGGGTACACGCCTGAAGACAACACCAAATGTTGTAAGAAAACTATTAGAGGACTGGAGCCAGCCTTTTCGAGATAACATTTGAAACTTCCTTAGTAGTGTATTAGCAGTACTTCTTCAACTTTCCACTGTAATGTAGGACTTTAGATGATATAACTAGTGACATAAATAAAGAGGAGGAAGGAGCCAGTTTGCAAATCAGAAGGAACGTTCCCACCCACCTTAATGTCCCACAAGGTCTTATAATCACCATTTGCCTCCCGGAGTAATACGTATTTTTAGCTCTTAAATGTCGGTAATTCTTGAGAATTAGCTGTAAAATAGTATCGTGAAAAGAATAAACGAATAAATATCAAGGCGTAGGCCAAAGCTACGCTTGAGTTACGTTTTGTACAAATAGTCACGGTTCTGACAAAAGTAAGACTAAATTAAACTCAAAGTTGCTGTAGGTTGGCTTACAAATGTGGAGGTAAAGATCATAAATACTAAGAAACTTACCGAGACTACAGCACACTGTCAGCTTTTTGTTGGGCACCCGTTCATTCGATCGAAAGTTGCTTCTTTGAAGAGCTTCCAGTCGACAAGTTTTTGAAATACCCGTCGATCAAAGAGCATTTTGTTTCCACCAATCGTATCCTCTCTCGACCTTGTTGTTCGGCTCACTGTCACGAGAAAAACGTGTGACTGAGCGAGGGTTTATCAATTCTTCGAACGAATCTCAGGTTCGAGGCAGCGGTAGAATTGTCAGCGGTTGATTAAAAGTCGTAAATATATTCCACGAGGACGATATTTCAGCGGCTCGCCGATTTGTAACGACTCTCGACAAATAAACAAGGTCTGGAGTTCAAAGGACGAAAGAGGGCAAAAATCAGGCGACGAGCTGTCTAACATTCGGAGAAGCGATTAGATTGCCGCGTTATTAGATTTAGCTGGAAGCAAATGGAAACTTGACCTGAAAGGTTAATTGGTGGAATACCTCGTAATTCATTACGCCACGAATTTGTTAAACCTCTTATAAAATGAATATTGGGAGCGACGCGTCACAACTTTCCATCGCTCCACGTCATTCAATTCAATTAATTTTTCACTCAGTTCATTCGAACAGGGTAAAACATCACTTCACGATGGCAATAAGTAGAAGCGCTTACAGTACCAGAGTAGGAGTGAGACGAGAGGGATTACAACGATGAAACGATTACATTTCTATCTAGACGCAGTCGTACACCTGCGAGACTCGTTACATTCGACTCAACATCAATAAATATCTAGAAAACGATACCGGACTCGACGTAATTGCAATTTTGTTAATTTTTACTTTCCTTGGCTCTACAAAGTAGAAAGGAAAGTTATGTAATCGGCTGAAAAAAACAAATTTTTGAGTTTTCTTCAGATCTTTACGTTTCAGACCCCTCTGAGTCCGAAAAACACTATTTGGGCAAATGGTCTGTGTGTATGTGTGTCTGTGAACGATTTTTAGAGAAAACGACCGTACCAAATCAGCTCAAACTTGATATCTAGCCCGCAGGTTACCATGGGACGCCAAAATAAGGGTATGAGCAAAATCCACCGAAAGTTAACGATAGTTATCATAGTGATAAAAACACCAATTTTTTTTCTCAAAAAAACTCACGATTTTGATTAAATTTTTTATATTGATATCCCTCAATAAGGCAATTATACCATAAAATTCCCATTCGTGGGAAAATGACGAGAGCAGCACAATAAATTATCAAAATTTTCGACGAAAATAGGTTTTAGCGCGGTTTTTTCCCTTTTAAACTGCTAACAATCACGTTAAAGAAAAGAGACCCAATTCGGTTGCAACCGGTTCCATTGGGCCCTTGGAAGTCCCTTTCTGTGGACTTTTCCGGACCTTGGTCGAATGTGCGTTATGTGTGTGTAATCGCGGACGATTTCAGAAAGTCAGAAAGTGAAAATAAACGCAATTTTGAGTGAGGGATCTTCCTTCTCCTATGGGATTCCGCAGGGCACAGTTCTTGAACCCCTTTTATTTATCTGTTTTATGAATAATCTGTTTGGCGTTCAACTTGATGGGGACATAATTACCTATGCTGATGATACAGCTGTCGTGGTCTCGCGAAATAATTGGGATGCATCCTTGCAAGCGGCGTCTGCTTGCTTGCTTGTGGTCAGGGATTGCCTTGATGGAGTCGGCTTAAAGCTCAATTTTCGCAAATCCAATTTTGTTACTGTTTCCTTGCGTAATACCTCTGTCCCTGTTCTAGGAAATATCAAATGCCACATTGTGTCAACCTGTAGTACAAGTGATTGCAGTTGCCCTGGTATCAAGCAGATTCCACAAGCTAAGTATTTGGAGGTGGTTTGTCCTGGAAGTACCATATTGACAATATATGCAACAGACTTTGTAATCCCTGTGCCTTGAAACCCGAAATTTTATGTCTATGGGCATACTTAAAATGTTTTATCATGCTCTGGTGCAATCTGTGATATCCTATTGTATTCTTGTGTGGGGATCGGCCTACCGAACTTACCTAAAGCCTTTGCATATAACCCAGAAAAAAATTATCAAAATTTTACTGAGTAAGAAAATGAGATTCCCCTCCTCAGCTGTTTTTAAGACATTCGAGGTATTGGACATCTTGCACATTTACAAAAAAATTGTATACATATATGATAACAAATCACTTTTAGGCCAATAACTTGCAAAAAAATACTTTAATTAAGATAATAAACGGGCCGCGGAACTCCCTGTACCACAACAAAACATTTACTGTCCTTTACATTGGCATCAACCTCCATCTTGGGAAAAATCTGGAGAGGGGGCTTGAGTCAAAACCACCCGAGTCAAAACACCTTCCCTAAATATTTGAACTTGGTGGTAGGGTGAACCGCAAGACGACCATTCATGGTAGGCCCAGAGTTGTAAGTATCCTTCTAATTATTATCCTTCACATATATATATATATATATATTCAAAAATTTATCTGATTTTGAAAAGAGTTATGAGCGGACGAGGTCATCTGGTAACCTTACACTGAAGTTGCCTATTAGATTCACCACTAGAAGTCAGAATTTTTTCCCCTACAATGAATAAAGCTGTTTAATGGTCTTCCAAAGGAATTAAAGATGCTAAATGATTTAGCAGGGTTTAAGCGGCGCATCAAAGAGTACATCCAAGTGGAAATGCTCAGATGATTCTCCTTTTTATCTTTTTTTTCTGATTTTTTATGAACTATCTATCATATAATTCAGTATATTGTACTATACAGGTTTGCGATCGGTACCTATCTGTAGCTAGAAAGTTATAACGGCTCCTCCCCTCAGCACAAGTTTTTACTTATCAAGGGGGGGAACGCATTACGTAGTATTTGTGTTTCTTTTTGTATTCTTTTTTTTGAAAGAAAAAATTTCAACAAATTCCCAATCGCTGAACCCTTGAGTTCACTGAAAACAGACGACGTGACCAAACTTTGATTCAAAACTTTCTCATTGTTCGGATGACCAGGCACTATCAAGACTGACAACGGGCCTCCCTTCAACGAAGTTGAATTTTAAAGGTTTTGCAGCAATCTTGGAGTAAATCATCACCGAGTTATGAGTCGTTGGCCTGAAGCTAATGGGAGGGTCGAACATTTAATGTTCAATTTAAACGAAATCATTCGTTCGGCTGAAATCGAAGGTCGTAATTGGGAAGAAGCTTTGCCCGAATATTTGTTGCAGTATCGTGATACACCGCATAGCTCGACTCGCATATCTCCTGCCAAAGTTCTTCTGAAGATCCTATCTACCTGGTATTGCGGAGAATATTTTTGACGACGGGATCGATGAAGGATTAATTGCAAATGATGAGAGTAATCGTCAGAAAATGAAGGAATACGCCGACCAGAGAAGACACGTCAGAAATCATGGTCTCAAAGAGAGGGACAAGGTGCTGGTCAAACAGCAAAAACACAACAATAACAGCAGCTCAATAATTTCGGAACTTTAAACGCAATCAGTTTCCACGCACAACTGTATGTTACGTTCATCTGATCTGAGTGAAAAACAGGTTGTATTAGTGGGGCGGAGAAAAGTTGTGCGTCGGGCTGCATATTTAAATTCGAGTACGTTTTATGGCAAAAAGGAAGGAGTTTAGATGGCGTTCCTCCGCAGCATGGGCCGTTCTAACCTGCCAAGGTGAACGAGGAAGGGTAGAAGGGAGGAGCGACAGAGGGAGGGGAGGGTGTCGAGTTTCCGCTCATGATTTTAACGTTAGCGTCAAGAAAACAGTTGTGTAAATCCGGGCCAAATACCAGAGTCGTGCCGTTCTAATGTCACGACCTTCTACCAACTAGAGCCCCTCGCCGTACGCCTCAGTTGCATCCCTAACTTGCTTTCATTTTCCAAAGCTCGTTGCACTTAATTCACTTCTTGCAGCACGAACGAGTGATTTTTTGAATCGCCGGAAATTCAAAAACTGCGATCTTGTTTCGTTTTCGCATGATTCTGAACTCAAGCGCAGAACGAAAACGGTACTTTACTTGAAGGTTTTTCATACGTCAGAGCGGACTGAACGACCTGATGATCCAGAGTGGACAGTGCAATTTGTGTTAGCTCAGCAAACTGCCACGACGTTACCGTTATGCCGAGGAACAGCGGGCTGTCATTTAGCATTGTCCCATTTGGACCTCGCAGAGAGGATCTAAGCATTTACTTGGGTGGCCACGCTTTTTCGTCACAACCTACTTTCTAAACTGGGCCAAACTGTTGTAAGCTTGCTTAGAAGCAGACAAATCTGGAAGGTTTGGTTGCTCTTCGAACAACCAGCGCTCACTGTTGTAGAAACAATACCTGATTGGCTATCGAAGGGCATCCAAACAAATGAACAGTAGAGCAAAACGGGCTGGGGTTAACATAATGAAGATACCACACTCTGCTACCGAGGGTGTGGTCTCATTAGTACGATTTGGACAAAGGGGGGTATATAATTGTAACTATCGTGTTGGCAACGACAATTAAATTGATCCAAATGGCACTGGAAGAGTGATTGCGCGCTCTGGGGAATTTTTCTTTCTTTCATTTTCAAATTTACCTGCTACCAAAGCGCGTTCCAGGATCGTTTCGCTCCCATTTAGAAAAGAAAAACCCTGCAAATTATTACACAATTGTTTATTATTCTCATGAACAGCTTGACCAAGTATTACAGCTCGGAGACCCATACTATTCGATTCAGTATCGAATACTAGTAAACCATACGAAACATGACCTGACTACAATGGAACTACGGAAACAAAACGTCAGATGATTTTGCCCCGTAGGTCAGGGAAATTGGAACGGGGGCGCTTCAAGCGAACCTGTTGTGAGTTGAAAGGGGAGTTGAGGGGCGTCGTTGAGAGGCGAGCGAGCGCGGGTGGTTTTTTAATGAGACGGGCGGGCAGGGAGGGAGTACAAACGACGAAACATTGACTTCCACTGTAGTACCCGCGTTGTACTGCGCTTCATTCATTTTTTTAACCGTTTTTTGCCCATAAGAATCATGGGCTTCGTCCGATCGGATTGCCGAGATGGCAGGCACAATTAGATACCAAATGGGATTTTTGTGCGAAAGAACGAATTTTTTAGACCATGTTAAAGGCACAAAACGGCCTGGACAGCGGATGGCGGACGGGGGACGGGGGTCGGCGGACGGGGGACAGTGGACGGGGGACAGTGGATGGGGGACGGCCGACGGTGGACGGAGGACGGCGGATGGACATTGCAAATTTGGAATCTCCATGTCTTGAAACGTAAAGTATCAAATTTTGAGGGGGGTTGTAAAAAAATTTTCGTGACCAAAAACATAGGGTTATTATTCAAAATGAATAATAAACCAAAAGGGCAGATTTTTTGTGGTGCCCGCATCAAGTCTCCACACACGTCATTGTGGACGATAGTACTCGTGCGGCGATTGTTGCTTGCAGAAATACGACTTCACCCTGGGCCCAGGGAACGAGGCAGCGCAGACGTCAGTTTGGTGAGTGAATCATACTGCTGTGCCAAATTTAGAAATAAACTGCTTCTGATTTTGACCCCCTTTTAACATCATACTGCAAATATACACATTCAAGCAATAAGCCAAAACTGAACAGGGCGTTTTAGACTAATTGCAACTCTCCAGAAACTAAAATGGCCGCTAACATCACAGGAAATTGAGAGCTATTGACTGGGAACTTTTCAGTTGTAGGAAGAATCGGAAATCAAGTGAATCCTGACGTTAAACTTTTGACGCAAAGTCAATGTAGGAAGTGCTGGAATAGCGTCCGCTGGAAGGCTCCACATAATTGAGAAGATTGCGGCTATAGCGCATATGTTGCTCAGCGTTCCAATAATTATTATCGTCGTAATGGTGATGAGCGAAAGTGATTGTATTTTTACTTTCCTTGCTCTACGAAGTAGAAAGGAAAGTTATGTAATCGGCTAAAAAAAATTTTTTGAGTTCTCTTTAGATCTTTACGTTTCAGACCCCCCTGAGTCCGAAAAACAATATTTGGGAAAATGGTCTGTGTGTGTGTGTGTGTGTGTGTGTGTGTGTGTGTGTGTCTGTGAACGATTTTTAGAGAAAACCACCTCACCAAATCAGCTCAAACTTGATATCTAGCCCGGAAGTCACTATGGGACGCCAAAATAAGGGTATGAACAAAATCCACCTAAATTTAACTATAGTTATCATAGTGATCAAAACACCAAATATTTTTTTTCTCAAAAACGGCTCTAACGATTTTGATTAAATTTTTTATGTTGGTAGCTCCAAATATGGCAATTATACCATAAAATTCCCATCTATGGGAAAATGACGAGAGCAGCACAATAAATTACCAAAACTTTATACGAAATCGGTTTTAGCGCGGTTTTCAGAGAAAACAACCGTACCAAATCAGCTGAAACTTGATGTCTAGCCCACAGATTACAATGGGACGCCAAAATAAGGGTATGGACAAAATCTACCGAAAGTTAACTATAGTTATCATAGTGATCAAAACACCAAATATTTTTTCTCAAAAACGGCTCTAACGATTTTGATTAAATTATTTAAATAGATAGGTCTCAATAAGACAAGTATACCATAAAATTCCCATTTGTGGGAAAATGACGAGAGCAGCACAATAAATTATCAAAATTTTCGACGAAAAGCGTTTTAAGCGCAGTTTTTTTCTTATAAACTCTGCTGGAATTTTTGTAGAATGTTAAAATAAATTAGTATTGTAGTCCAATACCTAAAGATTGAGTGTTTAAAAACAGTCATGAGATACATGGGGCTCACTCCAGAAATTCTTGAATTTCAACTACTGTCGTATCGCTTACTACCAGTTCTAAACGTTGTTACCCAATAACTCTGCTAAAGAAATTACTATCCTTCTTCAAAAAATTTGTGTTTACAGCCTCATTAATTATCTGTCACTCAATAATGATCCTGGAATGATTACGAGCAGGACAATAAAATCTGGAACTGTAAGCGCTACCGCTTCCTGCTGCCGTAAAGCGTTGTTTGACCAAGTTCAAATTAACTGAGTGATAAATGAATTGATTAAATACAATTAACCATGTACAAAGTGAATTGACGTAGAGCTAAGGAAAGTTGTGTGTTGCAACGCACCAGATATTTTTTTGAAAAAGTAGTAGTCAGTGTTACTGCCAATTCACGCTTCATCGTTCAAGTCGTTTATTCAAGTTGTTTAAGTTGGATTTGTTTGTTAATACAGGTATTAAATAGTTGCTACCCAATTCAATTCCTACATTGACTGGGAACTTTTCTATTGTAGGAAGAATTGGAAATCAAGTGAATCCAGTTGTTAAACTTTTGATGCAAAGTCAAAGTACCATATATACTAGGGCGTAACAGAAACGGTTTGCTGGTCAATTGGTAAGTTTTTTGGAAGGCTGGTGTAAAAGTGAGAACCTTCGACTGTCCTGTTCGGGCTTTTACCAGTTTTCGACATAAAACCATTTTCGAGAGTCGGTCAGTTTGGTCAACATAGAGGGTAAATATATTTTGCTTTCGACGCATTGAAAGTTTTACGAAACAATATTTGCTTTGTATCCTACACACTATTGCTGTACCACTGTTATCTATATCTACCACCCTAATATCTATCACCATCAATCAATCTGATCTCCGCGTGCCGTTAATTGACGCTCAAAGTGTCGGGCGACTTCAGACAAACTTCCAAGCTCGGGCCGTTTCAAATCCACTTAAACAGGATTCGTCGGGCATCGGTAGCCCGTTACACACCCTCCAGCCTTTTGTCTTTCTTACGCGCTCTCCTAATGACCGCCCATAAACCCCGAGTCGCTCTCTAGATTCATCGCCGCTTTCCTCAAGCAAATCTTGAAAGCAAAAAGATAATGGAAAAATAAATTGATGGCTCCAGAGCGACTATCTCGCCGCTAATATCTGCGCAGATGGAAGAAGAGACGAGAAGGCGGCGCAGGTGAGAGGATTAGGATTTAAAAAAAAACCTTCTTCTCTCCTTCATTCGGTCGATCGGAGAGATTTGAAAACTGCCGCAGCTCTCGTCGACGATCAGTAATTTCGTAAGTTATAACATCCTTTTACGATCCAAATATTCTCAATGTTCGACAGAAGAAGCATACAAGAAAGAAACCGACATCTGGCGTAGTAAGCGTCATGTTCGCTTGAAATTGAACACCTAATCGTTAACACACCATTGGGCACACCCTTAAAACAAAAATGGATTTTCTTTATTGATCTGAGAGATCCTAATGAAGAAACCTCGATAGTTTTTATTTTGATAAATACAAGCGCACATCTTATTTATTTTATTGAACAAGATAAATATCTTTATTAGTGCGAGATTATTATTGAAAGCAAATGAATTCACTGTGATATGATTAGAAAAATGCAAAGCAGTCAATCGTCTTCCTAATCGCAACTAACGGGTCGGTCTCATTTTCACAACCACCAGCCTGGTATTTTGCCAGTCTTCTACATACGACATATTTTGCTAGTAGTTCTAGCAGTAAGGAGACATCCAAAAGCAAGCAATGAGCTGTAACATTACTGCCAGGGATGTCTGCGGGGGTTATCTGTTTTCTCATTACATCAACGCTGCAATTACTAACTCGAAATGGTCCTTCTCGCTGCCTGTCCGCGTAAATTTCGAGGTTGCTAGTACAAAACATTTTTGGATCAACTTTAATTACTCGGTTTTGAATGAATGAAACGCCTCCTTTGAAAAGCTTCCAGCGTCTCATTCTAGGAGTGGTCGATATACATCGAAATTTAAATACACTCGATGTATAGTAACGATGCATCGAATCAAACCAATGTATTGTTAAAGTTTTAAACATCGAGTATACATCGATGTTTATTTTCTCGAGAAGGCAAATAACCAAACCCTTCTCTCTCTCTCTCTCTCTCTCTCTCTCTCTCTCTCTCTCTCTCTCTCTCTCTCTCTCTCTCTCTCTCTCCTCCTCCCTCCCCTCCCCTCCTCCCTCCTCTCTCTCTCTCTCTCTCTCTCTCTCTCTCTCTCTCTCTCTCTCTCTCTCTCTCTCTCTCTCTTTACAAGTGACTGTTATGATTATGGTCGATTTTACATTTGGCGATTCTTGAGTCAGTCGGTGTCCTATACAGTGTTCTGGCTTGGTTTGAGTCGTATCTGACTGGAAGACAGCTAGCGGTTAAAGGTAATAATGGTGAACTATCGTCCTGGAGAACGGGTACCTGTCGGCACACCACAAGGTTCTGTTTTATCTGCCTTATGCTTTATTTTGTATGTAACCACATTACCCAAAGTTTTCGCAGAAGGAACAAGACACATTTCATACGCAGACGACTTACAGTTTTACCGAGCTTGCAATGTGGAAAACCTGTGTAGCACAATTGAAAAGCTGAACGAAGATCTTGGAAGAGTGGAAGTCTGGTGCCGAAATCATGGAATGGAAATTAATCCCATTAAGACGAAGGCAATGTTGCTTGGGTACCCGAAGATTTTGTCCAGAATAGACATGAGTACGATCCCTAGAGTTACCTGTGGTAGCGTGAAGATAGAATGCGTAAACGCAGCAAAGAGCCTTGGAATCATGATGCAAAGCAACTTGTGCTGGAGCAATCAAGTGACAGCCACATGCAACACAACATTTAGGACCATCTACCAATTAAGGAGGACAGCTGCAGACTTTCCACAGCACGTAAGGGTCCAGCTTGTTCAAAGCCTCATAATGCCCCATTTGGACTATGCTGCTGCTGCATTGTGTGATCTGAAGAGCGAGGAACTGAGTCGGTTACAGAAGGCCCAAAATGCAGCACTCCGTTTCGCGTTGAGGCTAAAAATGGACGATCACGTCACCCCTCACTATCGTCGGATTGGCTGGTTGAAAATGAGCGAAAGGAAGAGACTGCACGTAGCCACAATGATGTTCAAAATATTGAAAAACAGCAAACCGGCATATCTTCGCTGCAAATTTGAGTTCCTAGCATCAAGAGACACACGGAACCGCAATAGAGTGCTTCGGTCGCCTCAGCATCGTACCGAAATGTTTGCGCGTTCTTTCGAAGTTCAGGGTTGCAAGCTATACAATGACAATAATGAGTGGTTTGATATGAAGGAAAAAGTGGTAGAATTTAAGGAGAAAATTAAAAATAAACTGTTGAGGCTTCTCCTCTGCATTTGATCTCATCCAGAGAGACGTTTTGTGTGCAGTTCTGTCTTCGGTTGGAATCACAGGAAGTGCGCTAATGTGGTTCGAATCCTATTTAAGAGAACGACAATTGGCTGTCAAGGGAGATGATGACTGCTTGTCATCTTGGAAAGACGTAGAAGTAGGCACACCACAAGGATCGGTTTTGTCTGCACTATGCTACATCCTATATGTAACAACTTTACCGCAAACTTTCTCAGAGGGGACAGAATATACTGCATATGCGGATGACCTCCAGTTCTACCGGACGTGCGATGTAGACGAAATGGATGGAGCAGTTAAAACACTCAGTAGTGATCTCTCACGAGTTGCTGAGTGGTGCGTATCGCATGGTATGCAAATTAACCTGCGAAAAACCAAGGCAATGGTATTAGGATATCCAAAAATGCTCAATAAAGCAAAGACTTTAGGAATCCCAAACATCACCCACAACGATACCACTTTGAATATGTCGAGTCTGCAAGTATCTTGGGAATCTCAGGTTGACGATAATTTATCTTGGGATCTTCAAACCACGTCTATCTGCAATAAGGCCTTCCGCAGCATCTACCAACTTCGACGAATTGCCATGGATTTTCCCACGTACGTGCGCAAACAATTAGTGCAAACACTAATAATGCCACACTTTGATTACGCTACCTCCGCGCTATGTGATCTCAAGAGCTGCGAAATCAGTCGTCTGCAGAAAGCACAAAATGCGGCACTCCGACTCGCTTTGAGACTGCGTCCCGATGAACATGTAACCCCACACTACCGACGCCTTGGATGGTTAAAAATTAGGGAAAGAAAAATTGCTTCAGATAGCTGCAATGCTATTTAAAATATTAAAAACTAAAAAACCAATGTACGTCTATAACAAATTTCAGTTTTTCAACCAAAGAGACACTCGATCAAAAAACAAACTTTTAAAAATTCCCGCGCACCGTTCCTCGACATATTCAAGATCCTTTGTAGTACAGGCATCCAAATTGTATAACGACCACATCCATATGTTTGACTTGAGTAAAAAGGTAGACTCTTTCAAAGAAAAATTTAAAGAAATGTTAATTCAGGAATATTGAAGAATTTATATGTATTGTAAAGTTATATGTAGAAGAAAATTATTTTAATTTAATTTGTTAATGAACGCAACTGATTATTATTTGTGAAATTGTTCAGGGATGGTGGAAGAGAGGGCCTAATGGCCCTAATCATCCCTGATTGTTAAATAAAAGATTTCAATCAATCAATCAATCAATCAATCTCTCTCTCTCTCTCTCTCTCTATCTCTCTCTAGGGTTAATAACTATTTTTTTGTCTTTTTTAAATTGCATCATTTAGCACTAGCAAGGTGTTTCGTCAAAAAGTGGTATCACTGGTTGAAAATGCAGACAATATTATAGAGGTCAGTGCAACCAACCCATAAAAAATATAAATGCAAATGGCCGACTGAATTGTCCCGCCGTCTCTTACTTACAGTTTGTTGCAGTCTCTGGCTTCAAAAATCATATTATTTTAATTTGTGTATTATTTAATTACTTATTCAGAATTAATTTTAAAATTTGCTGTGTCATGTGAGCAATAATATTTTTAAATCAAAGTGTTAAACTGAACAACACGTTATTTGTAATATTAATATCATAATAAATTTGGACGGATTACAAAATACAGTTACCAACATTGCATAAAATTGCCTTTAAATACCTGTTGTTAAATAGACTTCTGTTTTCGCGAGCGGCACAGGTAATACTCAAAGGAATACATTAAATGGTAAAATTGGGTAAAATTAGGTTTTTACAAAGTGTAGATGAAAATTATCGGGATATATATTAAAAATAAATGTTAAGGTAATTAAGTTATTTTAATAGATGATTGCTTTTTATTTCTTAACCACATACATATAGAACTTATAGAAAAATAAGCGATGTATAGAAAACATCGATGTATCAAAAAATATTACATTGACGCAACAATCCGATGCATTAAATCAAAAAAACATCGATGTTTTTTAAAAATGTCCGTCCATCACTACTCCGATCTCAAAATGTAACTGTTTATTTTTCTCGCCAGTCGCTCATCTCCTCAAAACAGCTGATGATACGAAAACTGATGACATAAAATAATAATTGGCTGAACGTGAATTTTGTCTCGCCCAGTTGGCAATCTGCACCGAAGTCCTCGAACCAATCACGAATTGGGGGCCAACCGATCGATTTCCCTTCGTTCTTGGCGTTTATGTCAATCATCAAATCGCAGACAACCAAGTAGAAATCGGAACCCTTATAAGCTAGCTGCTAACCCATAGTAAGCAGAAATGTATCCACCCCGAAACCACTTGAGTCCCATAAGTCGTCGAGATTTATATCTCCTCCCTTGTGCACCCGAGCGATATGTGCTAAAAGTCCAATCATTGCTTGAAATTCTGTTTTGTCAGTGGCGTTTGCATCCTTCTGGCGATTACATTTTTCCCTAATCAGATCGATTAGTGAATTGGACGGCGGTGTGCAGTATCACGTCATTGAATAAACAATGCCACGTTTCAGGAAGCCCTCCGTATTTTTCGCTTTACCTTTAAAGTCTGGTAGTTTTCCCAGCAAATTGTTTGAACTTGTTTTCTTCCGATTAGTGTACGGAGTTTTCTGTCGTGTAAAGGTTCCTTTAATTTTCTTGCCTGTTCTCCGACGTAAAACTTATCTTCATCTCTATCAGAATTTGATTCGGTGTCTACCTGCCCCAAGTATGAGAAATCTTGTTCTTCCTCCTGCTCTGACGTATCTGTGTCATAATCTTCGTCAACTAGGAAGTCCATTCTCAGTAGCACAGAGCTTGGGATCATCGAAGTTTAGCACAGAAACTGTGGATTTTAGCGAGACCGTTTGGGTTTATTCAGATTAAAATGTCCTACGCAACACCTGGAAGATATATATAATATCTCTCCGATCTCCGTCAATGGAATAAGGATGCAGATGCGTTTCTCTGAAATAACGAGTTTTTATTTTACAAACGATTCGTCAAAGGGGGCGGGGGTATTGTAGAGAATATAAAGATTATCTCACCTGAAATAACGAGAAACTACATTTAAAGATCCTATTCCGGTATTGTTCAATTGTAGAGTTAACTTAATGTCACTTCACTTAGACAACGCGGTGCAGTATGATAGCATATCTTTCACCTGTCCTCGCGACTGCGGTCCACTTCTAATATCGAGTTGGCTCTTCGATCACGCGGCAGCTTCTAAATGTGACGCACTCATAATGGGTGACATTGTCATTCATTACATATATACTTGAAAGAAAGTGTTATTCAGGTTAGTTTTGTACATTCGTTACACTCACATTAATATTACGTTTCGTGTAGTTTTGTTGTATTTTTGCACTTTGAGTATTAAACTGCATCTAATACGTAGAGTTGTTGAGGTAGGCGAAAAACGGAGAGCGATCCTACATACATGCAAAATCTTAATCCTAAACTTTATATACAAACAAAACCATTCCAAGTTAAAACTTCAAATTTAAAAAACAGTTGAGTGATTAAAAAAAAAAAATAATATCTAAACGTTTATGTTGAACCTTATTTTCAATAAAATGTAACGTCATATGATGAAATTACATATAAAAATGTAAACACGTACGACCTAAAAAGGGAAAAGATAACTAAATTCGAAAAAATGTATTCGAGAAATTTAAATGTTTAAAATACCGCTTAATTAATTACTTTTCAAAATCTTAAAAATGTAGTTAAAAAGTTATCAGGCTCTATTCTGCAAATACAATATGAGTTAAAAGCAAATACATCGCACAATTTTCTTCGGCACATTAGTACATTCTTGCTACTAATCTTTTTTTCAGGCAGTTCGTATGAACTCGGTTAGACATGATTAGACATAACTCCGTAGAAACCGTTACCGATCCCGTACCGTAGCAAACTCCGTTGTGCTTAAAATCACACGTTTAATCAACACAAATATCCTGAGCTCAACGTAATTTCGCTTGATTTCATGGCTTTTGAGACTAATTCACTTTATTATTTCCCGCTACCCAAAGGGAAAGGAAAGTATAGTCATAGTATCGCAAAAAAATTTGGGTTTTCTTCAGATATTTCTTCAGGTCTAAAGAACCTAATTTCGGCTTGTGGTTCGATTGTGTGTGTTTGCGCGGGAACGGCTGAACCGATTGAGCTGCACATCAAAATGAGGGTTTGGGCGATTTCGGTCGATGAGAAGGGAGTATTTTTCTCAAAAACGGCTGTTACGATTTAGATTAAACTTTCAAATTATTTTCTACTAATCAATGCCTTAATTTTGTTTTCCATATTGTGACGTACTTGGGGGAATTCTTTAACAGAATTACACGCGTACAGGGCACGAGTGAAAGTCGTGTCAGGGCCCAAAAAATGAACAAGTTAAATATACTCAATTATACTCACTTGATGTAAATAAACAAAATAATGTCCCTCAGGAAAGTACTGGGAAATGAAATTATAAACCAAATAGGACCCACTTGAATTTAATCAGGAAAAAAGAGAAATGAAATGAAATGAACTTCTTTTAGAATGAAACAAATAACCTATGCTCGGATTGTAGTAAATGACAATAAAGGGGCAATGGGGAAAATGAAACACCAAGCTCTGATCGCTTACCTTACTTCACACAATATAAAGGGACTTTAACTACTTGTTCACTGGCTTAAAAAATGGGAGAGATTCGTAAGCGATGTCGGTAGCCGTTCTGACGAAAATGTGGCTCCTCCGCTAATATAAACAGCGGCGAACTGCACGGGTGGCGGCAACAGTGTTGCCAGTATCAGCTGCCTGCCGCAAACCATTACAATATATATCCATGAAAATACGGTGAACGGAGATGTAAGCATATGAAGCAAAAATAGTTTTTTTACGATTTGGCAAAATGGCTCCAACGATTTTCATCAAACTTTCAGGATTTTTGTTTGAATAGTTAATTCCTTCATATTGCTCTCAATAAATGTTCCTCTGAAAGTCCATTGAGCAGAGATAAAAATTAAAATGTGTCGAAAATTACGTTTTTTCGACATTACCGTAAATTTTGGGGTAACTGCTTCACCAGATGTGATAAATCTTGTGGAGAGTCTTCTAGTATTCTAAACCCAAATTTTGTTCCCCGCAACTATCTCCGTATCCACCTGTCCATCCACTCAGAAAAGGAGATTTGTCGAATATTTATTTATCGGTATTCCACTTTTCTCAAACACAGCTCTAACGATTTCGATCAAACTTACTGAGTACTCTCGGCTAAATTGTCCCTACATTTCGTTCTCCATAAATGTTTCCGTAGAAATGCGTTGAATGAAGATATAGAACCCGCCATGTAGCTGGTGTTCGAGCTGACGGGGGTGGCGGAAAGTTGTAAGTGTTCGTTTTTCACTCAGTTCGTTTGAACCTGGTAAAACGTAACATGGTGGCCGAAAGAGCCACCATTATTTAGCAATGGTTCAAAAAGAATTAATGAGGTTGTACACACACTTTTTTGTGGAGGATAATAGACACTTTTCCAGAGTTAAGCCGGGTTTACACTATATAGCTGGAGAGCTATATAGCTCTGTTATATAGCATAGCTATATAAAAAAATAAGCTATATAGCTCCGTCAGCTACATATAGCTCTGCTAGATGTAGCTCTGCTAGAAGTAAATTTTTTATGCTAATTTCTTGTAGCAGAGCTATACAGTATACAGCTGTTCAGTTCCTAGCCAGATGCCGAAGAAGAAGGTTTGAAAGACCTTAACGAGGATGATATAGACAACTTGAGTTATGAAGTTCGTTGTGATGGAAGTTTTAAAAACTTTCTCCGTATGACAAGTGGTGATTTCGAACATTTGCTTATTGCAATTGGACACAAAATTGCAAAACAAGATACGTCTTTCAGAGATGCAATTCCTGCTCGTGAAAAATTAGCAATAACTTTACGATTTCTTGCATCTGGGGACTCTTATCAGAGTTTAAGTTACCTGTTCAAAGTATCAAAGTCAACTATCTCATTGTTCATTCCAATAGTTTGTGACGCAATCATTCAGACGTTAGAAGGCTCCATTAAGGTAAGTGTCAAAGTGCCATCATTTATTTAATCAATGGGAATTGTAGTTTGTTAGAATTTTTTTAAATGTGTAAGTTTGTCTTTATTTATTGAAAGTTAGGATAAAAATACACGTTTTTCAAATTAAACATTTATTATAGTCAAAACTTCAACAAAACATTACATTTTCAATAAAACTGAAGTTAAACTGTCTTCCACGTTGTCGCTTGTGCTGTCGTCGAACAAAGTGTAGTGCTGTCCAGACACAGAACTTGCACCAGAGCTACATCCTGAGTACATGGATTGTATTTTCCTCATCTCCAAATCGTACAAAATTTTATTGATTTTGTGTTTAGCCTCTGCTTGTAAAAGTTTCTCGCCAAGCCCCCTTATCTCGTTCGCTACGTGCTTACCGTATACATCAAATTCGTCGACGTCTTCAGATAGCTGTTCCAAGGATGAAGATATTTTTTTCATCGTGTGGTAGGCCTCTTCTGCCATTTGGGACGGTTTCTTTCTTTTGGGTCCTGGTTTGGTTTGGGGCTGTTTCAAAATTGGTTGCTCCTCCACTTCCGTTGCTTTTGAAGGACGTGCCGGTGACTGATCGGAGTTGACGCTTGTTCCATCCTCTTCCTGGAAATGAAATTTAAAAAAATATATAGCATACTATAAAGTAAAAGATTATAAAAGATATAAAGTAAAAGATAAAAGATAGGCTCTTCAAATTTTTTTTAACCTCAATAAGTTTTGAACAGGTTATTTGACAAAACATTGTTACAACTATTTGTAGTGTATCCAAACTACGTGTAAATAGGCAACTGAGAAGTATGCAATGCAACTTAAAGTTAAATAACTAAAAACCTTTTTATTTGATATAAAATACTGATGGTAACGTTTGTTTTAGACGCCAGAATCTGAAGAAGAGTGGCTGAAAATAAGTAACGAATATGAAAACAAATGGAATTTCCCACATTGCCTGGGTAGTATGGACGGGAAACATGTGATGCTGCAGGCTCCCATACACAGTGGCAGTGACTTCTATAATTATAAGGGATTTTTCAGTATTGTTTTGTTTGCAGTAGTTGATGCAGACTATTGTTTCACATATGTTGCAGTAGGGTTCCAAGGTAGATTGTCTGATGGAGGAGTGTTTGAATGTACAGCATTTAAGTAATGTATGGAACAATCTAGGCTTAACGCACCAAAACCACGTAACCTTCCTGGTGGTACGTACCCAGTTCCTTTTGTTTTGTTTGCAGACGACGCATTCCCATTAAAACCCTGGATAATGAAACCTTATGCTGGTACACATGAAAAAGGGTCAGATAAACGATTATACAACTATCGTTTATCAAGGGGTAGGAGAGTTGTTGAGAATGCCTTTGGCATACTTTCATGCGTGTTTCGGGTTTTTAGAAAACCAATTTTACTTGAGCCCGAAAAGGCGGAAAAGATTGTTCTAGCTGCAACGCATCTTCACAACTTTTTTAGGAAAAGTGAATCATCAAGTGCAACATACACACCATCTGGCACTTTTTGATGTTGAAACCACCGTAACGCATGAACTTATTCCAGGACAATGGAGAATCGGAGGCGTGCCTACGGGAAGTTTACTCCGCCTTAAAAGAGACCCAAAAACTCCGTCAGTGTTGGCTGCTGAAATTAGAGGAGAATTCGCACGCTTCTTTACTAGTAGCGAAGGATCTGTATCCTGGCAGAATGTATATGCATAAAAGTGAAACGAAAATACAGAATAACAAGTCTGTATTAATTTAACTATAAGAAGTAACAAGAATATGCCATTGTTGTAGTATTTTTAGTTGTAATTAAAAATTTGCTTTGATAATATAGTTTTTGTAGCTTTATTTATTTCCAAAAAGTAACTACATATATGTATATTTACTGGAAACCACTTACCAGGCTATCCTCATTTGCATCTCTTGCCCGCCCGGACTCGCAGTAGCTCCTGGCTTACATTTGTCGTTCAAAAATGTGAACATGTTGAAATAGGGCCATTTAGGGTCCTATCTGCTCCCGCGCCACTTTTAGCCTTCTTATTGTTGCGTTGTATTGGCCGATTAGGCACCATCATCTTCTTTTTCTACTTCAGATCTCTCCACTTTCATTGCCAACGCAATTTCGTTCCAAGCGTCGTGTTTCTTGTTGCGATTTTTATAGTCGGCAACTTTAGCGTCCCATAGCACCGGGTAGTCCCTAAACAGTTCTATCAACTTTATAATGTTGTCTTTACTCCAGTCGAATTGACTCAAAAAAGATTCTCCATCGTTCTCCACAATCGTACAAGCAGTACGCAGGCACGTGAACAATGCACTCGAAGGACTCTGACCACAAGCTGAGTCGAAAACAAACGAACATGCGACATCAAAGGTCACGCGGCGGCATTTAGGGAGGGGTAGCTACATGTAGCTCTGCTACAAACAAAAATGCACGTGTAGCAGAGCTACATGTAGCAGAGCTAGACATAGCTCAGATTCCCTTTGATGTTTACCGAAACTTTTGGATAGCACGATATCTGCTATATAGCAGAGAAAATAGGGTTAAATTTGCTATATAGCCGGGCTATATAGCAAATCTCCAGTTTCACTTTTTGAACTTGTAGCCGAGTTATATAGCTGAGCTTTATATAGCTGTGCTATATAGCTCTGCTACATAGTGTAAACCCAGCTTTATCGAGTAAAAACTCTTAGAAATTGTAGTTCAGTTCTGTTGTTGACTTTCGGAGCAAAGTTCATTCCTTGTTCGCATTGGCGATAACACCCGCTTCCTCGGGCTTCCAATCCCAGCTCCGTTCAGTTCAGTTGTACGTCTGTCGTCGATAACCAATAACCTGCGTCATTCTGTTCAAGTGGGAAGTAAAGTTTCAGTGCCGAAAACTCGTCGACGGTAAACTACCACGCTCCTGCTCACAGGTACGTCGCCTTTGTAATACGTGCGATTTGCGCTTTGCGGGCTCGATTGGCAACAGGATTGTTGGAGGCCCCCTCCTATTTATTTATTCACATTTTTAATATTGATTCATCGGGTTTCATTTGGTTGTGGTTGTTTTCAACCAGCACTGTGCAGTCTCCCTCAGTTTTCTCTCCGGTTCTGTACAATAACCATGGTAGTAAGTGAAACGGCGGAGGTTGAAATTCCGGAATTTCTGAAGTAGCTATTACATATCTTGTGAGCGTTGGTAGATAGCCATCGTATAGGTACTTGATTGGACAGCCATCTGAATTTTTCTGAAGATTCCAATTACATTTGAGAGGTGTTTCTAAGAAAAAAAAAATCGAAGAAGAAAAAGAATCGGTCGAAATGTTTTGTTGTTGTTAATTATGCTTAATACATAAACAATAATTAAAGTAGCAGCCGGGCGCTTCACAGATTTTTCTCAGAAGTTCATTGAACTCCAAACCGTAGCGGAGTCTGCAGTGAAATACTCAGCTTCTTAAAATGGTTGGCATGAACGACGTATTATACTATCGATCGTGACAACTGGCCCAATGTGTGGCCGCAGTGACTAAGGGACTTAGTTTCACGTGCCCTCGGATCAAAAAAGAAAAAAAAAGATTCACGTTAAGCAGATAACGAGGTAACAATCGCGGTTCTCAGTGTCGTTAGCGCAACCCGCATTTGCTGACTCGTTGACTCCCATCGAATTAAGCTGCACTTGAAAATGAAGTGAAATGGGAAGGAAGCGCCTGATTTCTTGCGCATATCATCATTCGCGATAATTTGTTCTCACGTTACGCCATTTTTTGTTTTGTTTTTTTACAGCGTCGATAATTTTCGTAATCAAAGTTCGAGCGGAGAACAACGTATTTATTCCGTCGGGGATCAAGCACCTCTTCATTGTCAAGTAGCCGAAGCGGAGGAGGAACTGCTGGACCGGAGGCTGGAATGATTACTGGGGCTGGTGAGCAGACGAAGGTCCTAATTACGTTTCCACGCGTTGGTGCTCCCCTAATCACAGCCCGTGAGGATGACATAATTTTAGCTTACGGCTCTAAATATGTTTTAGACCGGTCATTTCCCTTGAACAGTTTGTTTTGACGAATTAATCAGCTAAAACACCGTCATAATCGCATTCGCGTAATTCAAAGGGCGCCCTAATCACACGTTTTGACGTTCTGCGAATCATCTCGCGTAGGAAATACCGTCATTTGGGGTGACGGAGTTCATTCCCATTTGTTTGTTATAGCCGGAGAGAAGGAGGAGTTTAAGAAGGTTGCGCGTTTCTGGCTGTTTCTCGGGCACCCTGCGCAAAATATGAACATGACAACTCTAAGTCATTCTTTATACCGTCAATGTTTCGTAAGAAAAGTGTTTGTTCGAGGCAAGCCAAATCAGTCGGGGTTTTTGCTTCGAAATGCCCTCACCTGTCGTAAAGGCAAAGTCATTGTCCCCCCTTACCCTTCTTATTACCTGCGGGAATTCCATCTCCGCGTTATTTCCCTGAAGTGGTTTTTCCCTTTCCTCAATTTCAGATTCCTCCCACAACAGACAGCTCCTCCCTAATTCATTCAGCTACGAACTCTCGCGAAAGACACTCGTCTCCATGTGCTCACTCTTCTCCTCCAGATACAGTTTCCCGCAACAGTTCACGCATATTACGAGCCGTTCCCTAGTGTCGCCCTTTTGCACACAAACCCTACTCACTTCATTGCACATAATACAGTCCTCCTTAAGCTCACCGAGTTTCTTTTATTTCGATCTTCAACTCTCGCCCTCTCAGGCCCCCAACAGCCCAACAGTGTTCGTGTTCTTGAATGAGGGTGTTTTTTCCATTGGGAAAGACCGAGTAACTTACAAATCCAGAATTACTAGAGAGATAAGGGGTTTTATATGCAAGCAGTGACCCACGCCGATGTCAGTACTGGTAGTTTCTTATGCTTGCCACGAGTAAAATAGTCACAACCGCGTCAAACCCTACTACCCCCTGTCTATCCTACCAAAGGAACAGGATAAAGTGTGAAGATCAAAAGGTTATTGAGGAGAGAAGACACACCAGTAGACGCAGTATCGTCCCTTGCTCCCCTATTGCTATTCACAAGGGGCCCCCTCACATTCACCTATGAGGCTCGAAGGTACCCAGGGGAAAATACGAGCTTGCCGGTGAGCCACAGTCGGGTTTCCCTGGCAATCTTCCCCATCAAGTTTAATTCTATGAAGCTTGTACCATTTCTTACACGCCAAAAATGACCTACATTTAACAACAATTAAACGTGAGGGAGGAGGGGACCTAGCCTTCTAGAGTTAATGTCTTTATGAGAATATTGTAGCCGGTGCCTCAGACCTGATGTCTTCATGGCTTCAGGATGTCTTATGGTTTTGTGCTGTGAGCAGAACGAGGGAGCCCCAAGATCAGGCTGTAGCAGGGCACTGCAGCGAAGGGGATAAGTGGGACTTAAACTCAGGGACCTGCTTGCAGACACATATAAATCACTAAATAGCCAGTTGGTTAAGTCTAGTAAATGTAGCTTCAAGTTTCGATTCTCAAACTCAACTCAACTCGATGGTAGTTATATAGGCAAGTTGTAACAATTGGGTTCAATTTGAGTGTTTCAAACATTCTATCTTAAATTATTTAAATTACTTCGTGGCTTTTTGTAAACTACGTAGTCAAATAACGTTCCAGTGAGAGGGATGATTAATGCAACTTTCCCCTGTACGTCTTTTCTTGTTCTTTTAGTCGAATTGGCTGTTCGCGCACGCGCATGTGATCTTGGAATGCCCATATAACTAAGGACCAACTCTCCAACATACTTGGATATAATGATACTACCATCGACGCTTAGTTATACTAATTTCTGAGCCATTTACATTTAAAATATGTATTTCCCCCTCAATGAAATGTTTATAGTTAATTTTTCTCTTAAGGCATTGTTATTTATACAGCTCTCTGACAGTCCTAAAATTGAGATGAGCCATAAAGACTTATTGATGTGGACTGTCACAGATGCCTAGCATCCTAAGGAATGCCTGGTATTTCCTACGAGAGTCTTCATTGATGTTCTTCCATGGAAAAGTGGTACGGAAAGACCAGAAATCGCTCCCTCTCAACTCATTGGGCCAGGATTTGGTAGGGAGTCTCCTCACCACACGAGCGGTATCTGCTATGTACACGTGTTTGTTCATTTTGCACTGCCCCGTGATGATCCCCACACTCAGCTTCATGCCCTTCCTCTCGGTCATCGGAAGGATTCTTATGCCCTGCGATAAATTGTTTGGAGCGTCTCACTCCCGCAGCATTCCCCTTGACTAGTGACAGAGAAGTCCCAGAGTGGGGAGGTAGCCCTAGGTACAATAGACGAACCGAGTCTGGCCAAATGTTTCGTCCTCCCATATCTAGTAGCAACGAGTTCTGAAGTGGCTTAAGTCGAAACCACACCTGCTCATATGTATCGCCCTCTCCCACTCATGAATTACCAACTTTTCAATGAGGTGCAGCCTTGACCTGAAGAGGCCTCTCCAGTTCTCTTCACATCTTCGCGATTTGAACCGTGTCACATTGACCAGTGGCCTTCCTGTAGGTGAATCTCGAGAGGTCTACCGCCACTTTTGGCCCTAATGAACGTAGTCATCGAATCTTCGCAGAACACAGCGTCTTTATTCTCTTTTCTCACGCAACACAATCGCCTACAAAATGGAAACCTTGCTGCCTTTTTCTAACAGGGAACAAGGAACGTGGCGGAGAATTACAGCACTCGTTACAACCCGTTTCAAACGAGTGTTTGATCTGTTTCGGCCACATTTGGCAGGCAGTGAGAATGAAATGTAACCTTTGATTTTCCATACTCTGCCAATGAAAGATAGTGGTTACTGCTCCTCGCTATAAGGATCAAGGAAGGAACCTTGATTCCCTGGTTTTCTTTGAAAGATTGAAACGGTGCAGTCGTTCGAAGAAAACATAAAGTGATTGCAGTCTTTCAACAAGTCGCGTCTGTTGAATCTGAAAGTTGTAATAAAACTTGATAATGAGCGAAGATTGTAAATGTTGAATTGCAATGAAAACCACGAGACTGCGATTCTTACATCCGCTTTACGACTTGCTCCCGTTTCATTGCTCCGGCTTGTCGCAATAAAAGTATTCGAAGAAAGATTTGTTTCGATTGTGAGTCCTAGCAACTTGAGAAGTTCGCCAACGGTAAATAAGGACGAGGCTCGAGGGATTCTTCTTCAAACCAGGCTCTTGGTGCAGGTTCAACTTTAATGATCGATCTTCAGTGATGATGTAGTTTGATCTGTCAAGTTTAATGATCTACGACGTACGCTGCCTACAAAAAGTCGTACAAAAACAAACGCTTTGGCGACTGCCTGCCTTGATGATTTTATGCTCTCAAGACGCTGAAGAAGTTGTTCTTAATAAATGTTAATGCAATTCCCAGGGGGGTCGTCGTAGAGCACAATCTTCCCTGGGGACCGCGGTTGAATGAATGTGTTTCGACCTTTACGAGCACAAAGTACACTTCAGTGAAAATAAGGCGTATTTTTGGCACATACATATCTATCGTATATCCGCAATAAACACAAATAAATAAAAGAGATAAATAAATAAAAGATAATAAATAAATGAAAGAGGTACCTGCCTTCCACTGCCAATCAAGTCCCTAAAACCTAATTCCAGGATTTTTAGAAAGTTAAGTTGTCCTTGCATCAACAGCCTCTCTAATGTGGCCTTCTGTATTGCAAACAACCAACTTGCAACACTAACCAGTATCCCCTTGACCTTCGTGTCGTTTGCCTACAGCTCCTGCACCAGAGACGAGTCAACCTTCCTCCAGGTGGAATCCTGTGGAAACCTTTGCTGTGCAGGTGGTCCAGTCCGCCCCATCCCACCTCTTAGTTTGGGTCAAGAGGACACATTGTGTCCCTCCTCACTCCAACCCACCACGAGCATCCCCTCAACCCATCGCTCCTTCCTTTGTCAGGTTACTTGCTCACGGATCCTCCCTCCACAACTGGAAACAGGTACGTTTGAGGGGAACCCAGTTTCCTGTTACCGTTCATAAAGAAGGTTGGCAAATGGGAGGAGAAGTGCAGGGCAGCATATTGGTGGAATGTCTAGGCTATTTATTGGACTCTTGGCTCAAGAGAGATCCTCAGTACGAAGAGAGAAAGGATATGGAACACCACTGTACTGAGTGCTTGTGAGAGGCTAGCTGTAGTCCGCCTCCGAGTGCTTGGGTTGCCTCAGCTGCGGCCAAATGAGGTTGCAGGGACGGATTTCAAGGCTGTCTTACGATCCGCGCGAGAATGGCAAAGACGTCGCATCAGAGAGCAAGAGGCAGCCTCGTGGATGCCCTGCAATAGGACCATCTGAGACTGCAGTGGGGGTTTTTCTCGGTTGCCACCAGTGTATAGAATAAATGAATAAATAAAAATTGATGAAGCATTCTGTTCCATTCTCGTCAGTATCGTGTTTGGGTTTTCTTTTGAGCACTTCTACTTTTCCTCCAAGTCAAACATTTGGGCGTTGTTGTCCAAGTACGCCTTGCACAAAGAAAGACCAATCACGGTTCTGTGGCTCTTCGTGATAGTAATAGCCACAGTTGTTGCATGAAGGCTCAAACTAGCCAGGCACGCAGGACTTATTCTCCCTCTGGGTATCTTGGATTAGTCAAGATTAGCCCTTGGATAGCATGGTTCGGCTTTTGACCAACCTGTCGCACGGGCTTAAGCCTCGAAGAGGTCGCATGGGTGGAGTGGGAGTGCTGGATACATGTAGGATCCTCTCTATGGTCCCCACACAGTTGCATTGGCGCTGGAAACCGCTTCGTAGTGGTTGCGACCCCATCGCGAACCTGATGAGGCAGGCTACTCAGTCAGTTGTGAGCCCCATGCGTTAACTGTGAGCATGCCTTCGAATAATGTTCATCTTTGACGGTTTGGGACTCAAACATTCAGGACTCCTCTGAATATAGCTTTAATTGAAGCAACAGCTAGTTCCAGCACGAAGAGGATCGCTCATGAGGGTAAAACACAGGCGTATTCTACTCTCATCACAAAATGTCCTCCGAGCGGCTGCAGGATTCTCGCGCGTTCCCCGCTTTAAGTGGGCCAAATAACGTAACCCTGAATCAGTCACGACACACAACTACTCAGTGCCGGGGGATTACATCAAAATTCATCTCGAATTGTCCGAAACGAAACTTGAGGGGACTCGAACCGTTGAGCGAGGAACGTGAGGACGCTCTCGGAATGCGACGTCGACGGCGGCCTCTTCCTCAGAAGCTGTACCAGTTCCCATGAACTGGCTCCTAATTTGCACGCAGTTGACGTTGCTCCGGTAGCAAGTTACCGTCATTTTGAGTTCCTTCCGCGTCCCAAATTCTGAACGATGAAATCAGAAGTGGTTCTTGTTTTCTCAGAGTTGCGCAACAGGGTCCCCGTAGATCACGAATATTTTTTTTTGACGGTTCTACGAATGAACTACGTGAGATGATTTATTGACGAGGAGGACTTGATTGGAATACGATACGGGTGGTTAATATTGTTGGGAAACAGATCAAATTACTGGACCGAGTAACAGTTGCTTGAATATCTACCAAAAGCTGTGGGTGTAAAATTGATTACATGCTTTTTGCTGGGGGAACTTGAGAATGAGGTCAAAGAACAAGTTGATGAACGTGGTGAGCGTTAGAGAGGACTGTATTTACGACATTTGTAAAGGAGAAAGGTAAAGAACAGAACATAACACAAGAGACAGAATTCAGGGGGTCGGCAATGTGTTTTTGGGTCCTTTTGGAATGCCTAAGAAGTGAGCTGGCCAAGTGAGTAGTGGGGAGTGACCACCAGCAACTGCGATGAGGCGCATCTCCTGACAAGGATGCCAGTACACAGTCCTATCGACTGAGGGACCTTAATCTCCTCATTCCACTCGACGGGATGCTTCTACCAAACATGGACCCTTGAGCATTTGGCGTTGCACCAGCAGTCGTCTGGAAAGGTAAGAGGTAGAAGAGGGTGGGGAAAGGGGAATGAGGCTGACGTCCCTGCCCAGGGCGACCCCATGCTACTTCATGGAAAACCCCTGGATATTTCTGTCACTCATGGCGGGGAATGACACCGATGAGGAAGGGCAAGTTGGCACAGGTCCCCCCTCGTGCCCTAGGACCTCTTGCATAAAGACCAGCTAATAGGAGTCCCGTATTCCTCTAGGGTGTTACCATCGACGGATTTATGATTCCCCAGACGGAATCTGCCTTATCGGTTAAACAGGAATACCTCAGATACCTTACTATAAGAGGGGGAGTTGGCTAGTATTCTGATTGGTAAGTCTTAGTACCCCCACACCTAAAACAGTAACAATATAAATTCAACTTAATCCACTATTATTGCCAAATTATTTTATTTCATAGATTTGTTATCATGATTAATATATTAGTGCGTTACATAAACGCTTGAAAACAGAGTTACCCCTCTTTTGGTTTATTATTCATTCTGAATAATAACCCTGTTTTCGGTCACGAAAAATTTTTTACAACCCCCCCTCAAAATTTGATCCGCTACGTTGGAGATTCCAAATTTGCAATGTCTGTCCGCCGTCCCCCGTCCGCCATCTGTGCCTTTAACGTGGTCTAAAAAATTCGTTCTTTCGCACAAAAATCCCATTTGGTATCTAGTTGTGCCCGCCATCTCGGGAATCCGATCGGACGAAGCCCATGGTTGTTATGGGGAAAAAATGGTTTAAAAAATTAATCAGCGGAAGTCAACATTTCGTCGTTAGTACTCCCTCCCGTCATATCAAACTCAATCACCCGCCCGCTCGACTCACAACGGGTTTGCTGGAAGCCCCCGTCCCAATTTCCCCGACTTGCCCGACGGTGCACCAAGGCTACTTCCTCCACACACCCCTCCATCGTATCATAAATGCCTACAGACGTTTACGGGCGCCTAGCGCCGGGGGAATATTTAGTATCCGTAGTCCCATTGTAGCCAGGTCATGTTTTGTATGGTTTACTAGTATTCGATGCTGAATTGAATGGGATGGGTCTCGGAGCAGTAATACTAGGTCAAGCCGTTCATGAAAATAATAAACCATTGTGTAATAATTTGCAGGGTTTAATGACTGAGAAGACTCGTGGTTAATACATAGCTCGTCTATATATATTAGGAACGATTGAGTTGTAGGGCAATTTTCTGAACAGAATGGGATGGCTAATGTATAAATGCCGTCAGAAACTCATTATTCAGCAGTTCACAACTGGCATAATGCGAAACATACAGATACGTCCTCTGCGTGCAGCTGACATCATGCAAATGCTTATGGTTATGGTAGTACGTAAGTGCTCACTTGTTGGTTGGTTGATTGGGAAGACTGAGGTTATTAGCTCAACTTTGTCGACTTCAAAGACACTATCACTGCCTTAAGCGATTATTTAGATGCCTTATGGCTCGTTGTATAATTAAATTAAGTTAATGAGTTGTAAAACATCGAAAAGTTCCAAAACTTGTACGTTCGGATTAGGGGAACTGAAGAAATCACGAACATCATCCAGTCAACGGATCTTCAGAATTGGTTCGTTTGAAATATAATATGTCGAAGGGAGGTGTCAGTTGGAAGACCGCAAACATTCGGTTGAGCAACTCCGTTTCAAAATGCTATGTTAGACCCAACAGCACACCCATCTTTTCTCTCTTCCAATTCCTTCTCTTTAATTCGATTTCATCTTTCTCTCCCGTGAACAAAAATTCCTTCCGTCGAAACGAACCCATTCCAGACGTAAAACATCAGATGAGACGAAAATGTTCAGAAATTGTGTCGTCGAGGTTAGTTAACTCCCGTGAAGAGCGAGCTGCTTTAGGCGGTTAAAACTGCTATTGTTAATGTGAATACAATTTAGCCTACGGTAGACCATGGCCATGGAGTGGGAGTTCCATTAAAAACCTCTGGAAAATACCTAAACATCGCCATTTGCCATCGTCTCGTCTGGCACTCACTGCAAACGTGCGATCCCTCTCTGTACCTACATTGGGGGCATCACCGTATTACCGAGCGGTGTTTACACTCATCATATCATACGTGGCAGTAGACTGCTGAATCGCTCTCGCACTCTCGAAAGGGACGTCCCACTAGTAGTTTTACAGCCCTACTGAACATCTTCCTACCTGGTACACCTTTTGTATTATCTTCATCTTTTTTCTGGAGGCGCCGATGATAAGTTTTAACGATACACGGTGACACGAATACATAAATCAAATGTTCTAGACAGGGAGGTTTCTAATAGATAATTTTGAAGAATTGGAACCGTGAGGGGACTTTCGGTTGGTTATAACTCAAACTTACGTCCAAGCCCTATTCCTCTCTTTAGACATGCATACAAAACCCTACATTTCACTTACACTACTCAACAGTTACACTAAGTCAAATCCGCACCGAGGAATTAAACTCAAAATACATCGCCACAGCAACTTCTGATGAATCCGTGCCCCTGAAAAGCGTCTCTATCTGTGACATTTGCCGGACTCTGGTGCGACGTTCCTCGAAATTGAGCTCGTAAAGAAACTTAACGCTCTGCGAAGATATTGAGAGCGTTTAAAGTTCCAGAATTTATTAGGCTACTGATATTAATGCCAAGACTTTAACAATCGACGTGCACACAACTGATGTTACTGTCAAAACGATGTTGTTGGAGTGGTTCGTGTCTAGAGGAAGTGCTGAGGATAGTTAAGAAACGTTTATTATTTTAGTATAGTGGACATTTTAAGTGATTTTCAGGACCAACCCACTGTTTAAGATTTAAAAAGAAAGAAGTCGCTAAAATGTGGTCCAAACTTCTGCCAATGGTGCGCCGCATCACACAACTTTCCTTAGCTCTACGTAAATACAGAGGTTTAGTTCATTCGAAGTTGGTAAAACGTAACTTCACGGTGGTAGAAAGCGGTAGCGCTGTTGTTGCGCTGCTTGTACTCATACTCTCACCATTATTGAGCAATCGGCACACAGAGAATTGCTGAGGCTGTAGAGACGACTATTTTAGAAGGAATATGATTTTTCTAGAGTTATCCGGCAAAAACGTTCGGAAATAGTAGTAAGTGAAACGGCGGCGGTTGAAATGCCGAAATAACGGGAGCCTTATTAATCCCTTTTTAATATAATCCCTATATATTTTATGAGCGTCATTAAACGTTCAACGTATAGGTACTTACTTGTAGTAAAGGTTTTTCTGAAGATACTAGTATAATCTACTATACTAGTAGATTAGAGCGGAATTTATAAGGAAAAAACATTTTCCATCAAACTAATAGCATCAGATACCTATGAGTTCAAATGGACCAAACTATTTCAACCTATTTCAAACTATTTCCCATTTTTTCGGGAACTCCAAGTCGAAATTGTAAATAAAAGAATTAGAAAGCTAATACCTACCTTTTTTGAAATTAAAAACATCGTGAACAATAAAAGAAAATTAATGGTTTACAACGCTTTGGTGCAATCTCAGTTAAATTACGGAATTGTAGCGTGGGGTAATGCATACTCTAATAAAATAAAGAGTGTACAGACCACACAAAAATTATTGAAAAAAATTGTATTTAATAAACCTCAAAGGTATCCATCAAAAGATTTATTTAAGGAAACTAAAATATTAACGTTTAAAAAATTGTTAGAAAAATCTACAATAACTATTAATTATTTAATTATAAACAATTGCTAGCAGGAAAAATTAAAAGAAGTAAAAGTATTACCAGATTGGCAGACAAAATACAAGTGGAGATTCCTAGAAGGATGACAACAGCAGGTCATGGAAGTTTCGGCTATTGGGGCAAAACTATTTTTAATGATCAAAAGTTTGTAGACCAGGTACCGTTAATTAGCTTGAAGAGGTTCAAATTAGAATTAAAAAGAATAATTAGCTAATTTAAGGTAAACAAATAAAAACTTAAGGACTTTTCTGATTAACGTATGGAAACTTTGTTTACATTAAGGAAGCGATCTTATAAATAGTTTTTTTTTTGGTTTTCTTCAGGGTTTTTATTGTATTCTACTCCAACCCCTACACAATGTCTCTTAGAGGGGTTGTAGCATTTAGGTATAATTTATAAACGAGTGTAAGTGTATAATTTTTGTTAATAAATGCATTTTTTTTTAATTTACAGAAACGTTTGGTATTTTATTGAGCTTCTCTCGTCATTTTCCGCACCACCTGAGCTCACTAAAATTTTCGTCGAATCCTCCGCCAATTTACTATGATCTTCCGGTCGTTTACCAAGAACGTACCGAAATAATAAAATCTTTATAACCGTCACGTTGTCAATTCGGTAGATGACGAAATAATGAAAATCGTCTCAAGTGCCTCACAGCCTTCTGAAGGCCGACCACACGAGTGGTTTGTTTGTTAAAATCGTACTCGTAAACTCACCACGATTTGATGCTTTGCCGCAAAAAACGACTGACGAATCCCCTTGATATCGTGAAATCGTTCGGCTCATCGGGTTTCTTCGAAAATACTCGTCGACTAAATTGCAGGACGCGGCGAGGGGCATGTTGCTACGAAGGAACGCCCGCGTCTCGAACATAAATTCCCAAGTTTCTCAAACTTCATTCGTTTTATAATTGGATAATTGAATAAAACTGACCGGGAAATTGTGAAGGACGACGTGAAATTAAATCAAGTGCAAATCTAGCAAGTAATGTTCAACAAGAACGGCGTAATCGCGGTGCACAGTTGTGGTGCAACACGCAACTTTCCGCAATCGACTTACGCAAATATACGGGTGCTGTATATTTTCGTTTAACGCATTAGTACGGAAACATTTAAGGAGAATAAAACGTAGATACTAGTTACTTGAGTGTACTCAGAGAGTTTGACCGGAAAAAATCGATTAATTAAAGTTTGACAAATCTCGTTTTCCGAGTTACTATAGCTTACATCTTCATTCAGCAGATAGGTACAGAAATAATTACGGAGAACAAAATGGTAAGTATGGGTTGCTAAAAGACACTCCGTAAGATTGATCAAATCCAGTGACACTGTTACTCGGCAAATTACAAAAATGTTCGTAAAACATCATTTTCGACACATTGCGGTTTTTGGTCTCCGTTATCCGGACTCTCAGAAGAACATTTATTGAGAACAATATATAGGTGTAAACTATTTTAAAACATTCTGTGAGTTAGGGGAAAATCTGTGGAGCCGTTTTGTCAAAAAGCGTAAAAAACCTATTTTGGCTATTTAGGCCCATATCGCGTATAGCCAAATTTTCATGGAGGTATTTGTAGAAAAGAAAATGTGGGTATGGACTTGAAGGGGATAATTTGAAAGTTTAATCCAAATCTTCAAGAAAATCCTACAATTCATATATTTCTCATACGTAATATTATAGTAAGTACATAAAAAATTATGTGCGGTAAGTCGTGAGTGAGATCCAAAATCTCCGGTCTTGGAGCGAAACGTCCGCCGGACTCGTCAGACGAGTGCCGCGATATGAACGCTGAAAGCCTCGTTTTCACGTCATTACGGTAAATTCAATTCCACCTTAGAAAAATAAATAAGCGGAATTGATTATGCCGGACGACTTGCTCGGGCTAAGTAATTCATTAATTATTTTGCAAGGTTATGTGAAAGGCGGACAATCTTCCGCTTAATGTTCAACGGCTACGAAGTTTCTTGAGGCTTCGCGAACTAAATTATTGAATACCGGCGATCCTCAAGGCCAATTGATGCAGTCTCTTCTTTACAATAATCCCAAAGATCGTTGGAGAAACGTGATATAAATAACTCCTTCAAATAGCGAGAATGAGATTATTTCGAGGAGCGAACTGCACATTAAAATGTAAAATTGCGAAGGATCGCAGCGCTTGGCCAACTCATTGGAATCCTTTTCATAAACTCATTAGACGCAAAAAATTTAAGGTATCTGCGACGTGATAATGAAAATCCGCAACGAAGTAGATATTTTTAAAAAAGTAGTATTTTTCCGCAGAGTATCCCTCAAAATTTCCCTGAATTCTGTGGATGTTCCACGTTTGCAGAGTTATGGAAATACTTCTATTCAAGATTCCATTTCATTAGAAAATATTTCTTTATTCTTTTGATTTTTGATAAAAACTGGTCAAGTTTCCCGACACGGTAAAATATATGTTCGCCGACGATACTGAAGTTTTGTGGTTGAGAGTGATACGTGGAATGAGGTGTGTTGTGTTAGTGTGGTAATAAATAACTATAACTCTGATTACAAAATATGTGAAACGATAATTGAGATAAATACACGACTTCTAATGACGTTAAGATGCTCCTTAAAGATTCGATGTACAAAACAACTGAATGAAAATAAATTGTTAAATAAAAAATAAATAAATAAATAGTTCGCGATGATGAGAAAAAAGAAGGTTCTTCTAGAAAAAAATAACAAAAGGACTTCGACTTCGTTCGTCCGTAGAAGAAAAACTAGTGAAGTAAAGCCGTTTTTGCTAAGAACATGCGAGAAACACTAATCTGGGGTTTTTTTTAAAGGATAATGAAGACTAAATACAAAGAAATTAGATAGTGCGCACGTTAGGATCCTATTGAAGACACGAGGAGGTGGCGTTAGCCTGCGACTCAGACTTGGAAAGGTCCAAAGCGATGCAACCTGCTTCTTTCCTTTTTGAAGATGCACAAACAAGTTCAACGTTCAATAATATATCTCACCTTACCCTAACAAGGCATTTTTAAGGTGTAAACTCGGGCTTGGGTGTTGTTACCAAATGATTAACATGTGCTCACCGTGAGGTATTAAAACTGAATGTGTATTTTCGAGTAGTAAGAGGGGCTGTAGCTCTACGAGTCTGGTAGTAAAAACGGCATGTTCATGTTCAGAGATACGAAGGGTTCCGAAATATCGACACCTGGATGTGAATTTGGACGAGGATTTAAATGTGCAGATTAAAGAATTGATAAAATAAATCCTGTAAATTCATCCAAATTTTTGTATGAATTGAAACAATCTTTGGATATGAAAGCTATGGTGCGTAAATTCATCCTTAAGGTGTAACTGGGGAAGCCTAAGTTATCTCTCACAGCCGACCTGTGCTCGTTTTCAAAGGTTAACGACTTTATGTGAAAACAGTTTTGTGTTATTTCCACACACACACACAGAAGATTTTGTGACTCATAAAAGAATACACTCGCACCTAGTTATATCGACAACTCGAAATGTAATTTCTTCGACTAGTCGGCTTTTTGGCACAATAAATTGAAAGATCCTCACGAATTTAGTAGATCTCGGTATAAAAAAACATCAGTTGCGAAGTGGTACACAACTTTCCTCTGCCTTACGTGCATTCAGCATTTTCTTGACTCTAGCAACTATGTTTATGACAACGTTCTGCGTGACAGAGGAAGGAGCTTACGGTTCTGGAATTGATTACGCTACTCCTACTTGTGCGACGGCCATTATTGAGCAATCAGTTGACAGGTGATTTAAGATAGTGCCTACGGAATATTTTTTTGAGAAGGATCGCGATCACCGTTTTGGAATAATTGGGTACGTGGATGAAGGTCGAAATTCTGGAATTTATGGAGTAGCTCGTATATATGTTGTGAGCGTTATACAAATCTCATCGTGTAGGTACTTGGTTAGAGTACCATTACATATTTACGTAGATTCTAGTTACATTTGAGCGGAGATTATAAAGAAAAACTGCGGTAAAGTAGATTTTTGGCGAAATGTTCAGTAATTTATTGTGCCGCTCTCGTCATTTTCCTAAGGATGAGAATTTCATGATATTGTTGTGTCATTTGGAGCTGTCTATACAAAACATTTATTCGAGATCATTGAAGCCATTTTTGTTGTGGAAAAAATCTGCCAGTCAGTTTGACAGCCTCTACAAGATTGGAAGAACCAATTGATCGCGTGGCCATTTTCTGCTGCTGCCCCCTCCTCTGCTTCATCTCTAAAACCGTTTTAAGGGCCGCCCACGATAGGCCTCGGACCAGCCATGCAAAGTGACCAGTCCAAAAAGTGAAATGGCACGGTTTAAGGCCAACAGTAATAATAAAGCCATTTTCCACCTCCTTTGCTCCATATCGACTTTTGGGATAGAATGTTCCAGTGAGTGAAGCTCCGATCTCGTTCCATTCCATTGTCACTGCAAGTCCAACCATGCCCGTAACACAAGAGAAAAATGAAAGATTTGGAAAAGCGTATTTTACATTGAGGAGACCAGTAGAGTTACAGGTCATTGGATGAGCGGAATTCTGTGATTGCGCCGATGTCTGTGACGCGACAATAAGAAAGGTCTTCAAGAGAAATCCTCAAACAGTTATGTATTGCATGCTGCGTTCAACATTTATATTCAAAAACGTAATCACTTAGTTGAGTTTTTGCTTAATTTACATCGCACGTTGTGGGTGCATGATGAGATATGGTCAAATAAATGAAACAATGTTCTTTATTGTTTCATCTAATACAAATACATTATCACGAGTGAGATTTGTAGAAATCCGATCTAACGGGGTTTTAAATAATTCGAAAACGCTCAACTTTCACTCGTTAGGCCGCCAGAGTCGTTCAAAATTACCCATCGTTTTCGTTTGACTGTGGCGTGAATCAAAAATCAGGTTTGATTAACGACGGCCCGTCTTACTTCATTTCGTTACCTGGCCGAGACTAACCCACCAGCCTGGAGCATCCAGAAGTGATTCAATATGATTGTTTGATCAGTGTCTGACAATTACCTCTAATAGAGGTTCACGAAGGGAGGAAGAGCGCTCGTGAAGAGCGTCAAAATGGATTTCTTTTTCGTAATTCAATGTCCGTCCCCGCTCGACAATAATGAAATTACTCGCCCTCTATTTGAAGTCGAACGGCTCTTTCTCAACCGCAGAGCAAGTAAAGGTCAAGCCTTTTTCTTGCTACAGAGACCACCTTAAGCCGTTGCCCATAGCTCACGATTCTCGTCACGTAACTGCGTATTTATCACATTTTATCGAAAGGTGTTGGTACACGTTTTGAGTCTGCCAAGTTTACATTCAGTTTTCCTAACTACTCTAATTTCGCCAATTGTAAGACAAACGCCCCTTCATTGCGGGAGTGTTGCCAAACGGAGCTTTAGAAATGCCAAGCGCGAAACTGTTCTGGAGGTTTCAGCAGTAGTTGGGCCACGACGCCCCACATTTGATGGAGTAATAATCTGATCGACCTTCGAGGAGAGGCGTTGCACAGTGTACGTATCTGATGTCTTGCCAAGCAGGTGATTATGGAGTAGCAGCGACACAAAAATACGCTCCTTGGCGCAGCGGCTGGGGAGAGCTGATAGTTCACGCGGATTATTTAGTATTAATTCGTGTGTTATCCGTCAGACGATTCTCTAATCTTTTCTTACGACTGATCTCAAAGCAAGTTCAGGGCGCGCCGCCCTTTTGCGTGGCGGCGTGGACAATTAACCCCCCTTCCCTACATGGCATTTGAAAATTGTGAGGAATATACAAATTAATGTGGAAATCACGATGCTATTGACACGAGGACGATCGCACGGACATGCGCCACAATTTGAATAGGTAGAACGGTTCCTTGACCTCCACGATCATCTGATCTGTCTCCCTACGATTTTTACTGTGCTCTACTCACAGAGCGAAAGCCAAATGTAAAAAAACGTTTTGAGGCCTACTGGATCGAAAAAACCTGATTTCCGGGAGTGGCGTGAGCATGTGCGTAGTCCGAATTGAGGTGTAGAACTGCGTCTTCACCTTGCAGTCGGGGGTCCAGAATACCGCTGACGTATTCCCTGCGTGTCGTATGAGCCGACTAAAAGGGACAGCCGGGTGGGCCCAGCTTGAAAGACAACCTCACCTCTATGAGGTCCCCGCAGGATTACATCCAACGAGGCTTAACTGTGGCTGGGCGTCACAGTGTACTCCGTCGCCACACTGTGCTCACCCTGCAGTGGGGGGTCCAGAATTCCACTGCCGTACTCCCTGCGTGTCCGTATAAGCCGGACTAAAAGGGACACAACTTACACTTCATTCACATACATGACACACTGGGAACCCCCTACCTTTAGCTGGAATCGCAGAACACACCCCCCGCAGGAAGGGGGACAGAATTCTCCTGCCGTATCCTCTGCGTGGTCGTTAAATCCGGCCTTAAAGGGGCTTAAAGCTCACGACACTGACATACACAACATATTCCAGATACTAAATACACTGCAACGGCTTGCGTGGCAGAACACATTGACTTGAAACACTCATAATGAGCGAAAGACAGTCCTGGAAGTAGCTCACTAACACCTTTGAGCGATCCCCTATATAGGTGCGGCCTTCGGAATGAGGAGGGGGAAAAACCAGGTTTGAGCGTTCCTGGGGCGGCTGATAGCGTGTGTCCCGCTCACCACATCACTAGTGGCCGAGGGCTGACTCTGAGCAGCAGCCGAAAAATCCCTCATGCGTCTTAGTCCCGGTGGGTGGCCGGACTGGCAGCTGCGGCGCATGTGGGGGTCTCCCTTTGCCCCTCAACGGACCAGCGAAAGGGGCTAGAATCAATATGCCTGAGGGGGAGCTTCCAGGACACTGCCTCGAGCACCTCTCGCTCATACCACTAACACACACACCAAATGAACTCACAAGGATACACTACACCAGTCCGCTTCTTTTTTTTCTGTCCCCCCCCCTTAGTAAAAAACATGACAAAGCCAACTAAATCTTCAGCAGGTAATGACCCCTCCCTCTTCGGACGATGAGCAACCTACTCGTCGTCCAAACAAACAAGGGCGGAAAGAACCGGGCAAACCGCGTTCATCTCCCCCTTCTCCCCCTAGTAGCCCGGGCAACCTGGCTACTACAAGCACTCGGCATTCCGTTGACCCTAATCTGTCGGACATGGAGCAAATTTGCGCATATGTCCAAATCATCCACGGCCAGCTGGCACGGATGAGGGCCAACGCGACAGGACCTATGCGGGACCTCGTCACTAGCTGCCTCTTCGAAATTTCGAAGCTGGCAATCAAAGCTAATGCCCCCCCAACGACATCGCCCCCTGCCTCTCCCCCCCCTGCGGGAAACTGTGGCGGCTGTTGTGAGGGAAGAGCTGCGTAGGGCAATTGCCCAGCAGCCAGTGCCACCAGCCCCCCAAACTCAAGGAGCTTCAACGAGCCAGGGTAGTACCCCAGGCCCCTCATATGCGGCAGTAGCCGCTACTGCGCCTTCCTCCACCCCTCATGGAGCTGAGGCTGAATGGCAGTCTGCCAGGGCCAGGAAGCGCAGGGGGAAGCAAAAAAAGGCCCCAACTAAGCAGGCCGAGGGCAGCGCCCCGCCTACGCCTCCGCCCAATAACAAGGGCAAAAATAAAAATAAAAACAAAAATAAAAAGCCTCCACCGCTTGCCAAACTCCCCCCTAAAAACCCACGACAAAACGTGGTAGTGGTTAGGCGGACATGTGAGGAAGGAGAGGCTGGTCCCTCCAACCCTGATGCAATGGAAGCACTGATGCGGGGTGTCCCTGCTACGGACCTCCAAGCTCTAAGCGTCCGAGTGCTAGACATCCGCACGGCAGTAGGAGGTGGCGCCGTCATTGTGACGGAAACGCCAGAAATGGCCAAGGCGCTCACGAGCCACATTTCCACAAAAAAGGAGTTGAAGCTCCAAGCGTCAGCCCCCCTGGGTCGTTTCCCACGCCTGCTATTTTGCGACGTGCGGACTGACCTTCAAAAAGAGGACTTGGCCCAACAAGTTGTTGAGCACAACCCTGCGTTAGGCTTGCAGCCGCAGGACGTCAGGCCTTTCTTCACCAAATAGCGTGGCAGACAGAAGGATTGGGTGATTGAGGTATCACCCAGCCTATACAAAAAACTAGAGGGGGCAAGGCACCTCCAAATAGCCTGGCAGCGGTGCGCCATACGAAAGTACCAAGCCCCCACTCAGTGCTACAAATGCCAGCGCCTGTACAAGACCTGTTGTGTGCGCCTGGTGCGCCTTGCCACATCTGAGTAAGGAATGCAAGCGTGATGCTCCCCTCAAGTGTGCCAATTGCGTCGAACGCAAAATCCAACAGGTTGCACACTCTACACGAGACGCACGCTGTACCATTCGTCAGTGAGCGATTGCCCTCCAGGTGTCACGAGTGGATTATGAATAGGTCAAAAACAGTTCGAATCCTTCAGCACAACACCAATAAGAGTTGCCCAGTTATGGCTGAGTTGCTGCAAAATGCACTCAAGAAACGCTGCAGTGTTCTCGCCATACAGGAACCATACATAGGATCCAAAACTCTTGGTCTGAGATCGCAGGCACGAGTGGTGGCTGGAGCAAGAACGGGAGCCAAGGCAGCAGTGGCCTGCATCGACCCGTCCATTGACATGCTCGCACTCACTCACCTGAACAGCCAGCACTTGGCCGCTGTGCTCATCCGAGCCGGTGGCTTTGAGCTGGTTGTAATATCATTTTACAGGCAATTTGGCGCACCAGTTGCCAACAGCCTTGAACCACTCGAGCGGGCTCTAGCAGGCCTATCAGGACGACCCTGCATAGTCTGTGCCGATGTAAATGCCAGATCACCATTGTGGGGATCCCCAACCCTGGATGGGGCGGGCGAGGCGTATATAGAGCTGCTCACCAGGTACAACTTGATTGTTGCCAACGACCCCATGACTGAGGCGACCTATGATGGTCCGGGAGGAAGGTCGTGTATAGACGTCACAGCCGTGTCTCACACCCTGCTACTCAAATTGCAGGGTTGGCGACTCGTACCAGGTGCAACGCAGAGCGATCACATGGTTATTGACTTTGCCATCACGGATGACAACAGATCTGTTTCTTTATTTCATGACTGTACCTAAACCCTCGACGAGGGTTATATCAGTCATAGAAGTTGCGGTTTCGCTAATATGCAAGAGGCCGGCCCCTGCAGCATCCACCGAACTCAGACCTGTGGAGGTACGGCAGGTATGTGGTCGTTAGCCAGTCTCACCGTAGAGAGCTGTTGCCCGTGTGTTACCACGCGGAGGTGACCACCTGAGGAATCCCGTACCATCTGGGAGTAGTTCTTAATCTGGTTCCCTACCTGATCTTACTGTTTACTTGGGTGGCAAGTTTCAAAAGGACTGATCAACTATAACCACGTTTCTTAGCCATTACCTTCTTTGCGAACTTTGCAAAATGGTTATAGGCTTCCTTTGTAGCAGTCAAAGCTGCTAAGTTCGTTTGCCCTCTCAACAACCGTCGCTCACTGTTGTAGAAACTACAGTGGAGCAGCGCATGGTTTCTTGTTTCCTCCGCACTGGAGGCACAAGACGTGCATAATGGAGAGTCTTTCAGAGAAAAGAAGTGGAGCCGCGCATTGAAGTCACCATGTCCCGTGAGGAACTGGCTCGTCCAGTGGTCTGGCTCAACCCATTTTCTAGAAAGACGTTCACGGATGTTGGGGAAGAACTCATACGTATCACGTCCCTTTGACGAGGATTCCCATCTCGCTTGCCATTTCTCTAGAGCCCATTCATCGATGGCGGCAAGTTTCCGCTCTGTGGTGAGATCCGCACGGAGTTCAGCCCAAAGCGGGGGAAGCTCCCGTTTCACTCTCCACTTGTCAATCATGCACTCAACAGCCAAATCAACTGGTAACTGACCAGTGATCACCTGGAGTGCTTCCGTTGATACAGTCTTGTAGGCCTTGGTGATCCACAGGAGCGCGGCTCTCTGGGATTGGGCCAATACTCTCTTTTGATTGACTGTTAGTTTGCTACCCCAGACAACAGGGCAGTAGCCAATCACACCTAAATAGATGGCCTTATACATGAGGACGGTGTCGTGGTAACACACACCCCAAGTGGCCTTAGTAATGGCACGCAGTGAGGCAAACCTTGCAATGGTAGTGCCTTTAAGGGACTGGAGGTGTTGGTTGAAACCCCACCTCTCACCTATATTCACTCCTAAATACTTGACGTGCTTTTCAAGAAGGAGCCTGTGGCCGCCAAAGCGTATTGTGGGTGGATTATTCACTTTCCCCTTCAAGAGGATTAGCTGGGCTTTTTCCTCAGCCACCTGCATCTTGACATGCTCGCACCATTGGTTGACAGTGCGGAGCACGTGGTGGGTTTTTCTTCAATTTGGCGGACTGACTCTGCAAAGATCAGCACAGTCAAGTCATCCACATAGGCGTACGGCTCGCAGTCAGTCTCCATGAGTTTCCTGAGAAGACCTTCGAAGAAGGCATTCCAGAGTGCTGGTCCTAGGACCGAGCCCTGTGGGCACCCCTTCTCAATCTTTCTCCGGACGGAGACATGCCTACTTTCGATCGTAGCAGTTCTGTCTGTCAGGTAACTTCTGACGAGCGAGTACAGGTTGCGAGGGATTCCCCTACCTTTGAGTTCATTAAGGAGCGCTGGCCACCAAAGGTTGTCAAACGCTCCTCTGATGTCAATCAGAACTGCTACGACGTACTTAGCCGGTGCCAGCAGGGAAACACGCCGAATCTCGACAATGACATCCTGCGTGGACCTTCCTTTGGTACACCCGTATTGCCTGCCTGTGAGGTTGCGGCCAAAGACTCCTTCGAGGGACTGCAACATCAAGATTTCTAGTGTTTTGCCTAATATGGAAAGAAGGCTGAGTGGTCTCCATGATCGCGGGTCCGACTGATTGCGGTCGCCTCCTTTGAAGAGTGACAACGCGCGCAGACTTCCACTGAGTGGGGAACTGTCCGACCTGCAGACAGTCATTAAATAAATTAAGGAGACCGCTGGAGATTGTCCGCTCAGCCTTCCTTAGCATATTGCTTTCATTTTATCTGGCCCAGGAGATTTGTTGGGCTTTAAGGTCGCAAGAGCCCTGCCGAGGTCGCCTGTTGTCCACAATGGGATGTCGGGCTCGTTCGGAGGGTCCATGAT
Organism: Pachypeltis micranthus; assembly: GCA_020466155.1. NCBI lineage: Eukaryota > Metazoa > Arthropoda > Insecta > Hemiptera > Miridae > Pachypeltis > Pachypeltis micranthus. The sequence goes on along the minus strand of CM035774.1, from coordinate 26,809,854 downwards.
CAGCTCCCTTGCTGCCCTCTGGGCTTCAGTGTCTCGAGCTAGTTGGTCATCTGGGAACGCCTTCTCAAGGAGGGTTTCCAGTGAACGTTCGATACTGCAGGCCCAGCCTGACTCATTTTGCATCGCAGCTAAGACCTGCTCTACATTTGCTTTTCCTATGGAGGACTTGTAGTGTCTGCCCCAGGGGTTCTCAGAGCTCTCCGCTTCCACAAAATTTCGCCAGCCTTGCCGTTTGGCTCGTTTGATGGCGCGGTGGAAGGCCTTCTTCTCTTGGATGAAGGCAGTTCGGAGTGTTGCTCTGGCATCAGGGTCACGAGTGTTTTGGTACATCCTTCTGGCTCTATTTGCACTTTGCTTGAGGGGATTAAGTTCCTCAGTCCACCATGGGACTTTGATCGCCCTGTGCTTCTGTTGGCCAAGTACAGAGAGCCCAGCAGAGTGCAGTGCTGTGGTAAATGTGTCCACTTTGCTGTCCACCTCTTCAGGTGTGGATGCTTGCACTATTAGGTCGGTGTCTGCGGCACGCAGTTCACCTTCCAGTACCCTAAAGAATTGCGGCCAGTCAGCATTTTTTGTGCGGAATCGCTTTTCACAGATCTTTGCAGAGGATGTTGTCATCCGTAATGGCAAAGTCAATAACCATGTGATCGCTCTGCGTTGCACCTGGTACGACTCGCCAACCCTTCAATTTGAGTAGCAGGGTGTGGGACACGGCTGTGACGTCTATACACGACCTTCCTCCCGGGCCATCATAGGTCGCCTCAGTCATGGGGTCGTTGGCAACAACCAAGTTGTACCTGGTGAGCAGCTCTATATACGCCTCGCCCGCCCCATCCAGGGTTGGGGATCCCCACAATGGTGATCTGGCGTTTGCATCAGCACAGACTACGCAGGGTCGTCCTGATAGGCCTGCTAGAGCCCGCTCGAGTGGTTCAAGGCTGTTGGCAACTGGTGCGCCAAATTGCCTGTAAAATGATATTACAACCAGCTCAAAGCCACCGGCTCGGATGAGCACAATACGCTTTGGCGGCCACAGGCTCCTTCTTGAAAAGCACGTCAAGTATTTCGGAGTGAATATAGGTGAGAGGTGGGGTTTCAACCAACACCTCCAGTCCCTTAAAGGCACTACCATTGCAAGGTTTGCCTCACTGCGTGCCATTACTAAGGCCACTTGGGGTGTGTGTTACCACGACACTATCCTCATGTATAAGGCCATCTATTTAGGTGTGATTGGCTACTGCCCCGTTGTCTGGGGTAGCAAACTAACAGTCAATCAAAAGAGAGTATTGGCCCAATCCCAGAGACCTGCGCTCCTGTGGATCACCAAGGCCTACAAGACTGTATCAACGGAAGCACTCCAGGTGATCACTGGTCAGTTACCAGTTGATTTGGCTGTTGAGTGCATGATTGACAAGTGGAGAGTGAAACGGGAGCTTCCCCCGCTTTGGGCTGAACTCCGTGCGGATCTCACCACAGAACAGAAACTTGCCGCCATTGATGAATGGGCTCTAGAGAAATGGCAAGCGAGATGGGAATCCTCGTCAAAGGGACGTGATACGTATGAGTTCTTCCCCAACATCCGTGAACGTCTTTCTAGAAAATGGGTTGAGCCAGACCACTGGACGAGCCAGTTCCTCACGGGACATGGTGACTTCAATGCGCGGCTCCACTCCTTTCTCTGAAAGACTCTCCATTATGCACGTCTTGTGCCTCCAGTGCGGAGGAAACAAGAAACCATGTGCTGCTCCACTGTAGTTTCTACAACAGTGAGCGACGGTTGTTGGGAGGGCAAACGAACTTAGCAGCATTAACTGCTACAAAGGAAGCCTACAACCATTTTGCAAAGTTCGCAAAGAAGGTGATGGCTAAGAAACGTGGTTATAGTTGATCTGTCCTTTTGAAACTTGCCACCCAAGTAAAAAGTAAGATCAGGTAGGGAACCAGATTAAGAACTACTCCCAGATGGTACGGGATTCCTCAGGTGGTCACCTCCGCGTGGTAACACACGGGCAACAGCTCTCTACGGTGAGACTGGCTAACGACCAAATACCTGCCGTACCTCCACAGGTCTGAGTTCGGTGGATGCTGCAGGGGCCGGCCTCTTGCATATTAGCGAAACCGCAACTTCTATGACTGATATAATCCTCGTCGAGGGTTTAGGTACAGTCATCAAATAAAGAAACAGACCTGTGTAGAACTGCGTCTAGACCGAAAATAGTGAAATCACAGTAATTATAGTGAGCCAAAGTATACTAATTGGAAGAACTCGCGGAACAGTACTCCTTCCCTCCCGTCTCGTTAAAATCACCCGTCAGCTCGACTCGCGACGTCGTGCCAATTGCCTACATGCGCCAGGAGTTTTCGTCGATCCGTTGTAGACAGGTCATGTTTCGTAACGTTTACTAGTATTTGTCGATGCTGAATTGAATGGGATGGGTCTCGCAGGTGTGAGACAACGTCAAGCTGTGCTAGAGAATAATAAGCCGTTGCAGCGTGTTTTTATTCTACTTTTTGAAAATGCAAAAAAAAAGGTTACGAGCGATTTCCATTGATAGGAATAGGGGAGGGGAGGGCAAACCGTACAAAATTAACTACTACTAACTAACAATTGTAATTGAACTTCAACATTACCTTCTGTTAACCAGAACTTGACGTTCTTGAGACTTCTCCATAAGTGACTCGGTGAAAAATCGTGTTACGGAGAGTTGAGAACAATGAGAGGGAGGTAGTCACTCTCTTTTGCATTATTATCAAGTGGGCTGTAATAAAATTTTAAAAAGCCATATGCAAAGTGTGAAAACCAATCACCCGGAGAAACCACCCTCAGTAAGTCTACAAACTAGGAAATAAATTATGGGACCCACCAATCTGCGCCAAATCTCAATTACGTATTGAGAGTGATGGAACGCTTCTGAAAAAACTCCGCAGCACAATAAAAAAATTTGATACCGTCTTGAAAAACCCGCAATGCGGGCAAGTGGCAGACGACGAAATGGGAGGGAAAATTGGAAGTAAAAAGGTAAGAGAGGGGGACATGTGAAAAGGAAAGGGATTGTTTGTAGACACAAAGGGCGACTCCCCGGGCAAAAGTCACCGAACCAATCGACCTCCGAGAACATTTTCACCAGAACCGCACTACACGTGATCCAACTGTACAGGGCTAGAAAAGTAAATCAAGGCTAGCCATTTTCGTGCCCACGCTAGCCGAGATCACTGTGCGATGCGGTTAGCATAGACGTGATTACACTGCGATTAAGCCACATCGAGAAGCCAGTGAACTAATGAGGTTACAGTAAAGTAAGGACATTGGGAATCTGTTTGACATCCCGTCCCGTAAACAGACACTTATAAACATAAACTGCCGCGTAACCGTGTATCCCGTAGATGCCTAATGCTCAACAATCCGGATTAAACCAAATTATTGTTTCCTAATTATTGTCAGACGCCAAAGTGGCCGCATTAACCTCTGCTGAAGCTGAAACTCGTGAGGCATGAAGTGAAAATACGCCTACGGGAGAAAGCCACATTAGTCCGGGAGAATGCTTTGTGCGAGTAGGAAAAATCGGAAGCGGCACAAGAAAATGAGAACTGAGCAGGAAATTATAAAAACCGAAATTATGAGGTTACAACTTTTAAGCAAGGAACATTAATGAGGATGGCAGAATTGTCGTGTTTAATAAAAGTGGTTTAATACACTAATGTGCGTGGAAAAGCGTGGTATTATGTAATATTTCCTACTTATCTGCTACTAAATCCACCCACGTAGCTATTTGCGTTTGGGTTTCCTAACAATATGACGTCTGGTCTTTTCAGCACACACAACAACTTGTTTTCGACTATCGTAATACTTTTGTTCGCTACAGAATTTGAATTCATACTTCTTCGTCGTCGGACCCCGCTCATAGCCATTTGAGGCGCCGGGTGAGATGACGATAACCCCACATAATATATTATCATCGCAGTGGAATAGCAACTGAAATAACTGCGCACTTGTAAACAGTATCTTTGTTTATTATTATTAATCAAAGACATATGTAAATTATTCACAATAATAGAAGAGAATACTCGACGGAGCACGGTAATGGCGAACAAATATCAGGATATGATACAGAAAGATAAGAGCAAACCGGGCAAACCGCCCAATTGTTTGGGGTTAAGGTTTTATCACGGCTAAAGTTGAACACAATCTGGGAGCGGTTTAGATGCTGTTAATTGACTCTAAATGGGATCAACGCAGTTGGTGTAAACGGCCCTATGAGGCAAAACGACGTTTTTCTAACTTTAGTTCATGTGACGGTAACGCTCACAAAAAACCCTGCAAATTATTATACAACGGTTTATTATTCTCATGAACAGCTTGGCCTAGTATTACTGCTCAGAGACCCATTCCAGTCGATTCAGCATCGAAAAATACCAGTAAACCAAACGAAACATTACCAGACTACAATGGAACTACGGGAACTAAATATTCCCCCGGCGCCAGGCGCCCGTAAACGTCTGTAGGCATTTATGATCTGATGTAGGGGTGTGCGGAGGAAGTGGCCCTAACCTTCCTCCGCCCCGTCAGGCAAAAAGAGTCGGGGCAATTAGGACAGGGACTTCCAGCGAACCCTCGGCAATTGACACAATGTTGCGAGTTGCGAGTCGAGCGGGCGTTGCAAGGTGAGCGGGCGGGTGGTTTTAATGAGATTGGAGGGAGGGAGTACTAACGACGAAACGTTGACTTCTGCTGTAGTTGTTAAAGGCACAAAACGGCTTGGACGGCGGACAGGGCACGGCGGACGGACATTGCAGATTTGGAATCCCCGTGTCTTGAAACGTAAAGTATCAAATTTTGAGGGGGCGTTGTAAAAAATTTTTCCTGACCGAAGATATTGGGTTATTATTCAGAATGAATAATAAACCAAAACCCAGATGTACTCCAATAACTTGTATATATGACAAGGATTTGGTAATTTTTATAAAATAAAAGGAAATTCGAAATTCCAGGATGTAAACTATCATTTACTTTTTTCGCAAGTCGCGACATAAGTAGGGGCCACCCAATAAATTATGGAAGGTTAAGTGCTACCAGTTGTTACATAGAACATTGAATCGACCTCTAACAGATCATCCAAATTAATTGAAACAGTTAATTTGGACGAAAGTCGCCTGACTTTCTTGAGGATGAGTTGTGAGATGCGTCGCAGTAATTACTTTCCGCTACCCGAAGGGACGGAAAGTATAGTAATCGGCCCAAAAAAAAAATTTGAGTTTTCTTCAGATCTTTACGTTTCAGACCCTACTGAGTCTAAAAAACCTAATTTCGGCGCGTGGTCCGTGTGTGTGTATGTGTGTGTGTATGTGTGTGTGTGTGTCTGTAGTTCGATTTGCGGGAGAACGGCTGATCCGATTGAGCTGGTTCTTTTTTTGTTTTGTTCGTTATTTTTTGTAGACACCAAAATAAGGTTATGGACGATTTCGACCGATGGGAAGGGGGGGAGGGGGACGAAAATGTACCAAATACTAGGGTTTTTCGCATTTTTCTCGAAAACGGCTCTAACGATTTTGATTAAACTTTCAAATTATCTTCTCCTAATCAATACCTAACTTTACTTCTCCATACATATCTCCATGAAAATACGGTGAACCGAGATATGGGCCCCTGAAGCAAAAATAGGTTTTTTACGCTTTTTGGCAAAACGGCTTCAGCGATTTTCACCAAACTCACAGGATGTTTTCGAATAGTTAATACCTACATATTCTTTCCGATAAATGTTCCTGTGACGGTCCATTGAACTGAGATAAAAATCAAAATGTGTCAAAAATAACGTTTTTTCTAACATTTCCGTGAATTCCAGGGTAACTTTTTCACCAGATGTGATAAATCCTGATGGAGTGTCTTTTAGTCACCCGTACAAACATTTCGTTCTGTATAATTATTTCTGTATACATATGTTGAACGGAGATATAAGCCATGTTAACTCATAAAAGGAGATTTGTCGAATATTAATTTATCGGTATTCCAATTTTCTCAAAAACGGCTCTAACGATTTCGATCAAACTTTCGGAGTATTCTCAGCTAACTAGTTCCTACATTTTGTTTTCCATAAATGTTCCTGTAGAAATGCGTTGAACGAAGATATAGCGCCCGCATATGTAGGTGGTGTTCGAACTTGAAGGGGTGGTGGAAAGTCGTGTGTTGCTACGCACCAGATATTTTTTCTGGCCTCTTCTTCTAAAAGGAAAGATGCTCTGCTATGGAACGTCTAAAACCGATCTATTTGAAGAGGAGCGATTCTGGTTTATTTAGTTTGAAAGTGTTGAGAAGGACATAGTTTGATTTTGGCACGTGCACCAGTCGAAAAGTTGTCAAGTTGCGTTGTAATTCCTGTAAGAAGCAGCCCGTTGGAGGTATGACACGCGCGTAGAAGTAATAAAGCGCAGCGACGCGTCTACAAATGCGATCGAAAAAGAAACAAATTAGTTAAAAATGTCGAAATCTCTCTCAAAACTCGTAGAGAGCGGGGAAAAACGTGTGGAGCCGGGACAAAAATAGCTCGGTCGCATCTACGCGAGGATTTATAAATAACGTTGTAACCAGAACAAGTCAGGTAAACTGTTATCTATTACAAAACTCACAGAAGAACACGAGACGAGGAGCAATAAACGAGGTTTAGAGTTCAGGGAGTTTCTAGTGGCCGTTGCGCAAGTCGGCGGATCTCACGGTAGCCTCAGCGCTGGATGTCGCAAGGGAAACAAAAGTCCTTCCTCACGCTGCAGCGAAGACATCTTCTCGATTCTGTTGGAAGTGGAACGCATTTGAATAGGATCAGAGGTAGCGACTGCTGGCAAGTACGAACAACTGGGTGACCTGTGTCAAGTAGTTCTAGATACGACCACAGAGAGGACCTCGTTAGCAGGCGTTTGTCTCAATGCGAAAGTGAGGACTGAGGACGAGGACTTCTATCCTGATGAGAGTCTTCCCACGCGTACAGCCTCCAGGAGGACACCAGAGCGGTTCAGGTTAATGAAAACAGTGAAAGGGGCTTTTCAAAAAGTCAATCAAGCTCATTAAGCTGCCGCTCTCAACTTTATTTTGCGGCTTGAATGAAGTCACGACTCGCTCGCTCACTGTAAATTGAATTGATCATTTCTAAGCAAATTACGATCATTTTCTGGTTCGGCGATTCCCTCTACACTTTTTGCTTACTCGGAAGCCATTTAAAACATTTTTCCTGTGCTCGCAGGTGGCAAAATTGAACACGTTACCACCGTATCATACACGTGAGGGAGAACTTCGAAAAACCGTTCCCTAATGAATCCACGAAAGATTAAAGGACATGTGTGCATACATCTCGTAATTATAACAGTTCGTAATGTAGTACCTGATGGGGGAATGAGCCATGCCAGTTGTGGCCTACCGGCTCATTGGCGCTAAGGGTCGACAGTCTTTTATGACAGCCTTCAGTTCCGCAGGTACATCCTCAAGTCCTGGCTCAGCGTTGAGCGGGGGACGAAGCGAGGTGGCCTTAGTTTGTATCGTGTGCAACAGTGGGGAACCACGACTCCAGACGCTGCCACGGAGCTACCTCGCTGAGCCGCCAGAGAGGAGCCCAGCTGCACTTTCTAGGGGAGGGGGGGATGCGTGTCCTCCTGGCCCGTACGTCGTCATAGAGGGGACATTCATACAGAATGTGCACTGCATCCTCACTGGTGTCCCTTCCACAGGGGCGGAGGTCGAATGTGCGACGTTTAAAAAAGAAGAGGCGCTGGTTAAAACCCCATTCCTGGACAGCAATTGGACCGCAGGGAAGAAGGGGTGCCATCCCCTCATTCCCAGGTGGCCTCGGATGGAGGGGGATGATGGCGTGAAGATGTCGGGCCGTTGGACCTTCATCCTATCGTGCCTGCCAAGCATCCAGGATGGCATCTAGCACAAGCTCAAGCTGGCGCTCCGTGGAGTCCTCCAGTCTGGGCGCCAGGACCAGCACATCGTTGTTGCCTCGATAGTCAGCGAGCGCTCCACGCCGGATGTTTGACCCTAAGACAGCCAGGTCAAGAGTGAGATCCAGTGGAAGGTACCTGCTAGCACCTGCAGCGCCAGGCGGGACGTCGCCCGGTAGGCTGGTAGCATAGCCAGTAGGACGTTCCTCTGCATGGTGCGGGCTCGCCGCCAATCACGCTCCAGGGGGCCAATCCACCAAACCGCTGCAGCATAAAGCACGATCGGCAGGAAATCGGCCCGATAATGAACGCAGCGAGCGGTAATGACCTGGGCAGCGAGGTCCGAGCACGTAATGTAGCACCACGGGGAGCTAACGTATATAAAACCAAAACGAGAACGATTATATGGCCGAAGATTACTGAAGGGTAGGTGACTGGTTATCAAGTATCCCCAGGGTGTGGTACTGGTACTGCGGGGGATGTCTTAATTGCGGTGTACTTGGTGGGCGTAGCACGAAAAAAGACTTAGTGGCGTGATTCAAGAGCCTGAACCTGTTCCGTAGTACAGGTCATAAGATACACACAGGTCATTTTCTTAAATGGTGGTTTTGGGACTCAAATACCTTACTTAATAAACGTAAAGACCTGAAGAAGTGGCCCTTTCCCGTCGTACTTTTTCGAGAATCCGCTATTACTAAGGGCGCCGTATCTTAGTTCGACCCATTTGGACGTAAACAGTTATAATACGTCTGTGCTCTCTTCTGTTAACCGAACTATGCAGAGCAGCCGACAACACGCAAGGCTTGGAGGAGGGGTTTAGGGGGCAGATTGGAGTCACGGTGTCATAATATCTTGGATCCAAACCAGTCACAGCACATGCGATATCTGAGCCCATACAAAGCTAGCACTTTAGATTGATTCTGGATCGTAAACTATAGTAAAGATGTACGACCTCAATGAATGTACAGGAGAACCTGTAACTTAAAGCCAAGAACGAGCTGCAAGTTTTATGACTCCATTGTGAGACCGATCATCCCGTATGAGTCTGTTGTATTGATCGCATCAAAGAGAATTGTAGCAGCCTAGAAAATGGCTGGGGTGCATTCTGATAGCAGGGGAGCTTCCTCCACTCTGGGCTAAAAGTCGTGCAGATCTCTCTACTGACCGATAACTTCCCGCGATAGATGATGAGCATTAGACAAATCATACGGACATGGCATGTACGAGTTTTTGTTCAACATTCGTGAACATCTTGGGAGAATGTGGGTTGAGCCAGAGCACTGGACGAACCAGTTTCTTACAAGACATGGCGACTTCAATGCACAGCTCCACATCTTTTCTTTCAAAGACTCTCTGTCCTGCACGTCTTGCGCGCCTGATGTAAAGTAAACAAGAAACCACATGCTACTCCACTGAAGTGTCTACAACAGAGTGCTAGAGTTGTTGGAAGAGCAGCTAAACCTACGAGCGTTGACTACAACTGGGCAGAAGAAGTAATGGCCAAAAAACGTGGTCACAGTTTATCTGTCCCTTTGAAACTCACCACCTAAGTAAATAGTTAGATCAAACCCAGATTAAGAACACCAGGGGGATTCCCCAGAGTTAAACCTCTGCACAGTTCTCCACGGGAGACAGGTTTAAAAGACAACCTGCCGTACCCTTACACGGCTGCGTTCGGTGGATACTGAGCCAGGCTCTTGCATGATAGCAATCCTGCAACCTCCATGATTGTCGACTCATATAACTCTCTCACGAGGGTTCAGTAACAGTCATATTGATAAGGAAACGGGCCTGTTATTTTGTACAACTCCAAGTTCTCGACTTTCCGAACAGACCTAACACCCGTGCAACAGAATGTGAGACTTGTTTCAGTTTCGTAATTGGAATTCTACGGCTGTGCTCTGTAGATAAATGTTTCGTCGCAAAAAACGTAAACTGCAGAGGAAACAAAGCACTCGTTGGGGATTTACTTATGAGATTAATTTATTTCGTTGACAGCAGAAGGTTTTCGCTTTTGTCTCTCGGAGGAAGCACATCCCACTCGAAGCCCATTCAAACCTATTCGACCCGCGCCAAGGTTCTATTTATTCGATTTTGTTTTGTTTTGTTCGCCCTTTTTCTTCTCCATTTCTTGCTCGGGTTGCTAATGAGAACGAAACTACGTCTTTCCTGCTGCACAAATGTCGTACATGCCGGTGACTGCCGCTCCATGGTCTCTCGTCGTGAAGATCGCCTTAACGTATTTTCTCGCATTATCGGGCTTCCCCCATCTAAAACCGTAATGGACACCACTGTCCCTTGTACGGCGGCGTTTCATTTTATCACGACCCCGACCCGGGTTTTCGAAAAATATGGTCCTCAAGAAGGGCCCCTCCGTGAAATTCCCTTCACTTCGTCCGCTCAACGTTTCTATTAATTCCGCCTCATTCCTCGTTTTCCTCGCGATAAACAAATCTCATGACAACATTCAACTCCGTTGGAAGGTTGGAGTTGTTAGATGTTGAACGGAGATAATAGGGAGCGTGGGGCGGAATGTTCGGACAGGAAGTGTCATCGCTGTCTGGAGGCGTCAACTTACAATCAACTTATGTCGACCGTTATTGTCAACGCAGGATGCCATATATCGTAAAGGCGATAATAAAATGTAGATCGTCTGACTCCTAACCACGAATCGCATCGTAATGTTTACCAAAATATCCTCAGTTAATTCGATGAGACGCAACATATTCGTCGCATTTTAAAAAAAAAGCTTATAAAGATCAAAAAGTAGTTAATAGTTTTTTGAAAGTAACTTGTGAGCGTTCAAAATTGTTAGTGCCGTTTCTGGGAAAATGTAAAAACGAACTTTTAGGGCCGGTTGCACGAACCTCGTTAAAAAGTTGTGTTTCAACCGGTGTTATGCGTACGGCACGGGGTTATGCAGAGGTACGCATATTAGCATGAACTGCTATAAAAACTGAACGAAACCGACTTCAGCCGTCAGCAACATCCACGAATCAAATCTTTGATGGGACAAAAACAAGTATCGCATTAGAAAGATAAACACACGCCATTATCAACGTCTGTCCCTATGCATGCTTAAATCTTTAAAACTACGCAACGGATTTTGAAGCGCTTTTTTAGAAGTAGAAAGGAAAGTTATGTAATCGGCTGAAAAAAAATTTTGAGTCCGAAAAACACTATTTGGGAAAATGGTCCTGTGTGTATGTGTGTCTGTGAACGATTTTTAGAGAGAACCATCGTACCAAATCCACTCAAACTTGATATCTCGCCCGCAGGTTACCATGAAACGCCAAAATAAGGGTTTGAACCAAATCCACCGAAATTTAACCATAGTTATCATAGTGATCAAAACACCAAATATTTTTTTTCTCAAAAACGGCTCTAACGATTTTGATTAAATTTTTTATATTGGTAGCTCCTAATATGTCAACTATACCATAAAATTCCCATTCATGGGAAAATGACGAGAGCAGCACGATAAATTACCAAAACTATCGACGAAATGGATTTTACCGCGGTTTTTAGAGAAAACAACCGTACCAAATCAGCTGAAACTTGATGCCTAGTCTACAGGTTACCCTGGGACGCAAAAATAAGGGTATGGGCAAAATCCAACGAAAGTTAACTATAGTCATCATAGTGATCAAAACACCAAATTTTTTTCTCAAAAACAGCTCTAACGATTTTGATTACATTCTTTATATTGATAGCTCTCAATCAGGCAATTATACCATAAAATTCCCATTCGTGGGAAAATGTCGAGAGCAGCACAATAAATTATCAAAATTTTCGACGAAAACCGTTTTTAGCGCAGTTTTTTCCTTATAAACTCCGCTGGAATTGTTGTAGAATGTTAAAAAAATTGGTATTGTAGTCCAATCCAATATGTAAAGGGTGAGTGTTTAAAAACTCTCATGAGATACATGGGGCTCACTCCAGAAATTCAAGAATTTCAACTACTGCCGTTTCGCTTACTACCAGTTCTAAAAGTGTTTACCCAATAATTCTGCAAAAGTAATTACTATCCTTCTTCAAAAAATTTGTATTTACAGCCCCATTAATTCTCTGTGTACCAATTGCTCAATAATGGTCCTGAAATGAGTACGAGCAGCACAAATCTGGAACTGTAAGCGCTACCGCTTCCTGCTGCCGTAAAGCGTCGTTTGACCAAGATTCAAATGAACTGAATGATAAATGAATTGATTAAATAGAATTAGCCATGTACAAAGTGAATTGTTGTAGAGCTAAGGAAAGTTGTGTGTAGCAACGCACCAGATATTTTCATCACCTTTCAACAGCCCAACCCACTGATACATTTAGAGGTTTCTAACTTGATGTCGTAAATAAACACATTTTTTGCGCTTAAACGCTGACTGAACGCCACGAGATAATCAAAATAATGTACTACAGTATTCTACACCTTTATAAAGGTCATGGTCTGAAGGATAACCCACAATAACCATTTTTTATCCTTTACGTTTTACGGGGGAAAATGGCTTATTTACGAAGTGATTTAAGCAATCCTGCATTAATCCTTATCCAAATAAGTACCGTCAATATATTGTCCACTTAATTCAAATTAATATTTCCGAAGATATTACAGATTTAAAGTGCAGGAACATAGCGGCGCTTGATGATTAGCAGCCATCGGGTTAATTGGATAATTATAGAAAGTTGTAGTTAAGTTAAAAAAGTAACTGAAAGGAACTTTTTGTTGTTGTTGATAATATAATTGATTACCTTTGGTTTTTAGTGGACAGAATAGTAAGTGAAATATATTTTACTGCGGCACTTACTAATAATTTGTGCAATTTATTAATAACCATACGTAGTTTTAAGGAGTATTTATGAATATTAAATTTTTCACAGAAATTATAATCATGTCTGGAAGAAGTAGTACAGTGAACGCCCGAAGAGCAACCCAAGGTGTAAAAGATGGGCCGAGAACGTTTAAATAGCTCTGAACAATAAATTGATGCGCTAATGTAAATAAATCCGCTTTAATGTTATAAAGAGAAAATATTTGTATCTAATAACTCGAAAACTACTGGTATGTTCACTACCAAAACGAGAACTGAACTTTTTTAGACAATGAGTCATCGTGTTCGTAACTATGGGAAACTATTTACATAACAACTGGAGAGTGCTTAACACCGAAAATATGGAAGTACTGAAGCCTATTGCGGAGGCTCCACAACAGTATTTGTATCTAATAACTTGAAAACTACTAGACTTATAAGTTTAACTACGAGTATCTTTATTTATCCCAAAATGTTTTTTTTTAATTTCCACCCGTGCGAAGTAGGAACGGGCTACTAATGAAAATACAAATACTTGAACGCGCAAACTTATGCGACTCGGTCGTGCTTTCACCCTTTCTTTTTCTTTGAAACGGTGGATGCAGGCCCTCACTGCAGCCACAAACGGGCCTATTTTAAGGGCGTCCATGATCCTCAGATCATGGGCCCCCCCTGCACCACCTCCAGGCCCCACGGCACTGGTCACACTTAGTGTGACATCACCTATGCGCCCCCATCACCCCCGCACAAAGCGGAGGATATCTGCAAGTTCTGCATTCGCCACCTCTTCTGGCTGAAGAAAGGGCCTCCCAAACACACAACGTAATGCCACGAGTCCATCACATATGCGGGAGCCGGATGAAGAGTTTTGACTGTCTAAGACTGAGCAGCTCCTGCCAATGGGCAGCCCTGCACCTATCCTCCCATTTGCCAACCTCTCTACGTAGGTGGCTCCTGGTAGTCCCAACAAAGGGCTCAGGGTCAATAGGGATCTGCGCCGATCCCTTCTTAGCCATCCTATCAGCCCGTTCATTTCTCTCTATACCCTGAAGCCCAGGCACCCAACACAGTGTTACACTGTTGTCCTCGGCCAGGACCTTCAGTCCAGTCAGACACTCCCTCACCTGCCACGATGTAAGACAGTATGAGGCCAAGGCCTTGAGAGTGGCCTGACTGTCCACCATGATGTAAATTCTCTGCCGATTCAGGCCCCTCTGCAGCAGTCGCTGCACACAGACCGTTACTGCAGCCACCTCTGCCTTGAACACCGTGGCCAGCGACCCCAATGGGATCGCCACTCTGATTCTTGGCCCAAAAATGCCTGCCCCTTGCACCGAGCCATCACTTTGAAAGTGAGAACTCCCCATTTGCATCGCTCATGAATGAGTATCCGAAAGGGTGAAACGAAGTTGAACCTCGTCTACCACATCCAGTTTGGGCCTCTCCACCTTCACCTTGTCAATGATCAAGTGGCAGTAACTCCTCCTCCCCCGCATGATCAGACCCAACTCCAACATACGCACAGCCTGGAGGAACGCCATCCTTTTAACATGTGGAGCTGATCACACACACATGTGGATGTGGTGTTTTAGTGGAGCTAAATCTAGCAAGACCTAGGGCATGTTGTCATACAGCCTGTAATGGCCAGACACGCCCTACGCTGCAGTTTATTTAGCTGCAACTGCACTGTCTTGTTTTCCACCCTAGTCTACCGGACCAGGGCTCCATAGGTGACTACAGACCGCAGTGTACAGCCACTGGATCATCCCAGGCCACAGCCCCCATGTCTTCCCCACCATTCTCTGATCTGCCCACATCACCACTGACGCCCGCTGTAAGCCTATTTTCACGTGTGTGGCCCAAGTGAGCTTCCCATCAAGGAAAACTCCCAGGTACTTGATCTCATGCTGGATCTCCACCGCCTTACCACCCAGCCTGAGTTCCTGCAGCACAAGGCTGCGCCTTCTGGTGTACGGGACCAGGCTCGTTTTGTTGTTGTTGCTTTCGCCCTTTCGGGGTACAGTCGTGAAAAAGGTTGAAACCAGTAGAATTGCCGGTTTGTCATAGCGCCACTTTAATAGTGTTATCATCAACATCAGAGCTTTGATTGCAATCTTGACGCATTGCTCGCCCGAAAGTTACTTTCAGTTAATTCAATCGCGCGTTTGGTATTTTTGTTGGACTTCTGCTCGATTTACTTGTAAAGCGTCGGAATGAAAGTTTTCTGAAAATTACTTTAATCTTACGAAAAGTTTCTACCATTTTTAATTGACTGACTGGCTGGGGAGACCCAGTGGGTTACACAGTCAAACAGCTGGCGTAACCAGGTAACGGTAAAACGATTGCCGAACTGAGCTTAATAAAGTGAAGTTAAGTAGCTTGTAAATTGACGGATGCCATTCTATCTCGTGTTGTAGATCTTCACGTTTCGATACTTCCCGAACTGAAAAGACCAGCGAATGGTCCGTGTATGCGTACTTTGCGCCGTGTCAGCCATATAACTCAGTCTCTTATTTGGTATGAGCACCGCGGCCTAAAGCTCTATTGTGTCAGTTTTACTGTCCCACACATTCATGCCTAGCTTTCTAAAGAATGTCGGGTATTTCCTGCATGAGTCCATTTATTTCTTTGTCACGTCCTTGTCAGGATTTTTATTAGTAAATAATTTATGCTCCCTCTGGCAACGCAAAATAGGCTCGTGGTTTAGATAATTTGTGGGAGCTAGGGGGATTGTAAAAGCATGAATGGCACGTGTTGTGTAAAAAGGGACGATAAAACCGATCAAGTTAGCAAGACTGGGACAATCCACAAGGTTATGAAGAAGCTTGAATAGAAACAAGTCTGCACTAAAACGACGTAATTCGTACAGTGACATTATAACGTCAATATCGAATTTTTTTCAGTCTTCTTCCATCTTATGGGAAATGTATCGAGCTAATCTTCGTTCAACCCCCTCGATTCCGCTGCATAGGGGTAGAGTAAAAAGGAGTCTTCCGTGATGTCCACCCTTGGTGAAGTTGTACCAATCGCTCCTTTTCAAGCCTCTGGCACTGAATGGTAAGGAGCTTCCTCGTCTGTACCACACCGCCAGCACAGAGGCCGACTGTGCCCACAACATACATGTTTTTGTTCATTTTCCACTGTCCCGTGATGCTTCTCACTGTCTACTGTCTGTCGTTTCCAACATCAGAAAGCTACGTCTCATCTCGTTACTCACTTCCTCAGCAACCAGACAGAGGGGAAGTACGTTAGACGAACCGAGTCTGACAAGAAAGTCCGCCCTCTCATGTCCCAGGAATTCAGTAAACATTAACTCTGTTTAATTTTCTAAAGAGTTAAACCGGATCCTGCACTCCAGCACTGTTTTGACGTAGTGCAGTAGTTCTTCGGCACCTTGCAAGACGCTTGGCTATCAGTCATTATGTTTATAGTTTTTTTTGCTACAAATGGTTTCTGAGGAAAGGTAGTAAATACGTTTAGGGGTGACCCAGTAAATCAGCAAAGTTAACTATAAATGTGTAAACAAACTAGATTAGTTGTTAGGGGGACAAAAATTGTCGAATGTAGAAGGAGCTGAGGAAAATTAAGCGTTTTTTTAGTCGTGTGTTTTCATCGCGCTTGGTGTATGTACGAGCGTTTTTGACCTTAGTCCCGTATAGATTTAGATAACGAGGAGGTCGTGTATGTTAATTTAATTTTGCGGCGAGCGTTAGCCAATACCCAAACCATAAACCACTGAAACCTTCTTCTTTAACTTACTTCGGAGAGCTCTAAAGATGCCTGGGATACTTGATGTTGATCTTTGGATGTTCCCTCGTGCGACGATATCCATCGAGATGAGAACAGAATCTTCTTCTAAACTGGCGCCGCGTTACATAAAGGTGACGAGGAAAACATCCGGAAAAAGGCGTAGCTCAGGTTTTCAACTTTTGCAATATTGGCACCGATCCCCTTTGGTTCCACTCTCTTCTTGAAATTGCTTTTCCAAACTAATATAGCAAGCTCTGGACGGGTGCCATAAACTGCCGCTCGATGGTAATTTCCATCGCTGGATGCCGCGCCCAAAGACCTTCCTTTTCCCTATCACTTGTCAAGCGTGGAATCGTACGGCTGTTTAAGTCGCGTGAAGAATCATGATCTGGGCCTCTTTTATCTCCTGCCGGTCTCATTCCTTTCACTAGTAGCCCAGTTTTGCTGGAGCGCGTCGTCCGGGCGGTCGAAAGGTCGAAGGTTTCGAACCCGAATCTGAATGGGAAAATATCCCAAAGAGGGAGAGAGAGAGACAAAAAAAATGGAGAAGACGTGGAAGAGCAACAGGAGACTCCTTCACGTTTTTGTGACGTTTTAATGGCCCGTTTCACTCCGTAAATATTGCCTTTTTTTTCTTTCTTCAACAATCGGCAGAAGAGCAACTTCAACCTCTTCTTCTTTGGAGTTAAGGGCAGAGAAGCTTTCGAATCCTGGAGAGAGCGCCGAGAGTGAAGGTACCGTTTCTTAAGGGCTTCCTTTCGAGTCCTCATAATTTCAGAGGAGGATTTGGCCCCCGCAAGTTGGCGTTCTACTTAGCAAAATACGACCGACTAATTGGAGACGAGGCTACCGCAGATTAGCCACCTTGATGAACAACACAGTTTATAAAAGAATCGACAAACTTTTTAAACAGTCCAGAGTGTAGTCACAAAGACACTGGTGGAGATAACCCAACGGTATCCTCCCGAGAGGCTTTACATTCGTATTTATTATTACAAATTATGAAGCCCCTTAAATTAAAGTGGTTTTTGACAAATTCGAGTTATTTGGACGAATCGGTGTAGGCCGCCGAAGGCACTTCGTCAGGTTGATCAAATTCAGCTTAATGTGGAAAATCCCAAAACACGTGCTTGGGACACATCGGTTATTTCACGTTCAACGGATTATCTACGAAACAAACAAAAACCAATCGGTTGAGCCGTTCTCCCGCTAGTCTGGTCACTGGCATAAATAGAGGGAGCTTCTTTCTTAAGCCATAATCATTCCTTTATGTGGTCGGCTTTTCTTCATATCATTAAGTGTCAAGGGCTTCTGAGACTGAGACCTAGGCATTATGGTCTGCTTGTGTGTTTCGGCTAGCTTGTGCATGAGTTAGCTCACAAACACGTGCGATTCGACTGCAGAAACGGATTTTATTTGAACAACGTCTGGGCGCTACTTAAACAATTTTGTAAATAACACTGGAGTACTAAAGTTAACGTACCTGTTTGGTGAGTGCGTCTCCTCTGGCTGGTCCTCCGTCTCCTCACCTAACACTGGAGTCTCCGAATATGCGATAGTTTGAAACCGGAAGCCATTCAACGCGGAAGTACTCGCTGATAGCTTGAATAAGGCAAGATGCTGAAAGCACCAACCAATTAATCCGTTCTCATTCTGCACTCTGACGATTTAAGTCGTACGTACAGCGAGAAACGTACAAATGGGTAGTATCGTGCCTTGATATCAGTTATATCACTGAACAAAAGGTTGCGTAGAGTTGACGACACGAGCACGGCTCAGCTACCTGCCAGTTCAGCCCGATAAACCAGTTAGGTCGAACAAACCTCATAAAACGTTAATACTAACTACTACATCAGCCCTGGAAATGGTTAACGCGTCAAGAATGAGTGCGTTCCAACAGGTGAGCCAGAAAAACTTTGTCTCCTTTGATTTGGCTAATGACGCATCGAGAAAAAAATTGGTGTTGTAGTCCAATCCAATACCTAAAGGATGGGTGTTTAAAAACGCTCATGAGATACATGGGGCTCACTCCAGAAATTCCTGAAATTCAACTACGCCCGTTTCGCTTACTACCAGTTCTAACAGTTATTACCCAATAACTCAGCAAAAGTGATTACTATCCTCCTTCAAAAAATCCGTGTTTACAGCCTCATTAATTTTCTGTATACCAATTGCTCAATAATGGTCCTGCAATGAGTACGAGCAGTACAATAAATTCCATAACTGTAGGCGCTACAGCTTCCTGTTGCTGTGACATGTTGTTTGACCAAGTTCAAATGAACTGAGTGATAAATGAATTGATTGAGTAGACAAAGCCATGTAGAAAGTGAATTGACGTAGAGCTAAGGAAAGTTGTGTGTTGCAACGCAACAGATATTTTTTCAGCCGATTCCATAACTTTCCTTCCTACTTCGTAGAGCCAATCGGTTTTATATTAAGTATAGTGGTTTCCACTTTCTACGTAGCGTGAACGCGTTATGTGTTACGAAGTTCAAGTGCACTGAATGAAAAAATAGATCGGATTAGTGGCTACAGCCACAAAAATCGCTGAATGTCGTTTGGGCTGAGGAACGTTGCGTGATGCGTCGCACTGGATATTTTTAATCGAAGATGACGGAATCCAACAAACTCACGTGACCAACTAGCGTTAACCGCGCTTCAGATTCTGAACGTTCTCGAAGAAATATTTCTTGACAACTCGTGAGCGAGGAAAGTGAAAACAAGGCGGGAATTGGGTTTTGACTCTTCGACCCGATTGTTATTAACTGGGGGAAGGTTAAGAAATAAATCATTTTAGTCTACCGGATGAAGGCTGAGAAGAAAGTGGGTACCTCAGGCCAGTTTATACACAACGAGGCCAAGCTTCTTACCACCAGCGAGGTCCTTGTCCTTCCGCGCGCGGGGAATATCGAGCGACGAGGGAGATCCTCTTCGTAGGGAAATAAACCACTAAGCGGATTAGTGCAACCGGAAACCGCGGCAGTTTGTTTTTTGTGGTTAACCACTTTGTTAACGGATTCACTTCAAAACATGATATTTAAGGTTTCTCGTAAGTAGGAACTTTCAGCGTCGAAAGTACAGTCGTTTCACTTCACTCCTTCTTAAAGCGCATTTCAGCCGACAAAAAAGAAAACGTAACGCCCTCTACAACAAAATCAAGGCTTTGATTGATGAGCAACTCGGAGAGAAAATACTGCCTTTGAGTACCAGAAATACCAAGGGCACCAAGGGCTTTACAAGGCTCGGACTGTTTATCGCTTCCTATTGACAAGGCGAATGCTTTTGCTAGTATGCTTGTAAACAGATTCTCCCCTCATGACATGGATTTGGCTTCCCTGGAGCAATACTGCTAGTGATTTTCCCTCACCGGCTATCGGAGGTTTACTATTAAGACCTGCCTTTCTCAGAATGTCATTATTTTAAGCAACCATTAGCAATTTCCCGAGGTATGTTTGTCAACAATATTCAGTCCACTTTGTCTCTATAAGTTCCTCATCCTCGAACGACGATTCTTAATAAATTGAGCGAAACGTCGGCATAGAGAAGCTTTTCATTTTATCCTGACTGACTCTCAAGAATCCACTGCAGCTAACAACTCATCACCTCGCGAAGCACCAACTGTTGACCGACTGTTGGCCTTTGTTACACAATGCTACACGTAAACGTCTGTTCCACCTTTCACGCCTATACACACCTGCAGCTCGTATTGTGGTTTCCCCGCAGAAGTGGAAGAACTCTGATACCAGAAAACCCTGAAGAGCAGTTCACCTCTTACAGGCAGTTCACTTCTTTCCGTCCTGGCTAAAATCTTTGAACGCCTTCTCCTCCCCAATTATATGATTCACACAAGCCATCTGATTCCTGACTGGCAATTTAGAAATCGCAATCCGTTCTCTGGCGGCTCCGCGATGTGTGCGTCGTGCAGGTCTTTATCAAGATCAAAGCAACCCCCCCACCCTTTCAACAAGAGTGTAATACGAACTGCGGAGATGATGTGAAGATTGCGAAGGGCATCATAGGCATAGCATTTTTATCCGGTAGATCAGAAGAAGTTGGAATGTATTGTTTAACTGTGTGCCTCCCAGTGAGGCCAAGGGCACCAACAATGCGTATCGGAAGGTTAACTGCCTACTGCAGACGCCGACCTGACAGTGCAAGATGACTCACTCGAAGAGGTGGACAGCAAAGTGGGCATTATCGACACAGCTCTGTAATTTGTCGGGTTTAAGGTACTTGGGCGACAGAAACACGGGACTATAAAAGTCCCCTGGTGGACTGACTGGACTTACTTCTCTCAAGCAATAGGAGATCTCAAAACGTAAAACTCTGATGATAACACAACTGTTTTGGCTGTTTGGTTGTGACGTTCTTTTTCCTTCGGATTGGGAAACGTAAAGGAGTGACAGGTGATGGACAGTTGAAAAGAGCGGCTAGACGCCAAACGATGAGTAACGAAACAACCGCGTTAACGACAAAAATTCCTTCCCTACTAAACGAATAGCGCTCAGTTTTCTCGCAAAAACCAGGCAGATTCAACTAATGCGCAGTTGTGGAATTTGAGGGACGATGAGACATCTTCCAAAACTGTCGGATACGATGACGCCCGTCGACAAACACAAAAGAATCCCGAGGTCGTTGACAAACGGCTTCTCTTGTGGCCCTTGGAAGTTTCTCTGTGAACGACATTTGGCATTTAAATGCGGAGTATAACTGAATTTTAAGGGGAAGGAGCGGATGCAAAAATTTCCAAGGCATCCAGACAAATAAATCACTCGGCTGAATTCAGTTGAAAAAGACTTGGAACCGGATGGCGTTGGAATTTTTGTTGTCTTTGGAGGCATTCAACGCTAATGAATGTATCGCCCACTCAAAACCTTCGGTAATTGGTCGAACCGCCTATTTGCTTACATTTTTGTTCAGTGGGGCCAATGGAAGGAATCCGTAATAAAATTATCACGTTTTATGCGTCTTTCTACATTCCTCACCCCCAAGGGTACGATACGTATCGCGATTGACCGAAAAATAAGGTGAACTTTAATGCGACCGTTATGTTTAATTTTCGAGAGCACCGGCGTGGGGTGTAAGTGCTTGGGGCGCGACTGGAAGCAGAAAGGTATTGAAAAAGGGTACGAGAAGATGGTGTTCAACTTCTGTAGCGGCCACAATGCGTGAAAAAGGCTATAGCAATAAAACTATCGACATAATGACTGAAAAACTACTGTTACAACTAAAGAACTGGTGAGAGAGTGCAGGATACGGCTCAACTCCTTAGCAAACAAAATAGAGTTAACGTTTATTGGATTCCTGGGCATAAAGGGATCATTGGAAATGAGAAGGCGGACCTCTAGACCTCTGGAGGAGGTCTGGCCAGAATCGGTTATTGTGTGGGACATCTCTGTCACTAGTCAAGAGGGAGAATGGGAGAATATACCTGAAGAATGCATCAGACGGTCTGGAACATTGCGAGAGAGGGGCACTCTTACCGCTTCATTTCAGGGGAAACACACGATATAAGATGTAGCGTTCTGAGGATGGAAAGAAAGGACCTCAGAGAGATAGTGGGAATCATCACGGAGCACTGCAAAATTAACAAACACGTGTATATGGGCATAGTCGACACTTCTCAGTGTAGCTGGGGTGGCACACATGAGAAGACTTGAAAGGAAGCGATTTCTGGTATTTGGAGCTATTTCTCCAAGACTGGACATCAAAGAAGACTCAACACTTTTCACTGAGCGGTACGCGAGAGTAATTCGGTAAAGAGTCAGGTTAGTCGAGCTGACGTATCGCATGGATGATATTCTAGAGCTATTCAAACGGGATGATTCGAGGCGGTGATCAGACTCCACATATATCCGGGGTTTGACAAGTTAACGGGTCAGTGGGGAAACACACAAACGGGAAGTAAGAATTAACGAACATGCTTAGGGCGAGAAAAAACCCGAGCATTAACCCAAGCTTCCTAAGGTTTTCAGGGATGAGTTCGTCGCCCCTGAGCATAGGTGATAGCTATTCTTTGGCTCAGCTCGAGCCACATGGATACAAAAGGTCCCTGTCCTCATCCCGAGCGGAGTTCTCGAGGTCGTGTAGGGTTCCCCAGTCGTTTGATCTTACAGCCGCAGAAAAACTGTTACCAAACCCAGTCAATCTACACTCTTCTCATACTCGTTATCAGAAAAATTAGTGTGATAGGCGAATACCAACACAGTGAAATTTTAGTAATGTTCATAAGATAACTAGGAGCACCCTCAGAAATTATGGAATTCAAACCGGATTTTTCAGCGGATCCTTACTTATTACTATTTCTTACAATTTGTACCCAATAATACCAAAACGGTCAACACGAACTTCTCACAAAGATCATGATAATAGTCTCATGAATCACTTTTGCACGGGCTACTTGATAACGGCCGATACACGAGTGGGAGCAACTCAATAAATTCTTGCACCTTTAGTTTCAATGTAGCTACGTTCAACCAAGTTCGTACAAACTGAATGAAAAAGAGATTTGATTAGTTGCTAGAGTGATAAAGCCTCTAATTAGGGGCTGAGGAAGGATGTGAGGTGCGTCGTATCAGATATTTATTTGGCATCTTCCCAACCTCAGTGCTAATATGTAGACGTACCTTCAGAACACATGGAGGGACGCCATGAAACATATTTTGGTGAAAGAATTTAACCTCAAGTAGGCATTTCATTGTCTACGGAAAACAGGTAACTCAAAAATTGGATCTTCTATTTAATTGAGATTAAGGTACAAACAATTGTTACGTTCATATTGTTTTTTTGGTTTCGGATTCCAATTAATTGAGAGCGAAACCTCAAAACCCAGAGATTGAGAGGTTTGGAGAGCGACACCTTGTAAACAACATCTCTCGTTTTATGGGTCTCACGAACACTTGCGGACGTGGTCATCACCTGAGGCTCCTTGAAGGCAGATGTGGTCGGCTCTGATCTGACCCCCGGGCCGTATCCCTCGTTCCTCAAGCTCTGGTACTTTCTCTCGCTCGCCTTCCCTTTACTTCCATCTTCAAGGGCTGTCCCAACTCGAGCCACGCTTTCGTCCTCGTCGTCCCACGCTACGCTGCCATCAATCCTTGGGCATCGGGTTATGATGAAGTAATAACCGATTCCCTTCTACGAGAGGACATGAAATATTTAAGCCGGTTCATCGGCTCATTAAACCGATCCGGATCTGACCCTGACTTACACTACTTCGGGCTTTTCTAACTTCTTTCAAACCGCAACGAGACCAAATTTCTCTCTCTCTCTCTCTCTCTCTCTCTCTCTCTCTCTCTCTCTCTCTCTCTCTCTCTCTCTCTCTCTACGAGAGCTTCGTTCCTCGCCGGAGTATTTGAAGCAACTTGCGGTAAAGAAGACATTTTCACTTTCCTACTTTCCGTGTTCTTAATTGCTTCAAACCTCTCGAAACGGCAAAGAGTTTTTTACTGCTTCTGCCAAAAAGACTAAATTGCCCGATTTCAATACACAAATTCCTGGTGCCACGCATTCTTCGGCCCCGCGCTCATAGCAATATTTTCATCGATCTTGCACGCATTTTTAGTTTATAAAACCCCGTAGAACTTCATTCAACGTACCATGTAAAAATTGGAAGTTCTCAACGCTTAATTTATTGGGAGTAACCAAAACGTCAAAGCACAAAACGTCGCCCCAATAGTTGAAAGTTAACTACTTTTTCTGACAGTTCCCTCGGTTTTAAGTGAAAAAGAAAGAAGAAGAAAATGGCGGCTCAACAAAAACGTTAAAATTTGACGAATCTTGAAATTAGTCGATGGTTACAACATGCATCACGGTGAAGTAGTTGGCATGTACGCCAATTCCGCGTGTATGTAGAGTCAGTCATTATCACTGTTGACCTGATGAGTTGATGGTGGCTGTAGCTTTTGTCGAACAGTTGGGCTGTTGAAAAGTGATGAAAATATCTGGTGCTTTGCTACACACAACTTTCCTTAGCTCTACCTCAATTCACTTTCTACATGGCTTTTTCTACTTACTCAATTCATTAATCACTGAGTTCATTTGAACTTGGACAAACAACACTTCCCAGCAGCAGGAAGCGGTAGCGCCTACAGTTCCAGAATTTATTGAAATTTAGTAATATAAAGTTCAAGCTTCAACTTATGGAATTTTATGGTATAATTGCCTTATTAAGAGCTATCAATATAAAAAATTTAACCAAAATCGTTAGAGCCGTTTTTGAGAAAAAAAGTGATGTTTTGATCACTATGATAACTATAGTTAACTTTCGGTGGATACTGCTCATACACTTATTTTGGCGTACCATGGTAACCTGTGGGCTGGACATCAAGTTTCAGCTGATTTGCCGTACGGTCGTTTTCTCTAAAAACCGCGCTAAAATCGAATTTGTCGAAAATTTTGGTCATTTATTGTGCTGCTCTCGTCATTTTCCCACAAATGAGAATTTTATGGTATAGTTGCCGTATTAGGAGCTATCAATATAAAAAATCAAATCAAAATCGTTATTGCCATTTTGAGAAAAAAAATATTTGGTGTTTTGATCACTATGATAACTATAGTTAACTTTCGGTGGATTTTACTCATATCCTTATTTTGGCGTTCCGTGGTAACCTGCGGGTGAGATCAAGTTTGAGCTGATATGGTACGGTGGATTTCTCTAAAAATCGTTCACAGACACACATACACACACAGACCATTTTCCCAAATGGTGTTTTTCGGACTCGGGAGGGTCTGAAACGTAAAGATCTGAAGAAAACTCAAAAGGTTTTATTTCAGCCTACTACACAACTTTCCTATCTACTTTTTAGAGCCAAGGAAAGTAAAAATGTATTTACTAAGTTGAAGCTTTATATTACTAAATTACAATAAATTCCGGAACTGTAAGCGCTACCGCTTCCTACAGTCGTAAAGTGTTGTTTGACCAAGTTCAAACGAACTGAGTGATAAAAGAATTCAGTAAGTGGAACAAGGAAAGTAAAAAGCCATGTACCCGAGTGAATTGACGTGGAGCTAAGGAAGGTTGTGTGTTGCAACGCACCAGATACTTCACTAAAATTTCATTAAATTTGGTTTTTGTCTGGAAGTCGCCGTCCATAACATTTTTGTGGCTGACACGGTTTGTGCGACTTAGTTACTTGATGCGAACCCACCATACGAATTTTCAACTAATTAGTCTAGTTTTGACATTCTTGCTATCCGCCATTTTCTTTGTCCATACTACACGAAGACTTTTCGCTAAACACGGAGGGAACTTTCTGAAAAAGTAGTTAGCAATTGATTGGGCAATTTCATCAAGTTTTATTCTCTAGCAACTAATCTGTTTTTCATTCATCGCTTAAGATTCCAGAATTTATTGAGCGGCTCCTACTTATGCCACAACCGTTTTCGAGTAATCACCGAGTAGGATAAGACAGTCAATGTGATTTTTCTAAGAAGGTTCGTATTCACTGTTTTGTACTGCAAATTGTTCTCAATTGCTCACTGCATTTGTTCACTGCAAATAGTATGAAGTGAAACGGCAGTGCATTGTGGGGCGGTTTCTTACTATCATTATAGGCAACCATCCTAATTTTTCGGGGAACGCAAGTTACACGTGAGAGGCATTTATGAGGAAAGAACGGCGCTAAAATCTATTTCCTTCAAAATTATCATCAGTTGCCGGTTCAGCGTTACACAATACAATGAAGTGTCTTCATTATTGAACAATATTTTGAAAATAATTCAAGTTCGGCAGCCGCAGTTCGAAAATTGTACAAAATACGGGTAAAAATAGTATTTCAACCTCCTCAACTGCGAAAATATTAATTGATAAATTCGTGGGCACTGGAATAGATAAGGACTAAACGTGGCGGTCGTCCGAATACAAGTCGTTCAAATGTCAATATTGAAGCAGTGTGTGAGAGTGTTGGTGAAAACCCAAGAACATCAATTTGGCGTCAATTTTGTAAAAATTTTTTCCAAACTTCTTTTTTCTGGGTTGTTGGCAACAACTTAATGCAAAAATGGCGGCAAAATCAAATCTTGCATTAATTTAGGGACACCCTTTATATACCCATGGACGTTCTCGTCGTCTGCGTATTAAAAGTGGCCTTGCCTAATTATATTAAGCCCAGTCGCCCGTTACTCGAAATTTCCAAATATTTTTCAGCGAAGGACGACTATGGTGAAATCGAATTCGCTCGCGTCATTAAGCGCGAATTAATTTCATAAATCGCCCAGCAGAAAGGCGTTTAACCCAAACGAATCGAAAACGAGCTATTACTATATTTCACAGCTGTAGCAATAATTATTACCGCTTTTCCGCCTCCAACGGAAGGCCCGTTCGAAAATTGCGTCACACCAATTGGTGGCGAATTTCGGAGAAACCGACGGTGTTGCAAAGGGTCGAACTTTTTGAATCGACTAACTTTCAAGGAGTTCGCAATATTGAACATTTTAGAAAACTCCGTTTTGGTTTATTATTCATTCCAAATGATACACCGGTTTTAGGTCAGGCATTTTTTTTTTACAACCGTCTCAATGTGTGCCACTTTACGTTTCAAGGCATCGGAATTCCAAATCTGAAGTGTCCGTCCGCCGCCCAGGCCATATTTTGACTTAAACGGGGTTTAAAAAATCCGTTCTAGTTGTGCATCCTGCTTGGTAAACAAATGCGACGAAGGTATTAGAGCAATAGGGTTATGTCCGCCAGTAGGCAAATTATTAAAATTCCCCGACGCTCCATCATCCCGTTTACCTTCCTTTCGTATATAAAGACCACGACCAACTGACGGACTCCAGTACTGACTTAACGGCCAGACGATGATGTCTTTACATCGAAAGCGCTTGCCCACAGCAAATCACCAGCCAGAGGAGACGGACTCACCTAACAGATACGTAAACTTTAATAAAATGTGACGAAGTTTGGAGGTGAGTCTAGACCGAAAACAGTAAAAGCGCAGTAATTTAGTCACTCAAACTATACTGATTGATGTGTTTTTCGATGCTGAAGTTAATGGATTGGTCTCAGAGGTGTGTGACTACGTCAAGCCGTGTGAGAGAATAATAACCCGTTGTGTAATAATTTGCAGCGTGTATTTATTCTGCCCCGGACTTTTTGAAACACGAAAATAAGGTTACGAGCGATTTCCATTGATATCGCAAACTGTGCCAAAAACGATTTAGCACTTTTCTCGAAAATGGTAGTAACAATTTTTATTAAACTTCTACATTATCTTCTGTTAACCAGAACAGGATGTTCTTGAGACTTCTCCACAAATGCCTCGGTGAAAAATCGTTTAACAGAGATATATGCCTATGAAGCAAAGCGAGGTTTTCCTAACTTTTTGTCCAAGTCCATGCGATGGTAACGGCGTCACAAACCAGATGTGGTCCAATAACTTGTATACAGGGCAGGAGTTTGACAATGATTATTTTAAAAAAGGCAACAGTCTTCGAAATTCCGGATAGCGTCGTTGTTTAATTTACTTATTTTGCAAGTCGCAACGTAAGAAGTGGGTTATGTTTCGTATGGTTAACTGATATTTTTCGATGCTTAAGCGATTAGGGTGGGTCTTGGAGGTGCGACACTGCGTCGAGCTGTGCAAGACAATAATATACCGTTGTGTAATGATATGAAGCGTTTTGTGTTCAGAAGCCTTTTTAAAATTAATGATCCGAAAACAATAGTTCAGTCATTTGAACAGAGATAACAACCAAACTGTGCCAAAAAAATAGTGTTTTTTAGAGTTTTTGAAATGTTCATAGTGAAATTTAGGACTTCTAGCATATTATAACCGCAATTAGTTCACCGTAACTATTTTGTTCACCATCCGTTGAAACAGAGGTTCCTTACACCTCAAAATAGATCTTAAAATGAGCCATTTTCCTGATTTTTTCAAAAACGGTAATAACGAATTTTATCAAACTGTAGGAATCTCAGTTACCTACTAGTATATTTTGTTCTCTAATTATTACCGTCGAATTTACGAGGGTTTTTAAAAAATATTTTTACAAATTTATTTAGCGGAAAGTGCACAAAACAGCAGCACTACAGACTACACAGAGAACCCTTAAATAAGGCGGAATTATTCCTCAATATGGGCTATTGCACGTGGTAGGGGAAGTGTCAGTCCTGTCTACAATAAAAAAATAAACGAGCGGTGCGTAGCAACACACAACTTTCCGCAATCCCTTCAAGTTCGAACACCACCTACATATGCGGGCGCTATATCTTCGTTCAACGCATTTTTACAGGAACATTTATGGAGAACAAAATGTAGGGACTAGTTAGTTGATAGTACTTCGTAAGTTTGATCGAAATTGTCTGAACGGTTTTTGAGAAAATTGGAATACCGATAAATTAATATTCGACACATCTCCTTTTCTGAGTTAACTTGGCCAATATCTCCGTTCAACATATATATACAGGAATAATTATGCAGAACAAAATGTGGGTATGGGTGACTCAAAGACACTCTGAACGATTGATCGAATTTGATGAAGCAGTTACTCCAGAATTTACGGAAATGTTCGAAAAAACGTTATTTTCGACACATTTTCATTTTTATCTCTGCTCAATGGACTTTCAGAGGAACATTTATTGAGAACAATACGTAGGTATTAACCATTTGAAAACACCTTGAAAGTTTGGTGATAATCGTTGAAGCCGTTTTGAAAAAAGCGTAAAAAACCTATTTTTGCTTCATAGGCCCATATCTCCGTTCACCGTATTTTCATGGAGATATGTATGGAGAAGAAAAGTTAGGTATTCATTAGCAGACGATACTTTGAAAGTTTAATCAAAATCGTTAAAGCCGTTTTCGAGAAAAATGCGAAAAACCCTAGTTTTGGTGTATTTTCGTCCCCCATCCCCCCGTTCCAATCGGCCGAAATTGCCCATAACCTTATTTTGGTGTCTACAAAAAATTACAAACAAACCAAGAAAAGAACCAGCTCAATCGGTTCAGCCGTTCCCCCGCAAATCGAACTACAGACACACACACGGACCACGCGCCGAAATTAGGTTTTATATACTCAGTCGGCCTCAAAACGTAAAGATCTGAAGAAAACCCAGATTTTTTTTTTGACACGATTACTATACTTTTCTTCCCTTCGGGTAGCGGAAAATAAAAACAAGATATTTTTTGCTGACATCAAAGTATCATCCTTTACAGTTTTCGTTAGACGTTAATTTTAGAAAAAAAAGTCGTTTAATTGCTTAAATTTAAAAACAATATTGCTAGAAGAACTGAACAGATTGAAAGCGTTAATTAACACGGTAGACCGATAAAAGTAACAGTTTTGGGCCAATGTAATGCGGTGTCTATGGATTGCTAGCACCCCAGATTGCAGAATACGTGTAGAAATAGAACGTCCCCGAAAAAGAGACTGATGGGTTTTCAAATATGGTTTAACTGAACTCAATTCGAATAAGAGAAGAATCAGAAGAATTTATGACACTGATCTGTGACCTGCGTTTGGGGATTATCCCATTTCAAGCGTGCGTCAAGAATTGGAACTAGGTCTTCAGGGTAGGAATAGGAGTAAGTAATTCACGACGTAATAATCTCCGTACATATAAATCCCGACCAGTTAACTTGAAGATTCCCCAAAAAATTCATGTTGACAGTTCCATAAATCAGGTCAATGAATTCCGCGTCGTTAGCACTACCACGTCTATTTTGGTATCCACTGTGTTATTATTTGACCTAAAACCACAGTTCGGGCTTGGCGTGGTTTTTGCTTCATCGCGGCGTATTGTCCCACGACTCCGACGACCCGACCCAAATGAGTTCCGCTCCAAATTCGATTTGTTCCTCGTCACCGGATGAATCTTTTTTTTTAACGCAGGGGAAAATGCCGTTTCGACCGAACGCCCTCCGATGAAGCGGCATTTTCCTTCCGACTAAAGACAAGGCCCAGGGCAGATAAAAGTGCGTCCTTGAACCCAACAAATGCGGTCGACTTATTTAGAAAGTGTTCCACTCGCTTTCTATCGCGCTCAAGACGTTGGGAGGTGCTAAAAAGCCTCCGGTGGTTCAGAGCCCGAGGCACGCGTCAGAAAGATCGTCTACTGCAGCTCAAATTGAAGCCGCCAGCATCTGGTTCATTTGCCGCTTCCGTTCCCTCTTTATTTTTTTTGTTTCTCTTGAAGGAATTCGTACCACAAATACGCGTTCCCGTTTCGACAGAAGAATCGCGTGATAGGAGTCGAGTTTTCTGAAGAATTGATTGCCATCAACGCGGTTCTGGACTCTCTCTCCTCTCAAATTTCAAGCATCCCGCTAATTGCATGCGTACCGCCACGAACCGAATGCTCTCTTTGGGCTTTTCGCAGACGATGCTCCCAGACCCCCCCCCCCCACTATATCCCGTTTAAAATAATACGTCACACTACTCACGAACGTTGGGAAAGGGTTTAACACTCAATGGATCACGTAGAAAAAAATACCAAATATAAATCGCTTTAGTCCACAACTGCTGAGTGCCAGTGAAGTCCACATGTAACTGTCACTCTTTGTGTTCAGATAATCGATTTGATAGAAGAGCTGATGAAAATAATTTAAAAGGTAAGAAAGAGAAGGAAAGGTAGGAAGGATGGTTGGCAGGCCGAATTAGCTGGGTATTTGACCTCCAGAATATCTTCTCTGCACCTAATGGTACTCTTAACCCTTAATTACCTATGAAAAGTCACCTCTTCAGGTATTTCCGATTGACCACGGATTTCCCCTGTCCTTAACTTTTCTATTTATCTTCTCACACCCCTCAATTTTGGATTCCTCTTTTCAAGAGACAGCTCCTCCCAAGTCAGTCATGATACAGTCTCCCAGTTCTTCCAACGATGCGCCTCTCAGCTCACTCTACTCCCAACTCAACTCTATCTATCGCTCTCTGTTCCTCTTCCACCACTTAGCATCTCACACACAACCAGTTTCACATGTATTTAGAGTCCCTTGTGTGCGTTTATATATTCAAGATAAATTCGTTGAACGTGAGATTCGTTTAAAAAAAAGGTTTTATTCGAATTCCCACAAATGTTTTACAATAGAAACACACGAACTATGGAGATGGAGTGAAAGAAGTAACAGGATCGTTGGAGGGAAACGACTGCCCCGATGCAAGGAGGCGTCCTAGCGAGGAAAAGTAGCCAAAGGGGGGGAAAATGCACGAAGTGCATTTTTATTTTGTGCTTAGCTTTTTATGGCAATATAACTCCTCCCTCCTTAAATCGAAAATTATGGAAGAATTTTCGGAAAGAAAAGAGAAGGTAGATTGCTGGGAATTAAAATGTTATACAGGTTGTGAAACTGTTAACTTCCTTTTTCCTTGACAATAGATAATAATAACATATGTAACGAAAGCGATCAATAGTAGATAAAGTGTTACAGTCCATACACCAGGAGTAATAACATTTACAAGTTGATTATGAAAAGGCTTAAACTGTTGAATAGGTACATTGTTAAACATTAAATTTCGCAATTTTAATTTTACATCTGGGATCTCCTTATTAGATTTATTTAACTTAATATTTACTAACAATGGTTGACCATTAGTTTTTGCAAATGAGCTTACTAAAGTTTGGTTTCTAAAGACAACTCTGTTATGTCCAGGTTTAAGGAGATAGATAGATAGATGCCTTTCAAATTACGGACTTGGGCATTACTTTCTGAAATTATTTTAATTTGTTCTTCTTCTGGAAGCACTAAAAGGAATTGGCTAATATCGTTAATGAAATCGACATTATTACCATATATTTCTAAAGGGAAAAAGTCGCAATTAGAACTCGTTGCTTCAAACAATATTTCCTGTTCACATTTACTGGTGTCCATAAATATTGACTGACTTTCGCACAGATAAATTCGACCTTGTTCGCATTGGTCTTTGATTAATTTTATTTCTGACTCATGCCTAAGACATAGTTAACAGACGGAGTAACTGTTAGGTAGCGTTCATCAATTACGGTAGGTATTGGTTGCATGCAAAATAGATCATAGTCTTCTGATTCAACTATTGGGACGTCTATAAAGTAAACAATTTCTTCCTTACTAATATAACATTTAACCTTGATATGGGATTGCATTTCCCAAAGGTATTCTCCGTTATAATGTAACATTCTGTTTTTATAATATTTAGATAATTGGTCTTGATGCAACGAAGAGGGCGTAATAATACATGGGTGAAGTTTACCCAAACGGGAAAAAGTAATATCTTGCATGACGTCCAATATTGAATTTAACATGATTTGATGACGATATAAAGTAGTTTCCACATTCCTGACCTGACCTTTCCAAGGAACTCATTTCTTTTAATTTGGAAACTTATGACTCAATTATTTCGTTATTACGACTAAATATTTTCCACTGTCGTGTTCAAATTTTCTAAAAGGGCGTAACCAACTGAATATTGGTGTTTTATTTATTCGTCTAATCCTTCCAGTTTATTATGGAGGTTTCCAAGAATTTCGTTGATCTTTTCTCCATCGTTTGCATCTAAGTTGCCAGTAATTATTTTTACTTTCCTTGGCTCTACGAAGTAGAAAGGAAAGTTGTGTAATCGGCTGAAAAAAAATTTTGAGTTTTCTTCGGATGTTTACGTTTCAGACCCCCCTGAGTCCGAAAAACACTATTTGGGAAAATGGTGTGTGTGTGTGTGTCTGTGAACGGTTTTTAGAGAAAACGACCGTATCAAATCCGCTCAAACTTGATATCTAGCCTGCAGGTTACCATGGGACGCCAAGATAAGGGTTTGAACAAAATCCATCGAAATTTAACTATAGTTTCATAGTGATCAAAACACCAAATATTTTTTTTCTCAAAAACGGCTCTAACGATTTTGATTAAATTTTTTATATTGGTAGCTCTCAATATGGCAACTATACTATAGAATTCCCATTCATGGGAAAATGACGAGAGCAGCACAATAAATTACCAAAACCTTCGACGAAATCGATTTTAGCGCGGTTTTTAGAGAAAACAACCGTACCAAATCAGCTGAAACTTGATGTCTAGCCTACAAGTTACCATGGGACGCAAAAATATGGACATGGGCAAAATCCACCGAAAGTTAACTATAGTTATCATAGTGATCAAAACACCAAATTTTTTTTCTCAAAAACGGCTCTAACGATTTTGATTAAATTTTTTATATTGATAGCACTCAATAAGGGAATTATACCATAAAATTCCCATTCGTTGGAAAATGACGAGAATAGCACAATAAATTATCATAATTTTCTACGAAAATCGGTTTTAGCGCGGTTTTTTTCCTTTTAAACTCCGCCGAAATGTTAGAAAGTGAATTGACGTAGAGCTAAGGAAAGTTGTGTGTTGGAATGCACCAGATATTTATGATTGATCCTAAACCATTGAACAGTGCTGCTCATTTCCCTCTTGAAAATCCCCCTCCTCCCTTGAGTTAAAGAAGTTAATAGCATCGTTGGAGGGAAACGACTGCCCCGATGCAAGGAGGCGTCCTAGCGAGGAAAGTAGCCAAAGGGGGGGGGGGGGAATGCACGAAGTGCATTTTTATTTTGTGCTCAGCTTTTTATGACAATATAACTTCCATACTCAACCGGACACCGCAATTCTGTCAAGTGTAACACAGTCCTCACTCACGCTCACCACATTCATTTATCTCTCAGTTTCAAGCTCCCCCATTCGTGCACCAAGGGGAAAAGAATCTACTTATAGTTATCATAATACAGCCATTGCAAAGGATCAGCTGTGCTTACTTCATACTATGAATTATTACTTGTTCTCAGTTATGCTCTGAATGGATACAAAATTTCCCTTAATGTTGTCAGTAGTTCCCTCTATGGCACTTCTGGGATAATGACGTAAGACCCCCCCCCCTGCTGCAAACAGCTGATGTGACGTCACCCCCTGCCCTATCAACTACAGCTGATATGGAATCCCCCCCCCCCTCAAAATCTACATATGACGTCATGCCCCCACGATTGGCGCAACTTCTGAGAGGATCTGGCAGGATGGGTGGTGGTTGGGGGTCTGACGTCACTATCTCAGAAGTGCCATAGAGGGAACTACTGTTGTCAATACGTCACTAATACGATTTTCTTTTTATAATCGAGGTTATGTTGATTAGTCCGGGGTTTCTTTTCATCAATGGGCGTGTTTTAATAATCGCAGACCTTGTAATTGTGTCGATTTGCCGTTGTCTCATAAATTTAGATACCTAGGTGTTGTATTTATCGCAATCTGAAATTTTATATTCGTGGTTGTTACATTTAGAAAGATATTTTATGTTTTTAAAGAGGCTTGACGCTTTTTGGCTGTGGATCAGTTGCGTTCTGCTTACTTTGATTTGGTTATTTCTTTGATAAAATATGGTGCTTTAGTGTAGGAAAGAGCCTGTAAGTCGTTGCTGGCATCCATGCAGGTCGTTCAAGACATAATTATTCGAATCGCCTCGAAGAGAAGTTACCGATACCCAAGAGCTTTGCTTTACCGGAAGTTTAAGGTGCTTAATGTGAGGGTTCTTGCTGCAATCAGGCTTTTTTGTATTCAAAACTGGTATTCGACCAGAGCACAGATGTCAAAAAGCGAACTACTCTATCCTCAAATATTGTCTTACCCACGTTGAGCACTGAAAGAGCGAGGAAAATTACGAGGCTAAACGTGTCTTTTGTGCTTGCACAATTGAACCTTATGTTTTTAAGAATTCTAATCATTTAAAAAAATTACGTTGGCTAAAAGGAAAGAATTTAATTTCTAAAATTTCAAATTCAGGGACATGTGGAGTTCTTTGTATTCAGTTTCGGAAGTAAGGCTTTAGTGTTAAAATTAGTAGTTAGGCCTGCAGTGAGTGTTGATATATAATCTGGTATTTTAATCTCGTAACGCTGCACCAACAAGCAACCACAAGTTCGTATGAACTAATTATTTGGTGGGCGGCAGCTGTTGTGTGCATTTATACGTTTTCTTCCTGTCAACAAATAAATAAAAACAATAATTATCAAAACACTAAATATTTTTTTCTCAAAAACGGCTTTAACGATTTTTATTCGATTTTTTGTACACGTATTGTTGTATTGTAAATGCCTCTACGAAACCGCACAATTCTGATTCTTGAAGAAATGAGAGAGCAGCGCAATAAATCACCAAACATTTCGACGAAAATCGATTTTAGCGCCGTCCTTATGAACTCCGCTTAAATGTTACTAGAATCTTTAGAAAATGTGAGGTGGTGGTTCAATTAAGTACGCTCATAACATGATTGAGAGCTAATCCAGTAAATCCAGAATTCAAACAACTGCCGTTCGTTTCATTTACTACCATTTCTCAGTTTTTACCCGATGATTCTGGAAGAGTGGTTGTTCAATTTCGGAGAAAACCCCGTTTATTATGACGGCAGACAGAGGGGTCGCTGGACGGTCACCTGACGCTGGTGGGGGCGCTGGAAGGGATCGCCTCTCCTCCTCCCTTTCCTCTTCATTTTTCCTCTCCCTCTCCGATTCTTTTTCTTCCAATTTTTTGGCTCATTCCTGATCCGACTTTCTACGCAAACAAGAGCCGTTTTATACCCCTTCCTTTTCACCCCTTTATTAATGTGAAAAGTGCTACAGGTTCGGTTACATTGTCCAAAAAGCCCTTCCGTGTCTGTACGTTCAACTGTGGCTTTTCTTAAAAGCGTTGGCGCCAATCGAAGAGCCAGGGAAACTTGGGTGAGTCCACTTTCATTTCCTCATTCCGTTTATGTTTTTCCTGGTGTATTCTTTTTCCAGGTGCTCGCCGGTTGAGGGTGATCCGTCCAGCGATCAGAATCACACGAGTGGTATTTAATTTCCCATTACCGGGGAAATTTGGAGATTCTCGTATATTTCCCTACCCTCGTGATAATTGCTATTTCGGGGTACTTTAGCGCTTCATGGTGTTACAGTCCACCAAGCTACTTGAGCACAAAAAAGAGGGATTTTCCCCGAACAACTTTTAACAGTGGTTATTATCGTTCTCAAAAACGAGTGTTTTACAGTCGCATTATTTCTGTAAGTAGTGATTGCTCAATAATGGTCACGGCACGAGTAGGAACACCATGATAAATACTGACAGTTCTAGTAGCGCTATCACTTTCTACCACCGTGAAGTTCATATGAACTGAGTGAAAAATGAATTGAATTAGTAGCAAATGCCGTGGAAACCAGTGAATTTCCTAAGAGCTCAGGAAAGTTGTGTGATGCGTCGCACCTGATGTTTTTTATAGTTTCCATCTGATACGCGGTTTCACATTTACGTTACATTCCACAACGAGGTGCTTGAGCGTCTTATTTTTCAATATACACCTTAACAAAATTGAAGTTTAATGAACTCTTTCTGTTAGTACTGCACGGAGCTACCCTAGATATTACCAAAGCGTTGACTGTGTAATATGAGATGTCTAGGCAAACTTTGTTGTGTACGACGTCCGATTGAATAATTGAGGATGTGTGCACTCAGAACTGAGAAACATTGATAACTCTACAGACTGCGTGGTGAGATGTCGCTATTTGGAAAGTAGGGTGCAAGGTAAATGGGTTGAGCGTGTCAATAGGCATTTTTCGTGGTATCACCAGCCGCAGTTTTTATGTTAACGGGTTGGGGGTCTATTCCGGATTTCCCTAAACCTTATTTCCTTCTTCTCTAAATATTTCTACCCCTGATGCTGTCTATAATAGTCGGGACTTTCTCGCCAGTTTTTTAATTATTCAGTGACTTAGTTCATAGTTCACTAAATATAAAAAAATCTTGTCATAGGTACAGCATGGGCATGCAGGCGCGAGTGATGAACTATTCGCAGGTATCTGGCAGAGCTTGCAGATCACTCTAGACTGGTTTGTCAGACTGCTGGTCCCGGGTAAGTAGGAGGTTCCCTGCGACGTGACATTTTGGGTATGGTGGCGGGTATGCTGGTGTTTAAACCCGATTCTTTCATTTGTACTGCAAACAGAAATATCTGCAACTATTTCGCAGCAATAAACGTTACACGCAAGTCATAATGGCGCAGAAGTAGTTTGTGTTTGTCCTATTTCCTCGTGATGTGGGAATTCCAGAAATCAGGGTCATCAGAAGCTGACCGTCAGACCACACGGAGTGTGACGCATCGAACGGTCGCTCCAAGTGGCCCCTTGAACTTTAAAAGCCACCGGTCACTACTTGGAGGACGAGGAGAACCCCATATTTGTCCCCAGGCCTCGTGCAAGTCATTTAGCATTTGCTGCCTCCTGCTTATGGATGAGAAAGTCAACGAACTCTTCTTAGTCATATGCCTCTGGGACGTAATCGTTAAGGTTTACAACGACGAGCGCCTCTTTTCCTCAACTGCGCTCCACAGCTCCAATCTTTTCTGGGATCGCGACGAAGGATCCGGAATGTGCTGTGCTGCCGCGCAGTCCCGCATCCTTCCGCCGCCCTCAGTCGTTAAATCTTAGCGGTCCATCTCGCGTGACTCTCACCGTCATCACGACCTATGCTATATAAAGAAACTCCTTACCCCGCTTCTTTTGGGAGAGAGGGCCCCGTACTCCGTGCACACCTTTATTGCAGGGAGCCTTCGCGTTATTAGCGCTCCATTCGACGCCCTCTGATGAAGAGGTGGTGCCTGCGATTCTAAGTGCTCCGGAATCCTCCGAAGCGTTAAAAGTGGTATTTTCACATCCCCCGTTAAACATCGAGTACTTGACCGACAAGTGCGGATTACCTGGTGGGTAGCTAGACGTTATCCAGAACGGGGTAAAAAATCCTACAAGTGGGAGTTCTCCAAGGCCCACTACTCCTGAGTTCGGTTCCAATGGCAATGCTAGAAATAAATTACTCAGTTAAAGGAAATTCGACGTTACCTAACAAATTTTTACATCAGACACTACTTGTGGCGTGACCAACACGTTCCCATTATCGATTTTTCAATTTTGAAGTATCATTCCACTCCGAATTATCACCTGGTTCGTATACTCCTGAGTTCCAAGTGGAGTGATATGAATCGTTCAGGAAAGTTGTATTGCGGCACACCAAACACAGTGATTTCCCTATCATTTCAAAGAAGTAAACACGCATCTTCTCAAAAGCAGCATGTTGACCGTCCCATAAATAAACTGTACGTTATGAAAGTAACGAAGGTTAGAAAATCCAACCACGGTCCTCCTTTCCTCGCCATTCAGTGCGGTTAGACAAGCCGAGATTTATGCCACATCGAGAAGGCAGTGGTTTGATGAGGTTACAGTAAAGTAATTTGGCGTCTGCTCAACATCCCGTCACGTAAAGGAGGGATGTGTGAACGTAGTCACTCCAAAGTTTCCAACACTCGACAAAGTTTTGAACAAATTATAATTTTTAATAATTATTAGATACCAAAGTGGCCGCACTAACATTCGTCGAAGCTAAAACTTGCGAGGACCATGAAGTGCAAATGATGCTGGAAAAAGTTAAATTAGTCCAGGATATTGCTTAGGTTGAACAGAAAAAGTCGAAAGCACTAGAAAATGAGAGAGCTGAGCGAGAGCAAATAGAACCCGAAATTGTGATGCTTCTACTTGCTCAAGCTCAAAAGAAGGAAAAATCAGTTCGTCTAATGTTAATTTGTCTAACAATATTGTGCCTAATGTCTGTCTGTTTCTAACGCTAACTCCTTTCCAATCCAACAACAAAAAGGTTACATGTGAGAATTCTGGGTCCCGGGCGAGATTAACCAATAACTTACTGATGATATGAGCTGACCTGGCTCTGTGGGTAATAGTTTTCTTTTTAACGTCATATAATTACGATCGTTGTCATTCTCTACCACATTTTTGTTGCATACATACCCGAAAATCAAATAACTTATTGCCCATTACGGGCCTAAAAATCAACTAAACTTATTATCTCCACCGATTGATGGTTACTGTGTCTCATTGAGGGAAAGTATGAACACATAATAAATAAAAGAAAAGTAAGGCATAGGATTACATTCGAGGTCGATACAGAAAGCAGGATGATTTTTTTTTTCCTACCTTGATGCGACTGGGGAAAGCACCCACTGTGGCCACAAATGAGCCTATTGCGTGGGCGTGCATGTTCTACCTCATGTGCTCCTACTTACACCCCCCCCCCCAGTTCTTGAGGGTCTGGTGTCCTCTGATGCGGCGTCTCCAAGACTTCCCCACCATGCAACCTCGGCCTGCCACAGCTGAGGAACCCCAAGCACTCTGAGGCGATCCACCACCAGCCCAGCCCCTCGCACGTACACAGTACATTCTCTGCTGACTTCAGCTCCACCTTGCAGCATCACCACCACTGCCTTACCAATGCCAGATGGTACATTAGCGGACAGGACAGACTGAGGACCTCTCTTCTCGACTGTATCCTGCCAATATGCAGCCCTGCACTTCTCCTCTCACTTGTCAACCTTCATGATTAAGTGGTTCAGGTCCCGCTGGTAGAAGAGCAGGTCCTTTTCACGCCGGTTTGCCGGCCTCCTCATTGCTGTATACCCTGGCACCCGACACAGCGTTAATGAATTTTGCTATGCCAAGGTCTGCAGGATAATTAGGCATTCATAGGAAGCGTGGATCTTGAGTGCAGCCTTCTTCTTTTCCTTTTCGACCTACACAGGAGGTGCTGCACTCACACCGTCACTGCGAAGAACTCTGCATGGAAAACAGTATTCAGCGCACCCAGTGGTATCGCTGTCCGAATCCCTAGCCCATAAACCCCTGCCTCTTCTAGGTCACCCCTATAGGATATCTTGGCCCCAGCCTCAAGAGTGGGACCATTCCCTTCCTTTCTGGACCTTTCATGAATTCGTGCCCTGAAAGGAACCTCGAAGTTGAACTTTATCCGTACCAAGTCCCTCACATGAACAGTAGGGACGTACACGTTATAGCTTGGATTTACCTGTATGCGCTTCTATTTTCTCCAGTACACTGATGACAATTTCTTTCAACCATCGGTACTTCACCGAAATTGGTATCGTCCAAATCATTGAGGTCATCAGACATTGTCCAAATCCATCGGTGGCGCCAGATGAGAAATGATAGCAATCGTGTTCTTCTTCTTCTAAAGCCAATTGCAATAAGCGCGCGAGTGCAGAAAGCATCGTAATAAACAAAATTGTAAAACAGTTATCAACAGAAATATCTGGTGCGTTGCAACACACAACTTTCCTTAGCTCTACAACAATTCACTTTGTACATGGCTGATTCTATTTAATCAATTCATTTATCACTCAGTTAATTTGAATCTTGGTCAAACAACGCTTCACGGCAGCAGCCAGCGGTAGCGCTTACAGTTCCAGATTTTATTGTGCTGCTCGTACTCATTTCAGGTCCATTATTGAGCAATTGGTACACAGAGAATTAATGGGGCCGTAAACAAGAATTTTTCGAAGGAGGATAGTAATTACTTTTGCAGAGTTATTGGGTAAACACTTTTAGAACTGGTAGTAAGCGAAACGGCAGTAGTTGAAATTCTTGAATTTCTGGAGTGACCCCCATGTATGAGCGTCATGAGCGTTTTTAAACACTCACCCTTTAGGTATATGATTGGACTACAATACCAATTTTTTTTTAACATTCTACAAAAATTCCAGCGGAGTTTATAAGGAAAAAACTGCGCTAAAAACGCTTTTCGTCGAAAATTTTGATAATTTATTGTGCTCCTCTCGTCATTTTTCCACGAATGGAAATTTCATGGTATAATTGTCTTATTGAGAGCTATCTATATAAAAAATTTAATCAAAATCGTTAGAGCCGTTTTTGAGAAAAAAAATTTGGTATTTTGATCACTATGATAACTATAGTTAAATTTCGGTGGATTTTGCTCATACCATTATTTTGGCGTCACATGGTAACCTGTAGGCTAGACATCATTTTACAGCTGATTTGGTACGGTTGTTTTCTCTAAAAACCGCGCTAAAATCGATTTCGTCGAAAGTTTTGGTAATTTATTGTGCTGCTCTCATCATTTTGCCATTAATGGGTATTTTATGGTATAATTGCCATATTGAGAGCTATCAATATAAAAAATTTAATCAAAATCGTTAGGGCCGTTTTTGAGAAAAAAATATTTGGTGTTTTGATCACTATGATAACTATAGTTAAATTTCGGTGGATTTTGTTCATACCCTCATTTTGGCGTCCCATGATAACCTGCGGGCGAGATATTAAGTTTGAGATGAAATGGTACGGTCGTTTTCTCTAAAAATCGTTCACAGACACACACACACACACACAGACCATTTTCCCAAATAGTGTTTTTCGGACTCAGGGGGGTCTGAAACGTTAAGATCTGAAGAAAACTCAAATTTTTTTTTCAGCCGATTACATAACTTTTCTTTCTACTTCGTAGAGCCAAGGAAAGTAAAAACAGTTTACCACCTTAATACTAGCACTCGAACTGAGACATTAACAAAGATGCCTGATCAACGCCTCTAAGACCGTGCTAACCGCCCAAATTTTGGCTTAAGATCTACCGATCGTTTGACACCAGTTACTGCCCAACCGAAGATGGTAGAATCCGTTTAGCGGGCAACAGCAATTAGGACCAGTTAGGTTCTTACGGCTAACAGTGCCCCTAAGTAGTGGCTACCCAATAAATTTTGGTTAAACACTGTTACATTATTATGAGGCATGTTACGTTCCGCTGGGTAGATATAATCTGAGAGAAAAAGATACAAGAGTAGCGGGCTGAAAAAATGAAAATCGCTAAATGTATCACAAACTGAATATTGTTGCTCGAAAAGGTATATAGTTCGTATAGAAATCTCTCTTTTGCATTGAGGTATCATTTGCTCGTTAGCATAATTGTCCCTAAGTATTTGTTGACTTCGGTATGAGATGTATTTTGTGTGTATTATTTGACTCAATGAAACATGTGACATACTGGATTCACATTCCACTACTCGTCCTAGTTTTCGGACTTCTGCTCACCATTTCCGTCGCGTTGACCTAACAGTTTCAAACCGGTGAATTTGAATAGTTTATTTCGTCTTACTACGACGCCGAAACCCTGTTCTTAACTCTAAATATTAGCAGGTTTTCGAACTGTGAATATTACAAACGTTTGAATCAGAACGAAAGCCTCAGTCATGTCTCAAAACGCCTCGTTTAGCTGGCGTGTTTGTTCATTGTTTTTCTGGTCAGACTGGGCCTTGGTAAATAACGGAACCAAGTTAACCAAGTAAAAAGGGATCATTTTCGTGCCGAAATGTATAAAATATTGTTTGTTCACAATACTGAAACTCACAGACATATTTGGATATGAGAAGCGCCACGTTGGACGTTTTTGAATTCATTTTGACAATTTTTTTAAAAGCCACCAAAATGAGCATCTGCCAAATCAAAACTAACTGGAATTTTCCTTTTCGAATGATGTATTGGTTTATTATTCATTCTGAATAATAACCCTATGTTTTCGGTCACGAAAAATTTTTTACAACCCCCCCTCAAAATTTGATACTTTACGTTTCAAGACATGGAGATTCCAAATTTGCAATGTCCGTCCGCCGTCCGGGCTGTTTTGTGCCTTTAACGTGGTCTAAAAAATTCGTTCTTTCGCCCAAAAATCCGATTTGGTATCTAGTTGTGCCCGCCATCTCGGCAATCCGATCGGACGAAGCCCGTGGTTGTAATGGGCAAAAAACGGTTAAAAAAATTTAACAAAACGCAGTACAATGCGGGAGCTACAGCGTTTCGTCGTTTGAACTCCCGTCACATTAAAAAACTCGAGGTGAGCAAGCGCGGCCTCCCGCTCGCTTCCCTCCCAACACTCAACTCCCCCCGGGTTCGCTTCGAGCGCCCCTCCCCCTCCATTCCAATTTCCCCGACGTTTTGGTTTTAATACGATTCAATTTTTTTAGATTCTTTCGTTTCATTCTCATTTTGTTTTTTTTCATAGATTTTTGGTTAAATTTTGATATTAGTATTTAGCGTGCATGTTTTCATATTAAAATTCAGTTTTTTCTAGATACTTTCGTTTTTTTTTGTTTATTTTAATATTACGATTCAGTTCTTTTCTACCTTTTTTTGGGTTTCATTATGATATTTTTCGATGCTGAATCGAACAGGACGGGTCTCGGAGCATTAATGCTAGGTCAAGCTGATTATCCGAATAATAAACCGTTGTGTAATAATTTGCAGGGTTTTTTAAAGGTAGTCGCTCTTGTCTTAAATTGTAATTAGACATTTTCCACGTCAAATTTAAATTTTCGAATGAAGGTTATTCGATGTCGTATATGGGGTAGACAGAAGGTATGCGTTGAAGTGACATGATAAGTTTCACCCCTTACAATCGAGCGCTAAGGTCGTCACATCCCTCGGCCCATTAAACCAGTCGGTTTCTGGTTTGCATAACGTTTCCAAGGCTTTAGGGGTCCTACATTTCGATAGGAAATTGTCCATCGGGCTGAGATCCTTCGATACCTGCGTGAGTCATCGAGTTGCACAATCTTTTTGGCGACAATGTAAAACGACGCGCGTCTCCACATCGGGCGGTCGACGTAACCGGAAAAACGTTGCGGAGGGATTTCACTTCGAGGAGCCCAGGGAACCTCTCGACGCTCCATTGTTTGCTAGTAAACTAATGACTGAAGAAACCCACTTTCTTTTCAAGGGTGTGATTCAGAACTGAGGACCAGAAGACACGAACGACCTCGAGGGGTTTCATGCGGCGTCTACCGCTTCATTACAGGAACTCAACGAGAAAAGATCTCGTAAGACACCCCCTAAGAATTATTGACGACACGCTGCTAGCATTCCCGTCGAAAATTATACGTGTAAAACTACCTCAAGCCCTGAGTTAGTTATGAATGTTACATGCGTACTTATTTGCGCACGTACGTGCTTCATCATGTCTCCTGTCAGATTCCTTCATATTGATTTGTCAAATATGCGGTTCCGATATTTAAAATGTCCAAGTTGGTATTACACCAACCAACATATTGTTGTTTCAATATCATGGACACACACATCTAAAAACGCTTCAAATTATTACACAATGGTTCATTATTCTCTTGCACAACTCGACGTAGTCTCACAACTCCGTGACCCATCCCATTAAATTGAGCATCTTAAAATACCAGTAA
This sequence comes from Pachypeltis micranthus, assembly GCA_020466155.1. Classification (NCBI taxonomy): domain Eukaryota; kingdom Metazoa; phylum Arthropoda; class Insecta; order Hemiptera; family Miridae; genus Pachypeltis; species Pachypeltis micranthus. Next base: position 26,765,353 of record CM035774.1, on the reverse strand, counting down.
AAGGCAAGAAACACGACCTGACTACAACAAAACGATGAAAATTACATATTCCAGGCGCCTGTAGACAATCGGCACGACGTGGTGAGTCGAGCTAACGAGAGAGGGAGCGCAAACAAGGAAATGACTTTTGCTGCATTGGCCCACGAGTTCTATCAATTAGAGTACTGTGATTTCACTGTGTTCGATCTGGGCGCAGCCCTACGCCTGTGAGACACGTTCCATTCGACCCAGCATCTAAAAATACCTAGAAAACTATACCAAACACGGCGTATCTGCGATGAAACTGCCAAAATTTCGTTTTAATTAATATCTTTTCCCCATAACAACAATAGGCTTCGTCTGATCGTATTGCCGAGCAGGCGGGGACAATTATATACAAAATGGGATTATTGCACGGAAGAACAAATTGTTTAGTACGTGTAAGGGCACGATACGGTCCAGACAGTGGTCGACAGAGGACGGAGGTTGCAAATTTGAAATCGCCATGCCTTGACAGTGTCAAATTTTGAAGGTGAGCGGGACCGTGGGGGAGGGGGGTGGTTTGGGGATTTCTTGACCAAAAGCGTTGACGTATTACTTAGAATGAATCATAAACCAAAAAAAAGCTGGTATATGTCCTCAATGCAAACATGACTGGGGTATTAAATAGAACATTGACGGCCGCATATGGGATACTCAATGGTGGGGCCTGCAGGAGACAGTTGCTCCAAATCATGAACGAGTGAAGGGGGTGATCGTGAAATAGATAAGTTAAGATATTTCTTACAATTTTCTTAAGTTCCCTCGCTGAATACCGCCTTGAGTGTCTATTTAGCTTCACATTCTCGCCTTAAATTAAACAATATACGGTATTTTTTAATTAAATAAAATGGTTTGCTATTCCAAAAACATTTGTCTCATCACTATATACTCAATATCACACTTAGTAAAAACGTCCATACCGTAATAAGTTACATTCATGCTCACCAGCGAATGCTTACTCTAACACTTAGAAGCACTGATTTGAGAAGGGTGAGTGCAGGGATGTTTCTCCCCTTTTCCACATTAAATTTCGTCGGTTAAATAACCCACCACATTTAAACTAAAACAGTTAACACAACCGAAAAGCCATACAAACAATTATCGATGTGATCTTCTGTCCGAATACTTTTCCAGGAGCTTTTTTATTGTGTTTTCCTTCAACTTCTTCAAGTCAAATAGATCTACATCTTCATTGTATAACTTCGTTCTCTGCACCATAAACGACCTCCCGCAGACTCAAGTCATGTGTAATGGAAGCTGCATCAAAGTTCTCGCGTTCCTAATGTGCCTATCGTGCACCTGTAAATTTGCTACACTGCTACTCAGGGCTGTTTTTCAGCACCTTGATCAACATCCCACCCAGGGCTCTGTTCTGTCGGCCGTTTCAGAACTATCAATTGAGCCCCACTCTAAAAACCAAACGCACTGACGCATTTTGTGCTTTCTGCAGCGTGACCAAGACCTCACCTCTTAGGTCACAGTACGCAATGGCAATTGCTTTCTTGCCTGCCTCAATGAATGCTCAGCCACCCTTTGTAGCTTCTGAAAGCGGCATTGCACACTTTCGCAACTTAGCTTTCCCACAGCAGGATATTCTGTATAATTGTACGCACATCGGTTGTGCGGTATCATATCGTATTTCTTGTACCTTGCTGATATAACTTTCTTTGTCTTGTTGACAGCCCTTACTTATCGAATTAGACTAGATCCGTTGTTCAATACTTTCAAGGCTTCGGTAATCTCATCTTAGAGAAATGTGCAGAGAGGAGGAGTGTCGAACGTTTCACCCAGAAGCATTCATTATACTGTTTCTCAGGCCTCCTTCATTTCAGCACCTTGAACAACGTCCCACCCAGGGCTTTACTGTGTCTACCGTTTCAGCTCTATCCATTGAGCCCCACCTTATCAACAAAGCGCACTGACGCATTCTGAGGTTTCTGCAGCCTGACCATGCCCTCAGCTCTTAGGTCGCAACACACTCAGGCACATTCAAGTAGCTGGAAAATGTGGAATTCGACCGAATGCTTCCTCATCTGCCTTGTGAAATGCTCAGTCACCCTTTGTCATTGCTTCTTACTCCTTCATAGCTTCAAACGGCATTTCACACTTTTGTGACTTGGCTCTCCCACAGCAGGATGTTCTATACAATTGTGCCCAAATTGATTAAAAGGTACCTTACATCGCTCAGTGTCACGTGCGGTATCATGGTAGCTTTCTTTGAGGCATCAGGAGTGTCCGGTCGTTTCACCTAGAAGCTCGAACCCGGCCATATGCCTAGTGAACAACAGACGCCAGCTTGGCCTCACATGCGCAGTGAGCGTCTGGCGTTTTAGCGAGTAATTACAGCCACGCGTCGGGGCCTTTTAAACCCTCAAGGTTCCTTGGGTTCGATTTGATGTGGATTGATTGCAAAGGAAATTACGCGTAAAAGATCCAAGTAGTTTTGAAAATGTATAATTTGTTGCGATATTTCCTGAGTTCGGACGCGTCTGACTAGATGGCGTGGACTACTTTGAGGAGTCTCATCTGGTTTCTACCGCATCATTAGAGAACCAAACCAAGAGGGGAACGACGCACAGCTCAAACGTAATTATTGACGAGACGCTGCGAAATTTCTCGGTGCAGCAGTAAACTCCCGTCGAAAATTATACTTATAAAACTTCCACAAGCTCCGAGTTGTTATTTATCTGCGCTTAGTTCAACTGGAGCTAACGAACTAACTGCTACGAACAATCTTTACTTATTTCTGGCCGGTGACTTGGTACTCCCTGAGACGGATCTTGAACGTCAGGGTGGTCCACGTTTTGAGGAAAATTTCTTAGACTGACTACCTGTGGCTCCCTCAGATCTATTTTCGAGCATTTATTGCCTAACAAGTTTAATGGGACCGCTTCGGCTGAGAAAAAAAAATTGCGAGTTTCCTTCGGGTCTTTCGTTTCGTTTTGTTTACTGCATATAGTTTTCAAATGCCGGGAAGAAGATTGTGTGCGGATTTCGCACGTGAGTCCTCTCCCGCGATGATCCACGAAAGATCGCTCACCAGGACAGCATTTTGAGTTGAAATTCTACTTCACCGCGAATTTAGCTCGTATCCAAACCTGAGCATCGTTGCATTGAAAGACAGGTTACAATCTAGGAACCCATAAAATACTCAAGCAATGCTCAACACCTATGTTCTCCAGCTTGATGGGGGAGGAAAAACGTGATGCTTTACTCAGTGAATTTTTCTAAAGGAGCGACCATAAGCAACTTTGGTGATTTATCCTGCAGAACACACTTCTTCTCAGCGGTTGTGAGTTGCGTAACCTCAATTTTCGGGATATTATATGTTACGGTTTCAAAGCTCAGGGATCGGGTTTTTATATCCAAGAAGTTGCTTCTCGTTGAGGCAACAATCGCTCGTTTTCATTCCAAACTTTAATTGAGGAGAAACTCTCAACGAGAGATGATCTAATCAATTTCCAACGACATGACAAACGATGTTTGAGGCATGGGACTTTTTACCGGTTGGTCGGTTCCGGCGACCAATGTTCCTGACAAGATGGGTCGACAAGAGCGAGGGAGGAGACACGAGGAATAAAAAACCATTGCATTCCGCTTCTGTCCATCGGCCTTCCCTGGCGAAAGAGAGACGTGCCGAGTACGAGTGACCGATTCCAAAAGAACATGACAGCGAAGGGGACGCTCCGGTGAACGTCCTAAGCCGACCTTCTCAAGGCTACGAAGGCTGGTCTTTTCAGAGACCTCTTCCTCGACCTTCACTCCTCATCTTCCTTTTCAATCCTGTCTATTACCTTTCAATCGTTTCTCCAAAGGGAGTCATCTCTCGTGATCTACATATTACGGCTCCCGATCAGCCGCTGTAATCAACTCGTTGCCTGTCGCGTTTAACCACAAAAGAACGACTTGGCTGTCACTCTTCAATTATTTAGTGGGTAACAAATGAAGGTTGCTGAGTTTGTAATGACTTTACTGGTGCATCGAATCTGTTAAAGAGAAGAATGGGGAGCACAACTGATATCACAAATATGAACCATCTACGGACATCTTCCAGAGGAAAAAAGTGAAGCCGCACATGTCTCGTAAGGAGCAGGCTCGTGCAGTGGTCTGCCTCAACCCATTTTCAAGACGCCCATGGATGTTGGGATGTTGGTCCACGTACGGGCAGGCAAGGGCCAGTGAGAGGTCAAAAAAGGCCTTGCTCTGGACTATTCAGGTAAATAAAATAAGTAAGTTCTTACCTAGTTTCTTATTCACTGAGCTCCCCAATCATTCGCTATTTCTATATTACAGCAACAACGTCTCAGTCTCTTCATCTTACACTACCATCCTCTTCAAAAGACAGGGGTTTTCTGTTGGTGCAATCATCACAAAATAATTCACTCTTCGTTTGTAATGTTTTGTATTTAGATGCCTATAATTGTGCGCAGTAAAAACGGTCAAAGCAACTCAGATCTGTTTTCAGATTAAACCATAATGTTGTCCTAGTGTAATGATATTTTGGTAGATTTGATAGAGGATTATGATGAGGGACTATACACCCGAAAGCTGAAATCCTAGCTATAAAGATCTGCACGGAAGAGATCCTGTCTAAAGGACTCAAGGGCAAGCGGATCTACATATTCTCGGACAGCCAGGCGGCCTTTGAAGGCTATTGCAGCCTATAGTTTTAGGTCCAAGCTGGCATGGGAATGCCTTCATGCGCTCAAGCAGCTCGGCGCCCACAATAGGCTTTCCCTCATCTGAGTGCCAGCTCACAGGGGGCATGGGGGCAATGAAAAGGCTGACCACCGTGCAAAGAGGGGCACAGAAACCCTACCCACTGGGCACTGGGGAGTTCCAACCAGGTGGCCCTGACCTCCCTCAGTCCCCGCAGTTTAAAAACGAAGGAAGGGATGGGATTACTACCTTCTAGCGACTCCACAACCACCACGATAACTGCAGAGCAAGCGTATTTTCCAGCATTATGTAGTACGTTAAGCTATAAACTGAATGAAAAACAGATGTTATGGTTGCTAGAGTGATACAAATCGATATGGCAGAATTCGTTCAGAACGCACAAAACTCTCGCTGCAGCGTACATCTTGAGACAAGCCGCAGGATTAAAAGCCAACTCCCCCGCAACTCGTCTCCCAGTTATCATGAGCCGAGTGGTCAGAGCCCAGAGACTAAAGACCAGAGACTGGCGTCTGGCGACTGGAGCCCGGAGACTGAGGAAACCTCGTTGGTTGGAAAGGAAGTTGGTCGGTACCGCTACGTTATATCCACGTATTTGGAGGCCGTTGAACTTGCGGTGAGACGCTGCGCTCTGCGGACTTCGCTCTCGATATTTGTTTCTTACGGCCACCGCATCCGAGTTTTTCTTCCACCTACGAGAAGATAAAAGACAAATTTATCGCTCTCTCGGTAAACGGCGTTTAATTATCTTCAATTCCCTCCGTATCTTTCGAATCGTACGGAATTTTTTTTCCCCTCTTCCAACTTCTAATAACGGGGCACTTGGCTTACACGGTGGTTTGGCGGGGTATTACACGAACCAGTGGCTCTTATCGAAATCGTGAGGCTATGAAGCTGCAATTTGCAGGTAATTGTTTGACGCATTCAACCCGAACGAGCGTACATTCATGCTTCTAGATGACTGTCCGGTCAAGGCCCGTCTCGGGAAATTCAGAAAACAACACCACCAGTTGGATATGTGCCCAAAAAATGAATCGTAGTGCAGTTTTGATTCAATTTTCGGGATAGCGGGGAAATCGGTACAGTAATAGTTAAGAAAAAAAGTGAAATTGTCCCCAATTTGGGTAAATATAGTTGAGACGTTGAGTTGTTGGGAACTCGCAGGGAAGTTATCAGGAAATATAGTAAAAATAACCTCAAAATTGAATAAAACTAGTCACGGAATCCAGTGATTCGTAAAAACTCAACAGAAAACAGAATGAACGCGGAAAATTAAGCAAAACCACTTGAGAAATGGAAAAATATTTTAAAATTTCCATCCAAAAAGTTCTGTAAAAATAGTTAGTTTTGACATCGCGTAAAAATAATCATTGCCGTGAAAATATACTTACAGAAGAGAGTGAAAACGTTTGGCAAGTCAAAAAAGTTGTGAAATCAAGAAAACCATTGAAATAATTCGGGAAATCGAGTAAAAATAGTTGGAGAACCGCGCGAAAATAATCTGAAAATGAATATGCAACCTCAAAAATGGATTAAAAAATCTCAGTAGAAATGGGACGGGTGTTCGAGTTGAAATGATCGGAAAACCATGTAAAAATAGTTGGACAATCTAGTAGTAGGGTAAAAGCACCAGTGGTCGACAATAGGGACGAATCAGTTGGAACCATTTACAAGAAATTCAAGAAATTAAAACTAGTTTTTTCAATAGCGGATTTTTGTTTCAAACGCAGGCACATTTCCTCTCATAAATTCTGACTATTGGCGCACACAGGTCTTAATGACCTATACTTTTTATTTACGCTGTTTTCTAAAAGTGCCAACGAAAAGCAGGATATGGACAACAGAGGCTTAGAAAAAGAAATGGACAAGAAAGGCTTCAATAAACGTACAATTGGATAATATACATGTGAACGAGTTTTGTACCAACAAAACATTTCGACTCATAGGTAGGACGACATCCTATAAAGCAGGGGTCGGCAACCGGCGGACCGTGGACCATACCGATGCAAAAGTAAAAGAAACGTGTCAACACAATGACAAACGGAGTTTGGAAATCGATTCACCGACTTCAAAAAGATTTCCCTTAACTTGGAAATTACCCCAAAACCCTTTAGCAATTGATGTTAATGATGTTGCAAAACACGGCATTCAAAGAAAGAACTAACTTCGTACAACGGAGGGTTGTGATGTGACTACAATAGTTCGCGTCTGGGTGCAGTATACTTAATCAGACAAGAACTCACTAAATTCGCCAGATATCAAATAAATAAACAACTTCATGAGGAGAACATAAGGAAAGAAAGAACGCAATAAGACCCCCTTTGAATTTAATCGAATAAATAGAAATGAATCGAACGCTTTCAATATTTTATCAAACTAATCCAATTTGCTAAGATCGTTATGAAAGACAATATCGGGGCAAGGGGCTACTCACCATTATCCAACAATATTCAAGCGAAGGGGGAAAAACACTGAAGTTGAAAACTCTGGCTATTACGGGAGAGGCTCGATTGATACTTTGCAGGGCGTGAAAAGAATCCAAATGGGATAAGGTGCTCAACACCTCGCAAACGTTCTCTTCGCTCGTCCTTCCCGCACTTTTCCGTTAATGGCAGAGAACGCCAAGGAAGGAGGGCCGACGGAAATATAGACTATATCCTTCAATGAATTGAACAAGTTTGCTCAACAGATGTTTGTGTCAGCAACCTTTTTCAATTCTCAACTACCGCAAAAATAAGTATTGTTCGTGGGTAACAGATCAACATTTAGACGCGATACTGTGCGTGTCTTCGACTAAAATGAAAGCAGACAATAGAAAACGTTCAAGTATGCAGCAGCAAAAGTCTCACTAGCTCCTACTTTTATGTTATATAGTAATTCAATTTAAATAGACGTGATTGTATGAATACATGGTTAAAAATATAGATATCCGTTTTTTTCAAATATGAAAAATACATGACTGTATATAAAAATATCTGCCGCCCTCACTGATATTCTGGCTGACATTTGTGGCCCTGCTATAGCAAAAGGTTGCCGACCCCTGTTATAGAGCAACAGCAATAAAAACCTGGAACTGATATTTTCCAGTATTTCTTCCTTAACGGCTGGATTTGGCTAATTTGCAAATAACGTCTTTGACAGACATTAGGACCGTTGGGAGTTTTGATACGAGACGGTGGTAAAAATCTATCAAAATAATAAGACGCTATTACGTAAGAATGCAGCAGCATTGGAAGGTGACTACTGTCGGGGGGGGGGGGGCACCAACGAAAATATTGTGTTAACATTAAGAACAGGTGACGTCAAGGTTCCGCTTAGGCGAATGACAAAATCCAAGGGTCTCGATATGCTACGAAATTATTTCAAACCTTAGCAAATCAAACAACAGTTTGACGATGAACCAACATTGGGACACACACTAAATACACCTTAATGATGATACATAACATAACCACGTTTTTCTTTTGAAATTAAAGGTTTCAACGCGTACGTATTCATCCAGCAGGCGATACGAAGAATTTTTATTCACAGTTGGGAAAAGCCTAAATTTGTAGACTTGCCTCACTAAGACGTGACACGACTGTTACAGCTGTCATCGGTTTCAAATCAACCGGACACACAACACCCAATTTATCCTGTTCCCGGGCGTCAGTGGTTCAGCGTGTGGCTCGATTCTGCTCCTTGCGGCCTCATCATCAATGATTTATTTGAATATGGAAGGAAGAGCTCCCGGCTCTCCTTATGCCGCAGCAATTCCTTCTCAAATGTACTAATCAGTTCTAACGAAATTTATGTATTATTTATTTATTTATTTATTTATTAAATCTCAGTAAAAGCTGATTTTCTGCCTTGCAAAATCTTGCTCCAATTACAGAACACCTACAGCGTGTCATTGAGCTTACGAGGGTTGAAAAAAAAGTTGCGTGACGCGCCGAACGTTTTACTAAAAACTACTTACGTGCTCAAGTGACTTAGTGTCTCGTTCATTCTTGAGGAAATGGGGGAGGAAAAAAAAAATCATTACACAAGAATAACATTTCACCGGATCGTCGGAGGTGACGATCACGAAAAACGGAAACTTTCCACGTTCCTTGTCCCTCGTTTCCGCGCAGATAATCCCCAACTTGTTTCCTTAAAAGGTCCATCGATCAGGGAACTATAAAGAGGCTGTTAAGGGATGTAAGTATTATCCATTCTCCTGCATAACGCCTTCCTCGATAGATAACCAGCTATAGGCGAGGCGTATTAGAATCGCGTCAAGGCGTGTCACAACCGTGTCATTAGATCTTCCGTGTGGGCCGGCCAGAACCCTCGTCCTCTTTCGCCGTCCGAGGCAGATTAATGTAACTTACTTTCGATCGCGCTTGTAGATGAGGGAATCACTCTGCTTCCTTTCTACAGTTCGTAAAAAACCCCATTAAGAGCGATGAATCACACAACTTTTCATAGCTCTACGTAAATTCACTGGTTTTCGTGGCTCCTGCTTCTAATTCAGTTCATATAATCTTGGTAAAACATAACCTCGCGGTGGTAGAAAGTGATGGCGCTACTGGACCTATAGCCAGTATTTATTGTGGTGCTAATACTTGCGTGACGACCATTATTGAGCAATCAGTACACAGAGAATTAATAAGACTGGGAACAAGATTTTTTGAAAGAGATTGTTTGACCAGGCACAAATAACAAAACAAGTTATCTCGGTTTGTATACACAGTCTATTCAGATTCGGTTGACACAAGAATATAGATGCAAGATTAAGTAAGTTGGTGTACAGAAGCAGGAATATATCTTCGACCTGACGAGCGCGAGCGCGATCTCGATAGAATTAAAAAACCGCCATATTCCCCAAAAAAGACACTTGGGCCAACATGACAACACTTAAACCGCCCATGCAAGGCCACCAACACAACACCAAACTGGATGGATAAAACTAATGGGCTAGGGTGAGCCTGAATGGTCCTGTCGAACTGAGCTTGAGGAGTAACAGATTTAAAAAAGGGAAAGGAAAGGGCCAGGATGGAGCAGGATCGAGTCGGGGAAGATGGCGCCACAAAGAAAGTGACAGCATGCGAATACGGTAGTAAGTTAAGCGTCTATACAAAAAATCTGATCAAAATATTTAATTGCTATGCTAGTAACTCAATATAGTTAGTTTCAAGCGGATTTAGCTCAAGTTGAGCTTTCATGAGATTTTCACGTTGTGAGGTCCACAGAATAAAAATAATTTCATGGAGAGGGCTGAGTGTGTGTAAAGTCTGATTTTCCTAAGAACGGCCAAACTGAGCTAAGCCGGATGCTTGACCCCAGATCTATAAAAGAGAGGCTCTTATAGAAATAATTCAGGAGGCTGAGATTAAAAGCACAATACAGTTCAGACCATTCAAAATCCCGAACCAAGAGGTTAAAAGCAAAATCGACAAAGGCATCCAAACAGTGAAGAAAATGCCAATTTGGAATTCCCTTAGCGCAATGAAGTAAGACGAAACGTTATGTGGTAGGCTGAATTTTAAAGTTTCAAAGTATGCTGAGTGCAAACATGTCTGCAGAAATCACTGCAGCTGCATTCGGCGGCTTGTCGCTTCAGCACCTGCTCAAATCCGTTTTTCACTCATCTTATGAACACTTGATTGAGAAAACTTTATATTAAACTAGTAATGTTTCAATTTCCCTAATTATGACGTTCAGTTAGTAACGACAATGTAGTTATTTAGGTATGACGTTCAGTTACTAAGTTATGATGTTGCGCTAATGTCCTCACTCCCTAGCACGTCCTGACCCAGCGCCGGAGGCTTGAGAGGAGAGATTGCTGGTCTTTGGACCTACTTCTTGTAGGGAGGACATCAAAGAAGACGGGCAGGAAATACCTGACATTCCTTAGGAGGGTAGTCATGGGCCTGTGAGACATTAGGTCTTTAGGCCGACAAGTGACGGTCAGAGAGATACATATTCTTATGATGTTCAATTAGTTGGTTATGACTGTCAACGCCGAAGCGCTTTGTTTATTTTATACTTTCAAATCTGTCTGGTTTACGTAATAAGCCTCCGCCGTCGTTGTGTGTGCTTTGTGCGCGATAAGCCGCCGATCTTCAGTTCACCTCAACCTGGATCCTGCTGAGACTCGCTGTCTCTCCCACCAGACAGGTCTGTTTCCTTATTTGATGACTGTACCAAAACCCTCGACGAAGCTTATATCAGTCATGGAAGTTGCGGTTTCGCTAATATGCAAGAGGCCGGCCACTGCAGCATCCACCGAACTCAGACCTGTGTAGGTATGGCAGGTATTTGGTCATTAGCCAGTCTCCCGGTAGAGAGCTGTTGCCAGTGTGTGACCGCGCGGAGGTCAAAGGTGACCACGTTTCTTAGCCATCACCTTCTTCGCGAACTCTGCAAAACGGTTATAGGCTAGCTTTTTAGCAGTCAATGCTGCTATGTTCGTTTGCCCTCCCAACAACCGTCGCTCACTGTTGTAGAAACTACAGTGGAGCAGCAGATAGTTTCTTGTTTCCTCCGCACTGGAGGCACGAGACGTGCATAATGGAGAGTCTTTCAGAGAAAAGAAGTGGAGCCGCGCATTGAACCCGCCATGTCTCGTAAGGAGCAGGCTCGTGCAGTGGTCTGGCTCAACCCACTTTCAAGACGTTCACGGATGTCGGGATGTTGGTTCACCTTCCAGTACCCTACAGAATTGTGGCCAGTCAGCATTTTTGTTGCGGAATCGCTTTTCACGCGTGTCTTTGCAGAGGGTGTTGTCATCTGTGGCAAAGACAATAACCATGTGATCGCTCTGCGTTGCACCTGGTACGACTCGCCACTCTCCCACCAGACACTTCGAGTTGACGGCACTCAGTGACTCGGATTACAGCCAGTATTGTTCTCTGCGCAGTCGTCAGAATCTCGCCAGCCCACATATCCGATTTTTAATTGTGAAACTCCGAACTGAGGGCCATCAGCATCCTCTCTTTGGATTTTTGTGAAGGTCGTATACGGGTCATCAGCATCCCAAATCCACGACTCAACTGGATCTCCCTCTACTTCATTCTTCTAAATTTAACTGTAAGTCCGAGCACGAGTAAACCCCCACTCATCTACCAATGGATCCGCGGTCGAGCCTTCAACTTGTAGCAAATGTTGGTGAAACATGATTTTCTTTTGCAGCTCCAAGTGGCGTATCTGGCAGCACCGTTCCATACCGCTTTTTGTCTTCCGTCCTCAGACCAAGTTTTGGCTCGTCCTCGTCGTAAATCGTCATGAGTGCACAAGCGCGTGCTCCTCACGTCACGTCGAAACGGTCAGAAATTTAATTTACTTTAATCATAGAAGGGTGTTTGGTGTTTACACTTGATCGAAAACCACATCTCTGGTACATAACAATGCCTTTCAGTTAGTTTTCACAAGTTCGTATGACCTGAGAAGAAAATAGATTGGATTAGTTGCAACATGCGGGCCTTGTTCTATGAATACAGAAAAAGTTGAAACGTAGAAAATTAACGATCTAAAGAACATTTTCGGCAGACGCAACTTGTTTTCGCTTTTCATATCTCTAAGGGAAGTATAGAAACTCGTAAGTAAAATCATTCGTCGCTTTTGCTCTAACGCGCCCGTTCCCCTGACTCCAGAACCGAATCTTAAGCTGCTGTCACCTCGTTCGAAATTTACGATCTGCCGTTTTCCGGAAAATGCGCCAATCGCGTTAAAACGACGATTTCTCGAGCCGTAAAGCGGATCTTTGGAGCTACTCGAGACTCGACTTCCTGCGTGAATTGTAATGCAGCTCTCGTTCGCTTCCTTATGAGCGACACTTCTCTCTCATTTGTTTACCGGTTGGTCAACTCGTTCGCTTTACGGCATCCGCAAGTCCGTAATTACCGAGCAGAGCGTAATCCTCAAGTTTGTAAGACGTTTGCTACTTCATCCGCGAGTCGTTCGACAAATTTTATATTCGCCGTTGCTCATCTTCTCGAGCCTTTCCCGCGTGTAGAGTAATTTAGCGTTGTAAAACGTTTTTAGTGTCTGAAACTTGTTTATCAAAGTTGCGTAGGTGTAACCGCCAATTAGGCCGATATCCTGGGGCTTGTTGGCTGCATCGCTCGACGCTTTTAGCTCCTTCAGAGCTCTTTGAACTGACAATATTGGCTAATTGTTGGAATCGGAATAGCGGATCAGCTTCAACTTTGCGTATATTCATCGGTGCGGTAACTATAACAAAGTGGCATATGAGCTCTTAAAGTTGACTGTGGCCTCAGCTGCTGAATTTTGTATCAATTCCTGTTCGAATCTTCCAACCAAGCATTGATGAAAAGGTCCTGTCCAAGAACGGCCGTTTTCAGTTCGTTTTTTGTTAGAATTTCATTGCTCGAAGCCAAGCGTTAATCATTTCCTAGCTGTTAAATGTAAAGTGAGCGGCTGAAGGCATTTATTTTATCGTTAATCAGGTCTTTGCAGCACCTTCAGACAATTCAATTCGAGCAATTAGATTTCTGCTTTCACGAAAGTTATAGTTTATTTTCTATAATTCAATTATTTGGGGCTATATTTGTGCATCTACTCTCAGGAACGGCCAATACGAGAAGACGTGACAGGTCTTTTTCTGCTGTCGATTAATTTTTTCGAAGAGCGCTGGGTTGTTTGAGTCGAAGTTATCAAAGCCAATCAATTAAATTGTAAGACACTTGATTACTCAAGCAGAGTCGTCGGTCAAAAACAGGAAAAACCCTACCTTTTAGTCGGAGACAGAAAAGGCGCCTTTTTGGGGATGGAAAACGAAAAGGGGAGCACAAACATTAATTTTATAATGTGCTTTGAAGAAGAAGAGTAGAAGAAAGATCCTAAGGCTGTACTGCCCAAACCATAGTCAGTGCTTTCTCAAAATCACCATCACCCACAAACCCAATATTCACATTGGTCACATTATTATGATATTTGCGTAACTACAATAATTTGGTTCGCGTGGATATATATGGCAAAGTTCGTGAACGAGAATGTGACAGAATAATGTTGCAGGACAAATGACGCGCAAAGAAACGATTTCTCATCCATGTCCACGGTATTCTCGATTGTGTTGCCTATTTACACCGGGCCTGTCTGATTTTGTTACTTCGTTTTCACATTTGTTTCGTGGTTGGCATAAAACGTCGGATTTCTTTCCTTCTGTCACTATTCGTCTTCAAAAGCAGAACCGGGTGAGCTTCTTGCATCCACGATCTCGATTTGGTAAGCCCAAATTATTAATTCCGCGTACAGTCTACTAATAACAATCCCGCATTATTTGGTATTTTCGAGGAGATTGTTTGTTTCATTCGTATTTTTGCGAATTTCGTATCTCGAAAAGCGAACATTTGAAAAAGATTACGAGAGTGATCAAAGAATGGAGGGGTGAGTCAGACTCCAGTTTCCTGAGCACAACCCCTGGTACAATAGCAATAATTAACGAACCTAAGCTGCCGGTAAGTTCATAACGCGAATTTACGCAGATTTCAGTGAGAGCGGACCAAAATATTGTGAGATCGACCACAAAAAAACGAAGACCTTTGCGTCTGTCCAGGAAAACTTCATACCAACGATCGAAGTTGCGAATAGGCTACACAAAAAGAGCACCTCGTTCAAGATCCAGCAAGTTTTTCCGTCGAACGCACGTACTTTCACACTTCAACCACTTCGATCTCCAGGGCGTGAAGACTGGCTCGCCTGCTAGTCGTCATGTTGCGGTCTGTGGTTAGTTTAACGATCCCCCACGACGTTAATACCTTAGCGTCTGAGCGTTTCTTGTCGAGGCAACCAATAGCTTGTTCCGTTCAATAAAATAAGGCGTTTTATTACGTCGTGGGAGGAGAGCGACCGTTGGAAGAGCGAATGTCATTGACGAGCCGCGCTCGCCGAAGTAAACCAGACTTTTACGACCTGAACGGTTCTGACTATCGGATGTTAACGCCGAGTTAAAACGATAATATGTACCACACGCGTTTGATATCGAAGAATTCTCATCATTCAACGGCCATTTCGATCGTTGCATAATGATCCCCACATGTCTACGTGGCTGTTTCCTCAGATATAAAATTATCGACACGAGCGGCGAGGTCTATGAGATGTTGATGCGACTTTAAAACAATAACGGCCCAATGCCCCAGTCTGCAAACAGGTCTAAACTGCTTTCACAATACTTTGGCGCACTTTACGGGAAAAGTGATCGCTTGTGATACATGTAAGTTTACTAACTTGGAAAAACAGCCGATGCATCTTCAGTTTTTTACTTGCCTTGGCTCTACGAAGTAGAAAGGAAAGTTATGTAATCGGCTGAAAAAAAAGTTTTCTTCGTATCTTTACGTTTCAGACCCTCCGAAAAACAATATTTGGGATAATGATCTGTGTGTGTGTATGTGAGTCTGTGAACGATTTTTAAAGAAAACCACCGTACCAAATCAGCTCAAACTTCTTATCTCGCCCGCAGGTTACCATGGGACGCCAAAATAAGGGTATGAACAAAATCCACCGAAATTTAACTATAGTTATCATAGTGAACAAAACACCAAATATTTTTTTTCTCAAAAACGGCTCTAACGATTTTGATTAAATTTTTTATATTGATAGCTCTTAATAAGGCAATTATAGCATAGAATTCCCATGTGTGGGAAAATGACGAGAGTAGCACAATAAATTATTAAAATTTTCGACGAAAAGCGTTTTTAGCGCGGTTTTTGAAGGAAACAACCGTACTAAATCAGCTGAAACTTCATGTCTAGCCTACAGGTTACCATGAGACGCCAAAATAAGGGTATGGGCGAAATCCACCGAAATTTAACTATAGTTATCATAGTGATCAAAATACCAAATTTTTTTTCTCAAATACGGCTCTAACGATTTTGATTAAATTTTTTACATAGATAGCTCTCAATAAGACAATTATACCATGAAATTTCCATTCGTGGGAAAATGACGAAAGAAGCACAATAAATTATCAAAATTTTCGTCGAAAAGCGTTTTTAGCGCAGTTTTTTCCTTATAAACTCCGCTGGAATGTTAGTAGAATGCTGAAAAAAATTGGTATTGTAGTCCGATCCAATACCTAAAGGGTGGGTGTTTAAAAACGCTCATGAGATACATGGGACTCACTCCAGAAATTCCTGAATTTCAACTACGCCCGTTTCGCTTACTACCAGTTCTAACAGTTATTACCCATTAACTCTACAAAAGCGATTACTATCCACTTCAAAAAATTCGTGTTCACAGCCTCATTAATTATCAGTGTACCGCTTGCTCAATATTGGTCCTGCTATGAGTACGAGCTGCACAATAAAATCTGGAACTGTATGCGCTACCGCTTCCTGCTGCCGTAAAGCGTTATTTAACCAAGTTCAAATTAACTGAGTGATAAATGAATTGATTAAATCGAATTGGCCATGTTCAAAGTGAATTGACGTAGAGCTAAGGAAAGCAACGCACCAGATATTTGTTAGAAGAATTAACACCATATCTAATTTTTGAGTCCATCCTGTCCAAAAATGTCAATTAATAAAATAGCCTGGGAGTCTATGCCTGTCTAACAAGTTCGTTTATGTTTTTTGTAAAAACAGTCCCAAATGACACGACAGTACTTTCAAATTTTCATTCTTCCGGGAAGCGACGAGAGCGTCAATAAATCATCTCAAATCTCAACGCCCTGCGTTTTTAATGCAGTTTTGTTCCTCCTAAATCTCGCATGCATGACACTGTCTATCTTCTAAAATGAGGGTGCAATAAGTGCAATAAGCTACCTATGCAGTGGAAGTTGAGAAACGTTCATAAAGATAGTGCGAAGCTACTTCAAAAGTTCCTGAATTCCAACCATCTCCATCTATTTTACTTAATAACATTTCATGGTTTTTACCCGATAACTCCAAAACAGCTAACACGATCCTCCTCAGGAAAATCGAGTCGACGGTCTCGGCAATGCACTGATTATTCAATAATGGCTGTAGGAATAGTAGGAGCGACTGAATACATTTTTGGAACTTTAAGCGCCACCAGTTTAATAACGTCGAGTTTTTTTCTGCTGGTAAGCCAAAAAAAGTTGACCAAACGTTGCTGCTAGTAGGGATCTGGAGTCTACGATAAGAAGTTCATTAGGGTTAGTGGACAGGTATAAGACCAGAAGCCCTTTTCTACTCCTCCAACCAGAAGTGGCAAAGGCTATAAAACGGCCCCAATTTTATCTCTTCAAAGGGCTGCAAATCTACTCGCGTGTCTTCGGGGTGAACCTCATAATTCTTCGATAGTGTCTCCACAGCCATCGCATAAATGCGGGAAGCTAATGGCTTTTAGGTGGAGATAAAAGGGCCGAGGGTTCTCGTCCTCCCCGGGGGCTTGAAGAAGAACGTAATTAAATAAAGTAGTTTCGGCTAATGATCTGTTCTTATTTTTGGACGTTCCATTTTGATGATATTCAACGTTCCGCCACACGAAGGTCAAATGTGTTAAATAAATATCCACAGTTGAAGGTTCTTGAACGATTTTCCCCATAACATTAATTTATTTAAAATTTATTAAATACTTTTTAATAGTACTTAAAGGGGAGCAGGTGATGAACCCGAAGATTATAGTTATGTAAGCGCGTAATTTTTTGATTTTACACATGGTCTCAAAATCTGACCTTGATCAAACTCAATTTTTTTTCCTACCAATTACAATACTTTAAAGTTTGTGAAGGATATAGCCTTTGTTTCTACCAGCTCTCCTTCCTAAAACCCTCCTTCCTGGTTAAAGGTGAGCAAAGCCCTGTTTATTGACCCCTTGCCCCAATTAGGTTACTTTGATTCATTCATTTCCTTTCTATCTTTTCGATTAAATTCAAAGTTGGTCTCATTACGTTCCTAATTGCATTTCCTATTTTCTCTTCAAGAAGAGTTATTTGTTTATTTATGATTTGAGGTGAGTTTCAAGGGCTATCTGATTAAGTATATTGGGCGCAGACACGAACTACGAGAGTAGAAAACCCTTAACACCTCGCAAGTTGAGGAAAGTAAAAAGCCAAGGTGTTAAAATGCAAAGGTTCCCAAAAGAGCATCAGTTTGCGAGAGCCGAGGCGTCAAGTCCCAGCGGTGTATTTCACCTTCACCAATGAAACCTAAAATGATTCTGAGGAGGATAACAATAACTTTCTCTTCTTTCAGCACGAATGGAGTCTGAAAGATGATTACCTGTCTTCCAATCTCATTTCACGCTCTATGGGCTCCCGGTTGGTTCGCTAACTTATGAGTTTGGAAGCACTGTCAAAAAATAAATCACTCCGGGAATACACCAAGGTGAGCCGAGAGAGAAACTCGGTAGTATTTCAAATTTCACAAGTGCGGGAGCCGCGGAGCGGTTTGGCGGCCGGACGGATGACCTGCGGTTCAAGGCAGACCAGGGCGGAGCGGAATGCAACACACAAGCGGAGATATGAGATCGACTAGCGGCTCCTGGTTGGGCCTTGTCCATCTGGTCGCACCGGTTGAAGGGGACACGTGCTCTAACCAGCCGTCCTCCCATTAATTTTATCATCCAGTGGAAATTGTGCTCGCCATATTTTGAATCAGAATCGCCTCTTTTTATGTCGAACTGGCACAGCGCCTAGGTGCCCAGCTAGATGCGAACGAGAAGTAGCGAGCAGAGAGCAGCCGATGCGAGAAATGAACCGAACAATGTTTGGCAGGCTCTAACGCTAACTCCCGTAAACTCGGGATTTGGTAAATGTTAAGGGCTTCGTGGTATCGGTTGGCTGAGAAATTAATGAGAACAAATTGTTGGAGAAAGCGTGGCGTGCGAAGAACGATCCAAATTCTTCCCTCAATAGAAACGCTGGTATAATATCAAGACAGACGAAACAGAAGTTGACAGCTGGTTAAATTATATTATTGACATATTGATTGAACTACTTAATGGAAAGCCTGTAAATTGGAAAATTAAACCTGAATTGTTCGGATAAATTGCGGATGACGATGATGGAGAATATGAAGAGGTGACGAATCAGTTGATGAATGGTGGGGAGGTTGGGGAATTGGGAGAACAAATTGTCTTTGTCACACTTTAAAAACACAATATGGACTTCGAAGTGGAGGAAAAGAGCGTCTTGGACAACAAAAAAGTCAGCAGCTGTACAGTGCAACGTTTGAAAAGGGTACTGATGGTGGTGGTGGTGGGGGGGGGGAGTCAATGTGGCAGTGCGAAAGATGGTGGAAAAAAAAGTTTGGTCAGTTGAAGAAGAGAGGGGGATAAGAGCAGATAAGCCTAGCCTGAAGAGCAGCAACCAGAAGACTAGGTTCAGTTGCCGAAACACAATACACGCCAACAAACTCACATAATTGCCTAAACATTAAAATTGACAGATTAATGAGCCCTGACGACATGAAAATCCATCAGTTGTGAGGACGGTTGCCCTTAATATCCACATGTGACTAAAAGTCAATCAATCGACAATCAGCTACTGATTCTTTCGTCAACACTACAAGCACTTGATTCATTCAGCATTCAGCATTCACCTCCACGTAGACATTCCCGCCTAGGTAAACGGCATTGTTCATGAGGATTATGCCTTGCTAACTGCTCACAATAAGGCAAACCTTGCGAGGGTAGTGCCTTCGAGGGGACTCACATATATTGAATCCCAAGTACTTGACTTGCTTCTCAAGAAGAAGCCTGACGGTATTGATGGTTGGCTCTTTAATTTCCTTTTAAAAGGATAAGTTGGGATTTCCTCAGCTACCTGCTACTTGAAGTTCTGAGCACTTTATGAGTTTGGTCTCGATTTGCAAATCGGGTGTGCATAGATCACCATAGCCAGAATTTGATGATGGCGTTTCAAAGTGCTGGTCAGAGGACTGAGCCCTGTGGCACCCCTTCTCTATCGTTCCCTGGAATGAGACATGTCTTCGTTCGATCGTAGCAGTTCTCTATCCGGTAAATTCTGACGAACAAGTATAGTTTATGAGAAATTTCCCGACCTTTTGGCTCAGCAAGGACCGCTGGACACCATAGGTTGTCAAACGTTAATGAGAACTGCTTTGACGCGCTTATCTGTTCAACAATTACGTCCTGCATGGGCTTTCCTTTCGCACACCTTATTTTTGGTTTTTTATACACAAAGCTCACCGTAAATGGGACCAAAACTGGAAACTAAATAAATAATAGTTTAGGAAAGGGGAAGGGTGCCCAGAATACCCTATCTGCCTCCACTCCTCGAGCTTCCGATCCATCCTGTCATGTTTGCGGCTCTTGGCTAACCAAGTTAGCGCAAGATCCTAGCTGCAACCTACTACCTGAACACCCAGGATCATTTCAGACTGGTGTTCCAACGGCGACGATGTCAAGCCTCAGTCTTCCTTTAGAGAAATCCGGGTGTGCCGCTCTCCCTCCACTTCCAGCCTTCCGATGACAATGCACCAGCAACCTCACAGCGCAACAGTCATCATGATGTTTGATGTGGCCCATATGAGTTCGCAGTCTAGCGACAAATACTACTACGGATTATCAAAAGTGTAAGGATTGTCTTTCCGAGATAATTGCGTCGTCACAGAGGAGAACCCCATCGAAATAGAGGCGAAAGATAGGAGGTCATCATCACCGATTTTTGAATGAGCAAGTTGAGAAACCGCTTCTGCCAGGAGTTGGTGGATGATGAGCGTCTTACGTTTGCCATTTACACGGATGGCAGTGATATGGATCAGGTTCGAGTTGGCCGTGCCTTTGTCTTCTATGGTCCCGTAGGTCCCCTTTATTGGCTTGACGAGTCCTGCTCGAATAATCTAACAGAGGCGTTAGCAGTTACGGAGGCTCTGGATTGGCTTTCACAGGTGATGCAAGAGCGTGATAGGGCGGTGGTAATATTTACTGACAGCTGGGAGTGCGAAGTTGGAGGATCGGTCTTCCCTCTTTCCTACAATTGAGTGGGCAATAGAACATCTTTCGAACCTGGGAAGGATGAAGGGATGGAGGATAGAAATAAAGTATGCCCACACTCGGGTTGGGACAACTGGGAATGAATAGGCTGACAATTAGCGAAGGAGTGGGCGGCATTAAGCGATCTTTCGATTGAGTTTTGCCTGATTCCGTGGTCAAGGGTAAACAGGCAATGCGGAGCCAGGTATATTCAGCAGTGGGCCTATGTTTCCCAACTGCACGCAATTTGGGGTTGCTTTCTACCTGGTTCTGCAGTGACGAGGAAAAAAACGTGGTGGAAATATCTGGTGCGTTGCAACACACAACTTTCCTTAGCTCTACAACAATTCACTTTGTACATGGCTAATTCTATTTAATCAATTCATTTATCACTCTGAATTTATTGTGCTGCTCGTACTCATTGCAGGACCATTATTGAGCAATTAGTACACAGATAATTAATGAGGCTGCAAACACAAATTTTTTCGAAATAGGATAGTAATTACTTTTGCAGAGTTATTGGGTAAACACTTTTAGAACTGGTAGTATGCGAAACGGCAGTAGTTGAAATTCAGGAATTTCTGGAGTGACCCCCATGTATCTCATGTGCGTTTTTAAACACTCACCCTTTAGGTATTGGATTGGACTACGATACCAATATTTTTTTTAACATTCTACAAAAACTCCAGCGGAGTTTATAAGGAAAAAACTGCGCTAAAAACGCTTTTCGTCGAAAATTATGATAATTTATTGTGCTGCTCTCGTCATTTTCCCACCAATGGGAATTTTATGGTATGATTGCCTTATTGAGAGCTTCCGAAATAAAAAACTTAATCAAAATCGTTTGAGCTGTTTTTGAGAAAAAAAATTGGTGTTTTGATAACTATAGCTACCATTCGGTGGATTTTGCCCATACCCTTATTTTTGCGTCCCATGGTAACCTGTAGGCTAGACATCAAGTTCCAGCTGATTTAGTACGCTTGTTTTCTCTAAAAACCGCGCTAAAATTGATTTCGTCGAAAGTTTTGGTAATTTATTGTGCTGCTCTCGTCATTTTCCCACAGATGGGAATTTTATGGTATGATTGCCTTATTGAGAGCTTCCAAAATAAAAAACTTAATCAAAATCGTTTGAGCTGTTTTTGAGAAAAAAAATATTTGGTGTTTTGATCACTATGATAACTGTGTTAAATTTCGGTGGATTTTGTTCACACCCTCATTTTGGCGTCCCATGATAACCTGCGGGCGAGATATTAAGTTTGAGATGAAATGGTACGGTGGTTTTCTCTAAAAATCGGTCACAGACACACAGGCCATTTTCCCATAAGGTGTTTTTCGGACTCTGGAGGGTCTGAAACGTAAAGATCTGAAGGAAACTCAAAACTTTTTTTTCGGCCGATTACATAACTTTCCTTTCTACTTCGTAGAGCCAAGGAAAGTAAAAAAAGAACAACTAGATTCTAATATCACGGGACATGTAAAGGATATCATTTATATATGTACATAGTGTTGTAACTGGTTAAACATTGTGGAGTATACTGAGTGAAACCAATAATGATGTGTTGGGAGTTGGCAGAATAAACGATTTATTTTCAATAAACAACTCACATACACACAGTACACACACGGGCATTCTCCCACCTTTCTACTTTGTCGAGCCAAGGAATGTAAAAATACGATTTTTGACATATTTTAGTTGTTATCACTGTTCAATGGACTGGCAGAGGAACGTGCCTATGTTAACCTAATTTGAACTGAGATATTTATGAAGAAGAAAAATTAAGCAGTGAACAATAGAAGATAATGTACAGGTACAGATACGCGTTGTGCAAATGTCCCTACTTTTCAGGTTTTGAAATGATTGAGAAGGAGTAAAAAAAAAACGACCTAAAACCTCCGTGTAATAACACAATCGGCGCACAACCTTGAAGCCTCCTCGTACGGTCATTAGAGCTTGCTGTTTTCTCGTTGATTGCTAATCAACACGGAGCGAGCTCGTAGTTTCACTTGATCGCGCCAAAATATCGCTCTTCACGGTCGTAAAAATGTCTCCTGGCCCGAAGGAGTGACCTTAAACCCTCGCCAACTAGTTGTGACACCGGCCTTTCCGCTTCCAAACCGCACTAACCTTTTTCGAACTGCTAAGTAGGAACCGCGGTTCCAACAGTATGAAAATGAAAAATATTTCTCAAGAGGTTGCTCTTGAACTCGTAACCTTCGCGCGAACAATAATTTAATGCCATCCGGGAACGACGGCAGCCTCCCGGCGCTTGGAAACTTGTTCAAGGGGAGTGGTCAGGCACAAAGCTTTAGCCTTAGGAGCTCTAGTGGCCGATCTGTGTCGATTACGACAGAATTAATGGGATCCTGCCTTAATCGAAGGCTGAGTCGTGAAGAGTTTTTCGTCCATCTCGCTCCAACTCTTGATGCCCGCCGATTTGTTTTCTGAAACCCCATTCAAATTATTGATTTGACCAATTAGAAAAAACAACCAAGCTTCAATGGTTCGAAAAACGCAGATCCATCGATAAATCGTGATCGTTTTTTAATTCGTGGGCGTTGGCCTTCGGTATCCCCCGCGCTGCAGTTTAGTAGCCAGGCGCGGGAGTATGGTACAGGTGATTGCCAGGTTGTTCGATGATTGGAGTCGCTGACCGGGACTGCTCATGAGGAAATCAACTGGATCTCCATGGGGCCTGAATGCCGCTGCAGCCTATTTTCCTACTCCACTCTGGATGCAACAAGATTCTTAAGGCAAAACGATTCCCATGCACCACCCTCCTGATAAGCGAGTGGATTGATCGAAGAACCAGTTTCATAACCTACGAAATGCACAAACAACTCCGTAATTAGCCGAAAATTGTAAAGAACGTACAAAAACACCCGATGATGATCCTGTTGAGGGCCACCGTTAGACTATGGTACCTTAGTCTAGTGAAGCAGGACAGGAATGAAGACTGTGCAGCTGCAGCTGAGTAAATTGCATAGCTGTGACATTGTGTGCTGAGACAAACGCGTGCTGGGTCTTGCAACTCTCCACCCGTAGCCTACTTACAGGCACGTATGCTGGAACTGGCCCATGTCAGGCGGGACTTGACCTTGTCTGACATTGGACAGGGTGTGTGTGGGGGTGCCTGCTCCGCGTGCCAGGGACACAGTACGGACAAAGTATAACCCTTCGGCATACTTATTCATGAAAGACCCAAATGAGAAGGGGGTGGGCCCACTTTTGACAGTGGGGACAGGAGGTGCAGAAGTTAACGGGCAGGGATCCCTGCAGCGATGCCACTAGGTGTGTGCTGGCAACAGTTTTCCAGTCGAAGCTTTTGATGGCGTGCATGCGACTATCGCGAAGGGGGCTGAAACGGAAAAAGATGTCAGGTAGACAGTTCTTATACAATTTCGTCAGGGCTGGTTTGGGAATGCCTGACTGGTTTGAAAACCATGGCAAAGGAGAACACTTACCCGCACAACTTTCCTCAGCTTCTTGTAAATGCTAGCTACTAATCTTTTTTTCGCTCAGTTCATGCGAATTTGTAAAACAACTCGATAGAACTAAGGTTAACATATAGACTGTTAGCGCATGAAGTCCTGGAATTTATTGAGCTACTGTTACTTACGTCACGACCGAAGAAAACGTGTAAGTAGTTGACGGGAGTGTCGAAATGAGATTTTTGGGAAGGTTCGGGCTAGATTTTTTTAGGACACTGTAGAAATCGATGAGGAAGTTTGGGGGGGGGGGGGGTTGTACTGAAGTTAATATTTATGGGTAATGATAGATAGGTATTGACAAGTTTAGGACATTGTGAGTTTGGCTTTGTCGGCCTGTATCCCCGTTCAGAATATTTTAACAGAGATTTACGGAGGAGAAGAGTTGGGGACTAATTAGTAAAAGATAATTTGAAAGTTTGAAACGCGTACATAATCACACATACGGAACACGCACTGAAATTAGGTTCTTATTTCCCTTGGCTCCACAGAGTTATCTGAAAAACACTACTTTGGGAAAATGGTCTGCGTCTGAGAACACAATTGAGAGAAAACGGCTGAACCAAATCAGCTCAAACTTAATATCTAGCCGCAGGTTACTATGGGCTTATATGGGTATAAGAAAAATGTGTCAAACCTTATTATAGTTATCATAGTGATCTAAACACCAAGAACGTTTCCCCCGCAAAAACAGCTTTAACGACTTTGATTAAATTTCTTGTATGGTCAGCTCCAAATGACACAAACCATAAAATTTTCATTTGTGGGTAGTTGACGAGAGGTAAATAAATTACCAAACATTTCGACGAACATCTATTTTAGCGCGGTGTTTTCCTTATAAATTCCCCCAAAAGATACTAGAATTATACAAAACAAATAGGGGTGGTAGTCCAATCAAGTACCTATACGATGAGCGTTTGATAACGGTCGTAACATATGTAGAGACTACTCCAGAAATTCCGGAATTTCAACCACCGCCGTTGCATTTATTTATAAATGTTTTTATCTAGTAACTCTAGAAAAGTGATTAGGATAATATGATAGTAAACAAAAAAATCGTGTTTAATGTTTAATCGTGCTTTAAATGTTTAAAATATCTGGTGCGTTGCACCAATTTTTTTTAACATTCTACAAAAATTCCAGCGGTGTTTATAAGGAAAAAACTGCGCTAAAAACGATTTCGTCGAACATTTTGATAATTTATTGTGCTGCTCGCGTCATTTTCCCACGAATGGTAATTTTATGGTATAATTGCCGTATTGAGAGCTATCAATTTAAAAAATGTTATCAAAATCGTTAGAGCTGTTTTTGAGAAAAAAATTTGGTGTTTTGATCACTATGATAACTATAGTTAACTTTCGGTGAATTTTGCTCATACCCTTATTTTTGCGTCCCATGGTAACCTGTAGGCTACACATCAAGTTCCAGCTGATTTGGTACGGTTGTTTTCTCTAAAAACCGCGCTAAATTCGATTTCGTCGAAAGTTTTGTAATTTATTGTGCTGCTCTCGTCATTTTTCCAAGAATGAGAATTTTATGGTATAGTTGCCTTGTTGAGAGCTATCAATATAAAAAATTTAATCAAAATCGTTAGAGCCATTTTTGATTAAAAAAATTTGGTGTTTTGATCACTATGATAACTATAGTTAACTTTCGGTAGGTTTTTTTCATACCCTTATTTTGGCGTCCCATGGTAACTTGCGGGCGAGATATACAGTTTGAGCTGATTTGGTACGGTAGTTTTCTCTAAAAATAAAAGAGAAAACTCCTTCCGTAAAGAAGTATATTTCATTTGCGATAGCTGATTCTATTTGTACATTAACCCGTAGAATCACGTATAGGCTCGTTCCTGGCAACTCTTGAAGTAATAACTGAATAATTCGTATAAAAGTACAGGTTCGGCAACTGTTATCTAAATTGACCTCACAAACCTCCCGACACACACGTTAGAACAAGGTGGGGTAACCATCAAAATAAGAACGGAACAGGTCATAGGCGGACTGAGCGAGTGGGTGACCCAAAAATCTTTTGAAATCTCGAGCCTCTTAATTCACTTAATTTAATATGAAAAAAAACAAAATGGTACCGAAAGACAAGAGATCGGAATCGCTTTTGAAAAATTCGACGAAACCGCGGGATAGTAGGTTGCAACCTTTTCATCTCGACCGTTGAAGTCACGATCCCTTGAAATCGCATCTTCCATCAAATCTCTCGAAGCACCAGTCGTATATCGGCGCGAGGCGGGCTACAGCGATAATAATAACAATTCTCGGCCGTTTTATTTGGCCGACGACGCGTAAAGTTTTTCTTTCGCCGCTTCGGCCTCTGGAACGTTCTGTCAAGAGCACAAATGCGAAGATAAAACTGGGAACTTGAAGCGCCTGAAAAGAGAGACGGCGGCTTTCGAAATCGCGTCGAGAATTTTCAATAAAGTGCGGAAACATGTCGATTTTGTACTGTTCGATTGAAAAGCAGAAATACGCGCTTAGTAGATGCCAAATATTGTCAAAGCGTCCGTCTCATTTCATTTAAAATTCTTTTATTCTTGCCATGTTGAGTGATTCGCTAACACCCGAGTCAACGTTTTACCTTCTAGTTTCTTTCTTCGTTTTACGTTTCTTTCCGAACCAAGGGAAAGTAGT
The DNA here is from genome assembly GCA_020466155.1 of Pachypeltis micranthus. Taxonomy (NCBI): domain Eukaryota; kingdom Metazoa; phylum Arthropoda; class Insecta; order Hemiptera; family Miridae; genus Pachypeltis; species Pachypeltis micranthus. The sequence goes on along the minus strand of CM035774.1, from coordinate 26,738,640 downwards.
GTAATCTCATTTCTTAATGTTTTGAGGCGCACAAAGCTAAATAAACCACTGCGTGGCTAACCAAATTTGCGTGGGAGCAACTAAATCGATTGAACCCTACGAAACAGGAAAGAAAGTTACGCAATCAGCTGAAAGAATCTGTTTCTTCAAAACTTTACGTAAAAAGGGCCGCTAAGGACGAAAAACACCATATGGGAAAATGCTCTGTCTATGAGTGTGTATACGAGTGGCTGTGAAAAGGATTGAAAGAAACGGCTGAACCGAACCGACTCAAATTTCATAATTAGCCTGCAGACCACCGTGAGACTTCACAGTCCTAAAAACCGCCCTATTTTGATTAAATTATTAGCATGCACAGTTATCTTGCCCTATATTCTACGGACAGTACCATGAAAGTCTCATTTGTGAGAAAATGACGAAAGCAGCTCAATAAATTTTTAAGCAGCTTTTTTTTTCGTCAATCAACTTTGTCTTGCCTCCCTTGCGCAAGCGTTCTCTCCATACCCCTGTTCTTACCATCGTTTTCGCTTACCAATCACCTTTACTTCCGGCCATGCGATGCTAACTTCCTTCTTCTAAACTACGCCCATTTGGACTTCTTCTCCGGTTCTTGTAATCCTTTTAGACCAGCCCTTCCTGATTCGTTTTAGCTTTCTTACGGGTTTCTTTCTTCTCATTTTCCTCCCTATTTGCGGAACTCATGGCTAATTATCTTTTGTCCAAAATTTTTCAAACTCTTCTCATTACATACTTTTGTTTCAATTGGGTTCGCCCGGTTTTATAATAAATAAATAAATAAACATTTAGGCAAAAATCAGTTTTAGCGGAGCTTTTTATTTGTGCAGTGGTTAAAAACAACACAGACATGCGCTTCATTACATAATAAGTTTAAAATATAATTGACTTGCGGATGACACTGTAGACTTAGGGGAAAAGTTAAATTTGGGTTTAACTTGAAATTCATCAGTAGATGTAGTTTTTGCTTCAAAACAACTCAGAATGATGCAATTTCTGATACAACGCAGAATGAAGCGATCTCGGCCCTCAGAAGTGAGCCGTTGAAGAGGTGTTTGTTGGGGGTGGTTTCAGTGTAAAAATGGTTGTTTGATTGTGGGTCGTAGAAACTAATACGTTGGAGAGCAGGACAGTCAAACGAAGAGTTGAGCAATTTTTACTGAGAGACGACAAACAACAAACAATATGGCTCTCTCCGATCAAGCTCAGGCCAATACCACCCCCAGTTTAAATTCTATAAAGCGGAAAAACTGCCGGGCTCTTTCAATGCGTGTAGACGAGGTTTCATAGAATGGAAACCAGACAAACCGAAGCAATCCCCTCGAACAATTATCGTTACGGAGAAAAACGAGAATCGAAAATGATCCCAAGATCCTTGAAGGAAGTACGACATCTATATAGTGAAATACGCACATTTTTCGAAATCGAAGCTTAGCTCATTGGCGACCCACCATTTCGAGCCTACCCTACCGTAGGTCTTGGGTCTTCAGCACCCGTAGGGTTGCTGCTGGCAAAGACGCGTCGGCCGCTTATGGAAATAGACCGAATGAGCAATTCCTCGGGGTACTAGCAGTTCCGCAGTATGTTCCATATATCCACGCCCATTAAAGTTTACCCGCTCAAACTCGCGTAATCCCCCTAAACTTGTGCATATGAAATGCTAATCAAGTCATAAAACTACGAGCGTGTCAAGTCGTCGAACTTTGAAACTCTATTAACATATAAAACCAATGCCTGAGGCAGTTATAAAACAATCAGTAAGTTCTCTTTATTGGAGCTTTAACATTTTTGTCACGTTCTATAGAAGTTGGAGCGTTCGCTTGTCATACAAAAATAACTTTAGTTTAACATTTTTGACTTTGAAGTTTCGGATATTGGACCTAATCGATTTTGATCATGGCCTGTATTATCCTGTGTATTTTTCAAAAACCGACTACATGTCTAGTAAATTAGTAGCACACAATTACAGTTACTATCGATAAAAAAGACAAAAACAATTTCATGTTTACTTCAGACTAAACCGAGGAGATTGGTCGTCTCTATCATTATCTATATTATGGTTCTCGTAAACTATGATTGTTTGTGCTTTATACGTTTTTGATCCACAAGGCCGATTTTTCATCAAGCTCATCGTTTCTCAAAGCAATTAATGAATATTGGGAATAGGATGATGACGATAGATAGACCTACAAAGTGTAACGCACACTGTGAATTAAATTTCTGTACCGCCACATCAACCAAGAACGACTTATTAGCCTAATGATCTTAAGAAAATGATCTTCCTACAAGGGGGAGTCATGTCACGGGCACGATTGGAACCTGACAGAACGAGACAGCAGGCTCCACTCTCGGGAACGTCGATAGCTGCCAGAAAATGAAGCGGAGGAGGAGGCGGAAATGCCTGACAAGGGGCCAAGCGATTCTTGCTATCTTGCATCCACTATCAAATAGAGCGAAGCTTTTGTATAATACGGAAGAAGAGAATAAGGAAGAAGCTTTTTTTGCGAGTTGGCCGAAGAACCAAACGATATCGTTACATTGGTGTCAATCGTGGAGAGGGAAGGAGGTCAATATGTGTTGGGATTACATGCTGCATGTTACTACTACATAAGAGATTCAAATGTGATGAATGTTGTGTACGATATAAGGTTGATGGCTGATGGCAAGAGAGATAACTGTGGAAAATTTGTTCCAGGAGAAGCCACTGTGCTTGGGGCTTGGAGTTGAGAGCCAATGATTAGAATAAGAACGAATTCCAGGTAACGAATTTATTGTGAGCGTGGTAATGGAAACCTGTTGTTTTTTCAATAAGGCGTTTATCTGTATTTTCTGTTCTATTCTTGTACTTAGCTTCAAGTCTAGTCTTCCCTTCTCTCATCTTATCAGTACTACTCTCCAGTCATCTGTATAACTAACTCCTTTCTCTCGTTCGATGCTGTCTCTTAAACTCCTTCCTGCTGCTTATCTCAGACCCATTCCACCGTGGTCTTCTCTCCTCACTGACGCCGAATCATTGCTCTGGAGCTAATCCTAGGCCCTAACCAGTGCCACCTTCTCGCAAATCCATCCAACTGCCAGTGGAGTTCCCACATCCACATTCTCCAAAGGATCTACATTGTGAAGATGAGCAGCCCTCTCGAAGCCTAATAATGATCTTAAGAAAATTATCTTTCTACAGCTGGGAGTGATGTTACATGCACGATTGGAACCTGCAGTGGCAATGGCAGAGAGTGGACACCACTCTCGAGAACGTCAACAACACCAAAGTCGAAGTCTGGTGGCCAGGGCGCCAGAACTGGCATGATCTTTTACAAGCTCATGATTATTCAAGGAAGTAGCCTTGTCTTGAGAGTTGACCTATTAACCAAACCATTTCACTACACTGATGAATCAAAGCGAGGTAGTTCACTGCCGTTCACAATTTTTTAATTCGCTTGGTTTACCCGTCATGCTTCTTCACAATCTAGAATATAATATTAGCGTGCCCGTCGTTCTTCTTAGAATAACCTTCCGCGACTACGTTATATCGCTAGGCTTTCAGTGAAACGTATAACGAAAAATGTATATGCAGCAACAATTATAAATACTTCCAAGAACGCTGCCTCGAAAACCAACGACCCCCACTGACATGCCATTTCAGATCAAACCTTCCGGAGCCCTGAACGACTCTCTTTTGCAATGACAATCAATAACACACTGAGTCGCTGCAATTTGGTGAACTAAATCCGCAAATCGACGCTTTTATCCCGAACTCAACTCTACGTGATAAGCTCATGCGTCGAGAAAACAAGGAACATAGTTGTTCCAAGAGAAATACGTTAGTAATAATATGATTATTTGAATAAATATAGTTAAACAGGCTTAAGCAGAAAAAAAGTTTCTTTTAACGTCTTTTATTATGAATGAGCACACAGAGACGTGCGGCGGGTCAGCTAATTACTATAAATTAGTTAAAATTCTAGGAAAAATAGTTTCAGTTGTTGAAAATCTATTGGAAATGTATGAAAAATCGAATAAAGATCGTTGTTGTATATTTACCAAACCAACGCCTTCATCTTTAATTGTATTTGGAGGAACGTTACGCTATTTCCGCGAATTAACGAACGAATTTTGAGCGCGAGCTCCGTGACTCCACACTTATCTTAAAGGAAGAAATCATTAAAAGTGTTTAGGGAATTCCAGTGTTTACTCTGCCGCCTTTCTTCTTCCCTTCGTAGTTTGTTCTAGCGAAGTCTCAGCACCAGATATAATTGAGGTAAAGCTGAATCCAGTTTCGTTCCACGAAAATTGTCGCCTTCCAACACCTTCACCATGAAATACCGGACCTCCCGTGTCGTTTTAAAAGGTCTCTCCGTTCCTTTTGAGCGAACCGACTCAATTAGAGGCGTTTCCAGTTAGAGCCTAGTCCAATAGCCAGCATGTTGTGAGCCAAGAGTGCAGAGGGCGAGTCTTTGGCTGATTGACTCGTGATTCAAAAGTTTCCCAACGAACACTTCGTTGCAAGTGCAATTAGTCGGTCAGGAGACGTGGGTGAGGCCGCGTGGGTTGGAGATCGGTATCGAGGTTTGAATTTCGAGCTCGAAGTTCGATTTGTAAATGAAGACCTCGTTTACGTAGTGATTGATGAGAATATTTGTCAAAGGGGTTCAACTTGCGGTCGTCTTATAGGATTGTAAGCCACGTTCTTCTTTCAGCACGAAGCGAGTCGATGTCTGTCGAAAGACTCAATTAGGAGAAACTCCAGAACGTAGTCTCTGAAGGGAACTCCGTTTCCAACGAGTCTCAGTTCGTCAGTTTGCATAGTTCCCATCATGCTTTTTTTTGGCGACGAAAGGTCTGATCCTAGTGGCCCCATAAATTTACTCCTGCATATTGAGAACCAACCCGGAACCATTTAGCACAGTGCATCAGGGCGATGGCTGCTCTTCTTTCTTGTCCTCTTCACCCTCACGAGAATTTGGCAGCTTGCCGCCATTCCCATATCCTCCAATACTGTCCAGCAGTTTGGGAGGTTCAGGAGCAGTTTTTCATCTTTCAACGATATACAGGACTCAGTTCCTCAAACTCCATTCTCTACTGGTTGAGCATAACCCTGGAAAATCAAGCAACGCATCTCTAATTTTTCCCAGGATGGAGCGCACGAATGCTTCAGACGTCAGCTGGCCGACTGTTGGCCAGCCCAGCCGGCCCACCTTTGGCACAAAAAGGTGGCGTAGGAAGTATCATCTACCATTGGCCTGCTGTGCAAGAAGTTTGGGCTTGCAGACTTACCAACTCGGTTCAGGTACGCCCTAAATGCTCCATTTCCTGTTAGGAATTAAGTGAGGTAGAAACACATCTGTCCATGCTGCAACCTGAGCCATGTTTTTCAATTAAATAACAAATCAAAGAACACTTTTTCACTCCGATCCCAAAACACAATTTCTTCATTTTCTCTCGGCGACTCCTCAAAATAGCTGACTCAAACATCATGACTGAAAACAAATGGCTTAAAATCTAATTACAGGCTGAACAGGGTGCCCTGGGTGAGTGTAATGTCCTAAATGATGTGTCCCACTCGTCTCGCCACCTCCCAAGGATAACAGTCCTTCTTCTTTCCTTCTGTTGGAAACACTACGGTAGAGTGATGGTAGAGTACTTACTGCTCAACTGCCAGAAGGTGGATTGGGATAACACCAGAGAAACAGTGCGGTACGAGCAAGTAATGTGAAGAGCGAACCTTCTCTGCCCATCATACTGTCAGTCGCACTCGAATCCTTCGTACAGAGAATGTCGTGTTTACACCAAGCTCACACGAACCCATTTAAAAACTGATTGGACGAGTTCCTAGAACGATATAGATCGCGTTATGTACGTGTGCCTCACACACAAAATATCGTTTCTTTCCAAATACGTCTCACAACCATAATAAAACGAGGTTAATTGCGCGTGTACTTAGACACGTTGTTATTGGATCATGAAACTGAATCAAGTTCGAGACTACATCAAATATCCCCCGTTTACTGGCAATCTCACATCTTCCACATCGTCGAATTTCATTTTTCTCTTTATAGTAGAAAGTGGGTATCCCCTTACTATATAGCGTTATTTAGCGGCGGAACTTCATTCCTTACGTTTGAAGAACTTTCCCTATCACGGAGACAAGAGGCTCAGCTTATAGCCGGTTCGATCATTCGATCCCTCATCATAGTTCAAATGATTTCTATCACCGATTCTCTCCACTTAAGCGGTCGTATCAAATGTCGCGGAAATGGCTCCAGCACGAAGGGTGCGCCAACGTAATGCAGAATGGAAGATTCCTTCCTACACGAGTAGACATTTCTCTCAAGAGTTTCAGACTTTCCGCTCCTGTGGAATAGCGTCAACTAAACCGCTCCGAAGGCTCAAATGATTTCTCTCGAGAGATAGGTGATGAGAGATTTAAACGGAAAAAAAAATCAGGTGCGACGCATCACACAACTTTCGTTGCCTCTTCCTAAACTCAATGGAAAATCATCACCCATAATTTTTCACTTGGTTCATTTCAACTTATTAAAACATAACTTCAATTGTACGTAAAAAGTGGAAGCATCTACATTTCTGGCGTTTATTGTGCTGCTCCAACTGATTCTCCGACCATAATTGAGCAATCAGTAGACAGAGAATCGATGAGACTGTTAACACGATCTTTAAGAAAAGAATCGCGTTCATCGTTTTGTAATAATCGGGTAAAAACTGTGAGGAACGGTAGTAGTTAAATTCTGAAATTTCCAGACTAGCTCCTGTGTATCTTCTGAGCGTTATCAAACACTCAACATATAGGTATTTCATTGGACCACCACGTCAAAATTCCAACAGTAACATTTGAGGAGTCCAAGAAAAATATCTAGTGCGTAGCAACACACAACTTTCCGCCACCCCCGTAATTTGGAACACCACCTACATAGGCGGGCGCTACATCTTCGTTCAACGCATTTTTACAGGAACATTTATGGGGAACAAAATGTACGTACTAGTTAACTGAGAGTACTCCGAAAGTGTGATCGAAATCGTTAAAGCCATTTTTGAGAAAACATGTAGTGTTTTGATTGCTATGATAACTATAGTTAGTTTTGAGCTGATTTTGCTCGTACCCTTATATTGGCGCTCCATGGTAGTCTGGCGACCTAAATATCAAGTTTGAGCTAATTTGGTTCAGTCGCGTTCACAAACACACCATTTTCCCGAATAGTGTGTTTTGTACTCGTTGAACCGATTTTCATTCTACATAGTAGAGCCAAGGGAAGCAAAAAGGGTTGATTTTTAGTCTCGTCTGGCTGGGAAAGTGTACCTTCTAAGTGTAGGTCGCCATCATCAATTGTATTGAAGTTACAACGGCACTGCAATTCAATAAGGAAGCTTTCGCTAGCTTTATTCCTAAATCATCTCCTTTCACTATATTTTCACACTGATAGGCATAATCACAATGACATACAGATGAACACAGCATTTTCACAAATTCAATAGCCTGGAAACGTTAAGATTTGAAGAAAACTCGACTTCGCGGGGTCAAACAAAATAAGAATAAGCCCAACCGGTCCCTCCATTCTCCCGCCAACCTGACTACAGGCACACACTGACCGCAAAAATTAGATTTATACGGTTCAGGGAGGTCGTTGTACCCTCATCTCGCTATACCCTTCTCAAATTTCTCCTTTCACTATGTGTAAAATTAACCGAGGGTAGAAGACCGTAAAAGCATGCACTAGCACCACTATTCTCTGCTCACCTATATTATCCTTTTTACGTATTGTACATAGCTCTGAATGATATGGGCTGTATTTTTTTCTATAGCAGAAGCTCATTCGAGCAGGCGATGGAGTCGAAATGAGTAAAAGCTCATAATGACGCGCGAATCTGTACAAGAGCGGGTATTGTCGCTGAACTATTGAGAATTGGCTATGGGCAATAAGACATTGCCAGGCCAGATGATATGAGTTACGAAATATAACGTCATTGTGTTAGAGTCACGTTCATCCTTCACCGTGAATTAATTATACTTGTCAAATTATTTATAAATCTCTCAAGTAAACAGTGGAGTCTTCGGTACGCCGGTTGTTTGTTATGTCGAACCTGTGTATGCTGAAGATAAACAGAGTAGTTTGCCCCGCTGCATAATAAACGCATGTTTGTCGCCGAAACACCCCGAGCGAGAAATCCGCCTGCAGTAGTTGATTTGAAGTTGCAGAGAGAGAAATGCGGGAGAGGTGGGACCAATGGTTGAAAGACAACCACTTGTCCCCAGAGCTGAAGGCCGTGATGCGCCGAGAATACAGCTACTTGCTCTACTGGGGAGGATTGTTTTTGCACCTGGAGCCTAACATTGCTCCATTCCACATCGCCCTAGTCGCTACATATTTGCTCATCCTCATAATCAACTCGATGTTCTTCATAGTCTCATTCTCCAGAATGGAAACACTAATAAGTTTTTCTCAGTCTTTGAATTATTTTTCTCTCGGCATCATCAGCCTTGGCATCCTCTTTGGGTCCTTGACAAACCGCAAAGGAATAGTCGATAATTTGTACATTTTATACATCGATTTTTACGACTACGGAGAAACGTTTGTGAACAATAACATCGTGAAGTGGAAGAAAAACCTGAGGTCGTTCAAAATTATAATTCTCGTCTGCATTCCGTTATATTTGTCTTTGATTGCCGTAAGTGTCACGTGTAGCGGTTGGATCGATATGATGTTCGGTTACGAAATACCACCGGTGGATTACATAAATGGCGTGTATCAGAAAGCCCCTGTTAAACTATGGTATCCATTTCCCATAACTAACAACTATGAGAGGTGAGTCACAGTATGGTATAGTGAGTATATTAAACCGCATTTGTATTCTCCCAACACGCCCTATATTGAAACTAGATCCAACTTGATAAGATTTTGTTACAAAGCGTCCTCTCACTTCTATTTTAGTCTACACTATTGAGGAAGTCTCGCAGTTGGTGTAGTAGCTACACTACTGAACCCCAATGCAGTCGATGTGGGTTCATTCTTAGGATGGCGAGTAGTCTTAGGAGCATATAGCGCTCTATCAGCAGCAATACAGCAATGATGATGGTTCAGTTGGGCAGACTGATGGAGAGCATAGGTGGCCAAAAGCCAGGCCACAAGAACGCTACTAATGTCTGCCATCCTTTGCACCCTACACATCTGAATGCACAATCTCTGTGTTTGCAGAGTGGATCTCTAAAACGGGGGAAATAGGTGAAGAAGACCAATATACGCTCATGTCCAGAGATGTGGTCACTAATGGAGAAAAACTTAGTCTTTGAACTAAAAGATTTTGAAGAATGAGCTTGGAGAACAGAAGATGTCAGGTTTCTTAGAAAGAGAACGCCCCTCAGCCTCATAAGTGGGGGATGTAGGGAAAGAAGCTCAAACAGAAATGCTGATAAACGTCTCCAGCCCAACCTGTTAATGGGATAAATGGTCTCAAGTCAGCACAGCGCTTTAGCAGTGATATTTGACAACACATCTCTGGTCTTGGTAGTGTACACAGCGGACTCCTAAAATATAGGGCTGAGGCTCTGAACCCTTACCTCATCTTTCGAACAGACTCAATTCCAACCTGAGCTCGTACCGTCCTCTTTTCAGTCGCACCAGTTAATTCTTACAAGTTGGCGAATCTTCTTTAAAATTGAACACAAAGTGCAATGTATTTATAAATGTTATTTTCAAAGTGCGCACGTATGACGCCACGGTTTATGGCGTAAACTAAACTTTGTTCACAAGAAAATTTATGGTTACTGCAATTCGATAAAATTATCACTTTGTTATTTTCAGAGGTATAGTCACGTTGTCTCAAATGATGCACGCCGGGATTTTGGCGTTATCCATCGGTTGCGCTGACATAATGATGCTCGTTTTAGGGCAGACTGTAGTCCTGCAATTGAAAATATTATGCTCTGCAGCCGAAAGTACAGATGAAAGAGCCAGTAATTTGTACGCACTCAAAATGAATGGCAGACGTCCGCCGAAAGATCCTATCAAAAAGACTAAAGATATGATTCTGGAGCAATGCTATAAAAAGTGCATTTCGCAGGTGGTTGAACATCATTTGCTTCTGTGCAGGTAAGTCCCCAATGGTTATTATTAATCATAGGGCTATTTGTGTACTGCAATCTGTGAAAACCAGCAACTTAGCGTTAGTGCAAGACGTGAAACGTTTAGACCTCGCCGGAGAAACGAGATGGGGTTCGACGGTTTCAATAACATGCTCAAAGGAGTCACGACTGTCTTCGCGAAAGTTTGCCGAGTTCTGTACGAAGTAAACCTGCCATAGCTGAAGTATTAAGTACAATTCTGAGAGTCTGGTATCTGAGACTAGGAGGAGACTGGGGGAAAGCAGGGTGGTCGACACTGGGGAAATACTTGGCGATGAACACGGCAACATCACTCTCTCATCAGCGAAAGATCCTACCTGAGTAGTAATCAACAAATTATGCATAAAAGCCACGTTCTTACTTGTAAGGAGTACTCTGACTGTGTTGTGGGGTACACTATACAATCACCAGGATTCCATCCAGAGATACAACTTGATTCAGTAATTAATGGCGGTAGTCGTAAAATGATGAGAGAAGAGCACTGAGTTAGACGCGTAAGGTCTCGGCAGAGGTCTCTTCTTTTTTCTTCTTTGATACTAAACCATTTCTTTATGTTGAGTTCTGTGAAGCCCAACTGCTGAAGATGAATTATTTCATTAACTGTCACAAACTAAGTGTTCTGTTTCAACTTAAGGTTCTACAACGCCTACAATAAACTGGCCAAATGGCCGACTGCGTTCGTCATAGTGAATGGAGCTCTCATGATTGCCATGTCTATTTCAGTCATCATTATGGTGAGCCTATAGTTTTTCATTGGTGCCCCTAACATGGGACTTCTTTTATTACAATTATATTGCAACTAAAACCAATTGCTTTTACAGCGGATAAATGTTTTAAAACACTTCAGTTTTTGACAATTTTGGCAGTTTTGGAAGTGTTCGAAAATAAATAACGCATCGCACACTTTGCACAGCCCAACGTAATTTATGCGATTTTTATCGCTTTAGGAACTTTAGTTTTTTAAAACTTATTGCGCTGCCCCTACTCCGAGACGATTGCTACTCGTTTTGATGCCAACTGAATCGGAAATACGAGTGTGTATATATACATGTCTTCAGACATGTCTCAGTCTGGGGAAAGAAAGACCCCGGAACTTTCCGGGCTGAGTCTCAGGAACGCCTTCCTCGAAGGCCTTCTCAGGATCCTTTTAGAGACTAACAGCGAGCCATACGCCTACGTGGACGATCTGACTGTGCCGATCGAGGCATAAACAAATCAAGTCCTCCGAACTGTCACCCAACTGTGCTCGTCAAGGTGCGGGTGTGAGGAAAAAGCCAGCTAATCCTCTTAAAGGGGAAGCTAAATAGCAAATCGTCAATACGTTTTGACGGCCACCAGAGAGATGCAAGTGAGATGCAAGTCAAATACTTAAAAGTAAAATAGAGAAGAAGTAAATTAAAAGTCAGGTGTGTGGTACCGTGACACAATCGTCATGCACAAGACCATTTACTTAGGTGTGATTGGCTACTGCCCTGTTGTCTGGGGTAGTAAATTCACAGTCAATTTAAGGAGAGTACTTGCCCAATCCCAAATCTCTGACAGTTGTACTCCTGCGGCCCACAAGACAGCATCCACTCCAAGTGATCAATGACCAGCTGCCTGGTTAAATGAAGAATGAAAAGGGAGCTTCCCCAGCTCTCGGCTTCAATTATAGACCTCAACCAAACAAAACTTGCCACACTAGACGTATGGGCATTAGATAAATAGGAATCCTCGTCATAGGAACGTGACACGAGTTTTTTCCCAACGTCCGTGAACCTCTAAGGAGAAAGCTGGGTGAGTCGGAGCACTCGCCCAAACCATCGGAGGAGCCAGTTCCTCATGGACACGGCTGATAAGTGAGTGCCCAGTCTCTTGGATGAGTGAAATTGCAACCTCCATGATGTTCGACTGATATAACTCCCTTCCCTGATACGGAAACAGACCTGTGTCTCTGTAGCTCGATTTGCGGAAGAACGGGTTTACCGATTTAGTTTTTTTTTTTTTACTTTCCTTGGCTCTACAAAGTAGAAAGGAAAGTTATGTAATCGGCTGAAAAAAAAATTTTGAGTTCTCTTCAGATCTTCACGTTTCAGACCCCCCTGAACAACAACAAAACACTATTTGGGAAAATGGTCTGTGTGTATGTGTGTCTGTGAACGATATTTAGAGAGAACTTGATATCTCGCCCGCAGGTTACTATGGGACGCCAAAATAAGGGTTTAAACAAAATCCACCGAAAGTTAACTATAGTTATCATAGTGATCAAAACACCAAAAATGTTTTTTCTCAAAAATGGCTGAAACGATTTTGATTAAATTTTTTATATTGATAGCTCCCAAAATGGCAACTATACCATAAAATTCTCAATTGTGGGAAAATGACGAGAGCAGCACAATAAATTACGCCGAAAAAGATTCAACCTCAACGTCGTTATGAACACATAAAACCTTTTTACTTTCCATGGCTCTACGAAGTAGAAAGGAAAGTTATGTAATCGGCTGAACCACCAAATCAGCTCAAACTTCATATCTCGCCCGCAGGTTACCATGGGACGCCAAAATAAGGGTATGAAAAAAATCCACCGAAAGTTAACTATAGTTATCATAGTGATCAAAACACCAAATTTTTTTTTTCTCAAAAACGGCTCTAACGATTTTGATCGAATTTTTTATATTGATAGCTCTTAATAAGATAACTATACCATAAAATTCCTATTTGTGGGAAAATGACGAGAGCAGCACAATAAATTATCAAAATTTTCGACCAAAAGCGTTTTTAGCGCAGTTTTTTTTCCTTATTAACTCCGCTGGAATTTTTGTAGAATGTTAAAAAAAATTGGTATTGTAGTCCGATCCAATACCTAACGGATGAGTGTTTAAAAACGCTCATGAAATACATGGGGGTCACTCCAGAAATTCCTGAATTTCAACTACTGCTGTTTCGCTTACTACCAGTTCTAAACGTTTTTACCCAATAACTCTGCAAAAGTAATTACTATCCTTTTTCGAAAAAATTTGTGTTTACAGCCTCATTAATTATCTGTGTACCAATTGCTCAATAATGATCCTGGAATGAGTACGAGCAGCACAATGAAATCTGGAACTGTAAGCGCTACCGCTTCCTGCTGCCGTAAAGCGCTGTTTGACCAAGTTCAAATTAACTGAGTGATAAATGAATTGATTAAATAGAATTAGCTATGTACAAAGTGAATTGTAGTAGAGCTTAGGAAAATTGTGTGTTGCAACGCACCAGATATTTTTCTTTATTGTTTGAAGGCACTATAAGTATGTGCATGAGCAACATCCATTAATGCGGTGGGGGAAAGGAACCCAAACATAACAATAAAGTGTGGGTTTTTGCGTTTTCGTCAATTAAGACTTCGCCAATATCCAGTAGTTTAATTAACCAGTAATTTTTGAGACGCTCTGAAGTTACAGGGCAAACATTGTGAAAGAAGTTAGACAAAGACAGATGAAAAGTGTCTATTCCACTATCTCTTCACAATCGTTCGAGCTGTTTACGATTTTTTTAAAACTTGATCACTACGATAACTATAGTTAATTATGAACTGATATTACGCAAACCCTTAATTTGGTTCCGATTCAATCTCCTTCAACCATCAAACCAGTCAGTTTGTAACCCCGACACCGTTCGAATGTTTAATCTGTGAAACTGGGCGTATTGTGCGTCCACCAAAATTTTCCTCCACAGTCGTTCAACTTCTTTCTTGTACTAGACAGCCCAATTGGTGGTGTGATGGGTGATGTACGTATTAATAGTCGGATGGAGAAAGAAGGAGACATACAACTTTCCGTAATTAACGTGACCTGTCACATTGTAACTTCTGAATGTGATATAGCTCTAAGCGCAGGCGCCTAGTTTTCGACCTTAATTTTCCAGGGAGGGCACGATTATCCTAGTACATACGTGAACGCAGCGCTTCTACTTATAGCTGAGGTTCTATCCGTATTAATGATGTGTGAAACTGGGCAACAAATCAGCGAATGGGTAAGAAAATGTTTTTTTAGTCAACGCTGTACAAATCAACTCTAAAATAGAACATAACGAATTCAATAACTAACGTGTTTGTATACGTTCTTAAACAAAAAAAAACACTTTCCAGAGCGAAGCGCTTTTCTACGCCATGTACGAGTTCGATTGGAGTGATTTAACATCACCGAACAAGAAAATGATCACGATTTTCAAAGAAAATGCGAAAAACCCACTCGTGATGATGGCTGGTGGGCTTAAACCGATCAACAGAGATACATTTGCTGTTGTAAGTCCACTAATATTGTTTAAAATACGAGGAAATAGTTCGTTTATTATATGGTAAGATATGCAGGGATATTTCAGGCATTTTCAACACAGCTGATATTTAAATTGAACGAAAATACTGTTATTCAATTTGGCTCAGGTTGGTGAAGTTTTTCATTTACCCAACCGCCCAATGCATGCAAAGCTCTAAATTACATTTGTCATAATAATATCGGGAAAATTCACACCGTATTAAGTAGTCTATGCGTTTTGCCCGAGAATATCGCATGGTCGATTAATTGCTCGTAATTAAATAGTTTGAGTAGTGAAACACCGCGAAACACCATAATATACCTTTGTTGTAGTATTATTCTAGTATTTTTTACTTGGTTTTATTGTTTGCAGATGATAAACTCGGCGTACACTTACGTCAATCTGTTAATGGCGAGTGAGAACAAATCGTAAAAACGCCGAAAAACATTCAACCTTAACGTCGTTATGAACACTTAAGACGTATTTACTTTCCTTGGCTCTACGAAGTAGAAAGGAAAGTTATGTAATCGGCTGAACCACCAAATCAGCTCAAACTTCATATCTCGCCAAAATAAGGGTATGAAAAAAATCCACCGAAAGTTAACTATAGTTATCATAGTGATCAAAACACCAAATATTTTTTTTCTCAAAAACGGCTCTAACGATTTTGATCGAATTTTTTATATTGATAGCTCTTAATAAGATAACTATACCATAAAACTCCTATTTGTGGGAAAATGACGAGAGCAGCACAATAAATTATCAAAATTTTCGACCAAAAGCGTTTTTAGCGCAGTTTTTTTTTTCCTTATTAACTCCGCTGGAATTTTTGTAGAATGTTAAAAAAAATTGGTATTGTAGTCCAATCCAATACCTAAAGGGCGAGTGTTTAAAAACGCTCATGAGATACATGGGTGTCACTCCAGAAATTCGTGAATTTCAACTACTGCCGTTTCGCTTACTACCAGTTCTAAAAGTGTTTACCCAATAACTCTGCAAAAGTAATTACTATCCTTCTTCAAGAAATATGTGTTTACAGCCTCATTAATTATCTGTGTACCAATTGCTCAATAATGATCCTGGAATGAGTACGAGCAGCACAATAAATTCCGGAACTGTAAGCGCTACCGCTTTTTGCTACCGTGAAATGTTTGACCAAGTTCAAATGAACTGAGTGGTAAATGAATTGGTTAAGTAGACAAAGCCACATAGAAAGTGAATTGACGTAGAGCTAAGGAAAGTTGTGTGTTGCAACGCACCAGATATTTACCTAAGCATTTTCCACGAGCATGTGTGATAAACAATCGTAATTTACGATGAATCGTTGTTTCTGAAGTCATTCATAAAACCTGTTTAAATCGAAAAAGTGTACTAGTCAAATGCAGGAGCGGCGGAGCAAGTGATACAAAATCAGTAAAAGGAAAGTAGTAGGGAGCGTTTGGGCTAACTATGCAGTACTAAACTGTATAAAAAGAGGAAATGGGCACAACGCATGATTACACTCAGATGAGAGATACAAACAGAGACACGAAACTATAGAATAAGATTGATAGGTGAGAAGAGAAAAAAAGAAGAATGTAGTACATGGGAGAGGAAAGGGAAGGAAGCAAAGAGTAGCACTGCGGAGGAGGAAGAGGTTTTGGAAGGATCCCTTAGTGTGTGCAAAAAATTGACTAGAAATGTTGTTTAAATTGTGCTCTTCTAGGTATCAAAATGTGAACTAGTTAACGGCAAGAGGCACTAGCATCAAACATGTTGCCAACGACGGCTCTTTAAATATTTTAAGATGGTTGAAGTTTTTCGTATTACAACACAATAAGGAAATTTCGCGCCTAGCTCCACGCTGATTTTTATTCCAGTGGGTAATTCAGTGGAGCTATCGAAAACCAGTAGAATGTTGATGTGAGGCTCGAGAGTGTTTTCCTGTAACCTCTCGCAATGAACAATTCAGCAGATGCTCCTTTAAAACGCTCCTGGCACAGATTGTGTGTCAATTACGTGCTCGCACCGTCATCTGCTTGGGGACGTCATGAAAGCAAAGTGTAAATAGAGCCGGAAGGATGTACCAACACACACGTGACCCTGTGCCAGGCCACACTCTGAGCTGCCTTCATCCAGGAGAAGAAGGCCTTCCACCGCGCCATCAAAATAGCCAAAAGGCAAGGCTGACGAAACTTTGTGGAAGCGGAGAGCTCTGAGAACCCGTGGGGCAGACATTACAAGTCCTCCATAGGAAAATCAAACATAGAGCAGGTCTTAGCTGCGATGCAAAATGAGTCAGGCTGGGCCTGCAGCATCGAAAGCTCACTGGAAACCCTCCTTGAGAAGGCGTTCCCCGACGACCAAGTAGCTCGAGACACTGAAGCACAGAGGGCAGCAAGGAGGCTGATCATGGACCCCCCCCCCCCCGAACGAGCCTGACATCCCATTGTGGACAACAGGCGACCTCGGCAGGGCCCTTGCGAGGCCCCTTTAAAGCCCAACAAATCCCCTGGGCCAGATAGAATAGAAAGCAATATGCTAAAGAAGGCTGAGCGGACAATCTCCAGCGGCCTCCTTAATTTATTTAATGACTGTCTGCAGGTCGGACAGTTCCCCACTCAGTGGAAGTCTGCACGTGTTGTCACTCTTCAAAAGGGAGGCGACCGGAATCAGTCAGATTGTGGAGACTGCTCAGCCTTCTTTCCATATTAGGCAAAACACTAGAAATCTTGATGTTGCAATCCCTCGAAGGAGTCTTTGGCCGCAACCTCACAGCCAGGTAATACGGGTGTACCAAAGGAAGGTCCACGCAGGATGTCATTGTCGAGATCCGGCGTGTTTCCCTGCTGGCATCGGCTAAGTACGTCGTAGCAGTTCTGATTGACATCAGAGGAGCGTTTGACAACCTTTAGTGGCCAGCGCTCCTTAATGAGCTTAAAGATAAGGGAATCCCCCCACAACCTGTACGCGCTTGTCAGAAGTTACCTGACTGACAGAACTGCTACGATCGAATGCAGGCTTGTCTCGGTCCAGAGAAGGATTGAGAAGGGGTGCCCACAGGGCTCGGTCGTTGGACCTGCCATACCTCTGATTTCGGTGAATGCTGCAGAGGCCAGTCTCTTGCATATTAGCGAAACCGCAACTTCCATGACTGATATAACCCTCGTCGAGGGTTTAGGTACAGCCATCAAATAAGGAAACAGACCTGTAGAAGAACCAGTGGCAACTGAAAAGGAGCTGTCTGAGAGCTGCTGAGAAGCTCCGTGGTGGTTTCCTCATCAAAATGACTACTCCTGAACCCTCATAAGAGAGGGCCGAAAATCATGGAGGTTGCGGTTTCGCTATCATGTAAGAATCCGGGCCCCAACATACAGGGTTTGCCAAGATATGGAGGTACAGCAGAGCGTCAATTATTCAGGATCCTGGTGGCGAGCTATTACCTGTGTGTCGCCATGCGGAGGTATGACCCTGGGAAATTCGTACCATCTGGGAGTAGTTTATAATCTGATTTCCCGCCTGATCTATGTACTTGGGTGGCAAGTTTAAAAGGGACGATCAAATGTGGCCACTTTTTACTTTCCTAGGCTCTACAAATTATAAAGGAAAGTTATGTAATCGGGTCAAAAAAAATTTGGGTTTTCTTCAGATCTTTGCGTTTTGAGGCCGACTGAGTCTAAAAATTTAATTTCGGCGCGTGGTCCTTGTGTGTGTGTGTAGTTCGATTTGCGGGAGAATGGCTGATCCGATTGAGCTGGTTCTTTTTTTATTTTGTTCGTTATTTTTTGTAGACACCAAAATAAGGTTATTGACGATTTCGGACGATGGGAAGGGGGGGGGGACAAAAATGTACCAAAAACTAGGGTTTTTCGTATTTTTCTCGAAAACGGCTGTAACGATTTTGATTAAACTTTCAAATTATTTTCTACTGATCAATACCTAACTTTTCTTCTCCATACATATCTCCATGAAAATACGGTGAACGGAGATATAGGCCTATGAAGCAAAAATAGGTTTTTTTACGCTTTTTGGCAAAACGGCTTCAACGATTATCACAAAACTTTCAAGATGTATTCGAATAGTTAATACCTACATATTGTTCTCAATAAATGTTCCTCTGACAGTCCATTTAACAGAGATAAAAATCAAAATGTGTCGAAAATAACGTTTTTTCGAACATTTCCGTAAATTCCAGGGTAACTTCTTCACCAGATGTGATAAATCCTAATGGAGTGTCTTATAGTCACCCATAGCCCCATTTTGTTCTCCACAATTATTTCTGTATATATATGTTGAACGGAGATATAAGCCAAGTTATCTTAGAAAAGGAGATTTGTCGAATATTAATTTATCGGTATTCCTATTTTCTCAAAAACGGCTCTAACAATTTCGATCAAACCTACGAAGTACTCTCAGCTAACTAGTCCCTACATTTTTTTCTGTATAAACATTTCTGTAGAAATGCGTTGAACGAAGATATAGCGCCCGCATATGTGGCTGGTGTTCGAACTTAAGGGGGTGGCGGAAAGTTGTGTGTTGCTACGCACCAGATATTTTTTGTCATAATCTTCTTCGACAACTGGACGAAACAGTTACAAGCTTGCTTAGTAGCAGTCAAAACGGATAGGTTTCTCGTCAAAGGGGCGTAGCACGTACGAGTTTATTCCCGACATCCGTGAACATCTTAGAAGAAAGTGAGTTGAGCCAGATCATTGGACGCGTCAGTTCTTTAAAGCATGCGGCAGCTTCTCTGCGCTGCTCCACTTGTTTTATCACAAAGACTCCCCATTCTGTACAGCTCCACCAGTACAGAGGAAACAAGCTGAAGTTCTTAATACAGTGAGCGACGGTAATTTTAAGGGGAGCAAAACCTACCAGTTTTGACTGCTACTAAGCAAGATTGTAACTGTGCCCAGTTGGCGAAGAAGGTTATGACAAAAAATATCAGGTGCGTTGCTCTACGTCAATTCACTCGGGTACATGACTTTTTTCTACTTACTGAATTCATTTATTACTCAGTTAATTTGAACTTGATCAAACAACGCTTTACGGCAGCAGGAACTAGTAGCACTTACAATTCCGGAATTTTAGTGCTGCTCGTTTTTAAACATTCTAGTAACATTTCAGCGGAGTTTAAAAGGAAAAAACCGCGCTAAAACCGATTTTCGTAGAAAAATTTGATAATTTATTGTGCTGCTCTCGTCATGTTCCCATAAATGGGAATTTTATGGTATAGTTGCCATATTAAGAGCTATCAATATAAAAAAGTTAATCAAAATCGTTTGAGTCATTTTTGAAAAAAAAAAATTTGATGTTTTGATCACTATGACAACTATAGTTAACTTTCGGTGGATTTTGTTCATACCCTTTTTTTCGCGTTCCATGGCAACTTGCAGGCGAGATATCAAGTTTAAGCTGATTTGATACGGTAGTTTTCTCTAAAAATTGTTCCTAAATAGTGTTTTTCAGACTCAGGAGGGTCTGAAACTTGAAGATCTGAAGAAAACTGAAAATTTTTTTCAGCCGATTACATAACTTTCCTTTATAATTTGTAGAGCCTAGGAAAGTAAAAACGCTGCAAATTATTACACAACGGTTTATTATTCGGATAATCAGCTTGACCTAGCATTAATGCTCCGAGACCCATCCTGTTCGATTCAGCATCGAAAAATATCATAATGAAACCCAAAAAAAGGCCGAAAAGAACTGAATCGTAATATTAAAATAAACAAAAAAAAAATGAAACGAACGAACTATTAATAAATAAACCAAAAATAAGCGAATAATGAAAAGTTCAATCGAAGATAACAGATATTTTGCTACCGTTGAGACGGAGAGAAAGAGTCATTCGTGGAGGTGAAGACGAGAACAAGGCAATCGGACGATAAAGAGACAAATCGTAGTGCCAAAGGTTATATACGAAACACGAGCGCTTCCTAGGAAGACAAAAAAAAAAAACCCCGGCGCTAATTGGGCGAACGCTGTGAGTCGAGTGGAAAGGGGTGGCGGGCGGCGGTGTTGCCGGACCAGTGACGATCGCTTTTGATGGGCGGGAGCGAGGGACTTCAAAGACGTAACGCGTTATACTGCGTTTCGTTAATTTTTTTAACCGTTTTTTGCCCATTACAACCACGGGCTTCGTCCGATCGGATTGCGGAGATGGCGGGCACAACTAGATACCAAATCGGATTTTTGGGCGAAAGAACGAATTTTTTAGACCACGTTAAAGGCACAAAACGGCCCGGACGGCGGACGGCGGACGGGGGACGGGGGACGGGGGACGGCGGACGGACATTGCAAATTTGGAATCTCCATGTCATGAAACGTAAAGTATCAAATTTTGAGGGGGGGTTGTAAAAAATTTTTCGTGACCGAAAACATAGGGTTATTATTCAGAATGAATAATAAACCAATATTATTCAGAATGAATAATAAACCAAAAGTGGCCACATTTGATCGTCCCTTTTAAACTTGCCACCCAAGTACATAGATCAGGCGGGAAACCAGATTATCAAGATTTTCAAGATCAGGATTCTGATCACCCTAGCCATTCATCAAGTGCGTCAAGGTTTCGTTCAGTAGAGAGGTCTACTCTGGGAGAGCTTGGCCCAGAGCAAGGGAAGCAATTAATCACTTGGTGTGCTACAGTAGGGTTCTGTCTTGTATCAACAGTATGCTTCTGTGTCAGTTACTCTGTTGGGATTCATATCACAGGTCTCCTTATGGCATTTCGTATTCCCCACGATTGCAATCCATCACACTTCCCAATTCCTCACTTGCTGACTCAGCCTTCCCGCACGTGTTTCGTAATTCACACTACTGCACACGTTTTTATACCTCTAATATTTACCTTTTTTACTTCTACGATCTTAGAACCGTTTTGGAACTAATTCAAATAATCAATAAACTTTTTTCACAGTAGAAACTGTGGAGTACGGAAGTGAAGATGGTTAGCTGAAACAATACCGGTTCGGTACATTCAGACTGTAAGAGTCGATATCTGTTTGTCCGTCCATTATTCATAAATCTCGGTGCTGGCGAGTGTTGCTCTTTGCAGACTATGAATTATAAGTTAACTAATAATTAATTCATAGTCGGGAAGGTCATATTACACCAAGCGGGAAGAGAAGTTGCAGGACCTTCGCTGAGGCGACATGGAGCTCTGGGATAGATGGCTCGAGAAAAACCAAATTACCCCTGAAGTGAAAGAAACCATGCTCCAGGAATACGGGTATTTGTTATATATCGGTGGCCTTTTCATCAATTTCGAGAGGAAATACATCATTCTCTGTATTATCCAGACGACTGTTTACATCTCGGCATGTCTCTTTTTTTCGGTGATGCTAGTCATGACGTGTATCAATATAACTTCCCTTGCCAGTATTTCCCAGTGCCTCAACTATTTTTCATTGGGAGTCATCGAAATCGGGATATTTGTAGGCGCGTTGTCGGAGCGCAAGGGTGTCATTCGTCTTCTTGAAATCATGCATATGGATTTTTACGACTACGGAGAAACTTTTGAAAACCCCGAACAAGAAGTGTGGAAGAAGGAATTGAGGAGATTCAAAATAATAATTTTGGTTAGTATACCGGTCTACTTGGCTTTGATAGCTCTCTCAATTATGGGGAGGGAGTGGATTGATTTGATGTTCGGCTTCGAGCCCCTTGATGTGGATTACGTTGGTGAAGTGTATCAAAGGACGCCTGTCAAACTGTGGTACCCCGTCCGAGTGACTAATGATTACATCAGGTAAGTGTTCTTTACTATAACATAGAACATCACTTAGTGTACTATTGTCGTTACTACGAGTACAATTGCGTACTATTAGCCCGACGATTCGCTACTTTTACTGCCTTCTGCTGACACGTTCTTTAGTTCTCTTGAGGACCTGCTTCAGCATATGTGTTAGTGTATCAACCGAAAAAGGCATGTTTTCTTACCAGTCCTTACCCAATAGTATATCTCCGCACCTGAATAGGATAACCTCAAATTGACCTCTGCTCCAATGAGGATGAGAGAAGAACTTCCCTCTCATTACAAGTAACCTCCTCTGATGGCCTTAAGGCGCACGTCTGGCAGAAGCATGCTGCCGAAAACAAAGTTCAGTTTTGAGGAATGCTCACAGAACAATAAATATCGATCAGGTCGTCGGACTCCCCCGACTTGTGTGACATCCTGAGCTGCCAATTGCTACGCAGCTGACTCGAGTGAACAGTTATGAAAATCCCGCACAGTTTGGCAAGATGTTGGCCAGATGTTTCTGGCGTTGGCATTCCTATGGACGAGGTATCGATACTTCATCGCCTAAGAAGACATGGCACTTCCTCGCTTGGGTTGTCTTCTTTCCGTTGGGGTGCAGAACACTCTTGGGTAGCATTTTCCCAAGAGATGATAACCCAACTAGAGTGGTGGGGGGTTTATCATAAGCCCCCTAGGTAGGAATTATGTAGCAAGTCAAAGACTGGGGTTGGTGGAGTATTTTCATGCTTATATTTCCAGACGAGGTGCTGAAAGGTATGGTAACGATAGTGGTGTGCTGAGAGAGGGGATAACCAGGTCATAATGAGTGTGTGGTCGGTGAGGGGGGGGGGGACGCTTGCAGGAAGTGCTGACGTCTTGCCGATAGCTCCCATCCAAGCTGCCACTGTGTATGTCTAACTGTGCTCACAAGATGTAATCATCAAAAAACTAACAGCTCGGGGCGGGAGTAAAGAATCAACTTAGCCACCATGCTTTGGAAAATTCTTTTCGTGGTTTGGGAACTCTTGACAGATTGTTCGATCATGTGAGTCCAACCGATTGAGGCACAGGTGTTGGGAGCAGTGGTCATAAGGTGAGGTATTCGCAAAAACACGTTCTGTCCTTACTTTTCTTCGATTCGTTCAGTGCGTCACCTGCAACAACAAGATTTGATCTCGCCCCTGACGCACAAGTGGCCACATCAGCCTTTGGGGCTAATGTTTCCCCTGCCGTCTTATTTTGTGTACAACGCTGTTATCTGAAGGTTTAGAAATAGCTGTCGTCTGAGGTTGGCGCTGGAATGATTGACATAATGAGGAAATATTCCTCAGCTGAGCTTCTGTCAGATGTGTTAGTCATCTCCTGATAAGTACAGCCCTCCAGTTTGCTGTTACTAACTGCTTTATTAGGCAAACTTTGTCTTTCTCTCTTTCGCAGGTTTGCATTCACATTGCTATTAGTGATTCATGCTGGGGTGCTCGCAGTATCCATAGGAAGTGCAGACGTGATGATGCTGCTTTTGGGGCAAACCGTTATTTTGCAGATGCGGATTTTGTGTACAGCAGTTGGTCAGCTTGAATCCCGCGCTAAAAATATGTACATAATTGAAACGAGAGGGACGCCGCCTCCTGAAAATAAATTACAACAAACGAAGGATCAACTTCTTCAACTCTGTTATCGGAGAGCGATTAAACAAATCGTTGAACACCATCTAATAATACAAGAGTGAGTGGAAATACGCAACTTTACAACCGCAACACCTGATACTATTCTTATCGCATTCATTCTTTCGTAGATTTTACGACAGCTACAACAGACTCGCAAAATGGCCGAGTGCATTCGCTGTTCTGAATGGAAGCATTATGATAGCTATGTCCATTTTAGCCGGGTTCGCTGTAAGTGATAAATTTCTATTTGTTAATTTAATTTTCTAGAAATGAATGATCTGAGCTGTCTGATTTGAAACCCCGATTATTTGCAGAGTGAGTTTGACGTCCCGAGTACTTACATTAACGCCGGTCTCCTCTTGATCGCTGAAGTGTTATCCATGTGGTTGTTGTGTGAAACCGGACAGCAAGTTAGCGAATGGGTAAGGAACTATATTGAATACGTCTTCAATAGCCTATGTTGCTTTTCTTTTTTCTTTTTTTTGTTTTTTTGAAACGGTGGATGCAGGCAATACTCTCACTGCAGCCACAAACGGGCCTATTGTAAGGGCGTCCATGATACTCAGATTATGGCCCACCTGCACCACCCCCAGGCCCCACGGCACTGGTCTCACTTGGTGTGACGTCACCTATGCGCCCCCACCACCCCCGCACAAAGCCGAGGATATCCGCAAGTTCTGCATTTGCCACCTCTTCGGGCTGAGGAAAGGGCACCCCAAACACACAACCCGCGAGTCCATCGCATACGCACAGCACATGCTCTGCCGTCTCTAGCCCTACCTCGCAGAACCTGCATACCTGTACCTCGCACTTGCCAATATTTGCAAGGTGGTACCTCAGCGGACAGTGACCTGTGAACAGGCCACATATGATCCTCATATCCTTCCTCCCCAGTGCAAGCACCTCCTTGGACCTCTCTCTGGAGAGCCGGATGAAGAGTACGGATGTATTCACCTTACTATGTAGGACTGATGTGTCTGTCAATATATTTTCGGGGGGTCAATATAATTTTTATTGTTCTAAAGTTGTACAATAAATGAAGAGTAAACAGCGGGGAAAAATTGAGTCAACAAAACGCCAGTAGTTTCAATTCCGAATTTCTGAGGTTGCTCCTGATTATCTTATGACCAACAGTAAACGCTCTGATGAGTAGGAGCAACTCAATAAGCTCTCGAACTTTGAAAGCTACTACTCTCTACGTACAGAAGTTATGTTTTGTCGAGTGAAAAAGATATTTGAATTCATAGCTAAAGCCATTAAAATCGGGCTGAAGACAGCTGTGTGATGTCGAGTGCGTGTAATTCAAGTACTTGTGATTAGCGTATGTCATTGTAACATTGTTTTCTTGAATTCCCACTCTTATTAGAGTAATTCGAACTTCCTTCAACCGCCTGGGACTATTCCACTAACTCTCATCGCATACGTTGATGAGATGAGGCATGCGCCACCCTCTTTTTCACCATATTTGATGATTACAAGGGGGATACAAACACGGATAATCGTGAAACTTGAAAGAAACAATTTTTTAAAATAAAGAAATAAGTATACGTTTGCAGGGAAGGTAGAACACGTTATGGAAAATACTTAATATTCGTCCATTTCAATACATTTTTTTGGTGTTTTAGAAAACTTACTCTGAACTGGTGTCCTTTTCCACTAGTACTTCTCTTTGACTTGTTTTATTTTGTTCTCTTTCACATGTTTTATTTTGTAAATTGTTTGTGTATAAAAAAACGTCCTCGCCGGGTTCTTCGATGTCTGAACCTGAGTCTATGATCCCGTCGTGAGCATGATCTCGTTCTCCTTCTACTTTCCGAATCCGTATCATGGTCAGTGTGGTGGGTCTCTTCAGCCTCGTCAACATTTGATGCATCCGAACCGGCCTCTACACTCACGCATCCAGTTCCTCAAAAACTCTTGACTGGGGGAAAAGCGTCGCTCCTAATCCTCACAAAACAGTAAACTAAAAAAAAACCCCTGCGAATTATTACACAACGGTTTATTATTGGCATGAACAGCTTGACCTAGTATTACTGCTCCGAGACCCATTCCGTTCGATTCAGCATCGAAAAATACTAGTAAACCATACGAAACCTGACCTGACTACAATGGAACTACGGAAACTAAATATTCCCCCGGCGCCAGGCGCCCGTAAACTTCTGTAGGCATTTATGATCCGATGTAGGGGTGTGCGGAGAAAGTGGCCCTAACCTTCCTCTGCCCCGTCTGGGAAATTGGGACAGGGACTTCCAGCGAACCCTCGGCAATTAGGACGACGTTGCGAGTCGAGCAGGCGGGTGGTTTTGATGGGACGGGAGGGAGTACAAACGACGAGACGTTGACTTCCGCTGTAGTTCCCGCGAGTTCTTTCAATTAGTTGACTCTAATAATTACTGTAATTTCCCTATACGCAGCTGTATACGTCTGTTACTCATTCCATTCAACCCAGGATGTAAAAATACCTTGAAAACGATACGAAACACGGCTTATTTGCGATTATACTGCGTTTCGTTAATTTTTTAAACCATTTTTTGTCCATAACAACCATGGGCTTCGTCCGATCGGATTGCCGAGATGGCGGGCACAACTAGATACCAAATGGGATTTTTGTGCGGAAGAACGGATTTTTTAGACCACGTTAAAGGCACAAAACGCCCTGGACGGCGGACGGACATTGCAAATTTGGAATCTCCATGTCTTGAAACGTAAAGTATCAAATTTTGAGGGGGTTGTAAAAAATTTTTCGTGGCGGAAAACATAGGGAATAATGAATGATAAACCAACACCTTTCTCTTTTCGATCTCCGAAAAACAGAATGAATCCTTTTATTTCCTCTCGGTCGCTCATATGATGAAAACAGCTGATGACATAATAACTGTTCGAAGGTAACCACCAATTATTTGAAAACAAAAAGAAACTGAATTTTCCTCGCCTACTTGGGGGGCTCGGAGTGCGCCAACCACGGTTTTCTCACTTCAACGAACAACAGAACTGTGATCAGGCCTTCGAAACCGAAACTAGTTATTGAACGTGGGTAAACGAATGTGGGCAGGAGGGTTGAGAGTTCTTGTGCAATATCTCTCTGGTGGCGCATTGTGCGTTGAGGGTTAAGTATCTGTTGCTATTTTTACGTGTGTATTATTTTTGTAGTTATGGAATAAAGTAGACAAATGACTTTGCGAGCTCGTTGGATAGATGAACAAATACGCTGCAATACGTTGTGCCAAGTCTTAGAGCATTCGCTTGAGTCTTCATCGTTTCTGTACGAAGCGTGCAAGTAAAACCTCTAAGGGTTATGTTCCTGTTCTTCACCAGACTTCCGTTTTCCTGGATCTTACTTCTTGTTTAACGATTGTACACCATTGTTGACTGGCCTCCCGCACAACAGCGTACACCTTCGGGCAAGGCTGGTGATGAAGGAAGCACGCTGCTAAGCCAACTAGGACATATCTTCGTAGTCGCGGAGACTGTAGATCCCTTATACAAAAGAGGAATGAAGACGAGAGACTCACTCGCTACTCTTCTCTTCTTCAACACAAACTAAATCTAACTTTCCTTACGAGCCCAAGGTTGAAGCACGTATGTAGCTGTTTAACATGCGAACTTCTCTGCTCCTTAACCGACTGCTCTTGGTTGAGGAATCCACATTCGAAGCGTAGGAGACCTTCTACATCCCTGCACTTCAAATGCCCAACTATCAAACTTTTCTGAGGGCAACGTTAGGCACGAGACCGTCCATGAATGTCCTATGAAAAACAAGCTATTTTCTGTCAGCCCTTGGTAATACCATTAATTTCTCTCTTGGTGCCAACAACGCGGCACTTCCAGAGAAAAGCCCTGGGAGTATCCTGGTTTCATTTCTGGAGAACAAGCACCACTCGATGATGCAGTTCACGGTTTGAAGTAACGATTCCATATGGAGATAGCGAATGAAAATAACTTATTCAAACCCCAAGATTGCCATTCTTTATTTCATGATCATCGAAATAGGAAATGATACAAGAAAATCGGCTTAGAACTACAAAAACTAACTCATTTTAAACTTCTTCTTAGAATACTGACTACCTTAATTCAATTTTTCAGAGCGAAAAACTGTACAACGCCTTCTACGAATTCGATTGGCCAGATATTAATACTTCTAATAAAAGAATGATATTAATTATAAAAGAAAAGGCCAAGCAGCCGCTGGTGATGAAAGCTGGAGGGTTGACTCCAATCAACAGGGACACATTTGGAACGGTGAGTTGCCCCTACAGCTCAGAACGACCACATACTGACTGACGCCCGGTAACGTACAAATCCGTGTGAGATCTCTGCGATCTGTCTTGATTTCGTAAAAACAAGTTATCTTCATGTATCAACTTTTCTCCGTTCGTGTACTAAGAATTGACTTTCTGGCTTCTGCAACGAGATTTTTAAAGATACTGGTAAATTTCTTTTCATATGCGCCAGTGTTTCAATACAAGGATCGTATAGAGAGGTGGTTACTAGTAGTGGTTTATGTGTTATGTTGTGCTAGTGTCGGATTTCCTGTTGATTGAGGGGCTCAAAGCACTCGCCCAGTAGGAACTGCACTCAGGCTTGGGGAAGGTATTTTAGTGAGTTCATGTTTCCTTAGCTACAAAGTGTGAATGAGTTGCTGCACTGGGAAGGTCTGATCATGTGTCCGCTCAGAGGCTATTCTATACCTCATCCCTGGTTTCCCACCTGCTCTAATCGGTAAGCGAACATGGATTACGACTGTCTACTGACAACGTTTATGGGATTGTTCCCAGTGCGCTGTGTCAACGATGTTGTCATAGTGAGGGTCCCCACCACCGTGGAGTGGGCTCCCAACCCCATGGCGAGGGCCCAGAAGGGCTTCTTGGGGTTCAGCCTGGCCGTGCAGAATACCAAGGTCAAGGTGGGGGTGATCTCAAAATGCCTAAACCTGATCGTTATTCCAATCAACGTATGCGTTGGGTGCACGAATGGAGGAGCTTGAATTGAGAAATAACTGAACGGGGTGAGCGTGCGTGAGGACTGTATTACACTTTACAGAATAGCGGTGTCAGTGTGAGTGTGAGTAGTTAAACGGGAACAAGGTCTATCTAAATACATGTGAACTGGCTGTGTGCCAGAAATAAGTGGAGAGGGGGGGGGGAGAGAGAGAGAAAGGAGAGAGAGAGACTCACTGACTGTTTTATTTATCCACCTGGGGGAGTTAGGGCCATGCAGCCCTCTCTTCCATTCCTCCAGAATACAATTCCAGTCCAAGAACATTTGCCACATCCTCGGCATAATTAAACACTAGATATTTTCAAATTGAACATTAGATATTCTTCAATTCTACAACCTCTTAAACCTCCTCCTTCCAGTATTCGTTAATTTAATCGTTTGTCTTATAATTACAAGTAGATGCACATCACACAAATGTTAGACCCAAGAAGAAAATAAACAACGTTCACTCCGTGATAAATTACATTCAGTCATCTTGAGAAGGGCGAGTACTAGGATATTCCTCCCCTTCTCATATTAGAACTTATCACTACAGACACAGTAAAACTAAAACATACAACACACACATTATTACATTACTGATGTGGTCCCATGTCCCCATACAGTTCCAGCAACTTTTTCTTATATTTGGCTTTGAAAGTACTCAGCGTCAACTTCAGGTCAAATAGATCCACCTCTTCGTTGTACAATTTAGTACCTTGCACCAAGAACGACCCCGCGTATACTGCGGTCCTATGAGATGGAAGCTGCATCAAAGTTCTGGCATTCCTCGTGTCCCTATTATGCACCTGCGACATAAATTTAAATTTATTGTACAGATACTCGGGACTCCTGTGTTTCAGCACTTTAAATATCATCGCAGCCAGTGCTAGCTTTTTTCTTTCTGCTATCTTCAGCCATCCTAGCAATCTGTACGCAGGCGTGACATGCTCAGTAGGCCGTACCCTGGCAACATAGCGCACTGCCGCATTCTTGGCTTTTTGCAGTCTAAGCATGTCCTCACGTCTTAGGCCCTGCTTAGGTCGCAGTACGCAACGGCAGCATAATCAAAAAACGGAAATATGAGGGACTCGACCAAATGCTTCCTCACTTTTCTTGGAAAATCCCCAGCCACCCTCCTCAACTGATATAAGCTTCTGAAAACGGCATTGCACACTTTCCCAACGCAGAGTGTTTTGTATAATTACTCCCAAACTGGTTGTCTCATTGACCATTTCTAATCGTACTTCGCACAACATCAAGGGTGGTATGATCTTGTCTTTCAAATTCTTCAGCAGAGAGAGAGAGAGAGAGAGAGAGAGAGAGAGAGAGAGAGAGCACAAATACGCCTTCCTCAGTCAACATTGATGGTCTCGTGTCTCGTGTTTGGATGACGACTCATATTTACAGTGTAGGACAAAGCGACAATGTTGACAAATTCAAATATAATGCCACAGTAGCGATGTATCTGCTAATGGCAGTGAGACGACAGAAAAGCTGTAGTTGCAGGCAGCTGTTGTTAGATGAGACAAACTCTAAGGCTCCTGCAGTAAGCGCAGCAGCAGTTAGTGGAGCACCATCCTCTGGTTACAGTGTACAGGTACCCATCATTCGCCTTCGGAATTAACTTTAACAAACCCCTGTGCTGCAAACGCGACATTCTAAAAATTTGACCTTTGAATAAGACTGGTACCTACACATTTGTGAAGAAGCAAATGGCAGATGACACAATCTGTCACATACAATGTTTGTGAACCGCTGCAGTCCATCGGGATGAGGTTTTTTGACGTCAACTGCTGTGCTACGAACACTGCGCATTACATACGACTGTCTGTACTTATTTACCCCCTCCTACATCCTCTAACTTAGAGAAGCCTGCTGTGATTCGAAATTGTTGGCACTCCCCTAATACTCGCCAAAGCACAGAATGACTGCACGGGCTGGGTTTTTCTCAAGGACTGCTGGGAAATGTTCTCTCGTCCCTACATTTCTGAAGCAATCGCACACATTTGTGAAACCACTAAAATGGCATAAGTCGCCAATTCATCCACTAATACAACGCAAACGAGGCTATGAGATAAATCAAACCTGCAACGTCTGTCCACCATCTACCGTTCAGACCATATATTATCGTTAACGTGGTATAAAAAATACCTATTGGGATCTAGTTGAGCCCATCTTTGGCAATCCCAATGGACAAAACCGATGGTTATGGGCAAAAATGGTTGAAAAAATTACCCAAAAACCAAAGGGCGATTTTATCACATTTACAATGTGTCTGGTATCGTTTCCTAGATATTTTTCGATACTGAGCCTCGGAGGTTTATGACTGCATCTACATGGAAAACAGTTGAATCACAGTAAATACAGTAAGGAAAATTCTACTATTTCAACGACATCTGGCAGACATATAGAAAAAGAGAGAGAGAGAGAGAGAGAGAGTGAGAGAGAGAAAGAGGGAGGGGGAGGAGGAATCTTGGATGAGCTATGTGTTGCAGAGAGGAAATAAATTAAGGGGTGGGAAGGGGGAGAGGATATTTTGGAAAGTCCAGAAACGAAGGAAATCTGTTGTCACTCGGAAATAACTGAAGATCTGCGCTTTCCCACAGTTACGACGAAAAGGCTCAATGTTCAGGGAAGGGGTGCCAGGGTGGAATCAGCCATCGGGGTTATTAAATTAAATAAGTAAAAGAAAACAAAAACAGGCCAGCGGCTACTAGTTGAGGCGCAGAAAACACTGGGCTGCTTATTTATTTTCGTTGACAGTAATCCAAGTAGCTGACACTAATAATAAGTAACCCTACTAGTACATTACTGGCCCTGCACTTGAGTTAGGTGACTCGATAGTACTCTTTCCAAGAAATCTTAGTAATAGCCTCACCCTGCAGTATTCCCCAACATCGTTTTTCAACAATCCCGATTTTGACTACGATGGTCCTGCGCATGGGGTGACTTTATACCTCGAAGTAACGTATTTACTTCACAGTTTACTAACGCCTTTGAAAGAGATACAACGTAACTTTACCTTCTATGTCAAGGAATGACGACAAACTTTCACCTCCCAAATAAAGCCATGCCCCATCAAACTTTAGCTACAGCAGAAGTGAAACATAAGAATTAGAGCTGCCAACATCACAGATCAGATTTGCGGGCAGTTCCAGGTTGGCGTTCTTAACGGAACATCTTTCACATCGCAATACCTCGCCAGTTCCAGAGGTAATTGTATTGAATCATCACATCTGAACCGCAATTTATGCACAATCCCAGTTCGGTTGAGTGTGACCAGTTAAATTGGTCATTGGTCATCCAATTGAACTCAGCCTTTTACAACGTTTTAGTCCGTGGTGAATGAAGGCAGTTCAATTACTTATAAAATAACACGTGTATAACACAGTCTGAAAAGAATCAACAATAAAAATACCTTTTATCATATGAAGTAAACGGTCACACGGTTTTTTCTTTTTTTCAGATAATCAACTCAGCGTACAGCTACGTGAACATCCTTAGGGCTAGCGAACTAACCGATAAATAGAAACAAGATTCACCATACCTTTGATAATGTACATTAATGTTGAATTAAAATAAAATTAAAATAGCTTCTGGCTTGATCCTTTTAATAAAAGGATAAAATACATGTTTACGAGCAAAGGCAATTGTAGTTGTAACATTTGGCTCCTCATTCTCACGAGTGATTGAAACATACTTAGTGGATTTCTGTAGGGGAATCAAGTGCTACGGCAGCAACAACAAAAATGCTTGGACGTTCATGTATAATTATGAAAAAATATATTGGCTAAAAATTCCAATTAAAATCTACACGAGTAAACCTGTAAAAATAACAACTGAGATTAAATCACGTACTAGAAATAATTTTAAAAAAAATATTAAAATTTTTTTTTAAATGTATGAAAACAGCAGAGCGATCGGAGAAGATATTGGGAAAACGAGAAGATTTCATGAAGACATCATCAAAGAATGTAAAAAATGTGAATCTGTGATAAGAATCTCTTAGCATTAGCCCTCTTGAAGGATCTGCACTTCTTACATTTTCTCATTTCATTAAAAACTGAATCTCGACTTGACTCTTCTGTGTTCAGATGCAAAGTTGAAGTTCCCTCATTTTGCCGGAACCTTTAATGGAGCAATGAAAGTTCGTTGGTAGACCTCTTTAAAATAATGGCTCCCACGGCATTTGTGGGTGAACTACACGTTTTCGAGGCCAAGATCAAAAGATGCCAACTCATAATAAGTATTTGCAAAAAGGATCTTTGTTCTGTTTTTTTTTAAGCGTAGGCGAAGAATTCTCGACCTTGACATTTGAGGATCGGCTCTAATTACCTTCAACCGGCTTCGTGAAGGATGCTTTTTTTTCTTCGAGCTTTACGGGTCGGGTCGGCTTACTTCATTCATCTTGAACTTAGTGCCAGAATGTGGGAGGACTCAAACGGTGTCCTTGGAAACCAAATTACTATGCACTTTTGAGTGTTTGCCGTTTCCCCGTGATGGTCGACTGCGATTTATAAGGTAGAAAAAGAGACGAGGTTTTAGGAAAATAAAAATCTAGTGATACAAATTGTACCTCTACCACCAGGAAGAACAAGAAGCCTTAAAAGATTAAAGAACACTATGGGAACTTTTGATGGCTTTCCACGTGGGTTGATAGATGCAGAATAAGGGATTGTGTGGAAAAAAGAAATTATAGTTGTTGTTATAGTCTTTGTTGAGAGACCGAGTAAAAATTGTGTAAAAACTGTTAAAACGTTGTTTAAGATCGTTAAGAAATATTAAATAAGCAGAAACCCGATTGAAAAGTGTGAACCTGTTTCAAAATTGTTGAGAAATTGCGTAAACCCCTACTCATCCGTTATTCCAAGCTGGTGCGGTGTACTGCCAACGAACATCAATATCCAGTTGGCTCGTAATGCCGACTGAGACACTGCTCCTGTAGTCACCTTCTCATAGGTATAAAGGAGCCGTGCGAGAACCTCTAAAAGGTGGAAGTCCTCGTCTTGTACACTAAATTGTATTCTAGTCAAACTACTGTTACTCACTTTGGATTTGAATAGCTCCGTGATGAATGGTAGTGCAGGGCTAGAATTCACATGCCCACGCTCCAGTGTGTCGATTTGGTGAACAGTGCGGCATATTGTGCAGTCACCTGACCTGAACCTTAGCTAAGTTTGTTTGGCTGTCCTTTAGACAAGGGCTGCGATTTATGTCTTATGAAGTGAGTGTGGGACTGTCATTGTGCCCATTGGCTTTGGCTGCCGTGAGCAGCATTATCCTGTATGGCATTGAGAGGAACGAAGAGGTGGATTGTTTCGCCGCTGCGCTACATATTGGGCCCAAACCACAAATAGTTATATCCATTAGCTAGATGTTTCTAAAAAGTAGTGTTTACGAGCTTGAATGTGCCTTTCACGATAGACGAGGTCAAATCAGTCTTGCTACATCTGAAAAAAAAAAAGCTGCGGGGTGGGATAGTATACCAAATGAGATGCTGAAGAATTTGCCAGACAGTGGTATCGAGGTTCTAACAAATATCTTTAATTCGATTCTAGAGCAAGGCCAAATACCAGATGGCTGGGGTAATGTTGTTCACCGAATGATCCCTAAAACTGCAGACTGAAACGACATTGACAAGCAGAGGCCAATTGCCCTTATTAATACAGTTGTAAAAAGTCTTACTCAATGTGTGAGTAATAGGTTGATAGTTTGGGCTGAAACAACAAAAGTTATCCCTGAATGTCAGGCGGGATTCCGAAGGGGTCGGGGTTGTAGGGATAACATTTTTGTTATGAATGCACTAATCGCACTCCGATTGCAACAGAATAAAGGGAGGTTGTTTTGCGGATTTGTGGATTATAAGAATGCGTTTGGTTCCCTCCCCCGTGGATTATTGTGGGGTAAAGTAGCTGAGTTGGGGATTAGAGGACGGCTTCTAAATGTTTTGAGAGATCTGTACAGCAAAGCGAAGGTGGCTATAAAAGTGAAAAATGAACTCACCTATTTTCATGGTATAACGGAAGGAGTCTTGCAAGGTGATTCCGTTAGCCCGCTCCTGTTCTCCTTGTATTTAAGCGGCTTGGAAAATTATATAAGGGGAAGGGATCTGGGAGGTGTAAACGTGGACGGACGAAATGATCTTGTGTTGCTTATGTTTGCGGATGATATAGTTATTTTTGGAGATAGTAAAGGGGATATCGAAAAGAAAATGCAGGCTTTAGATGAATATTCAAGGTCATTGGGTCTAGTTATAAATCCGGCCATGACAAAAGTTCTATGTTTCCAAAAAGGTAAAAGTAAGAAGCGGGAAAATTTCGTTTATTTATCAAGCGGGCAAATTGATTTTGTCAAGGAATACACTTACCTCGGAGTAAATTTTTCCTGTTCAGGAGTGTATTGCAAAGCCAAAGATCAGTTTAAGGCTAAAGGCTTAAGAGCCTGGGGCAGTGTCCGGGAAATTTTGGTGAAGGGAAAATGTGTAAGTTGGGAGGCTACTTGCCGACTTATTGATTCGATGGTTGGCTCGGGGTTGTTTTATGACTCAGAGATATGGGGTCTGCCTTACCTTGAAGACATAGAAATGGTACAGTCAAAAATAATTAAAAGTCTCTTAACATTGCCTTTCAGTACGCCTCGTTACATGCTCCGAGCAGAGACAGGTAGGGCCAAATTGGGAGTCATGATTCTAGATAGGGCCTTGGGTTGGTGGGAAGCTGTCCTGCAAATGCCAAAAAATAGATACCCGCGGATTTGTTACGAGCAGCTCCTAACCACTATTGAGAGAGGGGTAGATATGGAAAAATACAACTGGGCATCGCAGCTTAAGACTATCCTGTGGGAGTTGGGCTATAGAGATCTTTGGAAGAAGCAAAATGCTGATGAGGTGAAAAAATTCAAGCAGTGTGTACTAAATAGCTTCACGACGAAATGTGCTTACGATGACTATGTGCGAGTAATATGTTCAACCTATAACACTGTCTACCGAGATTATATTCAGAGCTACTCTTTCCCTGGAGGGCTACCTCACGTGGGCTATTCCATTTGATATCAAAAGAGTAATAGCTCAGTTAAGGTTGAGGAATGGTAAGCTACTCCGTGTCATTTATAAAGGCTCCTTGTACTCCATCGACCATACTAAAATATGTTTTTTGTGTAATGATAAGAAGCCTGAAACCATTGAGCATATATACTGTAGCTGCCCTCAGCTGGCTAGTACAAGAGCGAAACATTTTGCCTCGTCTAGGGTCACTATGGACTTTGTAAACAATTTGTTATTCGGGGCGGTCTGTAAAGAAAGTGTTTACATGCTATTTAATTTTACTATGTGCTATATGAAGTATGGAACGTTTGTCGAGGAGCTTGTAAATGAGGCTGGTCTGTCAGACTAATGTGATTATTGAATCCCCATTTTGAATTGTAATGAGTATTATGTCTAACATCTGTTTACCATTATGTTATTCACCAAATAGAGGAAATTATGTTCATTTATTCGTTTATTTGTTATGAAGGTGTTGCTTTGATATTTTTTGTGAATTGTGTATATTGGGTCAGCAAACCACTTTGTTGTAATAGGCCATAGTTGCCTCGAATCAGCAAATAAAATAAATAAATATATCCATTAGCACCCTGAAACAACATATCAGTAGCTGGGAAGTTGGGAAGACGTTGAGGTGTGAAAAAGCAGTCCTGGCAAGAGGTTAAGCGTCCCTTACCTCCCACGAAGAAGGGGGTACGTGTGTCCCTCAAATCATGAAATTCTTAGCAGCACATTGCCTCATTCACCTAAGCAAGATGGGCACGGCAGAAGAAATTATTTTCGCTTATGCAACATAAAAGTGGACACAGTAAAAAATATAATCATTTACGTTGTCTGGGAGTTGTGATCAGTTGATCTTTAGAAATTTTGTGCCCAGACTGGGTCCTATAGGTTGATGCTGTACTCGTTCAGTGGTTTCATTGTTAAGGTGAGGGACTCAATAAAACCAAAGCGGTGCCAATGGGAAGAGGTACTTCCAACAAATGAAAAGGGAGTTTTTTTATCTCCAAAGACCAAAGAACCGAGGATCAATCTTCTCTGAAAGGTTTAAAAGAACCAAAAGACTAGTTCTTAGCCAGAAGAAGTACAATTTTGATTTTATTTATTACTTTCCCTGGCTCTACGAAGTAGAAAGGAAAGTTATGTAATCGGCTGAAAAAAAAATTTTGAGTTTTCTTCAGATCTTTATGTTTCAGAACCTCCTGAGTCCGAAAAACGCTATTTGGGAAAATGGTCTGTGTGTATGTGTGTCTGCGAACGATTTTTAGAGAAAACCACCATACCAAATTAGCTCAAACTTCATATCTCGCTCACAGGTTACCATGGGACGTCAAAATAAGAGTATGAACAAAATCCACCGAAATTTAACTATAGTTATCATAGTGATCAAAACACCAAATATTTTTTTTCTCAAAAACGGCTCTAACGATTTTGATTAAATTTTTTATTTTGGTAGATCTTAATAAGATAACTATACCATGAAATTCCCATTTGTGGGAAAATGACGAGAGCAGCACAATAAGTTATCAAAATTTTCGACGAAATCGATTTTAGCGCGGTTTTTAGAGAAAACAACCGTACCAAATCAGCTGAAACTTGTTGTCTAGCCCACAGGTTACCATGGGACGCAAAAATAAGTGTATGAACCAAATCCACCGAAAGTTAACTACAGTTATCATAGTGATCAAAACACCAAATATTTTTTTTCTGAAAAACGGCCCTAACGATTTTGATTACATTTTTTATATTGATAGCTCTAAATAAGGCAATGATACGATACAATTTCCATTTATGAGAAAATGACGAGAGCAGCACAATAAATTATCAAAATTTTCGACGAAAAGCGTTTTTAGCGCAGTTTTTTCCTTATAAACTCCGCTGAAATTTTTGTAGAATGTTAAAAAAATTGGTATTTTAGTCCAATTCAATACCTAACGGGTGAGTGTTTAAAAACGCTCATGAGATACATGGGGGTCACTCCAGAAATTCCTGATTTTCAACTACTGCCGTTTCGCTTACTAGCAGTTTTAAACGTTTTTACCCAATAACTCTGCAAAAGTGATTACTATCCTCGTTTAAAAAATCCGGGTTTACAGCCTCATTAATTTTCCGTATACCAATTGCTCAATAATGGTCCTGCAATGAGTACGAGCAGTACAATAAATTCGAGAACTGTAGGGGCTACCGCTTTCTGCTGCTGTGAAGTGTTGTTTGACCGAGTTCAAATGAACTGCTTGGTAAATGAATTGATTAAATAGAATTAGCCATGTACAAAGTGAATTGACGTAGAGCTAAGGAAAGTTGTGTGTTGCAACGTACCAGATTTTTTTTACGGGGCTCACTGTGAAAGGGACCCTAGAGAAAACTACTCATATCAAAATTGAAAGGAGAGGATGCTTAGACTTCTCAACCCTGTAAATGGATCGGTAGGAAGACAGGACATTTTTTGCGTGGGAAGTTCCGAACTGTTTGACGCTAAAATAAAATTTTCGCCCATGAGAAAATGACGGGGGCAGCAGAGTAAATTATAAAATATTCTGGCAAATATCAATTTTAGTATTGGATCTTCCTGGGTACACTGTTACGTGGAATTATGGAACTGCCAACAATTTTTTTTTTATAGTAAATTTTTTAATTTGTGCGATGCTTAGTATTTAATCTTGCCCTAGCAGAGTCTGGACGTCCCTAAACGGACGCGTCAGGGCTTTAGATATCCGTTCACCAAACATTACTTTCATAGCTGCAAACAAAGTCGTGGGGGGATCGTTTCTAGACTCGGGTCGCGAGGATAATCATTAGTCACGTAGGCAGGCAACTGTGGATTCGAAGAAAACACGTGTGAGAAAGAAATGGGCGGACACGTGGTGAGCATCTCGAGCACCTGCTCCACGTGTACGTGACGGCAGCATCTTCCACGATCGCGTCTGCATCAAGGTAAACGTCGAATAGCCCTCTGAACGAGTAAATCCTCGAGTTGGCCCGTTGATTAGGGACACGTCTAAACAAAGGTCTGCAATCAGACGAAAATCAGACTCCAAAAGGAAGTTTCATTGTCACGTTGATTTCTCTGCTTCAAACCTGTGCACACGATACAAATGTGGTACCTTACGCTTAGTTCGTGTGTGATGGAGACGTCTGATCAGGACATGTGTAGATGCTTCCATTTTTAATGATGTGCTTTAAATTGCTCAAGAATGTTTTATTATTATTCAACGGTACTAACAATAGAGACAAGTGATCTACAGAAAGTAACAATCGAACTAAACTTATTTACACTTGTTTACTGTATTGGCACAGTGCAACCAAGAATAAATAATATAGACAACTATCACAACTGGAATTACGAGGCCGGTGTCAGGAAAAATGATCACAGGCATTGACTTGTTAGGAGGTAACCAACGAAGGGGCTTTTGTAAACAGTAGCTAAATAAATCAGTTCGAGTTTTGCGGTTAACTAACTCCGTTTGTAAAAGGCAAAACAAACATTCGCACTGTCTTTTTTGCAGTGAAACCTTCGTAGGATCTTGGTATTCCTCTCATGAGCTGCTGTGTGACGTTTTCTTGCCGAGTTGGCGACACAAGTCGACGGAAAACTAGCAAGTGATCACTTGGAGTGTTTCAATGGATGGGTCTTGTAGGGATTTTGCTAGTACTCTTTTGATTACCAGACAACAAGGCAGCAACCAATCATGCCAGAATAAATGGGTTGGCATGTAATGAGGCAAACCTTGTGAGGGTAGTCCCTCCGCACCCTTTGAGGGACTGGAGGTGTTGGATGAAACGCCACACTTCATACTTGACTTGCTTCTCAGGAAGGAGCTTGTGGCCGTCAATACGTACTGATGGTTGACAATTTAATTTTTTCTTACATACGTATTGTTAAATTGCACTATAAAACGGTTGGTCCGAATGGTAATATATTTAACAACAACAAACTCTCAACAATAACTCAACCAAATCAATGCACGTCAGAATTAAGACTGGAAATTTCGTTGTTAAGGGAAACATTTCTAGTTGTCACGTTACCGCCTTCGTTGCCAGGTTCTTCACACTTCTTTCTCTTCCTTCCACAGAATGGCGTTAATCGGTCACTGTGAACCACTTTACAGGCTGACTTCTTGCCCCTACGCTGTTTGATGCGAATGACGACGTCATTGAGCTTTTTCAATATTTCGTAAGGCCCTTCCCAAGGGCATATCAGCTTCGGGTTGTGGCCTCGTATCCGACGTGGGTTGTGAAGCCAGGCTAAGTCTCCCACGCTGTAAGTATTACCCCGGGAACTTCGGTCGTATCTCCTCTTCAGGTCATCAGCCCTTAGCTGCAGAGATTCACGGGCTTGAGTATGGGCTTCAACGATCCTGGGGCGAAGGGTAGCAAGTAGGGGGAATAGCCTGCCACCACCAACCATCTGGCCAAGAAGGTTACCTTTCTAGTGAGAGGTTCCCTCCAAAAAAAAGGGAGGTTTCATTGAGGTTATCTGGTAGTGTCAGGTTATCTTCATTAGCCCCTGTGCCAGAATCGGCCTATTCCCCCTACTGTAGCAGCGTACTTTTGAATCTCTCCTTCTTCTGGTGGCCTCCCAAAAAGTAGCTCTTAAGGTAATGTAAGCTCTCGACCAAACATGAGATAAGCTGAAGAATATCCTGTTGTTGCATGCTCCGAAGCTCGATAGGCTAATAGCGCGACTGGCAGTTGCTGATCCCAATCTTTTTGATGGTCAGATATCATTTTTGCAAGCCACTCCGATGCATTCGTTCCACTTGACCATTGCTTTGAGGCCGCAAAGGCGTAGTCTTTGTCTGACGTACTCCAAGTTGTTTCAAGACTTCCTTTATCAACTCTGATTGGAAGTTTCGACCTTGGTCAGAGTGCAGCTCTCTTGGGATGCCATATCGGGAAATCGCATGTTGCAGTAAGGCGTGAGCCACTGTTTCGGCTTTTTGGTTTGGGATTGGTATAGCCTCAGGCCACTTTGTGAAGTAATCAACGACGGTGAGGATATAGCGGTTGCCGTGTTCTGTCACAGGTAGAGGACCCACTACATCAATTCCAACTCTCTGAAAAGGACTTCCAGAGATATACTGACGCATTGGTGCACGCCCTCGTTGTCCTCCACCATGACGCTTCCCACACACCTCACAACTTTTGCACCATTCTTTGACATCGCGGTGTAGGCCTACCCAATAGACAGAATGTCGCAATTGTGCCACCATTCGTCTGTCACCAATGTGTCTGTATCATATTGATATAGAGCAACCAGTGGTCAACCATCTTCTTATGAATGCCCATATCCAATGTACATGAAGATTTTAGACATAGAAAAAAAAATCTTCTTTGTGACTTGCACCTAAACCTGTAGTTAACTAATAACGGGCACAAAAGAAAGAAATTGCCCCCTGAGGACATCCGAGCGGATCGAACTTATCCATCATCACACAATTAGAGCTCCATTCCAAATTCCGCTCTGAACAGTAAGTATCTGGTCCTTTTTGGAAGCCATAAAATCGGCCAACCCTCACGACCCGTCAAACGTGAGTAATTTTGTTTACTTGTTTGTCATTTTCATTTATTTCACCTCGTGAACTTCCCAAATTCCTGTTCCGTTTCGCCCACGTGTTTTGTTCAATTCATTTTCCGTTACAGTTATATTTTCTTCCAGTCACATTTTGCTATTTTTGCGCGCAGTCATTGTTCACATTCATATTTGCAGCCAAACCTCATCTCGGTTAAATCCCAGAATAGTGTACGCGGATACATTTGTCCGGTTCTTCGGTTCGGCTCGTTTTATCGCCTCGAAGAAAGCCTTCGTGAGGTTGTCGCAACTTTCTAGCGCTAGTACTCTTCAAAATATGACTTAGATCGTTCGACTAACCCTTGAACTGTGGAATCATTTCGCGAATCCCACCCTTCGGCAAATTTCCGTTGTAACCGAAATATCGTCCTTCAGTTGGCGAGTTTCCTCCTTCGTCGTTCGTTGCGTATCTAATTTTTTTCGCGCCCGTCCGGCTTCTCCTGCTTTAGTGCTTTCCCCACTGCCCTCTACGCGTTTATTTTTTTGATCTTTTTCGACCAGCCATGGATAGGCGAATCGATACGACTTTGATTAATCAATTTAGAGAAAAAGGCCCGAGGAGTGTTGTGGATTGGTGTATGAGTTACGGTTTTATCTCTGACAAGTATGAATGCGGTGGATGGATGAAATTATGTCGTACGATTTAAGTCATATTTTGAAGAATACTAGCGCTAGAAAGTTGCGACAACCTCACGAAGGCTATAAAACGAGCCTATCCTCCGCAAAGTTCGGATTCGTCAATTGAGAGGTGAGTTATTTTTATTTATTTTTGTGGTCGTCAATGTGTGTTCTGTTGCACTACGCCAGTGATATTTATTATTGTTGTGGTCATTAATGTTTGTTGCATTAGGCGCGCACTGTTTGTCCACGTTGGCTCAGTTTTGCGCGCTTTGTTTACATTCACTTTTACGACAAAACTTCGCTCTACTCTTACCGCTACCACTACGTTCACCAGTATCAGTGACACTACTAAACGTTCCGGCTCGCGAACCGAAGAACCGGACAAATGTACCCGCGTACACTATTCTGGGATTTTACCCTCGTCAAAACTGTCACTGCCACCGATATCCTGAAACGCTATCTCTTATCCTCGGTCCTTCTAATCCTAGATCTTGAAATATGTTGAAGAAGAATCGCGAAAATTCATGTTTTGCCTTACTTTCCTTACCCTTTGGATTGGTGGAAGTTGGAAGCAAATACTGAATTGAAAAGAAAAGGATATAGTTTTTTAGAGGCTCAAAGCCACGTTGAGCTGTCAATAAAATTTACAAGTGTTAAAAGATTTCTACAAACAATTTCTCTTATCAAACGTCCTTCAGTTTTCAGTAGAATCCATACCCCGGTTTTTTCCAACGCTGTAGTA
Organism: Pachypeltis micranthus; assembly: GCA_020466155.1. Taxonomy (NCBI): domain Eukaryota; kingdom Metazoa; phylum Arthropoda; class Insecta; order Hemiptera; family Miridae; genus Pachypeltis; species Pachypeltis micranthus. The sequence goes on along the minus strand of CM035774.1, from coordinate 26,695,883 downwards.
CATAATTTTCTCCCCTCTATTTGATTAACATCCCAAAGGTCGCCTGAAACGTAACCTCCGAGAGCGTCACCGTTGATAACAAAAATAGGTGTTGGTTTAGTTTCTTACGAAAGAGTACGTTCCCGTTGTCAACCCTAAGGTGTCACCTTCTGCCCGGCCCGAGTGAAAGTGGAATTATTCAGGCAACCCAGTTAGTAATTGACCAATAATTAGATATGGTGAGCCGAATCCGTTTTGCCGGCCAACTTGGTAAGTTGTACGTACCAACGATCAACCAAGTGCGTCGATTGAACCTCCTCGAATGTCATAGTAAAGTATTGTTACAAAATTATGGCGTCAATGTGCAAAAATTTGTCATTATCGAAGATCCCGGAGAAGCCAAAGATTTACAAAGTAAGTTCAAAGTAAATGAGTACGTTATCAAAGCGCAAATATTGGCCGGCGGCAGAGGATTGGGACAGTTCAACAACGGATTCAAAGGCGGAGTTCACATTACCACCGATCCGAACAAAGTATTTTCGATTGTAGATAAAATGGTAGGCAACAAATTAATCACCAAACAAACCCCTAAAGACGGAATTGAGGTGAAGAAAGTGATGATAGCTGAATCCGTAAACATCGTCCGAGAGACATATTTCAGTATCGTGATGGACCGAGCGTGGAACGGCCCAGTCATCATCGCATCTCCCGCAGGAGGTACAGATATAGAAACAGTTGCCCACGATACTCCTCACCTCATCAAAACGTTCCCTATAGACATATTTCAAGGTTTAACTCCAGATGTGGCCGCGGACGTAGCTATTTTTCTAAAATTCGAAGGCGACCTGATTGAGAAAGCCGCTCAGGAAGTGAAAAGGCTGTACGACTTGTTCGTCAACGTTGACGCTACGCAAGTGGAAATCAACCCTTTGGCAGAAACGGACGACGGACAAATAGTTTCAGTTGACGCTAAGATCAATTTCGATGACAACGCGTATTACCGGCAAAAAGCCATTTTCCAACTCGATGACAAAAGCGAAACCGACCCTCAGGAAGTGAAAGCCGCCGAAAACAATTTGAATTACATTAGGTGAGTTGTTTTGTCCTACTACTTTTCTGCTAAGCTATTTTGAAGTGTCGTTTTGCTGCCTCTTCGTTGTAGTCGTGTGATATTCTACTTATATGGGGATATAGCAGAGAAAGTGGCGAAGTTGAAGAATTGCGCCATACAGCACTGATTACCCAAACTAATTCTCTTGTATTGGCTAAATTAAGATGTATACGATGGTAAGGTTCCTGTGTATGCCATAGCTGTTGCTTTCTTTTTTGTCAACTAGGTGTTGTACACTAGTTATGATTAAACACCCTGATCTACCTACATTCCAGGAGTTTAGTTAGGAAATCTACGCTGAGCTGCCCCAAACTGATTTATGTGCCCAGTTGTTTTGTGTGTGTGTGATATTTTGATACTGATGGCTATGTAATCAATTTTCTGAGCGCGGTCGTAACTCATTTTCCCGTAACCCATCAACTTGACTTCCTGTTAACAGCTACACAATAGAATTGCTATGTGTGACAGGTCAAGTGTCCATCAGATGCAATATGAGTTGTAAGGGCTCATGTCCTAACACAAATGCTTCAAGTGTTTTTTTTGTTTTTTTTACCCGAGGGCGTGTGGGACAAGTCCCTTTGTCACTGCGGCTGCATATGGGCCTATTGTGACGGCCCTTTCTTAGTAGAGGGCGTCGTACATACCCGCCCCTCTTAGGAAGCTGAGTATGTCCTTCACCGCAGATTCCGCCATGATTTGGGGTTCAGTGGTCCCCTGACCGAAGTATTCAAAGCGTTTTGCTGCCAAGGCAGGGCACTCACACAGGATATGCTCTGCTGTCTCGTCCTCCTCGCCTTCCACCGCCTATAAGATGCCCATCTTGTTGAGGTGATATCTGAGTGGGCAGTGCCCGGTGAGGAAGCTTATCAGTACTCTCAGATCTTGTCTAGAGAGTGTCAGCATCGCCTTCGCCCTTTGACAGGAAAGCGTGACAAGCCTTTTCGCCTGTCTTAGTTGTGGCTGGCGATGCCAATGGGCGCCATTTTCCTGTATCTCCCATCGAGCAACCTGACGGTTCAGGTGACTTTTCGTCATACCTACGTGTGGTTCAGGCCTGATGGGCAGGGATTCTGTACCCCTTTTCGCAAGGCGGTCAGCCTTTTCATTGCCCTCATGCCCCCTGTGAGCCGGCACCCAAATGAGGGAGAGCCTGTTACAGGCGCCGAGCTGCTTCCCATGATTCCCATGCCAGCTTAGACCTAAAACTATAGGCTGCGAATGTAGATCCCTTGAGTCCTTTGTTCAGGATCTCTTGGATTTTGCCCATTGTTCGCGGCTGCTTATTCAGTCAGCATGCTGTCCTTATTCACAGCTGGGCACAGACATGCCCCTGGGGACAATGGCGTGGCTGTTCCACTATCCACAACCCGCGGTCGCGCCTGGTAGCATGGGCATGCTCTTGGGAAGTTAACCCAGAACCAGGTGCTTCAAGTGTTAGCTCCCTCCTCAGGAAGGGCTTCGTTTACTCACATTCAAACACCAACCTTATGGTGTTAATTCATCTCATATATCACTAGTATCTGTTCGCGTATTAGGAATCTTCTGTAAGAGGTGTGCACAATGCAATTTTATTTTGTGGATACAGGCAAAAGAAGAAAATGTTGATGATCATGTAATTGGTAATATGCAGTCAACTACTCGTAGTGAATCTTCCATCGCTCTGTGGTGGATTCACCAAGCTACAAATAGAGCTGATAACGAAAACGATGCAAACCAGAGCAGTTGTGTGTAGGTCTGTGTACAGCAATAATCGGAAAAGACTTTTTTTGTGCTTGAAGTACATAGTGATGTGCCTCAATGATGTTGGAGACGCTGAAACTGTAAAGGAAGGACGTTTCTTGATGTAGTAGCACCTCTGTGCCTTTGAAAAAAGTTTCTCCACAATCTAGCTGTTAAAAAAGAAATATTTACACCAACGTTTTTCTGAAGTTTATTATTATTATATAATTGTACCACATACCAAGCAATTTTACAATTTCAGGTTGGACGGTAACATAGGATGTATGGTCAATGGAGCTGGGCTTGCTATGGCAACTATGGATATTATCAAGCTGCACGGCGGCCAACCGGCCAACTTCTTGGATGTTGGTGGAGGAGTCAATGAAGCTCAAGTGCGAAAGGCTTTCGAAATCCTCACGTCAGATCCCAACGTTAAGTCAATATTGGTGAATGTCTTTGGTGGCATCGTTAATTGCGCTATAATCGCAAATGGAATCGTAGAAGCTACCAAGAAACTTGAATTGAAAGTAAGTAGAAACTTTCATTTGTTTTGAAGTTTGCGCTCTTTATAATTATAGAATTTAAAAAAAAGGTAATAAAATTGAAGAAAGGCTCTGTTATTAAAATTAAAATAAATCGTACACTAATGTTGGGCCTGACCAACTACCCGATGCTCGCTCATCAGACAGTAAGTCGCGATTCCAGAAAATTAAGAACACTTTGGAATTCTTCATAATCGAAGGCATAACGATGGACAGGGTATTTCGTCTTAGTCTTCCCAAAATCGTTGATAGGGGATCAATGGTGACACGCTGCCTAATATCAACCAGGCGACGACAAACACACACACTGGTGTCTGTGACTTGTATTATCAGAAACCTGATTCATGCCCGCTTCTACTATTTTGATTTAATTTTTTAAAATTAGTGCCTAATCTTTTTTCTCCATGAATATTCCGATGAAAACTCGGTGAACGAAGATACAGGGAGCTATACCCATATGATGTTCTCTGCAATTATTTTTGTATTTATGTGTTGAACCGAAATATAAGCCATAATTTCTCGGGAAGCGAGATTTGTCGAGCATTAATTAATAGTTTTGGTTTATTATTCATTCTGAATAATAACCCTATGTTTTCGGTTACGAAAAATTTTTTACAACCCTCCCTCAAAATTTGATACTTAACGTTTCAAGACTTGGAGATTCCAAATTTGCAATGTCTGTCCGCTTTCCAGGCCGTTTTGTGCCTTTAACGTGGTCTAAAAAATTCGTTCTTTCGCACAAAAATCCGATTTGGTATCTAGTTGTGCCCGCCATCTCGGCAATACGATCGGACGAAGCCCGCGGTTGTAGTGGGCAAAAAATGGTTAACAAAATTAATGAAACGCAGTACAACGCTGGAACTACAGCGGAAGTCAACGTTTCGTCGTTTGAAGTCCCTCCCGTCTCAATAAAAAACAACCCGCCTCGTCCTCGCCTCGCAACGCAACCGGGCGGGCGGCTCAACTCCCCTTTTCGCCTCGCAACGGGTTCGCTCGCTCGAAGCGCCCCTGTTCCAATTTCCCCGACCAAAATCATTTTGTTTTGATTCCGTAGTTCCATTGTAGCCAGGACATGTTTCATATGGTTTACTAGTATTCGATGCTGAATCGAATGGGATGGGGGAGCACTAATACTAGGTCAAGCTGTTCATGAAAATAATAAACCATTGTGTAATAATTTGCAGGGTTTTTTAATTTTCTCAAAAACAGCTGTAACGATTTTGATGAAACATACGGGGTACTCTCAACTAACTAGTACCTACATCATCACAGAATTACTGTGGGTTGGAAAGTTATTGGCCAGATGTTTCCTACCGCAATGAACTTGGGTTACTATTAAAAGTGCTTGACATTAAAGACGTACCACTCAAACTTGACGATTGTTTTGTTTGCAAAAATGTTCAATCTTACATATTATTCTCAGATTCCTCTCGTCGTCAGGCTGGAAGGTACGAATGTAACAGCGGCAAAGAAGATTCTTCACGAATCAAATCTCCCTATCACTTTCGCCGAGGATCTTGATGAAGCTGCTCAAAAAGTTGTTAAGACTGTCAAGTAATTGGTTTAAACTAATTCCTTCCGATATTAGAAGGAACGTGCAGTCCCTGCATTGGCCTTAGCTTCCATTTATTTTGTTAAAGAGCGGAATTTAGTTCAATATTGAGTTTTTGTCATTTAGCTCCTTTAGTTTGTAATTGTTTAAAGGCTGAAAAATTATTTTGTAAAAAACTTTTGATGCGTTCCCTTTTGATACTTTACGCTTATTACTCGTTTAGTAAAATAACAAACAGCTGTAGGGGCACAATTAATTTTATGTCTTTTTGTAATCGTATTGGGCCACGCTGTCTTCCCTAAGTTCAAGTTGGAAGTTAGTACGTTAATCCTTTTTCATTTACCAACGTTTCAGTCAATTGTCGGGTATGTTACATTTTTTCACTATATGAAATCTCTGAACAATCAAAACTTATCACTCTAGTTTTCGCAAGTTTAACTGCTGTTTGTTGTGTTGAGGATTGTGTGGATCTGTTCAGAGGAGCATTCAGATTAGGGCTGGTTAGAGCCACTGAAACTGGACGATGCTGAAGAAAGCCATAATAATTTACGTATTTTTGTTAAAGTTGTTAACGGAAAATGTTATCCTATTGAAATACATATTTATATAGTTCAGTTCTTGCATTGTTTCTCCTGTTTGTACTGATTCTGAATGCGAAAAAAGGTACTTTTATTTCGCGCCAGAGCCACAGTGATTGCCCTCCACTACTTTCAAGATAGGTGAAAGAAGATTGAAGGTAAAAGAGATCCCCTGAGCATAGACGTTCCTTCTACTTTGCTGACTTTAGTTGTTCAGTTCTGTCCTCACTGTTCTACTTGAATGTGCTTAGCAACACCTCCAAACTCCTTTGATTCCCTGAAAATCGACCCTCATTTCTTCTCAAATATTCTCTGTTTTTTGTGTTTTGTTTTTTTCATCTCTACCTCTCTATGGCTTTGAAATTGGGGCCCTAGGTCGAAGTAATAGCAAAATCCACTGCTCTCTTTCTCAGTGTCCCCGTTTTTTGACCACGATTCTTGATAACAAGAGGCAAACAGAGTTCATTCGGTACACACTGGTCTTCAAACTAAATTTGCAGTTTAAGATCTACGGAGACCAAATTGGACAATACTCAGTGAGAAGTGGATGAAGCAAAAAGATTTTTTACTGAGGCTCACTTTTTGGAAGAACGCTTTAAAAACACTCACAAAACGTCAGTCACTATACATAGTTTTTTATAAATGTTCCTGTGGCAGCACTTTGAACGACGATAATCAAAATGGCCCATAAAGCGTCCATTTTCACAGTAAACGTAAGTCTGAAAATGGTAGCTGGAAAGCTTCTTTTTTTTCTCTACAAATATATCCGTAATCATCCGTCGAATGAAGATATCAGACAAGACTCATTGAAAAATAAGATTTGCGAAACATTTAATGATCAATTTTCTCGAAAAAGGTTCCGCCGATTTTGATCAAATGTACTTTCAGCTAGCTACCTACATTTTATGTTTTCAATTACTGTGTCCGTTAGCCTCGAACAAACATACATCACATCATCAAATTAACACGAAGCAGCGCAAAGTTATGTGATGCTTGTCAAAATGGTGAAATAGTCATGTATATTCAATCATAACGTGTATTTAGAACTTTGATGAGAAAGGGTGTTTCAATTCTTCGAAATCTCGTTAAGTTGAATACGACTTTTACCAATCCAGGTGATGTCTAATGTTTTCAGTTAGCGAACCGAAAAGAAGCGGTAAAAGTTGTCGGCAAGTTTGAGAAGCCAACGGTTAGCCCAACCTCTGTGGCTTTCTATAAGGTGGCTTTGAAGTCAAACCGGCAAAAAAGTGTCTGTATAATTTTTAAAGTTGTATGTAACACAGCTGTGTATTTTTATGGGGGCACCGCACTAATCGATTGCTGCCAGTAGCGATTCATGTCCACTGGGGGTGTTATCACACATTAGATAACCGGGCAGTGATAAGCGGGTAGTGTTTCATCGATTCGAAGGGTTAATTATGCTTGTTTGTAATAAGTTCGGTTGTATTTGGGCAAGGTACGCGTAAATATTTTTAACAAATTTGACGATCCTGTAAACTGAGATAGTGTTCCGTACCAACCTAGTTATAGTAGCATTGCCATGTGAACTATTCGTACGCCAGCTGTAACCGTCGCTAGCCGTCATGTGAAACTATAAGTCGATGCTATTTACACCTAAAGAACAATAAGCCCACAAATTGCCGACAATGGACGGCAACCCAGTGAAAGGTTCCGGGCTGAGGAAACAGTGGAAACTAGGTGAGCTCTCAGTAAGATGGTTTTTTAGACATTACATTTCAAATGTTAACCATGTGTTAGCTGATTGAGTAATGTCTTTTTCAGCAGCTGGCACCCGAATTTTCGCGAATGGCTGTCAAGGGTTTTTGGCCGTGGATGGGTGTCCCGATTCTCAAGTTGGATTGGCGAAAAAGCTGCTCGAAGAAGACTGTGGTGAGTCCAATAATTTTTTCTAGTGTGTAACTCGTCAACGTTTTGAATCCCAATGTTGTTAAAGTGCGGGGTACTCCATGCGAAGTCACGACACAATAGACACGCTTCTAAGAACCAGTGACGTACTATAGTATCGATGGGATATCAACAAGCACAAACCATAGCCTTTTCATAATCATTATGATGCATGATAATCTCTCAGAGATGAACACTGGACGTTGGACTGCAATATCCAAGACCAGGTAGCTTTTGCAATGAACCTGCTGACTTTAAAGATCCCCCCTCTGCCTGTAGATGCCCAGTCAGCATATGGGCGAGATTGTTGTTCACCTCACTATGATGACTCTTCAGCCATGGCTGGTCTCCATGACACGCTTGTTGGCTACCTCAACTCGACTCATATAACCTTCAGAAGACTTCAGGGCTTCAGGACAGTCAATGTGAGAAGAAAATAGGACTGTCAATGAAATAGGATTGCACAATTCCTGTCTGACAATTCAGAAAACAGACTCTCCAGCCTGCCACTCTTCTTGCCAGTACAGCATGGTTCTTATTTCTTCTTTGAATATCATGTTGGCCCCCTGTTCTCTTCGAAATCAAAGCATGTTATAAGCCGCACCAGAACTGCTGCATTCATGCTGCCACAAACACATTTTTTAGGGTTCCACGCATTGTGATGAACATTTTTCATCGATCACACCCACACGTTAGGATCCCATTTATTGGTTAATGAATAAACAGTTGAAACTCATCTTTTAATTAATTTTGAAATTTTAGTATTAACGTCAAGTCTCACGTATAATTTCTTACAGACGATGAGGCTGATCAAAAGCAAAAAGATCGGTTGGGAGTTTACTGGCTCATCAAGGCTTCTGAACAGGGACACGAAGAAGCCACAGTTATGCTTCGAAAGTGCCTGAAGTCAGGTCGAGGTAATTGCACCAAGTTTTTTTCTTTTCGTTTCAGCTTCATTAACTTTAAGTATTGGTGTTCTTCATAAACGAGGCTCATTTTTTTTCTAAGGTCATCTTGTAACTATTGAAGCATATTAATTTAAAAATATCCATCTTGCGCCTAAAGTTAAAAGTTATTACTTGAACATATGAGATATACAATGATCCGAGTTTTCTATGGAACTTGAATGTTTTTCTCAAGGGCCCTCCAGGCTCTCATGGAGTAGCCCAAAGAGAGCCAGAATGTGGAAAGGTTTCTCGGCCCTCCCTATCCTCCTCGCGTCTCTCTGTCCAACTTTGCTGCGCCCCAAGGCGTAAGAATATGAAAGGGGTTGCTCAGGGGTCATCGGCCATCCTCTCCGTGCTCTACCTGACTTGCTCGATTTTATACCTTGGGCCAATACGCTGTATGCAAGGAGCAAATTTTTTATTTTTCATGCATTACCCTGACAAACATGCTTCGCAAGAATACACAAGAGCACCCCACTTTGGAGAGCAGCTCCCCGCAGATACTGTGCTAGAGTCTGGAAAGGAGTGTCACAAGTTGCTGCGAGAACGCAATGAAAGTTTTACGTTTCTCTACCCAAAGAGTAAGTATGGTATTGTAATCAGAAAAGTTCCGTAGGATCTCTTTCCAGAATCGTGAATCCCGGATTTCGATGCATAACATGGTGTCTGTTGTCAGAATTATAGAATATCAGCTGAACTGATTGAGCTCTTATTTTTTGAGAGGTGAAAATAAAGTTGCGATCAATTTCCATCTGTGGAAAGGGGGCTTTCAAATCACCAAAAACGAAGGTTTGTAGCATTTTCATCTTTAAAGGTCTTGATTAAACTTACCACTTATTTTTTTACTAATTGTTCGCGCCAATGGAGATAATTATCTAGTCTTTCTAATCTTCCCTCCCTTTTTCATGAGTCGCTCAGTCCTCTTGAGGAAACTCATGCCCCAGTACCCGCTAAGAACGTTATTAAAACTCTCCCCTTCTGAAAACCGAAAATTACATCGTCCTCGGTACATTTACATTTCTGATTCCTTGAATAGTGCGTTTGGTGAATAATGAAAGAAAACAAACTGGTTAGGCGGTACACAAACCTGGTAACCCATTTTTCCTTCCTATTTCCTAGCCGAACCCTCTTATTTAGAGCCAGGTAAGACGTATGTTTCATTTTATTTAAGCTGAAATACAGTCCACTTATTTCACCCAGACAAACAACAACAGAAACGCACCCCCACAAATCAATATGCACCCCCGATTTTTCGGGCCTTTTGTAGTTTGTCTCTATGTCAATTTGGAGCAATATCGCTAGGATTTGTTGCCAAACTGATTAATTCATATTTACGTGTCTTTATGAACCTTTTCTTCTCTTCCAGGTATAAGCGATTTGAATGTGAGCGACGTCAAATCTTGTTTGTCCATGCCTCTCTCCGAAAAGGTGTCTCGTCACGCCGCAAGAGAGTTGTTCGCAAAGTGAGTTCGCCAGACTAATTTCGGCTAATTTTTAAACCATGTTTTGCCCATACCTACCATAGACCTGACGAAATATGGCGTGGGCAGCGGTCGTTCTCAGCAGATTTGGAATCTCTGTGCCTTGAATCGTAGTGACAAATTTTAAGGGAGCGAGTACATGAATAATAAACAAAAATTGTCAGCATTTAGTATAATAAATTGGCTTTTTGTTCCAGCCTTTCACAAGGGGAGGGCTTTATTACGATCGACCAGTTGTACGATGAGATGGAAAGGACTCAGAAGAGCTCAGCGAAAGAGGCGAGAAATAGTATTGAAGATAAAGTACAACCACACTGTAGCAAAGACATTGGTGAGGCCACTCATTTATTGTGTTCTGTCATTTAACTGGCTGCACATATTGTACAAACTGTCAGAAGGGACCTTTTTTTAAAACAATACACAATCGTGGTAAACGTTACAATGAAAGTTGAAAAAAAACAGACTTTTGTCGAAGTAAGTTTTCGACTCAGCCCAGGCCAAATAAGTTTGTTGCCTTTAGCCCTAATGGGGAAAGCCCCTGGGCATGGGTTGTTTCCTTATGTGTGGGGAGTTCAATTAGCCTCTCCTGCTAACAAAAGGCTTTGAGGATGATTTCCAAAATCGACAACACATTTCCCCATGTTGGACTTTACAAAATATTCACCTCCCACTACTTTCCACTTCTCCTCAGATTCCAACTCTCAGCTCTTCCCAGACTGAACCCGAAAATGGACGTTCATCATTCAGCTCTCACGCTGTTCAGTAGCTCTCTGCTCTCGTTCTAACACCAGTTCACATATCTAGAGACCCCCTGTATCAAGTGAACTAGTTCTATTGGCTCAATCAGAACTCTATCAATTGACCGTTCAATCAGAACCCTATTATACTATTCAAGTGACCGTTTCACCAGAACTCAATGTATCAGTACAGTCCTGCATCTCGTACTTCTCACTCTTCCGTCAATTCTAGTATTTATTATTCTCTCTTTCTCTGGCACCCAACAGTAAGAGTTGGTATAAAATTCAAAAACGAGTTCACATTATAGTCTGCTCCCATGGCTATCGAGATGACCCACCCAATTCTTTCAGGTTTGGTTAAGAATGCCTTGAAACAAAGTGTGTGTGAAACTGATGGTCGTGACTGCGCTCAATTTAACGTTGGTTAATAAAAGAAAAAAGGAATGTTAGAAAAATAAGCGACAAAATCTAAGGTGAATTGATGGCTCTGAAAATAAAAAGAAAGTAAACCAGGAATGGCCTGACCAGCGCATGCAGATTTCGTGTAGGAGACGTTTGGATCAGAGGGAAATCATTTTTTTTTTTTTCTTCCATCTGTTTTGTTTTCAGCTGTTCCTGGGAGAATACGAACGAAGGATTTGATAGGATTAAGACCCAACTTGGGGAGCGATGTGTGGAATGTTAGTGTTGAATTGCAATTTACCTTGTCCTTTTGGAAATACTATCCACAGAAGTCTTCAGATCCAGAAACCATTGAAACCGAAAACTGGAGTTGAGTTGAGGAAGCGATCACAATGATAGTAAACGCAATGAAAAAGGGCAATGAAAGCCTGGAGACTGGTCGTGTCTGTGGCAAGTTGTTTGAGTTTGGAAACATTAGGTGATTTTGTTGAGGTCACCAGGTGGTTCAACAAATCTGACGCCTCAGCCGAGATTCATTTGCGTCAACAAAGGGAAGCACTGGCTGAGCCATTTGTTGTCGTCAGCAGAATGTTAGAGAGCGCGGGCATTAACGCTAAGGATGAATTAGTCCAGATTGTCAAAAAAGCAGAGGGGTTGCGTATTGTGGTTACTGCAACGTTCAAAATAAATGTTACGCTTTCTTGGTTTTTCTTTCTAAAGCCAATATCGCTTCTGGCAATCAAGTCATTTAGCGTAGCCGCTAAAATATTCTCTTGCTTAGTTAACATTTTTATTCTAGAACCTCAAAAGGCTGTTGAATGTTTCACCCGAAATTTTTCTAAATTGCTTTGCTTTATCACCAGATTGGGAGTCCCGAGTTTGCGTTTCACCCGAAAAACTGACGGAAGACATGTTGGTATCGGCCGCTAGCCACCACTCGAAAGGGGAGATCCCGATAGTTCACCGTGTGATGATGGTGAATAAAACTCACAGCCAGAGGAAGTCTTTACAAGCTTCTTTGCTCTCGCCCCTGAACAGAATGAGGTCCTCTTACGAATATTTCATCGATTCCCTAGGTAAATAAGCTCTGTTGGTGCATTTTAGAAAACTACTCTCTTGACGTTTAGTGTACTAAAACTCAACCGACTAAATTAGCCTAGTTCGTTCAACACGTTCGCTACTCAATTCCATTTAGTTCCACTCGACGATAAATTTCCTGCTTTAACGGATTCTGTCCTGTCATATTCCTCCCTCTTCTACAATATCAAGCCTCATTTCTCTAGAGGCAATAAAACACTTCCGTGAGTCCTAGGGCTTCATGATAGCAATTCTAACAGTTCCTAATTGATCTCGCTGAAATTCCGGTTTTCTGACTTCATAAGACTCAAAATGTGACGAAAACTCGACTGCCTCATGTTAAAAAACATTGGTTTAGAGTTGAGAAAAGTAACGAACGTTACCAAAATGAGACTCGCTTTGTGTATTATTAGATAACCTTGCTGTCTAAAATGTAAGTTTGTGGAATTTTCATTCATCTATTGTGAGGTACCAACGCATGCTATCGTAAATTTTTCTCTGTCAAATTGAACACCATTGGCTAAACGCATTTGTTGGTTTGTACTTGACGCTCAGACACTCAGCTCTGGAAGATCTAAAGAATAAAAAACGCTCGAAATGTTATGCGCCCCCTCAAAATGAGCTGATTGATTCTTGATTAACGAGATGCTTCTCTAAACTAGATATTTTTTAAGATTTTTCCTATTCTGAAGAGGTACGCTTTTTCGTTATTAATATTCAATGTTGTAACCCTGACACTTCGTTTTTCGCAGGAAAGTGCCCTATAAGATCGTTTTGGCCGCTAAATGCCACTTGTCTTCAAACTCTCGTCATTTTGGCTATTTATTCTTCATTGGGATTCGAAGGTATCATGGAAGCAATCCCATCGTTGATGTACTATTCTGCGATTGGCGTCATGTTCATAACAACGTGTCAAATTCTTACAAAAAAATGGGAATTCGATCAACTGAAACGGTGAGAGAGCATTTCATGCTTAAGATTTAGAATTCCGTTTGTATTACTGCCTCAGTAACCGTTAATAATGTTCTGACAGGGCCCAGCTCAATTGTTGGTGCATCTGACCTCAATTCACTTCGAAGCGATATAAGGAACTAAAATAATAATTTCAATGGGTAATAAATAGTCGGGAGTAGTGGCAAACAACGCGAGATTTGCATACCAGTACGTTATTCGGAAATTCAACAGGAGAAGTGGGACACAATTTGTGAGTATGGGATGGAAGTAGCATGCGGAGTGACGACTGGGGGGAGGAAACAAAAAAAGCGACAAGAAAGAACTGATCACTCAAAGTAGAGCTTGAGTGAGTCATTGGGATGCTGTGGTAAGGCCAATAACAAAAATATCGGGCACACGACTGATCGAAATCACGATTTCCTATTGTTATTATCTATTTTGTTGGTTACATCAATGTTCAGGGCCCTTTGAGGCTAGAAAACCAATTTTTGGAACCTTCGGACAACACTGATTAACTGTAAAACCCCTCCGTTAGTTTAACAAAAATAGAACTCATTACCACACGCAGACCATGAAACGTATTTGGTATCCTCGGTGGGAAATAAAAATAGAAACGCTGCGAATAATTACACAATGATTTGTTATTCTGTTACACACAATCCTGTAAACGACAATGTTTATAGAGCTCCTCTGAGAACTGTACCGTTCAATTCAGCTTCGAAAAACACAAGTAAGACCCTACAACACTGGAACAGAAAAAACTTGGCGATTAGAACGATGCAACGAGTCAAACTGATGGGTGGTTGGAGTGAAGCGGAAGGAGGAAATGAGAATAAGGCAGTGAGAACAGGTTGGTCGCTAAATTGTCCCTTGGAGTTCCTTCATCTAGTAGCATTCGCCTCACTATATTTCACTGTTGTCCTTCTAGACGCAGTCCTGCATCTTTAACACCAATCCCATTCGACTGAGCATCAAAAAAACCTAGTAAACGATACCAAAAGTGACGTAAATGCGATAAAACTACTGAAATTTCAATTGGGTTATGTCCGCCAGTAAGTGAGTTGCTGGTGGCAAGCGCTTTCGATGTAAAGACATCGTCGTCTGGCCATTAAGTGAGTACTGGAGTCAGTCAGTTGGTCGTGGTCTTTATATGCGAAGAGAAAGGTAAATCGTATGGTGGAGCAGCAGGGAAGGGGGGGAGGAAGGAGGTCATGCACCTCTGGGGAAAACAACCGACTGATGGATTTACAAACCACCCTATACAAAAAAGACTTAGAATACACAATTTACAAACCATTCAAGACGTTCCATTCACCTCTAGCGGGTTTCCCCAGAGGTGCTTGACCTCCTTCCTCCACCCTCCCCCTTCCCCTATTTGTATCTTCTTTTTTCATTGAAATTCTGAGGAGGCTTATTCAGCCTGATGGAAGTATGAGACAGTGAAAGTGCGAGCAAACGTATTTTGAACGAAAACATCTTCACTGGTTTGCATGAGAGAAAGAATATTTTGAGAGTGGGTTCTTCTACAGGAGGCCGTTGAGGTACATTCCAGCGATGCGATGCTGTCAAGTGGCTGACCGTGGAAGTTACCGACCGAACTGCGGCAAATTTGACGATATTTCATTTCACACCTATCTATTCACATGGTGGATTCAGAAAAGCGATGAGGTGCCTAACTATTTCCAGCTGTATTCATTCGACCGGCGTTCGGGGCCAAAATTACTGATCAGTAGTAATTTCCAAATCGGTCCTCTCGAATAACACATATTTATGAATTATAATGCGAAGGATAATTGTGAATGTTTCAGTTGGTCCAACCTCCTCGTTGCTTGGGGAGGCCCTCGCGTGAATGCGGATGAGGCTCAATGGACCCACTGCAGCAACAATATTTATCCTTGTTTCGTGTTCCTATTTGCGCTCATAGCAAGTATTCTGCTCACTCCGTTCGTTTCCCCTTACAACATCCCGTATTCAGAGCTTACTGTCACGTCTGTGATCGCCTCGCTGCTCGTCCTCTACAATTACTCGGTGAGTCGTGTATAATGCTGACTTCAGCTGCACTATGTACAGAACTTTTTATCTATGTTCCCTGGTATCCATGATGAAGAGTATAGTTTGCAATGAGCCCACCTAAAAACGGTGGTATGTGTAAATGATTGGAAATCTTTGAATACAGCCAATAATTCCGAGGGGGGAGTCCATTTTGCTCTCGTATTCATGCCTTACAGACTCACAGCCCACCTCACGAGCGAATGCCCATCGCTCATCACAGAATTTATAAAAAGTATCAATGATGACCAACTCTCTTTCCTGCACAAACTGTACAAGCCCATCTACTCTTTCATTCCGCTCTCCTAATCCATAATCATCAACCAAGTCTTCACATCTGCCCTTTCCCACTTTGGCATTCCATTACCCATTACCACAACTATTTCATGACTCTTAACTTTCCAGTAACTGCTCAATTTGACCATGAAGCTCTTAAATTTCAGTATCATCACTTAGCACACAATATTCATTTTTAGCTTTGCGGTTTGTAATCTCAACACGATAACCTCTTTTTGTATAGATCATCATATACTCTTTCATACAAACACCAGAGCGAACATTCACTCAGTTTGTGCCTTGACCTTGGTCAGTAACCCCTTAGTATGACCCTGTTTCTTACATCATTGCTCTAGTGTCAGACATTCCAACCTTTTTCGACTAGTACTGATAATAATAAAACAAACAAAATGAAGAATGTAAACTCTATCGTGACTGTTTGATCGTTAATTTCAACTTTTTCCAGTGGTATAAAGGTAAAGTGGATTACTTGGCCATTGTGTCATTCGGCGTTGGAATGTTGGCTAGGTATCCTTATGAAACTGATGAAGTTGTTTCTACTGATTGGAGGTTCATCGACCTTAAAGTTCATAATTTCGCTTCCTACGTCGTTGGTAAGTTCTACCAATCAAAATGGCAATTCTCTGAGTAGAATGTTTCATAATACGTGAGTCGAGTTTAGATTAATCGGCGAAGTTGATCTTGTTCCACGATTTTCTTCCAGGAAACGGTATTGAGTTCTGTCTGAACTTCAAAGTGATATTTTTCTTGATGATGCCTGGGCTGCTGATAAAAATGGGGTCGAGGGAAAAATGGAAAGGAGTGTACATATCTTTAGTGCCCCACCTTATTTCTTTGTCTTGGTGGCAGATGGCGGTTGTTCTATCAAATGGCAAGTACCAGTTTAAATACATTTAAACCTAATTTTAATGAATGACGCTGAGTTAGTTTTGTTCCAAAATATCTGCCACTGCTGTCATAATGAATCACAGTCATGAGGCTGATTTGACGATAATCCATGAAAATTTGACCGGCGCATTTTTATTAATTTACGATGCAGAGCCTTAGTATTT
Source organism: Pachypeltis micranthus (assembly GCA_020466155.1). NCBI lineage: Eukaryota > Metazoa > Arthropoda > Insecta > Hemiptera > Miridae > Pachypeltis > Pachypeltis micranthus. Next base: position 26,679,501 of record CM035774.1, on the reverse strand, counting down.
TTTTCAATTCTTTATACTGGTTGTTGCGTTGATTTTCAGGAGCTACTAGATTTGGATTGATAAGGAGCTGTTTGGCCGTCTTGGTGATTATATTGTTCATCCCTTTGGCCGGCCTAACTATCGTATTGCTCCCGCTCATCGCCATCCTCAGATTTTTCTTAGCCACTGAAACCGTTCTTCCAGTATCCGTAGCGATGGCAACAGCGAGCGTCTCTTTGGTGCTTCTCGTGTATCTCGGGACTCGCCCGACTGGCAAAGTTATGCGATGGGTCCAGGTAATTCTGGAGTTTGATTCGTTTTGTTTGACTTCGTCTTATTTCTTTGAGTGTGATCTTTTAGCCCTAATCGTATGAAAGGAACATAACTATCATTGAATCTTTATTTGCGTTGAATCCTCCAACGTAACACATCAGCTTAAATCGTATTCAAATACCCAAATCATATCAGTTCAACTAAATTCATAGAAGCAAGGTTCTTAGTTTAGTGTGAAATGATGGACTTTATCGTTTGATACGTATGCTCTTGTGAGGAGGGATTTGGAAATATTGGGGAACTACTGACTGCCAAGCTCTGATCCTGTACCCCACTTTCCCATGGAATATGAAGCTTCGTCTTTGACCGTAGACTGTGATCACTGGGGTGCCTACTATGAGAATCAAGTGGTACGTCTCTCTCCTCACATCGCCCCAGAGTGTATGGCTTCTATAAATGGATCCTTGAGAGTTGGACCAAATCCCCTGAAAATCCGATCAGATTCAAAGAATGCGTGTAGCCATATCAAAGCTTCAAGCTGAGTCAAAGAGGTGGCGACAAGGAAAGGGCTCGTACTCTTTTTTCACGTTATAGCAGGCATGTCACCACTTCATTACTCACTGGGACTTCACAGAATTCGTCTCATTATTTTTTCTCTTTAATTTGTTTTTTAATTTTATTTCTTTGGTAATCTTCTTTTTCTGAATAAAGGAGTGCGGTGGAGTTCCTGAGAATTCCTGACTCCATTTGTTATGAGGGGGGTAGAAAATGTTAGGGTCTGCTGACTCACGATAGAATTACAACTATCCCGAGCTCTGATGCTATACCTTGAATTTCCTTGGAGTATGAAGGGTCTTTGGTCTGAAGACTACAATAACTGAGGTGCCTACAGTGGGAGTCAGGCGTTACACACTAACACATGGGCTCAAAGTCTAATGATAGCTCTCACGATGGTGTTTATGTATGTCAGTAGGTAGGGTACAAGTTTTGTTATCGTGAAAATGCTCTTTAAAAATACTCTTTTTGAAGAAGTCTAGCATATCTTATTGTTTTCATGGTACGTTGAAAGAAAACTAATACACATTTCTGTTTTCAGATCTGTTTTGGAGTGATGGCAGCGGGGCTGTTGATTTGGCCTCACGTCGAGACCTTCCCTCACGAATGGTACAGCGAAAGCGTTCCTCTCACTTGGGATCAATACAGTGGGTTTTGTTCACCGAACGATTCCAATCCGATGAAAGCTAAATCTCAAGAGAAATGCGCGACTCTTTCTGGCCTGTACGTTCATTGGGAGGGTTTAGTCGAGTCGACTTCTATCGTCGGAGTGCACAATCCTCTCGCTAACGTTGTTTCTAAACTTCCTCTGGTGAGTCTGACTATATAATAATAAAAATCATGTACTATCTTAGTTGAAAAAGTTGGTTCCACTTGATAAGAAACCGAACGACCCCAGAAATACTCTTCATACGAATTAGTACGTTAGGGTGGAACTATGAGGGCATGAAGGTATTAGTCGACCTTCCACAATATTCTTTGTTCCTGCTCTGCGATGGTCGACTTTTAGTTTTTGAGAGCGGATTTACTGATCTAGAATTTGTGTTTTCCTCCACAGAAAGTTCAACAAGTCATCACGTGTATGTACGGGGAGAAGTACGAATCGTGCGAAGGAGACTGCAAGGCATCTGGCTTTCTGGCCAATAAATGCCATTTATCCAACTGGAACAGGTTAATCTCCATTTTAATTGTTTATTTGCGATAGATTTTTATTCGTTTTAACCTTGTGGGGAGCACAAAAGAGGAATCTATCCAAATTGAGGAAAAGACAAAATTAATTAGAGAAAAAAAAACACATTTCTATCAAATAAGAATGAAAATAAATATGTACTACGTGAAACTGTGGTACCTCTTAATAAAATAATAGAAAAGGTGACTAATATAAAAATATGAAAATGAAAGTAAGAGAATGAGGGAACTAATTATTGATAACTCCGTTTAAAATAATGTTCGTGATTTCCCAATAAATTGATAAAGAACGGAAGAAGAGATATAAACGTATAAGCAGTATTCCAGGGAACAAGAAGGTCGACCTGAGGAAGACGAGTTATAAGTTTGGGTAATGAGAAGGGCTAATTAAAAGGCTTACCTACCTGCAAAGCTGCGTCATAGAAGGAATGCCTGCAGGTGTAGATAGATGATGGCGAAGAAATCCTCCAAAAATATGAAATGGGTCTTCGCCAGGCACTCGAAATAGTATGTACATTTTTGGTCGAGTACGAGCTCCGACACAAATAGAAAGTAAGGTCTGCATACTACGTGCAGACTGAAAGTCGAGAGGGTTTGTTGCGCTTTGTCTCAACGTGGCTGTGCATCTTTAACAATGACGAACAAATTAATGCTCACGCTTGGTCATAAGTTTGTCACGATTTGAAGCAAAGTCGACATTTGACCAATTGTCGCTTGTACAAATAAAAGAAGAAATGAAAATAAAAACCGAGCAAACGAAATATGACGTGTTTGCAGTGTGGAGACCATCGTCAACACCAAGTCACTTAATGTACGCTGTTTTCCGCTTTGTACCAACTGACTCCCACTAAAAGGCACCCTCGCGATCGTGGTCGAGTGGTTAAGACGATGGTTCATAATCCTGACAAATGTCGGTTTATTGGATCAGAGCTCCTCACAATTACAGTAATTTTTGCCTGAGTCATCGGCCTCTTTTTACCTCAATACAATTGGCGCCCATCTAGTGGTCGAACTTCAACACGCTCCTTCATTCCAAGAAAAAGAAGAGGGCCTGAGAGAAAAGTCAACAAAAAAATTGAGAGAAATAATGAGACGAATTCTCGGGTCCGGGATTCACCGACGCTTTGAAAGTTCCAGTGCGAAGGGGAAAATGAGCGACACGCCTACTACAATGTGAAAGAAAAGAGTAGCTCCCGAGGGAGTTGTAGCTCCCTCGTTCCTCGAATCAAAGATCGGATTCCCTGGGGATTCGCTCAACTATCTACGATTCGTTCATTAAAAGAGTCTGCTCCAGGAGCAGTGGCTAACGGCGAAGGAGGAGATGTACTGTGACTCCTATTAAAGGCGATCGTGGTCTAGCGGTTAAAGACGATGGTTCATAAACCTGACGAATGTCGGTTTATTGGATCAGAGCTCCTCACAATTACAGTAATTTTTGCCTGAGTCAGCGACCTCTTCTTACCTCAGTAAAGCTGTACCGTTCATAATAAGGACAAGTAATAATGGGCTCAAAACACGCGTTATACTTGCTCATGACGACACGAACTTTAGTATGAACAATACTGAAAAATACGCCAGTACCGTTAAATTATCATTGTTGGGGACATCGCGAGAGCAGCACAATAAATAGTAAAATTTAGAAATAAATCGATTTTAGCTCAGTTTTTATCTTATAAATTCTGCTTATACGGTACTAAAACTATAAGAAAAATCAGGGTAGTAGTGCAATTAACTGCCTATACGATGACGGTTTTATAACGTTATGACGTTTTTACTCGATAATCCCAAAACACTTGGAAGGTGAGACTTACCCTCTCAGAAAAATCAAGTAGAGATGTATAGGGCATGTGGTCAGAGGGTGTTTGAAGGCTGAAGAGGGTACATAGTAGTGCGGCCTTTACCCCACACCTGCCAACACGCTATTAGACACAGGGAACTTCCCATTGAGACCGCAGCCCCTAGACCCAACACCTTGGCATCACAGCCAGTGACTCTGCCTGGCAGCACTGTGTCTATGGCCATGGGCGGAAGCCTCCTGTGGTGCCATTTCAGTTAGCTGCAACTTGGCTTTATTAACACATGGATTTGGAGGGTTGGCTTGTTGACATCCACCACATGCCAAAAGGATTCAGGTCGCTACAATCCCATCTAGCTGGGGTAACTGTGTCCAGTAGGTAGCATCTCCCGTTGTTCCCTCGGAGAGCTGCTCCTATCAAGACAAGAACTTCCTTATGGGCACAGTTTCTCTGGCTGACAGGACCTCGTCTGTGACATGAAAAGCGAGACTTGAATAAAATGCTTTTGCCCTTCAGCAGGCACCTCGTAGAGGTGTGATTGTCTTGACCAAGTCGAGTAACCTTCCTTATTTCCTTCTCTCAGTGTCAGTGGTCCAAAGAACACAACCCGAAAGTGAGCTCTCCATATATTTACGTATCTGGTCCTTCACCCACCTGAGAATCAAGTTGACAAGTGTAATCGAGGGTTTAAATTAGCTGTTGAGTAGAGTACCGAGCCCTGCGGCCTCTACCTCTCCCCTGCCACACGCCACATAAAACTCTGGGGAAACTCTCAGAGAAACCTTGCCCCCACGAAGCCAAACCCTTGGCTTCATAGCCGGCAGCGCCATGCCTGAAAGGCTCCACACTGTCGTCCGTGGGCAGAAGCCCCCATGGTACCCATTTAATTTGGCTACAACTTGAGCAGCTTTGGGGTGTGAATGGGTAGCAGGCCCTGGTGCCGGAATTGCCATGGGGCGTTCTACCAGCACCTACGATTTATCTCTGTGGGGATTTCGGGGATTGGACTTGCCCCTGTCCTCCCCACAGAGAAAGGTGTCAGGCTGCGATCCTCGACCCCCACCCGAGCGTGACACCAGGTAAAATGAATGTGTTGAGCAGTCTCTATCGTCCATTTCGACTTTTATGGGACTGATGCTGTAAAACACTATTTTGACACATTTATACTCATCACCTTCTGTCCCTACTACCCTCCATGCAATACTAGATAATAACAACTATAATACTGGGTGCGGCATAAAGGTCGTACGTTTTTGAAAAAATCATAACTTCGGTAATTTTCGCTCAAAATATTTTTTATTGACATATTTAGATTCGCCTCCCTCGTTCGGAAATTTCCGAAAACTCTTTCCAACGTAGCATCTCTCAACTGCGACGATTTCCACGCGAATAGTTTCCTTCAATTCCTCTAATATTCGGGGCTTGTGCTGGTAAACACGTGCTTTGAGGTGTCCCTACAGAAAAAAGTCACATGCGGACAAATCTGGGGACCAAGGAGGCCAATGAACGTTACCAAACCTGGAAATAAGGCGGCCAGGGAAAAGAGGACGAATAACGCTCATTGTTGACCCATCCTGTTGAAATCACATACGCCGGATTGCAATACGTTTTTTACTCAATTCAGGTGTAAAGGAGCCGGTTATCAAAGTTAACGTACCTGTTAGGTGAGTCCGTCTCCTCTGGCTTGTGAGTTACTGTGGGCAAGCGCTTTCGATGTAAAGACATCATCGTCTGGCCGTTGTCAGTACTGGAGTCAGTCAGTTGGTCGTGGTCTTTATATACAAAGAGAAAGGTGAAAGGGGTGATGGAGCGTCGGGGAAGGGGCGGGGAGAGGATAATAATAATAATCTCTCCCGTAGTAAACTGTTTATTTTTTTCAGGTATGAGTTCGCCATTGTCGTCAAAATGGCCGCTGGAGCTTGGATGGGCGAAGAAGCAATTACCCTTCGAGGGGACACCGTTTTTCGGAATTTCACAACTTCCCTCAGTTTAGACGATAAAATCTGGTTCGCCGGTTCCCTCGAAGTGGACCCGACTGGAAATCAGTTCAACCACACTCAGATCCGCCTTCACCAAGCCGGTTGCCTGGCCTGCTCTGCGTCACCACCGCCGCCTCTGACCGTCCAGAGCCTCTCGTCGATTCCGTCTATGTCCGAGATGTACGTCGCCGTCAGGAATTTGCTCAATTTCGTCTTCAACCCGGCTATAATTTTCAAAGACGTCAACGACGACAGGGACTAGTGAGCCGTTCAACTTAACTTTACCAAAATGTTCACGAAAACATGACAAGAAAAGACGTACTAATCAGACTTGAGAGAATTTGTTGTCTGCCAAGCAGAATTTTGACTCAGTATTAACGTGAATTTTGAGCGTCGAAGCGAACATTTTCGTTGTTGCTATCAGCTGCCACGACCATACCTTACCATACTACGTGTGTTTAGCGAACATTATGAGGTTGGCATGTCTGCTCTACTGTCACTTAATAATATTTTTAACAATGAAAATTTATATTTTAGTGTCGTCTTTAATTTTAAGAGAAAAAATCTCTCAATAGCAGACTGCATAGATGTGTTTCGTACCTTTGCAATTTGTCTAGGCGGAGAAGGAGCTTTTATTTGTACAATGAAGTTCAATTTTGCGCACCAAAAAAAGCCAGTTCGTATTTCACAACTTTTATTAGTCCAATCAGGGCGTAGTTCGTTCTGGTGTTGTAACATGTGCCATTTTAATTGCCCATGAGCGCTAGTCCAGTTGAATGACTAATCGTATCATTGGCCATAGTCAAGTAGTCCCTTGGTTGTTACTTTAGTGTCTGGAGCGCCAAGAGAAAGGTTCGAGCAGAATGATTGAGTTGATCATGTTGAGAGATGAAGACTTTGCCACAATTACTGCTCCCTCGAGCTCTGAACGAGTATCTAGTGTTATCCTCCAAATACAAACCTTCGCGTTAGTTCATTACGTTTTGACCGTTGAAGATATGAAATAGAAATCAGCTTGTTAACCTTTTCTCTCACCCGCTAGCCAGCATTCTGGTTGTAGATGGCAGCGAAGAACACATTTATTTCTTCGAGTCGTTAATTTTTCTCAGAAGAACGCGTAGTGTCATACGAAGCTTAAAATACTAGTTAAAGAGGAAGTGGAAATGGAAAGAGGCTCCGCTACTTCACATTATGGCTGCACCCTGCTGCCTAACTTCATGTGAACTTATGCCTGAAAAACAAAACCATCCATTTCTTATTGTTTTCGGTCTTTTTATTTCTCATTATCCCCATTTTGGCTGCCTATTATATTTTCGCGCCCACTTTTCTTTGGTTGCATGAACCTGCCGGCTTTTTGATACAATTTCATCACAAGGACCACTGACTTGGGCAAGAATAACCAAGACTCCCAAGCTCTTGAACAGTATTGGTTGTTTTCCTCTATCCATGATCTGTGGTTGATTACTTTAGGTGCCTGCACTCCTCACTATTCAGTGCCTTGTTGGTGTTTAACACTACAGGAGCGTACAAAGGTTCTTTACTATGTAAATTTTGCCTTTTTTCTCCCTAATAAAATCGCAATGGCGATCACCAAGACTTTCTGGCTTTTTTGTTTTCACCCAGAGGAATTCTGCTTATAGCTCTTCTCCTTAGAGTAGACCCATTCCACGCCTCTCGGCCATTCCAGCACCAGGGCCTGCCACCCATTCAGGCCCTTATGCTGCTCAAGGTGCTGCCACATAGAATAGGTACCACGGGGGCTTCAGCCGCTAGCGTGGAGCCTTTAGGGTGTGGTGCTGCTGGCCAGGAAGCCATGGGATTGGCCTTGTGGGGACTGTGGTTTCGCTGGAAATCCCCCCTAGAGAGATGATTGGTGCTGGCTGGAGAGGCTTGTAGGCTGCGAAGCTAGGTACCCTCTACAATGCCACGGGCAATGCCCAAAGCACATCTACCATTGTTCTTTCAAGTATCACTTTTCATGCCACAGACGAGGTCCTGTTAGCCAGGAAAACTGTGTCCATAAGGAAGTCCTTGTCTTGATAGGAGGGTCTCTGAGGGAACAACGGGAGATGCTACCTACTGGACACACTTACCCAGCTAGAGGGGATTGTAGCAACCTGAATCCTTTTGGCATGTGGTGGATGTCAGAAAACCCTCAAAATCCGTGTGTTAATAAAGCCAAGTTGCAGGGAGAACGCCCCTTGGCAACCTCCGGATAGCAGACTGTGAAGACCTACCCACTGGCTAAAGGGAATCGCGGTTCAGGTCTGTAGGTGCAGGGAGAACGCCTCTTGGCAATCCCTGCACCAGGGCCTGCCACCCATTCAGGTCCTTAGGCTGCTCCAGATGCAGCTAACTGAAATGGCACCACAGGAGACAGTGTCTCTCGCTGTCAAGCCAAGGTGTTCGATTTGTGGGGCTGTGGTCTCAACGTGAAGCTCCCCATGTAGAGCAGAATAGGGCTAAAGCCCATATCATAAGCCCTCTACTAGTTCTTTTGAGATGTGCTTACTGTACCATCCAATTTTATCATACCCCACTCCTCTCCTTCAGCTTCGTATCAATCGCTGCTCATAGAAACAACACTTCACGAAGATCTGATTTCCCTACTTTGAACCTCACGATGGACGTGACACAAATGCGCTACTAAGCATGTCAAAAATGAGCTTGAGCACAGCACGTCGCATCAGAGAGCCTGTGCCCAACTCGATTTTATGCGCTGCCGACGCTGTACTGGTCCAAAACCAACCTACGAGCTACTCCTCGAAGTTCTCTGGTATGCCAGCCCTCACACCTCAACCTGATAATGGTCTACTGAAGGAGGCGAGGTCACTCCTGAACTAACTTCATTCCATCATTAATACCAAATGAAAGCTACTTCTTTCAACGTTTGTTACAAGTCGTTTGCAGTCATCACTTTCTAATACTAATGTTGTGTAAAATACGCCAAGTTACGAGAGCGATAGAAAGGATTGATGCTTTTAGAGACTGAACTGTGTGTGCCTTTCGATTAGTGAGCCATTTGATCTTGTTACCTTTTTTTAAAAAATTGTATATTTTTAAATTGGAAACTTATTAGCTTTTATTTACTTGTTTTAATATGTTTCCTTTGTAAAGTTGAGTGTCGTTTTATTTGTTCTTATCTCAGTTGTGTGTTGTACGTACTCCCCCTTCCCCTTGTGATATGTACTTCGAGGAGAAATGTGAATAGTACAGAAATAAAAGCCTTCATTTCGTAATTTTGAGTTTACTTTGGAAACATTGAAATGTGTGGCGTCACCAGTACCTCGAAGAAACGCACCTACACAGGGCACTCAGTTTCCATCACGGACCACCACGCTGCGTGCTAGTACCATCAGCCGGCGGCTGTTTAACAAGAGATCAAAATTGTCAACTCCACGCCGCATTCACTGATCTCAGGCTGTTTTCTTCTGATGCCCATTCCAGTTTCTGACACCAATCTGTATCGTGTTCCCACTTTCTTTCTTCCTGTCGTTTGCTATAAACTATTTTTAATAAATAACAGGATACCTAGTTCATGTAGTCCATTTGAATCCTGAATTAATTACATGGAATCAGCGATTCAATAATTGGTGACTCAGACGTAATTCAAGTGGATTACCTAAGACACGCGCGCGTTAATCTCAAAGTTGTGTCTTGCGCTTCAATGCAGTGCAAACCCCCTGCTCTCTGTGATATGCCACTGACCAAGAAGCTCGAGCAATCTGATGATGCATGAGTCGTACCATCTAGCTCAGCCCATCATACGCTCAGCATGACGATTGCAACCCCTCTTGATCAGACTGTGCTTTCTCACACTCTCGACTTCTGGGCATTCAGCGTATCCAGACAACCTCATACCATCCATAATCCAACGGTTTAGTAGAGCGATGGCATCGTACACTCAAGGCCGCACTCATGTGCAACGTGCAAATGCCCTGGCTAGAGCTCCTACCACCAGTTTTACTTGAACTCCCCACTGTCTAAAAAGAGAACTTAAAGCTTCTCTAGCTGAGATGCTCTTCGGTACGCCGCTACGCATATCAGGCGATTTTTTTGTAACAAATTGACGCACCAGGGGACCCCCAGGTTTTCATTCACAAGCTCCGACAGCTCATCCAGACCGTCAAACCCACACCATACCAAGTCAAGGTTCTTTATCCACAAAGACCTGGACACATGTAGCCACATGTTCAAAAGGGTAGATTCCATAAACAAATCGCTGGAACAACCATACACGAGGCCACATGAGGTTGTCAGACGCCTGGATAACAAAGTCTTCATTACACATGCCTGGAGCCCACTCACGACCAACCGCAAGCAGGTCCTAGCCACTACACACCAGCCATCCTAACAAGAAAACTGTTTCGTTCCATTCTCTTCCAGATAAAGTCACTGGAAAAGGAGTGGATGTGGTGTCATCAGTACCTTGAAGAAACGCACCTACACAGGGCACTCAGTTCCCATAACAAACCACCATACGGCATGCCAGTACCATCAGCCGCTTCACAAGAGATCACAATTGTCAACTCCACGCCGCATTCACTGATCTCAGGCTGTTTTCTTCTGACACCAATCTGTTCTATCCGCGTTTCCCCTTTTTCGTTTTGTCTTGCGTTCCCACTTTCTTTCTTCCTGTCGTTTGCTATAAACTATTTTTAATAAATAACAGGATACCTAGTTCATGTAGTCCATTTGAATCCTAAATTAATTGCATAGAATCAGCGATTCTATAAATGTATTTATCGAGCCAAGAGTCCCAATCTGATACCTGATAGTGGAGCTCTTGAGCGTACATCAATGAAAGAAAAGGCATTCAAATCAAAGTTGAATTGTGGCTGAAGAGTTATGTAGCTAAACAAGCACATGATCAATAATGAACGCGACACTACACGAGTGCAAATCGAATCTCCAAACCTGCTGACACGGGAAAAGACGCTGAAGCGTCACCATGTTATTTTGTTGGAGATCTGGTCGTTCTGGGGGTGCTTCTGAGTTGGTTGGAGCTTCATGTTCAGTGTCGAGAAGGTTTGTTGCTGCTTTGTAGTAGCTGCTTCTTTATTCTCATAAGGTACGAGGCGCCATCTATTTCGCCTCACATTAGTGTCATTACATAAGGTGAGTTATGTACAATCGATGATAGTCCTCTTTAGCTTTAATTATCCCCTTCTTGCGCAAGTCCCCACACAGCACGTCTGCTCCCTAATCCATTTCAAACTGAACAGGCTGCTGGGTAATCACTACCTCGACACCAGGCTATCCCTTCTCTCCTAGGTATTGGATTTATGCTTCGATTTCCTTCACTTCTTTTGTTTTGTTAGGGCAAACTACGGAAAACCGACTCAATCCTGAACAACGTTGCATGAAAGCTGTATGGGGTTTATGAGTAGTCCCACAATGACGCAATCAAACTTTTTCGCACTTGAATGTACTTCGTTTATTTACCGCCCCTAACTCAATTTGTGGAGGACTTCCGCTTAACAATTAGCTGCTGAACAGTTAAAGACTTGTCTATTTGGAGGGATTTCAAGAGACTGTTCGCGAATTGAACTGTCTTTCTGCTGGCTAGACCATTTCTGACGGTTTGTGTAAATCGTTTATACGTGAGTCAATTGGCATCCCTGCCTCCTGCTAGGTTTTAAAAATTTAGCTCTGTCATAAACAATTTGTTTTTTAAAAAACCAAGGTAGTCTTCAAATGTCAAACTCTCTTCGCCAAGACCAAATGTATCAAAAAGTTCCTCAACGTACAGAAGTGTAATCTGCTGGTGATTCAGTTTAAGGTACAATTCTGTACCGCTCAAACCTCGTTACCCTTTCCGACTACTTAGCTGGATTTGTGAACTCAAATTTAATGCGGCTGGTATCTGCAACTGCATCCCTATCACTACAGTTACTGTTCTTGTATCTCGAATCTTTACTTTGTGAGTTCAGCCTCGTGTTCCCTTCTGTAGCCTTTGGCATGGTAACCTGCAGGCTAGATTTCAAGTTTGACCTGATTTGGTTCAGCCATTTTCTCTCAATCACAGTCACGTACACGCTGACTATTTTCCCAAATAGCGTTTATTCGATTCGACTGAGAAATTAGAAGTTATCGCAAATGTGAAATGGAAGAAATGAGATTTGCTCTGTACTGACTGGCAGTCAAACTGGACACAATACATTTCAGCCTCTGATCAGTCCAGCAGTTCAGCATCTGAGAGTGGCGTGACGTTTACCCTTCATTCAATGTGATTTGGTAGATACTGTAGTTCATTGTGGAGAAACGATCACATTGAAAGTCAATAAAATATTGACAAAATAACAATAACAAACCAGCTTCGAATTATTAATGACAACTAATTACAAGCCAAAATTAAAATACGCAAGAACCACAACTCAACAAATGTTCGACCCATCAGTTCGCAGGATTCAAAACGTGTTTACGGAACAAACCTCGTGGCAGTAAAGAATCGTTTAATTTGCAGCATCGAACAATTTGCGAAATGCTGAAGATGCGGACGTCACAATTATCGAAGGTCTAAGAAGACGTTAAGTTACACAAATAATTGAATTATTGTAGTAAATGGTTAATTTGGGGGGAGGGGGGGGAGAGAAGGCCCATGGGTTGATAAATACGGTGCAATTGTGATGCAGCTGAAAAGTCTACGATTAACGGCAGAAATGAGGGAACGTTTTCTCTTTTATCGCTACAAAGAACAAACTAAACAGAAATCACAATTAACCATAAAAAGAACAGTCACATGATAAGACTAGCCAATTGAGGACCACAGACATATTCGTACACTTCCAATTAATCGCTAACACCAAACAAAATCGAACAGTTTTCCACTTTTCGCGACGTCTTGTTCGTTAAAGACTTTAGAGGCGGGACGTATTCAAGCGCGTAATCATATGCACATCACGACGCAGTGATAGGGCAATTTAACGAACGAATGGGAGAACAGCCTCGTCATTTTATTTTCGAATATGAGGAAGCACTTATTAGTAGAACCGTTTCTTCGCGTGTTCTTGTTGATCCCTGTACCAGCTGATTCCAGCGATAGCTACGGCGATGATTAACAGGAACACGAACAGCATCACGAAGAAGGTTTTTGTACCAGACCACGCGGGTTTCGGATCGTCGATATGTTCTGTAATAAAATAATGAATATTATCATTGGCGTTCCTACCAAATTTCAAAGCACAATATTATTACATTAATTCGAACGCGGAACACTTAAGAAAATGACTCACCTCGTGGTGCTTCAAACTTGGCAGCTGAAGGTATAATTTTCGAGCGGTCTTCAGACGGAACCACCTGAAGTATAAAAGAATTGTTGAAAAATGCTGGGAGCTAAATGGGTCGGAAGTAGGGAGAAACCCCTCCATTGCATCCACAAACGGGCTATTGTGTGGGCGTACATAAGCCATCTAGTTCCACACCCAACTCCTGTTTAGCTGGTGTTCTGTGATGCAGCGTTCCCACCATTCTCGCACAAAAAGCAAGATGATCTTGATGTCCATCCCCGCAAACTCCTCCGGCTGCATCTGGGGAACCCCACGCACTCTGAGGCAGCCAGCCCCACACACATGTGTTCATGCTTCGTCGACTCACTCTCTGCCTCGCAGAATCTACAACTCTGTACCTCTGATTTACCTGAATCTTAGTCAGGTGGTATTTTAGTGAACAGTCCCATGCTAACATGCACGCTAGACTACTAGTTCGAGCTGATTTAGTTCAACCGTTTTCGCTCAATCACAGACAGACCAATTTCCCAAATAGTGTTTTTCGGACTCAAACGCATTTTTTCAGCCTATTACATAACTTTCCTTTCTTCATCGCAGAAACGAGGAAAGTAAAAACGATCAGTGCGTACTCCATAATCGAAATCATTAGAGCCGTTTTTGAGAAAATTGGAATACCGATAAATTAACATTCGACAAATCTCCTTTTGTGAGTTAACTTGGCTTATATCTCCGTTCAGAAGATAGATACAGAGATAGCTGCGCAGAAAAAAAACGTAGGTTTAGAATGCTAGAAGACACTCTATAAGATTTATCACATCTGGTGAAGCAGTTACCCTGGAATTTACGGAACTGTTCGAAAAAACGTTATTTTCGACACATTTTGATTTTTTTATCTCTGTTCAGTGGACGGTCAGAGGAACATTTATTGAGAACAATATGTAGGTATTAACTATTTGAAAACATCTTGAAAGTTTGGTGATAATCGTTGAAGCCGTTTTGCCAAAAAGCGTTAAAAAACCTATTTTTGCTTCATAGGCCTATATCTCCGTTCACTGTACTTTTCATGGAGATATGTATGAAGAAGAAAAGTTAGGTATTGATTAGTAGAAGATAATTTGAGAGTTTAATCAAAATCGTTACAGCCGTTTTTGAGAAAAATGCGAAAAACACTAGTTTTTGGTACATTTTCGTCCCCCACCCCTTCCCATCGGCCGAAATCGCCCATAACCTCATTTTGGTGTCTACAAAAAATAACGAACAAAACAAACCAGCTCAATCGGATCAGCCGTTCTCCCGCAAATCGAACTACAGACACACACACGGACCACGCGCCGAAATTACGTTTTTTAGACTCAGTAGGCCTCAAAACGTAAACATCTGAAGAGAACTCAAACGCATTTTTTCAGCCAATTACATAACTTCCCTTTCTTTATCGCAGAAACGAGGAAAGTAAAAAGTAAGTATCCAACGCGCTATCAGGGAAATATTTACAGAAAACGCTTTATAAGTTTTCACTTGTTAAACATCCATCAACTAAGTAATATATATAAATCGTTGAAGCAATTTTTTCAAAAAGTTTAAAAATCTCTTCGGTTCTCAGGCAAATGAGCGTAGAGATCGATGTGTGTGGGGGGGGGGGGGGGATGTAATACAGAGAAAGGAACTGGGAATTGTTAATATAAACTTACGTCAGATGAGTCAAGTTCGTAAAGGCGCAAGCCGAGGATATCGTGATTATCTGAGAGCTCCCCAGTGGCGGCAGACACGCCAAAGTAATACCCCGTCGGAAGTTTAACTCCCGTTGCCTTGAAACACTCTTTCGATTCCCCTTTGTTTTCCACGTCAGTAAGGACTGAAAAAGAGGTCAAAATATGTGAAAAGAGTACAGGTACGTGTAAAACTGATTTCAACGACTAACATTACAAATAATTAATGACTAATACGTCAGAAAATAACGTAATTGAATAAACACTAACAAAAAATTAACTGTTGCGCCCGATGGGAACAACGCTGGTTCGATGTTTGGAGATCCAGCGAATGAACTGTCGGGCTCTAATCTGAACATGAGCAGTGCATGTATTGTTCAGTCCAACCGCACATTCGTTCACCCACTTGTACTCCCGCAATCAAACAGGATTTTATTTTATTTTGGAAGTACCATTTTTAGTTCCTACTCAGTTTAACAGTCATTACACTCACTAACTGTGTTTGGAGTAGCCAGCATAGCATCAACCACTACTGGTCTCCACATCCCCGGCCAGGATCCTTGCTTGCACAACACCAGCGCACAGTCGCCAGTTTTGGGCGTACAATTGAAAAAAACTGCATGAGTTACCACTGGCTGCGCCACAAGAACGTCAGTAGCCTCCCTAATGCCTTGATGTTTATTTTATGATTAATTCATTGAGCCCTAGGCAACTTCCAACTTGTGTCGCGGACAATAATATCAAGTTATTCATTCAAAGCTTAATTTTTGACTGGGAAAAGTCGATGAAAGAGTCTTCACTACATAGGCAGATGTCTATCAATGATACACTTGGCAGTGAAGAGAGCACTCCTCCTCCAGGAGTTAAGTGCAAAACGAATAGGCCAAATATCTTTCATATACAACATAGGTAGGTCTATTGGTCGGAAGATAGCACGAAGAGGTACATGGAGGTGGCAAGGTTCACCCAGTTCGTGGCAGCATGGCGTTTTACCCCACTCATTACTTACAGTACCCGAAGGGTAGTAATAGTATTTTTTTGAGTCTTCACCAACATGTGCATAATTTACACGATATAATTTCTATGAGCCTTCATTTATGAAGGTAAGCAGCCTGTTGTTACCAGGGGGTTTTGAAATGTTTGGGGATCCGCTGACTCAGGCAAAAATTACTTCGATCGCGAGGAGCTTTGATCCATCTTTAACTACTAGACTACGATCGTGAGGGTGCCTTTAGTGGGAGTCAGTCGGTACACAGTAATGCGTCGCGTATGGGAGCCTTGAGCGTATTTGGTTATGCAAACCCGCAAATCTTATACATTGCGTGCCCGTCAAGCTCCGGTTTATTCACGATATTAATTCTGCAACCTTAAAAACAACCAGTTTCGTTCTACCAATGCACTAAGTTGAAAAGAGGCTGAAAGAACCATACATGGAAACTGACTGGGCACCAGCTCGAGCGAGGCGGGTTGCCTACATTCACCATGAAAGACCCTTCGTAGAAATGTAAGGTAGATACACTTAAAGGATTGTGGCGATTTCGTTCACAACGCAACCTGAATTCCTAGTTTACCATCTAGCGAGAGGTTGGATTTGTGAAGTGGGCTGGCGTTTTGTCGACTCGATTGTCGCAGTATCCAGTTCATATTCAATTGATACAGACAACCTTGTACCTAGAAGAATAATGTCACACACGACATTAAACTGACGAAGAGACAAGAGATTGCTGAAAGTCGTCAAAAGGCGTAGGAAACATCGGATTTTGCCGTGGCTGCAAATATCGACACGCTCGAATCAGCAGCAAACGCTCAATTAGTTTCGTTGGATTCAGTAGGCCACAAAATGTAAAGATCTGAACCCAACTTTTTTTACCAGTTGGGTAGCAGTAACTAAACATTTAGTGCACTGTGCAGATGTTCTATGGAAGACACGTGTAATAGAAAACGTTGGTCCTCCTAACAATGTTGATGTTATCCTGAGGAACGAAGGGTTCTGAAAGGGGTGAGTTACTACGCGCTGCCCAAGACTGGCTGTACAGAGGAAAACAATGACTTCGCTGGGCAGCAGTTTCTGGGTGGATAAAGTCATGGAGGGTCCTTAGTTTTTGAGTGAGCGGAAGTTTCCATAACTTGTAATTGGGCCCGCCAGTGTTCCTCCGAGAGTTTGGAGGGGGGAAAAACAAGTCCCTATATCAGTCATCTTTGGTCTTCAGGCCCATTTGATTCAACTCCTCAACAATGAACTCAGCGCCCTCTCACCAATTTTGTTCCAGCACCTCAAAGAAATCTTGAAGGAAAACTGCCCTACTTTAACAGTTCTGAAAGTCCCTTCCCTTTTACAAGATTGATAAAGAGTGATTGCCGTTT
Source organism: Pachypeltis micranthus (assembly GCA_020466155.1). NCBI lineage: Eukaryota > Metazoa > Arthropoda > Insecta > Hemiptera > Miridae > Pachypeltis > Pachypeltis micranthus. Next base: position 26,662,432 of record CM035774.1, on the reverse strand, counting down.
TTTCCATTTCCCTTTTTACCCAGGCAGACAAAATTACTGCCGGCCAAGTACTTGTTGAAGTACGCGTCTACACTAAATTATTCTTTTTTAAATCCTGGCTGAAACACATGTTGATTGAGACATGACAACATGTTGAATTTATTTATGCTTATTTATTTATGCTCTAGGTCTTGTAGCGTGAATTATTTAAAAGCCCCGCCATATTTGTAATTGCGCAGCTCTCGGTGCAAATTTTCCCCGTCTTCCGCCAGATGGTAGTCAATGCTCCGTGCAATTATTCTTTGTTTGGGGTTATTCTGCCAGCTCTAATAAAGAAGCATTGTAGAAAATTATTGGTAAATTGATATTGCATTTCGGGAGAAGATACCAAGCTACCTTAATAATTCATCGAAATTGGTGGCGGGAGAAAGATAACCCAGACCATGCGGTTCCGTTTTTCTTTTGTCTTCCGACATTGCCTGACAGTATCGTCGCATCCTATCGTTCTACCGTGCTTTCATCCGTTGAGACGAGTTGTTTGAGAGAATTCGCCAAAAGCAAATCCTCACCCCAACCTGGAGGTGTTTGTATATACCCCAACAAGGAAGTCAACTACGAGAGACCTACTCTTCATGCACCATTTGGGTTGGAACCAAGAGACTCCAAAGTTCCTGTTGTCTGGCGCTTACCAGTGGAATCCATACAAAATTCTAGAGAAGTACCATCTTGCTAATTTGTTTAGAATTATAATCCACGGCCGTTGGAAATAAGAAATATTTACTTTACCCTATTTTACCGATTTAGATATATCTGTGACAAAACCCTGAGTCGATATGTCCCAATTTTGCAGTTGAAATTTTATTTTAATTATTTTCTCAATAAAACATTACAATTTTCGAATTTTTGTTTATTTGCTTTAACGCTTTACCAATATAGCTTTGCCGTTATAATTTTCTTGGGTTCATCCCCACTTTCAATCAATTTACCGTTTGTACCGTCACAGTCTTCATTTATGACTGAAATGTTTGTTTCTTGTCTTTAATAATTGTTCAATTGTACTTACCAGTTAAGGTATCCTTTTCATAGCGAATGGCCAAGTTCGTATCGTAATAAAGATTCCTCAACTTCGCTTCACAACCAGCGAGTGATGTATGGGTACCGTCACGATCGTGGTCATAGTGCAGTGTGCCGTTGTTGATCATGGCAGAGATGTACGGGTGTTGATGCTAGAACAGATTAATCGTTAATAAGAGAACGTAACAAGATTGAAAACTAATTGTTTTCAAACTTCGAAATTGCACAGCACAATTGTATTACAATGCATTTCAACGCTAAATAGATTTAATTGAACTTACATTGTGCTCGCCATTATGGTTGCTGTAAGTGTCAATGAAAATGGCAAGACCATGGAAATGGTCCATGTTGCCAAACACGGGACCTTCTACCATTCGGTCTTTAGTGTACCAAATCGCCATTCCATCCCCGAAAAGATCCTTGCCGTGGCCGTGAATTTTGAAGTTGACGTGCATTTCCCAGGCTGGCACGTAACAAGGCTGGAATCCAATCAATTGGAATAGCGTAATTTAATAATACAATTTAGACTCAAAAGAATTTATGAAAAATGCATCTACCACTGGATGCAAAAATATTTGATGCTTTGGATCGTTTTAATGAACTGAACGTCAATGGCGAATCAGATTGGGCTTTCTGTATTCCGAATGGAACGTTTGGAGAGCCCATTGCTAAACTTTGAATGAGATTCTTTGAAACTACTAAAGGCCATATTTCAAGTAACATCAACTCAATACTCATCACAGCCACAAGCCATCAAGCTACCTAAGAAATATTTCCTTCTTGCATCAAACAAACTTTTCTGCGCGGTGCAGACAGTTGAAGATAAATATGACGTAAAAATAGTTGGATAAGGTGCACCAGGAGCAGCATTCGCAACGAATGCTTGAACTAATCGTAACCTTCCACTGGCTGCTCTGTATCGTGTACCATTGTTGACTCGGCACAAAAATTACCGCGATCACGAGCTTCGATCCAACACCTAACTTTTATCAGGTTATGAATCTTCATCTATATCCACTAGAATGTGGCCACTGAAGTGCCTACAATGGGAGTCAAGCGGTACAATTGCTTCCACCAGATAAACTTCTGCTTGGTTTTACTAACACCAGCTTTGGGGCATCACAACTGCGCTTTGAACACTTTTTCCTTTCCATTCTGAAAGGGTTAAGAAAATATTGCAATCGTGTCAAAAGAAAAAGTTGAGTTTTCTTCAGGTCAGGCCTACTGAATTCAAAAAACCCTAATTTTGGTACAAGGTCCCTGCGTGTGGCTGTTGTACAATTTGGAGTAGAATGGCTGACCCAATTGAGCTGGTTCTTTTTTAGTTTTATTATTGTTTGGCGACGTGAAAATAAGGTTAGCAAAAGGGAGGTGGGGGACCAAAACGTACCAAAAACGAGGGGTTTTCGCACTATTCTCAAGAAAGACTGAAATGATTTTCATTGAATTTTCATATCATCTTCTACTAGGTAACACCCAACTTATCCCTTTCCAGGAACCCATGCTTCCCCCTATATTTCCAACGTAGTAAACGCCTAAATATCTTGTTGAAAGTCCCATAAAGTATTTACACACTGATTACTCAAGCAAGGTCATGAATTAGTTAACGAATAACTGGCTTCCAGTTTATATAAATGATGAAAACATCAGATTGGATGCATTTGTCGAACGGTACGAATCACTGCATTTACGTGGTGAATCTGCATCGCACCAGCCATACTGTACCGCTTGTCTTTCTCAGAGGGGAATGCCCGGTACGAGATTGAACCAAAGCCCGCTGGTGACCACGCAGAGATGCCAGTTGTTAGATAAGTACTGATGGAAAACAAGTCTTCACTTATCAACGTGCCAGAGCTGTGTGATTTCTGTCTTTCTCTCCCGCCATAGCAATAGTGCCACTAAACAAAACTTGCCAGATTCCTTTGCTCAGCCCACAGTACAGAGATAAGTCAACTATTTTTGACTTGAAGTTAACCACCAGTACTATCAAAGGAAGTAACAAAAAAAAGTAGCTGGAAAAGTATGAAGACGGGGAATCAGATAGATAATTATTTGTATATTAAATTATATATAAGTGTGGCTAAATAAACTATCCCGTTCTCTCTCCCGTTGGTTTTTAAGATCCTGAATTTTAATAAGCCTTCCTACTTGTTCGAGAGGTGTGAGTTCCTACTTCAGAGAGACACTTGTGCTACGAGGGGGGGGGGGGTCAATAAATCCTTAGAAAATCCAAGAGATGGCGCTCGCAGTATCGAAAATGAATTTTTTTTAGTAAGCAGCACTATTAACTAGAAAGCAGTTAAAGTTTCAGCTGTATCTATCACTTAGTTTCTTTTTTATCGTGAATTGTTGTAAACAACTATCGTTAATTAATAAAAATGGAAAAAAGTGAGTTTCGAGCGGTGATAAAACATTTTCATTTAAAAGGCCTAACAGCGAGAGAAATTAAAGCTGAGTTAGATGCTGTTCATAGTGTATCTGCCCCTGTGTTTGCCACTATTTACAACTGGATAAATGAATTTAAACGTGGTCGTACGTCAACAAAAGAGCATCGTTCAGGACGCCCCGTAGAAGTGAGTACCCCGGAAATGATCGACAAAATCCACGACATAGTGTTAAGTGATAGAAGAACAAAATTGCGCGAAATAGTTGAGGCCACAGGGGTGTCGAAAGGCACCGTCATTTCAATTTTGCATAATAAATTGGATATGAAAAAAATATCAGCAAGGTGGGTGCCGCGTTTGCTCTCAGCTGAAAACAAACGCAATCGTGTAGTCGACTCTAAGGCGCTCTTGGCGCGCATGCGTTCTAATCAGACTGAGTTTCTACGTCGATTCATAACTGTATACGAAACTTGGGTACACTACTACACTCCCGAGACGAAGGAACAGTCAAAACAATGGATTACTAAAGGCGAACCGGCTCCAAAGAAAGCAAAGACGGTAAAGTCAGCCGGAAAGGTTATGGCCACGGTTTTTTGGGATGCACGTGGCGTTATTCTTATTGACTATTTGGAAAAAGGAAAACCCATCAACGGACCATATTATGCGTCGCTATTAGACCAACTGAATGATAAAATAAAGGAAAAACGGCCTCATTTATCGAAGAAAAAAATCCTCTTCCATCAAGACAATGCACGAGTGCACACGAGCGCAGTTGCAATGGCCAAAATTGAGGAATTAAAGTTCGAATTAGTAGACCATCCTCCGTACTCACCAGATTTGGCCCCCAGTGACTATTATTTATTTCCTAACCTCAAAAAGTGGCTTGCCGGACAGAGATTCACGTCGAACGAGGAGGTCATTGCCGAAACAGATGGCTATTTTGAGGAACTTCCAAAATCATATTTCTCTGATGGCTTAAAAAAATTGGAAAGACGTCTGGAAAAGTGTATCGAGCTCCAAGGAGATTATGTTGAAAAATAATAAAAAATTGGCCCGAAAAAATTGTTTTTTCTATCTTTTTCTAAGGACTTATTGACCCCCCCTCGTAATAACAAGATGTTGAGAATTCCGATGTAGCACAGAAAAGCTGGCATGTGTACATAAGTGTATAATCAGAATGTCGACTTGTTTTACCTGTCGTACTAAGTGGGAGCATTTAGAGAACATTTTCGAATAATATGTTAAATGACATAAATATGATGGCCCAAGGCAACTATTAAAATACTATAAAGAGTAATTACTGAAACTTACATAGGAGGCAAACATGGAATTTCGTTAGACGCAATAATCATTGAGTTATTTTGTCTACCTGATGTTTGTGTTTAGTCGTATCACGTAACCAACTAAACTGGGCAGAACGACTGGGACAGTTCAGGGTTTATTCGCATTCAAACGCGCCTTTCAGACATCACTAAAGATGTGGAAGAAATGAATGACAACACCCATATCGATCACATCTAAGTTACCGTGATAACGCTTACAGCGTCAATCATACCCTCCTTAACGTCAATCAACCCTCAATCCTCCGGCCCCAAACAACGAATTGGTTTCATCAATTCCCGTCCCCGAATAGGGACCTAAATTATAAATTCGATTTAACTAAAAAGTACACCTTAAATGCTAATAGCAGAATCAAAATAACTAATTTTGAAATTCATTCAAATAAACGTACAACTGAATTCCACAATGAGCCGCTCAAACTTTGACGATCGGGGGTGACCCTGACGTAATTGGGAGTGACGAGCGTGATACCTTGAAAGTCCCAGTACGGAACCATCATCCCTTTCCCTGAAAGCACAATAAAATAGTAAGGAACCCGATGATATTCTTGAATGTCATTTCTGGCTAAGAGTTAAAAATGTCAACCTTGGTAAGGTTTCATCAAAGAGTGCTCCCTTTTCATGTAGTCACTAGGGTTCCATTCGGCGTAAGTAATGACGACGAAGAAACTTAACAGCACCGAAAATACTTTCTTTTCCATTTCACGTGGCCTAAACCGTCAGATTAAGATACGAAATGCCAAGTCAACCCTTTGAGCTGAGTAAACAAGAGAATCGAGATTAACCAAATTTACGCAAGTTCTATTATCAATCGGAAAGTTCAATGCTACGAAGACCGGGATTTGTGTCACGAGAGATAACATAAATGCGAATCAAACGCGATGCACTGACGAGAATAAATTTAAACACGGGAATAACAATGAAAATTGGAAGGAAGCTTATAAAATCGGAACTGGTGGGGAGCGTTAAATGTGTCACCGGTACTCGGAACGGAATAATGGCCGACGACGCAAGCGGCTGAAACAGTGACGTACTAATGATATTTTAGATTATTCCTCACTCACAGGTATATACTAATTAGATACAACAGTCGATTAAGTGTTTTACTGTTGTACATACAGAATTTGAACCCAACGGGGAAGCGTTGGAACAATGACTTTTGGTAATGTTCGGTTCTTTTAGAACAAAAGGAACGGCCGCTTCAGGAGCAGCAGTTCACGACTGTTTGGGTAGCGTTGTAACGCCTGTAGTTACACGACCACATTGAGTTACTCATTGGAAACAACTAACTACATCCTGTTCCAAATTAATATTGAAGCGCAATTGCATTCAAATACAAAGAAGAAATAAAACGGAAGCAACCAACTTTTTTATTTACGACGAATAAGGTGCACGGAGGTGTGCGAAGCAAAAGGAGTTTGGTTTTTTTTACCTTTTTGCAAAACCGGTGTTAACGATTTTTAATTTCCGCTACTCGAAGGGAAGGAAAGTATAGTAATCGACCCAAGAAAAAAATTTGGGTTTTCTTCAGATCTTTACGTTTTGAGGCCTACTGAGTCTAAAAAACCTAATTTCGGCACGTGTGTGTGTGTGTGTCTGTGTGCGTGCGTGTGTGTGTGTCTGTAGTTCGATTTGCGGGAGTACGGCTCATCCGATTGAGCTGGTTCTTTTTTTGTTTTGTTCGTTATTTTTTTTAGACACCAAAATAAGGTTATGGACGATTTCGGCCGATGGGAAGGGGGGGGGACGAAAATGTACCAAAAACTAGGGTTTTTCGCATTTTTCTCGAAAACGGCTGTAACGATTTTGATTAAACTTTCAAATTATCTTCTAATAATTAATACCTAACTTTTCTTCTCCATACATATCTCCTTGAAAATACGGTGAACGGAGATATAGGCCTATGAAGGAAAAATAGTTTTTTTACGCTTTTTGGAAAAACGACTTCAGCGATTTTCACCAAACTCACAAGGTGTTTTCAAATAGTTAATACCTACATATTATTTTCAATAAATGTTCCTGTGACGGTCCATTGAACACAGATAAAAATCAAAATGTGTCAAAAATAACGTTTTTCTAACATTTCCGTAAATTCCATGGTAACTTTTTCACCAGATGTGATAAATCTTAATGCAGTGTCTTTTAGTCACCCATACCAACATTTCGTTCTCTATAATTATTTCTGTATATATATGTTGAACGGAGATATAAGCCAAGTTAACTCAGAAAAGGAGATTTGTCGAATATTAATTTATCGGTATTCCAATTTTCTCAAAAACGGCTCTAACGATTTCGATCAAACTTACGGAGTACTCTCAGCAAACTAGTCCCTACATTTTGTTCTCTATAAATGTTTCTGTAGAAATGCGTTGAATGAAGATATAGCACCCGCGTATGTAGCTGGTCTTCGAACTTACGGGGGTAGCGGGAAGTTGTGTGTTGCTACGCACCAGATATTTTAGATTTAAGTCACAGATGCGTCTAACCAGTCACAGCCTGTTTATTGCTCTCCAGACAATTGAATATAGCCTATTCAATAGAAGGGGCGACACAAGGGGACGACTCGTAATATGCGGGAAACTAGGGAGATAGCGAAGCGTATGGGCTGAGAGTAGATCGGGGAAAAAGTGTCTGTGTGAGCACAGGGAGACGAGAGTGATTTTCGTGAGAGTTCGTAGGTGAATGAATTTGGGAGGAGCTGTCTGTTATGCAGAGGAAGATGAAAATTATGGACAGGGAAAAGATGGAAAAACCGCTTCAGGGAAATCCGCCATTGGGAAAACCATGGAGGTGGAATTTCCGCAGGTACTTTGAGGAAACAATGACTTTGCCAATAAGGAGCAGGAAGCCCAAGTAGGGCAGGTGTGGGAACTCTGAGGTCAAAAAACTGATACTGATTCGGCGTTTTGCGTCAAACAAACACTAATAATTAATTATAGTTCTGGAACTCAAATTATTCCTAATTAAGGAAAGGAAGGTGGTTTTGCAATGTCCTCATTTTGGTTTATTATTCGTTCTGAATAATAACCCTATGTTTTTGGTCATGAAAATTTTTTTACAACCCCCCCTCAAAATTTGATACTTCACGATTCAAGACATGGGGATTCCAAATCTGCAATGTCCGTTCGCCGTCCGGGCCATTTTGTGCCTTTAACGTGGTCGACAAAATCCGTTCTTTTGCACAAAAATCCCATTTGGTATCTAGTTGTGCCCGCCATCTCGGCAATTCGATTGGACGAAACCCTGGTTGTTATTGACAAAAAACGGTTAAAAAATTTAAAAACGCAGTATAATCGCAAATACGCCGTGTTTCGTATCGTTTTCAAGGTATTTTTACACCGTGGGTCGAATGGAATGATTATCAGACATGTACAACTGCATGTAGGGAAATTACAGTAATTATTAGAGTCTACTAATGGAAAGAACTCGCAGCGGAAGTCAAACGTTTCGTCGTTAGTACTCCCTCCCTCCCTCCTGTCTCATCAAAACCACCTGCCTGCTCAACTCGCAACGTCGTGCCAATTGCTGAGGGTTCTTCGCTGTAGTCCCCGTCCCAATTTCCCCGACTCTTTTGGCCCAATGGGGCGGAGGAAGGTTAGGGCCACTTCTTCCGCACACCCCTACATCGGATCATAAATGCCTACAGACGTTTACGGGCGCCTGGCGCCGGGGGAATATTTAGTTTCCGTTGTTCCATTGTAGTCAGGTCATGTTTCGTATGGTTTACTAGTATTTTTCGATGCTGAATCGACTGGAATGGGTCTCTGAGCAGTAATACTAGGTCAAGCTGTTCATGCCAATAATAAACCGTTGTGTAATAATTTGCAGGGTTTAAAAATATGCCAAGGTACAAAATCAACACAATTCTTTTTTCAATTAGTTGGGACAAGTTGAGTTATTAGTAAGATGGGGCTGTCACTCATCTCATGCCCATGGGGGGCAAAAAAGGAAATCTGGGCCTGTCTATGTACTGTTCTCAATAAAAGTTCCTCTTACACTCCATTGAACAGAGATAAAAAAGAAAATGTGTCGAAAATTATGTTTTTTTGAATTTCCTAATTTCCACAGAAACCTTGTCACTGGATTTGGTCAATATTACGGAGTGTCTTACAAGATCTTATACCCCCATTTCGTGCTCCGTTTATACGGTTAACGGAGATATGAGCCCCGATAACTCGGATTTGTCGAATATCAATTTATCGTTTTTCCCCATTTTCGCAAAAACGGCTCGAACGATTTCGATCAAACTCACGAAGTACTCTCAACTATCTAGTACCTACATATCGTTCTCGATAAATGTTTCCGTAAAAATGTGTTGAACGAAGGTATACAGCGGATTGTCGAATTGACGGGGTAGCGGAAAGTTGTGTGGTGCTACGTACCAAATATTTTTCGGACGCGATCGCAATTGTTACCTTACCCTTTCAGTAGCGTAAAGTAATACGATGAATATATTGTCGAGCCCCTAACCACGCGTTCTTCGAGTCGAACAACAACAAAAACCCGTTTGGCCGGGGAACCTGAGAAGTTGGAAACGAGTAAATACATTTCGACAAAACGAATGCAAATCGGAAGGTCGCCAAGAACGAGTTTGGCCGAAGATCGAGGAGACCACGGAGGAGTCAGTTTGAAGACATCAGAGGAGCAGATATGTCGTCTATGAGCGAAAAAGATAGAAGCATTTTGAACAGCATATTCAACCCGCTTTTACCGATCGGTGAAGCGGCGAATGACGAGGATTTTACGACTGACGCAAACGGTATTTTGTAGATACTACTATTAGATTACGTAACGTACCACTAAACACTTTAATGCTTTACTTCCTTTTCTTTAACGACACTAACAGAATGATGCTTGTCATTTCATACCTCTAGTGGTCCGTAACTACATCAAACAAGTGGAAGAAGTCGACAATGAGCACATTTTAGATACTATCTGCACTTTCTATAAAAACTGTACCGGTTATTTAAACATGTGAGCATGGCATTTTGATGACATGGAAAAATATCAATGGTTAGTTTTGCCGGCAGTGCCAGAGTGGGAAAGAATTGAGGAAGGGATAGATTTGATTTCAAGCAAATTTACAAAACTGGAGATTTCAGATATAGTGAGCTGTTTGATGAAGTTATATATCTAAGGGAATGTTTAACACAAGAAAAACTACTGAAATGAGCCGATGAAAAAACTCCTTTGGATCAGAAATGAGTGGAAATATTTTACACTTCACAAAACAAAATGTCCCAATCAAAAACTTAAAACTGGTTGTTTGGTTTTTTATCTCGCTACCAGGAACGATTATTGTGACTTAATTTGGCTAGTTTACTTTTGTAATCCGGTATTGTTTTAAACATGCACATTTTCGTGCATTTTGTATACATCTTAAATAACTTCAAGCATTTTACCTTTAAAATGTTGTAAATAAATACTGTACAATTAATTTGGTCATCATTCTTTTCAAAACCTCCTTTATTATCAGAAGTTTAATAAAAACATGCTCTAAACAATTCAAGTAGAAAATTAAATAAAATATTTTTGTACAGGAAAAAAATAGTAAATATAAAAGGGCACAAAGTTTAAAAACTATCTTTTAAGTACCTCAAAACTCACAATTTTACGCCTAGTTTTCAAAATTGTGTTGGAGGGACTCCGTACACCAACCCCTCGCCACTCTACCAATGCTTCGATTCAGTTTCAACATGCGTCCCGTTTTGGATAAACAAAAATCTGGTCACCTTAGGTATAAGCAAAATCCGCCTCTGAAACTAACTAGTTGTCATAGTGACCTCTAGACTTGGTCAACACCAAATTTTTTTTCTCGAAAACGGCTATAACGATTTCGTCTACTTATTTTATATAGACACCTCCTGATGAGACGAGAATACCGTAAAATTCTCACCTGTGGGAAAATGATGAGAGCAGCACAATAAATTACCAAACATTTGGACGAAAAGCGATTTCAGCGCAGTCGCTTCCTTATAAGCTCCGGTAAAATGTTACTAGGATCATCAGAAACAATTCAAATTCAGGTGGTAGTCTAATCAAGTACCAATACGATGAGTTTTCAGTAATGCTGATAAAATACACAGGGGCTATTCAGAATTTCAACTACCGCCGTTTCACTTACTACCATTTCTAAACGTTTTTTCCCGATAACCCTGGAAAAGTGATTATCATCCTTTCCCGAAAAAATCGGGGTTACAGCCTCCGAGTACCAAATGCTCAATACTGGTCAGGGCATGAGCGCGTGAGTCCCATGTATCTTATGAGCGTTTTGAAACGCTCACCCAACAGGTATTGCATTGGACTACTACACCAATTTTTTTTTTTTAGCGTTCTAGTAAAACTTCAGCGGAGTTTATAAGGAAAAACCCGCGCAAAAATCGTCGAAAGAAAATTCGTCGAAGATTTTGATAATTTATTGTGCTGCTCTCATCATTTTCCCACGAATGGGAATTTTATGGTATAATTGCCTTATTGAGAGCTATCAATATAAAAAATGTAATCAAAATCGTTAGCGCTGTTTTTGAGAAAAAAAGATTTGGTGTTTTGATCACTATGATAACTATAGTTAACTTTCGGTGGATTTTGCTCATACCCTTATTTTGGCGTTTCATGGTAACCTGCGGTCTAGATATCACGTTTGAGCTGATTTGGTACGGTCGTTTTCTCTAACAAGTGTATGAACGTAGAGCTAAGAAAGTGCAGTGCGGCGCACCTGATATTTAAAATAATGTTTTCAATACGAAAATTGTTCATTAAAATGAGAGCGATTTGAGGTCTTTGCTAAAACTTCCTCAAAAGTAAACATCAAAAAAGACTCTTGCAGGAAATACGAGGCATTTCTTAGGAAGCTAGGCATGGATCTGTGAGTAACTAGGACTGGCCCAAGGACTTCAGGACCCAGTGCTCATCTCAAATAAGGGAGAGTCGGAGTAATTTGTAAAAAAACCGCGAGTTCGGCTGTTCTCTCGCAAGTACACTACGCAGGACACAACCCATACACCGAAATTAGGTTTTTTCGAACAGGAGATCTACAAATTAAGACCTGATTAAAACTCGAATGTATTCCAGCGATTGTTATACTTTCCCAACTCTCTTGATTGGAAAAAGTTAATAATTTCAATGGATCTCCTCGTTCCACTACCAGATATTTTTGTTTATTTATGTTGCCAAGTCTTTTCCTAATATTCACAACTAAATGCCACTTGACTTGGTCGAAATTTTAAGTAGAGTCATATATCACATTGGAGCATCCTAAGAGTTTAAACGTGATATTGTTGTTGTTTTTGTTGTTCGAAAGACGACGAAGATGACTCGCCCATTGCTCAAGAAGCCAAACGGCTAGAGTTGGAGGGAGTCCAAGCTGCGGAAAATGGGCACTTGGAGCGAGCTGAACAATTATTCTCCGAGGCAATCAACTTGGCGAACAAACCTTCCGGATACAACAACCGAGCTCAACTTTATCGTCTGAAAGGACTCGATGACGGTAAGACAGGTTTGGCGGAGGACACACTGACGAACAAACGTTTTGTCAGCTTCTCATAAAATACCATAAATCTTATTCACTAAAGAACTGTTCTATGCATTTCAGCGGCCATGGCGGATCTAGAAAAGGCCATCGGCATTAGCAACGGAAGCGGTAAATCAGCGTGCCAAGCTTTTTGTCAACGAGGTCTTCTTCATCGAAAACAGGGGAGGGAAGAAGAAGCCAAAAATGACTTCACAAGGGCTGCAGATTTGGGCAGCTCTTTTGGAAAAAGACAAGTTAGTTCATGTTGAGATATTGTTGTGTATTCTGCTACCACATTGGTTGTTCAACGAAGCCGGTCACACTATTTCCAACCGTGCGCTCATTGCCAGCTTCCTCTGGATTGGCCATTAAAGCTGCTCAAAATGATCACTCTATACCCCACGTTTTTAGAAAATTTGTTTTCAATTTTACATCTATATTCGTTCAACTTAATGACGGCCCAGTTCATTCTGTTGCCTTCAACAAGCTCCGAACTACTGTCTTTCGTCATGTCTACACCCCTTCGTACTTTCCGCGACCCAAAGGGTAAGGGAAGTATCGTAATCGTGTAAAAAAAAGTAGAATTTTCTTCATACCTCTACGTTTTAAGGCCTACTGAATCCGAACCAGACCGATTGAGCTGGTTCTTTTTTGTTTTGTTTTTTATTTATTGCACACGCGAAAATAAGGCTATCGGTAAAACCCTTCATGGAAGAGGAAGATTGGGGGGGGGGGGCAAAACTAGGGTTTTCGCATGTTCCTCGAAAGTGGCTCTAATGATTTTGATAAAACTTTTAAATTATCTTTTCTACTGTATAGTTATCTCAATGAAAATACGGTGAACGGAGATTCAGACCTAAAAACAAAAATATGTTGTTTTTTTACGCTTTCAAGCAAAACAGCTTTAACTATTTTCACCAAACTCACAGGATGTTCTCAAATAGTAAATACCTTTTTTTTACTTTCCTTGGCTCTACGAAGTAGAAAGGAAAGTTATGTAATCGGCTGAAAAAAAATATTTTGAGTTTTCTTCAGATCTTTACGTTTCAGACCCTCCTGAGTCCGAAAAACACTATTTGGGAAAATGGTCTGTCTGTGAACGATTTTTAGTGAAAACCACCGTACCAAATCCACTCAAACTTGATATCTCGCCTGCAGGTTACCATGGGACGCCAAAATAAGGGTTTGAACAAAATCTACCGAAAGTTAACTATAGTTATCATAGTGATCAAAACACCAAATATTTTTTTTTCTCAAATATCGCTCTAACGATTTTGATTAAATTTTTTATATTGGTAGCTCTCAATATGGCAACTATACCATAAAATTCTCATTTGTAGGAAAATGACGAGAGCAGCACAATAAATTACCAAAACTTTCGACGAATTCGATTTTAGCCTGGTTTTTAGAGAAAACAACCGTACCAAATGAGCTGAAACTTGATGTCTAGCCTACAGGTTACCATGGGACGCAAAAATAAGGGTATGGGCCAAATCCAGCGAAAGTTAATTTTTTTATATTGATAGCTCTTAATAAGGTAATTATAGCATTAAATTCCCCATTTGTGGGAAAATGACGAGAGCAGCACAATAAATTATCAAAATTTTCGACCAAAAGCGTTTTTAGCGCAGTTTGTTCCTTATAAATTCCGCTGCAATGTTGGTAGAATGTTAAAGAAAATTGGTATTGTACTCCAATCCAATACCTAAAGGGCGAGTGTTTAAAAACGCTCATGAGATACCATGGGCTCATGAGATACTCCAGAAATTCCTGAATTTCAACTACTGCCGTTTCGCTTATTACCAGTTTTAAACGTTTTTACCCAATAACACTGCAAAAGTAATTACTATCCTTCTTCAAAAAATTTGTGTTTACAGCCTCATTAGTTATCTGTGTACCTATTGTTCAATAATGGTCCTGCAATGAGTACGAGCAGCACAATAAATTCCAGAACTGTAGGCGCTACCGCTTTCTGCTGCTGTTTGACCAAGTTCAAAGGCCATGTACGAAGTGAATTGCTGTAGAGCTAAGGAAAGTTGTGTGTTGCAACGCACCAGATATTTTCTCGAGAAATGTTCCTCTGACAGTTCATTGAACGAAGATAAAAATGAAAATTTGTCGAAAATAGTGTTTTTTAAAACATTTTTTGTAAGTTCCAGAGTAACTGCATCACAGGATTCCATCACACATTTTGCTAACCGTTATTATTTCTGTATCTGTCTGTTGAACGGGTTGATCCTCGAAAAACCATATTTTTCGAATATTAATTTACCGGTTTTCCTATTTTCTCAAAAATGGCTTTAACGATTTGGATCAAACTTACAGAGTACTCTCAACTAACTAGTACCCATATTTTGTTCTCCATAAACGTTTCTGTAGAAATAGGACGAACGACAATACAGCCCCCGTACATGTGACAGGCCGTCAAATTTACAGGGGTTGAGGAATGTGTTGCTACGCACCAGATATTTATTTTTGGTCCGTTAGAAAAATTAATGTACCTTATTGGTAAATGAGTTATGGTGGTCTATGTTCAACGAGATAAATGTACTCATGGTTACTGTGTGGTGTTCCAACGGAGTAGTGAGGTTCAAGTCGGTATGAATGGTCTCATTGTGTACGAGATGGGGAGCATGAATCACTCGTTGCTGGAGCGTTGTTTTATGTAACAGAATGCCGATCTTGAGCAGATCCAATTGTTAGAGCACATGACCAGCTGGGCCTGATGAAAGTATCAGGATTTTGTTGTCTAGCGATATCGTAGGGTTATTGAAAAAGTATTTGAGTTGGACGTCCGGTGTATGATTACAGCTTTTTCAGTGCTGTAATATGCTCCCTGAATGTGAGGCGTTTATCGAGGATTGGACCCAACATACGAGATGTACGGTCAAAGGTTGTTTGGTATCATTTCTAATAAGTGTCTGGCAGGGGGCATATCAAAGCAACAGATAGAGCCACCCTACAGTACACCAGCTCTTATTTTTCTTCCCGGGGAAGAGGTGTGCTGGACTAAAACTGCCCAAGTTCGCTCACATTGATAGGTCGCTATATCTTCATGTTGTTAGGAATCTGAGGTCTAATTTTCTTGAGCAACCCACAGTGCTTAATCCAATCGAAGGCTTGTTAGCTCAAAGTCGAAAAAAGTGCTTGTCGTGGAAGGCTTACTTTACGTACGACGACGTAAACCATTGGAGTTGAAGGGGACAAGATAAGTTTTCTCAGAATCCGTATTGTTGCTTTCGTGGGAGGATAAGGCGTTCGAAGATCGTCTAAAAGTTGAGAAAAGAGACTTTCAATAGGTAGACGAGACTATTATTTCAAAGCCTGGTACGGCTGCAACTGAACTCCTACTGTCCTATGACGATGGTGAGCAAATAAGTAAGCCTTTTTCCCCCCTCATTGGAGGAAAAGCACCACAAACCCCTCCCTCTTTCCTGCCAGGACGTACTGAGAGGAACTCTACAAAATCCCGGATTGTCCCGTACCGCTTCTCATTACGACAGGAATTAGATAAGTCCCGCATCCCCCACCTACTTTCACCGTTCGCTCTTGGAGAATTCTTTACTTTCTTCATTTCTCTTTCATGATGACCTTATAAGTTTACTTAATTAGTTTTCGCGATTTGATTTGTTTGCGTAGAGCTGCAGTTAGTATCTATTTGTGACATTGTACTAAAGTTAGAGCTAACTAATATAATTTCTCTTCTCTGTTCGAATTTTTCTATCATTAAGTATTTTGTCTCCGTGGGTTCATCCCAGATGGCACTCAACTTTTCGACGGTTTTCAATCAGCTTTATAAAAGTTATAATCAATTTTTCGACAGTTGAATTAACACTCTGACGTATATCACTCAGTTTCTTCTTAATTTTTAATAGATTTCTCAACCGTTTTTACACAATAAACAATCAATTGGCCAACGATTTTCATACGACTTACAGACACTTATTACTTCGAGCTCTTTCAGCTTTCACTAAATTTCTCCACATTTCGTAGTTGGTTTTCCGACGGTTACTTATGTGGGGAGTGTTGTCAGTTCAACGTGGTACCTCCAAGAATCATGAGTATTGATGGCCAAAAATATTTTATTTTCATTCCTGCGACGAATTCAAAATAAAGAAGTAATTAGCTTCTTTCCTAAGTAGCATTGTTGCTAGCAGACGTTCATTGAGGAAAAGTCTGGGCAATTGATTCTGGTCAAAACTGGCGCCATTCATTGCGGTACATATTCCGTTGGCTCTCAAATATATTGGTAACCTTATTCAGCAACTTCTAACATACCTAGCAAGTACATGTTAAAATACTATCGTACGTTTTTCAGCTAATTGCAATGAACCCGTACGCTGCGATGTGTAACCAAATGCTGAATGAAATGATGGTGAAACTTACGCAAGTCGACTGCTTAAAAAATGGAGTTTAAAGTGGTTTCCAAAACGAAGATTATTATAGAAATTATGAGATATAAGCAATAAATAGTACACCTTTATAATTACAACCGAAAGAGACATAAATTGACATGTACTCAAAATGTGCACAACGAATAGTTTCGTACTTCAAGACTTTCATTTCAATACCTTCTGCTCCCACTGAACACAAATGCACCTAAATATGTTCATAGATACGTTTTACTCTTCCTTTTTTTTTACCCGAGGGCACACAAGACTAAGCCCCTTTGTCATTGCAGCCACACATTGGGCCCATTGCGACAATTTACATTACCTAATGAAGGACTTGGTACACACCAGACCCTTTTAAGAAGCTGAGTATGTCTTTCGCCACTTCGCTATATTCAATGGCAATGAACCCCTGAAAACAAAGTTTGAAACAACTAGCTGCGTGGACAGGGCACTTGCACCGGATGAGCTCTGCCGTTTCGTTCTCCTTGCTGTACTATCTCTATTCAACTGCATCTGATTTCCCAATTTTGTTGTGGAGGTGGTATATAAGTGGGCAGTGCTTGGCGAGGAAGCCAGTAAGTTCCCATCTGGTGAGTGTAAGCATTGCCTTTGCACTTGAACAGAAAGGTGCACTGAGCCTTTTCCCCTCCCTTCGCCATGGCTCGCCAGAACCAATGGGCGTTTTTTCCTTTCCGTTACCGGGCAATTTAGGCCTCCTGGTCTCTTCCATACTCAGGTGTAAATGTTGAGGTCCCAAAGAAAATGTGGACAGTGCTCGAAGTTTTACAAAAATTTGAACAATTAAAGCAATTGGGTTAAGTCCGCCAGTAGGCAAATGACTAAAGTTAACGTACCTGTTAGGTGACTCCGTCACCACTGGCTGGTGAGTTACTGTGGGCAAGTCAGAACACCGACTCAACGCCCAGACGATGATGTCTTTACATCGAAAGCGCTTGCCCACAGTAACTCACCAGCCAGAGGAGACAGACTCACCTAACAGGTACGTTAAAACTTTAGTAATTTGAACAATGTTTCAGCAATCTAAATACCAGCTAGATTGTCAGAGGATATACATAGAAACAATAATCGTGAAACGAATTCCAGTTTAACGATGCCATCACAAAAAACGAAGACCATAGGTTTTATCGCAATGGCGAGAGAATGTTGCAGCAAAAGTTCATAAAGGCAGTCAGAAAAAAAAGTGAACATCTCGGCGTTGCACTCTTGTGAACAATTCCTTAATATCATCAATACACATGGTGGTCCGCGAAGAGAAATGATTCCTTAAAAGTGGCTGAAGGTGATGGGTGGGAGGGTTTTCCTGAGAGTTCAAACGTTGGTTACCTGACTGACCATTATATGTTGCACATTGGAAACATTGAACAGAACTGGGTTTATGATCTTGGGAATAATTATCTATTACCATTTGCAATCCCCCCCCCTCAATAATTAACAATTGATATGAGTAAATGCAATGAGACATAAAAAAACGCTGCAAATTATTACACAACGGTTTATTATACTCATGAACAGCTTGACCTAGTATTACTGCTCCGAGACCCATCCCATTCGATTCAGCATCGAAAAATACCAGTAAACCATACGACGCATGACCCGACTACTATGGAACGACGAGAACTAAATATTCCAGTCGCCCGTAAACGCCTGTAGGCAATTGGCACGACGTGGTGGGTCGAGCGGGCGGGTGGTTTTGATGAAACGGAGGGAGGGACCACAAAACGTTTACTTTCGCTGTAGTTCCCGCGAGTTCTTTCAATTAGTAGACTCTAATAATTACTGTAATTTCCCTACACGCAGTTGTACTCGTCTGATACTCATTCCATTCGACCCAGGATGTAAAAATACCTTGAAAACGATACCAATCACGGCGTCTTTGCGAATAAACTGCGTTTCGTTAATTTCTTAACCATTTTTTGCCCACAACCACAGGCTTTGTCCGATCGGATTGCCGAGATCGCGACTGCAACTAGATACCAAATGGGATTTTTCTGAGAAAGAACGGATTTTATTGCACAAAATTTGGAATCCTCATGTCTCAAAACGTAAGATACTGAGCTCATAATGCAAGCCCTCGATTATCATTCCAGTGGAAACCTAGGTGTGTTGTAGGGGTCATTGGGTCGTGTTTTGCAAGCGTCTTATCATCTGAACAGAGATAGTGAAAACTGCACCGCCACTCTGCCACGAGAAGACTTTACATAATCGACCTTGGCCCCAACGAGTTAACTGAAAGTTCAGATATTTTCCAGAGCTTCAGACATACCACGCACTTCACAAATCTTCTTCTTTTACTTGGATTTTATTTTTACAATCCAGATTCGACTTCTTGAAGAGCAGCACCTGAGGTATACAAAGCATCACGACAAGTACTTTGTTTGGAGTTCAGAACCTTCGGGATCAGGTTTCAGAGGCGCATGTATTATCCATATAATCCTTCGATCAAATTGACGATAAATATAAAACTCCGTTTTAATTTGTATTTCACTTTCTTTTATTACTGAATTGTTATCAAACAGCTATTAAGACAGGTCGAAGTACACCGTTTGCCAAGTACGTGAAACGTCATTTCTTGGGGCACTCGAGTTAGTTGTTCACTGCACTCAATTTATTGCCACCGCCTTCATGAAATCCTAACACAAAACAGCTGTTTCGACGTCACACGACGAATTTCTATGTACAAAACATTATATACATATCGACTGAATCCAGAATCACCCAAAAGCAGACCTGTCCGTTGAAAGTCATTTAAAATATAACAGCGAGTTGTAAGCTGCATCAGAATATGCGACAAAGTGGCACCAGATAATGTAAAGGAAAAATTCATCGAATAATGATAATAATTTTTTTTTTAAACGCCTGCGCCGCGATATACGAAATGAGGTACAGCCAGAATATCGCTAAAATAAAAAGTTACTTTTATTATTTTCCATTTGCCCCAGCCCGGTACAACCACAACGAATTCATTAATAGGGACAGATGAACAAAAAAAGGAGAGAGTGGCACCTCCTCTGTGGTCCAGTGCATGGTGCAAATACCCTGAAACAAAAACGTTGATGAAGTAATTTATTAAGAAATCGCTCACAAAACTAAAGGGTGTTTAGACATTTGCTGCCATTTTCACATTAAGGTGTTGGCAACTCTGAAAAAAGAACAGTTTGAAAGCCGAGAATTCAGCGTTATTGAAAATGTACGTGTCATCGTTATTGAACACAGACGTCAAACTTTTCACTAACTCTGGAATCTCGGCTTTCAAACTGTTCTTTTTTCAGGGTTGCCAACATATTAATGTATATTATAAAAAGTATTAATTGCTGAAACAGTCCACAACCATAATGAATACATGGATTGGTGCAGTGAGGCGAGATGACATGAGCAAATAAGTAAGCCGTTTTTTCCCACCTCAAAGAAGGAAAAGCACCACAAATCCTTCCCTCTTTCCTGTCAGGACGTACTTATTGGTCTGAACACAGGTAGCGAATCTGGCAGTACCAACTAAATGGACACATGAACACAATAGAATATACTTTGGCCAAAATTCACTAACAACTTCCCATATTGTTACTACTTCTTTCCTTCGCCCTCCCTTCATCGTACAAACACGAACAATAGGAGGTAATGGGAGAAAGTCACTAACAATGGGCACAAGATGGAGCTGCACAGTTTTCAATAGCCAACGTGCCCATCAATTCCTACTTGCACACCCATTGACAAACGCCAAAAATAAAAACTCACGATGAGTCAACTTGCCAAGGTGCATTTCAGTTGGCATATGCTTAATAGTTTCAATGTAACAGAGTTAGGGTTGGAGCACCCAGATGGTAATACAAAGATGCTCCTTATAGCACAAGTTGTTAAGTTGTAAAGACTACAAAGTTCATTTGTAAGTTACCATTTCAATGAGTTTCCACGTCTTCCTTTTCGACGATTTCGAAATCTTTTCCAGTTTGGCTTTGTTGACTACTTCCTTCCGATTCGCTGCCGCTTTGGTTGCTTCCCCCATCTCTTCCTCCCTCTTGTCGACTATTGTAACAGACACATAAGGAAATAATAAAAAAAGGTGAAGTAGTAAACATTCTCATATGTCGAGGTCTTAATATTTTACGTTTTCCGTCAGTTTTTTATTACTTTCCGCTACCCAAAGGGGAGGAAAGTATAGTAATCGACCCAAAAAAAAAAATTTGGGTTTTCTTCAGATCTTTACGTTTCAGACCCTACTGAGTCTAAAAAACCTAATTTCGGCGCATGGTCCGTGTGTGTGTATGTATGTGTGTGTGTCTGTAGTTCAATTTGCGGGAGAACGGCTGATCCGATTAAGCAGGTTCTTTTTTTGTTTTGTTCGTTATTTTTTGTAGACACCAAAATAAGGTTATGGACGATTTCGGCCGGTGGAAGGGGGTGGGGGGACGAAAATGTACCAAAAACTAGTGTTTTTCGCATTTTTCTCAAAAACGGCTGTAACGATTTTGATTAAACTTTCAAATTATCTTCTACTAATTAACCCTAACTTTTCTTCTCCATACATATCTCCATGAAAATACGGTGAACGGAGATATAGGCCTATGAAGGAAAAATAGTTTTTTTACGCTTTTTGGAAAAACGACTTTTCACGAAACTCACAGGGTGTTTTCGAATAGTTAATACCTACATATTATTTTCAATAAATGTTCCTGTGACGGTCCATTGAACACAGATAAAAATGAAAATGTGTCAAAAATAACGTTTTTCTAACATTTCCGTAAATTCCATGGTAACTTTTTCACCAGATGTGATAAATCTTAATGCAGTGTCTTTTAGTCACCCATACCAACATTTCGTTCTCTATAATTATTTCTGTATATATATGTTGAACGGAGATATAAGCCAAGTTAACTCAGAAAAGGAGATTTGTCGAATATTAATTTATCGGTATTCCAATTTTCTCAAAAACGGCTCTAACGATTTCGATCAAACTTACGGAGTACTCTCAGCGAACTAGTCCCTACATTTTGTTCTCCATAAATGTTCCTGTAAAAATGCGTTGAACGAAGATATAGCACCCGCATATGTAGCTGGTGATCGAACTTATGGGGGTGGCGGAAAGTTGTGTGTTGCTACGCACCAGATATTTTTGATTCGATTTGCATTCACAGTAATGGCACTATACTCAGATATCAGCGCTGTACTTTATAAGGATACAGAAGGAAACAGTGAGAGTAAGAAGGTTACCCCTTTGCTAGGAAGGAGTGGCTGCTTGAATTGAACCACGTAAAGGGACGATTCAAATAATATGAAACTGTTGCAAAGTATCGTCGATACATGCAGGTCTAGGGAGGCGTTTGTGGCTTGTGGGCGTCAAACTATGTAATATCTAAAAATCTTTCTGGAAAAGAAACTCTTACGTAAAACTAAAAATACCTTCCAAGAATGAGGTCAACCGAAGCTGAGAAAATAGTGGCATGAACATTGGCCATAAAGACCCATTTCCCATTTCCCCTGGAGCCTGCTCCAGCAGTAATGCTGGTAACTTAACAGATTGCTGCTCCTATCACGATTTTAATTACCTTTGGGTTATGCAATTCTATACTAAACGCTTCTCAAGTTTCAATGGGTGTAGAATCTGTAAAAAACGTGTTTTCAAGCTAGATGCCTGAGACTATTCGCATTAAAGGGAATCAGTCATCGATCAGGTTGAATACTAGCTCCCTGCCTGAGGAAACGCTAAAGCGAACCACCACACCAGAAGTGCATGGGAAGGACTACTAGTCCCGTGTTTAAGGATTCTGCTATGCAGCCAGGACTCTCAGGTTGTGCTTTATCACACTTGGTACCTCTGTTCAACTCTCGATCATTTTCCTCTTTCCTAAGTGAAGGTGAAGAAGGTGTAGTTCAAAAACGTCAATTATCAAGCAGGATGGATACACGCTGTTCATCTTAGCAGTTAGTCACCACTGTCATGCCCCTGGGGGAGGGGAGACAACTAGCTCCCTTCCTGAGCCAACCCTAGAGCAGGCCTTTGCTTTGATCTATGCAGCCTCTAGCTAGTTGGCAGTTGACTATTTCTTATTAAAAATTCTGCCGTGAAGGAGTTGAGATACTGTTGGAAGGAAGAGGAGAGATTATTCGAACGAATTGCTAATCAGACCCCAAGTGGTCTGAAGATTAGTTACTTATCTTGTGCAGGGCCCTAAAAATTGGAACAGTGGACATTTTCGCCACCGAAACTTGAGTTTCATTTCCACGAAAATCAACTGCAAGCAGAAAGCAGCCTGGGATGTTCACTCGCGTTCAAACGCGCCTCCAAAAATGCCAGGCCTCGCGATCTCTGGGGACCAAACGGAATAATTTTCTTTTCCGCCCTTATCCTCCTACATCTAACTCAGGCCCAACGCAATGCACCAGTTCAGTTCACAAATCCTTTGATAAACAGTGATATATCGATTAATCAGAAGTTACTTACTGTTTTGGCCAAAGTTAGGTCCAGGAGGTGCTGCCCACTGTTGACCGTGAAGGTAAAGAGCCCTTTGCGGCCCTTGGGCGAATTATTACTTCTCGAGCTTCCGTGTGAACTGCTAACCGCTCCGATTCCTTTTCTTTTCGTTTCCAGCTCCCTCAGAGTGAATTTCCTCAAATTCGACGATGTGAAGTCCTTCTTTTTTAATAAGTTCATTTAATTGCTATTGAGTGTTTCCCGCATACCATTTCCTATCGGGTGGCAAATTATTATTGTACGATCGACCCTCTACTGCATGAACCAGCAGCAGGACTCTCGGCTGGGATTGTCGTCTCCTCCTCTCCGTTTGGTGAGTGCATTTTCGTAACAATTTGCCACAGACCTCTAACGATTTTCAACTCCGATTTCCTCTCTGCCGCTTTCCGTGTCCCGTTTCTGGAGTTGTCGGGTTCATTTCCAATTAATTGTATATACTCGCAAACCTCAATAAAGCGCTCAGGGTTAACTCCCTCTCAATCAGACAGGGAAACTTTCACACGGGAACACCTTTTAAAGTTATCGAGCAATCAAGTTTCATGCATGCAACCACCTACACCTCTCCAGTATAGTTTGTATTACGAATGTTAGTTCCGAATAAATAATCTATCAAATGTCTAAGGAGTGACTTCCCCCCGGGTCAGATTCAAAGATATAACAAACAGCCTTAGATCACTTTTAGGTGAAGGTTGCCTTCATAGCCACCCTCACATTGCCCACAGGAAGGACAATATTCCTCCATTGAATGCATATTAAAATGACATGTACCTCTCAATTTCTGGATCAGGTTCCTTGAGACTTTTGGCGATTTCAGCTTCTTCTTCGTTATCACTCAACTTTTCCTTCTTCTTCTTCTTTTTCTTCGAATTACTACTACTTTCTCCTCCTTTGTATTCGTACTGTGAAATAAAAGTACTACTAATTAAAATGATACAAAAAATTGCCGTATTATTGCAAAATAATTCATGGAACTAAGAAACTTTGAGACGTGTACATTTTGCACAAGTGCACTATACATTGATGTTGTCGGCGTGTTAATTAATGCCCTACGGAAAATCGTAACCCTGGTGGGACTCAAACCCTCAACCTCCGGTTTAGGACGATGCCTTATGCATTACGCCACAGGGGCGGTGGTTGCAACTCGGGTTAAAACGTTGCCTTGTCCACTCGGCCTCAAGGTTAAATTTCGTGACGCTTGGCTGTTACACTTGGCCGTAACATTTTCGAGTTTATGTAGCAAAGTAAAGACATAAAATGCAACAAAAAGATATATAGCAAGTACAAGTACGAAATGACACAAGTAAACTAACACAAACGGTGGGTACAGCTTTTGTACAAGTACGCAACCACTAAGAACATTTTATCTGTTTTATTTTTTATGCAATGATAACTACGTTTGATTGTGCTCGTTGATGGTTTCGATATAATGGCCGCGTCAATTGCAATTGACATCATCACTTAGTCACTGAGGTTATTAAAACGTGTGATGTTACCAAGCATTAGATTTTGTAACAGACGTTACGCCACAGGGGCTGTGGTTGCAACTCGGGTTAAAATGTTGCCTTGTCCACTCGGCCTCAAGGTTAAATTTCGTGACGCTTGGCCGTTACATTTTCGAGTTTATGTAGCAAAGTAAAGACATAAAATGTCAAAATCTAACTTAGTATAAAGCACATCAAACTACAATTAGAGAAGGCAAGATGGTTCTCAAATGTTTTACGTACATTGTACAACGGCCAAAATGATGCGAAGAATCCAACATCTTCAGTAAGGTTGGGGAAAATCCACAGGTGATGGGATCCAAGACTAAGAATCCAAATAATGCAGAAAACTACAGATCTAATAACCGCTAAAGCAATGATAAACACCAAAAAGCCTGCCGCAGCAATGCTCAAATAGTACACACCCATCCTGAAAATGAAAAATAAATTGTTAAATGAATATTGACCGAAGTACTAAATCGTACAATTATACCAAAGAACAATTTCAATCATCAGACTAGTCAAGAAATGACCACAATGCAGTAATGCTGATTGAAACTAACATTCGCGTTATTGCTATGGATAACTACTCTGCACATCAAACTAATAGCATTGATTGGTTTCTCCCCAGCTTTTTTCGTTTCCGTAGCACTCTACCTGTTTGACAGCTTCAATCAGCAAACCAACAAACATGCTTGACCATGTCTTTTTAAAAAATGACGAGTGTACAAATTAAACAAGACTTCTATTGCCAATCTCTTTTTTAAAATAAATAAATGACTAAATACCTTAGTTTTATTCATTTAACTTTTTTACGTTGTAAATGTGCACAACAGAAATTTTAAAAAACGCCCAACAGCTGCTTCAACCTCACTGGGTATATATGCGAATTTAATCCATGTTCAAGGATTAGTGGAGCGGTGTAATGGTAAAAAAATTCGTTAACAACCTTCAAGTATCGACTTAAACAGTATTTGTTAGCTAAGTATTGGTAGAGCACTCTAGAGCACTGATGTAAACGAAACTTACTTTGTGGATATACCACACACTTCTAATTAACGTATAAGATATTACACACACACCAAGCTAGTATTCCACTAACAGTTATGGATTGTACAATTCAGATAGTGGCATGTTTCACAAAAAGCACAGGAGTTAGTATTTGCACATTTATGCCTTTGGTAATATTTATCATTCAGGTAGGTTATGTTAGAAAGCTTTCATACCGAACGGAAGGAGGCCACAAAGGGAATAAGCAAATGCCTATTCCAGCGAGGACAACAAGAAATCCAAACAGCCAGTAGTAGATGGGTATTGGGTCATAAATCCAAACGTATGCATCCAGGTTATCCTCAAAGTACTGTTTAAAATGCATTTCAAGTCGAACCTTCTTTTTTTTCTTTTTCCTGTCATCACTTTCGGACACCTGCAATACACACGAGGGCCTAACATTAACTAACTCGCAGACTATCGGACATGCCTTCGTTCGGGGCGGATCAATGCACATTTCTAATTACGGAGAATAACAATGAAGTTGTATGTACCTCAACTTCTTGACTTTTCCCTTCAGCGTGGCTGCTTTCAGCAACTTCTTCTTCTTTCGGTTCTTTTTTTTCCTTGTCAGACTTCTTTTCTTTGTCCTCGCTCGATTTTGACGTGTCCCTCTTTTTTTTCAATTTCAACAATTCTTCAGAAATGGGTACTTTTTTGGCGCGGTGAAAGAACTTGTGTTTTAACATGCTGCAACGTGACATCAATAAATCGATTTTGAGTCGTTTTAAAGATATTAACAGACAATAATAGAATGTGCAAGTGTGTCGCAGAATAACTTCAATACTATAGACACCCCGGAGACACCCTGGGTTGTTGTTCATAAAGAGAAGCAAGCAGAATTACAGCCTCACTTGCAGGCGACTAAACTGTCAAGTAGGGTATTTGCTGGTGACAATGACTCAACCTTTGAGCCACAGGCTGACTCAGTCTACTTTTTTCTAAATATTGACAGCACAGGAGCGTCTCACCTCTTTTCAAGCTTTACGATGGGATTTCTTTTCAACAAGATCAAAAAACGTAGTGCCAGACCAGGACAAAGTTCATCTTGTATTGAGGGAAGACACCCCTCTTTCCGGGGGTATTTTAAAAGACTATGTATTTCATGGTTAAATTAATTTTATACACGTAATTGTTACGTATCTGTTACTACCACGTCGACTTATTGGATGCCTTTTCAACTTTTTTTGGATACTTCTGGAAGTAAATAGTGGTACTCAAAAAAGAAACTAAATGTATATTAATTAAGGAAATTGGGAAGGAGAGCAGAATAAGAGGATGTCCCAGGATATAAGCCACTACCACTACTTCACGAGAGTCTGCAGGGGCCTCAATATTCAAGTCTGAGTACACATAGGGTGAGCCTACATTTCCTGTCTGGTTAGAAGTGTACTGTGGGTGAGAAATCGCTCTCTAAAGGCATCATTGGCGACACGAGTAACAGACAGTTGAAAGCACTAGCCTGATATGATGGACTCACCCAGTAAATACGTACAGTTTCTTAAGAAGCTTCTTAATCCAAAGGACATTATCAAATGATGAAATAAACCGTATTTGGACGAACATCAAACTATACTAAAATTGAATCAACCACCAAAAGAAATAAAACTCACTTATCAAGGAAAGTTACGCAATGCTCTCTAGTGATGAAAAGTGGTTCAACACCTTCGTTGACGGGTTTTCCCCATTTCGACTCCATGAGAGCGTCAACTGCTTTGGATCCTGCACAATATACACCAGTTATATGCAACACGCTAACTTTCACATTTGAGAAAATTAATAGCACGATGATTATCACTTCTTAAAGCAAAACAAAATCATTAAGAAATGCCAAGTTCACAAAATAAATAATCACGACTCCAAAATGGATAAGAAGCATTACCGGTGAAGTATTGAACATTGTGGTTCAAGAATTTGGTTTTCTTCGTAGGAACATTCTTTTTCAACCAATCGGCCACATTGTATTCATCTTTTGAAGGCTTTTCTGGCTTTTCATCCAGATTATTGGCAAAATCCTGCAAAGTACACGTCGTCATCAACAGGTTTGCACATTTATTTGCAAGGATGATATCAGAAATAATCATCTTAATATTAGTGTTTCCCGATAGAAGTTAACTTTATCAAAGATAACAAAAGACCATAAATTACCATTTTGTCGAAAGTTTGAAGTAATCATTGAACTGTCCTATACATAAATAACAAAATACTAATAAAAACGGGTTATTCATCCTTTATAAACTCTAATTTGTTATAACTTTTTTTATAAATAAAAAATAAAAATGCCTATTAACGAAAGTTACCAAGGGATTTGAACTCAAACGTATGAACTCTAGAATTCAGCGTTAGTAAATAAGATAATATGCCTTGCATGTCCGTAAACAAATAAAAAAGTTCAATTTTCTTGGTTGTTGATATTTTCCAGAACTGCTCCACGGATATTTCTTCAAATATTCTCTGCCATGTATTCACGTTTCATGGAGCTACATAGAACCAACTACCCTGTCTTAATAACGATGACTACCGAGGAGTGATGCTGGATTTCGTTGAACTATTTGAAAGTGGATCAAATTTAAAATGCCTACGTACAACAGAGAGCAACACACTCGATTCAACGAGGAACACATTTGCTACAATTCTTTCAACAAAGCATGATGCGATTACAGTCTTGCTTCTCAAGTTTGACTATCTCTCAAGGTAAAAGTGAATGTCATGAACGTTAGTGATTGCCTTTCAGGCTCAATTCAACTTCAGTAGAAAGTAGCTTGTATGAGTAAGTTGTTAGGTAGTTTGATCCCTAAAGCCCAAAAATTCTCTAGGATTATGCAACAATCGATAGGTTAAAATTAACTACAATTCTATTTTCGTGCTGAAGTTAAAATGTTGGATGAAGGTTTTATGAGCTAGTGAACCGCCACTTGGACCCAAAACAGTTAATAATTGGGAGGTTTGTATAACGGGTTCATTACACTCCAGTAACTCACAACAAAAGAAACCAACACATTAGCTATTTCCGATTCAACGATAACTAGCTCACTAGCCAGCAAGTGGTCCGGACGTTATTATTTCAGGTATTTATTTTTGTACAAACGTATCAAAAAATACATGAATGTCAAAGTCGTCACTTATCATTGCGTTATAGAGGATGAATTAATTAATGTATCCTGGCATTTTTAAATATTGAGCAGCAACCCTAAGCTCTGCAGTGTTACGATACAGTACTATGTGCGGAAGGGGGGGAGGGTTTATGTACGAACACGACCGAATGTTATTGGAATATGGTTTGAAGAGTTACCACAACCGGGATAGGAGCAAACGTGAGAGTGGCCGACAGGATGACACTTCAACGAGACAACAGCTCTGTTCAGACAGGCACCTAAGTTCTCAGTAATTCGGGACATTTGAGATCCGCTGACCAACTTTCGCCAAATCGAAGAGTACTGTTCGTACCAGAACATCACACGGCTCTACATGAAGTGCCTGTTCTCAGGTACACATGAACACTGCAGTCTCCTACCGTGTACTGCGATCAGAGAGTATGTTGTCAACCCAACAAAATGGAACCTAATTATGAGCACAGAGAGCGTAAGAGAATCTTCATTAAGTTCTAAAAAGACACTCATGTTGTTGGTGGAAGTCGAGACATAAAATTGATTGAATAATAAACACACAATTCACAATATTGTCTCTGTTGTACACATCTTCTGTGGACTGTGCGTCTTTATTCCAGAACTGCTGCAACAGAGTCCATCCCTTGGTGAAAGACGATTTTCTCAGTACGGGGAGTTAGAGCTTCCCTCTTCCTCAAAACACACCTACCATCAGGTGATCCAGAATCGGTAGTTGTGTAGGAAGATGCTGTGACTACCATGCACCGATCAGTTGCACTCTTGGAAGCAACTGGAGCGTTCTGGATGGAGAAGCGTGTGATGCCTGTGTTGACAATATTCACACGTGTACATTGAGTAGCAGGAGGGCCAGTCCATAATTGGGACACTTGAGTTTTATTCGCAATACAGACCACCACAAATAGGGACCTGATTGAGAGCAAACGCCGACACCTCAATAAGACAACACCTCCGTTCAGGCTACCAACACCAAGTTTCGAGTAAATCGGGACTTTTGAGGTGCCTGGTCAGCACACATGGCCAGGACGAGCCTTTGCTAAATTTATTGAAGAGTTCAGTTCACAGCAGTAACATCAATGACAAGACTATCGCCACAGCAAATTAAAAAATGTTTTGACAAACACCAGACAGAAGAATTTTTGTGTAACTTTAACGTCTGTGGTCATGGAATTGCTGTTCTCATAACGCTCCGTAGCTTCGCTCATTCAGAAACATTTGTTTGTTATCTTTCAATACACGATTGTACACACTATTTCTTAAGCCCCAAATTTTACTTCTTCCTCTTTCTCAAGTCCTTTTGAGATGATTATCGCACAAACTACTTGGTTTGACATTTTGTATAAAACTAAAACAACTGTGATAATCGCAACTACTTTATTAGCAATGATCATGAACTCACTCAGTAATCGAGGCTGAAAAGAATGAGTGAGTTGCGGATAAGCAATCAAGCAGATGAGATGGTGAGTTTGTAATTGGAAACTAGGTTTGTTCTAATACAGCTAAAGGTCTAGTATTCATGGCCCTCCTCACGTTAAGCCTTCTCTACTCTTTATTATAGAATTTCAAAGAAATCAAGTGTTGTGTCTCAAATAATAACTGCAGTATAAATGAGGTTCTTAATATTGAATGTGTTAACAAATTGTTAACGTTTGAATGTTTCTAATTAAAAATAATTTGTTCGCTTATGGAGGTTAACCTGGAAACAAAAAAGTCAACAAGAGAAAACTCACAACAGTGTGAAAGCAGTCGCTTAACATACACTCGTACTGTGATGTCAGTCAGCTCGGTTAAACGAACGAGAACACTGGTGATTTTTCTTACCACTTCAAAACCCTTCAAGTTCTAAATATCCACTGCCATGCTTCACACGACTTTTCTCAAGCTATATTCGATAGTACGTTATGTACGAATTCAGCCACGTAAGTCCATTCAGATAGATTTAGAGCCTGTGCTCCCTGAAGTAAATCAACTCAGTGGCCTACCTCACAATCTTGTGTCAACCAAATGGCACGAAGAAAAAAGTACGCAATTTTATTGTTATGAACTATTACTGTTGTTCTTTTCACCTCGTTCATGACATAACCAGTTCATTGTATTTTGGAAAATAATATTTTAAAATTTTATTTTCACAATATATTCACACTTAAAAGAAAGTCTCATGGTTTATAAGTTATAATTTTTAAAAAATTCAAATCCACCTCGGCATATTTTTGTAATGCTCCGTAAATATTGGGCTATTTAATAAAATTTATAATATTGGAAAGATGGTAGGAGGGGTGTAATTTTTTAACGTGTTTGTAAATACAACTGCATTAGCAGCAATTAAATCGAACTAGAAAATAAAGTGTCAACTTCAGAAAAGTGTTGATGATTGAGTAATAGAAGAGCGTGCTGACATAGATAAACTAAATGCGCCTCGATGACCTCTCTCGATATTGGAACACGTTATTCATTAATATTGGTCTACTCGCGCGATTCTACGTCAATCGAAAAATACACGCTGGTGGTCGTGAATAATTAACTACTCGCTGAAGAAACAAACGCAAATAATGAGAGCAGGACGAAAAGGATGAATAGATACTCGTTTTTTTGTACTATAACAGTAGAACTCGAAACGGACAATTCATAAGACTCACTTCGGTTCGCTTGGTTTTCATTATAATTTAAAGGAACTTCAAAAATGATCTCTATAGTTTCACCCTATTACTCTCTATCAAAACATCGGCAAAACATTAAAGCCACTAATCCTAAAATCCCTCACCGATAGTTCCTAATTTATAAATGGTTTAGTTGAAAGACAATATTATACAAGCCTTTAAAAAAAATCATGTAGCCCACAACCTGCTATATACACGGGCGTTGTATCTTAGTTCAACGCAGTACTACGGATACATTTATCAAGAACAATATGTAGGTAGTAGTTGAGAGTTCCCTCTAAGTTTGATCGAAATTGTTTTTAGAGCTATTACGACATATACTTCCGTTCGTTCTACAGATAGATACAGATCAAAATAATATACCTGAGGGTATAGGTTGCTAGAAGACAGAGTTTTGCATTCAACAGATCACAAAACTCAACTTTATTTTCACACGATTCCACTAATATCCTTACCCATTGGGTAGCATTAAGTAAAAAGGTTGGATCCTTCATTGCTAGAGCAATTAGAATAGTGGAATGTACTTGGGGTCCTCCTTTTTTTTTGGTGATAATGGCAAATTTACACCTCACTGCCACCACAAAGACCTACTAAGTAGGCTACGCATCCAACAATTCCCTTAACTGTGCCTGCCTGCATTATAAAGCTACAGGAAGGCCTTCCCAAGAACGCCAAATGTAAGAGATGCCCTGCCAACACCAGCAACGAATGAAGGTTTATTAACAGTCATATTGATGAGAAAATAGACCTGCCAACTCTAGCCACACTCCTTCACAGGATTCAGATGTCTGCACTTCTTCAGGCAAGTTGTACCATCTTGGTACCCTTAGAGGGCAGTAAAGTTTTTACATTCCCTCTTCATACCAAGGATTTTCCAACGATCTTTCCTCTAACAGCTGAACATATAGTTTCAACATCTTTGACTTCAACAAACTACCGTCCCCCGTGTCAATATATCTGCTTTATCACTTCAGGATGTTCCAGAAAAGGGCTCTTAGTCCTCTTTGCAGCAACCAGCCCACAGAGCGGGTCATATCAAGGGCCTCCAGCAGACAACTGCTACAGTTGAGCCCACTGCCTGTCGGCTCTCCTATAATTCAAATGCCAAAGGTGTGTCATAAATAACGTGTGCATTGTATCAGAGTTGCTGAGATAAAACGGTACACTCTGTGCGAATATGGAGTGTATTGTGGGCAATAGTGAGCGTGTTTTGCTGGTGTGCAAGTTGGGGAGTGCTAGGGGGATGATATTTACATGGTTACATCCTTCAAGTCAGTAAAAATGCAGTGACATCAGTGGCTATGATAAGAGACGACGTTTCAGATAACCCTTTACCCACCTGTGACGTGAAAGGGATGCAATAATCGCACTAAAGCAGAGGCAGTAGTGGGTCCCACCTCTTTAAAATAATAGAACCATTATCAGACAGGTTACTATTAGACAGGAAACCACCACATTCTTCTACGAGTCTTCGTCTCAACAGTAAGAATTCCCAAGCCATGTTCGACCTTATACACTGAACAGTAAAACGAAAAATCGGGTGCAGAGATGTTTGCGATGCCACCGTGTATTCGAACCGAAGGTGTGAGCGCATTCAGCAATATACGGTTGGTGTTATACGCGAATTTATTGATGAACGAGACCAATGATCCGACTTTTTAGAAACGCCAGTATGAATGCTGAAAATTCTGTTGCACAAAAAAAAAAAAAAAACTCGGAGAATAGAGTAAATAAGACAGACAATACCTACACGATAGAGGTATTCATTAACAATTTATATACAATTCAAATTTGAACGAAATCACTCCAGGCTGGATTTGGGGTCATGACGAAGCAAACAAAACTGCGTGTGAAACAATTTAGCATTAATTCTACCAGATGCTTCGAATCATAAGGCACGTTCAACGACAATATTCGGAAAATTAATATGTCCATGCGACATAATAAGAGTTGATAGTAGGAAGGTAGTTCAGTAACACAATTCTAGTTTCCAAGATTCGCTTCGCAACATTGTTCAACGAATAACGGGACACTGTAGAGCAGACGTGGCATCCGAGGGGCACAAATTGAAACAACTTTCACTCCGTGACCAACATACCAGTAACACGTGAATTCATATGTTGTCGCAAATAACGGCTGAACCGTGAATGGAAACTATGATAAGATGACTGTCAAAACATCTATTCAGCATCAATGGAAGTGTAACAGGTCAAATTGTGCTAATGAATTTGTGATTTTAAGTCGTAATTGACGTTCATAGAATGCCATCGGATTTGAGATCATGGATTTCTTTCACGGATAACTCAATTTTCGAGTTCCGCACAGATTAGAGGGCTAAGGTATTATTTTGCATTCCAAATTCTGCATTTACTTGCCTCTTTCCTTCGTTTCGCTTTTTTCTTGTCAGCCATGTTGTTGTCAACAAACGAAAACTAAAAAATTTCGCTAAAGCACGATAGAGCTGAAAAACAAATGGAAGAAGAAGAATAACATCGAGAAGGAATTGAAAGAAGGCATCTTTATTTCTTTTCCATGCGGCTTTGTTGATCATCTAGAAAGAACACACTCGACAGACAAATGCGTTCCTTGCAAAGAACTATGTGTACAGGTACTATATCTTCTTTCAATGCATTTCAGCTAAAACCCTCAATAAGAACTAAACGTAGGTACTAGTTAGCTAATAGTGGTGTAAAGACCTGATATTAATCGTGTAAGATGTGTAAAACGAATTTACAATGTTTGGCAAATCTTATTTTCTTCTAACACCATATAATGGATGGCAGTGTAAGTAATTGTGTAAAAGAAAACGTGAGAGTTGGTTTTTAAAAGATTCGGTCAGGTTAATCAATTTCAGTTTGGCATTTACAATACGAAATTAGGAAACACTAAAAATACGTGTTTTTGTAACATTTTGATTATTTTCTTCATTCAACAGATTATCAAAGATACGTTTATGGCAAGATGTGTACTAGTTAAATACTTTGTGATCTGAAGTTTCAGCTAAATGCTTTTGACCGTTTTTATGAAAAATATAACAACCTTTTATTATCTCTCTGGTCATTGTATTTTCTGGTTTCTTTGAAGACATTGATTCATAAAGGTATTGAACAAACAAAAAAGGCATCCTCCCCCTCCCACTTGATGGCTGGGCTCACCCCTTTTCACAATAGCAGCTGTTCATGAACTTATTTTGCGCCTTCGAAAAAATAATTAACAAAAAAAGTGTCATCAACTGATATCCTAAAAAGTTTGACTACAGACACACATACGGGCTTCATCTCATAGTTCATTTTCGTAGTGTACAAATTCAATTTGTTCTTCAGATATATGTATGTACACACATATATGTGTACATTTGACTGCCCAGCACTGGTATGACAGTGCCTTAGAAAACACACACGGTGATCTGTAAGTAGTGCACTACGTTTCACAGTATGATGATATCTATGAGTGTAATCATTGCAGTTTCTCTGAAGATTCTAATGTGAAAAACGCTTATCACGTTGGTTTAAGGAAACCGTTTTCATTCGTTAACTTAACTGCACTGTGACTGAGTTCCCGTGAGAATCGAAATGCTCATTTTTCAGCTGTAATTATTAGAAATTATTTTTCTCCATTCGTTGTACCTTCTAGGGACGCTTACGGGAAATAACTTATCTGCGTTAGGGATATTTTTCTCCGAACGTTGTCTTACTTGATTTTTAACACTCGTTATCATCTTATCACCGACATACGATATGATTATTTAGTTTGGATTCAATTCAGGATTAAATTAACTTGGATAGTTCGAAGGATGTCCCAAGAAGACACTTGGGAACATTTGGAGGACTCTGGGGTATGCCGTTTATATTCAAACTTCCCAAACTTGTTAAATCGACGTTCTATCCATTAGCGCCTGTGTCTATTTCTTCCATTTTCGTTGTATTTACGTACTGTTGACCTGCACGTACCGAAATCATTTCTATCGTTGTTCACTATCTGTGTGATACTTGAGTATATACACTAATACGCTCGGGCGTTAATGTGTCCTGAGTTTACTATTAAGCGATAATTAGAGGATCGTTGCAGTCGACGTGTTCGGAGTGAAAAGTAGGTTATTTCCCAAGAGTTTGGTGCGAATCTGCGTTTAGAAATAAGTTGTGGGAAGGTAGTGACGCGTGCGTTTGAACAAGCTGTGAACAATCGTTGCCGTTGTGTAGCCAGCAGCCAATATTATGCGTTTAATAATAATAACCGCTCTCACCGAAATTTTCAAGGTTGTGGCTGCTTTAAATCGAACTACTACTTTATCCGTTTCGACCATAATCACAGTGATTAGGTCTACTCTACTTAATGTTCACTCTAATTTACATATTTCTGGATATTTATAGTTCCCAGCGCAGTTGAACATTTCAGTATTGCGAGATTTAAAAAAAATCTTGATAGCCCATAAAGAGGAAATATTTTTACGCCACGGGATGTACTATATACTATTAATTTCGCATTATGCTCCAGTGTATTTTTCGGCCTTTCTTTAGGGCGCATTATGAATGAGGGGTCGTAAGACTGATTGACAAGTTAATGAGATGGTAATTCTCTAAGTGCGCTCTGTAGGTGTGGTCTGATGCTGTTTGATACTGACCAAGTGGGTTGATGCTATTGCATCGTATTGATAACTTTTACTGTGTGAAATTATCTTACCGTCGCTCTGACGTCCAGGTTTCACGTCGCGTGTTTTCTAATTTTTAGTAAGAAATAGTGGATTAACCCGGAGCAAAAAAAAACCTTACAGGAGGCAGTGCCATTATAGTGAAACAATAGGCTACAATGGGACAAGAATATTGGCGCAGTCACGCAGCAGTGGTTTTTTTTTTGTCGAAATAGTTCTGTGTTTGGGAGACGTGCTGGAAATTCTCAGTTGAAAGTGGGGAGGCATTCTGTTGCAATCTTTCACAAATGCACTCAGAGCATACGCAGGGTGTCACTGTGCACAGGAGCTTCAAAAGATGAAGAAAGCACCACCAACTGACTAGGCTCAGGAAATAATCACTTAATCTATAATTGGTTGTCTCCGCAGTCTTTTAAACATTATGGTTTGGATTCTGTTTAGTACCAATTCCATGATTTCGTTTTTTATTTGGTATATTGCCAACTACTAGTTCTGTTGTTGCGTTGCTTGGCTGGCTTGCTCCCTTCAATAATAAGTCAGTGCTTATAGTGTTATGGATGAGAAGTGAAGGCCTGTCTTTGTGAGGTGAAAGGGACGACCATTTGTGATGGAGGCAGAGGGCCTGCTCCTAGTGGCCCCATGAATTTACTCCTGGGTATTGGGAACCAACCTGAAACTGTTTACCACTCTGCATCAGGTTCACCCTCACGCATCTCTGCGATGGCAGCTCATTTTTCTTGCCCTTTTCACCCCCTTGAGAATGCCGCCATTCCCATACCACCCAGAAGTGTGGGCCTTTCCTCCATGATTCCATTCTTCATCGCTGTGAGATGGATAAAAAAACTTGGATCAGCAAATTTCATTTTCTATCGGCTGAGCTCTGCCCTCAAAATTGTGCAATGCACCTCCAGTTTTCCTCACAATTCAACTAACTTGAGCATGTGTATGTGTGATGTGTCTTCCAGCATGTGTTGCGTTGGTCTATAGTTTAAAGTTATTGGATAAGTCTAACTGTGAATGTTCAAGCTTAGTGATAAGTCGGCCTGTGTTCCTACCTGCTTTGAACAAGAACTGCTTAGCCAAGCAAAGACAGTAAACGAACAAATTGAAGCTACTATGAGCCAGATAATGGAGGAAATTGCGAATTTCAAGTCAGGTGTGTCGGGAGGTCTCTGGGCAGCTTTGCTGGAAGACAAGTACTGTAGTTAATGCAGGAAGCTTTTCTGCGCCCAGTCTTCAGTCTGCTGGCTGTCGTGAATTAGATAATGGAAAGATGGCAAAAGCAAATCATTGTCCATCAAAAGTGATCAGTTAATCATAAAATAGTATTAGTAGAAAGTTACATCAAATAGTTGGGTAAATCGTCTGTTTTGATGTTTAGGAACTGGACAGACAAATTGAAAGAATCAGAGTTTCGACTCCTTCACACAATGGTTTCAACAGGTAAATAAGCCTTAATTATCCAATTTTAAGGATTTAATTATTATCATTATCACTGAGACTGAGTACCTGATGGAATGGGGAGGAGAGGTCGTCAATAAGTGCGTTGTCACTTGCCCACTCGATTCTGATCGGTTATTATTGTTCGCTCCAAGGAAAGCAACCTTTTACTTCTTGATTTCCAGTTCCCACAGCAATCCTGTCATCATTCTCGCCGATGAACTCAGGGCTAAATTGATGCCGTCCGAACCGGCTGTGAAAATACTTCAACGCCCGAGCCAAACTCAAAATGGTTGCAAATGTCCTAATGGCGAAGTTAAACCAAAAGTACCATTCAAGACTCTTCAGCAAGTAAGAACACGTTGAAATCATTTGAATTTTCTTTGGTTTGATGGGTGCCGCATGGTCGTTTTCATCAACCGCTGTTGGGGGCGTAGCTAAGGACAAGGTTCAACTCCTTTTCAAAAGTGGGGAGACATTCTGCGTTGGAGAATCGTTTGAACTCTTATATATTGGAAACAAGAGAGAAAAAAACACAATTATCTCAAATCAAACATAAGGATATATTTGAAAGACAATTTGAAAATGTTTTTACACCCCCGCCCCTTCCCCTTTCGTAATTTGACGCTTTACATATTTTGGCATGTACGACATTTCGGCAGTTTAATTGTAATCACTTCGTGTTAGGGATCGTTTCCTGGGTATTATTCGTTGCTGAGTCATAAAGGGCGTATTACTGCGTCTAGACGGAAAAACAGTAAATATAGTCAAGCGAATTCTATCACTTGAAGGAACTCGACAATATAGCCAAAGTTATGGTTACTCCCTGGTCTACGCTTATTTCCTCACTCACTCCAAACATCCGTCAGCTCGACTGCTCATTGCCTAGCATCGCCTTGAAAATGCCAATTTTCGTTGTTCCGTTGAAGTCGTCATGTCTCGTATCGTTTACTAGCATTTTTCAATGCTTAATCGAATGGGATTGGTCTCTGAGGTGTGAGACTGCGTCATGCTGTGCAAAAGAATAAAACGTAATTCGGAGGGTTTTTTTATTTGTTGTTTACCTGATTTTCGGTCGTTGCTGAGTTAGTTGGTATTTTACAGCGGGAGCTAGAATATGCTGAAGCCAGGCTGAGAATCTTGGGTGAAGCAAGAAGCCCGGAAGAATCAGAAAGCCCTAATGGAGGCCCTACTCTTGATGACAGGTACGCATTTAAAAATTCTGAGTATAGCCATTTCTTATTCTTCATTTCTTATTTCTTTACTTATTCTTTTGGCATATCGATAGAAGTGTAGAAATACTAAAACCATGTATTCACATTTCCTTCCAATTTGTGGTCGAATCAATTGGCGTACTGGAATTGCCGATGCATGGATGATCTAAGCTCCACCTGAGCAATGAACCAAGACCTGGGATTAGACACTGAGTCCACCTCTGGGTAGGGGTCTAGGACCTCTAGATGAGTACATCTTTTTGTACATAGGAGGTAATTTGGGACACCTTTCTACTCCTATTCTCACTGAGACTTGCTCGTGAGAAGGTTTTGCGAAGGGCCACCCTTGTGCAGCAGTCATTCACTTTCTGTTACCAGTGAAGCTGAGTGTCTTGCTCACATTTCCACCATCATGCTTAGATACTGCACGAACTGATGAGTTTAGCCCATCTGTCTTACATAGAGCTCCCACTTTTTACGTTAATAGTATTTACCTAACTCACCATTGTTTCATCTGCTCTAAAAAAACACGAATGAAAATTGTTTTCAATTTTATTTAGCATTACTTTTTCTCATCTTCTCTTTTATACTTCTTCTTCAACTCCTTGTTTCAGCTCTGATCTCACCTGTTGTTCCTGATTCCTGGTTTCTGCCACTTTTCCTTACCATGATAGCCCTTTCTGTATTCCATCTCCTGGTTACTTATGACCTCTTCATGTGGGAATTCCCTTGCCCCTAGCCCACCATTCATTCGTCAATAAATACAAATCATGTGTTACTTTATTGCGGCCTATTGTATATGTGTTATATTAATATATTGAAGTTTAAAAAAAAATTATTTCTTACTAGTTGACTATTTAATTAGTGAGCTTCAACTTACGGGGGACATGTGGTGAAGCATTCACCAAAAACTACGAAGTTGACGTCCTGATATGACTAACTTAGAGGAATATTCGTGCTCCTTTCTGGGGAGATTGATAAACGTCGGCATTGTGCCAAGGAACACAAAGTCCAAACTCTAACCCATTTAATCGAGCCAAAATATTTGTGATGCCACATCATCATTGCATTAAAGGAAAGAGAAGTACTGGGAATTTCATTTTGTTTTGCTAAATAATGGAAGACCAATAGTGACGAAGTGGTACCTCATACACTTCAGGGCTAGTTCAAGAGTTCTCCCTCTAATCTCCACTCTACTATCAGCTAGAAAATGTTCATAACAGATGGTTTCTATTGACTGTTGTTAAGGCGTAAAAGCACTGTGACTGCTTTACATAATTTTCGCTATTCCTACCTGTTTACGCCTAATAAAATATATTTTTAGATGACTCAATAATATCAGAAATGATGATTTATCACGATTTTGTGGAAAATCAAAAAACTGGCCAACAGCCGTTGAACAGCATATTAAAAGAATAACAGGAAATGAATGGCGTTTACAACAACTGTAGCATATATTTATTGCAATTAATTGCTTCACAATTCGTTACATGCTTTGAGCATTTTATGAAAAATTTATTTATTCAAGTACTGAAATTTTGACGGAAAAATTCTCTTAAACTTTGAAAAAAATTGAGTAGTTTACTTTTGTTATTTAAATAAATATGTAGTACAAAATATTAGAGTGTGGCCCCTGGCCCACTTCTCCGTCATATCTGCGTATGAGAAACCACCGAGCTTCGATTTCCAGGAACGTTAAGTAAGGTAAGTTGGGAAATTGAGAATAAAATTTGATGTGAAATGTTCTGTGCATCTTCCACCCGTAAGTTGGAGCATGAGTGACAAATTTTTGGAAACTTTTGAACCAATTGTTGAAGACCCCCCCCCCCTACCAATTATCATAATTTTATTGATTAGTGAGCTTTACGATACCCGTGAATTAAGAAAGGAAAAATGGAACTGATATGCTGGGAAGGAATCAAGGTGAACTGTGGTTGAGCAATCTCAGTTAACGAATGGTGCGACTGTGGCAATTTAATGCTATTATTGACATTAGTGGTGAACAGTTTGTCAGCACGACCCGGGGGAGATTACGTCCCAAGTCTTAGATGTTTTTATGGATCCTGTTTGCAGACACTACTATCGTGTGTGAAATGAGCTTAAAAGAAACACTGGTATGACCTAGGTGTATCTTTCTAACCGACCTGTCCCACTTGCGCTGGCTGGTCATCCTAGGTACTCTGCCGAACCTCTTACTGCCCCACAACCTGATCGTAGGGTTATTCCCAGACAGGTTTGTTTCGACTGGGACTGGTGAGAGGTGGGCCCAAGTGATTGTCACACCTGGCTGCCCTCAGGGCGCAAGACTGTCCAGAATTTTGTGGGCAGTGCTACCGAGCCCCCTATTCCATCTGCTGCAGGCCAACAGCCACACCCCCATTATCTTCGTCGACGACATGATGGTTATGGAGTTCTGGCGCTACTTCCTATACTCATGACTCGAGGTCTTCGTTGACAAGCTGGCTTGTAGTTGGGTTTGACTGATGGTAGGGAGATATGGGACACCCCCCTGGGGGGGGGGGGTGCCACGCATCTAACTGAGAGGAAGATGATACACGGGTACTAGACCTTCACACAAGTGATGGTGACCCAGAGTAAGTGGGCCAGGAGCCCCCTCCCACCACCATCAATAGAGGCGCCAAACTCCATCCTGTGTATCTCTCGTCTCGAGGTGTGGAGCAGTGCCTCATAGAATAGATCTGTTTTTGGACAGCTTCCAGTTGAACCAACGAGCCAGAAGGTTTCCCCTTTTGTGCTTACATTTTGTGCAAAGCTGCCACATAAAGAATGACAACTGCTGCTTAGTTAACAATTTTTTGTCGACTTACGAGTGATGTACACCACAATGCTCAAATTTTATTTTGTTTTGTTATGGTGCCATAAAACTAATCAAATTTCATGGTGTGTACCGCAATGGTTACTTTTTCGATAATACTTACCCTTAATATCACGTACCGCAGATATTATATAACACTACCCTCCAGCAGCGAGTAAGTTCCTTACCACTGATTATTTTTATTCTCAGAATCCCGAGAATCCAGGGGCGAACGGAAATCGTGAAGGCGGACAATAATTATGTCGGTATAATTCGTCTCCCGAGAGGGCCAGACGGCACTTCAGGTTTTAATAGTCGCAGGTAGTAGTTTGTCTCCTCTGGACGCCAAGGTGTTTTACTTTTCTAACACGATGCTGTATAATAATTTGAGTGTAATTAAGTTTTACTTTTATTTGTTGAAGAAATAACACACAAACGCCTCTCACGGCCATGAAATAGTATTTATTTTATTTTGTTTTCAATTAAATGTTTGTTAATTGTAAACTAAATTTTGACGCCTAGAAGATATTGAGTTATTGTAAAAGATTCAAAATTATTTTGACGGCTATGTTAGTAGTTATTTTGTATTAACGTCGTAATTATTCGTCGTTAAATCGATCATCTGATAATTTATTTCGCGTTTTATGTATTGTTTAAATTTATTCCAAACTTACCTAAAAGCGGTTCTAAAAAAATTGAAAAATGCCCGGGTTTTGAGTGATTCTTAATTTAAAGTAGGGCGAGTTTTGATGCGTTCGATGGTGGTTTGTCGTACTGTGGAAAAGAAGTCTGGTTTGTACCGAATTAATGTATCTGTGATTCTGTCACTCGCTATTCACATTTCTCGGTGGTAAATGCAAATGTTATTTTGAATTTTTGTTAAAGAGTATGATGGCAAAAAAATGTAGACTATTGCTGCGTTATGTTCGAATTCCCTGTTTTATGAATACTTTCGTTGTTGACAATTTAATTGGTAATTGTTGGCGACGCGTACTATCTTGAACTCCTAGTCGTTTATCCGTCGACTCCCAATATTGCTCCAAAAGGGCGCGGCGTTGAATGAGCTTGGGCTGTGAAGGTCGTGCAATTTTAGTTACTTTCCTAACTTAAGAAGAAGCGAGGATGCTTTCCTTCTGTATATCTTCTGACTGTCGCTTCATTTCATACGAATGCGGAACTCGTTTCAAGAAAAGCCAGTCTGTGACTAATAACGTTATTTTTATATGCAATACAGGAAGTTTTTCAACTGGTTTCTAAGGCGATTTTTTTGTTCATTGCTCAGCTTCAGGCAATTCGAAGGTCAAGTATTTATGTAAACCTTGTACCGATGCTCTAAATTATTGGGCGTTGAAATTCGTCTGTCGATGTTCTTAATGTTCTGTTAAGCAGCTCATATCTCGATGTACTCGTGAGGGGCAACAAGCTCTTCCAGCTGGTTCTCCATTCTTAAGCCAGTGCTAAAAAAATATGTGAATTGATTTCCGAGCCCTTATCAGCTAGATGCAGACCATTTTAAGTCTACTGGCTTTTGTACATAATTCTGTAGACAACAGAAAATATTTATGTTTTGAAGATTATGAGAATGTTTTTGATAGATTTGACATTTGAGTGGTAGTGTTTTCTTAATAATCGGCGACTGTATAGAGGCTGTTAGTAGAGCCCTGGAGAAGTATGCTGCACAGCGGTAATTTGATGTGAGGGTGTCTGTATTTTGCCACT
Organism: Pachypeltis micranthus; assembly: GCA_020466155.1. Lineage (NCBI taxonomy): Eukaryota > Metazoa > Arthropoda > Insecta > Hemiptera > Miridae > Pachypeltis > Pachypeltis micranthus. The sequence goes on along the minus strand of CM035774.1, from coordinate 26,619,115 downwards.
ATTTCGTTTTGATGGAAGACTGGGCTCTCTCTCTTTGGGTTTTAAGTGTTTGTAATACCGTCACAGTAAACTAATTTCTGACTCCTTCCACTACTTGAAAAAGCGCGTTGATATTGTTTGAGGGATATGGGGGGGGGGGGTTATAAACCAAGCGGTTACGCTGAAATCCAAAATGTTCGTGTTCACATATCTCTGATGCCGACTACCTTTCGAAAAGGAGCACAGAATCTCCAAGTCTTGAGCCTCACATAGGAGCGACGGAAAGTCACATAAATTGGCAGGTGACCCAGTTGGAGACGCAGAAAAAACACGCCCATTGGCACGGCCAGCCATGACTAAAACAGTTGGGAAAAACAGTGCCTTTCTGTTCAAGGGTGAAGGCAACGATTACACTCGCCAGATGGGAACTAAGAGGCCATACTAAGCCTTACCAAGCGCTCAGTTTAGTAGGGTTTGGGGCACTCACACATCATCTCAGTGATACGGGCAAATCAGAGGCGGTTGAATGCGGACTGTGCGAGGAGGGCGAAACAGCAGAGCACATCCTATGTGGGTGCCCGGACCTAGCAGTCAGGCGCTTCACACATTTTCTCAGGGGTTGATGAATCCCAAAATCATAGTGCAGTCGCCAGCAAAAACGTATTCTGCTTCTTTAAAGAGGCTGGTATGAACGACTTCTTTTATCAGGTAAGGGACATCATCACCATAGGCCCAATGTGTGGTCACAGTGAGAAAGGAACCCTCGGGGGTAGAAAAAAAAAATTATCTGCGCACCAACGGATATCCACAGTTTGGCAGAACAGAACTGTTGTAATTCAGCCACTTCTAAACTATGTCTATAATTTTGGTCGAGTTGCAAAAAATGATTACAGGAATGATTAGAGTCAAAAATGGGCGCTGAGGGCTTTGAGGGCAGTTAAGCTCGTCTGCATTACGCACAGGGAAGGGTCCTGTTTTCATCACTGGTTCCAGGGTTCTCCAGGGACCTGTTCCAACATTACCCTCCTCGGGCGTTGTGGTGCGTTACTCTTCTGTTTTTCACAGCTGGGCTTGTCAATGGGAACTTTCCAAAACTTTCACGAATAATGCGAAAGGTGTCCCTTATACTGACGTTAGCCCATCTAGCAGCGTTAAAGTGTGGTCCCAATCAGGGTGTCGTATGGCAACAAGAAAAAGGAGGGAGAGGTTTAACACTTGAGAGAAAGTGATAAAAGCCCTGTTATTCTAATACTGCGTCTATTAATGTGCTCTGCTTAACTATCCTTATTGTGACTTGCACTTTTAGTTGCTCCAGCCACACGACGATTGTTTACTTCCACTAAATTTGAGTTCTTGTTAATGATGATGACTCAACAGTCGAATTCGATAGCCACGTTGTAATTCAAATTTGATGGAAATAGACAATCGTCCTTACTCCGTTTTATTCTTGAGTTGTTCCAGTTATTGGATTATTTAATGAGTATAAATAGCTAACTCGAAAGTATCGATAATGTCTTAAGTCTTTAGGTGTAATTGCATAGTCACCTTTTACTCCAAAAGCCCTGCAAGCATACAATGATCTTTCAGTTTGATCTATTAGTAAGAACTGTTGCTTCCGTATTTTTGTCTTCCTTAGACAGACAATATGAGTAACCTAGCACTTTTTAAAGGTTAAGCGATTCTTTATTTGGCGTTGCAAACTAAATTCTGTTTTTATTAAGACGAGAGATCAGCGTAAAAAATAACGTTTGTCAAGACTCAGGCATCGTAGGTTTGTGCACCAGCTAGAGCGTTCTGTGTCTAACTAATTTCTTTAAAAATCCGCTCTGAGCTTCGAAAGGGCTGGTGACTTGGCGATTGTGTCAGCTATCGTCATTCTTCGAGTGGTTGGAAGAGGTTTAAGGGATATCACCAGGCTCAAAGGATTCGTACAACCAATCCCTGTTAAATTGCTTTCCGCAGTTTTTCCAATTCTTTAGACTTGGTCTGGCTTTTCAGCGGGAATGAGCTAAGACCCCCCAGGGCTAGAGCTAGTATAAAGTGTGCACGTTGCGGAGTTCGAAGTTTGCAGTGCCCTACAATTACGTAGTGTTTCATAAAACGGGCTTAAAGGAAGTGCATTAAAAAGCGTGTAGTTGACGAAGGAAATGTCTATTTCTTTTATATTAGGCCGTTGAAGTCTCGCCTGCTCTTCGGAAGAACCAAATTCAAGTCCAATCGACCCGTAATTGTCGAACTGAAATGTTCAGTTTATCCTCCTGAACATCCATCATGTAGTTAGTCTTCATCAATTTTCAGAACCTCTTCAGTGATTTCTTCTTACTTGTTAGTTGAGGCCAGGATCTTTTTCCTGTGGTCTGAGTTGTGACGCTTGGCAGTTGCCTCCGAGTCGAACTCTACGTTCCCATTATCCAGGGCCTCAGTATTAGCAGCGCTGGAGGAAGAAAAAAATCCAGGTTCTATTAGCACCCAGGTAAAGGAGTAGTTCGCCTGTTGACCTCGCCAATGTCTGCAGCGTTCTTAGTCGTCCTTCTTTGAGTACAGTTGTGCCTTCATCTCCTCTTCATAAACGCATCCTTAATCACTATCACCGGGTGATCATCTGAGATGATTCCCAGAACTATGAAGACCTATTTGTACACGCCATTGTCAAAAACCCTCTTTACACTGCGCTATACTTTACATTGCGTCTGTTCAGATCTTCGCCCTGAAAAGTAGGAAAGAGTGAGTGACATATCAGTAGCTTCCTCCCGCCACGAAGCTTCAAAAGGTGGCTGTCTATGCTGCAGCACCTTTTCTGCCCAAGCGGCTGCGTTGTTCACATTAGAATATGTGATAGTCTATATAAATGAACTGGATTTGATAAGTACTACTCAGATAACTTAGATTCCTGTATACCTAAATTAACTGTGTCGTGACAGGGATAGTACTGTTAGTTGTTTTCAAACTAATTGACATTGAAAATTGAAGGGGAATCCGAGAGGAGGATTTATTTTTACATTTCTTGAGTGGATTATTGTTTTCCCTTCATTGTTGTTCTTGAAGTAGAATAGGACCTCCATCTCCAAGCCCCTGAGGTGGGGAATAGCATCTGAAGCCATACTCAATCCATTACCTGAGAATATGTCTTTTCCCATTTTCCTAGCATTTAAGAAACACCCAAAATTTTCCCCTGATGTTCAAATCAACTGCTTGTGCGATGAAGTTTGCTAGTTCTGAATATCCCTTTCCCTACCCCATTCTCCCAGGTCTGTAACGTTGCCAATTAGCCCCTGCGTAACACCAATAGCTTTTCGTATTACAGGTTTTATTGTTACCCACCTCTGTGACACTAGTATTTGTTCCTTACACTACACCACCTCCATCCCTCACCCCCTATCACGCAAATAGTCTTAATTAGTTAATATAATTTTAGTTCGAACGATTAAAAACCCCTTGTACAGAATTTTGTAAAACGCAAACTCTCGACAGTTTGTACTTAGTTTGGCAATAATTGTTGAATCTTGCTCAAGATGGTGATTGTTTTTCTATTCGTAGGCTATAACTGTATTTATTAACGTTAAGAAATGTTTCAACGTCTCGTCTCATTAGAAAGGACCAAGGTCTTCTTCATAGTATAAGTAATTGTATATCGGCATGTCACTTTTACGTCCCACTGTACACCCAGTTAGTTGTTACCTGTAAATGATTGTAAAATGTCATGTCAATGTTCTAGGGTTAACCTTCAATGCTATGATTTTCGTTCATTTGAGAACTTAGTTTCTTTGTAAGTTTCATTTTGTGGCCTACCTGTAGTTATAATATGACTGTGCATATAAATAATTGAAGGGGCTCGATAAACACGATTTTGGCAAAGGTTGGGGGTGGGGCGAATTAAGTTGCGTAAAGTTATGTAATCGGCTGACTTTTTTTTTAGTTCTCTTCCAAGTCTGAAAAACACTATTTGAGAAAACGGTATGTGTGTATCTGCGAACACGATTGAGAGAAAGCGACTGAACCAAATCAGATCGAACTTTATATATGGCCCCAGGTTACTATGGAACCCCAAAATAGGGACGGCTTCAACGAGTTTGATTCAATTTCGTGTACAGACAGCTCAAAATAACCCGACAATACCATAAAATTATCTTCTATGGGAAAATAACGAGAGCAGCACAATAAATTACCAAACATTTCGCAGAAAACAGATTTTAGCGCACTTTCGTCTTTATAAATTCCGCTCAAATGTTACTAGAATCTTCAGTAAAAATTGTGGCAGTAGTCGAATAAAGTGCCTATATGATGATAGTTTAATAGCGCTCACATGATACACAGGAGCTACTCCAGATATTCCGAGATTTCAACCACTACCGTTTCGCTTACCGCACATTTCTAAAAGTCCGTGCCTGATTATTCCGGAATGGTAAACACGATCCTTCTCAATAAATCGCCCGTGGACCGATTTCTCAACGGCCAAGTAGGAGCAGCACAATAGCCGGTTTTCATGTAGAGCGTTGTTATAAACAGAATTGATTAGTCGCTAGAGTCTAGAAAATCACTGAATATACCAAGGAAAGTTGTGTAAAGCGTCGCAGCTGATTTCAAACAAAATATGTAAGTTTGGGCGCACTCGCACGAGGACAATCGATTGACATGGGTACTGTGAAAATAATTTTCGTTGGACATGGCTTTTGGAATATTACGAAGACTGATAAACACTTCCATTAACAAAAGATCATCGTGTTATGGACTGACACCTACAGGAAATATGTTAAATACGTTCTCCGTACCACCACAATGACTGACACAATTACGTAACGAATATTTTGGAAGTGAAATGCTTTCCGAAGTTTTGCGACCATTGACAAACTACACTAAATAACAGAGTACTGTGATGGTGGAATGTGTGTTTTCTCAATATTCGATGAACTGCGAAGAAGATGATTCCTCAAGTGGGAAGGGATATAGCACCACCCAATTACTTCGTATTCTTTCAACTCGATTTATTGCAATCACTCCCTCGAATGTTCTTGGACTATCATACGGCGATAGTATATCGTCGTAGGTGGAAATCTAAAATGATCAACTATGATCACTGTGCAAATATTCACAAACATGTCTCTTAATAAACATATCACTGCTATAATTTATGGACGTAGTAGAAGAAAATAACGTAAAATGCGCTGTCCAGAGCATTCGATGCGACCCTGATGTAAATACTGAGAAAATATTTTGGGACTGACATGCATGACAATCGACTGACATAACTGTGGAAGAAGTATCTTTAGAATCTTCAAAAAACTAAAGTTAACGTACTTGTTTGGTGAGTTCGTCTTCTTTGGCTGGTGAGATACTGTGGGGGAGCGCTTTCGATGTAGATACATCATCGTCTGACTTAATAGCCACGGAGTCGGGAGATAACGATTAACTAACGTTAACTTTAGTAATTTACCTACTGGCGGAACTAACCCATTTACTTTAATAAACGTTCGTTCTCAATGATAAATTTGGTATTCAAAGACGCTGATACTAAATTGCAAGGAAGTTGTAGCTAAACAAAATCTGCCTGGATAGGTTTTAAAAATAATTTGGTCATCGTCACTCCATACTGTTTGAGTACTGCCTACAAATCAACACGTTGCTGCTGAAGCGCGTGCCAACACAAAATATTATGTGTGGTCAGCGTGTGGGTATGCAAAATTTGTAAGCGGAATTATTACTCGCGGGGACCATTACTAAACCCAGTGGAGCGCTGTTGTGTGTGTGTTACCGCACAGAGGTATGACCATGGGGAATCCCAAAGCACACGGGAAGAGTTCTTAATATTGTTTCCCTTCTACTTGGGTGGCAAGTTTCAAAAGGACAGATCAACTCTGGCCGCATTTCTTTGCCATAACTTTCTTCGCAACCTGGGCATAACGGTTACAATTGTCTTCCCTAGCTGTCAAAGCTGGAAGGTTTGGCTGCGTTTCCAACAACCCTTGCTCACTGTTGTAGTAACTACAATGGGGCAGCGCATGGTTCCTTGGTTCCTCAGCACTGGAGGGGCAAGAAGTGCAGGATGGAGAAAGCCTTGGTGCCTTTGAGAAGAAAGAAGTAGAGCTGTGCATTGAAGTCGACATGCCTCATAAGTAACTGGCTTAACCCACTTTCTCCACAAAAAGCTCATACGTGTTTCATCCCTTTAACGAGGATTGCCAACTGTCCATTTATCTAATACGGCAAGTTTCGCTCAGTAGAGAGGTCTATATGGAGTTTCGCCCAGAGTGGCTTTTCCCTTGCAGTAGTGTGAAGACACACAACCCTTCCTGAAATTCACTTCATGAACAGCGTCTTTTTTATGATTAGGCGTGTTTTTCCATTTAATCTATTAACAAATCTCAACGTATTTGACACCCCAAAACAGTTTTTTAAAATGTTTCTTATCGTAAAAATAATTCTTCTTCATTGAGCTGTTCTTTCTACAATATTTTGTGAAGAGTGAGGCTGTGGTGAGAAGCAGCGGCTTTTATAATGGTCGCTAGCTCATTCCACAGAGAATAATGAAACCCAAAGATCTGAATTAGATGTTAAATTAATAAAGGCTGCAAGACTTGATAAAAACTGAATATGATCCCAGGGTAACCCCACCCTTCTACTTTCGTCTTCAACGTTATAGACGAAGCACTTATTGGAATTAGTTCAGCCAACTCCGTCTAGTGCCAGAGGCTAGCATTGATGGATACTTTCAAAGAAGTATTTACCAGGCTGTAGTTCATTGATCGTGATTTTTCACCCTTCTTATGGAGCACTGATGGACCCAGAGAACAGTAGTGCCCTCAAGAAGAACCATATTTAAGAATTCCACTATTTTCTCCATTTTCACCTTATCTTGATAAAAAGGTCCATCAGTAACTCCAAGCAGGATTCATTGCGTTGAAAATATTGTGCGTTGAGACCAAAATAAAATGTTCTGTGTCTGTTGTTGATTTGTGGATAATCACAACTGAATTGGGGGAAAAAAGTAAGCAGCAAGGTGCTCTCTTCATTATCTGTATGTTCCAGTCTAATCTTTTCATGAAGTAGCTGTAGTTGTCTTTCAATGTGACTGTAATTTAAGTGAAATAGTTAAAGTAGTTCTACTGAAAGTGTAATGTATTTTGTATTGGGTTTAGAGCATTGCAGGTTGTTGAACAAAGGTAGGGTTTATTTATTTGACGAGGAATGTTTTGTTATTTTCGGTTTCTTTTTAGGGAGTTTTGTTTTCAGTGGTCCTGTGTGTGCCTTTCTCATCGTTGAAGTATCGTCCTTCAGACGAGACAGCTTATGTATATTTTCTAATTAGCAAAATACATCGATGTAAAACGTAAAAAGGTTTATTGCGTTGGGTGAGCGTTCCAACTCCCTACATCTTCCACAGGCCAATTCGTCCGGCTCCTTCATACACGGGTGTAACTTAGTGCCCTTTGAAGAGTTCCCCACTTCAGTTGGTTGTTGGGCTGTCTTCGCTCGTTAAAAGTTTCAAAGATCGAGCGATTTTACCTCTGCAACCAGCTGGAATCTCACTCCTTGCATAGTGAGCTCCCAGCACCTTTATCAACAAGCATGGCGCAGCGAAATAGCAGAAAATCACGCGGTTGCATATTGAATCTGCCTAAGGTCGATTTTATCCTTTTGTCTTCAACTAATCTGCCATTCAATTTCTATTATTTACGAATTCTTAAGAGGAAGAAACGACCTACAGTCGTTTTATAACGGCCTCTCGCCTTTAATATTTCCCCTGTTTTAAGTGCACTGGGGCACAGAGCTTAACACTGCGTGGTATCATGATTCAGTACACTTCGGACTACCTGCACATTGGTCTGAGTGAACGGTGTCAGTAGTACTATTATCTCTTCACATGTCAAATAACCATCACACACAGACCATTATCCCAAATGCGACGTAACTATTGTTGTGGCACATGACTACACAAATTTGCGAGCTTCTGTTACAGAACTTTCTGAGCAGAGCTTCACTTGTGCGTTACCCAGGGTTCTTGTGAGGCAGACAACTCTGCCGGACTCGTTTTGATAACATTCACTGGGGACAACGTTAGGGGTAGAATTCTGGATGGTTTCAAGTGAGTTATACCACGTAGCTTGCACACTTTGCTTCTTTAATGGTGCAAAACTTGTTCTCTCACACTTGAAACTCCAATATGACAACAGAGGTAACGATACTTTTCATACTTAATTCGATGTTTATTTCGTACAAAAATATTCGACAGAACAAATATACAAGGGCTCCCATTAGCCTCTGAATTTTTTGAAAAGCGGGTGTTTGATGAGTGAATTGCTTCTCTTGTATTCCATGTAAACGGCGTCGTCAGCTCCCGAAAACGATCCGATATTACCAGCCAATCTTCTAGCTCCACCGGGTCGAAAACTCTCTCCAGGCACTCGCTCTTCGTCGGCGTCCATATCGGAAGCAGCTAGAACTTGTTGAAGCAGAAGACCTTGCTCTTCCCTAGTTTTGTACATTATGTCCGGATCCTGAAAAAAAAAACGATGTGGTGTTCAACATTTGGCTTCGTCAAACTAAGCGACGGTTATTTTAGACAACCATAAGAACTCACGGTATCCATCCCCGCTAATTTGGTGACAACTTTGTAGCTGTAGCCCTGGTTGACTAAAAACCTTTGACGCTTTCTCGAATACGCCATTTCTAGGGTGTCTTGTGATACCAAGGTGTAGAAAAAAGCATTGTACTCTTCAGCGACAGCTCCTGCAAGTTGGAGGAGGTATTGAATCTTAGAAACGCAACAATAAGTGAGGTCAATCATGAGTGGGCAACTAAACACTCGAAAAGTCAAATCAGAAGAACAGTTTTGTGTTTCCAAGCAGCTATGGTCAACGCTCCATATGAAGGTGGAAAAGCTAGTTTACCATCGATGAAGTTCTTTACACGGGTATATGGTTACTTTATGTTGCAGTTGTCACATTTGGAAGGCTGGTGATTGAACCGTTCCAACACTTCATCTTCTTCAACGACCGGTGCGTAGCAACGCTCAACTTTTCGCCACCCCATGTAAGTTTGAACATCAACTACATACGCGAGAGCTATATCTTCGTTCAACGCATTTCTACAGAAACATTTGTGGAGATGAAAATGTAGGGACTAGTTAGCTGAGAGTACTCCGTAAGTTTGATCGAACTTGTTAGAGCCAGTTTTGAGAAAATTGGAATACCGATAAATTGATATTCGAAAAATATCCTTTTCTTAGTTAACTGTTAACTTGGCTTATATCTCCGTTCAACATACAGAAATAATTATGGATAACTAAATTGACTAAAAGACACTGTTTTTGATCAAATCTAGTGAAGCAGCTACCCTGGAATTTACGAAAACGTTCGAAAAAAAAACCAGTATTTTCGACACATTGATTTTTATCTTTGTTCAATGGACGATCAGAGGAACATGTTTGGAGAACAATATATAGGTATCAACTATTCAAAAATATTCTGTGAGTTTGGTAACAATCGTTAAAGCCGTTTTGCCAAAAAGCGTAAAAAACCTATTTTTGCTTTATAGGTCTATCTCCGTTCACCGTATTTTCATGGAGATATGTATAGAAAATAAAAGTTTTGTACAGACTAGTAGAACATAAGTTGAAAGTTTGATCAAAATCGTTAGAGCCGTTTTCGAGAAAAATGCGAAAAACTCTAGTTTTTTGGCACATTTTCGTCCCCCACCCCCCTTTACCATCGACCGAAATCGCCCATAACCTTATTATGGCGTCTAAAGAACCAAAATCAGATCCTGAATCGGTTCAGCGGTTCTCCAGCAAATTGAACTACAGACACACACGGACCACGCGCCGAAATCAGGTTTTTCAGACTCAGTAGACCTCAAAACGTAAAGATCTGAAGAAAACTCAATTTTTTTTTGACACGATTACAATACTTTCCTTTCCCTTTGGGCAGCGGAAAGTAAAAACTTGCCAACAAACACTCCTAATTGTATCATGAGGATGGATTGGAACTGCTCTGACTTCACACAAATGGTTTGGCTTCCTCTTCCTCAAATCGCAAAAGATCCTGTATGGCAAACACGATCGGCGATGTGGTCTGAGTCTATTCCATCTCACTTCTGACACAAAATATGAAGTTGGAAAATAAGAATTTAATAATCCGCCAAAACTCAGCATTTTCGAAGAAATCCATTAAGAAACTGATAAACTATCTCTCGGACAATAATTACCAAACAACCACAAGGCTATTTATTCCATTAATGTAGCAACCACACAACAGCAGTACAAATGTAACAGCTGTCATCTTAGGAATTTTTCAGGAGCACAAGTAATCAAAAACATTAAACTTACCTTTTTTTGCACGAAGGATTCTTCCCAAACGTTGGGCTTCCTGACGTCGGGAGCCTCCTTGAGATGAAATCTGAATGAGGACGTTGGCTTCTGGAAGATCGAACGAAGTATCGGCCACTTTACTCACGAAAATAGTGTTCACTTTTGGGTTAAATTTGAAGTTTTGAAGAATTTGAATTCGCTCGTTCTGTAAACACGAAACATCGGCAGTGAAGCTGAATAATTACAAAATAACGCAGACCAACGGGAAGAATGAAAAGTATTAACAAACCTGAGAAGTTGGCCCGTAAATGTAGGGTTTGTTCATTTTGATTGCGTAGTGCTTGAGAGCGAATACGTTGTCCGAAAAGACGATCGTTTTGTCTCCTCTTCTTTCGTGATATTTAATGAGGAACTGGGCAGCTCTGAATTTGTTTGGGTTCATGACGTACAACAACTGAAACAAATTAAATCTAATGGCGTTTCAGGTGCATGAGGCAGGTTGTTCATTCACGTGACAGGGAGAATGAGAGTACACAAGTACATAACTAATTTCAAGAAAATAGAGTGTAAGTGGGACATCGGGCAAGCAGATGAGTAGTTGGCTGCGGGTTAACTACTGCAGACAGTGTTGGGTGCAAGAGAAAGAAATGAAGAGTTGAATTGATTGATGAATGAGACGAACGAAATAGAGGACTACATTGATACACTTGGTAAATCCGACCAATTACACTTCAACTTATTTATAGATATTTATTGGGCTTCCAGGCATCACCACAGAACAATAAAGTAGGCCATCCATAGGAGCTGTTGGGTGCAAGAGAAAGTGAAAGCAATAAGACTTGAATTGATTCATGACAGTATTGATACACTGAGTTTTAAGCAGTTACTTCGTGGAGAGTTCTGACAGAACAGTCACTTGATTAGCGCAATAGAGTTGTGATTGAATGGTCCCTTGATTAGCAGGATAGAGTTCTGATTGATCAGCCTACAGAACTAGTTCACACGGCACGGCGAGTCTCTAGATATGAGAACTGGTGTTAGGACTATTTGATAAATATTTTTAAATTTTGTTTGAGACAATTATAACTTACAATATTCCTCACTGGTAGGTCGTAGTGCTTTAACAATAATTGTTTAATGTCCTCTCTCTTGCACTCATGGGCACTACAAGGTTCGATTGAGACGTAATAAAAAATAATTCACAATTAACTTAGGTAGGTACGAGGTCTTGAACGTGTCGTGGTCGTCTGAGGCGGCGAACGTCTGGCGGTAAAAAGCTTTCCTTAACGAGAAAGTTCAGGTGTGCTAGATTCCTCTCGATGAAATTGGTGGTGAGTTTGGTGAGATGCCCGGGTGTATCGATGTCGAAATCTCGATAAATGGTTTCGTTCCTGACGAAGGGCGGAGCTCTGATAATGCGCTGTTGGGGAGTTGCATTCTGTTGTTGGGATACTCTTCTAAATTGCGATGTGGAGCACGTTTTCCATATGGGGAGAGCGTACATCCAGATCGGGCGGATCAGCGTCTTGTAGATTAAAATTTTGTTCAAGACTGACACACTTGTGCTATGAAGCAGTGGGGCGAGAGCTTTTGTCTGAGACCTCAGCCTTTTTAAGAGCTCGGTAATGTGCTGGTGAAAAGTTAGGTCCCTGTCTAATATCACTTATGATTTGTGATGGAGCATTTGGAACATCATGGGCGAGATATTTTAATTGTGAATCCATGAATTTTCTTCTGTAGGTGTAAGCCACTGCCACAGATTTAGAGGCGTTCACCTTTTATTCTCTACTTCGTACACCATTGAACCAAGGTTTCTAGATGAATTTGCAGTAGTCTCCTTGCCTCTTCATAGTGTGAATTGCTCACTGCATAAACCAGATCGTCGGCATATAATGCAGAAAAGTCAGGAGACTTAGGGAGTGGTATATCTGAGCAAAATATGGAATATAAATACGGCCCCCAGACATTTTCCTGTGGGACGCCCACATGGATCGCTCGAGACGCTTAGGACTAGAGCAGAGGAGTACTGAATACTGGATTCTCTACAGTCTTGATTTAGAGACAGGCTCGGGGGCTGCAAGTAAAAATGCCTTAGAGGAGGAAATAATGGAGGGTTGGGGATTGATCATTTTGGAAACTATAAAGGGGAAAACTTCTAAAATGATCCTATGCTTTTTGTCAGCAGGAGATGCTAATTAAGCTCCCATCAGGTAAATAAAACACCAGCAACCGAGGGTTTTCCTGATAAAGCCAAGGGTAACGAACTAGTCTAGCAAAAGCTGAGCTGAACAGACAGAAATTCGTCTCTCAAAATGAAAAAAAAGGCACTAGAAATTATTGATGAAAGAAGCGAAATCTTTTCTAAAAATTGACTGCATTTCAACTGAAATTAATAGCCAATCAATTCAATTACCTAGCGTCCAAAATCAATTCAAACGAGCGCTGTTGCATCGGCTTAATTCTTAATTTACTTTAAATAATAAAATAGTTCAATTAACGTAACAAACAGAAATGCGAATAATACGATTTAATTACCAATTTCTTGCTGGTTTTGCAAATGAGGTACTCCTTATAAAATTCGGGAGTCATCGGGCACCAAACCTCAGCACACTGCACTTTAGCAATGAAATTTTTCGATTGAAGTTCTAACCAATTGGCTTCGTAGAGTTTAGGGCCGATCAAGAAATTCAGATCTGCGATCTTGTCGTCTTCTCTGAGAAGGGTCGCCGTCAATCCCAGTTTACAGTGAGATTGTACGATGGTCAGCACTCGACGAAACATCTTGGCAGGGATGGTGTGCACCTCTGTGAAAATCAAAATGTATCGAAATAAATCGAACTTCGTATTATTCATAAATACGCGTGTCTAGAAGCACACATTTACATATTTAAAAATGTGGAATAGTCTCCGGCTTACCATCCAGAACCATAATGCCCCATTCTTGAGTTTGCAACCACTTCATTGTTTGTTCAGCTTCCCAAGATCGTTTCTGAGTGTGAGTTATCATAGAATAAGTCGTAATGAGGATTCCACATCCCATTGGTTTATCTTTGGCTTCTGACGTAAACCTGCAAATCATACTGTCGTCCGCTAGAAACACGAAAACAAATTGAGAATTCGTAGACATTTAGTTCACACGAGCAAAACATATAATTTCCAGTGATAACGTATTGGTGGACGTTGGTGTAATGTTGTCCTTCGAAAGGGCAGTTAAGATATCGATTCTGTAGCACTAGGTCATGACAATGATTAGTAAGCAATGGGCACAGGGGTTGTGTTTGCTAACCGGTCTTTCCCTCCTCTATTAATATTTGATCAACCACAAATTTAGTTGGATCGTCAGTTAAAATATATGAAATACAGAAAATAACAACCCTAAAGGTCCTGATAAAATACAGCTAAGCTACGGAAATTGATGGACGATGGCATCATCGTTGTAAACGTTTGATAAAATGTGCGACAACTGTGGTTTCCTTAAGCTTTCTGTATGTGAGATCTCTTATCAATGAAATAAACGCATCTGTAATGTAAATACAGAAATCCCTCAAAATACCGGGAGTGGATATACCACGCATGTTTTTTGGGTTATTATTCATTCTGATTAGGTTTGTCCGCTATGTCAACAACCATTGCTCACAGTTCTAGGAACTACATTGGAGCAGGACGTAGTTTCTTATTCCCTCCACGCTGGATGGACAGTCTTTGACAAAGAAGTGGAGGCGCCCATTTAAGTCGCCATGTCCAAACCCTTGGTACAATATGGTGAAAGTTTCTTCCATGCCTGGGCTCATCTCACTCTGCCTCTCTCCTCACTCCGACTCATCCCGAAGTGCCAATTGTCCAGCGTCGTCTAGAAAATGTCAATTTCGTTGTTACATTGTTGTCAGGGGATGTTTTGTATCTTTTACTAATATTTTTAGATGCTGAATCGAATGGGATGGGTCTTTGAGGGGTGAGACTGCGTCAAGCTCTGCAGAGCACAGTCCTCACGGAGAGTCTAGTCAGTGATAGGCTGTTGGAGTCACAGAGAGGGGCACTCACAATGGATGCGTATAACAGGAGGACTCCGGTGTGAAAGTCTTCAGTTAGTTTTCTTTCTACCAATTTTCTTTTGTCACAACAGTTAATAAACACACCAATAACGTTGCTAAAACCATTGTACGTCCCTTCCTTTGTAAAATACATGATGTCTGCCGTATTTCTTGTTTCCCACTCCTCAGTAGATATACCTGGTTTCACGAATACCGTGCATATTACTAACTTACATACAGCACAGTAAATCGAGGGATTACTGTACCTACACAAAATATTTCCTGAAACAGCAGGTGTAATAAGTAACAAAAGTTGGCTTACCAGTTGACCACATTTTGAACTGCTGTTTCCATTGTTCAACAGAAACGCCCGAATTGCAAAGCACGATCGCTCGTTTTCGTACTGTACAGCAAGCAGTGACACCAACTAAACTTTTTCCAGCGCCTTGTCAACAACAACAAAAAACAGATCAAGAGTTTTATGGTAATTAATTAATAGTTTATCGGTTAGTTAGTACAAGAGATATTCACCGCAAGGTAGCACAATTACTCCAGATCTCGCTCGGCCATTGCCAAACATTTTCCTCAAACTTTTTTCTTGGTAAGGACGTAACACAGCAGACGGTTTCAGATCAATACTGTGAACAAAGAAAACATGAATTAACTCACTTAGGGGCGGTAATGGAGTATCAGCTGTGGTGTGGACCTAGGCTGGTAGAACAGAGTTCCTTGATGTTAAGAGTGGAGTGAAGCAGGGCTGTCCTCTCTCCCCCACTTTATTCTCTGTTTTTCTTAACGACTTGGTAGAAGAGCTGCAACATGGTATAGCGGTTGACGGACTTGTGATAAAAGTTCTGATGTATGCAGATGATTTGGTGGTGATTGCGGATGACCCTGGTGAGCTGCAGGTGAATATTGATGTTTTGGAGAGTTACTGCAGTAAGTGGGGACTTCAGGTTTATCTAGCGAAGTCGAAGACAATGGTTTTCCCGAATGGTGGGAGAAGGGCGACTGAGCACTGGAACTTTGGTGGTGAATCAATTGAGATCGTGAGTAGCTACCAGTATTTGGGAGTTGAACTCAACCCCTGTCTTTCCTTCACCAAGCACGTGGAGTGGAAGGCCAAATCTGCCAAGTTTGCCCTCAATAATGTTTGGGGAAGATTATTTACCAATCCTGCTGTACCACTAAAGGCAAAATCAGAGGTGTTCAACGCTACGATCCGGGCTATCCTGTGCTATGCTTCACCATGCTGGGGATTTCAGGAGTATGCAAAGGCGGAGGGAGTGCAGCTGATGTATATTCGAAAGCTGTTCCAGTTGCCGAGGTTTTCCCTGAATCACATTTTACATCTGGAGACAGGGGTGGACACCATATCATCGTTTACTTTCGAAGCTCATCTAAAGTACTTGAGGAAGGTATCTTGTCTCCCGGACACACGTCTCCCTAAAATAATTGCCATGGAAGTGATGAGGAGCTGAGTATCATGGGCTGGGCATCTTGGCCGCCTCGCCACTGGATTGGGTGTCATAGATGGGTTGGATTCCTGATCCTTTTAATATATCTGGCTTCATGCAGCTGACATCCTTGAAAGGTTTAGGGAACACAAAAAGCAGCGGTTCTGGCAAAGGGCTATGGACTCGGAGAAGTTTACTCTATATAGGGAGCTTGACACTCGCTTCAAGGCCACGAGCTTTTTCAGTGAGCCAGTGATAGATATTTTCTCGGCGAGGAGGATTTTTAAGTTGGATTATAACACTAACCATAACGAGGAATGTGCTCTGTGCAATAGACATGAGAGAGAAGACTTGCACCACTTTCTCTGTACTTGCCCAGTACTTAGAGAGTTTAGGACTGAACTTTTTAATAAACCTGTTCTTTCACGGAATGAGGCTGTGGCTTTGTTTGATGGTGGTGGATGGCCTCAGCTGGTGGCTTTTAGTAGGATGGCCTGGAGATATCGCTCTGCGTTGGTACGCGAATTCAATTTTTAATTTCCTTTTATTTTATTGTATTTTGTTTTCACGGTAGGTTCTTTTTTTCTTTTCGTATGTTTCTAGTATAACCTACTGACGCCCCTGACAGACGATTTGAAAAACCGTGTCGGTATTGTTTATTTTTGTAATGCGAATGGAATCTTTTACTTTGTTTTATTTTGTCAATAAAATTTTTTCTTCTTCGCTTTCAGTAATGGACTGCCAGTGGATAGAGAAGGTGGTGATATGCGAAGAGGAAGGAATGGATCATAGTATTCTAGCTGCACTGCTGCTTCTTAATTACAGCCATCCTGAGCTTTGATCCTATACCGCGAGTTTCCTCGTGATATGAATCTTCATCTTCAAAGGACAGGGCGCTTACTTTTCTTTCAAATCGTGGACACCATATCACCACTTCACTCTCCGTTGGAACTTCACACCTCTTCATCGAATCTCTGTCTTGATAATTTGTCTCTCATAATCGTTTTTTACTCTCTGGCGCTCTTCTTTTTCTTAGAATAAAATCTTGGGAATGAAGGAGCGTGTTGGAGTTCAGAACTTTTGACACCATTACAAGGGGTTTGGAAATGTTGGAGAGCTGCTGACTCAAGTGAAATTACAGCGATCCCGAGCTCTGATCCTATACCCCAAGTTTCCACTAAATATGTATCTTCGTCCTAGATCACTAGGGAGGGGGATGGTGGTCACAGTGTCAAATTTTGAGGGGAGGGTTGTAGAACACATTTCCTAATCGAAAACATAGGTGTATGATTAAAATTGAATACTAAACCAAAATGCTACATAAAATACTCACTTAATATCAGGATTTACAGTGTCGTTTCTAAAGTCGTACTCAGCTAAAAGTGGATGCTCCAATTCGATGCACCGTTTTTGAATTACTTCTATTTTCTCCTGCAACCGGAATAACGTTTTGTCATTATGAAATAATATGATGATACAATGTGTGGATCAATTGTTGATATATTCACCTGGTTCACTTCAAAGGACACAGTGCTCGTTTGTTGGTCTTCATCGTCCTCATCAGCCTTGTCGATTTTTGAGTAGAAGTCGGTGATATCATCAGGTACTGGGACGGTTTCTGGAGGTGGGTCGTTGGGTGTGATTTCTTCGCCTGGTTTACCAGTTCCAAACTACAACAAAGTAACTGAAAATCGTTAGAAAGGCAGAATGTTCGATTCCGTTCCTGCAAAGATTCACAGGTTTGTTCCCTGGCACACAACAAGGACTTTTTACCTCTTTGTGATGGAGGTCCACATAACCTCGACATTCCCAACTAAATCATTTTTCAACCTCCAACTTATCGTCTTACCTTTCACTACTCCCTCTTTGGTAGAGATCTTATGTGCCAGTGAGCTGAAATAGGATTTACTAGCCTGACAGCCGCACGACAACAGCTGAATAGACAAAATTCATTTAAACCGTTGCTATACAAACAACGTAATTCATCGACGTGAAATCATGTGCACTACTTACGTTCGGCGCCGCTTTTTTCGTTTCGACTTGAGTTATCATTTCGCTGTCACGCCTCAATCTGCACTCTTGAATCACGGGGTCTTTTAGCAATTTTTGAAGGACCTCTGGGAAGGGTGACTCGATGAAATATTTATTGTGTTTAAGCACCAGTTTTATCTGAAAGCAATAACCAACGAATCTCAAAACATGAATTGTATTAGCTACAACCACAGATACGACGCAGAACCTAAAGCTCGATAACAAAAATACTTTTGCCAAAGCAGACGCGGCACATAACTTTTTGTGCGTGTAAGGTATTGCATAATCACTGAAACGTCCGAAAAATCATAAATCGAAGTGATTGGCTGTGTTCAATTTCGAAGAAAACCCCGTTTATTTGGACAATAGACCGAGGGGTCGCTGGATAGTCACCTGACGCTGGTGGGGGAGGGGGGGGGGCGCTGGAAGGGATTGCCTCTCCCCCTCCCTTTCCTCTTCATTTTTCCTCTCCCTCTCCAATTGTTCTTTTTCTTCCAATTTTTTGGCTCATTCCTGATCCAACTTTCTTTGGAAACAAGAGCCGTTTTATACACCTTCCTTTTTACCCCTTTTTCAATGTGAAAAGTGCAACAGGTTCGGTTACCTTGTCAAAAAACCCTTCCGTGTCTGCTTACGATCAACTGTGACTTTTCTTAAAAGCGTTGGCGCCAATCGAAGAGCCAGGGAAACTTTGGTGAGTCCTCTTTCATTTCATTTTTGGAAATTCTCGTATAATTACCCACCCTCGTGACAATTGCTATTTCGGGGTACTTTTGCGCTTCATGTTGATACAGTCCACCAAGCTACTTGAGCACAAAAAATAGGGATTTTCCCCGAACAACTTTTAACAGGCAGTGTTGTTAAAATCGTTCAATAATGACCCTTCCCCCCTTCATACGCTGCACACAAAAAATACAGTACTGTTAATAATGAAGACCAATACTTAATTCTGTCAACTGGACTTACCTTTCCGTACGATAGCGTACACAGTTTGATAAATTCTACAATTCCATCGGGTATCGACGTTTTACTCAGCCTCCTCAAATATTCGACAATATCGTCGGTTTCTAAACCAACGCTCACCGCAGCGTAAAGGGAATAGGCAGTTAACTTGTACTGAAAATAAGAAGAGCCCACAAGTGTATATATTCAATAACAAAGAAATGATTATTTCACGCCTCATTCGATGAAAAACACAGATAACCCAAATTGCTTTCAAATACGCTATAATTGAAGAACTTCACATTGCATTAAAAGCTCCAGAGCAGAGTGACTGGAAGAACGCACAGTTCTGTGAAAGTACACAGAGTATTTAGCCGTTCCTTCAAACTGGGTCTGAGAATCTAGCAATTCAAGCTGCCATGTCCTCCTCTTAAAGGGGTAATGCTTCCACCCACACACGGGCCGTTATTTAGGCAGCTGCTTCATTCTGCAGCAGTGGAACTCCATCTAGCGGGATATCACTGAACCTTCACAAATACAACCCTCGAGTGCAGCAATTGCAATTTTGAATGAAAATAGGTAGGTTGACTCAGTCTAGTGAGATAAAAATATTAGCCAGCCATACTTTATACACGACACAAATTATTTGAAATAGTAAAAATAACAATAAATGATATGACAATACTCTTACTTCATGAACGTGTTCCGGGCGACAGACAGGTTCTGCGATGGCAATTAGAAAATCGTGGGCGTGTTTGTACACAGGGGAGAATGATTCCAAGAAAATATGACCATTAGGAGCCTGTAAGTAGACAAAAATAAAAATTGATCACTTTGAAGTTTAAAGATTAAAGAACTAGACTAGATAGATTATGGTTTTTAAAAGCCACTCATTCAAACGTGACAAAGGCTAAAAACGCAGCGAAATATTACACTATGGTTTATCATTATCTTGCACAGTTTTACATAGTCTCACATCTCCGAGGCCCATCCCATTCGATTCAGCATCTAAAAGTGCTAGTAAACGATACGCAACAAGATTTGACGACAGAACAACGAAAACTAACGTTTTCTAGGGGACGCTAGGGAATTGCCACAACATGACAAGTAATAGAATTTGCCTCACTGTTGTTACGGGGTCATCAAGGGCGGAGTGGTGTAACAGGACGAACCAAAACCTTCGATTCAGCGGAGGCTCGTCTGGGGCATTTATGCTGACTGGGCACCTCAAACGCCCTGATTCGCTCGAGACTTCGCTGTCGTCGGTTGTAACCGAGCCGGTTCCCTCATTGCCATTCGCTCCCACTCAGTTCCCTGTCTCTGGTGGTAGAACTTCCCTGAGTATAAATGAGAATAAAACTCTGTTCGAATTGCATTCGGCTTGATATCGCACTAACTACTGACTCACCTAGTGTGATACCGCTTTCAATATAAATCCCCCCCCATAACATTGGCGCCCAACTAGTGGTCGAACTTCCCCTCCATTAGTTCGAGATGCCAGCCACACAGAAAAACTTGAAGGTGCTTCTAATGCGATGGGAATTTTTGATTCCCCACCTTCAACTTTTCTGTCAACGTCGACATCTTCCCGCATGTCTATCCCTGAACGACCTCTCAAACAACGAGTCCAGGGAAACCACGCGCCTTCAAAATGGCCTGGTGAAGACAAAACTCCATCGCCAGAGCCACCATCCCTGCCCTATCTGCGGCAAACATCTGGGGTAAAAAAGTGCCCACGTGGTTTATTCGTAGTTCTAAATTCAATACTCCCGCCACAAACATGGGCACCCTTTTGGAACTTTAATCGAAATTCTCTCTCTTTGCTCAAGATTAGGTTCCCCTTTGTTGGGTGGACAGCAACGCCCTGATTGCAGTACATGGCAAGAAACTGCAGTACTCATGAGTACCTGAGGTCCTCAGGCTGAGGACAGGCACTTCATCAAGGGCGGAGACGTGTAACGGGACGAACCAAATCCTTCGATTCAGCGGAGGCTCCTCCAGGGTATTTATGATGACTGGGCACCTCAAATGCCCCGGACAGGCCTCCCCTGAATCGAAGGGTTTGGTTCGTCCCGTTACACTGTATTTACTGTAATTTCACTGTTTTCTATCTAGACGCAGTCCTACACCTCTGAAGCGTCACAAAATGCCTAGGAAACGATCGCAAACACGACGTAAATCCAATAAAACTGCCGAATTTTCCAAAAACGGATAAATATCAAACGAAAAACCAAGCTAAGGGCCACTTACCACCCACAATGGCCGATTGTAGTGGTCGAGCTTCAACTGTAAAACTTTTCTGTAGTCTTTGGCACCGTATTCATCTTCTAAAGCAGCATTTTCCGTATTTTCCACGTTTTTCTTGGCCGCTCCTGGCACTCCTTCTGTTAATAGCAAAACGTAATTTGTAATTTCGTACCCTTCTATAAGTGTTCTCAAAATGAGTAGATGAGTAATGCATTATCAGTTCTAGTGTTAGCCGTGAATTTCACGTGCTTCTGTTCGATGGGCCATCAAATTTCTGACAAAAATGGCCACAGTTGGAATCCCTCAGTTACATTGAAATGCTTTCGTGGTGAAAGTAGCCATGATGTAATATTACATAATCTGCATTGAAAGTGTTAAATTACTTCTCAAAATTAACAACCTCTTCCAAAGCGTTTTACATCAGTCACTCTAACAGTTATTGTCATCACATCTCCAACAACACTCCCTCTCTCTCACCTGTTTGATTAGTATGACGTAATGCATTGTCCTTAACAACATGCATGGTTTCCCAATTTGCAGAAAAGTCATTCACACTAGGGCGAAAATAGAAGAACTTGAGTCTGAGTTGATGAAAGATTTCATCGTGTAAAATATTGAATTTTCTTGAGGTAGTTTAAGGTGTGAGGCTTACAAAATGAAATGTATTCTGTGTATGGTGATGTAAGCTCATTAACTATTGACCCTTCAGCTCCAACTCGAAATCTAGCTCGCAGGTGTGAGGGCAAGAGACTAATCTTATTCACGGGAAAATGAGGAGAGCAGCACAATAAATTACCAAACATTTCGACGGTTTTTCCTAAACCTACAATCTCCTGGTTCTGGGTTATCTTCCCAGGAGCATGCCCATGCTACCAGGCGCGACCACGGGTTGCGGATAGTGGAACAGCCACGGCATTGTCCCCAGGGGCATGTCTGCGGCCAGCTGTGAATTAAGAACAGCATGCTGACTGAATAAGCAGCCGCGAACAATGGGCAAAACCCAAGAGGTCGCAGAAGATCCTGAACAAAGGGCTCAAGGGCAAGCGGATCTACATTTTCTCAGACAGCCAGGCCGCCTTAAAGGCCATCGCAGCCTATAGTTTTAGGTCTAAGCTGGCATGGGAATGCCTCCATGCGCTCAAGCAGCTCGGCGCCCGTAACAGGCTCTCCCTCATTTGGGTGCCGGCTCACAGGGGGCATGAGGGCAATGAAAAGGGTGACCACCTCGCGAAAAGGGGTACAGAATCCCTACCCATCGGGCCTGAACCACACGTGGGTCTGATGAAAAGTCACCTGAACCACACGTGGGTCTGATGAAAAGTCACCTGAACCGTCTGGTTGCTCGATAGGAGATAAAGGAAAATGGCGCCCATTGGCATCGCCAGCCACGACTAAGACAGGTGAAAAGGCTTGTCACGCCTTCCTGTCAAAGGGCGAAGGCGATGCTGACACTCTCTAGACAAGATCTGAGAGTACTGATAAGCTTCCTCACCGGGCACTGCCCAGTCAGATATCACCTCAACAAGATGGGCATCTCAGAGGCGGTGGAATGCAGACTCTGTGGTGAGGAGGACGAGACAGCAGAGCATATCCTATGTGAATGCCCTGCCATGGCAGCAAAACGCTTTGAATACTTCGGTCAGGGGACCACTGAACCCCAAACCGTAGCAGACTCTACGGTGAAGGACATACTCCGCTTCCTAAGGGGGCGGGTATGTACGACACCTTCTACTAAGAAAGGGCCAGCGTCACAATAGGCCCTTATGCGGCCGCAGTGACAAAGGGACTTGTCCCACACGCCCTCGAGTAAAAAAAAAAAAACCTACAATCTACTCAAGTGTTACAAGGATCTTCACAAAACTTGGGGTGGTAGTTCACTCGAATTCCGGAATTCCAATTACCGCTGTTTTACTTACTACCATTTATCAAAGTTTTCACCCGATAATTCAGTGATCATCATCCTTTTGAAAAAATGTGTTTACAGTCTGTGAAATTCCCTGTGAGGTGATTCCTGGAACTGTTAGCGTTACCACTTTCTACAACCATGAAGTTATGTTTTATCTAGCTCAAATGAAACAGTGAAAAATACAAAGAATTAGTAGCGACAGCCATGAAACCCAGAGAATTTACATGGAGCTAAGGAAAGTCATGTGAACGATAAACGGCTTAAACGATTTTGCTTTAACTCCCATGGTTTTCTCAACTAACATACCAACATTTGCTCTCTATAAACGTTTCATTAGAAGCTCTCTTAAAAAGAAAATTCAGCGTCTGTATCTGTAGTTTATCATTAAGTTTTTGTGGACGAGAGGAAAGTGATGTGATGAACCGCACCAAATATTTCATAAACATCAACTCAGTGCCATTAACTATCTTACATTGATAAGAGGGCCCTTGGGGATAATAAACGCTTGTATTCAATAACGTCGACATGATTCCACCAATAATGACAGCACCTCCAGCCGTGTATTTTCCTTCTATTGCTATTACATAATTTATTTTTGTAGTTCAAAATCATTCATTCGACCTTTTCAACGTTCACAAAGCTTCCGTTCATCAGAAGGCATTCTTGCGTTGAATCACAAATCAACTGACAACTTCTCATTGGTAGAGACACGTTGACTCATAACTTGTGCATCAGACTCGTATTCATTATATAAACCTGTCATTGGTGTAATGAACACCATGAAACTCACCTTCTTCGTCAACATCCATTGTATCCTCATAAGGTTCTTCATCATCTTCTTTGATCTTCTTTTTGCGGCCTCTTTTGCTTTCTAAAAAATGAAAATAAACAGAATACAGACAATTAACATGAATCTGCAGCCCGCAGTGACTGGTTCAGGATGATAGTGTAAAAAAAGCAGCGCAAGCCTGTAGACTAAACTGCAGAAAACTAATACTTGTAGATCTCAACGATTTTACACAATACACAAATTAATTATAAAAAAATAACGAAGAAAATTTGCCGCGGGTTAATGACATGCCAAGTGTGATCAATGTTTTCTATGTCATGCAATCAGGTTCTGATATGTTCCTGAATTTGCTTCTGAATCCAGAGTTTAATGTCTGTTCGGGTCAGACTGAATTAGTTGGGAACTTCCACACTTGCTCCTAATGAGAAGTTCTCGTTTCACGCCCTCCCTGACCAACAAGTCCACTTAATTTTGACACTTCAAGCTCTTTGTTCGTAGCTGAGGAAAAGCTCGTTTCCTGTTCAGTCGACAACCGGTCTTTCTGGACTTTCAAAAATATCCTGTTCCCACCCCTAAATTTATTTCCTCTCCACAAAACACATCTAATTCGCACTCTTCACTCCTTACCTGTACAACCAGTTCACGCATTCAGAGCCCTTGTTGCTGTTTGAATACTCTAACTCATGTCCTACTCTAGTCACTTCTTTGTACCTGGATGTGCTCTAGTCTTGTTGTGATCTCCCAACACTTCAAACTACAAGTTCGTTCTACAGTAAAACCCGAATCTGTGGTTCTTTCTGGTCAAAACAATGTCAACAGCACTTCACCCAAATTGCGCCCATTCTAAATTCCCTAGAAGCTGTGACAGATGCCCCACTTCACACAAGTTTAATTTAAAGGCGATTTAGTTGTTTCTAACGCTTTGTATGCATCATGAAGGTAACAAGAACTGTTAGGTCATAATGGCTGTCCTTTAACACTGACACAAGAGTTATGCAAGGTTGCAGTGTCGCTAACATGTGAGAGCACAGGCTGCTCAGAATTTGCTGATCCCAGACCTGTGGAGGTACGGCAGGTTGTCATTTAGCTAGTATCCCGGTGGAGAGTAATCTGGTTTCCTACCTGATCATACTATTTTGGGCGGCAAGTTTCTAAGGGACAGATCAACTGGGACCAGGTACCTGCCCAGTGAGCACTTGGATGCTGTCTTGTAGGCCTTAGTGATCCATAGAAGCCAAGCTCTCTACGATCGGGCCAGTACTCCCATTAGATTGACAGTGAGTTCAATACCCCAGACGAGGCAGTAGCCAATCACGCTTAAGTTAATGCCAGTGTACATGAGGATTGTGTTACGGTAACAAACACCCCAAATGGTCTTGCTAATTGCACGTAATGAGGCAACCCTTGAAGGACTAGACGGGTTGGCTGAAACGCCAAGAAGCGTCTGATCAATGCCACAGAACACACGCATGAATACTGTCGTACGTGAACTTATCAACCAGCAACGTCAAGCCCTCATGTACGCATTTACCTAACTGAACCTGCAGGCCCTGGAAACATCAAATCACATGGAAACCAAGAGAAGCCTGGTGGGCCAAGTAAAACATATCTACGAGCTCAAATTAATACCTCCATAGCTTTCCTTCTTTTGCCGCTTGGAGCCTCCCATTCTTTTCAGTCAAATTCGACGAATATATTAAAAACCGTGAATGTTACACGACCGGTAACAATAAAAGAACAGAACTGATTATATCATGTTCACGGCATCACAGTGATGTCACTTGTTCACACATGTTTGTTTCGTCACTTCACAAGTCTATTCTAAGGGTAACTGTCAAATTGTAATAACCGTCAGATCTACAAAACCAGCACTAACAAACAAGCTCGCATTGTAGATAACTGAGTGTAAACTGATGGGAAACCCAACAGGCAGTCACAAAGTAAGACATTGATAAGGAATCTCGTTGCCGGTTATTTTGAATAAGTTGGTGCGTTATAATTGTATATCCTTACCTTCACAACTATTCGATTAACTAGTGAACCTATCCTCTTTCACTCTGGAATCTTCAAATCTAAATTTACATTGCTATTTTGATTTCTAAACAACATCCGTTGCTTTGAAAAGGAAGAGTGGTGAGCAAAGTGAAAACCCTGCAAATTATTACACAACGGTTTATTATTCGGATAAATAGCTTGACCTAGCATTAATGCTCCGAGACCCATCCCGTTCGATTCAGCATCGAAAAATATCAAAATGAAACCCAAAAAAAGGGCGAAAAGAACTGAACCGTAATATTAAAATAAACACAAAAAAACGAAAGTATCTAGAAAAAACTGAATTTTAATATGAAAACATGCACGCTAAATACTAATATCAAAATGTAACCAAAAATCGTATTAAAACCAAAAAAATGAAACACACGAACTATTAAATAAATAAACCAAAAATAAGCGAATAATGAAAAGTTCAATCGAAGATAACAGATATTTTGCTAACGGAAATAGTTGAGACGAAGCGAAACAGTCATTTGTGGAGGTGAAGACGAGAACAAGGCAATCGGACAATAAAGAGACAAATCGCAGTGCCAAAGGTTATATACGAAACACGAGCGCTTCCTAGAGGAAGCAAAAAAAAAAAAAAAAAAACCGGCGCCCACCCGCTGCGAGTCGAGTCGAAAGGGGAGGTGAGCGGGGGCGGCGTTGCCAGTCCAGCAGGCGAGCGGTTTCATTCACTTCCGCTATAGTTCCCGCGTTGTACTGCGTTTCGTTTTAACCATTTTTTGCCCATAACAATCATGGGCTTCGACCGATCGGATTGCCAAGATGGCGGGCACAACTAGATACCAAATTGGATTTTCGTCCGAAAGAACGAATTTTTTGGACCATGTTAAAGGCACAAAACGGCCCGGACGGTGGACGAGGACGGGGGATGGCGGGCGGACATTGCAAATTTGGAATCTCCATGTCTTGAAACGTAAAGTATCAAATTTTGAGGGGGGGTTGTACAAAATTTTTCGTGACCGAAAACATAGGGTTATTATTCAGAATGAATAATGAACCAAAATCAGATTATAATATTGAGTAAAGTAAGGAAGTCGTTTTGCTTAATCAACTTTATGTGTCAATATTGCACCCATAGATACTCATGTTCTCTCCCAGCAATGAAATATCATTCAAAAATTGTGTTACCTTAATTGGATATAAGTTAATCTTGGTATTAACCTGACTCCTCTACAAGGCACACTCAGTCATTATTACGGTGATAAGTTATCCACAGAAACTTGGGTATGAGATCAAAGCATTTTGTAATTTCAAGAAAAAAAGGAGAGGACCAGAGAATAATAATATTAAGCTACCAAAGTGTGAGAAAAAGAAAAATACGAAAGGGAGTAAAAAATGAGATGAATCCTTGCATGTGAGGTTTGTTGATGCTCGATTAAGTTTTTGTAAGGAGGTGATGTTCTTGAAACGGGAAGTTTAGGTGCCCTTCCTTTTTCAGACTTTCATTTTTAATTCAGACTCAAGCTCAATAAAACTGCAAGATCTCCGAATCTTTAAACGATTCGTTCCAAGTTCCAAAAGCTTTGTTGCTCAAATTCATCTTCTCTAGAAGAAGTGGATGAGCCTCTGAGTGAAGGAGCCTCTGACTTCTTTCGAATGCACCTGCAGTGATTGTATTCCAAGATTCATATCTCAAAGAAAAACGGGTAGTAGGAGGAACTGCTAAGTCTGTGGCTCCCCAAGATTGCAATTCCCTCGTAACATTAAGGAGTTTTGTTGGAGGATTGAGTACATCTTTGCCACAATGGGCTTCTATTTTCAAACTGGCAAAAATTGTTGGAAACTTTCTCTGTGACAATTTGTTTTTAAAGTAGTACAGTACAACATAAAAAATTAATAAAAGATGATATATATTATTACAGGAGGTTACTCCAAAAGCAAAGATTCCTTTTTGAAAGACCAATGCCATGGAGTGATGTGCCCATAAAGAAGAGGTGCACAGTTTTAGGATCACGTTGAATCTTAACCAAATTTGATTTGAGACCTTCTGGTCTCTGTGAGTGGATAGACTGATTTACAACAACTGCTGGACCAGGGTATGAACACATCCCATCATTGGAGCCTAAATGTACAAAACTAAGCGTGTCACACATTTATATCAAAAACGACTCTAACGATTTGATTAAACTACAGCAACTCTTCCTCTCATCAACAGTTAATATATGCTCTTCATTGATATCTCTGTGAGTTATGGCCAAAGGGAGATTTTTAACGCTTTTTGAAGAACGATCAAACTCCAAGGGCGTCTTCAACTAGCCAATGCCTTCATGAGCGTTTCTCTATATTTCGTTGAACAGAGGATGCAACCAAAATATCCGAAGAATGTGTTGGTTTATTATTCATTCTGAATGATGCACCTATGATTTTTAAACCTTTCCCCGCCAATATCGCACTTTACATGTGAAAATCCTAAATCCCAAAACTGCGATGTCTTCCACTGGCTTGCCATCTACCCCATATTTTGCCTTTACCATAACAATTTGCGGCGTGTTTTAAACATTTTCCATAGTACTTGCCCAATTGAACTTATTTAGCTTGACAGTGTCGTCTATTTTTACATTTCGTTTCTGACACGTATGCCTTTGACCATGTGCTGATGGGAGATAGAAGCTGCAATGCTTCGGAAAATGAGACGAGTTCGTTTTCTAATTTTCGCAAGAATGGCAGTAACGATTTTGATCAAATGCACCGGGTAATTTCATTTTGTGAATTGCCACGTTCCGTCCGTCACAACCTTCGTTGTAAAATGCGATAGACGAAAATACAGGGCTCGTATATGTAGAGTTGAGATATTTTTGCTAGTTGCGTAGTTTATCGGTAATCTAATGTTTACAAAGCCCCTGCCACCGAACTACTCGTTTGCACATGACGGTAATTTATGTTCGCGTTAATGGTTCAACTAGATGCCCCGAGAGGCACGTGCCGACGATTTGACTCATGAAGCTGATACCTTTTGAATACGAGCCGACGCTGCAAGTGGATCGCCGTCTCGACCGAACCAACTCTCGCTCGTAGTAAAACGATTGCTCCAATTACAACGGCAGACGATGCAAGTTAACCCCAAACTTTCTTTCGGACTTGTACGGCTCAAGGTAGCCAGAGAATCAAACCGACGCTTCGCAGTTATTCTTTGATTGATAGCAATTGACCTTGTGAAACCAGCTGGAAGCGGCGTTCTCTTTACGCGTCGTGGTAACGTTTCGTTTAATTTTCAACCTCGAGAGCAGCCGGGAGGAAATGCCGTAAAATCAAAACAATCGTCAATTTTACTAAAATCGCTATACAGACTACTGATCCGAGGGGGTGATACAGATTCCACTTATTGCAATGAAAATGTGTAGAATTAATACGCAATCTAACAAACTCAAGCATTCTCGTTCGGCGCTTGCTGAAATAGTTGAGATTTTGAGCTCAGAGCGTCCGCACTTGCCCATAATGGGACTCACATAGACCTAACAGGAAGTCATTGTTTCCCTGAACACTGAGCCCACCTTTCTGACCTCAAGCTCTTTTTGTTTGTACCTGTGTAAGTCCAGCTCTTCAGTTATTTCCAAGTCACAACGGATTTCCCCCTTTCTGGACTTTCCAAAATATCCTTTTTCCACCTCTCAATGTACATTCCTCAGCACAACACATAGCTCTTCCCAAACTCAGTCACACACTCGTTTCCCAGTTCTCACAACAGACACTCATCTCTAAGGTCTTGCAATCGACACTCAACTATTGTTCTATTCCCAGCTCTACTGGCTCTTGCCACCAGTACACGTATTCAGAGTACCAAGTGACCGAGCAATCAAAGCTCTATCATGGTAAACTAGTGTATCAATCTCTTTCAATTTTCTTGAGCACCCAACAGTTCTAAATACGAAATTGTATTCAAATAGTAATATAGAAGTTAAATGTTGTCTTTCGCTGGAGGGCTTTTAAAAATATTTATTTGCTTTTACAATTTAATTTTAATTAGAAAAAGCTTTAACAGACTTTACAAAGAGTGCAGAGGGGGACTAGATACGGACAGCAAGACAGTTAAACGAGTTCACACCGAGCTGAGCTCGGGGAAGGGGTTTAAGTAGGTTCGCATAGCCGACGCAGCGACTTAGTTTGCTGCGTTCGCATGGCTGGCAATGAATCACCTTGTTTATGAACTCCTAGACGGTTTCCTAGAATACTGTGTGTCACATTACTTTATCAACCATTGTTCACAATATAACTTAGATAAATTAATATCCCGTTACATCCACAATACACATAAAAAATTGTGAAGAACTTCATACTACAATACTTGATAACGACTATAGAACTAAGAAGAGACTACCAGTAAGTATACAAAGATCATATGCTCAACGTAAAAACCCTGCCAATTATTACACAACGGTTTATTATTCACTTGAATAGCTTGACCTAGTCTCACACTTCCGGGACCCATTCTATTCAGCATCAAAAAATACCAGTAAACGATACGAAATACCTAACTACTACGAAACGACGAAAATTACAAATGCCAGGCCATTGGCACGACGTTGCGAGTCGAGCTGGCGGGAGGTTTTAAATGAGCTGGTTGTGGGGGGGGTCAAACAATGAAGCGATTACTTTCGCTGTAGTTATTGTTCTGCGAATTCTTTCAATTAGTCGACTTTGTCTCACTATAATTACTGTGATTTCACTATTTTCCGTCTAGACGCAGTCTTACACCCCTGAGCACTGTTTCATTCGACTCATCATCTAAAAATACTTAGTAAACGATACCGAACTCAACGTATTTGCGATAAAACTGTCGAAATTTCGCTTTAGTTAATTTTTTAAACTATTTATGCCCATATCAACAATGAGCTTTGTCCAATCGGATTGCCGTGTGCGAAAGAACGTATTTTTTAGACAACGTTTAAGGCACAAAACGGCCCTGACGGCGGACGGACATTGCAGATTTGGAATCCCGATGTTTTGAAACGCAAAGTATCAAATTTTGAGGGCGGGGGGTTTGTAAAAAACTTTTCCTGGCCGAAAACATAGGGTGTTTCGAATGAATAATAAACCAACGAAAACGTTCTTAGTTAACATTTTTAGTTTCCAGAGGGCCGAAGGAAATGGCGCCCAGTGACTTTGGCTTGTTCGTTCTGTGATGGCACCTTTAGTGGTTCAGCGAACTAACTCGCAATTCGACTCGGAATTTGCCAATCGGAATCAACACCCTACTTAAACATTTTCACAAATCAGATTTTGAGCGTGGTTTCTGATTGTTTATTGTGTGGTAAACGTCCATCGGGTCTCGTTCCCTACTCCATTAGTCGTATCCGCTCATTAGTACTCGCAGTTTTTCACCAGGTCAGCGAAGCTGGCAGGCGTGTGCTGAGCTCTCAATGTCCTGGATCTAAGACGAAGCATCGCAAATGAGCACTACCAAGGAAAGATGTTATCGTTTTCTCAGACCATCCGAGCATTTCCATGATCAACAAATAGATCTTAAATACTTATCATTTTCTTTTAGCTTCAGCCAATGCAGCGTTTTAAACTGCGGAGTGATATGCTCGTGCTTCCACGAAAAAGATAACGAATGCGAGCATTTAGGCTTTCGGCAATTCGCCTAATTCTTCCGCATTCACGACGCAGTAGGCTTTGCTATCGACAACTCAAATATCAAATTCAGGAAACAGAAGACATTGAACGTCCATTCTTTTCACCTAAAAACGTTGACCTGTGAGTTGAAAGTTGGTTACTACTTTTTCTGATAGTTCCCTCAATGTTTGGTGAAACCCCGGTTCTCTGCTCTCTCTGAAGTATGGACTAAGAAAATGGCGGCTCATAAAAAAAGTCAAAATTTGTCAAAGTTTGACTTATTAGTTATTAGTTATTTACCACAATTGAGGAATTGGCTTGTACTTTCCGAATTCACAACTCTGCTACCTCCCATGCTTGGCCATTAAGTTGCAGAGTCAATCAAAATTCGTCGAATTTTGAACCAAATTTTGACTTATTAGTTGACATCGGAAATTATGATTGATTCGTATCAAGTAACTGAGTCGAAAAACCCGACTCTGCAACAATAGTTTCGTGGATTTCGACTTGCAGACCAAATCAAAATTTGTGCTTTTGTGTTAAGAATCAACCATACAAATACAGCAGAGAAACGGGGTTCCAAACATTGAGGGAACTATCAGAAAAAGGAGTAACCAACTTTCAACTCAACGGTCAACGTTTTTAGCCCTCGGCTCTTGGACTATTAAGGCACCCAAGCTTTTCTACGCGTCACATTCCAAGTTGCCCCGCCTCTTCCAAATTATTCTTTGCCAATGTTAATGAGGTTTTCTAAATGAATTGTTTTAAGCTTAGCAACATTAATCAGCACACTACGAGCGACATACCTTTCAATTCTTCCAGACCTACATTCATATTCACTTTTCTTAATCCTATGGAGTTAGAGGGAAAGTTCTGAAATCTGTTGGAAAAAATTGAGTTTTCTTCTTCAGGTCAAGCGAGAAGGTTAAGACGTCAAAATAAGTTCATATGAAGTATTGGTTCCAAACTAATTACAATTATAACAGTAATCACAACCCTAAATAGTTTTTTTGTATAAAACGCTGCTTTGATTTTGATTGGTTAATTTTTGGTATTGGCAGTTGCACATGCTATTTTTTTCCCCCCTCTTCCCCTTTTTTCCCTATTGTGACACAGGCCCTTCCTTAGTAGAAGGCGTCGTACATACCCGCCCCCTTTATGAAGCCAAGCATGTCCTTCACCGCAGATTCCGCAATGATATGGGGCTCAATAATGGGGCAAAATATTCAAATCGTTTGACTGCTAAGGCAGGGCATTCACATAGGATGTGCTCCACCGTCTCGTCCTCCTCACCACAGAGTCTGCATTCCACCGCCTCTGAGATGCCCATCTTGTCGAGGTGATACCTGAGTGGGCTGTGTTCGGTGAGGAAGCTAATCAAGACCCTCAGATCTCTTCTGGAGAGTGTCATCATCGCCTTTGCCCTTGGACCGGAAGGCCTTTCCTTTTCAATCGAAGCCTTTTCGATTGTCTAAGTCGTGGCTGGCGATGCCAATGGGCGCTATTTTCCGGTACCTCCCATCAGGCCACCAAACGGTTCAGGTGACTTTTAGTCATACCTACGTCAGTATGGGGCCCAATGAGTAGGGTTTCTGTGCCCTTCTTTGCAAGGTGGTCAGCCTTTTAATTGCCCTCATGCCCCCTGTGAGCCAGCACCCAGATGAGGGAAAGCCTATAGGCTTCAATGGCCTTTAGTGTGGCCTGGCTGTCTGAGAATATGTAGATCCGCTTGCCCTTGAGTCTACCGCGCAGATCTTTATAACTAGGATTATCGTGGATTATTATTTGGCATATCGTGGCGTACTCTCCCAGCGGCTTAGCCAGACTGTAGTTGGGCCCAACAATACCCAGTCCAGCTCTGCCTCTCATGACTGAACCATCGGGGTACCACCGCAGGGCGCCCACCTCGGTCCAGAACGTCTCCTGCTCCCATCGTTCCCGCGAGTGGATACTGACCCTGAATGGCAGTCGAAAGTTCTTCCGCTCTGACACGACGTCGGTAGCAAGGACTACTGTCTCTTCCAGTTTGAACTGTCTAGTTGTTCTTTGGAGGCTTGCCTTAACCCTGGTGGAGACGTTCCCTGTCTGCAAAAGCCTTACTGCTCCCAGGTAAGCAGTCCTCTGAATATGTATATGGAGAGGTGAGATGTCGAAAAGGGCTTCCATTGCAGCAGTTGGGCAAGTATTCATTGCCCCTGTAATAGCTAGGCATGCCTGTCGCTGCAGTTTCTGAAGTTTCCCTTGGGCTGCTAGCCGGCATGTTGCCTTCCACCACATCATGATGCGGGGTCTTATTATCCCCTTATAGAGCCACTCCATCATTTTTGAAGTTGTGCCCCATGATTTGCTGCACAGCCTCCTGCATGCCCACAGGGCTGCAGTTGCCTTGTGCAGCGCATATCTCACAAGCGAATTCCAAGTGAGCTGCCTATCCAGTATCACCCCAAGGTATTTCACCTCCGTGCTTATGTGGAGCCTCGCTCCTTGCATGGTGGGTGATACTATATTTAGGTTTCTTCGCTTGGTGAATGAAACCATGGTTTGCACATGTTATAATAGTACTATGCTTGTTTTTCATTCCTTATGAAAAAAAAACAGCACAACAAATTATCAAAATGTTCGACGAAAAGCAATTTAAGTGGAGTTTTTTTCCTTGTAAAACTCGTGATAACGTTCTCTGAAAAGATCGGATTTTTGTACTAAATGTTTTTGCAGCGTTTCCCCTATCATTCCAGAACGGTAAACAAGAACTTCCCCGAACAAATCAAGTTGACGGCTCCGTCCGTTGTTGGGTGAGTCGTTGGTTTTTAAATTAAGGTTGTGGCATCCGTAGCTGCACTAAAATAAATAAAAAACAGAGCGTTAAGACCAGTTTCTCGCTAGAGAACGTGTTTCACTAAGTTCGCGTCAGTGAATAGATTGCATTAGAAGCTAGAATGAACACGGAGAGGAGGAAAGGTTTGATGCGTTGCACCATATATTTGGGTTTGTTCGAGTTGTTGAGTCACAAAAGTAAGTTCGTAACACTGACTGTCCCTTATTTGGGATGATCACCTCGGCCTATTGTGCTCGACCTAATGTTTCTCACGTCTATCCTAAGTAATGCCAGCTACTTCCTGCAAGAGGTTGTGCCAAAGATCGATCCCTCCCTTGTCAGAAGGTCCGCCCTCTCATTTCCAGCGATCCCTTAACGCCTAGGAATCTAGTAAACTAAAGTTAACGTACCTGTTTGGTGAGTCTGTCTCCTCTGGTACGTAAACTTTAGTAACTAATCCAATTACTTCAATCGAGTAAACGTTAACTGTATTAGAGTTTACTAAGTAGTTGCTATTATCCTGCACTCGCTCATCAGTTTTAACGTTGTGCAACACTCCTTCAGCAAGTCATTGTAGGCTTTTAGCACCACGTTCTCCGGCACATTCTTCAGCACGCCCACAGGACCGCTGTCGCCTGCTTGGTCGTATAGAATCACACCCAGATACTTGAACGACTCACGGAGCTGAACTACAATGCCAATTACTTCCTGTGGACTCAGCCCCGGCCGTTTTAGCTGAGTTTATCGACAGTCCCATCTTCCCTGCACCACCAGCACACCATCTGAACAGCTTTTCTCATTATGATTAGCACATTTTGCACCCTGTCATAAATGAGTGCAGCGACATCATCAGCGTATCCTTTGGGATCCTCCCAAGAAGAGTGTCCTTCACCAGGTTCCATAGGAGTCGAGATAGGACAAAAGTAAGGTACTGGCCGTTCTCATTGATGGAACGCATCTGAAAAGCTCCAAAAAGGAGCGGTTTTCACATTTTTGTCGAAAGCGGCTGTACTAATTTTGATTAAATTTACCCCGTCTTCTATTAACCATTACCTACCTTTTGTTTAAGCTCTCTCATAGGATGTCTTTAAGTAGTTAGTATGTACTAGTACACACATATTGCTTTTACTAGTACACACATATAGCTTTTACTCTATTGAGCTATGATTTAAGATTACTCGTTTTCCAATTGAACGAAAACTGTACCAAACGGGTGATTATTTAAAAAATTACTAAACATTCCAGGTTTTCAAATTATTAACGCGTGCCTAACGACGCCCTTCGACAATAGGTCAACAGTTTACGGTAATGTTTCTACATTGAATAATCTTCTACTCAAAACTATCAGCTCTCCAGGACCTAGGGCAAATAGCCGTGAATCAGAAAATAAAATAAAAGGCAAATAGAAAATCCCTGAATTGAAGGGCCTTGGAATCGTGTTCGATGGCAATAAGGTCTCTCCAGTGCCGTGGCTCCAAAAAGGCAGCGGCGGCTCTGCGGTGAGCGCCTAATCAGGTCCTGAAAGCTCCCACGCCTCGCCTCGTCCATCGTACCGCTTTCGTACGACCTTTCGTGCGAGAACAATTCCATTGCTCGTCTTCTTGTCTGCCCCCGAAATATATGCTAAAACCGCAATTCATGAACGTTATTCACGCGAAATGACTTCTCCACTCACGCGGGAGCTTTATTTAGGAACTAGTTAAAAGTCTCGAGGCCAAGCTACCTCTGAGCTCGCACTTTCCTCATAATCGCAACGGTATCTAAATTTGTCTCTCAATAAACTTTGTACGTATTTTATGAAGGGGTTTCAGAAGAAAAGGCAACGGATACTACACATTTTTATCAGGCTGAGCCTTTTGAGAGTCTTGACCTTTTGATGTTGCTCAGCACTACGAACTATTTTGAGTTCTTTACATTTCAAGAGCCTAGAGTCCGAAGAAAACCATTTGGAACAAATTAGTTTTATTCTATTATTAACTTATCGAAAACTTTTGCATGTAAATGCATGGCATTTGAGTCTTCGGTCTGTGAGCGTGTCTGAACATGATTGGGAGAACGGCTAGGTCAAATCATCAATGTAATGAATTTAAGGTAATTTCAAGTTGTACCAAATCGATTTTAGTGCGGTCTTTTTCATCATACATCGCACTCATATGACACTACTGTTCGCACAAAAATCATACGATAACAGTTATAAAATGAATGTAAACAACTTACGATATTTCAGAAAAACTACTGTCTTCTCTTTGACTAACATGAGCCCGATAAATAACACATACGCTGGCTACTCAAAAAAGGTCGTGAGGGTGTTTGGAACAACTCTATAAATTTTCAATCGTAAAGCACCACCTGTTTCTTTTGAAAAAAAAAAGGTTGAATTAGTTCACAGACTATAAAAATCACCGAATGCCGGGATGAGGAAAGTTATGTGATGCGTCGCTGAACATATTTCGCTTTCCTTTGCCGTACGAAGTTGGAAGGATAGTTACGTAATCAGCTAAAAAACCATTTTGGAATTTTTTTCAGATTACGTCATCTGAGTGTAAAAATCGCCATTTAAAGTATTATGTGTGGGGCAAAGAGAAAACGCCTGGGCAAAATCATCTGAATTCATATTCAGTCTACGCCTGGAGATATAGGTGAGACGCCAAAATGAAGTTATGAGGAAACTCAGTCTAATGCTAACTAAAGTGATTTAAACGCCGACTTAATAAGTTTTAATAAATTTTTTGTCTAGGTAGTTCTAAATAACTGAACGGTAACGTACTTTTTACTTTCCTTGCTCTACGAAGTAGAAAGGAAAGTTATGTAATCGGCTGAGAAAAAAATTTTGAGTTCTCTCCAGATCTTTACGTTTCAGACCCCCCTGAGTCCGAAAAACACTATTTGGGAAAATGGTCTGTGTGTCTGTGTGTGTGTCTGTGAACGATTTTTAGAGAAAACCACCGTACCAAATCAGCTCAAACTTGATATCTCGCCCGCATGTCACCATGGGACGCCTAAATAAGGGTTTGAACAAAATCCTTCGAAAGCTAACTATAGTTGTCATAGTGATGAAAACACCAAATATTTTTTTTCTCAAAAACGGCTCTAACGATTTTGATTAAATTGTTTATATTGATAGCTCTCAATAAGGCAATTATACCATGAAATTCCCATCTGTGGGGAAAATGACGAGAGCAGCACAATAAATTACCAAAACTTTCGCCGAAATCGATTTTAGCGCAGTTTTTAGAGAAAACCACCGAATTTCAACTACCACCGTTTCGCTTAATACCAGGTCTAACAGTTATTACCCAATAACTCTGCAAAAGTGATTACTATCCTCCTTCAAAAAATTTGTGTTTACAGCCTCATTAATTTTCTGTATAGCAATTGCTCAATGGTCTTGCAATGATTATGAGCAGCGCAATAAATTCCATAACTGTAGGCGCTACCGCTTCCTGCTGCTGTGGCGCATTGTTTGACCAAGTTCAAAGGAACTGAGTGATAAATGAATTGATTAAATATAATTAGCCATGCACAAAGTGAATTGTTGTAGAGCTAAGGAAAGTTGTGTGTTGCAACGCACCAGATATTTTTTTTAGAAACTAACGTAAATTGATAATTAAAATTTGTTAAAGTTATAATTAATCAATTTTCATACGTAGACTGTCACAAGGTGTAAATTAGTGTGATGGTGCTCAGCCATGTTTGTGCTTTAGTACTACTTTTTATCAAAATTTTTATAGAGCTGCAAATTGGCTTATAGTTTCTGCTTTACGTTTCACCCTCATCGTTTAGGAACTTGGCTGACAAACCACCAGCGGTAAAATCGCAGTCAAAACATTGGTTTCCTTGACTTATCACGAACAAACCGGAGCGTAACTCATCTTGACAAACATCCCGCAACTTCGGCGGTGTCCGTAACTCAAGGTTTTGACATTTTGAGCGTTAACGAGCGAGAACAATCGCTACTTGCTGAACGCTTCGCTTTTTGCTTAATTCGTACTTTTCAATTTTCAAATTACCAAAAGCATAACTCTCGTATCTGAAGACATTTCATTTATATTCAGCAGCTTTTTAAAACGTTTTGTTTAACCTTAATTTCGCGCTTTTGCAATAACATCTAATAGCGTTAGCGGAAAATGTCTGGTGCAACGCACTTAATTGGTTAAATTCTGGGACACGGGAAGCATAGCGCACAAATTACGTACTTCAGCCGCCGTAACGATATTGATTACAATTCTCGTTTGACGGAATACAACTTATTCCGTCGCATACAATTTCCGTTTGTAGGTAAACGATTGGAGCAAACGGTAAACTATCAAAATTCTGACCCCCCCCCCCTTCCTTTCCAGCTCAGAGGTCACATATTCGAGGAAACATTTTGTGAAAACTCGCCGACGGCTTTCTTATTTTTAGAATTTAAAATACTAAATTTAAACCAAAATGTACCGTCGATGAGAGTTACGTTGTTCTCGAAAAGGGCTTTTATATGTTTCTCAGACAGTCTGTTGATCGAAGATAAAACCCAAAGTATTCCAAGGAACGTATTATGTGAATTTTAAAAGTTTACCACGGTAGAAGCCAAATTGAATTTAATCGAGGTTAACCTAATAATGCCAGCATTTCTCACTACAGTACGGAGATGTGCACGAAGACTTGTATGTCACACACACAGGTTTGTAAGTGATGGAGAACAATTACCAATGGTTTTTTCCTTCTTTCCCATTCATCGTAACTCGGGGTCTCGACACTTTGTTGCCGGTTTACCAGAAACTTTAATTTTCAACCGTTTGTTCTTGATTTCTCAACCAGTTCCCGTTTATCTTCTAACTATTACGTTCCATAACAAGAAGGAAAGTTATGTCATCAGCTGAGCAAATATGTTGAGTGTTCTTCAGATATTTAAGTTTGAAGGGCTTTGTAGTCCGAAAAATACCGCGTGAGATGATGGTCTGTGTGTCTGCGAAATGGTGATCTGTTAATAACCAAATTATTAAAAGAGTCATGGGTGTAATCAATCTTACAGTGTACGTAGCTCTCAACCGTTTTTTTTAAACTGTTTCTTGACAACAACCACGTTTTTTCGAACGAAATTACAGGGATTTTGTTTTTCTCAATTTTCCTCCATTTTGACGCAACTTAAACTTACGAAAATTCAAAAATACTTTCCCAACAAGATCTACGAACAACTTTCGTACGGCTTTACTGTAATTTCCGCTCGATTTGATTACCACACCTACCCATCCACTTAGATTAGTTTTTTTAAACGGATTCCACTCAGCTCCTAAAGAGATTGCGTTGTT
Source organism: Pachypeltis micranthus (assembly GCA_020466155.1). Taxonomy (NCBI): domain Eukaryota; kingdom Metazoa; phylum Arthropoda; class Insecta; order Hemiptera; family Miridae; genus Pachypeltis; species Pachypeltis micranthus. Next base: position 26,579,709 of record CM035774.1, on the reverse strand, counting down.
TAAAAGCTCAAAACTACGTTTGAACACTTATTAAAACATTTTCACTCAATCCTGTACCAATTTTGTGTTCAATGTATGTTTCAATAATTAATATACTCTAGGCCCTACGAAGCAGAAAGGAAAGGTTATTGTGGGACGCAGAAATAAGAGTATGGACAAAATCAGCTTCAAACTTACTATAGTTAACATAGTGATCAAAATACTAAATATTTTTTTCTTTTATAAACGGCTCGAATGATTTGGATTACATTTTTTGTATCGACAGCTACAAATGACACGAATACACAGTAAGATTCTTATTCTTGTTATACCGCAATTAATTACCAGTCATTTTGGCGTCGTTTCTGGTTTATAATCTCCGCTCAAGTGTTTCTAGAACCTTCGGAAAAATTGAGGTGGTGCCAGAGTATACAGCCTATACAATGAGCGTTTAATAGCGCTCATAAAATATATAGGAGATGCTCCAGAAATTACGGAGTCCCAACCACCACCACTTACTACCGAAGCGTTCTTATCCAATTATTTCAAAACTGTGAACAAAAAAAAATCACGTCGACAGTCCCTCAACTTTCGCGCATTATTCAGCGGTCACATGGCACAAATAGGAGTGGCGCAGTGTATTCTGAAACCTTAAACGTCACCAATTTTCACGTAGAACGTTATAAACTGAATGAAAGATCGAAGGCCAAAGAAAGTTATGTGATGCATAGCACCTTATGTTTTACTCTGTATTTAATGGCTTTTAATTCATTTCCCACAGTCCTATTAAATGTTCACTCGATTTACCGACGGTTTTCACTCAGCTTTCTAACAACGCTCATTCGATTTTTCGAAAAAACGAGTTATGGATTTTATTAGTAAAGCCAATGTTTTCAAACGAAACTGACTGCAGCAGTATTTTCGTCGACTGTGGCGAGCGTTTAATTATTCGAGACGATGGAACTCTTTTTCAAAAATATCATTTCTCGTCCAATCATCAAAGACTTTTTACACTTGACACTCCGATAGGTATAAAAGAAGTTCTGTGCTATTGGCTTCTCGTCACTGCTGTCGCAGATGGTGTAATGCGGCGCAAATTAAAGATTGGATCCCGTTAACGAGATAACAAAAGGGAGAGGCCTTTCAATTAATTTACTCGTTGGGGCGACGCTGAAAGAAAAGTAGCAAATAAGAAGAGAAAAAGAAATTACCGCTCAAAGCGAGCATTACAACGGCAGATTGGACGACGGTAATTGCCACTTGTTTGATGAATTCAATTCCGTTTTACTTCCCTCGTTGATCAATCGTTTTGATTATCAAGAGGAAAAAAGCGCCATTGGGGATGACACGAGTTTCGTAAGACTGATCCGAGAATGATGAATTTTGCGCTTCCATTTTTTTTTATCAACTACGATTTCAAAATAACCTGAGCAAAGATTTCCATTAGTGTTTGTAAAAAAAAAGAAGTATTTATTATTATAATTTGGGATGAATGCTATGGCCTAAAGTATTATTGTGCCAGTCCTAATGTCTCACAGGTCCACGCCTAGCTTTTTAAGGAATGCCACGTATTTCTTTGATGTTCACTCTTGTAGAAGTTGTACCACAGGCCATAAACCGCTCCCTTTCAAGTCTTTAGCATTAACCAGGACGTTCCATACCACATGCACCGAGGGGTGTTGACTAAGCACATAACGTACACGCGTTTGTTCATTTTGCAGTGCTCCATGATGATTATCTACCTCAAGTCCTTCCTCTTAATCATCACAGGGCTTCGTCCTATCTCGTGTTTTGGTCCTGAGAGACGATTGGTGTGCCTCACTCTATGGTGTTCGAGACGGAGATGCCCCACTGTGGGACTGTAGGTACGGTAGATGAACCGAGTCTAACCAGATGGTCCGCACTTTCATTATGCCCTGCACAATCCAATCAACGTTCACCCCATTAGAGTGTTTTAAAGAGTTGCGACGATCCTGCACTCGCGCACCACTTGTGCAGTAGTTATTTAGCGCTATTATGTTGATAGTTCTACTGTCATACCCGTTTCATGCATTGTGACAGTTCCAGCGATGATAGCATACATCTCTGCTTGAAACCCCGTTGAAGTGGGACCCAGGGCAAAGTAAATCTCACTGCTCCCAGAGCCACTCATCTATACCCTAGAGCCAGTACGCTCCAGGGTTTTAGATCCATCTGTGTAGATGTTGATACAATTAGGAGGCCGAAATCGGATTACCCTGTTCCATGAGCTTCCTTCTAGTTGCACTTTGTATTTCCTCTCGAATTCGTAGCTGGAAACAACATCCCAGTGATCACTTTGGCGGTACATATTATAAAAATGGAACGATACAGAGGGGATTAGCATGACCCATTAAGGGTTGCTACCTAAGAGGGAAATAATGTCAAAACCTGACTAATTGTAAAATTCGCTCAAAGCAGGTTGTGTTTGTTTCCCACTGGATTCGGGAAATGAGTGAAGGAGGTTGGGGAATCTCTTAACAATTATTGACTCCAAACCGTTGAACATTACTTACTATTGCACCGTTGAAAATTTGCTTTAAGAGCGTAGGTAACTTCAGGAACGGCACTGGTCTAAAATGTCTAAATAGTCATTGAGAAAACTATCACAAGTCCCAGCACGTTATTAAAACCCTGAAAATTATTACACAATGGTTTATTATTCTCATGAACAGCTTGACCTAGTATTAGTGCTCCCCCATCCCATTCGATTCAGCATCGAATACTGGTAAACCATACGAAACATGTCCTGGCTACAATGGAACTACGGAAACAAAACGTCTGATGATTTTGCCCCGTCGGGCGCTTCGAGCGTTGCGAGGCGAGGACGATGTGGGTTGTTTTTATTGAGACGGGCGGGAGGGAGGGAGTTCAAACGACGAAACGTTGACTTCCGCTGTAGTTCCCGCGTTGTACTGCGTTTTGTTAATTTTTTTAACCGTTTTTTGCCCATTACAACCACGGGCTTCGTCCGATCGGATTGCCGAGATGGCGGGCACAACTAGATACCAAATCGGATTTTTGTGCGAAAGAACGAATTTTTTAGACCACGTTAAAGGCACAAAACGGCCCGGACGGTGGACGGGGGACGGCGGACGGACATTGCAAATTTGGAATCTCCAAGTCTTGAAACGTAAAGTATCAAATTTTGAGAGGGGGCTGTAAAAATTTTTCGTGACCGAAAACATAGGGTTATTATTCAGAATGAATAATAAACCAAAAGCAGTAAATAACTTTCAGAGTTTCACAGGTGGAGTCGAAGCTAAACACGTGGTCAGCGAGAGACCTGCATCGAGTTACCCTTAGTCGTGTGAAAATAATCCAAACAGGCAGCTCGTCAATCGCTAAATTCGAGCCCGAGGCCACACAAAGGCAGTAGCGTTAAAAGCCAATTTAATCACTTTCGGGTAGAGTTAAGGCAGGGATTTGATATTGTATGCCGTGCCTTCATCGCGGCAACGCACCTCTTTCTTATGATGCCAGGGTTGCAAGGTGTTTCCTCGACGGTAGGAAAGTTCATCAACTCTCGAACGGCTTCTACTAATCTACGCCTGCAAGTAGAAATCGTACAAATAAATTATTGCTTTCTTAAAGAACTGAAGTCATTTCTCAGAGGTGAAGACAGTGATGGAAGGATGTCTAATGAGTTCAGTACTGCCGGTACAAAACCGGGTTGACCGGGTTGCGTCTAGGGAGCTTATAACAGGGAACGGAGTGGGTGCTAGTGTTATCGCTAAAGTCGAACGTCTCCCAATTTGCGAGTTGAAATAAATAAACAAGTTAATTGATTTATTATAGCCTGGGAACGATGATACTGTTCCCGACGGTGAAAGCGGGTACTAAACATGTATTTGATAATTTTTCTACAAATTCGAAAATTCGTTTTTTTGGCTGTTCGTGGTCTTAGCTCCTCGATATGGCCGCCGAATGTTGATTTTTTGCTTTCATCTGTGTGTTTGAACAAGTTACCTAGTGAAAAAACGCGAAAACATTGAAAGAACACGAGCCTTTTCAGTCGCCAAGCGAGAAGCATTGTTTTCAAAGTGTACGAACAATTCTCGCGTGAAAAGGCCGACAACAAATTGTACAAGCAATAGTCTCCCCACACCCTTTGCTACACGAGAGAGAGAGAGAGAGAGAGAGAGAGAGAGAGAGAGAGAGAGAGAGAGAGAGAGAGAGAGAGAGAGAGAGAGAGAGAGAGAGAGAGAGAGAGAGAGAGAGAGAGAGAGAGAGAGAGAGAGAGAGAGAGAGAGAGAGAGAGAGAGAGAGAGAGAGAGAGAGAGAGAGAGAGAGAGAGAGAGAGAGAGAGAGAGAGAGAGAGAGAGAGAGAGAGAGAGAGAGAGAGAGAGAGAGAGAGAGAGAGAGAGAGAGAGAGAGAGAGAGAGAGAGTGGGACCCTGACATGAGATCGGGCAGGCAATACGGGTGTACCCAAGGAAGGTGCACGCAGGATGTCATTGTCGAAACTCGGCATGCTTCCCTGCTGACAGCTGCTAAGTGAGTCCTAGCAGTTCTGATTGCCAGCAGGGGAGCGTTTGACAATCTTTGGTGGATCTCCCGCAACCTGCTACGATCAAATGCAGACATGTCTCCGTCCAGAGAAACATTGAGAAGGGGAGCCCACGGGGCTCGGTCCTTCGACCAGCACTCTGGAATGCCTTCTTCGAAGGTTTCCTCAGGAGGCTCATGGAGACTGACTCGAGCCGTACGCCTATGTGGATGACTTGACTGTGCTGATCTATACGGAGTCAGTCTGCCAAATCGAAGAAAAAACCCACCACGTGCTCACACTGTCATCCAATGGTGGGAGTCTGTCTAGATGCAGGTGGCTGAGGAAAAATCCAGCTAATCCTCTTGACAGGAAAAGTGAATAACCAACCCTTAATACGCTTTGACGGCCTCAGGCTCCTACAAAAGCACGTCAAGTATTTAGGAGTGAATATAGGTGAGAGGTGGGGCTTCAACCAATACCAAACGTCCCATTGCAAGGTTGGCCTCACTGAGTGCAGTTACTAAAGCCACTTGGGGTGTGTGTTACCATGACACTCTCCTTATGTATAAGGCTATCTATCAAGGCGTGATTGGCTACTGCTCTGTTGTCAGGGGTAGTGAACTCACTGCCAATCAAAAGAGAGTATTAACCCAATCCCAGAGAGCTGCGCTCCTGTGGATTCCCAAGGCAGTCTTATAGAAGACTGTATCAACAAAAGCACTCCAGGTGATCACTGATCAGTTACCGGTTGTCTTGGCCGTCGAGTGGAGAGTGCAACAGGAGCTTCCCCCGTTTTTGGGCTGAACTCCGTGTGGATCTCACCACTGAACGAAAACTTGCGCCACCCACGAATGGGCGTTAGAGAAATGGGAAGCGAGATGGGAATCTTCGTCAAAGAGGCGTAACACGTATGAGTTCTTCCCCAACATCCGTGAACATCTTTCAAGAAAACGGGTTGAGCCAGATCACAGGACGAGCCAGTTCCTCACGAGACGTGGTGAATTCAATGCGCGGCTCCACTTCTTTTCTCTCAAAGGAAACTACTAAACAACTCCTCCTAGATGGTGCGAGATTAATCAGGTGGACCTCTGCGCTTACGACCAAATAAATACCTGCCGAACCTCCGCACGTCTGAGATCGGTGGATGCTGCAAGGGGCTCGTCGAGGATTTAGGAACTGTCATCAAATAAAGAACAGACCCTGACATGAGAACTGATCTTTCTAAGCAGATATGAGCTTTTTCTCATCTCAGTCACGTTCAGTACAGAGGTCGCCGCTGAGTGCAGTTCATAACGTGTTGTGCCCTTAGTGCCCAAGTTAACAGGTAACTGGCCAGTAATAATTTCTAGTGCCTCGGTGAACACAATCTTGTATTTTTAGGTGGTTCATTTGCTGATGAGACGCCTAAATATGAGTCCAACGATATCCGACTCACATCTGTCGATGCGTTCGCTGTCGGCCACGGTCACGTTTGCTGTCACTCAGTCAAGTTCTGGTTGATCCTCTTCGTGTCGCGGTTGCGAATCAAGTCCTATATTTCGATTAATTCTCACAGTTATCATTATTGCACATCCACAAGCCTCCTTCTGCACGCAGTACAAAACAAGGGGTAACTGTCACGTGTATAACTGGCAACAAACTACCCCATAGTGAAGAGCAGAACAGCTCCAAAACAGTATTTTCGTAAAGGTGTTGTCATTAGAGCTCATGTAAGTTGAGTACGGTGCTCGCTCCCCACGAAATGTGTTGGTTGTACACTGCTGTTAATACAAAGTTAGTTTCTACAAATCTAGACACTGATGTTGTTGCGAATTCAGAACGCATTGTTTCGATCAAGGACCAATTGGAAGTTTAAATGAAACTTGGAAAGCAGCGGACGCCGGTTAAATTGGTTTTATACTTGCATTTTTGTAAAAACCACAACTCGTTTTTGAATTGTTACATTATTATCTGCTTAAAGTACGTTAACCTACCAATTTTTAAAAAAGATCTTTGCGTTAGTTTAAAGCAATGTTTACTTGGTTTTCGCATTGGCTCGAATGCCAAGTTCATCTACCTATATTTTTGAAAACTTTTTGCGTTCGTTTGAACACAATGCGTGTTACATTCGATTTCAAAAAAATACTGAAGTATGCGAATAAAAAATGTTTTGGCGTCTTAGACATGAACTCACGGTATTGAAATCAATAAAATAGCGCACTTACCTGCGTAGCTCTGTCATAAATCCTTGATATTTGTAGTTGGCAATGAATCTCTCGATATCACTGTACTCGGTCGTATTAGGATCACTGTAAATACCAGGACGAACTCTTGTTCGTATGAAGTGGTGCAGTTTGTTGGCCATGTAGTGAATCCACGGCTCGCATTCTTTTTCCAGCTCTTTGACCTTCGTTTCTTCCACTGATTTTCTGAATTCTTCCATATTTTTCAATGTTTTTTCGTTCGTTTTCATCACAGCCATTAGCCAAGCTTTCATTCGATAATAATCGAACACTTTTCTAGTTCTGAAAATAACAATAACGTATGTGGCTCAGTACGCGTTTGTATTTGGGGACTTTTAGTCTTTGTAGCAGTGACAACGAAGAAGGCACTTTCTAGAGGCGCAAGCAGAGGTGCAGCAGGCTCAAAAATGTGGACTCCGGCTTCGTGATAAATTGAAAAGACTGACTTAAGCAGCAAGCTTACAAAAGGCTTTAGGCAGCTACCCTAAGTCACGCTTCACAATTAGCATGGGAGAGTCTTGGCCGACGTTGGTTTATCTATTTGGTCTCAGGATGCCCCTTTCAATTATACTTCCTAATCTCGTCCCCTCCCCTTCACACTCCCTCTCTCACCTTTCAGAGTTCGCTTGCAGTCTGAATTTCAACCCTTCAACATCCATAACAATCCTTGACTGAACTTTTGTCCAAAATAACGTAATAAAATTATACCGTACCAACAGTAATAATAAGGCTTCCTTTATTAAACCTAAGGTGTACAGCTACAGCTGTAGTGATAACCTGTACAAGATTGACCCGACCGATGGAGGCTGCTGGCAGCCATTTTCAGTTGCGGCCCCCTTCTTGGACTTCAACTTTTGCGGTAGGTGTTCCAGTGAGCGGAGCTTGCGATCTCATTCTGCTCTAATCGCCCCCGTAACAGTAAAATTCCAATAAACCAATGAAAACTTACAAAAAGCTGTTGTTGATTGTCATGTGGACATTGACAACAAGAGAAATCAAGTCTCGCAATACTCACTTATATCCCCTCCAAAGAGCTTGTATTTTCATAGCCATCTTGTTGAAATATTCTTCAACCATCGCCTTGTACCTGAGTTCGACAAACTCCGCTACTATAACTCTCGATTTGAACCCACGCCAACATTTTTGAATCATGATTGCGGATGAGTTTAATTTTCGAATATGTTTTCTGGTCAGCCATCCGCGTATAGTTTTTTGGATTTTGATCGCAGCGACGTGTTTTTTCCTCTGCGTTAGGTTTTCTTCTACTTGGAGTTTTCTTATTTTATCCCGAGTGCTCGGAATGAACTCGGAAGGTTGCCGTCTCGTCATTTCAGGTCCGCTCAGTTAACCCATAATCTTTGAAGTCAGTATATTGAGCTAAACGAAATATTCAACGCTGGCCCTTTGAGGTTTCTTATGAGTACCGAAGATTTCTCCTTGGTGATCTCATCAAGTAACGACTTGCTAAACGAGGATTTTAGGTTCTTTTAATATTGAAGCGCGTTGTATGAAGGAATCACCAACTGGAGGGTTTGAGCGTTTCTTTACATTTTTCAGGGGACATATTAGTTGTCGTTCCTCATTGGGACCCCGTAAATCAAACCGGGGTCTCTGAAAGTGCTCGTGCACTTTGTAACGAGCTGTTATAGAAATGCTGGTGAGAGGTATCACGCAGCTTTCCTCAGGCCCATGTTGAGACCGTTTTCCGAAAAGGCGCATTTCCGACTCGGATGAAGCGTAAAGATCTGAAGAGAACTCAAATTTTTTGTTTTTTTTGGCAGTTTCCATTACTTTCCTTCCAACTATTTAGAACTAGTGATTCAGGAGCTCATCTTATTTCATGTTAGGGAGGAGGAGGGGGCGGCTCGAAGAATCAGCACACTGCTAACTAGTAGCTGCTGAACCCAACGTATTTGAAAAGTTGTAGCATAGCATCTTTCAATTCTCCAGACTTCGCTTCTGAGCAAGATATAGACAAGTGAGGCTGAATTGGATTTCTTAACGCTTCTTCTCGACACATGATTTTATTCTAGTTATGAATGGTGCCGATATACCTATCTCGTACGTTTTATCGATCCAGGCAGCCTTTTTTTGTTTGAAGATCTGCTTCATTTTATGCTTTGGCGTGTGCAGCGTTCTCCGCTGCGATTATTGCCCAATAAAGTCGATGGTACTAAAAATTAACTTTCTGCAGCTACTGCTCACTGCGGGGCTACATCCCTGTCCACGGTAAGTGACGATTGATCTCCCATAACTTTTCTGAACAGTATTAGCGGTGACTTGCAACAAATCCCTCAGCACTCTCAACATTGTTAACGGTGACTCATGATTGATCCAAATGATGTCAGTGTTCACTCACAATGAATCCTTCAGGAGTACTCCCAACATTGTTAGAAGGGATTGACAAACCTCTTTTCGAACCACTCCCAATAGTGTTAGTGGTGTCGCAGCACTAACTCCCATAGTTCAAACTGAACCTCTCAACGGAGTAGATTAATTTCCTTACGCATTTTTTTTCATAAGCATCTTTTATGGTTATACTTCATTTAACATTTGCCCTTGGATACATTTCCTTAAGGTTTCCATAATTCACAACGGTTTTTACTCAATCACACCACGTGTTCGCTACCTCTTTAAACCATTTTCATTCATTCACCCTTCAACGAGTACTGAATTCGAAACAATTGTATTTAGTTGAACAATTTGTGAACAGTGCTCAACATTCATATTTCGCAACCGAAAAAGCAGAGTTTTCATCAGATATTTACGTTTTTAGTATCCCTGAATAGAAATAAACGGCGGGCTATCTACGAGCTGGTAGCACTGTAAAACTGATAGTTCGTTTTAACATAAACTTGTTTCTTATTTTTTTGACACGGTGGTAAGGGTTTTCGACAAGAAAGGGGGATAGATGACCCAAGTGTGCCGGAAATGGGAACAGCTTATTTAGCACGGCTTTTTGGACACCAATAAATTCGTATTCTACTTAAAAGTAGGTCTAAGTATTTTTTTAAAATTTTTATGTGGAACCCTAGCTCACATTTCCTCTTTAACCACTATTCCCCATAAATGTTCCTCTTACAACAAACACGATTTCCTAACAAGTTTATATAGTCTCCCCATTTATGTTTTCTTTATTCCCAAACATGTTTCCCGTCATTCTCCTTGTATTTCCAATCAATTTTCACTAGATTCTGTGCGTTCCGACAGAATTGGTTTGCTTTACAAATTTCACTTCGTTACTGGCAATTTTTGTTCGACTTCCCAACATTGGCGGATTCGAAACAGGACGTAAATGATTTTAGCGACTTTGTGAGCTTTTCCGAGTTTCAAGTTATTGGGAGGGTTCGTACTTTACGACGAACGTTCGTACGACACCTGGAAGCGTTTCTTTTTTTTCTTGTTTTTGTTACTTCGAACGGAGCGAAACGTCTTCTTTCGCCACAACGCGGGAAACGAGACCAAAATCGTGTGGGGCCTAATTTTCTTTGGCCCATCTTCCCGAAGGAAGAGCACCGCAGGTCGCGGAGAACCTGAAAGTGGTGGGAGGACTTTCCGAAATATGGAGGGGGTTCTTCAGGTAAAATAGAGGCATCTCCCTGCTGATCTTCACAACACACCACGATCGCTAAACCATGACGCGCCTCGAGGTCTTCTCCGCTTCGCCGATTTATTTCGTTTTAGTTGCGCTGATAGGAATATCGTCTGTCGCTGGATACACGGAGGACGCGGCCGACTGCTATGGAAACAGCTCGCTTCACTGTCTTTCCACGAAGATTGTCGCCGCTTTCAGGAAAATTGACAAAATACCAGGTTCGTTAATTTTGTTATAGATCGGTCATTTTAAGCAATTTTTAAACTCGAGCTAGTATTTCTGAACGGTTCGTGGACGGACATTTAAAACTTAAAATACCCAGACTCCACGAAAGTTTAACATTTTTAGGAAGTGAGGGTGATGTTAAACACTCCTTAGTGCTTTCCAATTGCTCAGTACTTCCAGTAGTGCTTCTAAAATAACATTTTGCACCTAAGAATGAGGAAGCATTATTTTAACGCAAAATAAATGGCTAACATTAAAAGAAAATCACCAGAACCCTTTGCATTCGCACAATTCGCTAAATCTTTTGCCCACTTTTAAGCTCTGTAGCTCCAGAAAACTCCTTAGATCACAACCGCAATGATCATCATGGTCGTCATTCATAGCGCTTTATGAGTTTACCGACTAAAGAATCGAAGTCAAATAGAAAATTGCACTGGCGCAGCTTACCTTCAAAATTATTCATTTGATCAAATATAGGTGAACGACGGCAAATATTTTAGGACTAAAGATTTTTGCTATCTATGTCCGAAATGGCTAGTTTCAACCTGCAAACAACGGAGTTATTAGAGGAATTCGCTTCCACAAAGGTGCTATTTCCATAAAACCATTCAGTAAAATTCAAATATTTCGAGTATCAACTTGTAAGCTCAATTAAAGTTATAATATAGGCACAAAATTCATCAAGAGTCATTTGGTGATTAAGGAACAGGGCCACAATATGATAACGTGGAGCTACGTCACACTTTGGGGAGCATCCATTGGGCACATAATGAATACCTTTAATATACTCATCACGGAAACGCCATTTTTAACTATATTTAAAATAATGGAGAAAACTAGGACCAGGCGCAATCACTTAACTCCACTACAACTTCTTCTAGATACAGTTCAATAATTTTTGTGAAGTGGATAAGCACGACGTTTCGTATTAAACGAGAATTAAACGGCTCACTCATTTCTTCTTTCCAAATACTTCATGAAGTTGTGTTCAGCACGCTCCGACGCTCTTTGCATGACTTGAAACTAATTTTGTTAATACTCAATACAATAACGTTAAATTCAATTTCGAACTGAAGCAAAAAAAGTTGAAACTTTAGTTGTACTTTTTGGCTCAATCCTGAAAGGTACAGATAACATTTAACAAGTGTCTGTTAATTATTGTCCTAAAAAGCTTGTTTGCAGCGCGGAATAAATTAAAAATCACAACGTTTTTTAGGCGCTGCAAAATGTGTGATTTTTTAAAAAGATATTTTGCCCTCATTTTGCCGTCCGCTGACTTAACACTTCGGCCTTTCAGCCATAATGATAGTTACAGCCCCGCATGCTTTGTTAATATTTTCCATTAAACTAAATAACACGAAAAACCTGACGGTTTGTTCGAGAACAGAAGTCTTGCAATTTATAATTCTAGGCCGAGGAAAGTAAAAAAAGCTTGTTAACTAGTTCAATGAGAATCGCGATAAGCGCGGGGACAAAGCTTGTCGCGTACAAGAAGATGCGATCTCAAAAGCACGCCATGACGCCCAAACGCCGCGTTACCAAAGTGGTACGAACGCTAAATGAACATCGAAAAAGTAATTTCTTGAGAATTCTTAACTTTTTTAAAAGTATATACGTCTTTATTACGCTGACAGGATAAGGGGCGGTCGTTTTTAGGCCTCGAATGGCACAAAGCATTAAGTTTCCTCCGACGATGGTTGATGAAGCCAAAGGAGAGTAGTCTCGTGTTGTCAATTAAAAAGTTCTCCATATTGCAAAGAGCATAATGTGTTTAATCCTTGGCCGGCTAATGACAGTTGAGTGTGGTACACATGTAACCGAAAACCAGGTCTACTCAGTCGTTAGCGAATATAATTTGGTACCGTTCCCCGATGTCGCCTCTGTCTGTTAGTTAAAATTTTTTTTTTTAAATCGTAGTGTGGTAAAAGCACCCATTTCCACATTACAGAAATACCCGTGACCACGTGGTTAAGCGTTGTACCATCCGACCGCTCCGACGACGACAGCGACCCGACGTTGCAACCTCCAGTTTCTGAAAGCCGAAATCGTCGCCAAGGATTGCTCTTAGTTCTGGGCAACGCAATTAGCGAATTCATCGAGTCGCGAAGCTTAAGAATCAGCCTTCCAGAGTGGGCCACTGGCTCTCAAAATGTTGTTGATTTGGACGTCGGTCGTGCTTTCAGTCAAGGTAAGAAGTAGTTTATTATGCGTGTTGTACTTTCGACGTACATCATCCGCTTTTATTAATTTGAGATAGGTTGTAAATATTTTCAAGCCACAGCACAACACGATTTCAACCGAGTGAATAACCAAAGCGCTTCGGAAGTCACACATTTTACATTCGAGTTTATCGAAGGTTTAAAATCAGGCGCTCAGGATTTCGGTCTTTTTGTGTATTATTTCGGTCTGAACATTTAGTTATTCGCTGGAGAAGCTTTGAACAACGCAGAAATAGAACAGTTCTCGAATTGTTGCACTTGCGTTCAATTTAACAAATTAAATCATGAAAATCTATAAGCCATTTGAGGACCAATGATCAAACAATAAGTAATGGCGCACTCGTAAGATGAACATCATATTTTTGAAAGCCTCATTAAAATTAAAAGTGGCAAATCCGTTTTTTTTTAATTGTTTCAAAATACAGTTACAGGTCGAAAGAAGAAGGGAGGTATGGGTATGATGATGATGGTCGTGATGGGCAAGATGATGATGATGGTCATGGGAATGGCTCACATGAAGGCGATGGTCGGGATGATGGCTGGCGGTATGGCTCTCATGATGACCATGATGCAAATTATGGGAATGGCAATGAGCAAAAAAAGCTACGGAGGTAAGAAATCATAGTAACGACGTGAAACATTAACGCTTAGACTTATTGGACTAATTCGAACTGCCAGGACATTGACAAATCATATTTTAATCCCCCGAGTAGACGTTCGACTACGCGATTGAGCGTGGAAATTCAGAGATAGCTAGACGGGGGAAAAAGTAGTGAATTGAGCATCTTATACTTATCGACAATAAATTGATTGTTCAGAATGTATTTTCTCTTGTGTTCTCAATTTGACATCGACTTTTCAAGAATTCTCAAGTTTGAAATTGGTACTTTGGTCTGCGTCGGAATTCACAAGAAAAAATGCAACGCTGAACTCAATCAATATTTTTGCGTTCAATACGGAAACGTACGACGAAGAATCATTTTCAAAACGTTATTTGACGAAAATCGGAAGGTACTGGATCAAACTGAATTGTTGCGTTATTCAAAATACACGAAGTTCGTGGAAATAACGTTTTGTTGATATCAAATTACTATCCTGAAATGGTTTTCACATCCGTGGAAATGCTCGAGGCGACTTGAATTCTTTTCGTCTCCACGATCAGCGAGAGGGTTAACTAGAGAACCGTTTGGAAGACGTTAGTTTATTTTCGAAGGTTGTTAGATATCAACAACAACAAAAAAGTATGGTTCGTGTCGTCGTATTCTACGCGAAAAATTAGCTGTTGGTATTTCAAAATAGTTTTTCGGGGTTCGTGGGGATGTAAAAGGAAAACGAGGGAATCTTCAAATAACGTTTCGATTTGTTTGTTTAAATTGTAGTGGTACGAACACTTTTTACACATAGGTCGGGGGAGGTCGTAGGTTGCTACGATGTTAGAGTTTCACTCATTTCGAACATTACCAAATTTTAGGAGCGGGGTTTTTTCAGAAGGGCATTAAAAAAAAAAATCGTCAAAGCCGCTCAATTTTTCACAATTCTGTTCGAGTAGCTGAGTTTTGATGAGAGCCCTCCCCTGCAATGCATGCACTATTTAACAACGTGTTTATTCAGGCCAAACTAAGCACGTGGTGGTGGTGACTCACGGTCCTGCAGGCCCAGGACCAAGCAATGCTCCTCCGGCTGACACATACGGAGCCCCGCCACCTGGAAACGTGAACATGGATTGGAACAGCGGCGGAGGCAGCGGCTGGAATTCTGGAGGAAACGGTCGAGTAGGAGGCTACTACTACGGAGGTTACGGAGGTTATCCTCCAGCGTGGGGCAACAGAGCCTATTACTACGAATCAGACCCTGGGCTCCCATTGAACAACACGGTCGTGTGAGGGATTGGGTTCGGACCGTCGCTTCTTCCTAAGGCTTCTCCCAACATGTGCCAACATCACGATTGTCAAGGACCGTTCCAGAATATACAGACTCTTGAAATATACCTTTATCCACCGCTGTTCTGAAAAAAAAAAAAAATTGCAACAATTTTCCCCGACTTGTTTTTTTTAAACTTAATCACTAACTGTTCGTTCAAACGCTTCAGTTCCTGGATTCAATTAAACTGTAGTACATTTCTAGTAAGAATTCGTAGTGCTTTCACGAGTGAAAATCAACACGAATAGCTTCATAACAACGTGGTGCAGGTTAGTCTTATAACCGATTCAGGCGGATCTCGCTCTCGCTGAGTGGGACTTCTGAAGGGCCTCTTTTGGTGTTCAAATAGAGAACAAAAGCGCTCTCTATCACGCTCAAAGCGCTCTTCATTTGTTGGCCAGCCACAGCGAAAACGAGTCACGCCCTCGAAAGGGATTAAAACGTCTATATACATTTTGCGATTTTAATATTTGTTAACTTATTTAATCACTTTTCATGTTCAACACTTATTTATTCCTAAATTGTACTGTTTGCTTTATAAAGTCTGCGAAATGTGTACATAAAATTGTATAAATTGAAATAATGTACTTCTGAGTTGGAAACGAATCAGGTACAATGTTTCGAGCAATATCAGCATTCCTGACTAATACAATAAGTGAATTTTGTGATACTATTTATTAATAAATAATTTATGCTAATTTATTGAATGGATCTGTCATAATGATGTGCTCTTTATTTATATTATCACTTAGGCGTGTGTGGGATACGTTATTGATATCTGTACATAGCTTAAGAATCAATATTAAAAGTTATGTAGTTTTGACTCATACTCTCTGTCTTCATCACTATCCCCCCGCAATGGGCCCGAAACTCCTGGCATAACCTCACTCGTTCCTATGAAACACGGCAAGTGCGATATACGTATCACGCTAACACATTAAGGTTGTTGCTGCCCTGTGCCGCTCAGTTGTCGTTGGTGACCTAACCTCTTTAGGTGCAAGCGTTCATCGACGATTTAGCATAACACTCGTCTCATAACATATTCAAGTTATTACAAAAATCAAAGCTGAGCTTGTGGTTGAAAATTCTCGTGATGGACTGATAGTTGAACAAAATTAAATTACTATCGTTCTATTAACTGATATAATCAATCCCTTACTATGCTCCTGAGAAGGTGATAATGTCTCGACGAGAACCAATTGTTTTTTTTTCTTCATTTCAGACTAATTTTCTAGAAAAGCCACGTCAAAAAAGGAAGTGTGTGAAGTTCAAACGTCTAACTAAAATTCGTTTCGTGGCATTTCCTAACGAATTCAAGATTTTTACGTTTTGGATATACACAGTTATGCGTTAAATGTACTGTATCGATGTAAATGTTTATTGGAGAACATCAATGACATTTAGCGGTCACTTTTTGAGATTTTATTGTTCCGCAATAAATCTACGGTTTGAACCTGCAATCGGCTTCATATTTTGGCCATTCTGAACAATGGAAACATCTCCCAACACAAATCCAGCTGTAAAACGGCAGACAAGAACCCAAACAAATCAGACCCTAACTACACACCGTAGAACAACACTACACAATTTTCAACTAAATGACTTGTAAATTGTAGATTACGTGATGAATTCCAGAAATGGTAATAATAGAGAGACAGAGCGAGGACCACGAGAGCCGTGCAAAATGTATTTGAACTGAATACATCTTTAATAACATTAACACGAACAAATATCATGATTTAGACCTAATCTCCTTTTCCTTTGCCGCTGATTTCAAATTGTCCAGAGAAGTATTGAGCCTCGCAGGGTTTTCGAATCGTTGGAAAAACCCATTCCCTAACACAATACACTTTTGATGTTCTTTCAGGCCAACTCCCTTTCTGGAAAACCCCAAATTACTCTCTTCGGGGGTTCCCCTTTTTACTTTCCGCTACCCGAAGGGAAGGAAAGTATAGTAATCGGCCCAAAAAAAAAATTTGGGTTTTCTTCAGATCTTTACGTTTCAGACCCTACTGAGTCTAAAAAACCTAATTTCGGCGCGTGGTTCGTGTGTATGTGTGTGTGTGTGTGTCTGTAGTTCGATTTCCGGGAGAACGGCTGATCCGATTGAGCTGGTTCTTTTTTTGTTTTGTTCGTTATTCTTTGTAGACACCAAAATAAGGTTATGGACGATTTCGGCCGATGGGAAGGGGGGGTGGGGGGTGGGGGACGAAAATGTACCAAAAACTAGGGTTTTTCGCATTTTTCTCAAAAACGGCTCTAACGATTTTGATTAAACTTTCAAATTATCTTTTCCCAATCAATACCTAACTTTTACTCTCCATACATATCTCCATGAAAATACGGTGAACGGAGATATGGGCCCCTGAAGCAAAAATAGGTTTTTTACGCTTTTTGGCAAAACGGCTTCAGCGATTTTCACCAAACTCACAGGATGTTTTCAAATAGTTAATACCTACATATTCTTTTCAATAAATGTTCCTGTGACGGTCCATTGAACAGAGATAAAAATCAAAATGTGTCAAAAATAACGTTTTTTCTAACATTTCCGTAAATTCCAGGGTAACTTTTTCACCAGATGTGCTAAATTCTAATGGAGTGTCTTTTAGTCACCAATACCAACATTTCGTTCTCTATAATTATTTCTGTATATATATGTTGAACGGAGATATAAGCCAAGTTAACTCAGAAAAGGAGATTTGTCGAATATTAATTTATCGGTATTCCAATTTTCTCAAAAACGGCTCTAACGATTTCGATCAAACTTACGGAGTACTCTCAGCAAACTAGTCCCTACATTTTCATCTCCACAAATGTTTCTGTAGAAATGCGTTGAACGAAGATATAGCTCTCGCGTATGTAGCTGGTGTTCGAACTTAAAGGGGTGGCGGAAAGTCGTGTGTTGCTACGCACCAGATATTTTTAGGAATAAAACTCCCCTTCAAAGCCTCTTCTGTTCGCGTGGAAGTCTCCCTTGTTACGAGGGAGGTTTGGGGATCCGCTGAGTCAGGCCAAAATTACAGGAATCGCGAGCTCCGATCCATTGCCCAACTTTCGTCGGGATTATGAACCACGTCTTAAACCACTAGACTACGATCGCGAGAGTGCCTTTCAGTGTGAGTCAGTCAGTACACATTCACATTCAGCCAGTTATTATGTTTCAAGTCATCCGTTTTCTGTCATGATGTTTGAGTTAGCGGTTTTGAGGGGATGAACGACCGCCGAGAGAAAATAAAGGAATTGAGTTTTGGGATCGGAGTGAAAAGATGTTCTTTGAGTTTACATTTAATTAAAACACTATTTTGTGAGAATTAGAAGTAACGCTTCCTGCTGTATACCTTATAGTATTCCTGCTGTGGTTTATACCGAATTAGTAGGAATATAAGTGTCAGAGAGTAAAAATCGAACACGTAACGTTTTGCCGATTTATTAGAGTTATTGTCGCATAATTTAATTCAAGTTCGTTTTATCTTACGATGTGACTTGAAGTTGCCGATTTTTTGATTTTTTCAATCTATCGTGAGGTATGATTATGTGGGAGAGTTAAATCTTCGTAGCGTTGTGATCGAATATGCCATTAATTACTGAATCCCACAAAATTCATCCATCAATCTACGAGCAACGCATTCCGTGCATGCTCCTTGGCCATCTACTGTGCCCACTTTCCACTAGTTACAGTTTCGGACGTACGAGTATGCCTTCCGACAATCTTCCAGGTAGACGCAGTTATATAACTTTGACACACAACTCATTGTTTGGCGTTGTCAGCGAAAAACCTGACTAATCACTACGTTATTGCCTTGTGTATGCGTTTTGAACGCTACACTATCACTCATTCATGATGGGTCTGGTACTGTCACCCGCAGATGAAGTAAGGTGGTGTTCCACTGTGTACATTACCAGCAGGAAAGGGATATAGCCAGGAATGAGGTAATAGGAATGGAAGAACAATGGGATACGACAATGGTTAAGAATCAAGGATGTTATGTATGGTGGAAATGGTTTGGTGAAAGGGTTTTAAAGGATAGGGAAGAGGTTAGGTTAGGAAACGTGCGCAGGGCCTCAGGAGTAGGTGTGTAGATTATGTGTGTTTTGTGTTTGTGCGTGGTCTTGAGTGGGCGGTGCCAGGGATGGTCGAATATGAAGTAGCCCATCCCTGGACCGCCGGTGTAAATGTATTTAAGGGCTGAATGTATATATGAGCGAATGAGTGTGAATGTATGTGTGTTGTGTATATGTGTGTTAGTGTCTTGCCGGATAGTTAGTGTAGCGATGGATCCAGGGGGAATGAATATCGAGTAGTCCGCCCCTGGACCATTGGGAAAGTGTGTGAATGTATTTAAGGGTTGAATGGATGTGTGAGTGTATAGGATAGTGTTAGGTGTTAGGTTAGAGTGAGATGGGTGGTTCGCGGACGAGGGCGGCCGAATATCAAGAAGTCCGCCCTCGTCACGGCGGAAATGGGGATCGCAGTTCAGGCCGTAAAAGACGGCCCGACACCCTTCTCCATGGTTGGTGCGGGGGCAAGTCCAATCCTTACACCCCCATGGAGATAAAGCGTAGGTGCCGGTAGAACGCCTTTCGGCAATTTCGGTACTGGGGCCTGCCACCCATTCAGGTCCTTAGGCTGCTCAAGGTGCAGCCATATAGAATGGGTACACGGGGGCCTCAGCCCACGGCTGGCAGCGTGGAGCCCTTAGGGCGTGGCGCTGTCGGCCGTGAAGCCATGGGATTGGTCTCGTGGGGACCGTGGTTTCGCTGGAGATCACCCCCTCGAGAGATGATTGGTGCTGGCTTGAGAGGGGTAAAGGCTGTGAGCCTAGGCACCCTCTCCAACGCCACAGGCAATGCTCAAAGCACAACTACCTTTGTCACCCACAGATTCAACCTGTATTATAGGAATAAGCGGATTGGCTCAAATTTACAGGGCCGTGGCGAAGAATAAGATCTTAGATGTGCCCGGGGGGGTATCCAATTATTACTAGCTAATCGACTTCAGTTGCATGTCGTTAGCCCTTTCTTCATCGTCGAGACGAGACGACGTTTAGTTAATGCGAACTGGACGCTTCCTTATTCACCGATTTCAGTTTTCGTTCAACTTAAATTGAAAAACCCAATTTCCACGGAAAATATTATGCCTTATCGTTCAACGGAACCAGCCGTTCTGGAGCTCATTCAAATGGTAATCGCTTTCTTGGCGTAAATGTTCCCCTCTCAACAGGGAAAAAACTCTACAAGCCGCGAAGCATTTTGAGCGAAAGGTATTTAATAAACTGACTTTTGATAAAAATTAAATAAGGGAGCAATGCGCAACTAAACTGAGATAATACCTAACGATTCACTCAGCCGAACAGGAATGAACTCGTTCTGCCATCCTTCTGCGGCATTCCCATGAAATGTTCGTCGCAAATTTCAGCCTTTGGTTGGAAGGAGAGGGAATTGGGCTTAGAAAATGTCAACACCCTTCTTGCTAGTAGGCGTACTTGGCCATTTTCAGTAGCGTTCGTAAAGGAAAGAAATTGCCTGAGCCTGGGCATTTCGTGATTATTTGCAATTTACTCACATCAGAGTGCAGCGCAAGCAAAAAATGTGCCATCGGGTCTCCTGAACGAGTATTAAATATTTGAATCCTCTATTTCTCACCCCCTCCAGCAACATCCGACCTCTTCTCTCATCTCGCCGTCTTACGGTTTGAGGTTCGATCACATTTTGAGCAGCTCGCGTTTGTCGGCGAAATTAGATTATACCGCGGGCCTCTCTATGTTTCCTGTAGTTTCCTAATGTTGGCGTCGGTTAACCGATTCGAAGGTTAAGAGATCTTCAGAGAGCAGAAAGGGGACGCCGTTGAAAAAGCGTCTGGCCGCGGTTTGAAGGCAAGTTGCTAACATTTACAACGTTCAAGTCAAGAGCTCGAATTGTCATTAGTGATGATAATCTATAAACGGGCGCTTTATCGTCGTTCAACGCAATTCGGCGAACTTTCACGGTTGTAAGTGAATTGACAGTAACATGTACGTTTAATCGAAATTCTGAGCATCGTTTTGGAGAAGATTTGAAAAAAGGAACTTTCGACGATCGGCGGATCTCATTTTCATATGTATTTTGGCTTGTAGCTCCGTCGAATGAATGATTACAGAAATAGCTGTGCGGGACGAAATTTAAGTACAGGTTGCTATAAGACACTCCGATAGTTTGATCTAATTGGGTAAGGTCTTTACTTCGTAACATTTGCATATATTCGCGTATGTCCTCTCAACGAGCTATCAGGTACCTTTTATGGAGAGAAACATACGTCGTACGGGCTCAAGATACCCTGTGTGATCGTGGCTCACAATCTTTGTTTACCAAGATTCCTGCCCCTTAATCCTTTCCTTATATTCATCCCAAACTCCTTCGTCGATCAATCTTTTCTCCAATGCATCTTAATTACCGATAGAGTCAACTTCACTTCACTTTCAGCCGTCGTCCAGTAGGATTAGCAGTACCTCCTCTTTCCACACCTACGTCCTGACATCATGCCTAGGTCTGGACGTTCTCTACTGTACATGACAGTTCAGTCTTAGCACCAACTCAGAATAATTAATTCGGGTTCGAGAGATTCTACTGCCGACCTTTCGGTCCGAGTTCTGCCAGCCCCACGTCGTAGACGAGGGAAAGCAACTCCTTGGCCTAAACGGCTTCCGGAGCCCACCCTCCAGCACTTAGTGAACCAGACCAGCACGAGTCCTTCCTCATTCTGCCAGTGGGCCCCCCTTCTTGGGGGGGATCAACAGGGCTCTAGCAGCCCGTGCTACCAGTTGCTAAGCGGTCTCCCGCTAGCGGCCTTGTCGTGTGCCTCGTCGTTCTAACATTGCCTGAGGGGAGGACCTCTCAGGGTGTTAGACCGCCTACCGCTTTCCTCAGAGGTGCCGACTAGCCTCCACCTCGTTACACCTTAGAAGTGAGTGCAATGAGGCTAAGAGGTGTCGAAGGCAGGTGTAATACTGTGGGGGATACGGTACCCGTTCGGATATAGACTATGCGAGGACGCTCCTCGCAAAGTCCTCCAGCGCCGGGAAGCCAGTCGCTGACACGTAACGAGTCAGGTCAATTGGGAGCTCATCCCCAAATACCGTCTCCCTCAGACGTGCGCGCTGACTTGTCCATCTGGAACATTCAGTGAGCACGTGTTTCGCTGTTTCAGGGGCAATTCCACAGCTGCACGTCTCTTCATCACAGAGGTGGGGCTTCGCCCTGAAATTCCCATGACCCAGCAAGAGCTGAGACACAGAGAAGCCAGGGCTAATCCACCTCATTTTCAATCTGCCCTCCTCAGACGGGAATAGGGCAAACGTCCATCGGCCAGTTCCAGCCTCTGTCCACCTTTCTTGCCATACGCTTATTAGGTTGGCCACTATCGCCCTTCGTCTGGACGAGTTCGTGTCCACCTCATTCAGGGGTAACAACATTTTGGAACAGGAAACGCCAAACATTTTCCTCACCTTCCAATTCTCTAATCGCCTGGCGCCCTCCAGATCAACCGGGAGTACTCCACACGCGACCACAATGCTCGAGGCGGCTACAGTTCGGTAAGCCTTTGCAACTTTAATAAGTGCAGCCCGCTGTGCCAAAAGCAACCTTCTCTTATCATTCGCATTGGCGAGGACCCACCATCCTTGTACAGCATAAAGCAAAATGCCGAGGAACAATCCCTTATAGGCCGTGATGAGGTCTCGGAAACCGAGTCCCCAACCCGAGCCCGCCAGTCTTGATACCCCGGCAAATACATTTAGAGCCCTCTTCTAGGTTTTCTCAATGTGAGCCGACAGTGACAGTCACGGTCAAAGCCACGCCACCGAGTCTTATTACCGACGGCCGCGCCGTATCCAAGTTCTGCACTAGGCATCCCTTGACGGTTTTGCCACCCGTAACATCATTATTTCGTATTTTGTCGGGGCAAACTCCAACTTGCTGGTCCCACTCCAGGCTTCCAGGGTGCTCACCACTCGGGGTCCATCTACCTTGTGGGCAGCTCTGCTCGATCCCTGGAGAACCAGTACCGCATCATCAGCGTACGCAAGCACACTGAATCCGCCAGCAGTGAGTTGTTCCAAGAGGCCGTCGATCACAAGGTTCCATAGCACCGAGCCCTTAATGTGTGAAAACCTTATGTGTTGCTTGTGATTCTCTCTCTTATATCATGCGTACACATTAACTTGACTAGTAGTTTCGATGTCAATACTCGCTGAAGTCACTTTCGTCGACATTGTGAATAGTTCTTCCCCCACGGTTCGTCCCTATTTCATTCATGAGTTGAATCTGCGGGGTACTTTCAGTTAACTTGTAACCTTTGCTTAACCGTGGGTGTTTCGTTGATGTATTGAAGGCACGATGGTTTGTGGAAAGTCGCGATAAGATTGGCGTCTGATGATTCAGTTTGAGAATGTACGAAGGTTGTCTTGTTATCCCTTTGTGCAGCTGTTTCGGCGAAGCTCCGCCGCTTGCTGCTCAACTTCGCGAGCTCGCGAGTTGAAACATTTATTTTCCCATCGCTCCGGGATTTATTTCCAAGTTTTTCCAACGAAAGTAGCGCGAATTGTCCGCTCTGGAAATAAAAATCCGTTCTTGGCTCTTTAAAGTAATTGTTTGCTCTGCTCTGGTCGGTTTTACGAGGCGTCCCCCGTGGGATCGCCCTCTCCGCTCTCATCGCATGGGTTTTCACGAACCGCCCTCGTCAACAACTCTCGTTCCCTCTATTCCCTCTATGATCCCAGGGATTGTTCTTGTTGTATTTCCCTTGTCGACTCCGAGTCTCGGTAAACACTTTGCCGCTCGCTCCGCCGCCAACCCTCACGGTCCTTCCGCACAACCGCAACTCCCTCTTTCCTCAGTCTCTAACCACGTACTTTTTATCCCCTGACATCTCCTCAGGGAGAACCGAACCGAACTCCCTCTTTACCTTTACAAGAGTACCCGGAGCTAACTTCAAGTCGTTGGGGAGTCTTGAACGTGAAAAGAATCTTGGACATACGCAATGCAATCGTGCTATTCCGTGAACTGATCCCGGAATGAGAAGATGGGCAATTCGTGAACCTCGTCTTAATGAAAGGCATTCCTTTCCCGGTCCTTTGGCTGATACGCAACTTTTTAGGTTCCTACGACTGAAAAAATTGACTCAAATCTGATACAAGTTAAAAATCATGAAAATTGGTTAGAACTTACGAGAGTATCATGATTTTACTGTACATGCCCCTCCGTACCCTCCTTCATAATTTTCTTACTACGATGTAAGTGGAAAAGAGGTTGGATTGGAAGCTGAGGAGAGCGGTGCAATGCGTCGTCCCCATATAATGGAATTTTAGTTTTAACTGTACACTGATTAAGGCACTAAAATGGATATTTGCCAGGGGAACCGGTAGAGGGATCCACGTCACTCTATGTCTCTGGATCTTCCTAGTTTTTCAAATAAAGCGGCATGTCACACTCCCTCTCTCTCTCTCTCTCTCTCTCTCTTTCTCTCCCTCCCTCTCTGTTGTTTGTTAACCGCTCCAGGTGAGATGGAAGAGAGGGCCCCATGGCTCTAATCTTCCCCTCTCCCCCCTTTCTCTTTTTCCCTCATTCTAACTCAGGAAAATATGTATCATGTTTCAATCTTTACAGCTTTATATAATAGGGTTAATAAAACAGCAATAGAATAGTGACGTTATGACACTCTCTCGAATTATAGATTTTTTTGGTCACATACGTATATCAAATCATCGGATGTGATGCGTAACACAACTTTCATCAGTCCTTCTACCGTTTCTTGCTCCATCAACTAGTCTCATTTGTTGAACATTCGGTTTATATTAATCTGGTAACGTTGTATGTGGAAACTAGTCTCGGTGAGGATTCTGGACCTTCGAAGTATGCTCAAGTACAACGTGATTGCCACTAACGACCTGTCTGTAACCTGAGTTTGAGGAGTGGAGTCTATCCTGACGCTTACAAAACCGCAAAAGGCATACCCCTCTATAAAGGAGCAGACAAGACGGACCCGGGCAACTTTAGGCCCATCTCAATGCTGTGTGCTTTCTCCTAAATATTGGAGAAGTGGGTGAAAAAATGGCTCTCACGGCACCTAGAAAACTATGGTCTCCTGGATGGCTACCGGTTTGGATTCAGGCCGGGTAGAGGAGTGGAGGATGCTCTTTATCACTTGACAACGGAGCTACATGGGGTAAGAGCGAACGGTAAAAATGCCATAGTTGCATTCTTGGACCTGGCAAAAGCGTTTGATTCCATCGACCGGGAAATGCTGATCGGAAATCTGCGCAAAGTTGGGGTAGAGGCAGTGGCGCTCAACTGGTTTGCCAGTTTCCTTTCAGACAGAAGACAAGTGGTGGCAGTGGATGGGAACAGCAGTTCAAGCTGCGCCATTAATTATGGCGTGATCCAGGGTTCCATCTAGGGCCCCCTACTCTTTTTGATCCAGGTTGACCAGGTTTTGAAGTTGAAGATACCTGCGAGTGTCTATCTCTTTGCGGATGATGCGGTCGTTCTTGTGTCGGGGTCAGCGTGGAGTGAGTTGTTTGAGCGAGCGGAGTGCGTTTTAAATCAAATTAATGAATGGTACACCGACAACAGGCTAACCCTTAACACGAGCAAAACGAAGTACATGGTTGTGTTCAGCATAAAAAATAAGGAATCTCTCTCGGTAATGAGAATCACTATCCACGACGACGGGCAGAGATGCAATGGGTCCTGCTTGTGTATGCCTATAGAACGAGTGAGCCAGCACAAATACCTGGGTATCATCATGGATGAAGAGTTGAGCTGGCAACCGCACACTGACTTCCTCTACAACAAACTTAGAAAATTCACTAGGATTCGCGGTGGGATGGACATTCGGACTCTTAAAATTATTTACCTGGCTCTACCACAAACATCCGCATCTAATCGTCCCGCAGCCCCATGGATATGAAACCAGATTTCAAGTACTTGGCAACGTAGTCAACCCCAAACTTCATCATTCGTCATCATTCGTCATTTCATTGACAACGCGGAGTACGCTCTACATGATGAATTTACTCCACAAACAATTACCACCAGAAATGAGAGATCCATCGAAATATAAACGTTGCCTGTATAAAAAGAAAATTTTGTCTTGGTTGATCGTGAGTGGTCCTGAGGTTATTGTGAAGTTTTTTAGAAGTGTGTACACTCAATGATACCAGGTGCAGCTTCGGCAAATAATAGTATTCCTTATCAATTTCATTTTTTGGTCATACCGATGTCCTCTACCGATGTCATTCGTAGGAGAAGTTATCATGCTGGTCCCTACATACTACTACGATAAATTTAAATTACAACTACTATAAATTACTTAAGTAAGTCCTACATATCAACGTTCGGCGACTCTTGCCCAACAATACAGGCTCTGCCTACCGTTGGTCAATATTATTCAAAGGAAGAAGAATTGTGATTGCTTACAATCTCCGCAGGTTTTTTTTGTTACTAATTACCGTCTACCGTTTACCGTATTATTGTTACTTATTTTCTTTTGTTTTATTTCGTTAATATTACCGAGATTAATAAATGAAAATGAGCGAGTGAAAAAAAAAAAAAAAAAAAAGACCGTAAAACTGAAGTGACTTTTTGTCCTGAGTCAAGAGGAACGTCGAACATTAATTTCACAGCCGTATCACATGTCTGTTTCCTTATCAACAAGGCAGTTCCTCGGACAGAGTTGCTTCAATGGACTGTCGTAGAGATTGCGATCTCGCTGTCATGCAGGGGCCTGGCGCCTCGCTAGGCCACCACCGTTCCCGTACTTGAAGAGATGGAGCGGTTTTTGGTCTTTTGCCGGTCTCAGTGTTGCTACACGGGGGTGTCGCCCCTGGGGAGTCCCGTACCACCTAGGAGGAGTTTTCGGTCAGGTTTCCCACTGATCTGAATGTTTACTTGGGTGTCGGGTGGAGGACCGGCTGCTACCGCGTTTCTTCGCCGTGGTCTTCTTCGCAGGCTGGGCGGAGCGGTTATGGGCTATGTGGCGGTGCTCGTGGGTTTGGCTGCTCACTATTGTAGAAGCCACAGTTGAGCAGCGCTTGTTTCTGGTTTTTCTCGCACTAGAGGCGCAAAAGGTGCCCGATGGAGGGTCTTTGAGAGAAAACAATTAGAGCCGCGCGCTGAAGTCACCATGTCCTTGACGAAATGCGGGGTGGGGGACGTAAATATATTCGGTTGCCTCAAGTCTTCATGGAATAATCAGGTGTAGTTAATTTATAGGACTGACGAACGGTTTTTGAGGAAAGATTCGTATTTACTCTCTTGGAACAGCTTCGTAAAAACAGTAAATCGGAGGAACGACAGTAATTTTAACTTTCGTGAGCTGTTACTAATTATTTTATAAGCGTAATTAAACGCCCACCACGCGGACTATCAACATGATTGGGAGGGCGCTTGTGTCATATGAGTGGGATTTATAAAGGTACTTCGCGTTAATTGTTTGGGACTTTCCACAGTCCAAGTTTTACTCGTTCAAATTTAAATGTTGCGTCTAATTCAAACTGAAGAACGGCTTATCAGGCGTAATTCTTTGAGTTCGCCTCGAGATTCGCGAAGTGGTTTTGGGGATTGCGAAGAGTTGCGACGGCAAATGGGAAGAATCCTCCGCTTCGTGAAATGAGAGATAACTGAAAGTTGGAACAATTATTCTTAGCATTTAACGAGCATTTTATCAGGGCGGTTCAAATCAGCGGTATTTGAATCGCAACAACTAAGTTGTCTCAAGAAGTCCGCTGTCTCGCTAGTCCCCTAATCCCTCACTCTCTAACTTATCGCCCACCCTCACGGCGCTACTTTATCTCTTTTTCTTTGCCAGCCTCTCTCTTGGACGGGTAATGGATTCTATTAGTCTTCCTTGCCCACTCTTCTTCGTTCTCAGGAGCTTCAACCCGCCATCAGCCTCGCCAAGGGTTAGTTTGCTCTTAAACGACACTTCAAGGCTCTTAGCCCTCTTACATCTTACTTTCCGATCGTTCTCCCAAAACTCTCTTGCTTTGTCTGAAACAACTCGGAAACATTTGCCGACTGTTACACAATATCTAAATGGGTTAATTTTTACTCCACAGAAAAATGTTTTCTGGATAAAATAACCTTATTATTGTCACAAGTATTGCAATGTTAGACTGAAATTTAGTTTGTAAAGAAAGGCACCTGATGCGGTGCAAGCAACTTTCCAAAATGCTTGCCGTACACAAAAAACGAAACGCTGCTGAAGATTTGATTACAAACCGAATCAAGACAGTCAAAATGATAGAATACGTGGCATTAATATTTCTAACCTCAATTAATACGAGTAAGTTCTGACAGTTTTCATTTCTCGTCATTCTGTAAGAGCTTCGTTTCAAAAATACCAAAGACACAACCGAAATGAAAACAGGATGGTTCGCAGGATTAGCCCGTTATAGCGCCTGATAGAGACGGGAGGCATTACACGCATTACAGGCAAGTCGTGACGGTCAGGTAGTTCTTGCTCCTGGCGAAGAATAATCTTCCTTTACATTAACGATTCGAGAGATATTAAATTATCCAATTTCCCCAACTAATTCATTTACAGATCGTGCAGTACGAAAGTTAATCGAATCACCTCAACTGTGATACTCAACCTACAAATAAATATGGCTCGCCGAAACAATATTACGTACAAAATCGACCCAAAACTAGGTACCGTTATCTTGGAGATCGAAACGACACGCTTTTTCCCACGTATTTTGGTGTCCGAACAAAAATTAACAAAAATTAAACAGTGTACTTGTAGGAAATGAGGAAAAATAACTGTTGCCTTCTCAGTGTATTCCAGGACCGACCTCCTCAACAAATCGTTTTAGCAGCCCTGTGTTCGCTTGCTATAAATAAAGGTACTGACATAAGTGAGGGTAATGTCGGAATAAGGTCCCCAAAGTGAGGCATAGTCCGCATTTGGACAACCATGGGGGCTGCCGGTTCAATCAAAAGTCGATCCGAGTGATTAGTACTTTGAGCCTGCTGGCTCTTTTATTTGCTCGTTCCAATAATTGACCCTGAATGTTTGTTGATATCTGGGGTGCGTGGTATATTTCGTACGTACAACTTGACCAACGTGTGAGATGTGCGACGTACTTTAGTATGTGATTACCAGATGTTCAGGTGGTTCGGCTTCGCCTCGTCCCCCATTCTTATTCTCACATCGCTTCCGTTTAGGTATTGCGTCGTATCGAAAACTGATTTGTTTTACAACGAGTACAGAGTGATATTTCTTTATTTCTCATAGTGTTTAATTGACTTTAAACCTTTTACTATCGCTAAAAGAACTTCAAACTGCTAAGTATACTTTGAATATTTACAATATTTTGACTCGGCTTGAATCAGAATGATAGTCTCCACCTCTGAATAGCCTCGTTTGAACCGTTACGCTGGCAGGTAACCGACAAATTTTGTATACTTTAACAGTATCTGTGATGGACGTTAAGTTTTATCAACTCACATAAAATCAGTGAAAAACAATGGATCGGTTGGCATAGTGATTAAAATGACAGAATGCCATTTGAGGAAATTTGGGCGCCGCGTATTTTGGTTTCGGTCACGAAAACTTTTTTACTACCCCCCCTCAAAATTTGATACAAAACGTTTCAAGACATGGGTATTCCAAATCTGCAATTTCCGTCCGCCGTCACCCGCCCACCGTCCGCCGTCCGGGCCGCTTTGTGCCTTTAACGTGGTCTAAAAAATTTGTTCTTTCGCACAAAAATCCAATTTGGTATCTAGTTGTGTCCGCCATCTCGGCAATCCGATTGGACGACGCCCATGGTTGTTATGAACAAAAAATGGTTAAAAAAAGTAACAAAACGCAGTATAATCGTAAATAAGCCGGGTTTCGTATCGTTTTCAAGGTATTTTTACATCCTGGGCCGAATGGAATGAGTATCAGACGTGTACAACTGCGTTAGGGAAATTACAGTAATTATTAGAGTCAACTAATTGAAAGAACTCGTGGGAACTACAGCGGAAGTCAACGTTTCGTCGTTAGTACTCCCTTCCTCCCTCCCGTCCCATCAAAACCACCCGCCTGCTCGACTCGCAACGTCGTGCCAATTGCCAAGGGTTCGCTGGGAGTCCCCGTCCCAATTTCCCCGACTCTTTTTGCCCGACATGGCGGAGGAAGGTTACGGCCGATGACTTCCTCCGCACACCCCTACATCAGATAGTAAATGCCTACAGACGTTTACGGGCGCCTGGCGCTGGGGGAATATTTAGTTTCCGTAGTTCCATTGTAGTCAGGTCATGTTTCGTACGGTTTACAAGTATTTTTCGATGCTGAATCGAATGGGATGGGTCTTGTAGCAGTAATACTAGGTCAAGCTGTTCATGAGAATAATAAACCGTTGTGTAATAATTTGCAGGGTTTTTTAGTTGGCTAAATTCATTAGTATATGGAGTGTCCGATAATTTATTTATTAGTTCATACGTACTATCAATAAATATACAAATAAAAACAATAATATTTTAAAAAGTCGAGCAATGCATAGTCAGTGACGGTGTTACTAACTAAATAGATATCTAATGGACTTGATAGGCCCCCCACCCCCACTCAGCATAGAACTGTCTTCTTTGTAGTGGGGTCGTGTAGTTCTCGAGAGGAAGAAATTTAAAACTAAAGTCCATCTGAGAATGAACATGCTCCACTGGAAGTCGTACTTAGCTGCGATGAGGGGTTTGGGGACTGATGGTGTTTCAGGGAGTAATCTTTAGGTAGTTGGAGGGTGAAAGGGACTTAACGTTTGTGATGTACGGATTGCTTGTTTCAGATGCTTCATGAAGCGGTTTTCAGCGTACTCTGCGCAAATATTGTTTTTAACGGAGCCCCTTCAATTTGTTGAGTGGCTCCCCCCCTCGGCTTTTACCATCTTTCACGAACTCAGGATTTAGTTTTCATCCGCTGTCATTGAATCTCCGTATAAACTTTCATTGAGTGTCTTTTCGAAGGGGAAGCTAGGGAGGGAAAAGTGCCGTTTTTCCCTTCCGCAACCGGTTGCGTAACAACATCAATAACAATCCCGGAACCCTCTTCCCTCCTTCAACTTAATAATAAGGGGATCCAATGGACAAATTGTGAGGGGATATAACCTAATTATGAAGGTTATGGAACGTGATCTCGACCTGTGGTTTCGAATCGGACCCGCCGAAGGGAATTTGGAAGAGAAGGGCGATTGCTTCGCTCCTGATGGGGTATCACTTTCCACGCTGTTATATCACTCTCTCCCTCGTCTCTGCTCCTTGTCAGCTATCGTTTGCTGGTGGGCGGGTAACAACTTCTAACCATCTCCCCGGATTAGTAACTGGAGCCATCCCTCCGCACGCCGCCCTTTTCACAGCCATCGCCTGGCTGATTACGCCTGCCCTGTTATTTTAAAGACTCAGCGAGGCGTTGCCGTTTTCCCGATACTCTTTCGCCCTGTTATCATATCTCGGACGCATATTCTTCTAAAGTACGCTACAAAACCTTCAGAAAAATGGTTGTCGAGTTCTTTGAATTTAACTATTAAATAAATAATCCTACTGGACACCATATTTGCTAGACGAACTGTAAATAATGGGTCCAAGGAAGTCGGGAACCACTCAACGGTGATAGCACCTGATTTGACACAACGCACATGCATTTATTGATTGTTGCTCCCACCACTTGGTTCATTCTGTTTTTCACTGACTTGGCTTTATACGGAATAGTGTACAAATTAGCGAAGTGCGTATTGCTGCTGGGTTATCTAGTCCTAACTAGCCCTACTTATATCACTACCTTTATGGAAATTATTGCATCGATAATTTATGAGAATGGCAATAGGCCCAACTCGATTATTAAGAGAGAGTTCGCGTTTATAGTTCTGGAATTACGGGGAAAATACGGTGAAAAATCGGTCGCTCGAATTTGAGTATTTCGGGGCTGTTCCGAATTACCGAACGGTAACAATTTTTCAAAGATCGCATAATCAGTGAACTGTATAAGAAAAATATTTTCACATCTTTCAGAAATCTTCAACTTTTGGAATTTATAAGTTTCATTTGTTTGTTGACACAGAGGCGGGGTTTTCAATAATAAAGCACCCAAGTGACAAACGTATAATATAAAAAATGAGAAAAATCGGAAATTAGGAGCTCCTATTAAATGAAGGTAAATAACGAAAAGTGAAAAATAGAAAGGTGGAAAATGTTTAAGCTAGTGTCCTCGAGGAATTAGAATAACAACGTCTGACCGTTTAAGTGAAAGCGGCAATTGTCGTATAAAGCGAGAAGTCGGCAAATGATGCTCGACTACGACTGATCGACTACGGTTGTTGTTTGTATGGAAGTGCAAGTGAAACGTCATTAAATAATTTGGAAAAAGTTCAGAACCGATGTTTTCGTCTAGTTATGGGTTTACTCCCATCTACTCCGCTAAATGCACTCCTTGCAGAAAGCGGTGAACCCCCACTAAATGCAAGACGGATAATGTTGGGAAGTAGATACCTTGCACGTTTGTACTCCAGTCAACCTCTCCTCTATAACAAAATAGCATGTCTGAATGTGAAGGTTATAACTGAAAGATACTGGCAAAAGAAGGTAGCGCCCCCCCCCCCCCCGCTCCCTGAAAATTTCCTCGAAATTTCACGAATTATGTCCTATGTATACTCCGAAAGTAAGCCGCCCATGAACCAAATGCATTAATGAGCCATCCGCGTATCATAATCCCAAGCTTTACTGGTACTATGAATTATGAAGAAGTAGAACAGGTTCTGAGGGTCCTATATGAACGTCAAGGACCACATTGTACAGTTATATACACGGGTGGCTCAAAGATCGATGGTAATGCCAGTTGTGCGATATATGATTGGAACAGGGGATTGACGAAGTCATATAAAGTCAACAATTTGGCATCGGTTTACACAACTGAGATAATTGCCGTAGATAAGGCTCTGGAATATGTACAGCAGATGGTAGCTTCCCCACGAACGGTTCTCATCATCTCAGACTCCAAGAGCTTGATGCAGAATTTACAAAACCCCAAAGCGATATCGAACTGTTCCTACCTATTTTTACTTTCCTTGGCTCTACGAA
The DNA here is from genome assembly GCA_020466155.1 of Pachypeltis micranthus. Classification (NCBI taxonomy): domain Eukaryota; kingdom Metazoa; phylum Arthropoda; class Insecta; order Hemiptera; family Miridae; genus Pachypeltis; species Pachypeltis micranthus. The sequence continues at coordinate 26,546,950 of CM035774.1, read as the reverse complement.
GTAGAAAGGAAAGTTATGTAATCGGCTGAAAAAAAATTTTGAGTTTTCTTCAGATCTTTACGTTTCAGACCCTCCTGAGTCCGAAAAACACTATTTGGGAAAATGGTCTGTGTGTGTGTGTGTGTGTGTGTGTGTGTCACTAAAGTTTGTCTGTGAACGATTTTTAGAGAAAACCACCGTATCAAATCAGCTCAAACTTGATATCTCGCCCACAGGTTACCATGGGACGCCAAAATAAGGGTATGAGCAAAATCCACCGAAAGTTAATTGTAGTTATCATAGTGATCAAAACACCAAATATTTTTTTCCTCAAAAACGGCTCAAACGATTTTGATTAAATTTTTTATATTGATAGCGCCCAATAAGGTAACTATACCATAAAATTCCCATCTATGGGAAAATGATGAGAGCAGCGCAATAAATTACCAAAACTTTCGACGTAATCGATTTTAGAACGGTTTTTAGAGAAAACGACCGAGCCAAATCACCTCAAATTTGATCTCCAGCCTACAGGTTACTATGGGACGCAAAATTAAGGGTATGAACAAAGTCCACCGAAAGTTAACTATAGTTAGCATAGTGATCAAAACACCAAATATTTTTTTTCTCAAAAATGGCTCTAACGATTTTGATTAAATTTTTTATATTGATAGCTCCCAATATTTTAAACTTAAGCGGCGCGTCTACGAACTAAGCAATGCGAATATAACAACAAAATTTGTATGGGTTGAGGCACACATAGGAGTAAGGGGCAATGAGAAAGTAGACCAAGCGGCGAAGCGGTGATGTTTCTGCGAAGAGGAAAGCAATGCCTTAATCCCATACAAGGATTTGAATTCCCTCTTTAAAAGGACCATGGCGAGGAGATGGCAAGAATACCATGATAGGCATCCTGCGGGAAATAAATATAAATTTATGTTTCCTAATATCTCACTGAGACCATGGCGTGCAGAAATGACAGGGCACGAAAAGCCTTTTTACTCAAGCATTTCAAGACTTAGAACGGGTCACAGAGTCTGCCGAGCTTATCTGCACAAAATACATCTAGAGGAGTCTGACCAGTGTGACGTGTGCGGTGAGGTGGATGACTTGGAGCATGTGCTTTTAACATGCAAAAAGTTGGAAAGACGAAGAACAAAACTCTTAGACGATCTTGGGGAACATTTAAGTCGGCCATTTAACGTCACATCTATATTGGTTAAACCAGATGTACTCGTATATGAAAAAATAACGAAATTTTTTAATGACGTTGGACGTAACTTGTAATGAAATCGATAATTATGTTAAAAGAAAATAGTTAGTTAGTTGCTGTAATATTGTATAATACTAAATGAAGTAATGTTGTAGTAATATATCTGTAAGTATGGCTGTATGGAGAAATCTAATGCCAAAATAACAAAAAAAAGAAAAAAAAAGTAGATGTCAGACCCAGGGAAACAAAGCGATGGAGGTGGCAGCATTATTAGACAATTGAGCGGCCGAACGCGTTGCGTCCAAAAAGAGCGGGGCAGTAGCCGAGAAAACGGTGAACACGAGGAGCGGGGGTTTCAGACGATGCAGAGGAGGGGAGCAATAAAATACTTCTTCCTCTTTCGCGTTAGCAACATCATTTTTCAATGGATGAAATTGTCACATCACGAGTGATCTATTTAGTCCACCGCGTGTTAGCTAGGTAGTCATTTATATTTCCGTTCTGATTAAAACCAAACTTATCTTGCACCGTTAGTTTGAGCTGCCTTGCAGATATCCTTAGTGTGCCGTGCTGGGCATATTCCACACATTTTTCAAATGACCTGGGGCAGCGTACGAATAGATGGAATCCGTGATGACACGCCGAAATTCACTGATCAGGAAGGTTTGGTGCTTGGAGCTATTGGTTTATATTCGAATATTTAGCATCTAATCGAATATTTATCGAATGTAGAGAATTATTTACCGTTGAACAGGAAAACGAACAAAGATAAAACCCGTAAACAAGATATTAGATGAGAATCACATAGAACAAAAATAAAAAGTTGAATAAGAATGTGCATTAGAATAAGAATAAGAACAAAGTAAAGGATAACCATAAATATCAGGTTTTTTCTATATTTTTCCTAACCTCCCCCCCCCCTGGCCTATTGCCTATTGTGTGGGCGTACATGAGTCACTTCATGTCCTCCCAGTTCCATCCTCCAGCTTTAGAGCTTGAAGTTAGTATTTGCTGATGCGACGTCTCGAATGAAACGAGTCTCAGAGGAGTCAATTGCATCCAAACCGAAAACAGTGAAATCAATCTAATTATAGTGAGCCAAAATCTACTAATTGAAAGAACTCGAGGGGCAAGACAGCGAAAATAATCATCATTTGCACTGCCGTCTCACTCTAACCACCTCTCAGCTCCACTCAGCCCCAGAAAATTCGAATCAAAGGCCAAATAACGCCTGATTGACTGGAAGAATAATCTCGAACAGGCGTGCGGAGATAAATGTGAAGTGGGCACTAATGAACAGGCGATCTGTCTTGTTTTTCGAATTTCTAGTTAGAGCTACTTTTTCATGCTCAGATCGTCGTATGCAGTATTTTTCTGACGACGGCGCGATCAGGAATTTTGAGCATCGCCGATGCGATGTGACAGTTTTGGGCTAATCTTAAACTTCAAAGAACAAACGTCACTCATCAAAGAACTATTCACGGTCGTACCAAAATGCTTACTAATTTGAGTCACAAATAGAGTCTAAAATCGCACTTTTCGTATGCGAGGGAATCTCATCCATTATAACTACAGAACGCACCTTAATTTTCGAATCCTCTCGCTAGTTTTTGCTTGCGGATCCCGAAGAACGAAGGAAGTATCGTAATTGGCTTTCGGCCGGGAAATTTTTTTCACAACGCCCCTTCGAAATTTGACACTTCACGTTTCAAGGCATGAGGTTTTTTACTCTGCAATGTCCGTCGGCCGTACGGGCCATATTTTGCTTTAACGTGGTCTATTAAGTCCGTTCTTTCACACAAAAATTCAGTTACGGATCTATTTGTGCCTGCCTAGTCGGCTATGCAATAGTTTAAAATCCATGGTTGTTATGAGCCAAGAATTTTGGCAGTTGTGTAGCAATTACGTTGTGTTGTCCGTTTTCTTGGCATTTTTCAATGCTTGGGTCGAATGAAACTGTGGCTAGACTGAAAACCGTGAAACTAACAGTAATTATAGTGAGCCAAAGTCCATTATTTGAATGAACTAATCTTTTCATCATTTGCATCAACTCGTCACGTCGTGTCAAATGCCTACACGCGCCTGGTTTATGTAATCAGGTCATGTTTCGTTTCGTTTACTCGAATTTTTCGACGATGAATTGAATGGGATGGGTCTCGGAGGTGCGACGTCAAGAGAACAATAAACCGTTGTGTAATAATTTGGAGCGTTTTGGTTGTGGGATGGGTTTGATTTGCCCGTTCGCACGTATTGGGCGGGCGTCCTGACGACATGCCTCTTTCTACACTCGTGGAACAACCGCAAAAAAGCCTTATTAGTACTAATCTTCAAGCGCAGCAGCGGTTGCATCAACAAGCCTTAGACGTGAGACCTCAAATTGAGTTCTGAAAACTACAGCGAGGGGATAAAGTTTGGCTCTACAATCTCCGTCGGAAAAAAATATTATAAAAGTATGTACTTGAACCACCTTGGGAAAGGCCGTGTATTATCGTAAGCGTTCGGGTTCTCCGAATTACAATGCCCGGAGATAGGGACACACTTGAAATGAAGGGGATCTTGCAACTGCGCCGAAACCTAGCACAACTGCCCTTCATAGAAACTGCGCCGGAGGTAGAGACAGTAGCAAGTGCGCCGTCATACTTTACGGTTTCTATTTCCACTTTATACACTCAAAATTTTATTACGTTGATACAGAAATGATGCAGGTAGGTACGTACGTTTTTTCACTCCCAGTTTTTCCACTTTTCACGCAGTTTTTTGTCACTTTTTTTCACAATGTCTGGCCACTGTTTGGGGGAATGATTTTCCGTCAATCTTTCCTTCTCGATATTCAATTATTAGTTGCTGAATCATTTTCTTCTGTTTTTTGAACGCCCCTGTGTCCGGCTTGGGCACATTCGAGCCATTCATTATGAGGAAGGTGTCCGTTTGCATTCGTTTCAAGGCATTGAGAAACACGAAAATGTTAGGATGAGGATGGGAAAACTGGCCATTGAATTTCGAGTGGAACGACTCACAAATGTTTGTGGTTCTTTCCGAAGAAATTTCTGCTGCAGCCCATAACTCAGGAGGAAACTTAGCTTGAACACCAACGGAGTTATCGATGATGTATTCCGCGTACTTTCCAACCCGTGTATCATCTGGCAACGACGTCATACAATGTTCCAAAAATGCAGCACCGACCTCACTTGGATCCAAGAACGGTATACCGAAAACGAGACGAAGCCAATTTCGAATATCCCCCTTTGCTCTGTATGCTTTGGATTTTCCTCCACCAAGATTGTGACAAATGGAATCGACATCCCACAATTTCTCACTGCGACGTGAATTCCTTCTTCAAAATCAGCCACCACACAATCCGGCTGCAGCCTCAATTGCAGCTCCTGGCATTTTTGTTGAGCAAGATTTAGCAACTTAGTGTAGGTTTCAGCTTTTTTATCGGGTAAAAGTGCAAAGACGAGTGGTATGTAGCGATTGTTTGTACAAACATGGATAGTGAACATCTGTGCAAAATGTTTGGCACAATATGAGAAAGTTCCGTCCACAAATATAGTGGAAGATGTACAGAGTTCTTTCCAGTTCCTTTCAACCAAAAACGCGACTATTTTTGACGTTCTATCAAAAATTTGTAGAAATGATTCTTCTCCAATTTTCAAGAAGTTATCTGATTCACTCCGTTCACCCAAACAATCCATCACTTCATCAATACTTGATGGCAAACGACTGCTGTATGCTTTTCTCCGGGCTCTGTATGTATTCAGTTGAATATTACAAACTTGTTTTTTAGTAAGATGATGTTGAGCTTCATGTGATTCGACTTCTGCCCGAATAATTTTCATCGGTGCATCGTTGAGGTCGTCGGTCGCTTTCCTTTTCACTGAATTGGAAATTCTTTCTTTCAATAACTGTTGTTCACCAACGGGCTCGTTGTTGTGGATATCCTCCTTTTTCACAATGTTTTTGCTGTCGTGAACGTACAATTTCGCGCAGCAAGACCGCTTACAACACCTCCACTTAACCGCGTCGAGTATCTGGACATAATCACTTTTGCGAAATTTATACCCGTCGAGAACTAAAAGGGGATTTCCGCGCTGAGACTGAATAAATTCCAGAGACATTGCAACGCGTAACAACTGAACCTATGACACTACCGTGCCAATCACGTGGATATCGGGCCATCGCATTGACCGATAAGAAAAGAGCGGCGCAAATGCTTGAGTCCGTTTGGAGCGAGGAAAAATAAACAAGCGCAGTTGCTATTCGACACATCTTCCGGTCAACGCTGGTCGGCGCGGCTGCCATACGCCCGAAATGAAAGCATAAAATAAAAAGTATCTCAGAAAAAAAACCTGAAGTTATATTTACGTTCCCAACTTGGAACAAAATAAAAACCCTGCATATTATTACACAATGATTTATTATTCTCTTGAACCGCTTGACGGAGTCTGACAGCTCCGAGACCCATCCCATTCGATTCAGCATCGAAAAATACCAGTAAACCACACGAAACATGACCTGACAACAATGGAACGACGAAAGATAAATAGCGTCTGTAGGCAATTGGCAGGACGTGGCATGTGTCCAACACACAAACAGTTTTGTAGTGGCAACTCGAGGACTCGTACTGCCTCCTTGGGCGATGCTCAGTCGCGTCCGTCCGCCTAATCAAACGGCATCTTATATAGTGGGCTCAAACATGAGCGGCTTTGTAAGACTGACACGTTCTTAATAATGTCGTTTTTAGAAGCAAACACGTGGGAAGTTACGGGTTGTTCACCAGAACAGACTGGGTTCTTACAAAGACCACAGGAGATTCCAGTCGTTTTGTTTGGTACGTTGCTGCTTGTAAGCACAACTTAAATTTTGATTCAATTACACATTTGGTGTTTGATAAGTACGGCTAATCATTACTAATACCTCCAACAATATGCGCCTTTCGATTGGTGCATTCAGAGCCCCGAATTAAATTGAAGAAGAAAGTCGTTCGGTGAGATTTAGATGATCGCGCAATTTATTGTTCCTCTTGTCACCCAAACCTTGTGACCTGGCACTAGTCAGTCCTCTCTCTTCGCCCTTCTCCTCTCGTCCCTTCGTCCTGTAAAAGGGTTCGCGATAAACTGGATTTGAATGTTTCAACTTCATTGTTACCTCGTTTAACACTCACTTCACCCTTGCTCACAAAATTCAACCTCCCTTCCATTTTCTACTCACCCCCCCGTCCAACAACCTCTCGCCCTCTTTTCTCGCTGCGCATCACTTTCCCTCGCTTTTGTGATTTTCCCTCTGTTAATGAGCAAAACCCAAGTTTTAATTGCCTAGTCGGCTTTTCCCCGCTTTTCACGTTGACTCTCCAGCCTCGACGGTTTCATCCACTTTCAGCTCCTCTCACCTTCGCCGTCGTAGTTTAAATTGGTTCCCTTCTCCCTTCTTTCCATTTCATTCTCCCACACCACTGCCATATTCCTCAATTCCCGGCCCCCTCCCGACGCTAAAAGGTGGAAAATGAGATCACTTTCATACTCCGAAGGTTTTTAGTCAATTTATGTTAAACGAGGGAGAGCGAAGCCCCGGGCAACTTAGTCCTCGTCGGCGGCTCCCAACCGACAATCGATAAGTTGTCACGTTCGGTTTACGAAATAATAAACCAGGGGGGAGAAAATAATTGCATGGAACATATATGGAAGGATTTGTACAGGTAATTTGTTCACCCCCCCCCCACGCTATATTCAACCAGTAACACGCAGAAGACATCGTTAAAACGGTTTTTGATAAAATTTGAAAAAGTAACTTTTAAAGTTCAGAGGATCTCATTTTTTGGATGTATTTTGCCTTGTATTTCTGTTCAATTTAGGAGTACGTACAGAAATAGTGGTCAAGAAAAAGACGAGGGGTTTGATTGCTGTTGAGCGAATTCAGTCCAGCGTGTACTGCGGTACTCGAAAACGATAAAATACTTTTTCTGCGGCAAATTTTGGGTTTGACCTCCGTTTAACGGGTCTGTCAAAGGAAAGTTTATTGGGAAAGGTGCTGGCTAGTTAGAGCTGCCCAGTAAGTTTGATTCAAATCGTTAAAGTCGCGTTTACTATCCTTAGCTCTACGAAGTAAAAAGTAAAGTTGTTTAGTCTTCTGAAAAAAATGTTTGAGTTCTCTTCAGATCTTTACGTGTCAAGATTACTGAGTTCGTAAAACAAATTTGGGAAAATGGTTAGTGCGTACATTCATGCTCCGGTTCGATCTGAAGGATTCATTTCTCTCACTTGAACTGGGACGAACCAAACTCTTCCATTCAGCGGAGGCCCGTCCAGGGCATTTGGAAGAGCACCCCATTTGTCCCAATTCGTTCGAAACTTCGCCGTCGTCAGTCGTAATTGAGCGGTTCTCTCGTCGCCATGTCGCCCGCGCCAGCGTTTGCTCCCTCTCAGTTCCCTGTTTGTGGTGGTGACACTTCCCTGAGTGAAATGGCGAATAAAACTCTCTGTTCCAATTGCATTCGGTTGATATCGTACTTACTCCCGACTCAGTGCGAGATCGTTAATTCATCCCCCAATTTATTATTCCGTAATTTATTATTCCGTTCTTGCTCTGTAAGCATGCTTTGCAGGAATTTGGATGTTATGTCGCGCGCGCTGCGGCTGGTCTTGGATTTGTCCAGGATCATCAGCGGCGGTGTGACACGGCGATTTCATCTGACCCTAAGCCTTTGGAGTTAACAGCTGCTCTGCGTGATTCAGTTGACAGACAGGAACTGAGGTAGTGTCCCGACTCCGCCTACTTTTCTTAGTGGAGGAGTTGGCTTCAGGGGGTATACATGGAAGGAATTACTGGCACTTGACACTTGGTAGCGTCACTGCCAATAGCAATAAGGTTTATGGGAGGTAAACCACGTAAGTTCAAGTTGAGTCGCTGAACGGTTGAATCCGTGAAGCTGGTTGCTGGTGCATTTTCATCTGAATACTAGGAAGTGGAGAGAAAGCGGCGCTACATGCTGTCTCCGGCAAAGGACTGAGGTCTGAAATTGGTTCTGTCCAGTTTGCAGTGACCCTGGATGTCCTGGTATTGTCTGGCAGCCGGGATGTTACGCTAACACGGCAAGCCGAGAGGCGCAAATGTGGCGAGACGTATCTTCATATGGCAACATTGACTGCGTCCTAGCGTGGAGTCAGGTAACGTCAGGGTTGCATCATTGACCGCCTTCTAGCGTGGTATCTGATGCTTGAAAAGTGTTGAGGAGATGAGTCAGCTTTCTCCGAGGTATCATTACTCGTGTGTTGTTCGGGTCGTATCTTAACTGGTGGCTATTCTATCGTGGAACATTTTTTTATTCTACTTTCCTCCCCCCCCTCATCTATCCATAGAGCTAGCATAGGGTAGACTGGGTGCCCTTCCTATCTCCTTATTTAATTATTACTTATTTAATTTCGTTTACGGGTGCCACCGTCTCATTTATGGCGAGCTTTGAGGGAAACATGAACGTGATTGAGAGAAAACAAAACCTCCTTAAACTGGATATCTATCCTGAAGTTACGCCAAAATAAGGGTATGAGCAAAACCCGCCTAAAATTAACTGTAGTGATCAACACACTGAATTTTTCGTTCCTCAAAAACGGCCCTGGTTTAGTTTTTAAACGGTAATTCCTAAACGGCAAAGACGAACAATTAAGAAAAATAATGTTGGCAGTCTCATGAATCACTAATACAGCTTACTCCGTAATGGCCGTGGGACTTATCCCTAGGAGCTACTTAATACATTCAGGAACCTAAGCAGTAAAAGTTCGAATGTTGGGCAGCGTTCGTTCTAAGATAAATAGTTCTAAAATAACTGACAGACTGGCTTATTGAAGGAACATTCCAGTATAAGTACTGGCTGATCTTCATTCTCACTAGAACAAAGTAATTGGGAGTGATGACGTTCTTCTTGCACAAAATATATGATTAATCCTGAATGGGTTTATAGTGACAATTTGAGGAGTCTTGATGTTCCGCTCGCGTCATACTAACCGCTCATTGCGTCGGTCTTTTGGGAGGTATTTAGTCACACGGAATATTGAAGGATCATTACTTGTCGTTGGTTTGGTTAGATCAAAGGACTGAAGCCGCCTGATTGCCTCCAATTAGGGCTCAGAGCCTCTGGATATTCACATCTCTACCTCAGCGACATACGAGTTGGTTAGAGCTTTGCTTAGAACATCCATCATTTCCAGGCCGCCTCAAGCCTAATTAGTAACTTCATGACCGTGACAGTTGCCACCTTCGTTCCCCGTCCTGTCGTGGGGTTCCGACAATCATTGCCACTAATTTGTAAGAGAGATGTCGGAACTCTCTCATTTTCGTGAATACAATCGCTTCGGAAACGGACTAATATATCTTCGCTAGTTGTAATGAGGTTAACCTGTGCTATCCTACTCGCAACCGCCTATTTTATTCGGGCGCACAAACAACTTGTCAGGAACGATTACAAGTCTGAAATACGAAAAGGCGAATTGATGTATCGCTGAGGTCTAGAAATTGCTTTTCATTTCAAATTGAGCACAGGTCCCCTCGTGCGCATTCACCGCAAAAAGTACCTCAGGCAACCAGGAGAGGAGTTCAGTTCTGACAGCACTTAGTCCTTGCAAGAGAGAGGGACGTACAATTAAATTTTCGCATTACCCTCGCTCACTCGACATGATCTATCTAAATAGTAACATTGAATTAGTTACGCTTAGTCGGGGCACACCCCAGCGCTAACAGCTAGATGGGACGTTCCCTTCAATGGGAGCAGGCGGTTTCCCCACAAATTTCTCCTTGACGCAGAATTTCTAAGACGGATTGATCAACCAATAGGAAATGCTGAACCTCCGAATAATAAGAATTATAATAGCAATAGGAACGAGCTAATGGCGGGAAGGTTCGTATTCATTATTTCGGATTTATAGGGTTAATACCGTACAGGAAGTTACTCGATCAATGTAGTTTGAATTCCAAAATGTGTCAGGATGATCTCCATCATCTTAAGATCAGAGTAAAATTTTCATCGTGCAAACTACACATTACACTTCCAACATTTTTGTGAGAACGCTACCCACAAATCAGCGGCATTAAAGAGGAAAAGAGCTACAAATTACTACACAAAGGTTTATTATTTTCATGCACACCTCCGAGACCCATTTCATTGGATTCAGCATCGAAAAATACCAGTAAACGATATGAAACATGACCCGACTACAACGGAACGACGACATCAAATATTACAGGCGTCCATAGGCGACTATAGGAATTGGAGCGACGGGACGAGGGGAGCTGACAGGCCATTGGACTGGGACGAGATGGTGTCATAATGATTAAACGATTACTTAGGCAATATAGTCCTAAAGTTAACGTACCTGTTAGGTGAGTCCGTCTCCTCTGGCTTGTGAGTTACTGTGGGCAAGCGCTTTCGATGTAAAGACATCATCGTCTGGCCGTTTAGTCAGTACTGGAGTCAGTCAGTTGGTCGTGGTCTTATATAGTCCCGTTGTTTCAATTTGTAGACTTTCGCTCACTATAATTACTGTGATTTCACCGTTTTCGGTATAGACGCAGTCACACACCTCTGATACTGGTTACATTAGACTCAGTATCTAAAAATACCTAGAAAATGATGCCAGACGCGGTGTAATTGCGGTGAAACTGCCAACATTGCGTTTTGTAAATTCTTTTAAACATTTTTAGCGCATATCAACCATGGGCTCCGTCCAATCTTTATCCATACTGAGCATCCTTGCTGAGCATGCCCTCCCTCACGCACTCGGGCCAATATCAGATGGTGTGGGGCCCTTCTACATCGCCTGTATGTAGGTAGCTCTCTCTCCACCTGTATAAGAAGACCCAGCCGGACCTCCAGTGCAACTGTGGGGGTTGTCTGCAGTCATCGTGTCGCAGCTACTCTACTCAACTGCAGCTGTTCAGTCTTCTTTCCTGCCCTGCTCCACCAGACTAGGGCACCATAGGGTACTACAAGCCTAACGATCGCCCTGTACATCCATAGGACCATCCAAGTCTTGCCAACCAGCTTCTGGACAGCCCACATCACAGATAAAGCCCTTCGTATCCGACACCATGTTTTTTTTCGGCCAAAACTTCAACTTTTGTTATAACGGTTATGCTAGGTGAAGCAAGTAACGAAAGAAGTCAATAGTTCTTGCTACGAGATTCAAGAGACTCAATTGGGTTTAAAGTCTCATCACATCGCTCTAATTACACGAGGGACTGACTCTGGAGTTGTCTTCCAACTCTCACCTCTTTGGCCCTTTCTTTTCATTGGATCCATTAAAAGCTTAGTTTTTAGTTAAAGGCCAACAAAGATTAAGGCCCTGTTTTTCTTGTAGGGAAAGTAACTTGAAAAGCCGGAGGAAAAGAGGAAGCCCCTTCTGGAAGTCGCAGGAAGCGATTTTATTATTCGCTCCGGACAAACAGAACAGTTTTTCCCTAATCCTCAAGGGTTCAGGGGCGACCAGGAGAAGGATAAGGTCGGAAGGGGATGGCGGGCGGCGGAGGGCGTTGGACAGGCCGAATCCATTTAGGACTCGACCTCGCTCGGAAAAGAAAAAGATTCGGAGGTTTTTCGGTAAATTGTTAATCGACGGCGGATTGGTTCCTAATCTGTTTCAGGGTATTTCGTGTCCGAAAATCCTCCCTCGCTCCTCCCCATGTCCTCAAAACGCCGGCGAAGGGGATCGAGCTCGGAAAATTTTAAGTGGGTTGTTCCGTCGTCGCGTGAAGGGAGGGGAATAGGAGGGTTTTCAAAAGTGGATTAGATCTGAGGGTAAAGAGTTGCCTGCGTCGTCTATTCGAGCCTTCCCAACCGCTTTAAGAGCACTTCTACTTAATTCTTTCGGCAAACACACGCCGCTACTTGACACTGGCTCCGGATTACGATTTTAATTCCTCCCCTCGCACTTCCCGTTTTTATCCCCTTCGGGGATAAATTTCCCTTCAGTTGCGGGCTGCGCAGTTTTGCGTTCCGACGGGTCCGGCTGCGGATTATTAATGGAATCATTTGCGCAAACGAGCGTTAAATTGAATTTAAAGTGCGTTAAATCGAAAACGGTGGAGCTGCGAGAGTGGGAGAGGGAAGGAAGGAAGAGAGCCGATTTGCATTTTACGAGGCGAAGGGACGTTTTCAATTGTCATAGACGACTTGCCACGGAGAGTTGTAGTAGGGTCACTGTAGCGGGGGGGGGGGGGGCTGCTACGGCTATGCAGGTCGGTTCGGATTATTTTTATCTGACTATAAACGAGCATCAGGTGCTTCGTAGGGCACGAAATATCCCACGAATTGTCATACTATAAATAGCCTGAAAAACATCAGGCACCACACAACTTCCCTTAGCACTACGGAACTTGCACGGTTTTCGATGCTTTTGCTACTGATTCAGTTCGTTTGAAATAGTACGGAAAAGTTTGATAGTGGGATTATAGTTTCGGAATTTATATTGGAGCTCCTACGTGTGCCATTACCGAGCAATCAGGTTACCGGAAGCTGATGAGACTGTAAACACGATTTTTTAAAGAATAGTTATTATCAATGTTTCTAGAATTAGCCCTAAGTAAGGAGGGGAGTCAGTAGGATACCGCTGAACAAGGAATATTATTCGAAAGTACACTCGAATATGTTTTACCACCACCGACAGGGAACAGGGTTGGAGGGAACGCGAGCGTGGGTGACGACAGGACGACGAAGTTTCGAGTGAATTGGGGCGTCTGAGGTGCCTGTCAGCGCAAAAGCTCTGAGTGCTATATTTCTTGAACATTATCAAACTATCGCATAGACACTTAAGGACTACAACGTCAATTTTTTCCAAAGATTCTAATAACATATAATGTTATTAGAAGTTAATGAAGAAAAACCACTCTAATTTTCGTCGAAATCTTTGGTCATTTATTGAGCTGTTCTCAAAATTTTTCCACAAATGGGAGTCCTATGTTATTGTATTATTTAGAACTGTCCATACAAAAAGTTTAATATAATCGTTACAGCAATTTTCGAGAAAAAAAGTACTTAGTGTTATGATCACTATATCAATAGGCGGCTTTTTCCCGTATTACTCAATTCATTTTACTTTGACTTATTTATTATTGGCTTGGGAAAACCCTTACCAAGTTTGAGCTGATTTGGTTCAGCCGTTTTTGCTCAATCACGTTCACAGTCATTCATGAACTTTTTTTTCGAAGGTCACCCAGAGTGGGACAGTGGCCCCAAACAAAGAAATTAGTAAATAATAGTAAATGAAATGGTCGCCCTGGCTAACCTAGGCCAGGTCAAGGGATAAAAGGACTGCGAGGGGGAACGAAAAACAGTGTTACACGGTAGAAAGACCTGAGCAACGTCCGGGTAGTGATACTTCGAAGAAAGCCCACGAGACGCAATTCGTCAGCATTTTTCTTGCACCACACACCGGGCCAGGACGCGGTCAATGCAGCAACCCTGATGTTACCTAACTCCACTCCGAGAGCTTCTGTCATTCTCATTAGAAGATTCGTCCTGTCATGTACGCGCCTCTTGGCTTGCCAAGTTAGCGTAAGATCTTGGCTGCTGGACACTATCTGAACATCCAGGATCATTGCAGACTGGTTGGGAGAAACAGCGACGATGTCAGGCCACAGTCTTTCTCAAGAGACAATCCCGTAGTGCCGCTCTTTCCCCAATTCCCAGCACTCAGATTACAATGCACCAGCAACTTGCTTGCAGACCACTTCATGACGTTTGACGCAGCCCTTATAAGTACACGGACACTGCACGATGATTCAGCGACTCAAACTGGTTTCCACAGACACGACAGGGAGCATCCACAACATCACGATCCCGGCCTCTTGTACAACTTATCGCTGTGAGCAGTGCTGCTGCGCGAGCGGCGTGAAAGTGCTGATTATCCCCCCCCCCCCTCATGGAAGCTCTCTGAACCCCACTCACCTCACGCCAAACAGTAGAGAAAGTTGGGAAACTGCCATTTATCAACCCAACCATGCAGAGCAGCTTAGGAGCAGATGGAGTCGCCATGCCATAATCAGCTACGGGATCATTAATGAATCCAAGACCAGCCACAGCGCGTGCGACATCCTAGTTCGATGCCTTTAGCATCGCGCAGAACGGAATAGCAGTAGAGAAAGATGGAACTTCGAGTCTCCCTGATCGAACCTGATCATGAATGTACGCACACCATTATATCGTGACTTATTGGTCTATGGACAGTCAACCTCTCAAAAGTCAGCCTGTAGGTCGGCTTTGGGAGCAAGTACATCAGAAGGATCTATATGGCTTCAGGGGAGCCTTGATAACTTTCCAAAGACACACACTCACACACACCAGTTTTTAGGACGTCGAAAGCCTTAAAGCTTGAAGAACTGAAGAGAACTCAAAAAAAATTTTCAGCCAATCACATAACTTTCCTTTCTACTCTGTAGAGCCAAGAAAAGTAAAAATGCACATAAAAGATGAATCATGATATTCAGTCACGTACGAAGAATCAAATAATTTTCTAGGCCCTCAGCCTCCCCCTGCTCCACTCAGAGTTTCTATTGTGTTAGCCTTGCGCATGGTCTCTGTTTGGTCTCAATAGCTTCTTCATAATACTGTCACACAGTTAGCATAATTACACGTGAGCGCATCGTTAGACCTTACAAAGTGTATTATTTGGAGGAAAGGGGCATCACAGTTCAAATCGGTTAGGTTAGGTATGAAGTAAGATTTATGCGTTCAGCCCTTCCATAATTCGAATCGAACGAGAAAACTCGACGATCGGGACAGAGCTCTTCTCAACTTCCAACGAAGGGGCAGTTCAGTTGACGAGAGAAAAATGAGAGGTTTGACGGCTGCACGTGCACGCAAACTGACTCGGTAAACTGGCAACAACTAACAACTACCTCTTCTTTGTCGGGTCGACCCCAACGTTGGACGGTACCTTTTTGTTTGGCCGGGAGCCCACAAACTCCGATGCCAATTAGAACCTTTCAACTAAACCGCTCATCGTCGGTGGCTGTGAGTCCGAGTTGTGGGCGCTAATGAGCCAGTTCGCACGTCTGAAAGTGGCCAAAGAACCGCGTAACTATGGCCAATGGAAACTTTTAACTGGAGCGTCTTGTTAATGATCTATGAGTCGGTCTCCTTCGGGACCGTCCGATTTATGCTTTCCTACGCCCATTGGGAATAAGGAAAGTATTGCAATTATCTGAAGTAGTATTCATTCGATCTTCACGTTTTGGTATCCTGAGTTAGAGCATCACTTTGCAATGAGTCGTTTGTGTCTTCTGCTTTTAGGAATGGCGTCCTGGTGCACAGTGTAGGGATTGCAGATGGCGAACCTTTGGCACTAGCGGTATAATCGTGAGATTTTGTTTCTCCTCGAACGCACCCGGGACCGAGTCCCTTTGTCACTGCAGCAACACATTGACTTATTGCAACGATGCCTCTAACTTAATAAAATACGATTGTCGTTTGCCACAGACTCTGCTATGGTTTGGTGTTCGATGAACCCCTGGGAGAAATGTTTGGAGCACTTGGCTGCTAAGACATGGCAGTCGCACGGGATGTGCTCTGCCTTTTCGTCCTTCTCTCCACACAGCCTGCACTTAACTACCTCTGAATTCCCCGTCTTATTGAGGTAATTCCTGAGTCTCCCATCGGGCTACCTGCCGATTTAGGTGACTTTTCGTCACTCCTGAGTAGGGCTCAGGCCTGATAGGTAGGGGTTCGGTGACTCTATTTGCAAGGCAGTCAGCCTTTTCATTGCTCTCGTGCGCGGATATTGTGCGATATGTGTTCTCCGATGCAGACATATCATGTATGTCACCCAACACCGAACTTTCCACTACAGATTGTCAAGAGCTTACAAAATAGTAAAAAACGCTGTTTCTTCTAAATACACTTCGTTTATTTCACAGGGCTGTAATGCTTTCTGTTGAAGTTATCTAGAAAACGTTTCGCAGTATTGTGCCTACATTTGCTCCTCAGAGGCCATGTGTCAAACGGGCCTATATTGTGGGGTCCTATTTTCCTTAAGTCTATAGTTAAATCCCCGAATAACCCGTTGAAAAAGGGCTCTCATGGGTGGGGACCTATCATCCCATTCCTCTCTAGGGCTCATACGAAAAAAATGAACCTCTTCGAACAAAAAAATTACAATTTAATGTGAAATATCGATCTTTTATCTCACCCATCCCCTTGACACCTTGCTTTTTTCCAGACCACCCCACTCTGTTTACTCAGTCACCTCATGCATTTTACACAAGTTCAAAAACTCTTGAGCTCAGAAAAATTGATTGGAGTAGTAACAACAACAGTGAAGACTGTTGTGTGTTGCCTCTCACCAGATGTTTAAAGTGGGTTTACAAAGGTGTAACTCGATTTTCTAGAGCGCAAGGTGAAATTCCCTCAGGTGAGGGCGCTTCCAATAAATGGCAGTCGTTTTTCTCATTTCTTGATGCACACGTGGCCTTATCTTTTCAACTACAGGCTCTACTCTCCGATTCCCTTCACGTCGCCTACCTGCTTACTACAAAGCCTAGTTGGGGTGAGAAGTGGAGAGTGTGTGCCTGGTTCCCAGTAGGGTTTAGCGGAAAGCGATGGCCATGCAAAAGAACAGAATCTTCGGCACAGAATGCACACCGCAGATCATATATCACTCATTTGATCCACTAGCGAAGTCGTTATAGTTGAAAAGAAATGTATGTAATGATTACGATACATAAATGGGTACCTCGTACTCACACCTTGAGGAACACTCGCACCGAATCGCAAGCGGATGGGTTTATGAACGGGGAATTGAAGAGTTGGAACTTTAACTGAAGTACACGCGGGATTTGAGCCAGTTGAAAGCTACTGGTTGTGTCGAAGAGTTGTCCGCCGGTCCGCACAATTAAACGATTGGTTCCAGAAGCAGGAGCAGAAAGAGGCCGAATGAAAGGCGGCCTTTGTAGAGGCCTTTTCATCCGCCAGACTTGCGACAACCAAACCAAAGGGTCCTATGACTGTAACTCCCCGTCCGTTCTCCTTTCGCCCCACCTGTCACGCCGCTCCCCTTCGACTGTTAGGACAGTTTTTCTCATTAAGAAGACTTTGCCACCTTCAAAAGGGTTCACGGCGAATTAATAACGCTTCAGCGCAGACAAGAGCGGAACAGAACTGAGCTTTGCTGCCTTTAGTTTTGAAGTTAGGACGACCGGAAAATATGTTTCAGGCTGAGAGCTCTGTGAAAACCGGGTTGGCTTTAGTGGGATGTGAGGATGACGAAATGGTAGCCGTTACTAACCACATCCCGATAATGAATGCATAACGGGTCGAGGTTATGGAGAATTGAAATGTAATATGTGTCAGAACACGAAGTCGTTTGAAGTTCATTTTGACTTTTATCCAATTACAAATAAAATGTTATACAGGTTATTAAATATATTTTATTTCCCCACAGTATTTTAAGATTGTCGAAATACGGAGCTGAAGAATGGCGGTTAACTAACTTATTTCAAGAAAAACGGCATAACCCTATTGTTCGGTGGATGAAGAACTCATCCTCGACAACCTCATGTCAACGCTCTGGTTTTCCTCACCCCTGAGCCAGCCTTTAATTCGCTGAGGGGAAGGGACTTTCCGTCCCTTGTGTTTTCCAACTTCCCACCACTTCGTTTACCTCGTCTCCTACTCCCAGCTCTTCCCAGACCCAATCCAAAAACAGAGACCTGTCTCACAGCTCAATGGCAACTCACTCGCTCTTCGCTCACATTCCCCGCAACCAGTTCACTTACCCAGAGACTCTCTTGTGTCGCGAAAATACTCTCTCACACAGCACTATTCTATCATGACAAGTGTTGATACAGTCCTCTCTCACTCCTTCACTCGTGCACCCAACACCAATAACACGAAACATTAGGAAATAATTTAGAAATGCTTCAGTGAAACGATGAAAACAATTGTTTACACTGTGACCATCAGTAAAAGACAACATTTTGAGCTTCGTCGAACTTGAAGGCAATGAGGGAACTGAAGATAAAATTATGGTGATTTTGAAGGATATCATGTTTGGTGGGCTTAGCATCCCAAGTTGAAAAGTTGACTTCGGCGAGAAGCGTAGGACAGCCAAGGACACCAGTGACCAACAAAAACGAGGCGTTCCGAATCGTACGTCGCTTCTGCGGAGTGAGGAGGTGAGAACGGTCCAGCAATAACTGGAAGTCAATGCCACATGCTTGTATCGCAAGAGTTAACCCAACCCAACAACGAATAAAATACAGAGATATATTCTAAGTGGGGACGGAAGAGAGATTAGTACAAGAAGTTGGTGGCGCGTGGCGCTTGAGAAAACCAAGCGACTGTGTAGCCCAGTATGCTTACTCGGAATTGTAAGGATGATTCAGGAGTACTCCAAGCTGACAGGAGGAGGTTTTCACCTGAGGGACATCCCTTTGCGACTAGTCAAAGACGATAAAAGAGGCAGATCTAGAGAAGAAGACAGTAGGACAGGGAATCTTTTAGTTTTCGATAGCGGTTTTCAACAATACCGTCGAAATGTTGAAGGCGAGGGATGCTGAGGTGAGTGTGTGTTTGTTTTTTCCACAAGAAACACTAGTAAAGATTTCTTTTGTTTAAGTGCATGTTCAGCATACCTCAAAATATAAAAAACGACATTTTAGTTGAATAAAGAATTTCGATACAGAGCAGTGTTACATAACTTGTCTTCGTGTGAATATCCAGTAAACCACCTTTTTCTGGCCAAGTTCTCAAATTCTGCAAACCGGGCCGCTGCTTGCGGTAGAAATGTCGAGTTTACCTGGTGTCGAATGAAGAGCTCACTGGCTCCGAGAGATTCCAGCCCACAGAGCGCCGGTGTTCCCGTTTCATAAGTAAAGCGGAAAAGCTGCGGCTGAAAGGCAGATAACGTTTTCAGGTTTAAAGGGAAGCCGTCGAATGGAGCACAGGCCAATAGAGGAGCCAGGTTCTATTGGCTCGCCGCTATCTCTCTATCATGTCGAACGTATTGTCCGAGGTAATTGTACTGACCGCGTCCCTAATTCCGTCCTCTGGCCACAATGTCCGCCGATTATCACATTAGGGACAAACAGGACGGCAGATAACAGGCGAGCCAATTAGCGTTGTTATGGCGACTGAGGGAGTTTCTCCCTTTCGCCCTTCAGCTCGCCCGCTCAGTTTCACTCAGATCCGCAAATTCAGGGGACGGCACAAAACGCCACAACTTGAACTAGTTCTTCAATGCGGACGTTCATTCGGAATTTACACCCCGTGACCTAATTGCAGCGTTGCAGCTGATTGAAAACTAAATTACGACACGCCGTTTCCGTCCTTTTCTTCAGTGGAGTGTTTCGGAGCATTATTGGCACCGTATAGCCTACCTCTGCTACCAATTTATTCTGGCAAAATGGAAAAATTTCGTAAATTCGCTAACTTGCTCACTAAACTTGAAATAAATACCTAATAAATTACCTACCAAAATACAGAAGTGCAATACAAAGGACGAAAAATGAACATACTAGAAAATATGGGAAACTGTAAACCAAAAATTTCAATGGACAGATCATGAACGAATAAATAAACGCCAAGTGTGACACCATGTTTACAAAACTCAAAACATTACACAAATGGAACTGACCAACTGGCGGATTTACAAACGACTCCACACAAAAAAGACGTAGAATCGACAATCAACAGACTATTTAAGCCATTCAAAACTGCACTTACACTCCTTTCCTTTCACTCACAACGGATTTTCGAGGAGGCGAATGACCAGACACCTTTCTCTTCCTCCCTACCACAACGCCATCCCGCTCACCTTGCTAACTAACTGACTTCAGTGCTGACTTAACGGCCAGACGATGATGTCTGTTTTTGACCTCAGAACTTCCGCACTTAAGGGTGCTCCCTGACCCTACGGAAAGTGATTGTTCCTCCATACACCTTCACCCTCAAGCCCTTTTGTTACCCAGCTTTCCCATCTGTCTTTTCCCAGTCGTCAATTTTAGATTCCTCTCTACAACAAACAGCTCCTCCCAAACTCATCCTCCTACGAATGCTCGCGAAAGTCAATCGTCTCTAGTTCTCCCAACACACTGTCGTCATCTAACAGCTTTTACGACACAGTTGTGTCTCAATTCTTTCGACGGACACTTGTTTCACCTCTTATGGACATCTAATTCGGATTTATCTTTCCTTCCTCATACAAACAGTTTCACTACTTCAGAGCCCCCCCCCCCCTTGTTCGCGCTTATGTACTGAAATCACACATCCCGTTCTAGTCACCTCTTCTTTGTACATCTAATTCTTAAAATCTAGTGATATCCCAACTCTTAAAATTACAAGTTCGTGCAAGTAAAACCCGACTTCGAGATTCATTGAAGTCTACCCTGGTCAAAAGAATGTCTTTACATCGAAAGCGCTTGCCCAGAGCACCTCACTAGCAAGGGAAGTGCTAAAGTAGTGAAACTGTTTGTATGGGGAAGGAAAGATAAATCCGAATTAGATGTCCATAAGAGGTGAAACAAGTGTCTGCCGAAAGAATTGAGACACAACTGTATCGCAAAAGCTGTTAGATGACGACGGTGTGTTGGGAGAACAAGTTTGTTAACTTTATTCAAATAAATTGACAAAGGAAGGGAAACATGTAACACAGGGAAACACCTGTAAACTGAATTTTACAGAAGGTTGCATATTAAATTTAGAATGTGTAGGCAGTCCAAATTAAATAAATATACTTAATTATTATGACATTTTATTTATTTATATATAGTATATAGTAGTGGTTGTTAAAAATCACTTGACTTCTCTTGTTTTTGACAAGCTTATTGATGTTAGTTTTATTCGTTGTAATTATTTTAATAATCGATAGGAGATATTCATTCGTAAGTCAGCTCGTGAGGGAATGTTTGAAAAGTGTATTGGGAGTGGCGAACTTGTTATAAGTGTGGGTTAATGCCTTGCAGTGATTTGAAAGTATAAAGTACAGTTCTTCTACAGCAGTGCAGCAGCTGGCACTGGCAAGGGATTGAGTATGACGTGTGGGCGAGCAGCTTGTTAAGCGAATCTTCTCTCAGAGCCTCGCAATAGAAGTTCGAGTGAACAGCTGGTGGTTGTGACATTATCCATAAATACTGTTGCGACTCTCCTGTGGAACGTTTCAGGCTATAAACATTTGCCTGCTCCGACCGAGCAGTCTCAAATTTCTTATCCAGAGTGTGGAGCGACGTTATGAGACTTGTTGAGCAGATCAGGTGGGAGGGAAAATGAAGACGAGCTTCCATTCAGTCTGGCAAGAAAA
The DNA here is from genome assembly GCA_020466155.1 of Pachypeltis micranthus. Classification (NCBI taxonomy): domain Eukaryota; kingdom Metazoa; phylum Arthropoda; class Insecta; order Hemiptera; family Miridae; genus Pachypeltis; species Pachypeltis micranthus. The sequence goes on along the minus strand of CM035774.1, from coordinate 26,525,482 downwards.
GGGATGTCTGTCGCTAGTTTTCCCGTGGTCGAGATGGCAGATTGTGGGATGAGAATTGCGGTACCAGATGGACCGAAGTTTCAAGAGGAGTTATTTAGTATCACACTTTAACTATTCGTAAAAAATTGTAGTAATTTCAGAATCCTTATTATTTTCAATATCAAATGGTGTCGCGTTGCTTTATATACAGCACGTATCGTTCAGATTTCGCACCGCATACATTATTTTCTGGATTGAGTATCCTCGAGAGACTAAACATGGAAATCCACTGTCAACTTTAGCCTCATCCATCCCCTCTGCGCTTTGCATATGCATCGAGTGCGGTGATAAGGTGGTCGCTGGGATGGTGATCAGAACGACAATTTCCCTTGGTGGTAATAACATTACCTAAATTGTCCGCCGAGTTTAGATAAAATGCGGGGAAGATGGGGAGGAGCCACCGCTCAACGAGGCCCCAGGGCCGTCTCATCCTCTTCGTTATGGACGGATATGGCGTTGTTTCTTTTGATATACCATTTGGGACCCAGTCGTCGTTTTCATCTTCCATCTTCGCTTCTGGAGGTCTATGTTTTTGAAAACGAGGGGGTTTCCGAAGGGCGCGGAGAGAAAACGGCAATGAAAGTTGTGGGAAACTACGAATTCCAACGTCGGAGTCACACATTTTCGCCGGATATGCACAAACAACGTTTTGGTAACAAAATCCTCTAGGTTTATTTTTATTCTGAATCAGAGAGCAGAAATCGCCCACGCCCTCAGTAAGTTCATACCGTTGTGTTAATTTATCAGGTATGTTTCGACCAGGATAGACTTGAGTGAATCTCGGAGACGGATTTTAGTTTAGCACGAACTAGTAATTTGAAGAGTTGTGATATCACAAGATTTGAAGACATAGATGTACAAAAAACAGAGGGGACTAGTACAGGATAGGGTTTGAGTATATAAGCGCGAACAAGGGGGCTCTGAAGGCCTGAACTGGTTGAACAGAGAAGGAAGGAGAAATCCGAATTAGATGTCCATGAGAGGTGAAACAAGTGTTTAGTGGGAGAATTGGGAGACGACTGTATCACGCGAGCTGTTAGATGACGGTGAGTTGGGAGAACTGGATACGACCACCTTTCGCGAGAATTCGTAAGTGAATGAGTTTGGGAGGAATTTGGGTCTGTTGTGGAGAGGAATCTAAAATTAAGGAGTGGGAAAAGATAGATGGGAAAGCTGGGTCAGGGGAAATCCATACTCCCCTGGAAATAACTGATGAGCTGGAATTTCCATAGGTAACAAAAGGGCTTGAGGGTGGAGGTGTATGGACGAACAATGGCTTTCTGTAGGGCCAGACAGTACTGTTGAGTGTGGACGTTCTGTGGTCCAAAATACCTTATTGTGTAATGTGTAATGAATATGAATACATGAAGCAATTTCACATGGTTGCCCTGGATGTTGCTAAGGCTTTTGACACGGTAAGCCACCAGGCCTTGATGGATTGCCTCTGTGATGTGGGGGCTTCAGATCGGCTCATATATTATGTGAGCTCTCTATACTACGATGGGTGTGACAGCCTTGCTGGTTAGTGTGATTGATACTGCGCTTGGTAAGCTGTCCCAAGAAGTAGGGTTTGATCTCATTCCAGGTGTGGGGATGTGGGCATTAGCCTTTGGTCCTCCTCGCAGGTATCAAGGGCTGGAAGACCGACAAGTCTGTAAGGCAGCTAGGCATGTGGGGATTGTGAGTGTCCCGACAAGTTCGACTCGATTTCCTTGGTGCTGTCCTATTGAGGTTACAGCGTGAAGGACATGAATGCTGGTTTCGTCATTGGCGAATCCTGGGACCCAAGTCCCGGCCAAAGGCGACCTCGAGATGTGGTATGCCTTCAAGCATTGCGCAGAACAGAATAATGGTAGAGAGAGAGGAAACACCGGGTCCCGCAGATAGAACTGGAGCGTGAATGTACGCACACGGGACGTTATGTGGGAGGATTAAAACTAAGCACAAACAGCAGAGCGCGCCATTTTATTAAGGCTTATCAGCCTTCAGACAGTCAACCTCCCAAAAACCAGCCTGTAGTTCAGCTTTGGGAGCAAGTTCGTCATAAGGAAGTACAGTTTCTGCTGTGGCTACAGTGTAACCTTAGCAACTTTCTAAAGATAATCACCATGGTAGTATAGTATCAAATTTTGAGGGGGGGTTGTAAAAAGTTTTTCGTGACCGAAAACATAGGGTTATTATTCATTCTGAATAATAACCCTATATAATAATAAACCAAAAGTTGGTCTCACAACTACAGCTAATTCAGTTGGAGGGAAATAGTTGAATTATCGACAACAACTGTATCAAAAAATATAGTTGTAGTTGATAGTTGACCTACTAATTTAGTTGCAGTGCTTAGTTTTTGCCCGTAACCCGTATTTACATACACATTGTTCGGGCAATCCAAATTTTTCCTTATAATACGAATCAGGCTGTGCCGTTGTAACTGGTTTTTGCTGTCAAACTCTTTGTGTCGTTCTCGCCTTTATTTAGCTTTGTTTAACGACGTCGAGGCAATCACTGGACCTACCTCTCGAGAAATCCATAACTATCGCTGTAATTCTTTAATTGCCAAAAAATACGAGTAAATGTGCATCAAAGTGCACTGAGCTTGACTAATCGCTTCGGTTCTTCGTTTGGCGATTTAAGCGCTCATTTAAGCGCTCCCTCTTCCCTCTCGCCATCGTCTGAACGACCTGAACAGCGCTAAAAGAGCGTTAAAGTTTCGGAAGCCCAATTAAAATTTATCGCTCCCTCGCGGTTTTATTAAATCGCGGCAACGCGCTCGAGCGTTAAGCGGAATAACTTTGCGGCCGTGAGCGAGAGGGAGGTGACAAAAACCCGCGGTGTCATGGCGCTAGAGTTATAATTAAGGGCGGTTGTGCTGCGATAAGGTTACCATAGTGACTTCCCCTTCCACCATCCTCCCACCGCAACCCCTGGCCGTCGGGACACGGACCCATCTCCTTTTACTTTCTCGTTTACGCGAGGCTCCTCTCTGAATCCCCCTGCTTCATCCCTTTCCTTCGACAAATAGAACGTTCGTCTCTTCTTCTCCTGTTTCCCATCAATGATTGACGACACAATCGAGAGTCCTCTTGCTTCATTCTCCCAACCCACCGCACAACTGTTATAATTGTTGGGGACGGCGAACCTACACCTAGTCCCCTTCAATCACGAAGTTTCTCGTCGACAAAGTTATCGGTGGAGAGTGAAGAGCATAAGCCGCTCTCCAGTTAATCACCGCTCGTTAATATTATAATTTGTTTTCACCGTCGAAGTTAGTTCATTTTTATTTCGCCTTGGGGCACAACATCGAGGCAATCACAAGACGTGCCTTTCAATTTGTGAAGAACGTGGTATTCGACTGAGCAGAAGATCTTGGCGTAGGTATTGAGGAGACCTATAAACTGGCGAGAAGGTAAGAGATTTATGTTATAAGATGAGATTTGCGCTTCTTAGGAGCAACCAAGACCCACCCAAAGGCAGTCGAGGTTATTTATTATGCTCTCCAGGGAGACAACCAGAGATGAGGTGACGTCAGCGGAGCATGTGTACTGGTGAAGGGCTCACCTTGGTGAGCCTCAGAGCGCTTGGGATTCCTCTGTTGCGGCTGCATGAGGTCGCAGGGATGGACCTTTAGGCTGCCATGCGTTTTGTGCGAGAACGGTGGGAACGTCGCATCTGGGCGCATCAGCTGTATAGAAACTGGGAGGACATGAAGCAGCTCACGTACGCCCACACATTAGGCCCATTTGTGGCCGCAGTGAGGATTTTCTCAGCTGTATATCATTTTATAAAAAATATTTGGCGCCACGAGATACACACACACCTTGCCTCACGCGAATTCAACTACTCTCTTGACTCCAGCAAATAAATCAAATCTCATAAATAGCAACTAATCTTGGATAAATAGAAGGGAATGAGGAGGCCGATAAAATGGTTAGAGACAGATCTGGACTGATCCTGGTGGAACCTATACCCATCATAGGTACCACCGAAAGCACTTGCGCGAGGAGATCAATGTCTGAGCTGTCTATTGTCGGAATGTGAAGCAAATTCGGGCGAGACGCATGACACAACTTATCTCGACGTAAATTCACTGGTCTCCATACCTTTTGCTACTGAATCAATTTATTTTTCACTCAGTTAGTTTGAATTTAATCAAACATAACTTCATGGTCGCAGATAGCATTCACCTAAGAAATGCATCATAGCTTCGGGGGCAAAGCGAACAAATACCGTGCGAGAAATCCTGGGCTTGAGCCTTAGAAGATGCTTCGTGGAACGTTCTGTCCTGCGAAACCCCCCGCTTCATAGACAGTCATCTTCATGCCGAAAGATCCGCTCCAAGCGAAGACCCTCAAAGGAACGACTCTCCAATCGTGCACCCACGCATGTCAGTCAGATCTTAACAACCACACTAGGGTAATGACTGTGAGGCAATTGTTTGGGTGGAACGAAGGTAGAACGCCATCTACAGAGCAATGATTACAGCTTTGTACATTGGTTATTTTTAGAGGAAGCACTTTATGTGGGAGTAAGACTTTTGACTCATTGTATTTTTACGTGCATTCAGCGGTTTTCCCCGTTTGTAATGTTTTACAAGAAACAAAAAGCTCACGAGAAACTTACACTTTAGACCTCGAATGAAGAGGAACTTGCCTTGAAATTGACTTTGAGTTCCCTACGACGGTGGCCTCGTCTGAATCAGGCGTCCCTTCGCGCAGTCATCATCCCTGTCTTCACCTTCTGAGCGGATAAAAGGAGAACAACGGCTTGGATCGTCCAAATCCCATTGCGGCCATAAAATTTAGTAATTTAGCCCGCACAAAAGAGATTATTCAGGCGTCGGCACATATGGGCGGTTACAGGGGAGGCCGTTTAATGGATGCGCGGGGATCTTGTGCTCGGGACCGAGCGGAACTGATTAGAGACAACACTAACCGACCCTCAGCGTTCCTTTCATCAATACACGAGGGACGAGGACGAGAGCGAAGACGATGGAAGAGAAAGATGAGGGGGGCAAAGAGCCACATCTGGACCAGAAAACTCGCCCTTCATCCTCGCGCTTCCCAGTTAATTGACACTAACTCTCCCAAGGGACGTAAACAGTTGCGATAGCTCTTTCTCCCTCCTCAACATGTTGTAATGATGACCGCAATCACTGGCGACGCCCTCTCAGTCATCGGGCTTTGATTTACAACCTGGCGGTTCAACAGTTTGAAGCCCGGGGCTGCCATAAGCTTCCCTGATCTGTTAGGGGAAAGAATAACGCTGAATACCCACATTAATGTTATCAAAAACTCCCAAACACGTTTTCACATTACAATGCAAATCAAATAGGAGTGGAAGACTATTATTGAACTCTGACTGTCTCAGTTTTTATTACCACAGCAGCCTGAAGTTCTGTTGTGCCAGTGCTAACGTGTCATCGGGCCATACTTGGCTTCCTCAGGAAAGCGACGCATCTGCAAGAATTTTCTTCATTTATACTTGAAGTAGTCGCACCAAAGAACAGGAAAAACGCCCTCTATCCATTTTTTAGTTCTATATAAAAATTTTAGTTTCTGGTCGGGTGTTAGGGGTGTAAAACCCCCTCAGGCGCATGTCGCGAAACTGCGATAGCGTCAATGTGAAATACGTCTAACGGGAAGGAAGATCGTCGAATAGCGTCGGGACCATTAAAAGGACCCCTGACAGGGTGAAGAGCAAAAGAGTCCTCGGCAGTTAGGAGTCGCATGAGTTGCAGGAGCCGAGGGGAAGCGACTCTAACGAGACAATCATCCGGTTGAGTTGTAACGATGTAGCGATGTCACTTTGGCTCCGAACCGGCGAGTGAAAAGGGTCAAAAGGAGAAGGAAGAATCGGCCAATCACGCAATATCATCTTTCTGCCCTCTTTCACCCTTTTTCCCGCGGCCTCGTGTATTGAGTGAGAAAACCTTCAAACCGAAAAAGAAAATGTTTTCCTCCTGAGGCGACCGAATCCGTTGTTTGGTGGGAACATTAATAGGCTCTGACATTCCGAAGTATTCGGAACTGTCGATACGTGTTCACCCCAGTCGTCAGATAATTTGTAGGTGAAATGTTAAGTTTTACTTTTCCGTAACTTTCCTACTAGTTTAATGAGTCATCAGTTCATATATATCTGTCCTCCCGCGCTCGAGCGATATAATGATGTGTTTGGTCGATATCGCTGCCGAACTCTGGCAACAAATATATTGGGTTCGGATGACGGATGTTTAGGCCCTCATGATCGGGAAGGGCCTCTATGAGTAGTTCTAAACCTTCCTGCTCCTGCCGATATAAATTCGTGAGGAATCAAAGGGCAAATGGACATATTCTAGGACAGTCAGGCCTCTCTAATGGTCATTTCAGCCTACACCTTCAGATCCAGGACGACGTGGGAATGTCTTCCAGGGGCACGAGGGCAATGAAAAGGCTGACTGCCTTGCGGAATCCCTACCCGTCAGGCCTGAACCCCACTTAGGAGTGACGAAAAGTTGCCTGAGGTAGTCCAATGGGGGACACCTGAACACATGTGGGGCTGGTGTGCACGACCTCTTTTATTAAGTAAGGGTTAGAGTCACAATAGACTCATATGTGGCCGCAGTGACAAAGGGACTTGGTCCCTGGCCGCCCGCTGTATAAAAATAACTTTCCTCTCTACTTTGTAGAGCCAAGTAAAACAAATGTGTACGTAAATTCGTGCCTATATAGGATTGTTCGTGTGTGAAGTGGCCAAAACGACTGATGCAGTTGGACTTGGAACTTCCAGAGCAGCGCTTCAATTCTTAACGCCTGGTGGGCTCGAAAATATCCGGTACCAGACTGGAATAATTTGTACCACGAAAACCATTATACCATTTATTTTTATTTTCAATTTACTATATCAAAAACGCGCATTCGTTTATCGTTAATTTATATTTATGTAAATGTAGTGTTACGAACGGATAGGGAATGTTTGGATCGGCTGACTCAGGCGAAAATTACAGCGATCCCGAGCTCTGATCCTATACCTTGAGTTTCCCTGGAATAGAAACCTTCGTCTTTGACCACTAGACAACAATCAATGGGGTGCCAGGTGGTAAAATTGTGAGGGGTTCCTTATTATTTACTTTTATTTTATGATTTACCTACCTGGGTGGCAAGTTACGAAGGAACATATCAACTGTGACCGCGTTTCTCCGCCATGACCTTCCTCGCAAACTGGGTGAAATGGTTATAGGCTTGCTTTGTAGCAGTCAGTTAAGTTTGTCTGCTGGTGAGATCCTGACGGAGTTCAGCCCAGAGTAGAGGAAGCTCCCGTTTTACTCTTCACTCTTCAACCTTGCACTCAACGGCCAAGTCAACCAGTAACTGACCAGTTATCACAAGGAGTGCTTCAGTCGATAGGGTCCACAGGAGCGCAGCCCTCTGGGATTCGGACAATACTTTCTTGTGATTGTCTGTTAGTTTGCTACCCCAGATAACCGGGCAGTAGCCAATTACACCTAGATACCTCCAAGCGGCCTCACTAATTGCTCTCAGTGAGGCGAACCTAGCGATGGTAGTGCCTTTGAGGGACAAGAGGTGTTGGCTGAAGCCCCACCTCTCACCTATAATGACTTCTAAATACTTGACTTGCGCCGCGAGAAGGCCACCCAAGCTTACGTTCGTTGGATATTTAGTTTCCCCTTTAACAAAATCCACCGGGCACCTGGGTTTTCTTCGGTCTCCTGCTGTTTGACGTGGCAATTTGAAGCACATTTTGGCCTCGATTTGACGGATCGACTGTGCACGTATCAGCGCAGTCAGATATCCACATAGGCGTTTGACTCGCAGTCAGTCTTCACTTCTATGTACGTGAACGTACAAGAAATATCATGAAATTAACCCCTCCGTAATCGCCTTTATGATATTATCAAAATCAACAAGTCGTTTGCTGAGTTTTACGTTGCATAAGAATTTTGGGGGCACACACGTACAGACAGAGAGTGAATGGATTTGCTCAAAGATATGAATCGTATAAGTGTAGAGAGCACTCCTGCTTTAATTGGAACCAAGAAGCCTTCGTTTGATGAAACCCTCCACCCTCTTACAAAAAACTTTTGGGATGCGGAGGAAAAGTAAATGTGCAAGTGCAATCCGGAGCTGGCTCGCATGATTTCAATCAAATTTCCACGCCGACGATTATCCCCATTTAAAAATGTAGAAAATGAATGAGTAAATTTAACTCACAAAGCAAAAATATTAGTGAACGACATTGATTTGGTCTTTTGATGCATCAAAACCTCACGAATTGTGTCTTAATTAATGTCTCCGTTTCACATCACTTAGCAATAATACAACTTTATTGTGTCGTGCATCGTCCGTCCCTCTCAGGGTGGCCGCTTGGCGGCCCGTGACGGGCATCCGAGCGTCAAGTTGAGTTACGTTCACGCGTCATTTGCCCAGCAGCACCAACGGCAGATCTTTCCCCTTTCCAGAACCTGCCACCAGAGAGCTGGATGCCTCGGCTTAGGCGGTACAAACAGCGTGGCTCTTCGACTTAATCGCCGTGTAATCATCGCCGCATCTGTGGTCCTCTGGGCGTCGATGGCTCGGAACTAACTTCCCTTCAAGCCATATGGGGTCTACGGACCTTTTCCATTGAGCTCTAACGAAGAGGCCCTCGGTAGCCAGGACGATGGGGGACGTTCTCTTCATTTGAAGGAGATTAAGAAACCCATTTATTACGCTTTGGATAGTTGGACGATTTAAAGGAAGCCTCGGGCTGCCAAATCGCGATTCTTTTTTTTTTTACGGACAACTACGACAATGTCGCTCACAGTGGTTCTACGGCCACCCCAACCAAAAACTCACAATCTCTATATGTTCGAATAAAATGGAATGTTAAAAACCTTGTAAAAGGACAGTTTAAACCGTCAGTTGATCAAAAATCGACCAAACTGCCGAAATATTCAAACCAATCCGCACGGACCGGATCCCAAACTGGCGGTTTTGCTGTAATGAAGGACGAAAATCGCCGGACTCGGTAAACCGACGCTCGGAGTGACTTGAGACGACTTAAAAAGAGAACTGCTCGAATCAGTTGCTGAGTTTTCGTAGTAAACCTCAAGAATTGCAGAAATTAAAAGCTGGTTATTTGAAAATTAAGAACCCGATGGCCAAAGGTGGCGAGGGAAGCGAATGGTTCTTTTTCTCTAACGTCTACGGATTACTCTAAACGTCACTCTCTGTGTGGGAGAATGACACACATCCCCATAATCGAAAAAGAGCGAAGGGACAGTTAGTTCTGGGTGGTTGGTTTAGAACAGTTGGTCTCTGGAATTGGAGGCTTCAAGGAGGACACGATGAAGTCATTAGAGGTGGAACGAGTGGGTTGCACCATTCACGGGAGCAGGATTAATTTCAAACAGTGATGCCAACCACAAATTCCCAATTTCCCAATTTTTACAGAGAATTGGTATTTTAGATATTAAACAGCCTGCAAGGGAAACGGTTTAGGGCTGAACGCCGATTTGCAGGCACTAAAAAATACTACCCCTACCTCGGCTACTAACTCTCTCCCCTTGCGGATTTGATTTATAGCAAAATGGGATTCGCTGATCCAACATTGTCGCTGCAACAAGACGTAATACTTTAGGTGAGAAATGTTTGGCGATTCGATCGATCTGATGAATACAGTTAGTTTTCTGAATATTTTCCAATCGTGTAACTTTTATTTCTACTCTGTGGAGGCCAGGGAAAGTAAAACCCTGAAATTTATTACACAACGGTTTATTATACTTTTGAACAGCTCGACCTAGTCTCACACCACCGAGACCCATCCCATTCCATTCGGTATCGAAAAATACCAGTAAACGATACGAAACGCCTAACTACTACGAAACTACGAAAATGACATATTCCAGGCAACTGGCAGGACGTTGCGAGCCGAGCTGGTGGGTGGTTTTAATGCGATGGGGGGGGGGGAGTACAAACGATGAAGCGATTACTTTCGCTGTGGTTATTGTCCCGCGAGTTGTTTCAATGAGTAAACTTTGGCGCACTATAATTACTGCGATTTCACTACTTTCAGGTTAGACGCATTGTAGATTTCTGAGAATTGTTTCATTCGACCCTAAAAATACCTAAAAAACGGTACTGAACACAGCCCACTCGCGTTAAAACTGTCAAAATTGCGTTTTTGTTAATTTTGTCAACCTTTCTTTGCCCATAACACCCAAGGGCTTCGTTCGATCGGATTACCCAGCAGGCGGGCACAACTAGATACCAAATGGAATTTTTCAGAGCATTAAAACACAATACTTCTCGGACGGCGGTCGGACATTGCAGATTCAGAATCCCAATGTCGTGAAACGTAAAGTGACGTAAAGTATCAAATTTTGAGGGGGGGGGGGTTTCAAAAAAATGTCCTGACCGAAAACGTAGTAATAACTCGCAACTAGGAATAACTTTTTATTTTAAAAAACTCAACTCGACCCAACCTCGTGATTTACAAAGAGATATTTAACGGCCCTACACAAAAAAGGTTATTTCGGAAACCAAATTCGGAAAAATAAAAATAAAAAATGGGCGCGATCCAATCAGTGTTACCGCCTAAATTGGCGACTGTCGAAAACGAGCGAGGTGAATGAAGAAACTTACTTTTGTTGGGAGGGAGAATTGCCCCGACCTTCATTTTCGTTAAAAATGGGGCTTATACTGAGGTAGAGATCTGTGAAGCGACAAGAATTCCAGCAATTGGGTTCATAAAACATGACACCGTAGATGATATCCTTTGGAGGGTATTAAAGATGCCACCCCGGCCGTCCTTCGAGCCGCCTCACCCTTGGGCCAGATAAAGACCCCTATATTGCCGAGGGAGAAAAACCTAACCTAAACCTCGTTCTTTTCCCTGGCTTTTGTCTTTTACAGGTAATACAAAAGTCGCATCCCCCCCCACCCAGCATCACCATAGCCCACTCCATCCTTCTCGCTGGGGTCTTCGCCCTTCGTTCACTTTTTATCGCCCTCTTCCACATGTTTAAACTCTATTAAAAGGGACGATAAAACAGTCCCTTTCCACTTCTCTCCTCGGCAGATCTAACTGCGCGTGCGCTAGCACGTTCGGCAGACTTGTGACGAGCAGATGCTCCTGTACTTCAGCCCCAGGTTCTGAAGAGTTGATTCTTTCCTACATCGTAAATACGACTTTAATTGAACGAATGTAGGATGTTTATAGCCACATAAGCGAACTCACTATAACCTCGACATAAACCACCTTTGAGCACTTCTCCCAGACGCGGTAAATGTATTGAAACAAAGTACGGAGAAGCGAGCTGTGTAGATTTTGATTTGAAAACCATTCGATAGTTCGGCCTCGTCTCAAAATGGAACTTTCATCGCAACAGATTTGTTTCTTCAAGACAAGAACAGCTGCTGTAACAGAAGTTATCTCTTCCAAGATGCATCTCAACAACGAATCCGCTGACGTGACACCTCTCAGTTTAGGATATTGCTTCTCATGTGGCTGTAACTAACCAGCCTTGGCTCTCACTGGGATTACGTCTCTCATGATTTATGTGTTCCTTCATCGGTGCGTGTGAGTACTGCTAAGCATGAGAGGGAGCTGAACAAGTGCCACCTGGTGCACCCGTTACTACTGATAAAATCATAAAATCAATGTGAGCCACTTCCATCAGTGGGAGCTGGTAGTTCCATTCCATCCAGCACTTATGAACCTTCAACAGATCTATTAGAGTTTAGCGAGCAAGAAGAATAGTCGAACGCTTCGGTGTTGTGATTAATCGTTGCTTTTACCTCCAAGCAGCTAAAATATAAATTTTGTTGGGTATTCTGTTTCGCCTTAATATGTCTCGGTGTTCTCCCTTGCTGCCTAATTGCTGTGTTCATGTCTACTTCATTTGACAGTGACTGTTCCTAGACGCGAGTCACGCCGTATCACTCTTAGCGAAATCACATCAGTCGTCGTGTATGAGATACACCGTGCTGAGGACTGGTGCGTAAAACCAGCTGAGACAACGGCGAAGGAATGCCGATCCAAATGTTGAAGTTGGAAGATGGAGCAGTGGAAGGGGGGTGGCTAGATTCGGGCAGGAAGTGGCCTGCGTGTGATACAGACAGCATCTTATTACAGTCGTAATGGTCCGCCGACGTATCGAACAATTATTTTAATTTGGTTGGTGTTGCTCCAGATCAAAGGATTTGACTCGCGTTCTTGTCATGAACATGGCAGCCAATCTCAATGTAGCCCTGATCTTTTCGATAAAGCTTACATTGAATACAGTGTGGTTTCGTCAAACACTGCCTTAACAGTGCGCTAGAAGTGTGTGGATTCGTTCAAGCTTTCGTTTTATACGCACGATGATTCCTTTTTTTTGACAAGCTGGATTGCGGATTGGGTCTTTGGTAGCTTTGTTAGTATTTTCGATGCCCCTAAAACATGACATCAACGATGTGGTTCCAATCATACTTATATTCGCCACGTGGATATTGCAGGAAACTCGATTGATTTGCCAATGCGTGGCCAAAACGATATAAACCGCGGTCTTTTTTTGGAGTTCTGTTTAAAGTTACTCATGGTGTCACTAGTAGCCATTTAAGGGAATAACATGTCCTTGTTATGTTAGTGCTTGTTGTGTGAGGATGCTTTGCTTCTGAGGCTCATAGTGCACACGTGATGGGCGCAGTGGCTGAGCGCGTTGGGGCGCGAGGCCTTCCGAGCCAGTTGGGGTTAGAACCAGTGGACTCTGGTTCGATCCCCGACCAGGACCCCCCTCCTCCAAACCCAGAGGGGTGAGGCAATGGGTACCGGCGGCGACTGGGAAACTAGCCGGCCTCCCAACGGGCTCACCGGGGAGTTAGGACATGGGCCCAATGTGTGCCACGGCGAAATGCCATTGGTCCTGGGGCTCTAGCGGTGTGGTAGCTGTGTAGCAGCCGCCTCCCGGATGAGAGTGAGAATGAGTGAGTGCACACGTGATCTTCGTTGAGCGAGCACTGGCTGTACCTTCTCTAACCATGCACCTATATAAATCACTGAGTACTAGTTCCACCATTCGCAAAAACGCCTTAGTTCAAAGGCAAGATTTGGTGAAAACTTAATTTAAAATTTTCCAAGCAATCGCTATAAACAAAAAGTAGGCTAGTCGCGGAAATAGTCAATTAAAAACTCTTTTCTCGGCAATCCCAATAAACATTGTGCCGTAACGTTCAATTTTCCAAACTCCAATTTCAGTTTCGTTAGGCTCACAGTTATGAGCTTGAGCGGCACTTTGTTCCCTCTCTGGTTGTCTTGGGGTCGAAATAAGAGGAAGACTTGTAACGAGGTGGCGCGAAAAAGTGGATAATCTTAAGTTTTCTCGATGGGGCGGAAGGGAAGAGGAGAATCGGAATGGAAAGTCGGTTTAAAACTGTAAACAGGAATTTATGGGTATTTAGAGAAGTGGAAAGAGGAAATGATGGGTTAATCAGGACGCGTTGGCGGGGGGATTTGGTTGTGTGGCGGAGCGAATCCAGCCCAGGTGGCTCATTACTGTCGCTGAGGCTGAAGGGACAAAAGTTTTTTTCCCCGGCCGCAAAACTCGTTGAGGAGGAAAAGAAGAGAACGAGGAGATACCTTGTTAACTTACAGGTATTGTTAGGAAGTTTTGCAGAAGTGGAAGGGAGGCCTTCCCCTTCCAGAGACTTCTGTTGAGGTTCACACTTTATTTAACTGCCATGCGCTTCCAGGTTTTTACCTCCCCGAGACCGCCCTCTATTTCATCCACTTGCTTTTCATTCTTCCTGTCCCTCTTTTGCTGCTGGAGTCGAACGATTCCGCTGTGCAGTCGCTGCCCTCGAACGAGCTTCTAATTAAAATGTTTCGCTTGGCGTCGCTATTAGCTCTGACGCGGCCTTTTCGCATTGTCCTTTCTCCTTCCCGTGCCGTTCCCCTTATTTTTCCGAGGGATACACCTGAGGACAACACCTGGGGAGCTAGTTGTCCTAATGAGGAAGCTCGTTGTACACATCGTCCACTTCAGGTTTTCTCTCGCTTCGTATGTCACACCGCGCGTTATGAAGGGCAGAGCCGCTGATGAGGGGCTCTCCCTCTGGAAGCCTCAGACCCCTACGTGTTTTCTATCGATGTCGCACGGACGAGCAGACCCGCTGAACAAGCGTGAACAAGCATAAGCCTTTCTAATTTGGCCTCATGAGCTCTTGCTCTACTGATTCATTAATTATTTATCGCAATGGAATCGCAACATTGAAAACAAGAGAGCAGGACAGCCCCCAGACAAGAACGTTCCCCACAGACACCAATAACGATAATAATCTTGCGATATCACACAACCTTCCGATGTTTGCCGCTCTAGCAAGTAATACACTCCATTTTTCACTCTTCGCTGGAAGCTCTAAACACAAATAGGCATTGCTTAACGTTCCAGAATTTACTAAGTCACTCCCAAGTACGTCAAGACCTTTCTTAAGTGATTTACGTTTAGGTACTACGCGGGACTACCAACTTGATTTGTACAGGGAAACATTTCTGCTCATAGTTTTGGACTTACAAGGGAAACACTGACACAAATGGTCGAAGACACGACGTTAGAAATTCGAAATTTATGTGGCTGTTGGTATTCTCTTAGCCATTACTATACTGCCATCTATTATATAAAACTAAGTTAAAAGTTTATACGATTCGTACTCGGGATGATATTCATGCTTGATTGCGTCTGCAAAGAAGCTTTTTATTTAACCCACGAAAATAGCCAAATGTGCTAAACCATTGGAAAAACCATTTGGTCAAGAGGTTTTTCCAAGAAGCTGGGGACGGGTTTCTGAGGATCTCTAATTTTTTCCAGTAATGAATATAGTCCACGTTACTTTTTGAAATCCAGTTTAGACCACAGAGGAGGGGTTTTTATTTAACATAGGAGAAAGAAAAGCTGTCGAAGAAAATTAGGAGCTCCTACTATATCAAGAATAAATGTACGTGAAACTAATCTTAGTAATCTTCGAGTAGAAGGGGTGTACGAATAAAAAGAACGTTTCGTCTGATCATAATTGCTGAGACGTTGGGAAGGCGCAGAAAAAGAATCCAGGCGTGCCAGCAGGTCAGAAGAAGTGCGGAGTACGGCTGCTGCAGGTGGTTCCCAAAATGGAATAGCGAATGGGATTGGGTTTCTGACGACTCAGCTGTTTCAATAAGTTGGCCAAAAAAATGAGAAGCACGCGAGCGGGTTAACGAAAAGGCAGACAATGAGGTTTCAAGGGTAGGCACATTCGATCCAGACGTGTTTTGATGACTTCACAAGTCCACGGAACTTCTTACGTTTACGCTATTATTAAAGAAAAACATCTAATTCCTACTTCGGCGTTAACAATACTTGTTGTGCCAAAATAGACATCGTTCCTCTTTATAACATTAGTGTAGATAAGCCTCTCGTTTAATGCTTCGTTTGTTCTGCATTGGATACGACGAAGGTTTAGTTAAGGCGTTCGTTAAGTTCACTGGAAAATGTGCAATCGACAGCTGGAACTAAATTGCAATAAAAACGGCAATAAAAAAGGTTTGCAGAGAACTGCTGCGCTCGTCATTATCCCCCCCGATGAAAATGGTGAACAGTGGTGTTGTTTTGATATTTAATGTTTTTTGTAGAGTAGTCAACGTGAAAACCCTTTCAAAATCGAGTTCCGTTCCACACGGACAGAGCTCATACTCTCAACAAAAAAGGAATTCTCCGTAAGGCGCAACAACCGCTCGCCAGTTCCCCGCGTTTGTTTCACTTTTAAAAGTGACATCGAGTTTAACATTAATTTATATTTTAGTGAGTTGACCAGTGGTAAATACTCATCGAGTTTTGACGGCCACCAACAAACCAGACTAATTGTGTGCTGGTCAGGAAGCGTCCCAATACAAATATTTGCAACGACAGTAAATTACATTAGAACTCCGATGGAAAATCGTCTCGTCATGAGGAGCCGCCTATTGATGAGAATGCGTTCATCATTGGCAGTTCACTGTAAGTAATTAAAGTACGTTGAGTAAAGATACGCATGTTTGTTGAGGACGATGAATATTCCAGTTCATATTCATCCCGCAAACCAAACATTTCGAATGGTCCGTTGGTATGGCAACAGCAACCTGTTTGCGACTCCAATTAAACGAAAATTGACCCTTGAAAATGTGTTTGACAGTTACAAGTCAACGCGCAAATTAATTATTTCGTCCTTTTTGGTTTATTATCCATTCTGAATAATAACTATGTTTTCGGTCAGGTAAATTTGTTTTCAAAATTTGACACTTGACGTTTCAAGGCGTCGGGTTTCCAAATCTGCAATGCTCGTCCGCCATCCGAGCCGTTTTACGCCCTTAACGTTGATTAAAATGTTCGTTCTTTCGTACAAAAATCCCATTTGGTATCTGGGTGTGTGCGCCTGCTCGGCAATCCGATCGGACGAAGCCCATGGTTGTTATGGGCAAAAAAGATTGAACAACATAACAAAATTTTGACAGTTTTCACGCGAGTGCCGTGTTTGGTATCTTTTTCAGGATACTTTTAGATGATGGGTTGTACGAATAGACTGTAGATCGAAAACAGTGAAATTACAATAATTGTAGCGAGCAAAAGTCTACAAGTTCGTAGAACTTGCGGGAGTATACAGCGAAAGTAATCGATTCAGCGTCTCACACCCACCAACCATTACGTCGTGTTAATTGCCTCCTGAGGCGCCTGGAATTTGTAATTTTCGTCGTTCCGTTGTAATTCGTATTGTTCACTAGTGTTATTCGATGCTGCATCAAATGGGATGGGTCTCGTTGGTGTGAGACTAAGTCAACCTGTTCGAAAGAATAATAAACCGTTGTGTAATAACTTGCAACGTTGTTTTACATTGAACTAGGGGTGAGGGAAGTATTGCGATCGTGTGGGAAAAAAGGTCTACTTTAGGTTTACTTTTTGAGCTCTACTGAACCCAAAAAACTGAATTTGGGAGCGTCGGTCTGTAGTTCAATTTACAAGATTAAGCTGCTTCGGTCTTCGGCTTGTTCGTAAACTGATGCATCCCAAAACGTTCTCACCATTCTCGCACAAAACGCAAAGCAGCCTTAAGGTTCATTCTTGCAACCTCCTCCAGCCACAGCTAAGGCATCCCAAGCGCTCAGAGGCGCACCGCAACCAAGTGCACAGCCCCGCCTCGCAATATCGAACCTCTTACTTACGAACCTTAGGGGACAGCGTCCTGTGAATGGGCGACATACCATACGTATATTTTCTCTCTCCAGACTGAGAACCTAATACATCTAAGTCTAATACTTAATCTCTACTGCCTTTGGCCAGGCACATCCCGCTATTTCTTCTCCTACTTGTCAACCTCTTTATTGGTCCCACCAGGAGAAGCGCAGATCCGTCTCTCGACAGTTTGTCGGCCTCCTCATTCCCTTCTATTCTTCTATGACCTTGCACTCCTGGTTCCGGGTTATCTTCCCAGGAGCATGCCCATGCTACCAGGCGCGACCACGGGTTGTGGATAGTGGAACGGCCACCGTATTGTCCCCAGGGGCATGTCTGCGGCCAACTGTGAATAAGGTCAGCATGCTGACTGAATAAGCAGCCGTGACCAATGGGCAAAACCCAAGAGATCGCAGAAGAGATCCTGAACAAAGGGCTCAAGGGCAAGCGGATCTACATTTTCTCAGACAGCCAGGCCTTAAAGGCCATCGCAGCCTATAGTTTTAGGTCTAAGCTGGCATGGGAATGCCTCCATGCGCTCAAGCAGCTCGGCGCCCATAACAGGCTCTCCCTCATTTGGGTGCTGGCTCACAGGGGTCATGAGTGCAATGAAAAGGCTGACCGCCTCGCGAAAAGGGGTACAGAATCCCTACCCATCGGGCCTGAACCTCACGTGGGTCTGACGAAAAGTCACCTGAACCGTCTGGTTGCTCAATGGGAGATACAGGAAAATGGCGCTCATTGGCATCGCCAGCCAAGACTAAGACAGGCGAAAAGGCTTGTCACGCCTTCCTGTCAAAGGGCAAAGGCGATGCTGACACTCTCTAGACAAGATGTGAGAGTACTGATAAGCTTCCCCACCGGGCACTGCCCGCTCAGATATCACCTCAACAAGATGGGCATCTCAGAGGCGGTGGAATGCAGACTCTGCGGTGAGGAGGACAAGACAGCAGAGCATATCCTATGTGAATGCCCTGCCTTGACAGTAAAACGCTTTGAATACTTCGGTCAGAGGACCACTGAACCCCAAACCGTAGCGGTGAAGGACATACTCGGCTTCCAAAGAGGGGCGGGTATGTACGACGCCTTCTACTAAGAAAGGGCCAGCGTTTCAATAGGCCCATATGCGGCCGCAGTGACAAAGGGACTTGTCCCACTCGCCCTCGCGTCAAAAAAAAAAAAAAAAATGACCTTGCACTCAACGCAGTGTTAAAGTGCTCTCCGTTGCCAAGGTCTTCAGACCAGTAGACATTCCCGAACATGCCAGGGCCTCTGCAGCTTGTCTGTTGGACACCTTTTTCCGTTTCACTCACACCACCACTGCGAAAGGCTCCAGTTGGAAACGGAAATAAGGTTATGAGCGATGGGAAGTGGGTGGGACCAAAACGTACCAAACTCGAGGTTTCTTTCTCCAAAACGGCTATCACGTTTTATTAAAGTTTCAAATTATCTTCAACCAATCGCTATCCAACGTTTCATCTCCATCAATATCTCTGTGAATATTTAGTGTACGGAGAGATAAAAAATAGAGGTGATTTCCACTTGTTGGCAGAACTGCTACGATTTTCACCAAGCTCGCGGGATATCTTTAATTTGCCAGTAAGTATACATTTTACTCCATAAATGTTCCGCTGATAGTCCATTGAACAGAGATAACAACCAACATGTGTCGAAAACCATGGCTTTTCGAACATTTTCTAAATTTCTAGTTTTTTGTTTAATGTTGGGGCGAAAATTTCTGAGGCCCTCGAACTCTGCGCTCTCCTCATTACCGACCCAGCTGCTCCTTTGACCAACAACAGAAAGGAGCAGCAAACAGACGTGGCCCAGAAACCTTTGCTCACCTAATCCCATCAAGACACACGAAAACTGGCATCACCCCACCAACTTTCATCCACCTACTGAGCTGAGCTGCTCATGCAGTCAGTGCGATTCTACATCTCTACTGCAGTGCAACCGCGTTCGACCCAACCTTTTAAGACGCGATCCATCAACTCCTTTTCTACGTGTCGCTTCACTTTTACCTCATCTCATCTTTCCCTTCATCATCTCCGTTACTTCCGAACATCGGTAAGATCGTTCCCATTTTTCTTCCACACATCACATCACCACATTCACCGTATTTTCATCCACCTCGTCACCTCATCAAGGGCCCCAACGAAAATTCATTTATTCATTTCTTTGCTCGAGCCTTCTTGTATTTTCATTTTCTCAGAAGAATTTATTATTTTAATATAAACCACTTTCTTTAATTTCGAATTATTTTCCTCATTGTTTCTTTTCACCAAGCTTTCCCTTCTTACACCATTTGTTTAGCTAATAATTTTCTCGGCATTTTACCGTGGTCCTCCAAGCCAGCCCTATGTGTTGAGGTCACGAAATTCCCATCGTAGCACCTTAACATTTTTTCTTAACAACTTTTCTGAAAAGGATCTTGTCAGATACTGCTATGGCCAGTTTGATCGCATTTTTTTGTGTGGGAAGCTCCAAATAACACGACGACAATATAAAATGATCATTTGCGGGACGACCACTACGACGACGAATTACTTACATTTAATTACAAATCGATTGGAACCAACGGCATATCGATAGCTCCATTCGTTTTGGAAGTGTTCTGCGTATTTCCCCGGGTGCAGTTCGCGTAAACGCTGACGTATTTCTCCAACCCTCGACAACGTCAGTATTGGCCGTTTTCTAGGTTGTGTGTAGAGTGTCAAAAGCTATTGCGCAAGCGATGGGCTTAGTAGGTTTAAGGGGCATTGAACGTTTTGACACGGTGGTGTCTGCAAGGTGGACTCAGTTACATGGGTACATTGATGCTTATAGTACCTACTAGTATCATATTGCTACAACGTCATGAACGACATGTGATATCTCAAGGACAGACTCATCCAAGAGTGAATCAACTGGACAAGATCCGCCAAAAAGGGAATCTCATCTGGAATCCCTCAAGGGTCTGTGCTGTCACCAGCACTTTTCGTGCAGACGTGTTTAACGAATTTCCACCTCATTTCTACGTTGCAGGTTTTGCAGATTACCTAGAACTATACTTTATCCAGTGTCTAGCCGGACAAGGCTGCATATCGCCTCCAAAATGCTGCCCATTTGGTCATACAGAGCCCCGGAAAAACAAAATTAACGCTGCGAAAACCGATACCATATTATTCATTGCAAAGCGCAGATAGGTAGGAAAATTCCTTTCCTTCCATCAGTCAAAATTACGCTCATCAAAACGTAGAACAAAAAGGCCCTACGCAAACTCGGCAGACACCAGTAGTATAATCTATTGAAAGGGTGGGCTAAAATTTGGTCATCTACGCTGCCATAATTAGATCAACCATGACCTACGCTGGCCCCATATGGTACACCACAACCTACTCCCACTTACGAAAACTACGAACGACCCGAAACAAATGCCTGCGAATTGCAACTAACAGCCCCGTGCCCACGGATGCGGCCACCCCTCACAGGGAGGATGCATTTGAAACATTATCGCAATTTATCCACCGCCTAGCTGGCTCATTCGCTAGCAAACAAAAGACTCATTCCAACCGGCTTGTAAAGCTAATTAATGCCCCTCACGAATCGGGAAGCGTAAGTTTACTCCTTGTATGTCCAAAGTATGTTAGTTAATGCATTCATTTGTATCACAAACCTTCGTTTACTTGTTTTTTCCTTACTGCTACTTCCCCGTGTTTGTGACCCTCTTAAGTTATGCTTAAGATCAATTGAGGCAGTCCTATGCTGATATTGATGCGTTACCCATTCTTTAATGAACCTATTCAATTATTTTGTACAAAATTTCCGCCAATAAACCGTACGCATTCGTATTGTGTGGTCGTTGGGAGTGTTGGGTGTGCCTGTGCCCGGTGGAGGTACAACCAGTAGACTGAGGCTCGTGATTCCCGACCAGATCCCTGGTTCCCAGCTACACAAGATGCAGAACAAAGAGCTTCGGAATCGTGATCAGTCCACTTTTAGTCATCGAAAACAACATTTATTATTCAATTTAGAAAAAAACTGCTGAAAAGCTGAAACCAACGCTTAACAGTTTGATATGATGTGAATGTGATGTTGAACGGTTTTCATCGCTCAATACTCCTGTGGTGCTCAGTCTAGTGCGCGTTACAAATCTCATCCAACCACCCGAAATATTCGTAATTAATTCAAAAATACTACGAGACTAAAGCAGACGGTTTGAAATGTCAACCGAAAGTAACCCCTTTTTACTCCCACAAACTAATGAGCTCAAGATCATCTTTCAGCCAGAAATGAGCAGCTGGTTGTTTGAGTGACAAGACTTCGGACCTCTTCAAGTGGCGTCAGTTAATAGACGACAAACCGCGGCTCGAAATAAGTTTCGTGTGAAAAAGAACTCAGAAAATGCCGTCTTGGCGGGTTTAAATGTTAAAAAAGAGAATGCGAGTTTGAAGTTCGGCTTTGGTGGCAGTCAGTGTCTGTGTTCTTTGAATCACGGGAAGGTTTTTTTCGATGACAGCGTGAACAAGTTGGTTGACATTGTATACATCTCGGTAAATGAGACGTAAGTGCAACGGCTTCACCAATTACTTTCTCCGGAACGTACGTAAGTTAAGTGTTCTCACTTGTAAAATTACACTTTTATTTACACAACCGCTCAGCGTTCAGTACGCTCGGGTAAGATGGCAGACCGGGATGAGACGAGCTCGAAGGAGGGGTTTTATTGGAGTAGCTGAGCTAGCAGGTACAGGGTTGCTATTTTGAAAAGCAACAGTTCAAATTCAGACGTTATTTAAAGCCCCAAATTCTTTATTGGACAGCTCCATTTCCTCAACAGTTGACATGGTGACGGCAAGCTTCCCAGTGACAAAGCTAGTGGCGACGGAATGCGCTCTGTAATTGAGGGTTGCCTGGAAGCGAGCACTTTCTGAACTACTAGGAGCCGATCTGTTCACTATAGTTATCATAGTGATCCAAACACCATTTTTTCTCAAAAACAGCTCTAACGATTCTGATTAAATTTTTTATATTGATAGCTCTCAATAAGGCAATTATACCATGAAATTCCGATTCGTGGGAAAATGACGAGAGCAGCACAATAAATTATCAAGATTTTCTACGAAAATCGGGTTTAGCGTGGTTTTTTCCTTTTAAACTCCGCTGAAATGATACTAGAATGTTTTAAAAGAAAAATATCTGGTGCGTTGCTACACACAACTTTGTTTGACCAAGTTCAAATGAATTGAGTAAGTGGAAAAAGCCATGTACATGAGTGAATTGACGTAGAGCTAAGTTTATTAATTTTTTTCGAGCATTTTACCGCATGAAAGTTTTCTGGAGAAACGCCAGGATTATGCAGCCTTAGTGGCAAAGTGGAATTGCTATTATTGACTTCACCACCTGAGCCGTTGCATTCGTTGTTCTAGCTAGCACTCGTAACAAAATGGATGTTTCCAAACGATCTGATTTGGGGAAGACGTTATCGAAGAATGTGGATTTAATTTAACTTATTTAATCACGGATTTAGTGTGCTATGTAGGCTAATTCTAAACATTGTATTTATAAATCAGTAATACTGACTTTGCTTGTGATAAACGTGTATTGGAAGTGTTCAGGTTGCAATTGTATCGTCAGTTGGTTTACTACGTAACGTGGTTATTGGGTTATAAAATAAGATATTGTGTTTCCGATATCGCCGTATTTACAACAGGAAGTACATAACCGAACATTGAAAGATCTACGCAATGATTTTATCGTCTGGCGATTTCCGCCAAATACTGCCAGTAATTTCAAGATCAACTGCTGTCGACGAAATGAACGCTCGCTTCAAATCATGTTTGTCTGCTGAAGATTTTTCTGAGCAATACCGGCTATCGGTAACGGTCGAGCCGATTGATTTAATTTCCTCCGGATTTCTGTAACTTCATCTCATCGAAAGACGAACTCATCAACAAAGTATTCCCAAACATCGTTACTGACCATAAAAACAATGAACGATTGAGAGGACGAATTATTTTGGCGGCTACGAATCATTCATTCCAATCCATTGACTGTGTAACAAATGAAGACGCCGCCGCCAATTTAATTTTTAAACTCCTTCGACGTGCCTGGCTTACGACCGCACAATTTAAGATTGAAGGTTTGGCTCCGTAGTAATCATGTTTTGAAACATAAAACAGCCAAAACTGTTTGGAAGTTCGTGTCTGGACCCAATATAATAAATCAGACAAAAACCTTGAAACTTACCCTAAATCATGAATAAACACTTCTTGGGGAGAAAATAAGGGAATGAAATTAAGGAAGTCGTGAGACCCACTTTGAATTTAATCGAAAAGACGGAAATGGAATGAATGATTCGAATTCATTTTCAATATTAAACGAAACTAACCTAATAGATCGGATCGTGATTAAAGACACAGGGATTAATATACCAGGTTGTCGGAATAAAGTCCCCAAAGTGAGGCATAGTCGGAATTTTGACAACCATCAGGGCTGCTGGTCCCATAAAAAGTCAATCTGGGCGACTAGTACTTTGGGCCTGCTGGCTCCTTTGCATTGGAGTACTCTTCGCTCATTCGAATAATTGACCCTGGATATTTGCTAATTGCGGTGAAGTGGGATATAATCCGTATGCACAACTTGACTCGCATAAGGAATGTGTGTTGCACCCTAGCAGCCAATTAACAAGCCAATTAGTTCTATGGTTACTCTGGTGTCTCGGCTTCGCCTCGTCCGCCATTCATTCCTGTTCTCGCTTCGCTTGTGTTTGGTATTGCGTCGTGTCGTAAACTGATCTTGCGTGTACAAGTGTTATTTTTATTGCTTATTTTTCTTGTCTTAATTTACACTAAACCTTTTATCATTAATAAAAGGTCTTCGAATCGGTAAGTGTACTTTAAAGTATTTTGACTCGGCTTTCAATCAAATGATAGTCTCATTCACCTCTGAAGTAGCCTCGTTTGAACCGTTTAGCTGGCACAGGTATTTGCTCACCTTTATCCAACAATATTCAAGCGGGAAAGAGCACTGAAACTAATATCTCGCTGATAACGGAAGAGATTCGAGTAGGACATTTCGTCTCGGAGAGCCTTCCTTTCAGAGGGCCACTGGTAGCCCGCCAAACGCTCGTGCCGAGCGCCCAAAAGAAGGAGCCGACGGAGACGAAGGTCGTGGACAAACGAAACGCATTTGGTGTTAAGTATGTTGATGAATAATGTGGATACTCAAAGGGAAATTCGAAGGTGGGGACGTACTCATTTCGAGGATTTCGACCGATATACCGTTTGAGTTTAAACGACTTCAATTTCCGATCTGTCATGCATCCGCCATGACCGTTAACAAATCTCAAGGCAAATCCTTGAATGTTTGCTGCCTGGATCTAGAAAATCAATGTTTTACCGTGCTTAATTATAGCATTTTCACGTCAAATTGTAGGTTTTCCATTTCAAATTGGAGGTTGACGGAAATGGTTCGTTTCACATTAGTTTTAAACCCCGCAACGCTAGCCCTCGTAGAAGGCGGAAACACCCGGTGATTCTGAAAATACCTACTCCGTGCAACACAACATTCCAAATGCCATTCTTTTGAAGGTGCCTGTTGATTCGCCTCATTCTAAAGTCTCTAATTGCCGCCGTTAGTTACAACTTTATTTTTACTTTCCGCTACCCGAAGGGAAGGAAAGTATAGTAATCGGCCCAAAAAAAAAAGTTGGGTTTTCTTCAGATCTTTACGTTTCAGACCCTACTGAGTCTAAAAAACCTAATTTCGGAGAGAGGTCCGTGTGTATGTGTGTGTGTATGTCTGTGTGTATGTCTGTGTGTGTGTGTGTCTGTAGTTCGATTTGCGGGAGAACGGCTGATCCGATTGAGCTGGTTCTTTTTTGGTTATGTTTTTAATTTTTGTAGACGCGAAAATAAAGTTATGGACGATTCCCATCCGTGGGAAAGTGTGTTGGGGACAAAATGTACCACAAACTAGGGTTTTTCGCATTTTTCTCAAAAACAGCTCTAACGATTTTGGTTATACTTTCAAATTATCTCCTACCAATCAATATCTAACTTTTCTTCTCTATACATATCTCCATGAAAATACGGTGAACGGAGATATAGGCCTATGAAGCAAAAATAGGTTTTTACGCTTTTGGCAAAACGACTCAAGCGATTTTCACCAAACTCTCAGGGTGTTTTCAAGTAGTTAATACCTACATATTGTTCTCAATAAACGTTCCTCTGACAGTCCATTGAACTGAGATAAAAATGAAAATGCGTCGAGAATAACGTTTTTCGAACATTTCCGTAAATTCCAGGGTAACTTCTTTACCAGATGTGATAAATCCTAATGGAGTGTCTTTTAGTCACCCATACCAACATTTCATTCTCTATAATTATTTCTGTATATATCTGTTGAACGGAGATATAAGCCAAGTTAACACAAAAAGGAGATTTGTCGAATATTATTTTATCGGTATTCCAATTTTCTCAAAAACGGCTCTAACGATTTCGATCAAACATTCGGAGTACTCTCAACTAACTAGTCCCTACATTTTGTTCTCCATAAATGTTCCTGTAAAAATGCGTTGAACGAAGATATAGCGCCCGCCTATGAAGGTGGTGTTCGAACTTAAAGGGGTGGCGGAAAGTTGTGTGTTGCTACGCACCAGATATTTGTGACATCAGTTCGGACGATGAGACCGCGTTTCGTTTGCCGATCGAACCATGCGGTAAGAAGTAGTGAGAGTGACGAAGATGCTGAAAATGAGGGGATTCCTTCCACTACCCGACGACGTCGAGGACAACAAGGTAGGTACACTATAGAACAAAGAAAAATGTTTCTTAGAATGTACGAAGAAGGACGTACTACTAACATGTTGTTGAAAAAGTATAAGGAAAACGAAAATGAGCTTGTTTGCCGAAGCAGAGGAGGAAAACGGCGTGAAAAGCTTACCACCGAGGTTTTGGAAGCGATTGAGGCTGCAGTGGAAGAAAATCTTGGCAGGACTCTGAAGGAGATAAAACGTGTTCTTTTCGAGAAAAACATTGACTTGGATAAAGGTTTGCGTCTCTTGAAAATAATCTTGAAATTAGCTAACAAAGAGCTGGATCGGATCAATTCTGTAGAAACGAAAGAGAGAAGAAAAATTTACGCAGCGGAGTTCAGAACATGGGCGCCAGAAAATCGTGAAAATATGGTATTCATTGACGAATCTGGTTTTAATTTGCACCTTCGAAGAAGTCATGCGAGATCCAGGAGGAATACACGTGCTGTTTCCCTCGTTTATCGCAGAGCTGCACGAAGAAGTAGCGAACCCAACCATCACGTACCTGATAATGGATAACGCAGCGATTCACCGAGCTGGACAAGTTACCAGTAAGATGATCGAATTGGGGTTTAACGTGAGATATCTGCACCCCCCCCCCCTACTCACCCAACTTGAATCCAGTGGAGTCTTTTCAAAAATCAAGTTGTCAGCACGACAAATTTTCAGTGAGCCCCAAACAAACCACGATCTGTGTGGCGCGATAACCCAAAGCGTTGCATCTGTCACATCGGACTGCACAAATTATGTTATGAGAATGATGATAGACCTGACAGCCGCTGCTGCAGAGAGAGACTTACGTTGAAAAAGTTGTTCATTATTTTTCGTTCATTATGTTCATTCTTACTTGTTCAATGTTACGTTTCACTCGCTAATTTCTTACTTTCCTTGGGTCTACGAAGCAGAAAGGAAAGTTATGTAATCGGCTGAAAAAAAAATTTTGAGTTCTCTTCAGATCTTTACGTTTCAGACCCCCCTGAGTCCGAAAAACACTATTTGGGAAAATGGTCTGTGTGTCAGTCAGTCTGTTTGTGTGTCTGTGAACAATTTTTAGAGAGAACCACCGTACCAAATCAGCTCAAACTTCATATCTCGCCGGTAGGTTACCATGGGACGCCAAAATAAGGGTATGAACAAAATCCACCGAAAGTTACCTATAGTTATCATAGTGATCAAAACATCAAATATTTTTTTTCTCAAAAACGGCTCTAACGATTTTGATTAAATTTTTTATATTGGTAGCTCTTAATAAGATAATTATACCATAAAATTCTCATTCGTAGGAAAATGACGAGAGCAGCACAATAAATTACCAAAACTTTCGACGAAATCGATTTTAGCGCGGTATTTACAGAAAACCACCGTACCAAATCAGCTTAAACTTGATGTCTAGCCGACAGATTACCATGAGACGCAAAAATAAGGGTATGGACAAAATCCACCGAAAGTTAACTATAGTTATCATAGTGATTACAACACCAAATTTTTACTTTCCTTTGCTCTACGAAGTAGAAAGGAAAGTTATGTAATCGGCTGAAAAAAAATTTTTTGAGTTTTCTTCAGATTTTTACGTTTCAGACCCTCCTGAGTCCGAAAAACACTATTTGGGAAAATGGTCTGTGTGTCTGTGTCTGTGTGTATGTGTGTCTGTATACTATTTTTAGAGAAAACTACCGAACCAAATCAGCTCAAACTTCATACCCCATGGTAACCTGTAGGCTAGACATCAAGTTTCAGCTGATTTGGTACGGTGGTTTTCTCTAAAAACTGCAATAAAATAGATTTCGTCGAAAGTTTTGGTAATTTATTGTGCTGCTCTCGTCTCGACACCCGCAGGTCATCATCGGACGCCAAAATAAGGGTATGGGCAAAATCCACCGAAAGTTAACTACAGTCATCATAGTGATCAAAACACCAAATATTTTTTTCTCAAAAACGGTTCTAACGATTTTGATTAAATTGTTTATATTGATAGCTCTCAATAAGGGAATTATACCATAAAATTCTCATTCGTGGGAAAATGACGAGAGCAGCACAATAGATTATCAAAATTTTCGACCAAAAGCGTTTTTCGCGCAGTATTTTCCTTATAAACTCCGCTGGAATTCTTGTAGAATGTTAAAATAAATTAGTATTTTTACTTTTTTACTTATTAGTATTTATTTTTATATTTTCAATATCAATATATTGAGTTCTCTTCAGATCTTTACGTTTCAGACCCTCCTGAGTCCGAAAAACACTATTTGGGAAAATGGTCTGTGTGTGTCTGTGTGTCTGTGAACAATTTTTAGAGATAACCACCGTACCAAATCAGCTCAAATTTGATATCTCGGCCGCAGGCCCCCATGGGACGCCAAAATAAGGGTTTGGACAAAATCCACCGAAAGTTAATCATAGTTATCATAGTGATCAAAACACCGAATATTTTTTTTCTCAAAAACGGCTCTAACGATTTTGATCAAATTTTTTATATTGGTAGCTCTTAATAAGGCAATTAGAGCATAAAATTCCTATTTGTGGGAAAATGACGAGAGCAGCACAATAAATTATAAAAATTTTCGACGAAAAGCGTTTTTGCCGCGGTTTTTTTCCTTTTAAACTCCGCTGGAATGTTACTAGAATGTTTAAAAAAGAGTCGTGTTATAGTCCAATCCAATATCTATAGGGTGAGTGTTTAAAACCCTCAAGAGATACATAGGGCTCACTCCAGAAATTCCTGAATTTCAACTACCGCCGTTTCGCTTACTGCCAGTTCTAAAAGTTTTTACCCAATAACTCTGCAAAAGTATTACTATCCATCTTCAAAAAATTTGTGTTTACAGCCTCATTAATTTTCTGTATACCAATTGCTCAATAATGGTTCTGCAATGAGTACGAGCAGCACAATAAATTCCATAACTGTAGGCGCTACAGCTTCCTGCTGCTGTGAAGTGTTGTTGACCAAGTTCAAAGGAACTGAGTGATAAATGAATTGATTAAATAGAATTAGCCATGTAAAAAGTGGATTGACGTAGAGCTAAGGAAATTTGTGTATTGCAACACACCAGATATTTACTTTTCGCGACCCAAAGGGTAAGGAAAGTATAGTAATCGTGTCAAAAAAAGCTGGATTTTGTTCAGATCCACGTACATTCAGCTCTAGCAACTAATTTAACAAATTGTCCATCAGTTTATATGAACCTCTAGTTAACTTT
The DNA here is from genome assembly GCA_020466155.1 of Pachypeltis micranthus. NCBI lineage: Eukaryota > Metazoa > Arthropoda > Insecta > Hemiptera > Miridae > Pachypeltis > Pachypeltis micranthus. Next base: position 26,496,264 of record CM035774.1, on the reverse strand, counting down.
CGTTGGATTTTGGTCATACCCTTATTTTGGCGTCCCATGGTAACCTGCAGGAGAGATATCAAGTTTGAGTGGATTTGGTACGGTGGTTCTCTCTAAAAATCGTTCACAGACACACAGACCATTTTCCCAAATGGTGTTTTTCGGACTCAGGGCTCAGTAAAAACTGCGCTAGAATTTTCTTCAAAATTCAACAATTAACACTCGACCAAATCTCCAACTCAACTTGGAATTGTGCTGTTCTAATCATTTGCGCGCTGATACAAAATTTATAACGCAGTTGTGTCATGTGGAACTGTCCATTAAAATGATCCATAATTAAGGAAAAAAAAGTTGTTTGTTGCAACGCACCAGATATTTTAATTAGTAGACTTTGGCTCACTATAATTATCGTAATTTCACTGTTTTCGACGTACACGCAGATGTACACGTCTGATACTTATTATATTCGATTCAGAATCTAAAAGTACCATGAAAACGATACCAAACGCTACGCTACGTATAGGCAATTGGCACGACGTTGCGAGTCGATCGGGCGGGTCACAACACGTAGCACACGGGCATAGCAGATTTGGAGTCCCGATGCCTTGAAACGTAAAATGTCAAATTTTGAGGGGGGGTTGTAAAAAAAATTTCGGTTATTATTCAGAATGAACAATAAACCAAAAAAGAGCTCCTTCATCTATTTATACGATCAATTTTCTTAATTTATTTATTTGCTAAATTCTCTCAGATTCATCTTTCCGATTTTCTTCAGTACACCTTACCTCTGTCCAACGTACGAGTATGTCTGCAGCAACGTTTAATGGGAGAAACTTATTGCCGTTGTCACACCAGCAGCTTGGCCAGACCTGATGGCACTGCCCGTCACATCACTACAGTTGATCCTGAACTAGTCCATAACCTCTGCCTCACGAATGTTGTACCGGGGGCGTGATTGTTAGATTAGGCATTGCAGGCCGTGGTTCCTATCAAATCGGGTTCGAATCGAGCTATTTTCAAGATGAATGGGTAGCAATAATAATGAAGGCTCATGTACTAGAATAGCATGTTGTGTAAGGACTCACCTCTGAAGTCTTCAAACTGACGAAACATTCCAGGTGGGAGTGCGTAGTTTTGACAAAAACGCCGGAGTATCTTGCCGCGCACTGAGTGAAGGTATGTCCGCTGACTGGTGGAACACGTAACGAAAATTCATCGACAAATAGCACTTAATTTTGGCGACTGCGCGGATTCACATAGGTTTTACGAGAAACGACCGCGCGCTGGTGTCACCAAACTTTTCAAACAACATTTATTTGATAAATCGGAATTTTCAGTAATTAAATCGGGTTTCTCCAAGGTCGTTTGAAACGATTAAACGATCAGAATTAACGAACCTACGGTTAAATTTACGAGCGGATTTCGGGACTGGGTATCGTCCTAAATCAACGATTTACTAACCACTATTATCCGCCTACCTTTGTTTAAATCCGCGAATGTTGGTGTTCGCGAGAGTACCAGCCCTGAAAACATAGGTGTAATAAACCAAAAGCATGTTGATCGTCTCACAATCCTCCTGTACACTGACGGTAACTCAATAAAGGTTGTGGTACAAGTAGGAGCGACTCAATAAATTCTGGAACCTTTAGCGCTACCAGTTCCTAATTCAAATAGAAAAGAAATTTGATTACGCGGGACTAAAGAAAGTTTTGTGATGAGTCACGCCTAACCTGTTATCAATGCGGGGTCTATGCGTATTGCCTAAACAATAATCTGTACATTTAATCCGTTTGTTGTATTCCTCATTTCTGTTCCTACTTCTACAAAAATAAGCTGAGGCTGAGCATTTCGGTATGTACAGAGTTAAAGCTGTACGAAACCTGTCTTCCAACAGAAACCGTTTAATTGGTCCTATGGTAAATTTGGTGTGTTCGAATGCTCAGATGACATCGGAATCATCTTATCACGAACTAGATAGAATCAACCAGATAAAATCATAACCTTCTCGTTTCTATGAATTGTCGAAATGAACCACGTATCCTCGTCCGAGTTTCAAGCAATCGAAATTCCCGAAAACAATTCAAGATAATACGAAAAGTAATTATAAAACTCATATTATCAAGTTATGGGCAGGTTCTCGTCAGCAAAACGGTCTTTGTTTGGCGAGCGGTAACCGCAACTCACCGAGTCAACTTTTAACCGCTACGACTCCGTTTTGAAGAACTCGCGGTTTGTTCTAATGTTTTAATCGTAAACCACTTCGTTGAAAGCCGTTATATTGCATAGTAAATCTCATATCAGGAATCATTGATGAGTGTTTTAAACGATAAAAGTGAGGGTTTGGTGAAACCTCCGGGCGACTCGACGGCCGTTGAGAGCGAACTGAGACGCGGTGGACGACGCGGAGCCCCCGGAGTCCGCCCGCTGGAATGAGCAGCTCGGAGCTAACTGCACACTATCGAACGAACGAAAGGACTGCTCGTTTATTTATTATACTTCAACGTGTGAAACAATTCTGCGTGTGATAAAAACAAAAACGCAATTCCCTTCAAGCATTGAGCGATCAATGCGTAAATAAAATAAAGGGAAATCAACAGTTTTGCTGTCCCGCGAAATAGATGGACTTTTCCGTTGGTAGCGTTAGAACCGTCGTCGTCGTGAAGTAAAATTTGCCTAATGTTCCTAGGTTCCGACTCTCCACTTAGACACAATACATATATGCGAATATGCCAAAGTTGGATGCGGAAGAGGGGCGATACCGTGTGACGTAAGGCAGAACAGCGCTCGAGGATGAAGAAAACAAGTAACAAACCGAAATAGAAGTCCTTCTAAGTATTGTTACGTCTTTCTGGCGTTAACGACCAAGTATTTTACAACCCCCCCCCCCACCTATCAACAAATATGATACGTCTCGTTACAAGACATCGGGATTCCATATCTGCAACGTCCCTCCGCCGTTTGTCGTTCCGTTGTAGTCAGGTCATGTTTCGTACGGTTCACTTGGATGGGTTTCGCAGCTGTGAGTTCTGCTGTGCAAGAGTTCCGTGTTAAAAAAAATTTTTTTGCGATGCGTTTTTCCACTTGTCCGTTGCGATTCGTTTTTCCACTTGTCCGTTGTCCGGTTTTGCACGTTAAAGTTTCACTTCTACCATGTGTGACTGTCACACATTTGTATTTCTTTATTCACAGGTTTACTGCAAATTATGAATTGGCCAGGTAAATTGTAATGAATGCATTTTTTATGTTATTTATGTTATTTAAACATATTAGCAATATGTTGCTGAGTGGGCTTGTTGTTTTTCGTTGTAGTTCACTTTTGTTTGACAGTTGTGACTCAAAAACGTGGAGAGCGGAAATAAGAAATAGCAGTTGAGCAGACGCCGCCGGGAGTATCCCCGCTCTACACGCCGCACGGCCACTGCCCCTAGCCTTCCCTCTCTCTGTCGCTGCTGCAGCTCCCTGATGTTTGTTGGTATATATTTCCGTTCAATGGACAGAAAGTTAAAGCTACAGAAATAGTTGCGGGTAACAAAATGACAGTATATGTTACTGGAATTCGTCCGATTGACCAAATTCAGACATACACTTGTTTTATTGTACAAACAAAGAATAGTTCAAGGATAAAAAGACACTAACGGCTCGCGGTGTTCCAAGGTGGTCACCCAACCAAGTACTAGCCACGCCCAACATTGCTTAAGTTCGGTGATCGGACGAGACCCGATGTTCGTCTTGCCCTACCACGTAACCGGTAATACAAATTATTCGTGACTCGAAAATCCTAAGACACCGTCTATATAGAAGTTTCACTTCAAAAATTTCCCAGTTCTAACGCAAATACGCTGGAAAAAAGTACTATGTTAGCGTTGGAAGTCAGTGAACAAATTTAAAGTGGAGATGGTTGTAGTACGACAGTTGATACTTAAAAGGTACGTTTCGGATAAATTTCAATTAATTACTAAACATATCCACACACGTGCATTGTCGTTCCTCAGATTTAGACTAGATACGGAACGCTGATGGGACAGCCGATTTGGAATCCTCAGCACTAGAACGTAAAGGGCCCAGTTTAGAGGGAAGTATAATAAATAAACGAGCAGTACTTTCGTTCGTTCGATAGTGTGCAGTTAGCTCCGAGCTGCTCATTCCAGCGGGCGGACTGCGGGGCTCCGCGTCGTCCACCGCGTCTCAGTTCGCTCTCAACGGCCGTCGAGTCGCCCGGAGGTTTCACCGAACCCTCACTTTTATAGTTTAAAACACTCATCACTGATTCCTGATATGAGATTTACTATGCAATATAACGGCTTTCACCGAAGTGGTTTACGATTAAAACATTAGAACAAACCGCGAGTTCTTCAAAACGGAGTCGTAGCGGTTAAAAGTTGACTCGGTGAGTTGCGGTTACCGCTCGCCAAACAAAGACCGTTTTGCTGACGGGAACCTGCCCATAACTTGATAATATGAGTTTAATAACTACTTTTCGTATTATCTTGAATTGTTTTCGGGAATTTCGATTGCTTGAAACTCGGACGAGGACACGTGGTTCATTTCGACAATTCATAGAAACGAGAAGGTTATGATTTTATCTGGTTGATTCTATCTAGTTCGTGATAAGATGATTCCGATGTCATCTGAGCATTCGAACACACCAAAGTTACCAAAGGACCAATTAAACAGTTTCTGTTGAAAGACAGGTTTCGAACAGCTTCAACTCTTTAGCCCCGCGTAATAAAATGTCTTTTCTATTTGAATTAGGAACTGGTAGCGCTTAAGATTCCAGAATTTATTGAGTCGCTCCTACTTGTACCACAACCTTTATTCAGTTACCATAAGTGTACAGGAGGATTGTGAGACGATCAAAATGCTTTTGGTTTATTACACCTATGTTTTCAGTTTTCAGTCAGGAAGACAGTTTCGATGCATGGGATTCCAAATCTGTAACGTCCGCCGTCTGGGCCATATCTTGCTACTAACGTGGTCTAAAAAATTCCTTCGTTCATACAAAAGCTCTATCGGCAGTCCGATCGGACAAAACTCATGGTTGTTACGGAAAAAATATTTTAAAAATTAATGACAAAGGAAATTCTGTTATTTTTATTGCATTTAAGTCGTGTTTGGTACCGTTTCCTAAGTATTTTTTGGTGCTGAGTCCAATGAGACGGGTCTCAGAAATGCAAGACTGCGTGCAGATGGACAACAGTGAAATCACAGTAGATAATTAGTGTAATTCCTCAACTTGAAGGAACTCACGGGATAATTAGCATAGCTATTCGAAGCCGTTCGTACTGAAAATTCAAAGTCGTTGTAGATATTTTTGCGAAAAAGAAGGTGTTTCGATCACCATGACAACTATCATTGGTTTTGAGCCGATTTTGCTCGTGCGCGCATATGGCCTTTGAGCCGATTAGTTTCTGCCGTTTTCGCTCTTTGACATGCACACAGAACATTTTTGAAAATTGTGTTTTTCGGACTCAGAAGCCCTTGAAACGTACAAATCGTATGAGGACTCGAAAAAGTAAAAATATCTCTTCCAAATCGAGTCAACTACGTCTATCAGACAAACTAGTTCTAGGTAAATAGGCTAGATAAAAGTTTGGTGACACCAGCGCGCGGTCGTTTTCCGGTTCCGCGATAAAAAATCCGTTTCTCGTAAAACCGATGTGAATCCGTGATTGGCCAAAACTAAGAGCTATTATTCGGTGAATTTTCTTTCCGTGTTTTACTAGTCCGCGGACATACTTGTACTCTGTGCGCGGCAAGATATTCCGGCGTTTTCGTCAAACCAACGCACTCCCGCCGAAAATGTTTCGTCAGTTTGAAGACCGAAGACTTCAGAGGTGAGTCGTTACACAACATGTTATTCTGGGACGTGGGATTTATTATTGCTTCCCGTTCATCTTTAACATAGCTCAATGCAAACCAGATTTGATAGGGACTACTGCCCAAAACGTTTAATCTAACAATTTATTGAGCCCTCGGCACAATATGCTTGCGGCAGAGGTTGCGGATTTGTTCAGGGTCAACTGTAGTGATGTGACAGGGCAATGCCATCTGCCCCAAGCCACTGGTGTTTCAAATGCCCCAATGCATCAGAGTGGGTTGGGGTGGCCTAGGAGGAGACCGAACTACAAGAAAAAGAGGTAACTGAAACAATAGTTGGTACAGTAATAAGTTGGTTAAAGCCCAGCGCTCGAAGCGAAACGAACAGTTCATAAGTCAGTTCATTCAAAGCATCGATGTTCAAATCGCAAATTACAATACAGTGACCACCCTATAGCTCATTGTTTCGTGCTGATCTGCAATGAACTTAGCCTCACCCTCTCTTGTACGGTATAATACAAAAAGTATATACACTTCATTCTTAATTGAAGAGGACATTTTCAAAACACTGGCGGAATCCAATTGAGTGTCACATCATAAAAAAATGTCCTTCCCATAAGAAAAAACACCGTCATTTTTGTTCCTAGAGTGAGAAGAGCTGAATTCTGTTTTTGACAGGCCGCTTTAGCTGGATCTTTGACCTTCAACCCTGTTGTTTGAAACTGTGGAAAACCCAGCTTTTCAGTTATCCATATAAACGTTTCAGCGTTTTTATCAACGCCTGATTTCAACAAAACTTCAAGACAACATGTTTCTCACATTTTGAAAGCCTTCGGGTTTGCTTCCCGTCTCACTCGGTCCAATATGTTCAGTTAAAACCCTGCAAATTATTACACAACGGTTTACTATTCTCATGAACAGCTTGACCTAGTATTACGACTCCGAGACACATTCCATTCGATATCGAAAAATACTAGTAAACCATGCGAAGCATGACCTGACTACAATGGAACTATGGAACCTAAATATTCCCCCGGCGCCAGGCGCCCATAAACGTCTGCAGGCATTTATGATCCGATTTAGGGGAGTGCGGAGGAAGTGGCCCTAACCTTCCTCCGCGCCGTCGTGCAAAAAGAGTCAGAGAAATTGGAACGGAGACTACTTCCAGCGACCCCAAACCCTCGGCAATTGGCACGGCGTTGCAAGTCTTGATGAGACCGGAGGGAAGTAGTACTAACGACGAAACATTTACTTCCGCTGTAGTTCCCGCGTTGTACTGCATTTCGTTAATTTTTTTAACCATTTTTTGCCCATTACAACCACAGGCTTCGTCCGATCGGATTGCCGAGATGGCGGGCACAACTAGATACCAAATCGGATTTTTGTGCGAAAGAACGGACTATTGAGACCACGTTAAGGCACAAAACGGACTGGACGAGGGACGGCGGACGGACATTGCAGATTTGGAATCCCCCTGTCTTGAAACGTAAAGTATCAAATTTTGAGGGGGGGTTGTAAAAAATTTTTCGTGACCGAAAACTGGGTTATTATTCAGAATATTAATTAAAACCTAATTTAGACTCGTGGTCCATGTGTGTATGTGTCTGTAGTTCGATTTGCGGAAGAATGGCTGATCCGATTGAGCTGGTTCTTTTTTTGTTTTGTTTGTTATTTTTTGTAGACACTAAAATAAGGTTATGGGCGATTTCGGCCGATGCGAAGGGGAGTGGGAGACGAAAATGTACCAAAAACTAGGGTTTTTCGTGTTTTTCTCAAAAAGACGATTTTGATTAAACTTTCAAATTATCTTCTACTAGTCAATACCTAACTTTTGGTTTATTATTCATTCTGAATAATAACCCTATGTTTTCGGTCACGAAAAATTTTTTACAACCCCCCCTCAAAATTTGATACTTTACGTTTCAAGACTTGGAGATTCCAAATTTGCAATGTCCGTCCGCCGTCCGGGCCGTTTTGTGCCTTTAACGTGGTCTAAAAAATTCGTTCTTACGTTCGTAAACCAAAAGTTAGGTATTGACTAGTAGAATGACGAGAGCAGCACAATAAATTATCAAAGTTGTCAACGAAAAGCGTTTTTAGCGCGGGTTTTCTTTATAAACTCCGCTGGAATGGTAGTAGAATGTTTAACAAAATTGGTATTGTAGTTCATTTCAATACCTATAGGGTGAGTGTTGGAAAACGCTCATGAGATACATAGGGGTCACTCCAGAAATTCCTGAATTTCAACTACCGCCATTTCGCTTACTACCAGTTCTAAACGTTTTTACCCAATAACTCTGCAAAAGCAATTACTATCCCTCTTCAAAAAATTTGTGTTTACAGCCTCAATAACTACCTGTGTACCAATTGCTCAATAATGGTTCTGCAATGAGTACGAGCAGCACAATAAAATCTGGAACTGTAAGCGCTACCGTTTCCTGCTGCCGTAAAGCGTTGTTTGACCAAGTTCAAATTAACCGAGTGATTGATGAATTGATTAAATAGAATTAGCCACGTACAAAGTGAATTGTTGTAGAGCTAAGGAAAGTTGTGTGTTGCAACGCACTAGATATTTGTTATTGCTTTCCTAGAATTAAATCATGTATTTCCGTCATCCACCAAATGGATGTGTAAAACCTCCAATTTGAAATAGGAAACCTCCAATTTGAAATAGAAAACCTCCAATTTGAAATGGAAAACCTCAATTTGACGTGAAAATGCTATATATGTGGCAATTTCTTCAATTGAAGACAATCTCCGTTATTTGTTCCTGCGCCAGATAATGAAACGGAAAATGTTTTCTATCCCAAGGTGCTTCATCGAAGAATGCAACCCGTGCCCCATTATACATAGCCAATAAAGAATCATTAAAATACTTGATTTATTATATATATTTATTGTCCGAATAAATCATTGAACTTCGTAATACGTCTGCTCGTTTATTACCGCTAAGGCGGAACAAAGTTTGCCGCTGCTATTTATAATGTATTATGTAGTGGTCATTAGCGAATGTAATGCATACTTTGGCAGTGTAATGCATACTTAAATTGTCAACACGTTTACAAACGCCTTTTCAGCCGTTACGTCGAGAATTCAATTTTTTCCCCCCAAGGAGCTCGAACGATACAAAATTGTCATGAAACTCATTAGAGGGAGGTGACGAGCGATCAGAGGAATAAAGCGGACGTGGAATAAAACAATGTATTGGCTTATCGTAAATAATAAACTACAAGTATTCGTTGGTTCCGGTTAATTTGAATTGGGCGAGCTCGCCACCGAGTATCGATCACGTGAATAACTCACCTCGTTCATTGGAAAGGCCATCAACCTAAGCAACTCGCTTACCACAAGCCCTTAAACTACCTGGCAAAACTCCATTAATTTTATAACAGAAAAGGGGGAGGGGGGGTCCTCGAGTTGACAACGTCGAACAACCAAAGCGTCATTAGCCGGCCGAACAAAGGCTGTTAATTTCTGATCAATAATTCAAGGAAAGGGAGAACTGAGAGCGGGTCGATAAGGGCGGCGTAGTCCTTGGTCGCATTCAAATCTAGCCGTGTGATTGTCGGCAATTAGATTGATGAGTTGAATCGAAGTGAGGGCTGGGCTCGGAGAGAATGAGCCAATTGTGTTGATTGGGAAGTTGCTCCCGGCGAATGTCGCGTTTGGTTGAAATTTTCACCTAATCAATCGCTACCTATTTAATAATGTGACGCGGTGTCTCGCCAATGGCAATCCACGCACGAACGGGGCCCTTCATTGTTTAGACGTTTCTCCCTCATCAACGTTCTGCAATATTTACCATTTACCCACAAATTACTTGTAGGCGGGGCAATCACAATGAATTTTAGTAAAGTCGCTTGAACGTGATTTCTCCCCTCAATAAGGCATATTTCATTTTCGAGGGGCCCCCAATTAATCTTCCAAATTGACATAAACATGAATTATGTTGCATATTAAATACGGGTTTCCCAGCTCCTTTCAAACATGAAAGGTTGAGAAATCTATAGGTAATACTAACATAAGAATCTTATAGCGTCTCCGGCTTTCGACTGCGCATTAAAAATATCTGGTGCGTAGCAACACACAACTTTCCGCCACCCCTTTAAGTTCGAACGCCACCTACATAGGCGGGCGCTATATCTTCGTTCAACGCATTTTAACAGGAACATTTATGGAGAACAAAATGTAGGAACTAGTTAGCTGAGAGTACTCCGAAAGTTTCATCGAAATCGTTAGAGCCGTTTTTGAGAAATTTGGAATACCGATAAATTAATATTCGACAAATCTCCTTTTCTGAGTTAACTTGGCTTATATCTCCGTTCAACATATATATACACAAATAATTATACAAAACGAAATGTTGGTATGGGTGACTAAAAGACACTCCATTAATATTTATCACATCTGGTGAAAAAGTTACCCTGGAATTTACGGAAATGTTCGAAAAAACGTTATTTGCGACCTATTTTCATTTTTATCTCTGTTCAATGGACTGTTAGAGGAACATTTATTGAGTAGAATATGTAGGTATTAACTATTTGAAAACATCCTGTGAGTTTGGTGAAAATCGCTGAAGCCGTTTTGCCAAAAAGCGTAAAAAACCTATTTTTGCTTCAGGGGCCCATATCTCCGTTCACCGTTTTTTCATGGAAATATGTATGGGGAAGAAAAGTTTGCTATTGATTAGCAGAAAATAACTTGAAAGTTTAATCAAAATCGTTAGAGCCGTTTTCGAGAAAAATGAGAAAAACCCTAGTTTTTGGTACATTTTCGTCCCCCATCCCCCTTTCCATCGGTCGAAATCGCCCATAACCTTATTTTGGTGTCTACAAAAGATAACGAACAAAACAAAAAAAGAACTAACTCAATCGGATCAGCCGTTCTCCCGCAAATCGAACTACAGACACACACACACACACGGACGACGCGCCGAAATTAGGTTTTTTAGACTCAGTAGGGTCTGAAACGTAAAGATCTGAAGAAAACCCAAATTGGGCTGATTACTATACTTTCCTTCCCTTCGGGTAGCGGAAAGTAAAAATGAGCTCTGCACGTAAATAATCTTAAACAACTGCGTATCATATATTTAAGACGTTATTGAATATTTTGGCGAACGTCCTAAGAAATCTTTTTTCCTGGTGCCGCAATCGGACTTCAGTCCCTCTGCTCGTACACCTCGATCAAACCGTAACGCCATAACTATAGCTTCAACCCATGACCATTACATCAAACCACAACTAAGATTTGTTGGAGGAGTTTTACTTTCCTCAGTACTACGAAGCAACTTGGTATCCAGCACGCAGATCACCACGCCAAAATAAGGCTATGCGCAAAATCCGCTGAGATGGTGTACAAATGGTCAGCACAAGGGCAGTAAACAGAACGCGTGAACGTTGACTTCCGCTGTAGTTCCCGCGAGTTCTTGCAATTAGTTGACTCCAATAATTACTGTAATTTCCCTATACGCAGTTGTACACGTCTGATACTCATTCCATTCGACCCAGAATGTAAAAATACCTTGAAAACGATAGGAAACACGGCTTATTTGCGATTATACTGCGTTTTGTTAATTTTTTTAACCATTTTTTGTCCATAACAACCATGATCTTCGTCCGATCGGATTGCCGAGATGGCGGGCACAAGTAGACACCAAATGGGATTTTTGTGCGAAAGAACGATTTTTTTAGACCACGGTAAAGGCACAAAACGGCCAGGACGGGGGTCGGCGGATGGGGGATGGGGGACGGCGGACGGACATTGCAGATTTGGAATCCCCATGTCTTGAAACGTAAAGTATCAAATTTTGAGAGGGGGTTGTAAAAAAATTTTCGTGACCAAAAACACAGGGTTATTATTCAGAATGAATAATAAACCAAAACGACCGATTTAATGCTCGTACGATTGCAGTGTACTTGTTTGAGGGCTTTTTTTTCTCAATATAAACTCTGCGGTACATTTTGTTGTTTTCACGGGCACGCAGGGAAATGTTTCAAATGGCATTATTCAGAATCACAAGGCTGTAGAAAACTCAAACGTGTTTACTTTTTTTTAGCTTTATGAAGTCGAAAGATCCATCAGTGTCCATTTGGATTATCGGCAACTTGCAATCGTGTGATGGAGTTGGCTGCCTCCATCTAGCGATATATTGCATACTATTTGAAAATATTAACCCTCCCAAGTGGCAATTCCATCTCTTTGCTTTGTTTTGTACCATCTTTAAATGTTGTTGGCCGCTTCGTTGCTCCAACGATTTTGATTTAACTTTCCAATTACTCGTATCTTCTACTAGTTAGTACTCAACTTTTGTTCTCCGTAATTGTCTACCACTAACTTCTGAAACAGTTTCTATCATGCATCAGTGTTGATTTGGATAAATGGCAACTTGCAGTCGTCTTATAGAGGCTTACTTGGCTCCATATAGCGAAATATTGTTTTTCCTAGAAAAATAGCAAACCTCGCATGTGACAATTCCACATTTTAACCTGCTGACATTTTTGTTTTTAGTATACATCAGTTCTTCACATTTTCAACGCTTTCAGCTCATAAAAATATCATAGGAAAACGTGGTGTGTCGTGATTGTGAGACAACTGAACCAAACCAGCTCAAATTTTATATTTGACTCGCAACAGCGGACGCCAAACTTCAAGGGTCCGATCAAAACTGATTCGGAACTTACTATAATCATCTCAATCACTGTCGGCTCTTCAACTCGGGGCGACTCAGTATTGCGCTTTGTGCGTCTGTGTTTATTCCGCTAACCGATTCTTCTGTTAACGCAATTTTGCGTGGAATTTTTGTGAAGGAATCCCCACGCGTCCGAAGCTGAGAGGTAAGTGCTACATTCCGGTTCCACATACACGATATAGTAGTTGCCATTCCCAAGTTAGTGGAGACAACAGGAGCTTGAGCACTGCAGTTCGCCAAAATACCTTGGTGTTCAACTAGACCGAACACTCTCCTACAAAGCTCACTGTCATGATACAAAGCTGAAAGTAACTGCTAGAAACAATATAATACGGAAACGAACAGGAGCTCAACCTCACGTACATCAGCGATGGCACTGTCTCTCTCTCTGCAGCAGAAGACGCAGCTCCAGTCTGGAATAAGTCAGTCCATTCAAAACAAGTCGACATAGTGGTTAATGAAACAGGGAGAAACATTGCAGGATCGAAAAAATTTGCCCAATTGTAGGTATAGCTCCCCCACCTATTCGACGAACAGTTGCATCTGAATAGAGCGGAAAAGACAATCTAGCGATCCAAGAAATCCTCTGTTCAGTCACCAACAACAACGAACTAGACTCAAGTCCAGGAAAGGTTTTATTAAATCGACAGAGCCTTTGAGCATGACTCCAGAACAAAGAAGGCTAAATTTGTGGCAAGAGAAATTACTGACTCCAATACTGGAACTAAAAGAAGAACCGAACGGTGGTTTTGAACTTCCCTGAAATCATTAAACCGACTTCGTACAAAAGTAACCAGGTGGAAAAATAATCTGGTTAATTGGGGCTACACTCAAGAAGATACGACCCGCGACTGTGGGCAATAGCAAGATTACGTTCATCTTCTACGATGTGACTTACTTACATCACCCTGCACATATGAAGATATTTTAGCATGTAATTACAAAACGCTCCAAGCGGCTGAATACTGGAAATACAAAGTTTAAACGGTGGATCTGGACACGGAAAGAAGAAGAAGTTGCCATTGGGCACAATTATTCCCTTTCAGTTCACAAAAAATACAACTAACGCTCTAGCGGATTCTGCCAAAGCCAAACGAAAACCTTGTTTGCTACATTAATTAGCGCCTACCTCAGCTGTACAGTTTCGTACAATAGTTAAACACCAATTATTTGTTCCTCTAAAAAACAGTTCGATTTTGATCCACATAGTTTTATGGACCTTTCAAATAATGTGATGGTAACATTACGCTTTCTTCCGTGGAAAAATGACAAGATTGGCACTATTTATTAGCAACTACTTATAAATTATGTAATTATATTTAAAAATACATTTTACAATTTCTTATAAAACAACTAGGCACATCTCATGAAATTCAGTAATTCAATTTGTCAATGTCTTGTTTCATATATTTCTAGCTATCAATCATTATTACGTCAACTATGTATGAATGTTGTGGTCCAGGCGCGTCCTATGATCGAGCGTTATATTCTCGAACCGTGTAACCGGTTTTGGTTTTTCTCCCCTTTTATTTCTTCGTTTTCTTCCCTTCGGTAAATGGAACGAAGCTAAGGAAGAGGGTTCCGACGGATGTGGCGATGTTAAGTGATATTTGATAGCTGATTGACACGCGGCTCCTGCGCGGGGCGTTTCTAATTGGACACCGGGATCTCGGCAGGGGATGATTGATGGTGCATTGCCAAGATTAGCCCTCTCCATTGTCAAGGTTCTGTTGTCGGGATTTATTTTCCGTAGCGAAAAAGGTCTGCTACCCCCATAACTTATTGTCCTTGGCGTCTCTAGTTGCGAAATAATGGTGATGAATCAATCCGCAAGCCATTGGACGCTCATTCAGGGATAAAATATCAAATTGCCCGCCTCTTTTCACGAAAGAATTGTTGTCCCCCTTGGCTGTAGACCGTCTTGTAAATTTGTAATTATGGGGTCGAGTTGGTTAAAATATGCCCGTACGGTTGCCTTTTTGTCATTCATCTTCGTTACACATGATTAACGTGGTATTTGAATGCAAATCACGCAATCTTGTATATTAATGCGCATGTTACTTTAAAGCAACCGGACAAACGTCAAATGAGGGTTCAAGGATCTTTCTACGACGTGAAGTGACTACTTTAATTTAAAAATGATTCCACGTCTTGAAACAAGAATGAGAAGAAGAAGAAGAAGAAAATAGTTTATTACAAAAAACAAATTAATTTTACCTTTTATGACAATAAATAAACCTTACGACATGGTTTTAAAACCGTCCGCCGGAGGATCGGGCCCGATTCAAATTATCTTAAGACTAATATTTGTTAAAGGGGGAAAGAAAATTTTACAATAGATATTTTACAAAATTAACCGTAATTAAATTCCCTGATAAGACTATGCCTATAACGCCACGCCAATCTACAGTAACGGGCAAGACCCGACCAATCAGGACCATCAAGGAGCACCAGTGCCTCATCGCGCGAAAGTGCCGGCCTTCCAAACACCACGACTCGAAACTCGGCAAGTATTGGGCATACGCATAAAAAGTGGAAGACATCCATCCTCTCGTGCATGAAGATTACACATTGAGCACTCATCACTTAGGTCAGCTGCATATGGCTTAGCGTTCAATACCAGCGTCTCCGCACGAACCTTGAACGCTCATCTGGCTGTGGAGAGCGGCACCTCGGAGCTGGAAACTAGACTCGCGCACCTCCTGTTAGGATTCAGCTCGCGGTATAACGTGAATGCGTCCGCTGACGAAACTGCGCCCTTCTTTCCTTCACATATTCACTGAGGATTCTCTCTCCATCCATCTTCACAGTCTTCCAGTCCAACGATGACAAATTACAAGAAACCCCGTACCTTGATGCCAACACAGCCCACTGCTTTGCCCAGAACAATCCTTTTCTAATTATTTCAGACGCTACGATTCTAGGGAGACGGGAGTTCGCCATCTTTGTTATCCTCAGCAGATAATGCAATTGTAATCGCAATGTGAATGCTGACAGTGTATTCAGCTCAGTTTCCAGGTAGACCATATAATTTGGTGTCCACTGGGGGAGATAAAAAAGTTTCCTGACAAACAGCATTTGGACACCCTCAACAGCTGCATACTCCTTAAACCCCCACACCTGAGCGGCATAGCAGAGTATCGCCCTCACTATGGCATTGAATATTTCCATCTTAACAGAGAGTGGAATACCCGGATTGGAAAAAGCTCCTCCCCACACATAATTCATGATCGTTCTTGCAGAAGCAACCTTTTGCTTTAAATGCTTGCTGAATGAGAGCCTTGGAGTAAGAGTAACTCCTAAATAAGTGTATTAGTTTACAATTTCCACTTTGCTGCCTCCATAATTCCAGTTTTCAGTCCTTCTATGCCTTCCTCCCTTCTGAAAGATCATTATCTTGAACTTCCCCATGTTCACCGAAAGATCCCATCGATCGCAGTAGTTCTTCAGCAAGTCAATGTTTGCCTAAAGCCTCACAGGGGTGTCCGCCAAAATCACCAGGTCATCCGCATAGAGAAGCACCCTAATATCGGTACCACCAACTGTCACACCATGCTTCAATTCATCTTCCAAGTCATTGACAAACAGCGCAAAGAGGATGTGGCTCAAAGGACAACCCTGCCTCACTCCAGAACCCACACTGATATATGTGTTCTACCATCCCTGGTCCACACTGATGATGACACGTCACTATAGACACTGCGTAGCATGGCAATGAACTTCGGTGAAATCCCTACATCAAACAACCTGCAAAACAGATATTCCCTGCAAACCCGGTCAAACGCAGCTGTGAGGTCCACAAAAAAGCATAAAACCTTGCTGCGTGGCTGGCACAGACGAAGCTCCACTAACCCCGTCAAGACAAAAATTGAATCAACTGTAGAGTACCCACGACGAAAGCCAGACTGGCACTCGGTCAGGATCTCCCGGTCCTCCACAAAATCAGTCAGACGATTTGCTAGCAAGCATGTACCAATGCAATAGAAAGCCGAATTAATCTGGTTCTAGTTCACGAGATATCAAAACACAGAGGAAGTGGTCTAATTACGTGAGCAGCCCTACTGAGTTGTCGCAGAGGGAAGATTAAACCCTGGCATGAACGACTGGGAGCCGAGATTTTGTCATGTTGTTGGCAGAAACAGAGAAATGAAGGCAGATGGTGTGAGGGTTGCTGCAGCACTGACCTCGCCTTGGGTGGGCGTGTGTCGAGAAAAGAAGTTTACTTCGTGGTAAACCTTCTTCTCAATGGGTGGCTCCAACATTCCTTTTACCCTTTGATCTTTCTATTACTAGGTAGGGTTATCTATTTTATCTCTTTCTGAATCGACGATGAGCAGAGAATGTTACCGCGTGGCCATGTGAAGACAGACACCCAGAGGACTCTGCGCATTCCGTGTACATTTGCGATAAGTGCCCACAACGGTTTAACAGTGATTCTACGCTCAGTTAACTATCTTCATCAAGAGCTACGCTTGAAAAACTTGCTTAGGGGTCGGCAGGGCAAAGAGAAATGTCGGCGGATGGAGCGTGAATTTTTGGGTGAGGTGGTTATTCCTTTCACTTTCTCGATAATTCTGTTTCTGTGAAGGACAAGAAGCTTGAATGTGCTATTTATAGAAAAGATATTCAGCACTTGTTTGATCTCAATTGCGGGGATGAGAGTGGTTTTCCGCCGACAAGGTTCTGGAGCTACGGCGCGTACATGAAATGTGTCTCCGCTCACCTTTACCTCCTTCCTTCGCTCTCCCCGCTCATTAAGCCCCCTGCAGTTTTCAGTTGCGTTTTTCCTATTGTTCTTCCTTCCTGTTTTCTCATTAACGACGATCATATTCTTCGGGTTCTCGTTCTTCCGGACCCAATACCTCCAAACCGACGTCCCTTTTCCCGCTGGAGGGAAACACGAAGATTCGCCCCGTCGACGTGAGGGCGCTTTAAGTATCTGCCAAACCCAAGGTGAGTCCTTCACTCGTTATCCTCACTCATTTTGTGTTTACGTTGGGGGCTGTTCTTTGTACGGCGGGAATCGACTCCTATTCTTCGGATCATACCACCGTGCGCTTCTCATTTTTTAATTTTTCCCCGGAAAGAGGCGTACGTATGGTACTACTCATAACTCACCAAATCGCCCACGATTTCACAAACACGCTGTTTTCCGTAATATAATTAATTCAGTTGCTCTAGCTAACCAAAGGGTTCGTACTACCGAATAAATTTGTTTTCCGAGCAACACATTTAAAAATCTCATTTTTAGATCTCCGTCGAAGTTCTGAACTTGGAAACCTGTTCGAGTCATTCCCTGGGACGTTACTACGTGATCGATTATGATGCTTAAGGCGTGAAGATTCCAAATCAGCAATGTCCGTCCACCGTTGAAGCCATATTTTGCCTTTAATGCCGTCTAAACTATTCTTTCTCGCTAAAAGCCCGTTCGAGAAGTAGTTGGGCCCGCCTACTCGGCAAAAAATGGTTTAAGACAGGAAACATTTTGACACTTTTGTCGCAATTACTTCGCTGGGTATCGTTTCTCTTCCATTTCGTTCATCTCCAGCGCTGCATCCCTTCTCACTCCAACTATCCACGTCATGCCAATTTCTTAGCGTCGTCTAGAAAATGCTAATTCTCGTTGTTCCGTCGTGGTCAGGTAAGGTTTCGTATGAATGGAATAGGCTGGGTCTCGGAGGTGTTAGACTACTTCAAGCTAAGTATGAGAATAATAAACCGTTGTGCAATAATTTGCAACGTTTTTAACTTACCAGACGTCACTTTCCTTTTAGCATCTTCTTTATTCTTTGCTCGATTTGTCATGAACGAAGCGTATCACGAGGCCACAATCAGAATACAAACGGAAATTGCGCTAAGGAATACCGCACTCCTATAGAATCGATAGAAACAACCCCGCGTCTCGTGAAGTTTGCCACAAAATCCTTCTTTGTCGCACGAATTCACTAGAGAGACGAGCTAGACAATCCACCAAACACCATCCCTCGACCGTACATATTCCGTGCAAATGATTTGTTCGCTTACCATCTGTTTTACAACTATCACTGTCACACGAATGTTTAAATTTGCGTTTATTTCATGTGTTTGTGCATTCATGCCCGTATGGTCACACGAATGACCATAAATACATTTCAAAAAAGATCTTCAGTCTTTTTTTATTTGTATTCGGTGGTGTGTTAAACAAATATTCATTTATGGGGAATACAGATTTTGTTACTATGCCCCTTTTGCTGTAAAAGTTCCCAATTTATTTAGTGTCCCAATGCAAAGCACTAAAACGATGAAATTGACTGAAAACTAAGGGACTTCAGTCACTATTATTATTTATAAAACAATTTAAACAGAAAATAGCGTTGATACGGGAACGATTGGAAACTGCAGAATGGAGCGAGATAGTGGCCTCCACTCTGGGGAACATCACCAACCGTCAACGTTAGAGAAGGGGCGTGGCGTGGCGGGGGTTGCATCAGGACAATCTTGTATGGGTTATTAAACAGAGCAGAACCTTACAGCGTAATACATCCACTATTCAAGGTCTAGAGGAGGGGGGGGAGGCTTTTCCTACTGTTAACCCGGACGCCTGCCATTACATTAGCGCCCAAGGTTGAGATATTGCACTATGTGTGTGGAGGAAAACACTTGTTTTAAAAAGTTTTGAAAGATAGTTGATAAGGCAAATTCCGTTTATGAACGAATCCCATTTAGAACATTGTTGGATGGTTATACATATACAAACATGTAGCCATGTATACAACTCTTCCCCGATGAACGAATAAGTTCTGATGACGCATGTTTTATGTTTTTATTTCTAAGTGCGCGCCCTCTCTCATTTAAGCCCTGGTTTAGCAGTATGTTTATATTATCCCGACATAAGTCTGAAACGATCAATAAATTTATATATATAAAACTGCCAAGGTAGGCAGAGGGGTTGGATTGGAGTAAAAATAATTCTCCCCCGTCTAAGTTTTCGGATGAGAATCATCTGAGAGCGATGAGCTGAACTTTGAAGAAAAATAGTTGTCTTTTTTTTTGGCATCATTCCAGTAACATTGAATCTACTTTCACGCAGATAAGGTGGTACACTAAAATATGAGCAGGATCCGAGGCTGATTCCGAGAAGTTCTATGAAAATTTCAAGCGCTCGTTTTGGTTCTATACAAAAATGAGGCTTGAAGCGTAACATCTCCATGTAAAATACTTTATTCTTTAACGAATTCACAAATACATCCGCTCTTCAATAAATAATGTACATCCCGGATGCCGAATTGCACAATCATGCTTAGTTTACAATCAGTTATGTGCACATCTACAATTCATAATCGTTATAATTAATCTTTTTATACAAAATTTACAAGTATTCACGTAACAATTTTTTTGTACTGGATATATACACTCGTCTTAAACACTATTTAACGTAAAATTTAAGAACTAAAATGTAGCACGGAGAACATTTTATGCAGAGCTCCGTCAAAAGAATGACTCGTACGAAAGTAATAAGTTTCAAAATTGCGCGATGCCCCTCAATTGATGACGTTAGTGCGTCATTTGCAGCTTTCAAGCAGTGTTTAAATAAACACCACTCGTATTTTACTGCGTGAAAAGTTCAAAAATTAACCTAAAAGTAGGCTTGAAATCAAGAGTTGCAGCCACTGCAGTATTTGGGTGTACACATAATTTGTAGTTCAGAGAAGTGAACATGATGGCTGAGGTTTTGAACGTCGACGTTACAAGTACGCGTAAATTGCTGCAACACTCCACATTTTTTATCTGGCTCGAGTTTTCCCCTATTCCAAAGTTAGAGTGCTTCCCAGTGTTATGCGCTAAACATTACGTTTTTACTTTCCTTGGCTCCACGAAGTAGAATGGGAAGTTATCTAATCGGCCGAGAAAATAAAATTTGCCGAGTTCGAAAAACACTATTTGGGTAACTTGGTGTGTGTGTGTGATTGAGATGAAACAGCCGAACGAAATCTACCCAAAATTAAGTATAGTTATCATAGCGATCAAAGCACTGGTCACGAGGGGTTTGGAAACGTTTGGAGTCCCGCTGATTTAGGCCAGAATTACTGCAATCCTGAGCTCTGATCCAATACCCGACTTCCATTGGAATAGGAATCTTCGTCTATGACCACTAGACGACGATCGCTGGAGGTGCCAATCAGCTTGCTCAGGCGGTACTCTCCAAGAGCAGCGCCTGGTTTTGAGCCAGTGAAGGGTTATTTACCGCCTGACAGTTCGGTTTCCTTGTCTTGTCCCCTCCAACTCCAGCGCTTCACTTCGTTCATAAAAGCATCCTACCAGGCCAATCACGCATGTACTTGTGTATACTTTTACGCCGAACAGGCGTTGACCGCCTGTGGCACGAGGGTCTGCTATCCAAGTCATCACCACACCTTCCCAACAACTTGTTTAGTTTGATAACCCACTATCTAACCGGTAGAACATTCCAAGTTTCTATTCAGGGAGAGTTCTCAACAGTAAGGCCGATAAATGCTGGAGTTCCGCAAGGCGGTTGTCTTTCCCCGTACCTCTACACTCTCTACTGCTACGATCTCCCTCTCCCGAAAGCCCCAGAGTTCTCAGCTCTATATGCTGACGATTTGGTTTATGCTGTTAGCTGCCCCGACTCGGATTCAGCCACTAACCGCCTACAGCACATGCTACATGATCTGGGCCAGTGGTGTACCAAATGGAGGCTCAAGATAAACCCAACCAAATTGCGGACAGTCACCTACACCTATAAACGCTCATTTACCAACCACCCTCTGACCTATGACAATGAAGTAATCCCATCCTCCACCTCCCACCGTTATCTAGGCCTCACATTGGATCAGAGATTAACGTTCCATGACCACATCACCGAGTTACTAACAAAAATAAAAATAAGGACTAATCAACTGAAACCCCTTCTTAACAACCCTAACTTACTGATCCATAACAAAGTCATGATTTACCTCTCCCTCATCCGCCCTATCTGGACCTATAACCTCCCTACTTGGGGTACCTGCTCGAAGTCAGAGTTCCGTCGAATCGAGCAGCAGCAAAACTCGATCTTACAGCGCCGTGTCATCCACTCTCCTCCTTATGTCAGAAACAAAACCATCTACGACGACTTCCATATCCATAAGTGAATTGACGAAACTGTGTGAAGCTAAAGAAAGTTGTGTGATGCGGTGCACCTGATATCTTAGGACGAAACGCTATAAATACGTGTACTGTTCGGTGAAGGCGCGCTTGAATAAAACTTCCATTTGTAGCTTCCACACGGATTCGGGAGGCGAGTGGAAAAAGTTTGAAGGTTTTCGTAGTTCAAGTTGATATACGTTACCGCTACGTAGGTACAAACTTTGTACAACTAATCACACGACTTTCGTCAGTCTCACGTATATCGATTTATCGCTCCGCCGACTCATCAATTGTCTCCCGAAGATTGCTTAATTTTGAGTCACGGGGGGGCGGAAGGAATATTGTCGACAACGATTACGTACTTCACGGCGAAGACTGGCACGTAGTTTGTAAATAGTTCTGAGGTGGCCGGAATGTCAGCAACAAAACCCGCTTCTGAATTGGTAGGGTGGAACCAACGTGTCTCACGACCTACGTTAAATACGCAGCATGTTCGTACGTTTTTGGACGTATCGACGTGACTGTTTACGAAGGGTTCTGGTTACTGCTCTGAAATAATGAGGAGCTAACCGCGAAACGAGTTAGGAGTCCGTGTACGCGATAGTTGCAAGCGTTCTTGAGCGCTGTGTAACACTTTTGAAGCTTTTGACTGCTAACTCGATTCTTGGGGAGAAGGCTCGCGTAATAGCCGTTTTTAGGGGAATTTTATCGAATTTTAAAATAATTTATTATGCTGCTCTTTTTAATCCTCCCACGAATGAACAGTTCACCAGTTGTAAGCACAACCTAAACCAAAACTTGAATAAAATATTTATAGCCATCTAGAGAAACAAACAGGTGAACTTTGTGGCGCCTCCTGTGGTTAAGCAAGATACCAAATATGAGCTGGTTTGGTTCGGCCGTTCTCTTTCAAACGCCAATACGTACACAGACTTCTTTTTCACTTGTGTTTTTTGTTATCGGGGAACGCTTGTAAACGCCTGAAGAAAGTTCGAATAGTGTCCTTTCTACTTCGTAGAGCTATGGAAACTAGGTGGGAGTTCTGCATGGAAATAAAGAAAAGTAGAAAAACGAACATCGTTATGGGTGTGGGCAAACGGAACGGCCGCAAGGCCTTCAATTTTAGTTTTTCCAGTCACTGCTAGGTTAGAGAAACTATTTATTGCACGCGCTGTAACTGAAAGGAATGTGTAACTGACAGTGGGAGCGAAATACCTTCAGGGTTTTTGTAAAATATCGATTGTAGATGGTGCGACGCGCTTCTACAGAGACTTATCTAAGACGGTCAAATGTAACCGATTAACTTCGGAATAATCTTAAGAGGTTGTCGACTAAGCCTATTTCCCTCACTCTTGGCGAATCAAGCAGTTTACCTTCAGGCATAACTGACAACTGATCACTTTAACCTGGATTCTTCAACCATCAGACAGCATTCACCTTTATCTATCAAACCGGCGAGATAATTGTTTAAACGGCGGTTTTCCTACTGCGATTACTCGAAAGGGCTTTTCGAAGTAACCCTCAGGAGAAACAGTAATGCTGAGTCTTTGGTTCACTAGACCCTCTCTAGTGGACAGAAGAGTAGAACTTATCCTTCACTGCCTCGCTCAAAACTCAGTCGCATACGAGTAAGACTGGAAGAAAAGAGGAGAATCGCTATCACACTGGGAACTATAATTGGTCTGGCATCAGCCCCCAATGTGAACGCAATCTAATCACACCAGATCATCAATAACGGCTATTTACTTCCGGAAAACCGAATCTTTTCGCTGACCCGTAAGATCCGTTCGTTAAATTGATCAAGAAACATTATTTTCTGAGGAGCCTTTGTTAAGTATTCCATGTGATGAATTGTAGTGCGTCCAAAACTCAACATCGACATATTTTTTACGAATATGCATCCCAAAAACCTGCAGTGGCCAACGTAACAGTATCTTTCGAGAATGTGGGAACCTGAAGGGATCGGGGAACTTATTTTTGCGACTATTGCGCTCAGCCGTCATAATCACGCGGAGTGCCCACAGTAGCTGGCGGTTGATGAAAAAAAAATCTTCCCGTGTGGCGGAGTTGGCAGTTGACAAGTTACGATCTAGATCATGATGATGAAGGAACTAAGAGGTGGCCTCTCGATTTTTTAAATTCTTGGATTATGTGTCTCGATCATGTAAGTTACGACTATTATAGCTGTTTAAATAGTTCTTAATGTTTTTTTCGTGTAACTTCGTGAATAGAATAGTTATTTGAAAATATCAAATTATAATTCTATTACCATCTTTTATCAATTAAATTTTAATCCAGTCTCTAAGAATTTGCAATCTTTCGCTTTCTTTGACTTTGTATCGTCTATCACTTAGAAGCATTTGTCTTCTTCATGTGCGTTTAATGAAAGCCTGACCATTTTTAACGTTAGTCCCTTCATTTAACACTTGTTGAGTGAGCGCAGGATGATTATTCGCAGTCTCGTTCTCAGTTACAGAGTATCAATGGTTCACTGGCTTCGAGCAACTAGTTACTAAGGCTCTCAGCTCACGCGTTGTGACCCAAACCGTGGTGAGCTCCTAGGTGGTGAAAGTAGCCATAGCCCTGTTGAGCAAACGGCGGCGGGTAATGAGGAGGATAGCCCAAATGATGGGGGAAAAATCCGGGGGTGGAAGCTCCCGGCGGAGGTACTGTGGGGCTGTTGACGTCCATCCCTGGATTCTGTTTCTTCCATTTGGTTCTTCGGTTCTGAAACCATATCTTCACTTGAGTTTCTGTCAGTGACAACGAAAGCGCCAGATTTAACCTTTCGCAGACAGAGAGGTACCTGCACAAAAGAAGGCGAAGCACGGATTAACGTTTGTAGCGACTACTCGTAACTTGGGGGATGTGCTGTAAAACAATCAGATGTAGATGAACAGTGTTTCAATGTGTGGATGCTAACTGCATCGTTTATCCTCGTTTTGTCGCGCTACCGTTTTTCAGAAACAGATTCGATGAGGAAACTGAGCTGTGGCTACGTTCACATTAGGATCGTCGATAAAGAGAGAGAATACTCACAAATTGAACGAGATATAAGACTGTATTGACTTGCTTAACACGATACATCATTGATTACGCAGTCACTTGGTTAGAACGATAGTTCTCTGAATACAGGAATGTAGGATGGGAATTTGGGTGTGAGTAGCGCGACACAAGGGGGCTCTGAATACGTGAACTGGTTGCACGGGGAACTGGAGCGGAGAGAGAATCCGTAGAGCTGTGAATAGCTCGAGAGCTGATGGATGAGTGTGAATTGAGAAGAGCTGCGTGTGCTAGAGAGGGAGTAAATCGGTTGGGAGGATATTTTGGAAAGTCCGGAAACGAGAAAATGGACCGAAAGAAATAACTGAAGAAGGCAGGCCGGACTTTCCTGCAGCCACAGACAAAGGGCTTTAGGTAAGACATAGGTGGACTTGGTGTTCAGGACTTCCCATTAGGGACAAGTGCGGAAGTGCCAAGCTCATGATTCACACAAATTTGGCCAAACACCCAACTTGGAGAACTTGGAGGTCACAGTTCTTTCATGAAAGCCTCGCCTGATTCCATTGTTTTAATCTCACACAGCCGCGAACTGTATTGCACTTCTTCAATAAGTGCGTGAAGTTTTCTTTGCGACGTCCCCAAAGCGTCTAACGGTAATAATACAGCTACGGTTCTGCATTTGGGGCTGTGTGTGGGAGTTCCGAGTGAGTGGCCGGAGGTAAGAGAACGGATGACTACCTTCCAGCGACTCCATGACCGCGACGATACCCGCAGAGCAAGCGCGTTTTTCATTGTCAGGCCTTTCCCCAGGTAGGAGTTGGATTGCTCCGTTCTACTAACCTTGCCCTGCAGAGGCAGCCACCTGTCGAGGCCCTAACCCATAATGTTGTCTTTGGGTTCGTTGGTCTTTGGGTTGAACAACCCTAAGCCCAGAATGGCCCCATCTTTCGAAGCCACTTACGGCTTTTCCTCATCCCTGGACGAGTCAGTTTGGACTTGCTGGGCTCCCTGGGATTTAAAAGGACCCCAGTAAGCCGCGGCAGAGGGCCCCAAGCCTTCAGTAATAATACAAGTCATCGCCTGATTTATCTAAAATCGTACTGATTCAATTTCCAAATTCGCTTACCTAGTAGTTTTAAATTTATTTTCCAGAGCAACCAGTTGCTCGTACGTAAAGGCAGTTCTGGCTCGTCTTGGTTTGCCTCCCGTTCCTTTCGAATCTCCTTTCTTCTTTCTTTTCAAACTGTCTTTATCGTCGCCTGCTTCGCTTCCTCCTTCCCCGCTCCCGTCGTCGTCGTCCCCTCCACCTGGATCGGAATACTGTCCTCCTTCTCTACCTGAAACAACAAACAACGACAGTTCATAAAATTGCAGTATGGCACAAGATCAAATATTATATTCTGGAAGTCAGCTCGGTTGCCCTCAGACGATTAGGGCTATGTGTTGAAAGTACTGCAGAACTTTGCTACTTCACGGCTCACCCATTTTTACTGATTTTAGCTCTTTTAAAAAAGTTTTTTTTGTTTCGTTCTATTTTTTCAACAGCAATTTGTTGTGATCATCAAGTTAATAACATATTCTCACAATCATCGCATTTGGGTTGATTGAGTGGTAGCACAGCTGCAATAAGAGAGAGTTGTAACAGCTTAGTACAAAGTACAAAGGCCGGGATGATTACGAATGCTCGGGTATGCCTCACTATCCTAGCTCCAATTAGTTTTCCGGCCCAGTTTGTTGGACTCGTACATTTCTCTTGGGGCCCGGGTTCTTACGATGGTTAGATCCACTACATCCCCAGCATATAATGGGGGGTGTTGGAGATGATGATATTTGACTGTCCATCAGTTGGGCCCTAGTCAACGCGTCCTTTGTTGTAGTGTTGCTAAAAGAATTCTGCTCATACTTTCATTTTGCAGGGATTTAAAAAATGAATGCAGTGCCAGCTGCTCTTTGCAATGATCGGGCCAATCGGGTATTGCTTGACGGATTATACGCTCCATGTCTGTAGCCAATTCGACTGGCCAACGTTTTCCCATTTCTTTCATGTGACCAACCATTAGCTAACGCCTTCATTTCGAAATGCCCGGCATAATCCTCCCAAGCGATTTCACCATCGTAGTTCATAACGCTACCCTCAAATTTTTCAATTGTCTCTGATTGCCTTGTCACAGTGCCACTGTGGTTTGCTCTACTCTGCTGCTCCAGCAAATATTTTAGTCGTTCATTTTCTTCTTGTACTCCTCGAATCCTGTTTTCGAATGACTCTAGTAGGTCTTGTGATTGTTGTCGTTGACTTTCCAGAGAATGTTGCAACATGGGAATGTTTTGTTCTAACGAAACGATTCGAGAGTCCCGTTGTACGACCTCATCATTGACATCATCTTCAATGTAACTTGCAGGTCTGGCACGCGTTGAAATCGCTCCAGGACAGGGTTCTTGCAATGACGCGACGTCTTCTCATTACTCGATGTGTGTTTTGATCCCGGACGGGCCCCCAAATGTAAGAATCAAGAAAAATAGTGTCAGAAAGAACTCTTCGATTTAATACCAAATCAAAACTCGTAACAACAATCTTTTTGTGAGCCCAAACAACAACTAAAATGCAACATATGAGTAGCTACCACAATATATTTCTCAAGGTAGAGGCTAAGAAGGTGGTTTACATACTGACTAGGCTTGGAATAGCTAAGGTGCCACAGGCTTGTAACAGGAACTTGGAAACCTTTACGGAACTCGGCATGATCAATGCCATGATAGTCCCCAAGAAATAAAAAGTGCAACCAGAAGGAAGTCTACGGAACGGCGAGAGTCGTCGATTGCAACCTCCTGATAATGGTATCTGCATAAATATGAAACCGGACTAATTTTAGAAAAAATAAATCGTTTAATACTCGGCAAACGTGAGGTCAATTTCATTCGAACTAATTTTCTTCGTTCGCACCACGCACGCCTCCCACCTCTCAGTCAATTTTCGAATTACGCTGCTGAAGTATTCTTCATCTTTTGATCTGAACTAATTTTCGATCCAATAGGACACTTGGACAGCGTTGATCAAACAAAGCGACAATGTGATAGGGCGTGTGGGGTAGGATCTCCAGAGTTCAGCGAGCACTTCCTTCGTCGCGTTTGTCCTGTGAGCCGGTGCATCGTCATGCAGCAAAAATTTCCCTCGTGCCGATTATCCCATTCTGGGCGTTTTTTCAATCAAACCTGCGCTCAGAGCTCTCATTTGTCGTTGATAGCGAACCTGGTCAACTGTCTGGCCATGCGGGACCCACCTCTCGAACTTAACTATCTTTCACAACGCCTTCAGACGTGCCGAGAGGCCTTGTTGGGCCATGCTCGGCTGCTCTGCAAGCGTCTTCTGGGTCTGGCAAGGGTCTTCTGTGAGCAGCGCTCCGTCTTCGAAGGCCTTCCACGCGGTTGGTTGGTCACCTCGTACTGACCGGCTCTGAACTTCTTGGACCACTCGAAACATTGTGTGAGGCACACAGCATGGTTGCTCTAGACCGAGCTTCCTAGGCGGTCTTCTGCAAGAAGAACAGAAAATAAAATTTTCCCGCTGAACCTCACTTGACGGCACGCACCCAGCCATTTTCGGCGGTAATTTTAAAATCAACCAAACGCCAAAGTGGCGGGATTTTTATTGGAACTCTTAGTTGGACTCAACAATAACAACATACAGTGAGCTTCAGCTCTATAAGCAGATCATATCGATTTCGGAGGCATTTTTATATATTAAGATATATACCTACGTAAATAGATGAGAACTTATGATTTGGGAGAAGTCGACGAACATTCTCCTGAATCCCAATCCAACCATTTTTCCATTAGAGATTTATGCTATCATCCCTGGGGCTGTCATCGTGCAATAAAACTATCAACATAATAGTGAATGGTCAAATGCTGAAGCACTATGTGCCGTTAAGTTAAGAGTCCATTACCCTCGCGGGGAAGAACCCATGAGTCTTAACAAATAAAAATTATACGGGCTAATAAAATGAATAAAATAAATGAAGCTAATTTAATTGAACAAAAAAATATAACTCTGTTCGACAAGTAAAGAAATGGCACTAATAATAAAAATATAAAAGAAAGTGAACAACTGATGATGAAATGAAAGAAAACAAACAAACGGCTTAGAAATTAAATGTCTTTTTGGGCCTACTTATTTGGCATGCCAGTAAAATGAACACCTCACCGAAGTCGTAGTGTTGGTACCAGACGAAATTTTAGCAATTCGGGATGCAGGGAACTGGAGGATTTGTTCCGACGGAATTTTTATAACATGGACGAAAGCAGAATAATCGGAAGACAAGCAAAAGATGATATGGTATCGCCCGGTTTCGCGGCAAATAGCTTGGTGGGTTTTGAAGGCTACCATGACTGATAGCTCCAAGACGCTCTCTGACGCTAGCGATTTACTGCACACCGAACCGCGCATTCGTCCCGATCCTTTAATTTCACGTTACAACTACTGCACCGATGACGGTCGCGTCATTTGGAGCTGTGCATATAACAAATTTAATCAAAATCCGATAGCCGAGATAAAAAATATTTGTTGGCGTATTGATCACTATGATAATTGAAATTTTATGTCTTTACTTTGCTACATAAACTCGAAAATGTAACGGCCAAAAGCGTCACGAAAATTAACCTTTGAGGCCGATTGGACAACACAACGTTTTAACCCGCGTTGCAACCACAGCCTCTGTGGCGTAATGCAATAAGGCATCGGTCTCCCAAACCGGAGGTTGTTGGTTCGAGTCCCACCAGGGTTACGATTTTTTGTTGTTGACATTTTATGTTTTTACTTTGCTACATAATTCGAAAATATAACGCAGGATACATTTCAAGAGAAGCGTCACTAAATTTGTGTTGGGTTAAGTGCATGGTAACGTCTGATACAAAAATGAAAAATAGTTTTTGTGTTGTAATTTTATATTTTTTTATTTAAAATAAACAAAATTATATTAAAAGAAAAAGACATAAAATGTCCCTCGTGGTTGCGTACTTGTACGAAAGCTATACTCACCGTTTGTGTTAGTGATTTTAAATTTTGACATTTTAAAGAAAAAGACATAAAATGTCCTTTGGATTCAGTAGGCTTCGAAACGTGAAGATCTGAAAAAAATGCCTTTACAACCCTTCCTCCCCCTCCTTCAAAATGAGATAGTTTACGTTTTATCAAACTTAATGCTCTTCGTAAGATATACTGGAGCAACTCCACAAATTCCGGAATTTCAATCGCCGCCACTTACTGCCAATTCTTATAGTCGTTACCCGATAACTCTTGAAAAGTGGTAATTATCCTAATCGAAAAAATTCCGTTGACAGTCTCATTGATCCTCTGTGCACTGATTAAAAAATAATTGCCGTGGCATCGCCAGGTGAGCACAATAAATTCTGGAATTTAGACTTTATGGTCAGTATTTGCACAGATGGATTGACAGATACACACAGGCCGTTTTCCCGAATAGTGTTTTTCCTTAAAACATAAAGATCTGAAAAGAATGAATCAAATAACTTTCCTTTCTACTTCGTAGAGCCAAGGAAAGTAAAAATGAATTTTAAAAGTAAGTGAACACAAGTTGTAGGCAGTTGGAATAGATTTTGGATCCGCAGAACGTGTTGGATGGTGCAGTAGTCGAATAACGCTTTAAATTTTAACTCCTCGTTTTGTGTGCGTTAGATGGTTAATAAATATTTTCTTTGATCTCCGTCAAAGGTATCCTAATGTCCTGGGTTTTGCTGAGACCAAAAGACACCGTAGCAATTTGCTTAATTAGACGACGGCGACGCGCGATGGGAAGCGACCGAGTAGTTCACAAATAATTTCAGTTGTTAATTATCACGTTAACCGGAGGAAATGTCGACAAAAGCCGAAGGAAAAGCGGCAGAGGTTTGTTCTGTCTCGGGTTCTAACTACCTCAATTAGGAAGCTTGAATAAATTAACATTTAATTCATCCGGGAGCCGGTAGAGAGGTAGAGCGGAAACCGCCTTCGCTAAACAGGCAAAAGAGCCCCCCCCCCCTTCTACGGCCGCGCCTTCATTTCTCAACTGCCATTGCCTTCCCTCACTTCTTATTCAGCTTTGGAGATTAAATCCATCCCTTCTGCTTCACTTTCAACCAACGTCACCCCCCCCCCCCCCAATTCAGTTGAAAAGTTATCAATATCAAAGATTAAAATAATCCTTTGACAACTCGTCGAAATCTCATAAGTATCTTGGACGATCATCATCGATCGTTTAATGAAGTACGGTGGTTCGACATCAATTGAAGTAACAAAAAACTATCGTATGACTCCGCTCTTGTGTGTTCGGCTAGCTGAACCATATATTGGCCATCCTGAGGCGCGATTTCGAGGCACCAAAGCTCTGCCTATGGGCTGATGTACACCCAGTTCCACCCCCAGCTCCTGTGAAGCTGATGTTCTCTGATGCGGCGTCCCCACCATTCTCGCACAATACAAAAGACGACCTTGACGCCCATCCGTGCCACCTCCTCTGGCCGCAGCTGAGGAACCCCAAGGCACTATGAGGGCACAGCACCCAGCCTCATTGCACGTACACAGTTTCTGCAATTTTGTTACCAATCTTGACCAGGTGGTACCTTAGCGGACAGTGCCCTCTCCAGAATGAGGGTCTCTATTGTTCAATCTCTGGAGAGTTTAATAAACAACTTTGACTGTCTTTGACCCACATCATTGACTTCCATTGAATATCAAAGTTAATATTTTTAGATCCCACGTATTAGCCAGAGTCACACAATGGTCGCATACGGAGTTTTTCAACCCTACACCTGTACATTTTCTCCACGATCTTCCCCATCTCTCCGCATTGATACGTCATTGCTAACTCAGTTCACCCCAGTTCGTTCACACAGTCATTCATTAGTCCGTGCTTGAGCTTCGCTTCATTTGTCTAGTTTATTAAATCTCATTCTCTGTATTACGTCTCTCTCATTCTCTCTCTCTCTCTCTCTCTCTCTCTCTCTCTCTCTCTCTCCCTCTCTCTCTCTCTCTCTCTCTCTCTCTCTCTCTCTCTCTCTCTCTCTCTCTCTCTCTCTCTCTCCTCTCGCTCCTCTCTCTCTCTCTATCTCTCTCATTCTCTCTCTCTGTCTCTCTCTCTCTCTCTCCCTCTCTCTCTCTTGCTCTCTCTCTCTTTCTCTCTCTCTCTCTCTCATTCTCTCTCTCTCTCTCTCTCTCTCTCTCTCTCTCTCTCTCTCTCTCTCTCTCTCTCCCTCCCTCTTGGCACCAGCGTGCTTGCTTGCGCGATAATTTCAAGTTCATGACAACGAGACACCCAGAGTAAGAGTAAATTGCTGGCCAGTACAAGGCGCAGAACGGCAATGCTGGTAAGATCCTTCGTGGCTCAGGGGTCGAAGCTGAACGATCAGGATGTTGGCTTCGCGAAAAATCTTGTTGTGTTGCTCTACCTCCTTCCTCCACCTCCCTTGACTCTCACCTTCCCCACATCATCAGACCCATCCCACCAACATTTAAAGATAGCATTATTCCTGGCTAACATACTTGGGCTATCACATCACCTCGGACTTACGTGACCTATCCAGCACTATACAAAACACCGAAGAGAATTAATGGTTTCTTTTGCTTGCTGCGCTTCAAAAAACACCAAAAATGACAGTCGAGGTACTCTTAGTTACTGAATGGTGATCTTAGTGGCTGGAGGAACACTCAATGCCTCAGTGGTCTCAGTGTTATCCACTAAATTATCTCATATTACTTCTTCCACACAATTTTAAAAGCCACGTACGCACACTACCCATCTTGGCTATGTCAACACTGGCTGTTCCCATCCACGCGCTCCTTGGCTTAATAGCTGATCAAATATCAAGGTTCCACCTCTGGCTATCGTATATGAAAGAAACTGAACCCCACCGCCAAATGTCAAATACGGTCACTATAATCATCTTTCAGTTCAGGTGCCTGTGGAAGATCCTGAAATCCCAAAGCCCTCAGTCAATCAAACCTGTGACGTTTCAAGCCCTACCGATGCACTTTGTGAGCCGACAACATATTTTCCTTTTTAGGGTATCACCAGTGGGTTTTCCTCATCTCAATATAACCCCTGCTCTTAATTGCCACAACTTGGCGTTCCAGTTCTTAGCTCTGTTTAAAGACACTCGACTCTCAAACTAACAGTCGACTCACAGTTCTTGCAGAGTTACTCACTCGCTCTCTGCTTTCGCCCCTACACCAGTTCACATATCTAGAGACCCCCCTTGTATCCTCTCTCACTTTCAATTTATCATTTCAATTCAACCTCAAGCTCCCCTTCCGCGAATCCAACAGTGCTAGTGTATGTATTTAATAAAACCGTCAGCTGCGCAGATCTTTTAATCTGATACCAGCGTTGAAAGTAAGCCACCTTTCCGGGTTTGCAGATATACGGATCCCCCTGTATTGACTCTTACTACTTCTGCCCAGTAAAGTGATATAGTCCTGCAGCTCGTCAGTTCTGATTAAAGTCGATTTATTGTCCGGAGGGTTGAAACAATTACGGAATCGGCGGATAACCCTGAGGGCCCTCAAAGTGGTCGGGTACAAGAGCGCAAATCCGACCTTAAGAATTTATTACTCGGTCGTCCTCTTAGATTAAGTCGTTAGTCGATGCGGAGTAAATACTGTGGCGGTGATGGGGCGAGATGGTGGGGGGGGGTCTTGATGGATGGGAGGGGAAAGGGGTAATGGTTGTGCGTTGGTCGGTCGCGTAGGAGCAAAAGGGGGATGATGGGTTGTCGGGGTGTGGGGTGGGGGTAAGCCGAGGGTGAGCGAAGGATAAAGCCTCGCCCCCTTTTCCTTGGAAACGAGTTTTGAACCATCTCCCTCCTTCCACTTTACCATCTCAACCCCTCTCCTCGCCCCACCGACATTACCCTCTCAAGCCCTCTCTCTCATTCCTCACCCTCCTCAACTCTGGCTCGTAATCGCCCATGTCTTTGTCTTCCCTCTAATCTACTCCCTTAATGACTTCGCCTTCGTCCCACTCCCACTCCCTTTACCAACCTCTTCAACTTCCTCTTCTTCCCATTTACCTCCTCTTCGCTCCCACTTCCCTTGTTAATTAAACCTAATTAACCAGCGCTCCAAGCGTCTACTTCGCTAACTAGGGACCTCCTCTTCTTCCCGTTCCGCCGCTTACATTTATAACCTGTTTACAACGAAACCGTCCTTCTCAACTTCTTGAACAACCCCCCCACCTCCTAACAGGCCCCACACAATCACCTCTTCCCCCCTCCTTAGAACTCAAACACCCCCTCCCCTCTATTAACTTAACCAGATGAATTTGTCAACCCATTTTACATTCCTTAACCCAAGTAGGTAGACAAGTTATATAATCGACTAAAAAAATATCTGTTGTTACGCATCACACAACTTTCTTTAGCCGAACGTACAATCAACGATTTCCATGGATTTAGTTATAACACAATATTTTTTCGCTTTCCGGAATTTCTGAATGTGCTCCTGATTAGCTCACATCGTATAATTAAATCGTTGAACTACTACCCTAATTTTTGTGATCTTCTAGCACCATATGAGCGGGACTTATAAGGCGTAGCAACTCACTTCTTTCCACAACCTGCGCGAATTCTCCAAAAATGGGTTCTTCTTGTAGTTATCTATGTACGAGGTCTGATCAAAAAATTCCAGGACTTTCTAGGAACGCTTTATTAAATTATCTTTAAAATTATTACAAAATTATCCCCTTCAAAGTACTCTCCTTGGCTACGCAAACACTTCTCCCAGGGGTGTCTCCATTGGTCCGTACACAGAGAAAACTCATCTCCTGAGATGCCGTATGGCTGCTCCTGCGTTTTTGCTTGATTTCCTCTATCGTCTGAAATCGCTGTTCGTTCATAGAGTATTTGAGTTCGGGGAACTGCCAGAAGTCACAGGGAGCCAGGTCAGGGCTGGGGAAGGGTTTTCGTGGAGTTTTTGGCGAAAAATTCTCGAGTGAGGAGGGCGGTGTGACAGGGCGCATCATCTTGGTGGAAAACCCACTTCTGTCGCCCACAATTCCGGCCTCTTCTGCCCAATTTTGTGGTGCAAATCGCGCAGGGTTTGAAGGAAACGAAAACGATTAATTGTTCACCTTGTAAACAACGCCATTTGCTTCATAGAAACCGGCGAGGATGACTTTGACACTCGATCTCACCTGGCGAGCTTTTTCGGGTCGTGGAGAGGTTTTTGACTTCCAATGAGATGATTGAATCTTTGTTTCCACGTCGTAGCCGTAAACCCATGTCTCGTCACATGTGATGATGGTTTTCATGAAGTTTCCATCGGAGTTGGCCATTTCCAAAAGCTTCTGACAAGCCTTCTGATCTGCTGTCATCAGTCGTGGAACGAAGTTGGCTGCAACCCTTCTCATATCCAATTGTTTGGTCAAAATCTCCTGACACGATCCAAATGGGATGTCGCACTCCTTCGTCATCTCTCGAATCGTCAAACGTGAGTCTTTAGTTGAGGTTGAAGGCCTTCCTGATGATGTTCTGCCTCCCCTGTACCTCTGAAATCACTCATGACACCGTGAACGACTCATCACATCACCTCCATAAGCTTTCCGAAGCATTTCAAAAGTTTCCGCGAATGATTTGTCCAATTTCACACGAAATTTCACGCAAACGCGCTGCTCTTCCTTCGCGCCCATCGCAACAAACTCGAAAAACGCAGAACACAACAAAAGAGGTTCATAAAAACAGCTATAAAATCGGACTGGGGAAGGTTAGAGCAATAAAACAAAAGGGGGGTTATTTGGGAAGGTTCTCGCTAAAACTTGAGCACCAAAGCAACCCTCTCTGCTAACGATCAGACCTCCTGTCGTTCTTCATCAACGTTCTGACAGTCCATTGAACGTGGATAAAAACCGAAATGTGTCGAAAATAATGTTTTTTTAAACATTTTCTTAATTACCACAGAAACTGCTCCACTGGATTTGATCAATCTTACGGAGTGTGTTCTAGTAACATATATCCATATTTCGCTCTCCGTGCTTATTTCTGTATCTATCTGTTGAACGGAGATATAAGCCATGGCAGCTCAAAAAATGACATTTGTCGAACATTAATTACTTAGGGGTATGCTTACAGGGTATTCTGAACTAACTAGTACCTACATATTGTACTCAACGAGGGTTGTTGGAAGAGCAGCAAAACCTACAAGCATTGAAGGAAGCCCAGTTGCGCAGAAGGTCGTGGCAAAGAAACGTGATCAAAGTTGTCCATTTGAAACTTGCCACTCAAGTAAATAGTTAAATCAGGTGGACATCCAGATTCAGAACTCCTCGCAGAAGGTACCGGATTCCTCAGGGGTCACATCTCAGCCCTGTGAGTACACGGGCATCAGCTATCCACCGGGAGACTGGCGAAGTGACCAAACCTGCCGTTCCTCCAAAGTCTGGGTTCAGTCTATTCATGAGGAAACAGACCAGTGGGCAACTGTACGAGTGTCGAGGCAGAGTGGCCCGAAGGCGGTGGCAAAAGTGAGGGGTGTGAAGTTTTGCGACCTGGGGGTTGGGGACTGAACTATTGAGGATTGTGATTGTCGATGGCCAGGTTTGGTTCTCGCTCCTGTAGATCTACTGGCTAATGGAAATCCCTGAGGGCAAAGCAGGTCGACCCCTCAACGTCCGATCAAGTCCCATTCGTATCATTTAGTCTTGACCTCAGCCAAACACACTCATTCACTCGTTCATATTTTTTTTCTGCGCGCATATTATGGAACGTGAACTTTTTAAATCCCAATTCCGGAAAAACGTCGCTGCTGTATTATCCGGCACGTTGAATTATTGGGCATAAAATGTTAGGATCGCTCGAAAAGTTATTTGAAGCAGTCGTTGAACGTCGAGCTCGTCCATTCAAAAGTCGAGCTGATGACGGCCCCGTGACAATTTGAAAAGCGGAAAGAAAAAACTTGAACTCAAAGTAAAAAATAAACCGAGGAGGGATCGATTTATACGAAAGAGCCCGTAGTCTGCCAAGAGTCGAGCCGGATTAGAAGTAACGTCTTTTAAGCGTTACTAATTGCGTTAAAGATAGTAAGCGGCTGAAAGGCACTTAACCAATTAAATTTCTTTTAATGCGTTGTAATGAGCAGATGCGTGACAGATGCTTCCCGCTCACGAAGCCGAACGCCTTCCTTTTCATCTAGTTCTATTTTGATTTTGAAGCTCGAAATCTGCGTTAAACCGTGACACCGCTGATATTTCGTTGTACCCGGTCTCAATCTCATATTCGTTCCTGACTTTTTTTCCCTCTGCTCTTGAGCGAATCAAAGAAACAAATCACAGAAGCGCTCAGACTTTGAGCGCTGTAGCGTATAGTGCTGCACAGTGAGCCTTGGCAACCCTTGAAGATTCGCTTCGATTCTTGAAGAACAGCTTCTTTACCTGACTATTACCGCTTCGCAGACGTACGTGACCGTAGTTGATTCATTCCGTGCCAAGCTTTAACGTTCTACTCTACTCCACGCAGAAATGTATTGATAAGTTAAGTACGTGTGGCAGGGGCGTAGCATTAGCTGGTGAATGGCAGCCGAATCGGACGAACAAAATAATTATAGAAACTACCCCCCTAAAACACACCACCGTATCACAACACCACTGCTCGTTTACGCATTGCCAGTGTGTGAGAACCAGCCTACAGATCTAACATTCAGCAGGTTTTAGTTAAGCGAAAAACTCTAATTAAGATTTTAACGAAACCGTTGCGAATCGAGCGGGCGGGTGCATTTGATGAGACGGGAGGGAGGGAGGGAGTACTAACGACGAAACGTTGACTTCCGCTGTAGTTCCCGGGTTATACTGCGCTGCGTTAATTTTTTTAACCATTTTCTGCCCATAAAAACCATGGGCTTCGTCCGATCGGATTGCCGAGATGGCGGGCTCAACTAGATACCAAATGGGATTTTTGTGTGAAAGAACATTTTGTAGACCACGTTAAAGGCACAAAACGCCCTGGACGGCGGACGGACATTGCAAATTTGGAATCTCCAAATCTTGAAACGTAAAGTATCAAATTTTGAGGGGGGGGGGGGTTGTAAAAAAAGCCTACCCCCACAGATCTGTTATTCCATGAATTTGGAGTAATGGACGTTTTTCAAGCTCACACGAAATATTTGGAAAATAAATTATATAGGCTTAATCGACGCTGAAAGCTCTGAAATTGATAACCCCGGTAGCGCAGAGACTATATTTTTACAAAGGGGTGATCCTATACAATATCTGCTTCCTCATGGTCTGCTTAAAAAAGAGAAACCATTCATGGAAATTAACAACTTATGGACAATAGACGCCTTTGACTCGCAATCCTCGCCTCCGACTCAAAGAATATCAACCTGCTGACTTCAGTGATCTCGTCTCGGCCTCATCAGGTTCGTCGCAGAAATTAACAATGCACCCTTTGACAGCAGAACTTATATAAACCTCTGGCAACATTAAGCAGGAGCTTCACCTCCATCCCGTCTCTTATAACGTGGCGCTGTCCGTGTTGAACTTTTGATTTTGTATTAACGTAATAAAGTACTTATTAAAAACGTCGAAATCAACCCCCTACTTACAATTTGGATATATTTGAAAAACTAATTAAGGATTTTTTTGGTTCACTATAAGGAGTTTTTATTCTTGTTTTTGGCTTTATTTTGTTATATGAAAATCTTTTCAGATCGTTGAAACTATTTTATACCAAATTTTCTTCTTCATCAAAAACTCTGTGTAATACTCCAAATTGCTTTTTACTTTCCTTGGCTCTACAAAGTAGAAAGTTATGTAATCGGCTGAAAAAAAATTTTGAGTTTTCTTCAGATCTTTACGTTTCAGACCCCCTGAGTCCGAAAAACACTATTTGGGAAAATGGTCTGTGTGTGTGTGTGTGTGTGTGTGAACGGTTTTTAGAGAAAACCACCATACCAAATCAGCTCAAACTTGATATCTCGCCCGCAGGTTACCATGAAACGCCAAAACAAGAGTATGAACAAAATCCACCGAAAGTTAACTATAGTTATCATAGTGATCAAAACACCAAATTTTTCTTTTCTCAAAAACGGCTCCAACGATTTTGATTAAAATTTTTATATTGATAACTCTCAGCAAGGCAACTATTCCATACAATTCCCATTCGTGTGAAAATGACGAAAGCAGCACAATAAATTACCAACATTTTCGACGAAATCGATTTTAGCGCGGTATTTAGAGAAAACAACCGTACCAAACCAGCTGAAACTTAATGTCTAGCCTACAGATTACCATGAGACGCAAAAATAAGGGTATGGACAAAATCCACCGAAAGTTAACCATAGTTATCATAGTGATTACAACACCAAATTTTTTTAATCAAAAACGGCTCTAACCATTTTGATTAAATTTTTTATATTGATAGCTCTCAATAAGGCGATTGCACCATAAAATTCCCATTCGTGGGAAAATGACGAGAGCAGCACAATAATTTTTATCAAAATTTTCGACGAAAAGCGTTTTTAGCGCGTTTTTTCCTTATAAACTCCGCTGAAATGTTACTAGAATGTTAAAAAAAATTGGGATTGTAGTCCAATTCAATACCTATAGGGGGAGTGTTTAAAAACGTTCATGAGATACATGGGGCTTACTCCAGAAATGCCTGAATTTCAACTACCGCCGTTTCGCTTACTACCAGTTCTAAACGTTTTTACCCAATAACTCTGCAAAATTAATTACTATCCTTCTTCAAAAAATTTGTGTTTACAGCCTCATTAATTATCTGTGTAAAAATTGCTCAATAATGGACCTGAAACGAGTACGAGCAGCACAATAAATTCCGGAACAGTAAGCGCTACCTCTTCCTGCTGCTGTGACGCGTTGTTTGACCAAGTTCAAATGAACTGAGTGGTAAATGAATTGATTAAACAGAATTAGCCATGTAAAAAGTGAATCGACGTAGAGCTAAGGACAGTTGTGTGTTGGAACGCACCAGATATTTCATGTTGAATTTGTAGAACGCACCAGTTCCCAGCTCAATATTTATCTTGAGAGGAACTGCAGCGTTTTCTGGTCAGTGCGAATTGACTGACTGTAGTCCTGAGGTTCTTGGCTCGATTTAAACAAAAAAAAAGTATTGGTCGAGAAATGCAGTCCGCGCATCTTGCACCATACGCGCAAACACGTATGAAGGTTGGGAGGTTGTATCACAAATCGTTTCGACACGAGTTTACATCGAATTTTCGTTTACGTACGTCTCCCAAACCCGTGGGCCAAAAGGATTTTATTTTTATTCGAGGGAGTTGCGTTGGGAGGACGACCCTCGACGGAACGACAGTTTGAACCTAAAGCCCCTGCCCAGGGCTTATAAGCAAATGGCCCAAGTCTCAGGTTAGGTGGCCAATTTTGGAGGAGAAAAATTCCTCTTAAAATACTAGATTGTTATTTTTTAAACAGTAATTGAGCAGCAGTTAGCTCACGAATGATTTCATGTTGTTGTAGTTAGTTGGTGAAGTGTCCTATGACGTCTGGGTCGCCACACTCCCCTGCCAGCCTACGGTGGTATTTGACCGTGTTATTAACCACCGCAGCCTCCTCATAGCAAATTGCTTGTTTGTAACCGTTCATAAGTTAGACGAGTTATGATTTATGTCCCCATTCCTACTACACTAGTTGAAAGTTATTTTGGACGTTCGCGGTCAAAGTTCTTGTCTGAATATTTTTTAAATTGGCATGAAAAACTACTGGTACTGGTATTGTGAGTAGCTCAACTTATGATCGGCAGGAAGCAGTAGGTTGAGCACGCAGCCACTAAGTTGCGCTTGAGAGTCTTCACACAATCCTCCAAAGTGACGTTATTTACACCTCCGCTGCGACAAATCTAATCTCCAGAATCTGGCATCACGTTTATCACGCGTTTTTGAACTTCCTTCCCTCCCCCCACTTCACCGAGTCAACTTTTAATTTCGACTGAAGGTATTTACGGAATACGAAACCGGTCAGGCGCTCCTTAATCAAGACAAATCTTTGAGGAAGCCTTGAAATTTTAATTCGCCTCATCTTCCCTGAGTCAGAGCCAACTCCCCATTACGAACCAATTATTGTTCGTGTTGATGGGTCTCTTCTTATTTATAGACGAAACGCTGCCCGATTCAGCGAACGAATTATTCGGTTTCTTTTGATGTTGAAGATGACGACAGCTCTGAGGTTTTGTTTCGTTAGGAATTCAAAAGTTCTCGCGGCAAACAAGGCGTTGGTTTAAGAATTAGACTGACGCGACCTTCGTAATGATTTTCCGCGGGCTAGCTAGTTTCGTAAATATAGTGATCATCTTGAAATATGTAATAAATAATACAGGACATTCTAGGTTTTCGAGAACGGGTAACACATTTGTTAAGATGGGCTTGCTTGGTTGTCCGCCCACTAAGTTAGCCGGTCGTATTGTCATACAGCGCATCCTGTTTTGGTTTTATGAGACGTAGGAGGGAGGGGGTGGTCTTAGTGGTCCAATTTACGACAGCGTGTGAGAACCAGCCCGAAACCGTTTAGCACATTCCTTCAGGTTGGCCCTCACGCCCCTCTGGGATGTCTGCTCTTCTTCCTCGTCCTCTTCACGCTCACGAGAATCCTGCACCGCGCCGGTATTCCCACACATTGCCCCATACTACCCTGCAGTTTGGGGGATTCGGGAGCGGTTCTTATACGTCATCATCTTCATCCCTGCGAGATGCAGGCCCAAGAGGATGGACTCTTCTAGCTGAGCACTTCCCTGGCAAATTGAGCCGCTCACCTCCGGTTTTCTTCAGAATTCAACATTGAGTGGACGAATGCCTCTGGCTTGAGCTGGCGTAATGTGTCTTCCATTGTGCGCCAACGGCCTGTCCATCTTTAGCACGAGGAGATGGCATGGAAAGCATCAACCGCCATTGCCCTACAGTGCAGCTTTAATAATACGGTGCAGATACGTCCTAATTACTTAATTGGGCTAGGTAGATCCACCTCAACTTGGCGCTGCTCGAGCTTCTTGTCTGTGACCC
This sequence comes from Pachypeltis micranthus, assembly GCA_020466155.1. Lineage (NCBI taxonomy): Eukaryota > Metazoa > Arthropoda > Insecta > Hemiptera > Miridae > Pachypeltis > Pachypeltis micranthus. The sequence goes on along the minus strand of CM035774.1, from coordinate 26,454,640 downwards.
TTGAGAGATGGCAAGACGAGCGTGGGAAGAGTTCTCTCCAACTGGTTCCCTGTGATTGGGCACAGCTACTGCCGCTTCTCTGCCAGAAGGTAGATTGAAATAACACTCGCCACCACTAGCACTACCTCCTGAGAAACCTGTGCTCAATCATTGCGGAGGGCGCAGCTCCTCTGCACTGCTGCCATGCGCTTTCAGTGGTTCTGTGGCAGGTAATGCTCAGTATCAGCCCTAACATTATCACATTGTTATACGTCTGAAGACAAAGCAAGCCATTTTTCCACAGAGTTGGACCGAGTATCGACCCCTGGGCAGCCCCTGCAGTTACAGCGCAACCCCAACCTGTTTCATTTTCACAGAACCGTACGATACTAGACGGTGAAGGTTCCCGGTTGTCATAGTCTTTGAGCTCGGACTTCCCCGAGTCATTGTCTCTGACCGCCTAATTTCAACACCTGCCCCTCACCTGCGGGAATCCCTCAGCTGCAAGCCCCCCAGCCCCCTTTTCTAGGTTTTCCCCTTTCTTTATTTCTTTCTCCCAATTTCATTTTCCTATCGACGACAGAGCTCTTCAAAAATCATTCTACTTCCAACTACCACCCCAGTAACATCTCACTCTCTCATACGGTTGCCCACGTCAGTTCACACGTTCCGAGTACTGCCCTTGTGTCGCCCATTTGTTCTCCATCTCTCCTCAATTTTAAGTCAACTCATTTCCGCACGCACGTATAATACAGTCCTCCTCACGCTCACCGAGTTTCATTTTTATTGCGATCCTCAGCTCCCCCTCTTGTGCACCCAGCAGAGACAGTGAAAGGAATCAAAGCATCCTGAAATCGTCAAATCACCGTCCCCCTCCAGTTTACCTTTAAAAACGGCCTCACTAAAGGAGGCTTGAAAACAATAAATCGTCTTATTGTGGAATGTATTAGTGGAAGAGCTCTAGACCAAGAGTTTTCAGGGTTGTTGGCACGCTCTGCCGAAGAAATTTCCAAATCTTGAAATTATGTAAATGAATAAAATTCCTCGAGTTGCCGAGCTGTTAGAATCCCTGGCAGTCTGCTCGTCTCATTGTTGTTAAGAGTAAGAGCCGAAGTAGTTTCTGATACGAAAAACTGTAATGTCTTTAACATTTTTGCCAGAAAACCCCATTTTACGGTATCCCCTAGCAAGTACTAGGTTTTAGGGTGTATGGGTAAGCTGAGTTCAACTGTCCTTTGATACGTTCTCACCCATATACCTTGATTGACGCGCTGTGCTATTATCTTATAATGTCTCGTCAGCCTGGCAATTTGGTGGACCTTTTGAGAGTGCATTCAGAACGACCAGCACGACCTAGCGTGGCTTCTGCTGCTGTAGAAATCCTCGACTTCAGGCGATGAGCACTGGGCGAGTTTCCAGCCCAAAAGAGGCACCTGCATTGACTGCATCAATCACTTCGATTTCAAGAATTGTTTTTTACGCTCTACGGCCGACTCCAACCTGACATCCTCTCATCTTTTAAATACACCCCCCCCCCTTCACTCACCCTCACCAAATCCCTTCAATCCCCTGCCTTTTACCTACGATTTTGTGCAATAAGAATTGATCTGTGTCTAAGAGGGCGCTTTCGCACTTACGCTGGGTGGGTTTGTTGCTATATCCTACAGAACTATCAACCCCCCTACCGCAAAGTTGCACCTTGTTCAGATCCTCCCTCCTTCCCCCACCCACTTCCGCAGTTTTCTCAAAAAATGACGTCCCCCGGTGGACCAGCCTACCCAACGGTATTTCCCAGAAATAGCATCACCCATATTCTGAGCACCCTGACCGCGACAGAGAGAACTGCCTGCGATCCTGAGTCAACTGCATTGTGGTCTCTGCCTCTTTGAGGGCTAGAGAACTTCCACCGACTGCCATTTTGTTAGAAAGCGTCCGCCCTGCGGGCAGTACTTAAATAAATGAAGGAGCTCAGCCATCAGCCATAGCTATTTAACATACGAAACCTCTGATTGAGTACATCGATAGGACAGATTGGTGAAACCTACCCTTGCTTTCATGTGCATGGGTCGGGTGTGCGTATTTTGAAGTGCTGTCCTCCTTTATACCTATATAAAGAGATTGAAGGGTTCTCTCGAAGATATAAACAGTTGGACGCTGACCGCCCATTGGTTGGTTTGTCCATGGTGGATGGAGGTTGGTTCAACAACTGTGTCTCCGGTTTAATAACTTTATAACAGTTTGGCAAAACCAGACCTCAGTTACTAACCTTTCGTCTTAACCTTTGTCTTTCGGGTAATTACTGAGTTACGTGGCCTTAACCAAACTTCTGCACCTCAACCTCACCTCGTATCGGAAGTCAGCAGCTTTGAAATAGAGTTTGAGCGTTTACTTAGCGCTATAAAATGACTTAAATGCAGTTTGTTGGACTAGTGATAATGTTTCGTCGATGCGAGCCGTTTAATTAGTAGTGAAGAGTTGGAGGTATTGTCTGGTTGGCGGGGGTAGGAGGGGGCGGGGGGTGATTGAGCTGTTGCGGAATAGGAGCTCGAGATGGAGCAATATCTCCCCCACCCCCCGCCCATCCAAACCGCTCACCTCCACCTTTCGTGCGCTTCCTCTTCCTGTCGGTTCGAGTCAGCCCTTCGGTCTCTCGAGAGGAACACCACCTCAGAGGGATGGGGGTAACTAAGACACGGCTACGCCGTGATGCGGTTGGCTCCCCGTCTCCATGACGACCATATCTCTGTTGACACAGGCTCCTTTTGTTTTCCGTGTCGTCCTCTTCACCCCACCATCCACGACCGCTTCCTCATCACCACGAACCACTTCTTCTTCATCTTCCCTCCACCTCACCAGTCACTCACTACGTCTTTCCCCATTACCAACTAACAACCTCGTATTCACCCCCCCCCCCTCCCACACAACCCATACACAGCCCGCTCCGCCATCAAACCCCTTGCGCTACTCTACTACAACCGCCAGACGCCAAGGTGAGGCGCTCCAAATGGATTGTCGGGAAGGAAGCGGGCGAGCGCTTCGGGCGGGTGTTTTGCTCCCTCCGCCGCTCTCTTTATCCCCTCCATTTACTTTGGCCTTTCCACCGCCTCCGCTTTTCCAGTCATCCATTATTCCATCTCTTCCACCGAGTTAAATGGTGACGGCGCTCAGAAGAGGAGAGAGCCCTTATAACGGGCGTGTAACCTTAACTTTATCTCTATTGCTACTGAGATAAACCTAATGAGGAGCACTCGCTGCTCCCGTTCAATAGACTTTTTTCTCTGAGCCCCGCACCCCCTCAACACCACCAACCTTAACGCACGAAGGTTTGTCCCCGAGTTAAATGGTGAAGGAACCCTGAGAAAGCCTATGGAACAGCGATGGACCAAATGGTATTAACGTCTACACAGATGGATCTAACACCCTGGAGAGCACTGGCTCAGGTGAGGAGGAGTGGCATGTGCACAGCCTGGATCCCACTCCAACGGGTTTTCAAGCAGAAATTCATCCCTGAGGCTAGCATAATGCATGAAAAAGGGTGTAGTGTAATGCTCCAACTTGGCCAAAACTGAGACGTCGGAGGTATAATATAAGGGATGAAACTATGGGGGGATGTAAAGATGTTAGTAAATCAAGAGGAGACTAGAAATGAGAACTTTGGAGATTCTTAGGGTATTATTGATTGTCAAGGCGCAACCTGCTTCCTCAAGGGACACAAATGGAGATGGGCCGATGATGAGCTGGGGAGATAGGACATGGGCCAAATGTGTGCCACGGCGAAATGCCATTGGTCCTGCAGCTCTAGCGGAGTCGTATGGCCTGCAGCTGCCTCCCTGATGAGTGAGTGTGTGAGTGAGCCGATGATCGTAATCTGACTCTCGATTCGGTTTATTTAGTACACTCGCCACCTCTAATTTGGTCGTTTCGAGTACCAGTGAAAATGTTGACGGCAATGAGGAATAACGATTGCGAAGCTTTCTCCCTAGGGGTATAATGCCGTTGCTTTGGAACACTCCTTCCTCTGAATAGCACCATTTTTTGGGCGGCACAACAGCAATAAAACGAAGGCGTATTCCAGGTGTGGCTGGACCAGAGGGCAGTACAGAGTGAGGGCACAGGCGTCAGACAACTCACAAGAGACCCCAACGACCTCATGGCACGTGAGCCTGGTCCACCAACGTGGTCATTGAAAATCAGCCGCTGAGAATACTTGATAATACCAGGGTCTTGGACGGAGGACGAGCAGCTGACAGCTACCTTTGTAATCGAGTGTGGAAGTATGGAAACGATTAGCGATGGTACGTAGACATGCAGGTATTACATTTACGGACGTTGAGAGCAATGCAGCAACACCAATCAACAAATGCATCGAGCCAACACTAAAGTGCTGCCCAGTCACTGGGACAGCAAAACCAGCTAAATATTTTGACGTCATCCCATTGAACAGGATAGATCCTAATCATGATCAAAACGTAATGGAGAGGTCCGAAGTGAGATCCCTCCCTGTATGATACCAGAAGTCGTGTGGAACGCGGATCCTGGTGGATTATGTATGAGCGGAGAGGTAACTTGGCACCTGATACAGGAGCCTGGCAAAGACGCCTAGGGACTCCAAGACCACGAGAACACCAATCAAAAGTTAACGTACCTGTTAGGGGGGTCCACCGTATACAAAAAAGACTTTGATTCCACAATTGACAGACCATTAAGGACGTTCCATTCACCTCTAGTGGGGTTCCCCCACAGGTACACGACCTCTTCCCCCCCCCCATCCACCATCACCGACGCTCAATCATCCCGTTCACCTTTCTCTTCGTATGTAAAGACCAACTGACTGACTCCAGCATTGACTTAACAGCCAGACGATGATGTCTTTACGTCGAATGCGCTTGCCCACAGTAACTCACCAGCCAGAGGAGACGGACCAAATAATAGCATAACCCAATTGCTTTAATACCAATCAGAAGCCTCGATGAAATCAGTGGAAACCACATCGACCTGATCCCCCTCCACAAGGTCCTGGAGAACGGATTTCTGAACAAGAACACGATTTTTTAAAAAAGACATTTTTACAACTTTATTGCATAATTGCATTATAGTTTGATTTACATTGGTACGTAACAGTAACATGGCACATGTTAGGAAGTTCAAGCCCAATGACTTTCATTATAAATATGGTAGTTAATAACTTAGTAATATAATAAATTAGTTTACATAAATGATGGATTGTTTACGTTATTGCTGATTTAATTGATAAATTATTGATTTTTTGCATTATTAGGTGAGTTGAAGGGATGATTTTATTGAGATGCTGCGCTCAGTTGCTGTTTGTCGTGAGGAGATGATCGGTGTGTCGTTTGCGTTTCAGTCTGCGAGTTTGACGGTCTGGTGGAACTGTATCAAGTATGCCAGCTGCTAGGGGGTTTGGATGGTTGTGGAGTCGTTGGTGGAAACGAGAGTAAGTTGGGAGTTCCAAGTCCTTGTGGATATTGGTATTCCTGATATACCACTGAGCGTTAGTAATGAGTCCTAATGCGCGGTTTTGGAACGTTTGGACTCGTTTTACCTGCGGGTTTGACGCTCCCCGCCATACCTGGCTGCCGTATTCCCAAATTGGTCTAATAAGCATTAGGTATATCAACCGCTTTGTATCAAGTGACAGTCAGGATAGCATCCCTAGAAGTGGCTTGAGCGTTTTGAGACGATGACGGCATCTTTTGAGGATAGATGTAACGTGCGAGTCGAACGTCAGGCATTTATCCAGCACCACTCCCAGGTACTGGACAAATGCTCAGTTTCGGCTCGTCATATAAACGTAGATAAGTGAACGTCGCGATGCAGGACTTTTGGGGGTTTAGTTTCATTTTCCATCTTAGTGCCCAATTGTTCAGGTCGAAGACTGAAGAACGACCACGCTGTTCTGCAGCGTTGCACGGGCGTAGAAGTTATTAACCTAATTCACAATCCAGTTCGGAGCCTTTACAACAGAGGTGAAAGATTAACCTCAGTGAAAGCATAGCGTGTGATTAAGTTCTCACTCTCCAGTTTCCCTCCAGTATTGCGTACACAATAATTTGACACTGATGAATCAACTTTGCTCCTAATGCACTTCAATTTCTTCTCGTATTACACGTTTGACCTTGTAAGGCTTGTGACTTCTTGATGAACCGTTTATTATTCTATAGTTTTATTATTACTATGTCCCCGGAATGTACCCCGCATAGGAAGACTTTAATGCCTTTCGAGATCCCACAACCACTGGTGACCATAAATCAGAACGGGCTCACCGATATTGGAATTCAGACCCGTGCATGATGCATTCGCGTGTGCGCAACACTTCGGAAAATATTGTTCGCAAACTCTATTAAAAACTGGTCAAAAGGGAAGGTGGTAAACAAAACCAGGCCGGGCTAATGCACGTCGGAAGCCGCAATGCCCCACCTCGACGCTGATGCTGCTTTGTGTCGAGCTTCAACCTTGACATCGGGCAACCTCATGCAACGTAAAGGAGAAGTTGGTGAACTTGATATGTTTGTGGACGTAACGCAAGATGTACAATTCGGGGTATAGCTGATAAATCGGTTTTCACAGCCAGATGATACTATCGATGAATTGAGTGGAACGACTCTCTTCCGATTATTTTACCAAAACAGCCAAACTTTTTCGTTTCATCTCCACCCCTTCTCCCCCGTTCATCACAACATTCGGATTTAAACGTCGCAATAACTCATTAATAAACCCCGATTTGCATCATAATTAGAAATTGATTAAAAGGTCGGCAGCCGTCGCAACATCGGCCCCTCGTTCGTCAACGTCTGCGGCCGGTCTATCGGATGTTTATGCGGATTTGTCCGAGCGGAAGAATAGCGACCTCGGGAATGGCCCAACACGTGGCCGGTGGCGGTCACACGTGGCCACCGACGATGCTGGAGGGGGTGGTTCACACGTGTCGGAGCGTGGGGAAGAACGGGACTAATTGAGGAGGCCATCTGACAAATTGTGCAAACAAGGATCTTGAAGGGGGAGCTTCCTCTTCCTCAACGGAAAAGCGGGTTCTCAGAAAGTTAAACCCCTCAGCCTTGATTTATATCGGCAACGTTCAACCTGGCCCTTTCCAGGGGAAATGCTCTCAATTAGAGCTCCTTGAGGAATTCCGCTCGAATGGTCGTAAAATGAGCGCAGCACGGGTCAAATGTCACAGAAATGAAGCAGTAAAAGTGAAAAAAAAACTTTCGTACCAATAAACTATGATTTTGACGACTGCTAGTCTGATTTTCACTGCAATAATAAACATAAGCGAGCTTTGAGAGCTAATAACCCGATTTGCGAAAGTGGTCTCTTGGTCCTTGTGAACTACTTGGCGGTTCAAAATTTTCGTCTGCGGGAAATTAACCACAGTGGCAGAAGAAACGATTTTAGTTCACTCCTTCCCACCCCCCTTGTTTTTTTCGTACCTTGACACAATTGGGAAACCCCCACTGCGGCCACAGATGGGTCTATTGTGTGGGCGTAGGTGATCCACCTCATGTCCTCCCAGTTCCATCCCCAGCTTCCGTGGGGCTGGTATTCCCTGATGCGACGTCCCCACCATTCTTGCACAAAACGCAAGACGAATGTCCATCCCTGCAACCTCCTCTGGCCGCAGCTGAGAAACCTCAAGCGCTCTGAGGCCCACCCCAGCCAGCCCCTCTCACCAGCACGCGTTACATGGTCCACCGACGCCTCACACTGTACCTCTGACCAATCTGGGCCAGGTGTTAGCTTAGTGGACAGTGACCTATAAACACGGCACATACCATCTGTACACTTTCTCTCGCGAGACTGAGGATCTCAGTTGTTCACTCCCTGGAGAGTTTAAAAAACAGCCTTGACTGTCTTTGGCCTGGCGCATCCCACCAATAGGCAGCCCTGCACTTCTCCTCCCACTTTCCAACCCCCCCTGATCAAGCGGCTCTTGTTGGTCCCTACGAAAGGCTCAGGACCCACTGGGAGAACTACTTCAATGACTGGCCATGTGGCGCTGGGGAGTTAGAAGACGTGGCTCACGTCATGTTTGATTGTCTCCTTTATGCAGCAGCGCGTGCACGAGCCCATATCCCAAACCGGACACAGGTAAGCCGCCTTCGTCACTCCAAAGTAGCCGTAAAGCGACACTGGAACTTCGCTCAGGCTTCTTCTCATGGTGCTGTCTTTTTCCGAAGGTGGGCGATCATCATGACAATCTTGACTTTCTGTACGGGTTCTGGACATTTCCACAGACGAGCAGCCAAACCACTCCCTCAGGTTACGTAGCCAGGAGAGCCTTGCATTATCACGCGAAGCATCTCCAGGGATTTTAATCTCATGGTTAACTCCGCTTCCTTGGAATCGCTCTAGAACCTCCCTGTTGGTGACTGTCCGTGCACGATATTCTAAGGGCTCTTCTGTATAGCCACATCTCCAAGGCTTATTGAATGCAGGCGTTTCTTTATCATATAGAAGAATAGAATATAAACAGCACCTCAGCACACGGACATTGAGATCAGTAGGGATATCTCTCCTACAAAAGAATCTCTTCATTTTTACAAAAGCATTTCTAGCATCTCGATCGAATATTGCTGCTGGTTACCCATGTTCCCTGATACTTATACTTAAAAACTCTTTCAACAACATCAGAAACTACTAATTGCGCATTCAAATTAGCTCGCTTTATAAAAACAAGAATTCATTGTGAAGCCATATTCCGAGCACGCGTGACAAAGCTTTACAGATCATCAACACTCTCTGCGAGGAGAACGGTATCGTCGGCATACCTTACATTACCACTCCAGCCGTGTCATCCTCCAACGCCTCATTCATGGTGGCCTCTGAGTATATATTGAACAGTAGAGGAGAGAGAATACACCCCTGGCGGCCCAGGGTTGCAGGTTGACGAAGGGGCAAGCACCACTAGCTACAGTGGGTACTAACAAGCGTTGCCTAGTAGCCTAAGCATCCCCAACGCATATGTTGAGCCGTAGGGCAATTAATTCGGCCTGGTACAGGACACCCATTAGGTAGGCAGTAAATACCACCCGGGGGGACTCCGCCAACAACAAGCGGCAAGGCCCATGGACTTTTGAATTCCTGGCACCTGCAACACAACTGGTGGTCGTACGCTCAGTGGTCCTCCCTCCCCCTCCCCACCGTATGGGCGTTATCGTTAAACAGCTAAAGCCATGTACATGGACATCATCTTCTGCCCAAGGGACAGGAAGGCCGAGCACTTGGCGCTACTGTAGACCTAGCGTGCAGCTCTTACATCCTTTCCGTCCTCTATTCCTTTTGGTTCATGCGTGGAGAGCCTCTCCACACTCCAAATGCCTTTAACTACGAAGCTGTTTTCTTGCTGGTAGTGTGCTATCTTGCAGCACCGTGGCGGATTGCCCTGTCGCTGTAGGATGAGCAGATAAGGCCCACGATTTAGCGGGACATTCTCCTGGCTTTTTCACTCCAGCAGCCTACATCCAGTGAGGATCCCTGCACGAGTATCAGGGAGTGTGGGAGTGCCTGATTCCAGCCCATTGTCTGGAGGACTCCTCTCAGCGCTAGCTTGCTTTGGCCCTCAGAGGACTCCTCAGCACATCAATTCCACACCATTCTCCCATCTGCTCAGGTATGTACAGGATTGACTGTTGATGACCATTCTTAGCAGCGATGCAGTTCCTCTCCAACCTTTAACAACGCGTCCACACTTCTTAAAGTTCAGTGACTGCCCATGTGGGACTGGGGCCAGAAAAGACGCTGGCGAGGTCCTGTACGTTCGGCTAAGCAGATGGGCGTCCACGAGAGACGCTGCCTTGAGATGCGACAGCCCTCCTCATCAATTGGCAAACAGTTGCTCACAATCACGTAATACTTTCCTTACTACTTTGGGTGGAAGAGATTAAAGATAGCAACTTCAAAAACAACAAGAAGTCTGAACAGTTAGAAGAATCCAGAGGCCACCAATTTCACCGAAATCGATCCTTAAATACTTCGGCCTGCCTCATTTCCCGAATCTATTTACGCCTCGATTGAAGCGAATCAAAACGGAAACGAAATACCCCGAAGAGGGGCCATCGGGAAATATTTTCCAGAGCTCCCTTTAAGGGAGTTATCACCCACCGCGTGCTCTCCGGGAAAGCGCAAAAGGATTTTCTCCCTTTCGTCCTTTCGAATCCTCTGAAAGGTTTTTCCGCTCGGCTGCCGCTCGTTAACTCGCTACAGAGATTGATAGCCAACGTGAAAGGCTGACGGCCTCGCCAAGTTATTGAGAAATAAAACCTCGGTAAATTGCTCATTTTATCATTTCATTCTACTTTTTTTTTCTTTCTTTCTCTTCTCGCTCCATTCGGAAAACGATACGAAGGCCTCAATGATGAATCGGTGGTCGCTCATTGGGGGATTTCGGGTGGAGTTTAAGTATCCACTTAATGGCAGTTGATTTTCACCATGAAGCTTCATAAGTCGTCTCCTAAATAATAGTTCGCGTTTCGAGCCCGACAAATCACAATGCGGCTCTGCAAGACGATCTTATTTTTAAATTTGAAAAACGCACTTCACTTTATGTTTAGGACACGGGGGTAACAAATTGCCCCAAAAATAGTAATATATTCAACACTTGTTCTCTTATACACCTTTTGGGTGAGTCAAGTAGTTAATTCAACAGCAGGAGGCCAAGTCCGACTTATGGAGCTCTTGTTCACATTGCATAGGACCGCCTACGCCTCCTTGATAGTACTCTAGTACTCTGGGAGCTGAGGAGTTAGGTTAGATGCGTAAAGCAATGATGTCACCAATGTAATGCTATGCTGCGACCAATGTAATGCAATGTTGCCACCAATGTAATGCAATGGTGCCAGCAATGTAATGCAATGGTGCCAGCAATGTAATGCAATGCTGCTACCAATATAATGCAATGCTGCTACCAATATAATGCAATGCGGCCACCAATGTAGCGCAATGCTGCTACCAATGTAATGCAATGTTCCTACCAATATAATGCAATGCTGCTACCAATATAATGCAATGCTGCTACCAATATAATGCAATGCTGCCACCAATGTAATGCAATGCTGCTACCAATATAATGCAATGTTCCTACCAATATAATGCAATGCTGCTACCAATATAATGCAATGCTGCCACCAATATAATGCAATGCTGCTACCAATATAATGCAATGCTGCCACCAATGTAATGCAATGCTGCTACCAATATAATGCAATGCTGCTACCAACGTAATGCAATGCTGCTACCAATGTAAAGCTCCGACGTGCCCAAAACTGAGGGTAAATAAGAAAGATGTGGAATAAGGAGAGATGCAAAGGAGATATGTGTTAGTTATGGGCAAACTGCTTCCTCCAGGGCTGGAAATGGAGAGAGAACCTCAGTTTTTGGATGAACGCTCGGAGGCCGTCCTCTGCTCAGCAAAGCTTACTCCGTATTCAGGTCTCTTAACCACCTCGAATTCGGTTCTCGAGCCGGTACCATATATAACTATCACTCCTCGTGCCCGGTGATAAGGTTAACGGCAAGAAGGAGAGAAACGATAGCGAGGCCTTCACTCTAGTGGGAGAACGCCGCTGCTCTGGAACAGTCCCTCCTCTCGATAGCGCCGTTCCTTGGGCCGTACATAGCTCCCCAGGGTAAATTAGGTAATAGGTTTCCCAGGGATGCACGGAGTGAGAACACAACACAAAAGCGATGGATCGGTTGGCATTCACTCGAACAGTAATCCACAAATCCCGTGCTCACCCTCACCCTCGCAACGATCAAGTCGCCACCAGTACCAGAAGCAGCTTATACTGCTGAAATCCTATTCTAGCCTAATGGGTAGCTCATCAGGGCCCCACTCACTCTTTCCGGCTGTGTCCCGCCGTTTTGGCACCTCCTAAGGGCCATTTTCACCAAAACGCCGCTGTTCATGATCCAACTGATCACGGCTAGATAAGTAAATCAAGGCTAGCCTGTTTCGTGCCCACCCTCCTAGCCGAGATCATTGTGCAATGCGGTTAGGATAGCCGCGATTACGCTGCGATTAAGCCATATCGAAATGGACTAATGAGGTTACAGTTAAGTAAGGACATTGGGAATCTGTTTGACATCCCGTCCCGTATACAAGTGTCATGTAAACGTAAACGGCCTCGTAGATTCCCAACAACAATTCAGATTTGACGTCATTATTGTTTCTAATAATTGTTGGAAGCCTAAGTGGCCGCATTAACCTCTGCCGAAGCTGAAACTGGTGAGGAGCGTAAAGTGCCAATACGCGTACTCCAACTGCAAGGGCTGCAGGAAAAAACCAAATTAGTACGGGAGAACGCTTTGTGTGAACGGGGAAAATCGGAAGTGGTACAAGAAAATGAGAGCTGAACAAGAAACGATAAAAACCGAAATTGTGGCGTTACAACTTTTGGAAGCAACGAACTTTAACTAGGAAGGGAGAATTATCGTGTTTAATAAAAGTTCCTCTATCTTCTATCTGCTTTTAAATCCGCCCAGGCAAGCCATTTCCGTTTGAGTTTTCTGACGTATAGAGTGACGTATGAGAATTGCAAGTAATTACAATCGTAATACTTTTGTTCGCATCAGAATTTAAATTCATTTGGTGAAGACGTCGGAACGCTCTCATATCCACTGAAGCTCCGGGTGTGATGACAACCTACCATAATAAATTATCATCGAAGTCGAAAAGCAACTGAAATATCTACGCGCTTGTAAACAGCATCTTTGTTTATTATTATTAATCAAATATCAGGTGCGTTGCAACACAACTTTTCTTAGCTCTACGTCAATTCACTTTGTACATGGCTAATTCTATTTAATCGATTCAATTATCACTCAGTTCCTTTGAACTTGGTCAAACAACGCGTCACAGCAGCAGGAAGCGGTAGCGCCTACAGTTCTCGAATTTATTGGGCTACTCATACTCATCGTAGGACCATTGTTGAGCAATTGGTACACAGATAATTAATGAGGCTGTAAACACAAATTTTTTGAAAAAGGATAGTAACTACTTTTGCAGAGTTATTGGGTAAAAACGTTTAGAACTGGTAGTAAGCGAAACGGCGGTAGTTGAAATTCAGGAATTTCTGGAGTGACCCCATGTATCTCATGAGCGTTTTTAAACACTCACCCTTTAGGTATTGGGTTACTACAATACCAATTTACTTTAACTTTCTACTAACATTCCAGCGGAGGAATATTAGTATAAGGAAAAAACCGCGCTAAAAACGCATTTCGTCGAAAATTTTGATTATTTATTGTGCTGCACTCGTCATTTTTCCACAAATGGGAATTTTGTGGCGTAGTTGCCATATTGGGAGGTATCAATACAAAAATTTTAGTCAAAATGGTTACAGCCGTTTTTGAGAAAAAAAATATTTGGTGTTTTGATCACTATGATAATTATAGTTAACTTTCGGTGGATTTCGTTCATACCCTCATTTTGGCGTTTCTTGATAGTCTGCGGGCGAGATATGAAGTTTGAGCTGATTTGGTACGGTGGTTTTTTTCTAAAAATCGTTCACAGACACACATACAGCCACAGAGACCATTTTCCCAAATTGTGTTTTTCGGACTCAGGGGGGTCTGAAACATAAAGATCTGAAGAAAACTTAATTTTTTTTTCAGCCGATTACATAACTTTCCTTTCTACTTTGTAGAGCCAAGGAAAGTAATTATGTAAGTTATTCACAATAATAGAAGAGAATACTCGACGGAGCACGGTAATGGCGAACAAATATCAGGATATGATACAGAAAGCTAAGAGCTAACCGAGCCAAACCGCCCAATTTTTGGGGGTTAAGGTTTGATCAGGGCTAGAGCTTAACCCAATCTGGTGAAGACCGTTTTTGTGGCGGGAGTGGGTTAGGTGCAGTTAATCGACTCAAAATGGGATCAACGCAGTTGGGGAAAACGGCCCTAAAATGCCAAGTGACCTCTGCAACCTCTAAGTGCATCTGGATTGGAGATTATGTGATTCCACGCTAACCTAAGTTCAGATGCAAGGTGTCGCCGGACCTCAGTACCTTAACATATCAGGATGGTTCCCAGCTGCCAGCCCTATTATTTGGTCGACTTTGAGGACGACTCCAAGCCATTCTTCCTTTTCTGTAGGGTTGAAGCGTTTCCCGTTCGAAGATTCATGTGTTGACATCGCGAACCACAACACTGGCTCAAAGAACACCAGGTCGGACGGACACACAGCCCACTTGTAATTTTAAACGTTTTCTGCATTAACAAAGCTGAGAAAGACTTCACCCTGCCTGCAGAAATTTACGCTGTGCGTGAATCTTTCAAAGGGGGACACGTTTCTCGCTCGGATCCACACAGTTTAGAAAGCGACTCCAATTCACGGCGGATCCTCACGGTTCATTTATCCCTTCCAGAGTTGGAACGCTATTCTTTCATCCCGCTCTCCCGCCGGGAAGGTTTGGACAGGAGAAATCCCCCATCCTATCGAAGAAAATATCACTCAGTCCCAAATGGGTTTTGCGATTCCCGTTTTCCGCTTCTCCTTTGCAACCTTAATTCGACCTCAGGAGCAATTTAGACGCTCTGAGAGCTCACTTTATTAGGAGCCGTGTTTTACCACCGGCGGGAAAACCTGAAAGGGGCTTCAACTGTATTTCAGTCGAACGAGAGACACTAATTAGCTCTCTTAACTGGAATCACTTTCGCTCTCTAATTTCAATCAGTTTGATGAGATTTGTTTCGCTCAGACGAAGAACAAACGAGAGTTCGTGTAATTCACATTTTTGCGAAAGCGTCAATGTTTATTGCGAGTTGTCATTTCACGGAATCGTCTCGTGTGAAGGACGCGGGCTAATTGGAAACGCTCACGACGCCTCCGTCATGTCGAATGTTGTTTAAAACTGAAACACACGTACGCTCCAAACATTTCTGGGGCTCATCACTGCTCAGGGCTGAATACACGAGAAATTTCATGGAAACTCGCACGTGCAGCAATACCGTAGTATCGTAGTTCTAATAAGTCAAAAAGTTGTCACACAATCGGAACATTTACGAATTTATTGTGTTGCTATTCCATAACTCTCATTAAATAACACACCTCCTACGTGGGGATGCATAGTGTTTTTGCATAGAAACTGGCGGCGTTAAGTTCCCAAAATTATTGAGTTGCTCCTACTTATACCACGACCGATTAATGACACTGTCAACTTGTACGAGGTGCCTACTGGAGGGGTGGCGATAGTAATTCACGTTAAGTCTCGCATTTCCCGTTAGAGACGAGGGCCTGTTGGCCTGAGAAAGTGTGTCCGGCAGCGGGAGGTCTCCGAGGGGACGGCGGGAGTAGCTACCCACCGTGAAGGCATCCCCGTTGGACGCGATTACCTGGCTAAAGGGGAGTGCAGTTCAGGTTCCATGCAACCCGACCCCCTTATGTAGTAGTCTGCCCTCGTCACGCCGGAGAGGGGATCGCAGTTCAGGCCGTAGGTGCCGGTAGAACGCCTCTCGGCAATTCAAGGTGCAGCCACATAGAATGGGTACCACAGGGGCTTCGGCTCGCAGCCTGCAGCATGGAGCCTTTAGGGCGTGGTGCTGTCAGCCGTGAAGCCATGGGATTGGCCTTGTGGGGACCGTGGTTTTTGCTGGAAATCCCCCCAAGAGAGATGATTGTTGCTGGCTGGAGAGGGGTAAAGGCTGCGAAGCTAGGTACCCTCCCCAACGCCACGGGCAATGCCCAAAACACATCTACCGTTGACGGTGCCATACTCTTACATATGGCATTCTATCTGTCCCTCAGGTGGGATACATACCATGGCCAAACGACCTGTTGTGCCAGTCCTAATGTCTCGTAGGTCGATGCCTGGCCTCCCATGGAATGCCAGGTGTTTCCTGCAAGAGTCTTCTTTGATACCAAAGACCAGAAAGCGTTCCCTCTCAAGTCTTCGGCACTAGGCCAGGACATGGTAGGGAGTCTCCTCATCCGTGCCACACCACCTACATCAAAGGGTGTCGACTATGCCTATAACATACATGTGTTTGTTCATGCAGTGCCCAGTGATGATCCAAACAATCTGTCGTAAGTCCTTCCTCTCGATTCTCAGAAGGTTCTGTCTTATCTCCGTTTTCGCTCAGAGATAATGCGTTTAGAGTGTCCTACTCCCCCACCATTCCAGCACTGTCAGAAGCACCTTTGTGACACATTCTCTCACAGTCCTCTAGACTAGTGACAGAAAAATGTGGACGAACCGGGTCCCGACCCCCTTTCTCATGTAATGGATGAGGACAACCCCAATCCTCTGAATTCACGTGTGAATAAAGCGTAGGTGCAGGGACAACGCCTCTTGGCCATTCCTTCACAGGAGCCTTCAGGTCCTTAGGCTGCTCAAGTCACTGTTAACTCAAATGCTACCACAGACAGGGTGTAGTAAGACAGAGTGTCTCTGGCCGCAAAGGCAAAAGTGTTGGATTCGCGGGGACTGTGGTTTATTTTCTATTAGTTTATCTCTTTGACAGACAGTTACACAACGACCGGACACACCAGCAAAACAAACTACAAAATCAACACCACGCGCGAGTTTACTTTCCGCGACCTGAAGGGCATAGTGATCGTGGCAAAAAAAAAAGTTGGACTTTCTTCAGATCTTTACGTTTTGAGACCTACCGAGTCTGAAAAACTTAATTTGTGTATGTATGAATTTAGTTCGCTTTGCAGGAGAACAGCTGGACTGATTGAGCTGGTTCATTTATTGTTTTCTTTGTAATTTTTTTTAAGATTATAGACGATTTTCATCAATGGAAAAGGGGGGTGGAGGCGAAAATGCACAAAAACTAGAGTTTTAAACGGCTCTAACGATTTTCGTTTTTTAGAATACCTTCTACAAGTTGGTACCTAACTTTTCTTTCTTATAAATATCTCAAATGAAAAATACGGTGAACGGAGATTAGGTCTATGAAGCAAAAGTAGGTTTTTTACGCTTTTTGACAAAACGGCTTCAACCATTTTCACCAAATTCGCAGGATGTTTTCGAACAGTTAATACCTATACATTGTTCACAATAAATGTTCTTCTGACAGTCCATGGAACTAAGAACTAAAATGAAAAGGGTTCGAAAATTATGTTATTTGAATTATTTTGTAATTACTCGAGTAACTGTGTAACTGGATTTGATCAATCTTACGGTCTGTCTTTCAACAACCTATACCCACATTTTGTTCTTCATGATTATTTCCGTATCTATCCGTTGAACGGAGATATAAGCCGTGATAGCTTGGAAAACGAGATTTGTCGAATATCAGTTTATCGGTTTTCCTATTTTCTTAAAAATAGCTCTCAACGAACTAGTGCGCACAATGCATTTCCCATTAATGTTCGTGTGGAAATGCATTGAAAGAATGCATATCGCCCGTATTTTTGGCAGGTCGTAGAATTTACAGGGGTTGCGGAACCCCCAGATATATTTAACAATCGCGCATGCAACTACTAGGATTGCTTCAACTGTTATACACTTGACGAACTTATAGGTTTTGATAATACGAAACTGCACAAGTATAATTCAGAAACGCGTATTCATCATTTTTTTAAATTGTTTCATTTAAGTCTTCTCGAAGGAGGTTTTTCTGTGTCAAACGTAAACATTTTCCACTTCGCAGGCGTGAGGAACGAGAAACAATGATGATAAACCTAGTAAGAATTAAGAACGTAAGTAAATGCCGTTATTTTGTAATGTTTTCCATTCAATTTCAACTCGCCAATGAGAATCTGTAGCACCCCCCCCCCCCCACAAATATAATATTAATGAAATGATACAAAACTTTGCCAATAAGTTTCTCAAATAGAACAAATCATGCGTTGCTTAGTAAAAACCAAGCCAAGTATTACACAACGGGTTATTTTACTCTTGCGTTGCATGATTGAGACCTATCATGACCAATCCAATGTCGACAAGCACTAAGAACATATTTACAATGCTGGGAACGATAACTCATTTGCAAAACGACGATGTTTGTAGGGCACCTCCGAGACCCATCCCATTCGCTTCAGCGTCCAAAAATACTCGTAAACGATACGAAACATGACCACAGAACGATGAAAAATGGCGTTTTCGAGGCGTTACTAGGCAATTTTTACGATTAGACGAGGCGAACTGACGGGTGGTTGGGCAGGAGGCAGTGAGAGCGCAAATTAGGCTGAGAGACTTTGGGGTCGCTAAACTTAGAGGATGAACTGGCTAATGAAGAATGAAAGAATGACAACTGGGTAAGAGGTGAGCATAAGGAATGGTAAAGACTGTGAGTGTGACATTCCCTGTTTGAAAATCAATTCAAAAAGCGTTACTAATTATTGCCGAACGGTTTATCATTCACTTACATGGCCTAATTGAAACCTATCCTATTCAAGCTAATGTCGAAAAACATTACGAATATAGCATGGGTGTTTGACGCAAGTCAAATCCTTTGACCTCGGACTTCCCCTTGTCTGTCTCAATGGGACTCGGCGGACACTTAAAGACAAGGTTATCACTCCCTCTCAAACCCTCGACCTGCGAAAATTCCACTAACGCGGGTTTCCCTGAGCTGGAGGTTTTTTCCTTCCTTGTTCTCCTCTCCTCAATTTCAGGTACCTCTCCGCCAGAGGCAGCCCTGTCCGTCTTGTTATTAAACCCTTCTCCCTTCCTTCTACATCCACTACCGCTTTACTCACTAGCCCGTGCGCTTCTCCGTTCCTCTCATATCCACCCCCCTGTAAAAATCTCTCCAAACCTCGTAAGCAGACTAAGTTTGGCGGTGTTCTACAACGTGAAGCGTAGTCTAACATTAATATATTCTCAGTGTTACACGAATTCTGATTATAAGTACTTTGTAAATATTTCCGCGATTACCACTCTAAGTACAGTCCTCTTACGTCAATTAGCTTTATACATTTGTGCTCAACAATGGTTATAGCAGAAATCTAGAAAGCAACATCGCATTTGTAAACGACGATGTTTGTAGAGCACCTCCGAGACCCATCCCATTCGATTCAGTGTCGAAAAATACTAGTAAACGATACGAAACATGACCATGGAACGACGAAAATTGACGTTTTCTAGGCAGAGTGAGGTGGAAGGCAGTAAGGGAAAATTAGAGCAGGCCAGGGAGAAAAGATAACTTTTGCTACATGGTCCTTCAACCAGTAGAATTAGCCTCACTGTACTTACTGTGATTACACTGTTGTCCTCCATACCTCAGACCCTTCCTATTCGACTCATCCTCAAAAACAGTAGGATCAGAAGAATGGTTTTGGCAGTGGGCTCCCTGAGAAGGTGAGGTACCAACAACAATACCTACAGGTCCGTTCGTGTTTGCCCTGGGCTTCCCCTGCAGCCCATCATCAAAAAATACTAAGGGAACGATACCAAACGCGGCGTAATTTCAATAACACTGCTATAATTTCGATTTCGGCTGATTTCTTGTACCATTTTTTGCCCGTAACAACCAAGGGATTTGTCCGATTGGATTGCCGAGGAATCAAAATTGAGTTTTTGGATTTTGTAGACCTCGTTAAAGGCAAAGCGTGGTTTGGGCGTCGCACGGCGGACGAACATTGCGGGTTTTGAATCCCTATGCCTTGAAACGATAAGTGTAATATTTTGTACTTGTGGAGAGGGGGGGGGGCGTAAAACCCTGCCCTTACTACGGAGGTGTATGATTCAGAATTAATAATAAACCGAAACCTTCGATCGTGTCGATGGGGTTCGTTCGATTCAGACGATAGTTAGAAAGCTCAATATTTTTCACTTACGTTGTACTTAGAACTGAGTTAAACTGCTCACTATATTTCTATATTACCCAATACGAGATTATTAAAATTCACCCTAACCGCATCCGCGCTGCCTCGAAATTTTGTGTATTCATAAGATACTCGGTGGATCTTATATTACTGGATTGTTTCTGCGCAGTTGCTGGGCAGAGGGGGTAGAACGGTTGCGGAACACCCTCTTTAATATTAACCCCCAGACCAATGACGAATGCCCAATATGAAGGGGAGCGGGATTTCTTCCGGCGAGGATTTCTCGTTCTACACCCCGTTTGGTAAAATAGGTAATCGCTCGTTTGATTGAGCGGTCTTTCGGCGCTAAAAGATGGGTTGATCTGTTGTGAATGTTGATGCCGCAGATCAATCGTACTGTCGAACAGTTCATATTTTTTTCTACGGAAGGAAAAGGCGTGTTGAAACATTTTTCTTCAGTTTTCTTAAACATATGTCCGTTTCGAAGTCCGCAAGTTACAGCGTTACGATTGAGGGAGAACCGCTAATCGGGAATAACGTAACAATAAATGGATGATAGGCAAATATTGAGCAACTGTCCATTTGGTTTTAGAGCTGGTAAAATCACACAGGAGGCTGTCGTCTACTTAATACAAAACAATTGTCAAAAGCATAGAAAATGGCCAAAAGTCGGTAGTTGTTTTTAAGGACCTATCCTTTGATACCATTTCGCATCCAAAATTGGTGCAAGTACTAGTAGGGAGGAAACTTCTAGAGACGATAAATTCCGATCCAACTGCGCAATAGACGAGTCGAAACACGTTGAGAGATAATTTTTACGTCAATATTAAATTCCGAGAATAGAACGCCTGGGGCTTAAGATCATGTGAGCTCGTCATGCTATTGCATCATATTTTGAAACCTCTCAGCTATTAAACATTTCCGAGAATACTACGCAGTAGCCAGAGGCAGCTGCTATTACGTCATGTTGATGAGTCATGCCCTTGTACGATCATGTGACCACTCTAGCGTCCCACAAAGATGATGTCACGTCTGTCCCTCTTATAGCACAAGTTTACGTTATTTTACAACGGATCATTTATAGCTCAGTTGATATCGTGAGGTGCTGCGTTCGATCCCAGGGAAGGAACTTTTTTTAAAAAGTCACGTCATCCAAACGCTCTGGAATTGTATTGGAGGGAGGGGGGATACTCCTACTATACTACACTCACCAGGAGGCTCGTGGGAGAAGGCTGAATGGGAGGGGGAGAGGTGTAAAAATGATGTGTTATAACGTAATTGGTACAAACGTGATGTCATCCAAACTCTTGGATTTTTCTGTGGGGGGGACGTACCCCTATTATAGTAAATTCGTTAGTGGGACGAGACTATAAGGAGGGGTGGGGGTAAAAAAAGGTCGTACTATAACGTGACTGGTTAGTGGGAGGGGCAAACTGAAGGAGAGGTGGAAAAGTCTGGAAATTCGGACTGGGGGTGGGGGTAAAAAAGGTCGTGCTACAGTACGATTGGTTAATAATTATGGTGGAGGGTGTAAGGGGGCGGGGTGGAGGGGATAAAAACGGCCATACTTCAACGTGATTGGTCGAAGGGCGTAGCCAAAAACCTCGTACTATAGTACGAGGCGTGGTTTTCTTCCCCTGCTCCAATTGAGCCAAAACCGGCATTTTCGGTTTCGCTCGCCCATTTCCCCCCTACTAGTACTACATAAGTCACCCTACTTTTATACGTTGGGTTGGGGATTACCTCAGGTGTCGTGAACAAATTGTGAAAATAATCGGACAGCGTAGTGGTTCTCGCGTAATGATGCGTGGGGTGCCTCAGGGCACTGTCCTGGGCCCCATATTCTACCTTATATAAATGAAATTTTTAACACAAACATCGAGGGAGAGATAGTGGGGGTTTGCGGAAGACACTACTCTGTTGGTATCTGGCCAAAGTTGGGAGGAAGTAGCTGCTAAAACCGAAAAAAAAAATCTGACTATTCTTTTGAAATGGTTCAGTACTAACAACATGAAAGAGCTTTTGCCTCTAGGTCAACGTTGGTACCACGGATAGGGAAGCTGACCTGTAATGCCGATCATGGTTGTAGAGACTGTGACTGTCATGTTATCGACCAGGTTTCTCACACTAAATATTTGGGTGTATTGATCGACGAATGCTTAATAGGAGAATTAAGCCAAAAAGCTCCGTTCATTAATTCCAATATGTGTAGAGATAAGGAGGTTCATGACGGAGAAGCTAAAAACACTGTTCTATACTGCAATCATAACAGCCGCTACTTATTTATGACAGTTGAGTGGGATCCGTCTTCCACTTCAAAGATAAGGCCATAATTTATAATGCAAAAGTTATTAATAAAAATACTACTGAAGAAACCAAGAAAATATTCAACGGACAGAGTTTTCATGAGGTTCCCAGCGCTGAGTCTTTAAGAGTTGGCGGTAAAATGTACTGTATGTATCAAGATGTTTTCCTTGAGCGGATAGAATCACACTGCTTAAACCTATTATGAGAACAGCATTGGGAACGCGTTTATATAACACCTGGGGGGTTGATCTTTTCAACAATGTGCCGTGCAAAATATTGACAGTACAGCTATCCTTGGCTAAATTCAAAATGGAGGTAAAAAAATACTCTGAAAAAATAAGGAATAGGTGGAGTGGTGACTTCGATGTGATTGATGCGCGATATACGTGCTTCTGAACTTTGTTTGTGTGTACACAATTTTTTTTCTGTGTTGAATGCGAACTTTTTTCTTAAGTAAGTTTAAATTTCACATTTATAATGTGGACTAGGCTCCGACTCATAGCACGTGTATGTTTACTCAAAAAGAGTCGTTGCATTTTGTAATACGAGTGTGATTTTATATTCCTAATGAATAAATGCAATAAAAAAAAAAAAAAATAAAAATAGTCACTATAACGATCGAAACGCCCAACCTTTCCCTCCTGTAAAACTTCTCGAACGATTTTTATTACATTGACTGTATAAATACATCAAAACAACTACGCGTTTAATACGACTCTCTTTGTGAAATAAAACGGCGGGAATACCTGAATAAATGACCGAATTTTCGACAGTTCTCCGTCGAACAACGTCCTCATCACAGCAGGTGTGGGAGTGTCTGGCTGGACTGAAGGCCCTGGCCGAGGACAACAGTGTAACACTGTGTTGGGTGCCAGGGCAACAGGGTATAGAGGGAAACGAACGGGCTGATAGGTTTTCTAAGAAGGGATCAGAGCAGATCCCTATTGGCCCTGAGCCCTTTGTTGGGACTACCAGGAGCCACCTACGTAGAGAGGTTGGCAAATGGGAGGACAGGTGCAGGGCTGCTCATTGGCTGGGGCTGCCCGGCCTTAGACAGTCAAAACTCTTCATCCGGCTCTCCAGAGAGAGGTCCAAGGAGGTGCTTGCACTGGGGATGAAGGATATGAGGATCATATGTGGCCTGTTCACAGATCACTGTCCGCTGAGGTACCACTTTGCAAATATTGGCAAGTGCGTGGTACAGGTATGCAGGTTCTGCGAGGTAGGGCTAGAGACGGCAGAGCATGTGCTGTGCGTATGCGATGGACTCGCGGCATCGCGCCGTTGTGTGTTTGGGAGGCCCTTTCTTCAGCCCGAAGAGGAGGCAAATGCAGAACTTGCGGATATCCTCTGCTTTGTGCGGGGGTGGTGGGGGCGCATAGGTGACGTCACACCAAGTGAGACCAGTGCCTTGGGGCCTGGGGGTGGTGCAGGTGGGCCATGATCCGAGTATCATGGACGCCCTTACAATAGGCCCGTTTGTGGCTCCAGTGAGGGTATTGCCTGCATCCACCGTTTCAAAAAAATAAAAAATAAAATTTAAAAAAATAAATACATTCAAACAACTACGCGTTTAATACGATTCTCTTAGTGAAATAAAACGGCAGGAAAACCTGAATAAATGACCGAATTTTCGACAGTTCTCCGTCGAACAACGTCCTCATCAAATCGCGTTGGTAGCCCAATATACTGCCTAAGCGACGAAAACCTGATAAAGGTTTTCAAATAAATGTAAGGAAAGTAAAATGAGGGTTTCAGAAGGGAAAACTAATATTATGGTGATGCGGGGAAAATTTGATGAGGAAAGGCCCCCAACCAGGTATTTTATGGAGGAGTTAGGATAGGACAAAGCCATATAGAAAGTGAATTGACGTAGAGCTGAGGAAAGTTGTGTGCTGCAACGCACCAGATATTTTTGTTTGAAATTGTGCGTTCTTTCGAGGAAACTTTTCCATTTGGGGCCGCTCGTCAAGTGACCCTCAACTCACCCGGCTGGTGAGTCTTCGACGGAAAAGGTCCTGTTTATAGGTTGCTATCGTACGTAGCTCCCTTAAAGGTACAACAATGAAATGTAATGAAGTATTTGAGGAGCTGTCGACGAAAAGTCGCGGAAGCTCACGTGGGTTGAGGAAAATTTTAAATTGTATATTTCTAAGCTAAGTTCGAGAAAAATGTTTTATCGTGGCTTGGGAATCTCGAAGTTCCGATTTCCAGTATTGTCGTCGATTTACGTATTTTCTTCCCTCCTGATAAACTTACTACACTCAAAATTGTCCTATTTATTTGTATCTTTTCCCTTGATTCCGATACATAACTACTTTACCTTGTAGTGAGAGGTTTCCGACAATTTTCGCTTGTTTCTTTAAGCAGCATTGCCGTGTTTCTCACAAAATATGCCTTTAGCTGAATCAATTGTTGACTTTCCGCTACCCCAAAGGGAACGGAAGGTATAGTAATCCAAAAAAAAATTTGGATTTTCTTCAGATCTTTACGTTTTGAGGCCTACTGAGTCTAAAAAACCTAATTTCAGCGCGTGGTCCGTGTGTGCGTCTGTAGTTCGATTTGCGGGAGAACGGCTGATCCGATTGAGCTGGTTCTTTTTTCGTTTTGTTCGTTATTTTTTGTAGACACCGGAATAAGGTTATGGGCGATTTCGGTTGATGGAAAAGAGGGATGGGAGACGAAAATGTACGAAAAATTAGGTGTTTAGGCACTCATGGTAGGACAGGGCCTCCACAATAAGTTCCTGCTCCTGCCTATATAAACCAGGGATATTTATTTATTTTGTTCAAATATATTTTCTTTTTATGTATAAAGTAAATATGGCCAAGTTATTGTGAAAGTGATGTGATTAAAAAAAACTAGTTAGCCGCGACCAGAAGTCTACCACAGCCGCCATTCCTCGATTTTCATCCGCCCATTCGACACGATCTGAGCTTTCTTTTTTCTACAGCTTGAAATTCTCCTAGCAGGTTGTTCGACGTATATTACTACAACTATACATTCCTTGCTGGAGCTCTCAAGCGAAGACGATTCCGAAAAATTCAGTTCTACCACAAGATTGACGCATTTTATCTCCAACGAAAGGTGGGCCCCATGTACAGCCGCGGACGCCACGATTCATCCATCAGAAAGTCGGACGATTACATTCATTTTATTTCTTTTTATTTGAAATTTTATTTTACAAGAAAGCAAATTTATTTTTAAATTATTAAATTTTATGTAAATATAGTTAGGGGCAGGTTGGAGGTTTTTACTTTTGTTGTCCTCTCAAAGGCCTATTGCCCCAACAAACACTAGGGGTATTCGCATTTTTTCCCGAAAATGGCTCTAATGATTCTGATTAAACGTTCAAATATCTTCTGATTAATACCTAACTTTTCTTCTCTATACATATCTCCATGAAAACACGGCGTATAGGCCTATGAAGCAAAAATACGTTTTTTACGCTTTTTGGCCAAATGGCTTCACCGATTTTCACCAAACCCTCAGGATGTTTTTAAATAGTTGATACCTACCTATTGTTCTCAATAAATGCTCCTCTAACAGCTCATTGAACAGAAATAAAAATGAAAATGTGTCGAAAATAAACGTTTTTTCGAACATTTTCGTAAATTCCAGGGTAACTGCTTCACCAGATGTGATAAATCCTAATGGAGTGTCTTTTAGTCACCCATACCAACATTTCGTTCTGAATAATTATTTCTGTATATATATGTTGAACGGAGATATATGCCAAATTATCTCAGAAAAGGAGATTTGTCGAATTTTGTTCCGCATAAGTGTTTCTGTAGAAATGCGTTGTATGAAGATATAGCGCCCGCATATTTTTATTGTTCATTCCAAATTGTGTGACATTTTAACGGCTATTAAAATTTCCGCTACCCAAAAGAAAAGAAAATTAATTTCGGAAAAAGGTGATTTTTCGTCATATCATTACGTTTTGAGTCCTGTTGAATTCATAAAACCTAATTTCTGCGAATGGTCCGTGTGTGAGTGTGAGGCAGTAGCTCAACTTGCGGAAGAACGGCTAAACCATTGAGCTGGTGCTTAGTATCGTTTGTTATTTTTTGACAAAGCAAAAATAAGTTTATGACTAACATTTTTCACATTTATCTCGAAAACGGCAGTAACGACTTTGATTAAACTTACAAACGATCTTTCACTAGTCAGTACCCAACTCCTCTTCATAAATATCTCCGTGAAAATTCGATGAACAGAGCTATGAGCCTACGAAGCGAAAATAGCGGCTTTTTTTCCCTTTTGGCAAAATTGCTTCAACGATTGTCTCTAAGCTTACAGTGTATCTTAAAATAATTAATACCTACGTATTTTCCATTTCCATACATGTTCCTCTGATAGTCCATTAAGCAGAGGAAGAAACCAAATTGTGTAGAAAATAATGGTTTTTTGAATATTCGAACGATTTCTATTGTAACTTCTATGCTGGATTTGTTGAATCTTACCAAGTGTCTTCTAGCAACCTATACACATATCACGTTCCACTACCCCAAAGGGAAAGTATAGTAATACTGTCAAAAAAAAAATTTGTTTGCTTCAGGCGTTTGAGGCCTACTGAGACGTTTTGAGGCCTACTGAGTCTAATAAACCCAATTTCGGTGCGTGGTCCGTGTGTCTGTAGTTTGATTTGCGGGAGAACGGCTGATCCGATTGAGCTGGTTCTTTTTTTATTTTGTTCGTTATTTTTTGTAGATCCCAAAATAAAGTTATGGGCGATTTCGGCCGATGGGAAGGGGGGATAGGGAACGAAAACGTACCAAAAACCAGGGATTCTCGAAAATGGCTTTAACGATTTTGATTAAACTTTGAAATTATCTTCTACTAATAAATACAGAAATTTTGTTCTCCATACATATCTCCATGAAAAACACGGTGAACGAAGATATAGGCCTATGAAGCAAAAATAGGTTTTTTTAAGCTGTTTGGCAAAACTGCTTCAACGATTTTTACCAAACTCTCAGGATGTTTTCGAATAGTTAATACCTACATATTCTTCTCAATAAATGTTCCTCTAACAGCCCATTGAACAGAGATAAAAAAATCAAAATGTGTCAAAAATAATGTTTTTCTAACATTTCCGTAAATTCCATGGTAACTTTTTCACCAGATGTGATAAATCCTAATGGAGTGTCTTTTAGTCACTCATACCAACATTTCGTTCTCGATAATTATTTCTGTATATATATGTTGAACGGAGATATAAGCCAAGTTAACTCAGAAAAGGAGATTTGTCGAATATTAATTTATCGGTATTCCAATTTTCTCAAAAGCGGCGCCGACGATTTCGATCAAACTTACGGAGTACCCTCAGCTAACTAGCCCCTACATTTTGTTCTGCATAAATGTTTCTGTAGAAATGCGTTGAATGAAGATATAGCATATTTTTATTGTTCATTTCAAATTGTGTGATATTTTAACGGATTTTGAAATGTTCGCTACCCAAAAAAAAAGGAAAATAATGCGATCGTTTCGAAAAAAGGTGATTTTTCGTCATATCATTACGTTTTGAGTCCTATTGATTGTAACTTCTATACTGGTTTGTTCAATCTTACCAAGTGTTTTCTAGGAAACTGTACACGTATTACTTTCCGCTACCCCAAAGAGAAAGGAAAGTATAGTAATCGTGTCAAAAGAAAACAATTTGGGTTTTGTTCAGATCTTTACGTTTTGAGTCCTACTGAGTCCCCTTTCACGACAACCAACGCTGGGAATTGTTAGTTTACTTAGAAGTATGGATGAAGGTTGTGTAATCAACTCAAAAAAGTTCTTTACACTCCCAAAAGCTCCTTAGTACGAAAAACAGCAGAAAATGTTTCTCAGATCTTCACGTTTCAAGGATTACTGAGTCGAAACAACACCATTTATAAAAGTGGTCGGTAGTCGTGGTCTGGGAACGCGATAATGCTAGAACGGCTATTTTAAATGAAAACAGGCATAAGACAATATGAGCCGGCTTTTTTCCGAAAAAAAAAAACACGCTGCACCATCGTTTTGTCAATGCATAATTTTTCGAGTTCATGTAGCAAAGTAAAGACAATAAAGCTAGAGTAATAATAATAACAATTTGAAGCAGCTGGAAAAATCCCGGATCGTTGAGCACTTCTGGTTTATCTCTAAAGAAAGTTAAGTTCTATTGAGTTCGTTTAGTTGTAGGGTTGTGTAAATTGTTGCATCGATATAATGGATTGAGTGGTATGATTCGATTGGGGTATTTTTATTTAAGCATCAAACGATTTCACCGTTTAAGACGAGTCTCAATTTTCGTCCGACGAAGACAACGACCAACCAGAGATTGATCCAATGATCATTTTCGATATTCTTTTGTTTCGAAATTCTTCTTAGATCAACGGAAAATTTGATTGAACATGCTTTTTTCCAATATTTAATTTCGAATAAATTTTACTGTAATTATTTGTTTCATGCGGGAATATAAGTCATAAACGGTCGAACACGAATTTATCGCTCATCGAATTTCTTCTAAATGGCTCCGATAATGTCATCAAAACTAACGAAATATTTTTACATAACTAGCACCGGCCGTTTGAACGTTATCATAATTTCCAGTCACTACTTGGGTTCGATTAGCCTTTCAAGAGTGTCTTGTTAAAAACCCCATATTTCGTTCCGCGCCATGGCAGTTCGGACAACAGGATTTGTCGAACATTAATTTATCGTTTTTTTTATTTTCCCAAGAATGGTTGTAACGATTTAGGGCAAACTTCCGGGTTACTCTCAACTAACTAGTTCCTACATATTGTTTTACATGAATGTTTCTGTAGAAATGTGTTGAACGAAGATACAGCGCCCGCATATTTTTATTGTTCATTTCAAATTGTGTGACATTTTAACGGCTTTTAAAATTTCCGCTACCCAAAAGAAAAGAAAATTAATGCGATCGTTTCGAAAAAAAGGTGATTTATGTGCGCTTATATGTATAACAGGTCGTGGAATTTACACGGGTTGTGGAAAGTTGTGTGTTGCTACGCACCAGATATTTTGGTATTTCGAAGGTTTGTTTATATGTTGCTATCGTAGGTAGTTGGCTTAGTTCAAAGTACAACATTAAAACGGTATGAAGTGACGTACTCGAGTGATCGCTGAGCTCGTGAGGGCGCCAATGAATCGACTGAAACTTCTGGGGCTCCTGAGTTCGTCCCGTGAATTTGTTTGGATCGAGGATGTTGTCGACGGAGAACGGGAGGCTCCTGACGATCGGAGCCGGCGAGGACTCTTCGGCCGGCGACGGCGGGCCCCCGAGACGCGTCAACAGACCCCGAGACGTCAAATCGACCGGAGACCCGACGTCCAGCGCCTCTTGGGAATCGCACGTCGACTCTTCGGCGCTCGTTCCGTAACCCCTCGGGCTTCCGGTTTTCGCCAGCTCGTCATCTCGAAGCATCATCATACCCGAGACTGGACTCGCGGTCTCCGCCCCACTCCCGCCCAACTTTCCGCCGGCGTTTTCCGTCTCCGCTCGTCGTAGCGGGAAAGGGGAGGGGGTTTTCGAGATGAGGGCGGAGCCGAGGGATCCGGCGGCCACGCCTACAACTGCACGCTCCCCCTCGCCATCGCGTAGCCTTCCCTCCACGCCCCTCCGCGCTAAACTCGACCCGAAGCACGAGCACTAAAGAGGTGGCGACAACTCCCCTAATACCCCCAAACAGCAACCACTTTTATGGCTAATCTTATCAAGGCTATTAACTGCTCTAATCATACCCGCCCGCCGGTAGAGCTCCCCTCCGACCCTCCCGGCCCCATGACCACTGACTCCACCTCCGCCCCTCGCCCAGTGCCATTCACCCCTCTACGTCCCGCTCTTCCCGTTTCATCCTTACACCACTTTCGCACCTCCTCCTCGGCTCTCCTAATTACTCCCTCTTTAACCGGTAATCTCCCCCCCTCTCCCTCCCTCCAACACACCATACACCACACCACCCATCACCACCAACCCACTCAACAACCAACGCTCCCACTCACTTCTCTAATCAATTGCTATTTAACCGTCTCCTTCCTCTAATCACCACCATCCAACTACTAGGCGTCTTCAAAAATTAGCACCTATTGATGCCAAAAGCTTGAAACTGTGGTTGCCTCTTCTTCTTTCATATGCCATGTCCGGACTCCCTGACGTTGGCGATCACTATGGCGAGGGCTTCTCTGTCCTGTGCTACCTGCATCAATTCTCCCACTGATCCTATTCCAGTCCAATCACGGATGCTACGTAGCCACGAGTGTTGCCTCCTCCCAGGTCCCCTGCGCCAATCTGTTATAAGTTGGAGAAGTTGGTATTTTTCTCCTAAATACTAGACTTTCTTCTAGATAGGCGATTTTGCGACATTTAATTGTGTTTAGTACCTGTCTGTTGGTATTGGCTCTTCGAATTACTTCCGTATTGGTGACGTGATCCACCCAAGGTATGCGAAGCATTCTCCGATGCAACCACATCTCAAAAGGCTCGAGACTAGTAATTGTGCTAACTTTCAATGTCCAAAATTCCAGTCCGTATAGGAGAACAGACCAGACATAACACCGTGTCATTATTTGCCGTATTTTGAGGTTCAGATTGTCGTCACACAGAAGTCTCATTCTACTGAATGCTGAACGTGCCATTTCTATTCGGCATTTTATTTCTACGTCAGGGTCTAAGCATTCTGTAATGATACTTCCCGGGTATTTAAATATATTTACCCTTTCAATTGGGGAACCTTTAAGTTCCAGTTTAAGGTTGATGTGGACTGTGCGGCTGAATACCATGAATTTGGTCTTGTTGGCATTGACTTTTAGGCCGTATCTCTCTCCCACTGTGTCGATTCTACTGAGTAGTGATTGTGACACTAACGAAATTTAGGTGGGGGTGAACCCACGGCTAGAGCCTCCCCTTTTTGACTAGAACGCAGGTACTGAAGTTTCTTGGTCGGAGACAATTTTGCATCTGAAGCGACCAACCTTTCGAAAAGAGCGATAAATCCCAGCCATTCATCAATCTTACCACTGAAGGTAGGTAAGGATATGCGAGGAAGTTGGTTAGAAGGATCATAGGTAACAACGGTTGGTGGATTTTCCGCTAATGACCTACGAGATTCGGTATAGCATCTGAAATAGGTATCTTGGATAGTCTCTATGATATCTTTAAATGAACATGTAACTTTATCCAACTTAATCAATAATTTTGGATCTTCAATCCCAATATTGAACTGCCTAATTTTAATGTTCAATGTAAAAAGTTGTTCTTCTAATTTCAGAACTCGTTCATATTTGGATTTAAACTGAGCTACAGTATCGGCTGTAACTTTCTTAAATCTATTATATACATCAGTAAGAACGGAATGTAACTCTTCTCTTTCTGCTACTAACGAACGCTGAGTTTTCAAAAGTGCCATTTCGTCCGGCATCCGTACAATTTCTTACAAAACGAGAGCGTCAACAAAATATTCTATAATATCCAAATTTAGTTAACGTTGGGCGCCATTTTTCTTTGTGTGACACTAACGAAATTTAGGTGGGGGTGAACCCACGAAAAATTAAAACGAAAAGATATTTTTAAAAAAAATGGTATAACCTGGCTTGAGGAGACGAAACAAAGAACAAAGTGTTGAATTGCTACATACACTTGTTTATTACAAAAAGAAATACTTCTCAGGGCAACACAGAAAAAAATGTGTTGCGGTACAGGACTTATAAATAAGCATACCTACCTAATTATAATTTCGGAATGGATATACCAATCTGTACGGTACCTACTTCGTAACTGTACGAGGCTTGATCACTTCGATCCTATACTTATAAAATTGTACTTACAATTTCCGACGGCCGTGGAATTTATGCAAATATGAATTTATGATATAATTTCTCGAGACTTATCAGGGAGCGGAAATAAGGGAAACCGAGACGGGAGCGGTCGACGTTCCTTCGGTATTTTCAGATTTTCTTGCGGTGGATACCTGAAACTGAGCAATCGGGAAACGGATTGTGATTTTTCGAGGTCGATGACAGTCAAATACGGCAAATTTTCTGAAAGGCGTCTGTATACCGGTACGTTATAGGTGGGATGTTGAAGATTTCTTGAAGGGGCGACGATTCCTTCAAGTCGATCCTCGGCGATTCTCCTTTAGTGGAGACGGGAAACAGGTGATCGAAGAACGAGACGGGAGAGAAAATAAAATAAAGAAAATAACTTGGCTTTTCGTCCAAAAAAAAAAAAAAAGATTTGACGGTAGGTAGGTAGGTGCGGGTGGCATCAACGAGACAAGAATAATGGAGGGCTTCGACGTACGGCAAGGCTGGGCCGAGAAAAGTAGTCCCTATTTAATCTGGAGGATTAACTTTCCGGAGAAAACCAGACATTCGAAAAACGATGTCCCGATTCAGTAGGCTGTGGGCCAACTCGAACAGTCGATACCGCTTCCATTTAAGTGTGGCGGCAAATTCAAATTGTATTCATGGCACATGATTGAAACCCATCCATTGTGTCCGAAAATATAACTGTATCGTCAGCATACCTGAAAGCTGTTATAGGCATGCCATTTACTTTCACACCATAGCGTGAGAGATCGTCCAGTGCTTCTTTAAATACGCAGTCGGAGTAAAGGTTGAACAACAGTGGGGAGAGAATACAACCCTGACGGACCTCTCTTTGGATGTTGATATCTGCTTTTGTGATATTGCCTATTCTCACATTCGCCCTCTGTCCCCAGTACAAATTCCTTATTATCTGGACATCCCTGCCATCTAGTCTAACGTTTTGCAGCATTTCTATTAGCTTATCGTGTTGAATTCGATCGAATGCTTTCTCGTAATCTAGGAATAAAGCATACACGTCTTTGCGTTGGTCACGACATTGATACTAAACAGTGCTTCTCGTGTTCCAAATGCATTACGGAAGCCGAATTGTGACTGATCCAGGTTTTCTTCACATCTTCTTCTGATGCGTGCGTGGATAATCCGTAGGAATGTTTTAAGCTTGTGAGACATGAGGCTGATTAACCGGTAGTCATTACAATATTTCGGATGTTGTTTTTTGGGTAAGGTTATGAATGTCGATTTCAGCCAGTCGTCTGGGATTTCTCCTGTATTATATATCATATTAAATAATTTCACTATGACGTCAATGTTTCCTTCATTTATTAATTTCAGTACTTCCATCGGTAGTCCGTCCGCTCCACTCGCTTTTCTGTTGCTAGCAACTGAAAGAGCATGAACTACCTCAGGCTTCAATATATTAGGTTGCCTCTAAACCTACCAAATATGCTACAATGATATAATTGTTGCCATTTCTCGGTCTCTCGCGATGAGGGCGAACAAGATATCTCCAAGTTATTTATTTAGCCGAATCGCGAAACAGGACAACACAAACCCGTACACTATATGGAATTACTTGACATTTTCGGGCCACTTCGTGCATGTGGGTCGCCAGGCTATGCAGGGCAGGTATTAAAGCAATTGGGTTATATCCGCCAGTAGGCAAATTACTAAAGTTAACGTACCGTACGTAGTAAAAAAGAACTTGATACTATAAATACTATCGCAGAAAATAACGGTTACTCCAAAAAAAAAAAAAAACAATAAACAAATTATTAAGACAATATGAATCCAAAACACACTACTCAAAAACACAAAATACACAGACTTTAACAAGACGCTGCACATTCATGTACACAGGACCAAAAATATACGGAATAACTAATATCCTCCGAAAGGAAGGTATACAAATCGCATTACGTACGTACAACACGCTTAGAACCAAACTAACGGCGAAGACTGTGGGGTTTATAAAATAACTTGTACTTGTAAAAATGCATACATAGGACAGACAGGACGAAAAATACGGACCGGATATTCAGAACACATTAAATCTCTTAGTAGGAACAAAGACGATTCAAACTTTGCCAACCTCCTCAACACAACTGGACACGAACCTACCAAAATACAGGACTGCACCACTCTTACTACACAAACAATACAAAGGACGAAAACTGAACATATCAGAAAACATGGACATTTATAAACAAAAAAACTTCAATGGACAGATCATAAATGAACAAATCAACACAAAATGCGACACCATATTCACACCATTCGAAACACTACAGAAACGAAAACAACCAACTGACGGATTTACAGACCACTCTACACAAAAAAGACGTAAATTCCACAATTGACAGATCATTCAAGACGTTCCATTCACCTCTAGTGGATTTCCCCGGAGGTGCATGACCTCCTTCCCCGACGCTCCATCATCCCTTTCACCTTTCTCTTCGTATATAAAGACCACGACCAATTAACTGACTCCAGTACTGACTTAACAGCCAGACAATGATGTATTTACATCGAAAGCGCTTGCCTACAGTAACTCACCAGCCAGAGGAGACGGACTCACCAAACAGGTACGTTAACTTTAGTATGCAGGGCAGCTTTCAGTGCGTATCAATGGTGGATCTCGGTTCTCCGCCACATCCGGCGTTTCTCAAGGCTCGTATCTTGGCCCTCTCCTCTTCAACCTACTGATTTCCTTCCTTCATTGCAATAATTTCTTAATTTATGTGGACGACCTGAAGCACTTCATCTACATCCAATACCCTTCAGCAGAACCTCAATGCTCACTTTCAGTGGTGCAATTTCAGTGTCCCTCATCCGGTCGAAATGTGCTGTCACCTCTTTCTATCGAGCTCACTCTCCTGTCTGCCATCAATTGAGTTAAACATCACATAGCATTGTGATCACCTTGACTCCCAGCTCTCCTTCTCAGACCACATATCGCAGGTTGCAGCTCGGAATTGCGCATACTTCGTGTTGGCGCGATGAAGGCAGTCTTATTGGAACAAACACAACAACTATTGCCTTCCACTGTGTGCAAGGTTCATTCCTACTTGAACTATCGGCCTTTAGTGCCAGCAAGGGTTCATGAGTGTTGTTGGGAGTAGGCGGCGCGGGCGATTATACTTGACACAGCAATCCCTGGCGTCTGTGAGGTTGACGATGCAGCGGCAGCACCTGGAAATTGCGGCAGGACTCCGTTGACCGCTGTTGCTCCTTCTTCAGATAGTGGCAACCGGATAGAGAAGACGCAAATACGTGCACGACTTAGAAAAGAAAGCAATGAAAAGGTCAGAAAGAAACACTGTATTACGGGCTGAGAGAAAGCAACGTTCGTAAAGAATTAAAGTAATGTCCGCTAGAAGCAGCAAACAAAGAAGAAAACCCTGCAAATTATTACACAACGGTTCATTATTCTCATGAACAGCTTGACCTAGTATTACTGCTTCGAGACCCATTCCATTCGATTCAGCATCGAAAAATAGTAGTAAACCATACGGAACATGACCTCACTACAATGAAACTACGGAAACTAAATATTCCCCCGGCGCCAGGCGCCCGTAAGTGTTTGTAGGCATTTATGATCCGATGTAGGGGTGTGCAGAGGAAGTGGCCCTATCCTTCCTCCGCCCCATTGGGCAAAAAGAGTCGGGAAATTGAGACAGGAAACCAAGAACTGAGCGAACCCTCGGCAATTGGCACAACATTGCGAGTCGAGCGGGCGGGTGGTGTTGATGAGACAGGTGGGAGGGAGGGAGTACTAACGACGAAACGTTGACTTCCGCTGGAGTTCTTTCAATTTGTTGACATTGGCTCACTACAATTACTGTAATTTCCCTATACGTGTACACGTCTGATACTCATTCCATTCAACCCAGAAAGTAAAAATACCTTGAAAACGACACGAATCACGGCGTATTTGCGATTATACTGCGTTTTGTGAATTTGTTTAACCATTTTTTGTCCATAACAACCGTGGGCTACGTCAGATCGGATTGCCGAGATGGCGGGCACAGCTAGATACCAAATCGGATTTTTGTGCGAAAGAACGGATTTTTCAGACCACGTTAAAGGCACAAATCGGCCCGGACGGCGGACGGGGGACGGACATTGCAGATTTGTAATTCCCATGTCTTGAAACGTAAAGTATCAAAATTTGAGGGGGGGGGGGTGTACAAAATTTTTCGTGATCGAAAACATAGGGTTATTATTCAGAATGAATAATAAACCAAAAGGGAACCTTCTCCAATCTCATTGAGGAAGGATGTCTTGACGGAAGAGGCTGGTTAGGTTGGCAGAAGTGAGAGAGCCGTCTGGCTATAAACACTCCTATCAATTCACACTGCTAATCTGATAACGTAAATGTTCGGAGCATGGTTGGCTGAACTGGTTGAAGAAAAGGAAATGAATGGAGTTGGTAGATGGGTGTAGGCGCCATGATGCGAATTTCAACTCCGTATTGAGTAAGTTTCTTATCAAACGCGTTGTTGTTCCGCTGTTCGTAGAATGGAATACTAGAGAGTCACACATGTCCCTCTACAAGACTGTTGTGCAGCCAATGCTAGAGTACGATGATCTGGAGCCCACAATATAAGTGTTGTATTGTGCGGCTCGAGCGTCATGTTTAGAGTATTTCTCAGTTACCTCGGCTACAAGCTCTTGGCGCAACTGTGGACCAGGTGTGCAAACGTTACAACCCAGGTTTTGGTTTATTATTCATTCTGAATAATAACCCTATGTTTTCAGTCACGAAAAATTTTTTACAACCCCCCCTCAAAATTTGATACTTTACGTTTCAAGACATGGAGATTCCAAATTTGCAATGTCCGTCCGCCGTCCGGGCCGTTTTGTGCCTTTAACGTGGTCTAAAAAATTCGTTCTTTCGCCCAAAAATCCGATTTGGTATCTAGTTGTGCCCGCCATCTCGGCAATCCGATCGGACGAAGCCCGTGGTTGTAATGGGCAGAAAACGGTTAAAAAAATTAACGAAACGCAGTACAACGCGGGAGCTACAAGCGTTTCGTCGTTTGAATTCCCTCCGCCCCGCCCGTCTCTTTAAAAAACCAACCGCTCTCGAGGTGGCTCGCTTCCCTCCCAACACGCATCACCCCTATCGCCTTTCGCTTCGAGCGCCCCCGTTCCAATTTCCCCGACGTTTTGGTTTTAATACGATTCAATTTTTTTAGATTCTTTCGTTTCATTCTCATTTTGGTTTTTTTCATAGATTTTTGGTTAAATTTTGATATTAGTATTTAGCGTGCATGTTTTCATATTAAAATTCAGTTTTTTCTAGATACTTTCGTTTTTTTGTTTATTTTAATATTACGATTCAGTTCTTTTCGACCTTTTTTTGGTTTTCATTATGATATTTTTCGATGCTGAATCGAAAAGGATGGGTCTTGGAGCATTAATGCTAGGTCAAGCTGATTATCCGAATAATAAACCGTTGTGTAATAATTTGCAGGGTTTTTACTACAAAGCTGTCCTCCTGCCAGTAGTACAAAATCCCTTAGCAACGTGGTGGATTGTCCCGTCTCAGTGGGATCGACAGAGGGGCACACCATCCAGAGGGACATTCTCCTGTGGAATTGGATTAGCATTGTTAATAAGTGCTGTTCTAAAATTACAGATCTAAATGGCAAAATTCAGAGGAGCCCTTAGGTAAGCGGCAGACTTCCGATAAGGCGCTTTAGGAAGGACCTGGAGAACTCGATTGCTTCCGTCTTTGTATGGAGCACGTTCCAAAGCAACATGGCTCTAGTAATCCAAATACACAGATAATATTCACCGCCGTCAAAACGTCAATTCTCTTCAATTGGAAAACATTCCCTGCGCGGCACACTTGCATTTAGCCAGTCACCCAGTGAGGGTGGGGTCGTGGGGAATCCCGTGCCATCTAGAAGGAGTTCTTCATCTAGGTGGCAGGTTTCGAAGGGACAGATCAACTGTGGTCCACGTTTCTTCATCATAACCTTCTTGGCAAACCTGGTCTTGTTTTGGAAAGTAGGAGGAAGGGTCTGCCCCTAGTGGCCCCTCAAATTTACTTCTGCGTATTCAAACCCAATCCGGAACCGTTTAGCACATTGCATCAGGTCGGCTCTCACGCCTCCCTGCGATGGCAGCTCTTCTCACGAGAATCTTGCAGCAAGCCGCCATTCCCACACATTCATCCATACTACCCAGCAGTTTGAGAGGTGCAGGAGAAGGATCTTTCCTCTGTGTTTTCATTCTTGATCCTGGCGAGATACTGGTCTTAGATCACCGAGCTCCATCATTTTCTGGCTGAGCACTGCTCTGGAAAATTGACCAATACTCTAGTTTTCCTTTGGATGAAGCGCAGCGTGGACGAATGCCCCGGGTGTGAGCTGACCAACCGTGTCTTCCACTGTGCGCCACTAACCTGCCCTCTTCTGGCACGAGAAGAGCACCATCTGCCATTGCTCTGCAGTGCACGCAGTTTGGGCTTACGCCCTTTCTGGGTTGGTGGAAATACCCTAAATGCACCGTGTCTTGTTAGGAACTGAGTGCAGTAGCGATCCACCTCACTGTGACGTCGTTCGAGCCGTGGACGAAGTGTTGGAATCTCCCGCCTGGTCCTGTGCCCCTTCTGGGCTGTGTCCCACTCATCTTGCCACCTTCTTCTTGTCTTCTGGTGGCCGCACTCAGGTTGCCATCTTGATAGGTACAGCTGGTCTGTCTTTGCTGCCAGAGGGTGGATTGGGATAACACTCGCCACCGCTAGCACGCGGTTCATGAGCAGTTACAAAGGCTCCGTTTGCTCAAGGAGCTCGTTTAATGGATGCCTCATCTTATTTTTTGAAACTATTGAAGCCATAAAGTAGATTTACCTATTCTTTTTCCAACGAGGCGAGTGTACTGGTATCCAGCGTGGGCAAATGTACGTAATAGGCAGGTGACATTTCGTACATTTATTAGTGCCGCGGTTTCCGTCCACCACATAAAGTGCTCAAACAATTTTGTTCGGCATTAACATTGAAGTGGATTTTTGCTCTATTCAACTCGTCCAGTCATTCTGTATCATGTTGACCTGAACTCTTATTGTTTCAACGCCGTAATGACTCCATTTCTCGCTAAGAGCTGATTAGGAGTTGAGTGAATCTGGTTTTGAAGGAAAGCGTGCTCGAGGACATCTCCAAGACTCCGGTACCAGACTTGGGAAAGCGCATATGTCTGGAGGGGTGCCAAACTTGTAAACCTGTCAGAAAACCGAGGTGGCCAATAACTCGGTTTTACGAGGACAAATAGAGGCGGGATTTATAGAGCCAACTTGTCGGGCGCTAATGAACACGGAGCCTTTCCCTCATCGCCGTCCGGCGTCTTTTTCCTCCTGCAACACGACCAGCTCTTTCGCTATTTATAGGCCCTCGCTTCTCCTAACCGACGCCCCTCTTCATCCTGATAGTCCCATTACCCCGAAAATCTTTCTCGCGTCTCGTCCAATTATTTTTTCCGCTCTCTAAAATCAGGAAAAAATGAATTTATCATCGCCCTAAAGGAGTTTAGCGTCTTGACGACTGAAAACTCTCTGCTTCGGTTTTTAGTGGGCTGTCTACAGGCGAATAAGAGCGGGGGTTTATTTATCCAAACGGAGGGTTTGAAGAGGAACCTAAACGGAGATGAATTATATTTTAAATATTAAATTAGTCTCCATTTTAGTGTTTATAGCCTCTTAGTTGAATTAAAACTCTACTTGCCGGACACTCTGCTCCTTATAACAGTCTCGTATCTGAACAATCGCGCAATCTCTGTCAAACATGAGCATGCTGAATCCAAATCTTACTACATCAAAGCCGATGTCCCCCAGGGGAGCGTTTTAGGGCCAAACCTATACCTGGTCTGTGTGCACGATTACCCAGCCAGAGATTAAGTGAATATTGCACGCGGATAATGTGGCTGCCTTAGCCAACGGATCTACGAATGAACGAGCTCACTTCAAGCAGCTGGAGTTCGTTAATCCAGTTAACCAATGGTGTCCTGAATGGGGAGTGATGGTGAGCGGCTTAAAATCGCAGTTGGTACAGTTCACATATCCCAGACGTGTGGCACATGCACAAATAACTGTAGGGGCCAGTGTAGTACCTTATTAGTCTATTCTTCTGAAACGAAATACTTGGCTTTAAAGCTGTCATGGGACGCCTCTACGTCCATCGGGTCTCCTTCTATGGCGCTCTTCTACCGCACACGATAAACGTGGGAAGGGCGAGCGATTAATTTGCAAGGCTTTGAGCTCCTTATTCTCATTCTGATTCTTCACGCGCCTTGCGATGTATTAATCGAGCCTATCCCATATTAGACAGACAGAGATTTTAAGGGTCTTGCTCCTGTACCGAGACGAACCACATTCCGCTCGTTCGTGGCATTTATGCTGACTGGGCACCTCAAATGCCCCGATTCGCACGAGACTTCGCTGCCGTCAGTTGTAACCGAGCTGGTTCCCTCGTCGTCCGCGCTCGCGTTCGCTCCCACTCAGTTCCCGGTTTGTGGTGGTAAAACTTCCCGCCTTGATATGGTACTAACTTCCCGACTCGCTGAGTGCGATATCGCTTCAATATTCGCCCCCTGTAACATTGGCGCCCAACTAGTGGTCGAACTTCCCCTACATTAGTTCGAGACGCCGGCCACGCAGAAAAACTTGAAGGTTCTTCTAATGCGATTCTTCTTCAAATTTTCTGTCCTTCTGCTGCGACCTACTCTCCTCTGAACGTTGTCTGTTCTTAACGAACTGGACACAGCTTTGTGTTCAGTCGACGACGGCTGCTTGGAGGAAGGCAGGAGAGATATCAAGGAGGTCTACCAGCATCTTGCGCACATCTACATAGAGAGGGTCAATGCTCATCTAGCATCGCAGCAGGATAAACCTACTGGTCAGCAGAAACCTATGGACCATACGTCTCACAACGACTCAATTTCCCATCCTGCATACACATCGACATCTTCCCGTGTGTCTGTCCCCGAACGACCTCACAAACAACAAAGACAAAACTCCATCGCCAGAGCCACCCACATCTCTGCCCTATCTGCAGCAAACATCATGGGATAAAAAAGTGCTCACTTTTCCTCAACTCCAGCCAGGAGGCTCGAAGAACCTATGTGGAAGTGCACAGTCTGTGTACGAATTGTCTGGCAGCCTCACACACGCTCAAGAGCTGCCACTCAATGAACACGTGTGAATGCAGTCAACACAAGCATCACACCCTGCCCCACCCAATGAGCCAAGACGCCGCACTTGTTCCCAAAAGTGCAACTAACCACTGCATGGTAGACGCAGCACCTTCGCTCTGCACTACCCTTTCTGGAACACCTGAGGACGGGTGCCCTTGGAGGGGGCGGGAAACTCCGACTCCCCTTACTCAGAGAATCGTCTTTCGCTAAGAGATGGTCCGATTCTCTGAACCATGGGTGTCGCAGCTGCGTGGGACGAAGACGTACGATCCACAAAAGATGTCAGAGACATTGTGAGGTGAATGTTTATTGTTAGTTCTAAATTCAATACTCCCGCCACAAACATGGGCACTCTTTTGGAACTTTAATCAAAATTCTCTCTCGCTCGCTATGCTCAAGATTAGGTTCCCCTTTGTTGGGTGGACAGCAACGCCCTGCAGTGTTCATGAGGCACTTTATCAAGGGCGGAGTGATGTACCGGTACGAACCAAACCCCTCCATTCAGCAGAGGCTCGTTGGGGCATGTATGCTGTCTGGGCATCTCAAATGCCCCGATTCGCTCGAGATTTCGCTGCCGTCAGTTGTTACTGAGCCAGTTCTTTCGTTGTCCGGGCTTGCATTCGCTCCCACCCAGTTCCCGGTTTGTGGTGGTAAAACTTCCCGGCTTGATATCGTACTAACTTCCGGACTCTCTGAGTGCGATATCGCTTCAATATTAATCCCCCCCATAACACTCCATCGCTTGAACATTGTAGGTGAGCAACCCCTGTTTATTAACCCTCTTGCCCTGATATTTTCTTTCATAACGATCCGAGCAAATCAGGTTACTTTGATTAAATATTAAAAGGAGTTCGATTCATTTAATTATTTCATTTCTATTTATTCGATTAAATTCAGAGTGGGTCTTACTACATTTTTCGTTATTTATTTTCTCCTCAAGAAGAGTTATTTATTTGATATTTGAGGTGGGTTTCATGAGTTCTCGTCTGTTAAGTATGTCAGGCCCAGAAACGAATTCCTGTAGTACAAAACCACTAGACATGTCGCAAGTCCGGAAAACCCAGAACACGGATGCATACCCTAAAACGTTTACTAACAAGCCCGTCACTGAATTTTCATTCGAAAAAGTTGATGTACCTCCAATTGCTTCGGACTGTTTGGCAATATGGATGCCTGATTTGGAGTTCAACTTCAGATTCACAAATTAAAAGAGTCCAAACTTTTCAAAACAGGATTCTGAGACTAATTATTGGTGCTCCGTGCTATGTAAAAAAACAGGACCACACACTAGGATCTGGGTATCCCGGAGGTGAAAGAGGTGGTGAAAAGTAATTACGAACGTCACCAGCACCGACTGAGGAACCATTTCAAGGAGCTTCTTTCAAAAATAGTTGAATCCCCTCACCCACCTGAACGACGACGGCATTCAGACTTTGCGCCCATTTATCATTAGAAGGGTTTCCCATACCTAACCCATCTTTTGGCTTGTATATGCTATTGTTAAATTGCCAGTAGTTTTGTCCGAGTGTCAGTTTGGTGAGGTTGGTAACGTTTTTAGTAACTGTCGTGTCTATTTGTCTTAGTTTGGTTTGTAGTATGTCGAGGGTTTCTTTTATTGGTATGGAGGAGTATCCGTTTTTTATATCAACACAGTATTTGGAGTTTTGGTCACGTCTTTTAATCTAGTGGTGAGTTCTGCGTTGCGTATCGTATATCTGTTTGGTAATGTAATGGTACTTTTGGTTTATTATTCATTCTGAATAATAACCCTATGTTTTCGGTCACGAAACATTTTTTACAACCCCCCCTCAAAATTTGATACTTTACGTTTCAAGACTTGGAGATTCCAAATTTGCAATGTCCGTCCGCCGTCCGCCCTCCCCCATCCACCATCCGCCGTTCGCCCTCCCCATCCCCATCCGCCGTCTGCCCTCCCCATCCCCCATCCGCCATCCGCCCTCCCCAACCCTCGTCCGCCCTCCCCCATCCCCCATCCGCCGTCCGCCCTCCCCCATCCCCCATCCGCAGTCCACCCTCCCCATCCCCTGTCCGCCATCCATGAGGATAATAAACCATTGTGTAATAATTTGCAGGGTTTTAGAATTGTGGTCAAATATTTTGAGAGTTTGCATGCTGGTGCGGATGTGAAGTTTATGACTGGTCTGATGGGTGTGGCAGGCTTATGAATTTTTGGATGTCCGTTGTGTAGTGGGGGTTTTGGGTTCATATTTATGTAT
Source organism: Pachypeltis micranthus (assembly GCA_020466155.1). Classification (NCBI taxonomy): domain Eukaryota; kingdom Metazoa; phylum Arthropoda; class Insecta; order Hemiptera; family Miridae; genus Pachypeltis; species Pachypeltis micranthus. The sequence goes on along the minus strand of CM035774.1, from coordinate 26,411,359 downwards.
TTATAATATTGTTCTTTTGGTATGTTAGTATGGTTTCTACGTGCATTACGTATTTGTGTTTGGTATGAGTCCGTGGGGTCTTCAGTTTCGTGCATTGGGTTTGGTTGATGAAGTCAGTCGTCTTATTTATGTAGTTCTGTTTATCCAGTATAACAATGACGGCTTTTGTCAAAATTAAATTATTTTTGTTGAGTTTGGTTCTAATTTGTTTAGCTGTTTGTACGTCTTTGTGGTCCGTCCTGTTCTTTCTGTATTCTTTGATGGTTCTTTCGATTTTGTCTGCTACTTTGTGGCTTATACGTTCTTGGTTTTCAGTCGGTAGGTATCGTATGGCTGTCTCAGCGTCCAAGATGTTCGTTTCAATTTCTTTTTGTATGTCAGTTGAAGGTAAGTTACGTTTGAGTCCTCTCTCTAATAATTGCGATGCATTGTCAGTGAATTTTACGTCCGTCAAGTTAACTGTTCTACTATGAAATGCTGCTGCGGGTTTCGAGGTAGGGTCTAGTATTTTCTTAAGTTTGTCGAGTTTCCTTTCCATATTTTTGTATTTGTTAGTCATGATTGTATTCGTCTTTGTACGTAGGTAGTCTAGGAAATCTATAAATATGTCGTATAAATTGTTTTTTCGTCATTATGTTGGCCGATTTTAAGTGTATTTTGTACATTTCCCTATTAAGTTTGTCTTTTTTATTGTATAACGTCCGTATTTTTGTCCTGATCCAAAGCTTTTGAGCTAAATGTTTTGTTTTTTGTGCAGAGTATGTCTGTCTGTTGGTCTGTATGAGTGCGTATTTTGGCGTTATGTTGTGAGTGAGGCGTTGTTAATAAGTGGACCACCAAAGGATAGATTCCATCGCATATGTATAAAGTTATATGTATATATAGGTAATTTGTCATCACAACTGTAATATACCAGTGTACAATAAATTTAGGAAGGTAACAAAAATAAATAAATAAGACCCCATGAGCATACTCAGGATGAAATTGTTTCACTTGGAAGTAGGAATGCGTACAGGTTATTCAGAATTACAAGATACCTGTGCAGGATTCGCTTGCGTGCGTAGGCAGGAAGGGACCTGCGTGCAGATTGAGCGTTAGAGGGGTCAGTTGCTCCTAATCTATAACAGTATTCGGCGCAGCTTTTGACCCTAACGGAAGACCACGAGCTCTGAGTCTTTCCTCCAAATGTCAACTTGAGTCCCCAATGCAGGACTCCCAGACCTCCCTGTCAGTCACCTTTTTGACATTTCAAGCTCTGCCCACACAATTTTATAACCCGAGCTCACAATGTATTTTCCCTCCAATTGTTTCCCCGGAGGGTTTTTCCTCATCCCCTTCCCTCATCTGACTTCTTCGCTCTTACTTCCAAACTCTTATCAACAGACGACTTTCAGCTCTCGCCCAATTACACACACTCGCTTGAAGCTCTCATTCCTAACCCAGGTCACCTAACCAGGGACCCCTCCATGTCCCGTGAACTCTCAAATGATCTACTCAGACTCATGTCTAAACCGTTCTCAAGTATAATAATGCGGTTCGCTCTCTCACACACCTCATTCGTCGATAATAAGAACCTGTTCCTAACTTAACAAGAAGTGGATTCGATATTATCGGAAGTTAGTTGCACATGCTAGCCTTTATTGTTTTTCATATTTGTTCCGAGTTGTAGAAAAAAATACAAACACTTGGAAATACGTCTTATGCGACTCCCAACGGTAAGCCTAAGTCTCGTGCTGTCGTGAATGAGCTTCCAGCTTCAGTGCAGCACTCCAAGGGATCTCTGGTCAGTTACCAATTGACTTGGCCGTTGAGTGCATGGTCGACAAGTGGAGAGTGTAACGGGAGCTCCATGCAGATCTCTCTAGTGAGTGAAAACTTGCCGCCAATTAGAGAAATGGCAAGCGAGATGAGGATCCTCGTCAAAGAGACGTGACACGTGTGAATTTTCCCCCAACATTCGTGAACGTCTTAGAAGAAAGTGGGTTGAGCCAGACCACTGGAAGACCCAGTTCCTTACGAGTCATGACGACTTCAGTACGCGGCTCCGCTTCTTTTCTATTAAAAAAACTCCATCCTGCACGTGCTGCTCCACTGTAGTTCCTACAGAAGTGAGCGTCGGTTGTTGGAAGAGCAGATTAACCTATCAGGATTGGCTGCTACAACGCAAGCCTATAACAGTTAGCGAAGAAGGTCGCGGCAAAGCAACGTGGTCACAGCTGAGGCCTTTGAAAGTTGCCACCCAAGTAATCAGGTGCTTTTCGAGGGTTCAGGAACAGTCATTCGATAAGGAAATACAGCTCAGGTGTGCTTCAGTGTTTTAAGGTTAACTCATGCACTTATGAGTTTGTAGCAGCTACATCATGCGTACAAAAGAAATATATTTTTGAAATAAAAAGTAATAAAAACAAAGTAGACAGAGACTCATCTCTTCCGTAAGGAATTTCGGTATCAAGCTTGCCTGGCTGTTGTCCCTACCGTTGAATTGTCCGCCAAGTCTTTGTTTTCAGGAAAAAGTCCGTATCTCCAATTTTCCTTTAGAAGGATTTCAATTGTAAGTTTTTGAGCCAGGTAGACGGCATCCATCAAATATACACTACAACCTCAAATATTGCGACTGACACAAATACAAAGTAAAACATCCTTTTCGCTTCTGTCGAGGGGAAGTTCCTTACTGCTCGACACACAGACACCTTGCCACCTATAAGAGAGTTATGTCAGTCGAAAGTCATGGAGGTTGCAGTTTTGCTGAGATTCAAAAGTAGGTTGTCATTAAGCCAATCTCCGGGTGGAGAGCTGTTGCTGAAACATCCTCAGTAAGAGTTGACTGAACATGTGTTATCGTGTCTACTAAAATTAAGGACCGCAGTTAATTTTTCGTCAGTTTTGATTAATAACTGTTCGTTCCTACCAGCGGCGGTTGGCGGTGATTAAACTTTGGTAGAAAACAGGCGGTAGTTTGACAGGAGAGGCAGGTAAACTCACTGCGCTCTAGATAATTGCGTCGTTGCGATGAAAGCGAAAACCAATTTAACCAAAGTATATTTGATTTCAGGTTGGGGCTCGAAAGTGAAGTAATTTCCTAATTATCGAATAATATTAAATAGCTGGGGAGGTATCCAGAAGTAGGACAGCTGTGGCAGAGGGGGACGAAGCCAAATATTTGAATGAGGGCGGAGGTTACCCTCTCGTCGGAAGACCCAACCGCCACTTCCTTTGTGGCTCAAACGGTACGAGGGAGTTATAGAAGAGGGCGAGGTTGAAGGGACATAGGGGGGAGGGGGAGGGGCGGTGAGAGGTTTGATTGAAACCATTCAAACTCGAGGTTTTGGACAAACAATCAAGCGTTTCGAACAACGAGGAGACGACGAGATTTCATCAAGGAGCCTCGCATAACAAGTGCCTTGGCCCGCCGTGTCCCGCCGAACAAGCAAACTCCATCCACCAAACTGGCCACTGAATTTGATTCGCGGCCTCTCCCATATTTAGAGCTTTCAAGTCTCCGAACCGATTCGTCAAGAGTCGATCAAAACCTCGAGCCCGCCGTCGACTAATTAATCAGCCAAGCAATTAATTTTGTGAGTGCCGGCGGACGGTAGAACGTCGAGTGTGTGCAGAATCGATTGTCAGTTGACGTTTTCCTCGGACGCAGTACTGTGATGTTTGAGTAAAGTGGTGGTACATGACTAAAAATAATGGATTAATACACAAAAAATTGGAGCAACGCGTTGAACAGTTAAGAATGTGATTCTCCAGCTCAATTTCCAATTGCCAATTTACAAATGTACTGGTTCTGCTCCATGTCACCGCGGGTTACAGTCGTGCCCGTGGCAAAATAATTTTAATAGTCCCACTAATTTTACCTACAGACTTTTTTCATCAATTCAATGCACATTTACGGCTCCGTGCTTCATTTCCGCTTCTCCAAATAGCTCAGATTGCTACTTTTCCTCTTGAGAGATGCGCCTGGAGTTCCTCGACGTGACCAGCAGTGGTCTCCAATGACGCAGACGTTCCACTTACTCTCCTTCATAATCTTTCGGATTGTTAGATATACTGGGTGCTTCAAAAAAATGTATACACACTTTGAACTTCCATAGAAAATTTATTTACCGTTCTACAAAGTTAAATTTCAGGAAAATGGAAAGCTGAAAGTCCAATGCTGAAAACTCGATTGGTCCCCTGCGTCCTATCCACTGGCCCGACAAATTTTGATCCAGGTAAGCTCGTACGTCCCTGGGATAGTGCGGCGGAGCACCATCTTGTTGAAAATAAAAATCATCATTACCGTATAATGCACGAATGGCAGGAAATATGGAATCAGCAAGCATTGTTAGGTAATTAATACCAGTTACAGTGCCTTCAAATCGAAAAGGTCCAATGAGTCCCCTTGAAGACAAACCGCACCACACATTTACACCAGGCAAATTTACAGCTTTTTCAATTGTAATGTGAGGGTTTTCTTCACACCAGTAAACACAATTGTGCCTATTGACAGTTCCATTAAGTTTGAATTGGGCTTTATCCGACCAAATGATGCTACCCATAAATCCCGGTTCACGTATCACCATCTCCTGAATCCATTCACAAAATTGCAACCTTCGATCTGGATCGTCGTCATTTAGCTGTTGCACCAGCCTTGGAATGTAAACACGATACTTGCCTCTCTTCAGAATGCGTAGCACGCTGCTAGCACTTACATCACTTTCACGTGCCCCTTGCCTTGAAGATTTGTTAGAAGAGCGTTGAAACAGTTCCAAGACTGCCGTTGATGACCCATCACTTGTAGCTCTTCGAGGCCGACCTGAATGACCTTTATGCACATCACACACTGTTCCATGAACTTCGAATTTGTCTCGTATGCGTGTAATTGTTAATCTTGAAGGTGGTTCTGTATCATACTCCCTTCTCCACTGTCTTTGAACTTCATTTACATTCTCAAACTTCCAGTACCACTTAATAACCTGCTTACGTTCTTCAAAACTCAAACGTACGTCCCCCATGTTGATATTACAAATTCCAACTGATAATATAACATAGAGGGACGATTATGCTGGCACCTGGCGAAGAAATATAACATTAGCCTTGTAGAGCGGGAAAACTACAATAGTTCAAAGTGTGTATACATTTTTTTGAAGCATTTTGTATATAATTTTCTGACTGTAATCCCAGTGATGGGATGTTCACCGCGGCCAGATGGCCTATTGTGCCAGTCCTAACGTCTTACAGGTCGATGCCTAGCTTTCTGAGGGAAGCCAGGTAGTTCCTGAAGGAGTCCTCGTTGGTATCCATCCTGGGAGAAGTAGTGCCTCAAGTCTCCGGCACTGGGCCAGGGCGTGGTAGGGAGTCTCCTCATCCGTCCCACACCATCTGCATCGAGGGGTGTCGTCTATACCCATAACATACATGTGTTTGTTCATTCTGCAGTACCCAGTTATGATCCCAACAATCTGCCTTAAGTCCTTCCTCTCCATCCTCAGAAGGGTGTGCCTTGTCTCACTTGATTGCTCTGAGACAAAGCGTTTGGAGTGCCTTACTCCTGCAGCGCTCCAGATTGTCTGATGCATGTTGTTATGGCATGTTCTCTCACAGTCCTTTTAACTAGTGACAATAGGTACTGTGGACGAACCGCGTCTGGCCAGATGGTCCGCGCTCTCATTTCCAATGATCCCCCAGTATCCTGGAATCCAATACACATTAACTCTATTCGCACTTGCTGAGGAGTTAAGCCACATCCTGCACTCTCCCACCAGTTTTAACGTAGTGCAAAAAGTTCATTAGCGCCTTGCACGACGCTTGACCATCGGTCAATATATTGATAGTTCTGTTGCTATAGCCTTTCTCATGCATTAGGATAATAATAGCATAAATCTCTGCTTGAAAAACTGATGGAGTGGAGCCTAGGGCAATATAAGTCCCACTCCTTCCAGAGCCACTTATCCACACACCGGATACTGTCCCCTCCAGGGTTTTCGATCCATCTGTGACGCCATTGGGAGGCCGAAACTGGCGGCTCTCGCTGTTCCATGGACCCAATAGCTGAAAATTATATTTCCTCTCGAGCTCATTCATGGGCACAATTGCGTCTGTGATCATGCTGAGCTCCTTGAAGGTCTCCAAGTCCCTAAAATAGCCAGGTGTCCATTAGTCGCCTGTGGCACCTTAGCTATTCCGAGCTTAGTGAGTCTGTAAGTCACCTTCATCGCCTCTACCTTGACATAAATGTCCAGGGGAAGAAGGTAGTTTCTCCATGGTGATGGTGGGTGTAGTCTTCATCACCCCCGCAATAAGTAGGCACCCCAGCCTTTGTACTTTGGCAAGGCTGCTGCCATTCACTCCAATGGCAGCTCTATGCCACCACACGATCGACCCATATGAGATTATTGGTCTCACTATGGCTTCGTAGAACCAGCCGGCCATTCTGGGCTTTGGGCCCCATGTCCTCCCGCACATTCTATGACACGTCCAAAGGGCCGTTGTCGCCTTCTTGGTCACGTATCTGATGTGCTCGTTCCAGACTAATTTCCGATCTAAAATTACACCCAGATACTTGACTTGCTGCTTGAGCTGAATCTCTTTGCCCATCACTAACTAAGTCCTGGCAGTTGCCTTAGCCTTGTGAATGGCACAATGACCGTCTTGGCTGGGTTGATGGATAACCCCATCTCCCCACACCACAGGCACACCATCCGCAAGGCCGCCCCCATCAGGTCCGACAGCACGCTTTGCACCCTGCCCCGAATAAGCACAACCACATCATTAGCGTATCCTTAGGCGTAAAACCCGGATTGTTAGATAGAAATAGCAACAAATAAAATCAGTGGACTGTATTATGTATTTAGAAAATATAGACAATATGAAATTAACGCGCTTATGCAAAAAATAAATTAAAGGGGCTCTTACAGATATATATTATAATAAACTAAATAAAGCTGCTGCGCACTAGTAGGTTGTGGAGAAATTAAAGGAAGGATCTGACCGTATATAATGAAGACTGGACTAACTCCGTCGGTAAAGAAAGAAAATCGGGGCTCTGGAAGCTGAGTTGAATTTGATTTAGAAATATTGGGGAGTGGAGTTGCTCAGTAACTAGTACGTGATACGTCGTGGCTGCGGAACTGCAGAAGGCTCGGAGACGTATGGCACAGATTGCGAGAACCTAATTGCAGCAACAAGTTTCAGTTCTGTAGTTGACCGGTCAGATCCTTAACATTGCTCTTTGAGCGTCAACATGAGAGATCCGCCTGGAGTTCCTCAACGTGACCAGCGGTAGTCTCCAATGACACAGACGTTCACCTTCTCTCCTTGGTTATGTGGTATTGTAAGAAAGATGTACAGAAACAAACGAAGGACAATCTATCTCTTTTCATTCGCGATCGAACAACAACAACACAACTCGTCACCAAGCATCAAACACCTGATAAAAGTTCAACAACACCTAATGTAGTAACATTCCAATATCACCCTCTTCTTTCTTTTTAGAGCCCTTCCCGCCTCTTCAGATGCAACTGGAACGAAGCGTGGTCGAATACGGTCAACGTGCACTACCATCTTTCGGCGCTTAGGAGTAACAAGTCGAACAATTATGTCGGAGATGCATTTCACTATTTTGCATGGACCAACCCACGGGCGCTGGAGTTTGGGAGAGCGTGCAGCCATACATGTCCTGGTTGATATCGGCTTCCTGTCGCGTTCATGTCGTTTGGCTTCTGCTGCTACCTTCCCCATGGTCTCGCGAGCAATATCATGCGCGTCTTGTAATCGCTGCCTAAGATCTATTGCAAACTGTGTCCGAGTTTTACTTTCAGGGGCCAAGCCTGTAAACAGGTCTGCTGGAACAGTCAATTCTCGACTAAATACCAACATTGCGGGAGAGAATCCTGTTGACTTGTGAACTGAAGAACGGTAGGCAAGTAGGGCCAAGGTCACGCTGGTGATCGGCAACAATCTTTGAGAGCATTTCTCCAGACCGTTCGGTTGAACCGCTCAACCAGTCACTGTGGACGTAAAGGCGTCGTTCGAGTTTTACTGATGTTCAGAATCTTCATCACTTCCTGAAAAACTGCGGATTCTAAGTTTCTACCCTGATGTGTATGTATTTCAATGGGAAGCCCAAATCTGGAAAATACGTGGTGTATCAGCCCATCCGCCACAGTTTCTGCCTTCTGCTTAGGAACTGCGAACGCCTCTGGCCATCTAGTATGGTAGTCCATGGCCACAACTATAAAAGTATTTCCACGATGCGGCGGGGGAAGAGGTCCAAATATGTCCACAGCTAATCGTTCAAAAGGTGCTCCCACCGTGTATGCCTTAAGCGGTGCTCCAGTTGTTTTCTGTCCTGACTTCCCCCTCTGACCACAGATCGTGCAAGCTTTACAGAAATCCCTCACATCCCTATGCAGTCCCACCCAATAGAACTTACGGTGCACCTCAGTGATAGTTCGCTTGTAGACAAAATGTTCCAACTGGTGAATGCGTTGAAGTATAATTTCCTTCCTGCTTGCCAGAACCGCAGTGACCCTCCCATACTCAGGTACAGTACACCTTCGACGAGTACCAATGAATTAAATGCCGCCCACAGAGCTTTTGCATGAGCACTGTGTGGAGAGACCTGGTGCTAAACTGGACGTGTTCCTCCAGCTTTCCATTCCCATACAATATTGATTGATTGTGACGCTGTTCGGTATATTTCAAATGAATTTCAAATTTCTCGATCCCTTGTATATAATTTGTTCATGTAAGATGATTTGTTCGTTGTGTTTGTGTATGTTAGTTAAGGTAGTTAGTGCGCTCCTGAGAGGAGGAGGAATATCTGAGTACTCGCTCCTCTCAAATAGCAGCAGTTGTGTGTTTGTGTTGGTATCAGTGTAATTTATTTTGGCATGAATGAGGTTGATTGTTGTGTATATTAGTTTTAGTTTGAGTGCTCCTGAGAGGGGGAGGAATATACAAGTATTCACCCCTCTCAAATAGCAATAGGTAAGTGTTTATGTGTCAGTAGGCGTGAATGTGTAATTTATTTTGGCATTGATTGAGCTTTCTTAGGGAAGAGAAATTTGTCGCTTTAGTGGAAAAGTAAATAAAACAGTGGTGCAATGTAATTTTGTAGCACAAGAGGATGTTTTATATTGATTCCAGGGGGAATGGTAGCGAGGGCCTTATGGCCCTAATTTCCCCTGGTGGACAAATAAAGATAATCAATCAATCATAATCTTCCTTACCCGGTGGAAACGTTCATCTTGCTCTTCATTGGTAGACACCGAGTTCTTCGAGAATTCATTCATTCATGTTGATGTAATTCGGGTCTTTTGGTTTGTTATTCATCCTGAATAATAACTCTATGTTTTCGGTCGCAAAAAATTTTTTACAACCCCCCTCAAAATTTGATACTTTACGTTTCAAGACATGGAGATTCCAAATTTGCAATGTCCGTCCGCCATCCACCGTCCGCCATCCACCGTCCACCGTCCGCTGTCCCCCATTTTGTGCCTTTAACGTGGTCTAAAAAATTCGTTCTTTCGCACAAAAATCCCACTTGGTATCTAGTTGTGCCCGCCATCTCGGCAATCCGATCGGATGATGCCCATGGTTGTTATGGGCAAAAAATGGTTAAAAAAATTAACGAAATGCAGTATAATGCGGAAACTACAGCGGAAGTCAACGTTTCGTCGTTAGTACTCCCTCCCTCCTTCCCTCCCGTCCTATCAAACTCAATCACCCGCCCGCTAGACTCGCAACGCTCTTTTGACTCTTCCCAATGGGGCGCCAAGGCCACTTCCTCCGTCCGATCATAAACGCCTACAGACGTTGACGGGCGCCTAGCCGGGGGAATATTTGGTTTCCGTAGTTCCATTGTAGCCAGGTCATGTTTCGTATGGTTTACTAGTATTCGATGCAGAATTGAATGGGATGGGTCTCGGAGCAGTAATACTAGGTCAAGCTGTTCATGAGAATAATAAATCATTGTGTAATAATTTGCAGGGTTTTTATTTGCTGGAAGTCTCGTGGCCATTTTGATCGAGTTCAAAGTTTCTCGTTTCTCGAACATTAGTTTCCTTATTCCAGAGAAGACGTAAATTCCTTTTTTCAATCTTCCCCCAGATATCTGCGCAAATTTTTTTACAATTTGAAAAATTGTTCAGTTTTAGCTAGAGCTTTGAAAAATGTTCCCATGAACCCCCAATTTGATTTGAAGAGGGGAGAGAAAAAGATTTTACCTAATTATCACTCTCTCTTAGTGTTTAGTTCTACTCATTGAGCCAGTATTTCGTAACGAATAACTATATTCAGTACGGTTTTTAAATTGTACTTCTTTCTTTTTTTTCAGTGAACCGTTTGGGGGTAAGAAAAGAAAATGACGCGGCACGCCGAAGAAATTTATTACCGAACAACTAAAACACAAAAAAAAATCTAAATGATGGATAGAAGTAGGGAAGGATCACTGCCAAGATGCGTGAGGTAATTGGTTCTTCCTTGATTCATAAGTCACAGGCAATTTGTCTAGAGAAGCCGCTCCCGTTCCGCCACTAACATCCTGCTCGCTGTCAGCCAGTGTATAAATAGTTCTCTAATTAACCGAGCTCTGCCCATTGGGAATCCGTCCGACCAGACAATTGCCTCTCTTTTCAAACCCATGAAAATGCAGTTAATGAAATGGACCACCTAATAGTTAAGGTTGATATTTTTGTTTTAAAGTCTAATTTTATTTTCGTTTCGGTCCAATTGGTTTTTTATGAGCGGGATTCGGGTGAGATTACAATAGCGGCAAATTAAATTAATTTTTATTCAGAACAACACTTTTTATTTTCATGTTAACCGCGGAAAATTAGCGTTTTCTTTAGATCTTCACGTTTCGAAGGCACAGCATTTCGGAAAATATTCTGCGCGTCTTTGAACGCGATTGAGAGAAAACGGCTGAATAAAAACCGCTCAAACCCACAACAAGCTACGACAAAAATTTAATAATGGTCATGAAATAATCGAGACTTTTTAATGATAAATACTAATCTTGCGCATAAACATTAGCTCTGGTTTGAAAATCGTAGTTCGTTTTTCTCAGCTCGTAATCAACAAAGCACATTGTTTGTAATACTAGTAGTCGTTTAGATTGTTTTGGTGGAAAATTCCATTATTGCCGAGCTTCATTAACTACTTAGTTAACAATTTTGGTAGCGATCGACTGTTATTGCATTAGCAAGCAAGTTGACGTAGCAAAGAAATTCCGACTACGTTAAATATTGTACAAACTGTTATGTGATGAGAAACAGCAAAATCAGAAATCCAAGCTGTCGAACTTTCTGAGTGAGTTACTAACTCGTGCATCTTAAGTGCAACATCAAATATTAAGTAATATCCCAAAACTCGGGTCGTCCGATTTTTCTGAGTTTTCCGTCTTCTTTGAATAATTGAGATTCACACGAAGTTGAGCTGAAAGTTGAAGGGGTTAACATTTTATCATTCTTTGGTGTTTGACTTGTCCACCGCACGTTCGTGTTGGGTCATTCGTACAGCGCTCCTCGTTCATAGAGTACGAGTGAAGTGGATTCGAATTTTTTGCGAGATGTCGTCAACGTGGTTGACCGATTCCATCAGAGGCCGATTTCAGATTGACGAGTACAACGCAATACGAACGGTCGCCGCGAAGGAATTTACAATTTTGAGCGAAATCGTGATGATATTTCCGCCTTTGAACAACGTGAATTCGGTGGCCGTCGTCGTCTTTTTGGTGGTGGCCCTTTACGTTTGTCTCACATTTTTGATGACTCTTAGTTGCGTTCTCACTAGGGAAGATTTCGTCATTTGCAGTGAAATTGTGCATCACACGATCGTGGTGTATTTGAGCTCTTTCATTCAACTCATTTTTGTGGTGCGAAGGGACGATTTGTTAGAAATCGTTCAACAACAGATGGACGGAGTGTTTAAATACGAACACGCTCACATCGAAGAATCAGTCGTAGATAAAATTAAAAAAGACAACGCCAAGTTGGAGAACAAATTGTTCGTATTGCCTTTGTTGACGCTGATTGTAGGCGGAACGGCTATCGGTATCAAACCGATTCTTGACAACGTAATGAACGTCACTCCCAACCCTTCTCTGACGGAAAAAGGCATCACTTTCTACACTTTCATTCCGCTATATTGGCCTTTTTCTATGGACCGGTACGACGTTTTCTTGGCGACGAATTTACTTTTCACCATTTTCGCGAGCATCGTCGTCACGGGAATTGTCGCAGCCGACATCATCTTCATCAAAATAATGGGTTGGATATCGTTGGAGTTTTGTATTTTGATCGAGTCTTTGAACGCCATCGAGACGAGAGCGAAACGCCTCTACGAGACAGTGAGAGTTAAGGACGACCAACAGGCGGATCTCAAGAATTGGGGGGAGGACCCAGTCTATCAAGACTGCATCGAAATTTGCTTAAAGGAAAATATTAAACACCACCATCAAATTATGAGGTATGATTTTTGCCTTGCGCCATTTTCACGACAAGTAACGTTTATAATCATCACTGCCTCAACCAACTGGGGGGAAAGTAATGGCAAATGATCTTCCATCACTCGTCGTTGAGTCATTTCGGCCCTTTCTACACATACAATACGAATCAACTATAGTGGAAAGTGTATATGGTATTGCAGCCTGCGAAAATGCTTCTTTCTTTTTTTTTAACAGTGAATGCAGGCGATACCCTCACTGCGGCCACAAATGGGCTTATTGTAAGGGCGTCCACAGATCACGGCTCCCCTGCACCACGGCACTGGTCTCACTTGGTGTGACTTCACTTATACGCCCCACCACCCCAGCTCAAAGCGCAGGACATCCGCAAGTTCTGCATCTGCCACTTCTTCTGGCTGAAGAAAGGGCCTCCCAAACATACGACGGCGCGATGCTGCGAGTCCATCGCATACGCACAACACATGCTCTGCAGTCTCTAGCCCCACCTCGCAGAACCTGTACACCCGTACCTAGCCAATATTTGCAAGGTCTTAGCGGACAATAACCTGTGAGCAGGCCACATATGATCCTCATATCCTTCCTCCCCAGTGCAGGCACCTCCTTGGCCCTCCCTTTGGAGAGTCGGGTGAAGAGTTTTTACTGTCTAAGGCCCCGCAGCCCCTACTAATGGGCATCTTCTGATTTTCCAACCTCTCTACATAGGTGGCTCCTGATAGACCCAACAAAGGGCTCAGGGCCGACAGGGATCTGCGCAGATCCCTTCTGTGCCAAGCCATCAGCCCGTTCATTCCCCTCTATACCCTGATGCCCTGGCACCCAACACAGTGTTACACTGTTGTCCTCAGCCAGGGCCTTCAGTCCAGTCAGACGCTATAATGTAGATCCTCTGCCACTTCAGTCCCCTCTGCAGCAGCCTTTGCACACAGACCGTCACTGCAACCACCTCTGACTGGAACACCGTGGCGAGCGACCCCAATGGGATCGCTGCTCTAATTCTCAGCCCAAAGATGCCTGTCTCTGCAAGGCCACCCTGCACCGAGCCATCAGCGTAATATATCAGGGCCCCAGCTTCAAAAGCGGGAACTCCCCTTCCCATTTGCATCGCTCATGAATGAATATCTGAAAGGGTAACGCGAAGTTGAACCTCCCGGGCATTCAGTCTACCACATGCAGATCGGGCCCCGCCACCTTGTCAATGATCAAGTGGCAGGAACTCCTCCTCCCCCGCATGATCAGACCCAGATCCAAAATACGCACAGCCTGGAGGAACGCCATCCTTTTAACACTTACGTGTAGTGGAGCTAAATCTAGCAAGACCTCCAGTGCTGCCATAGGGCATGTTATCATACAGCCTGTAATGCATACTCGAATAAAATCAGAAACATACTGACTAACCATAAATTATTCTTAAAAATTCTATATTTTTCAACGTCGAAGATATCCATCAAATGAATCACACAGGGAAACTAAAGTATCAACTTTTGAAAAACTTCCAGAAAATATCAGGTGCACCGCATCACACAACTTTCCTTAGCTCTACGTCAATTCACTCGTGTTCGTGGCTTTTCCAACTCCAGTCCAGTTCATGTAAACTTGGGAAAACATCACTTCACAGCAGCAGAAAGTGGTAGCGTCTAGGATTCCAGAATTCATTGTGCTGCTCCCATTCATGCCCGGGATTGAGCATTTGGTACACGGAGAATTAATGAAGCTGTAAACGGTTTTTTTTGAAAAGGATCATAATCAATTTTCCAGAGTTAACGGGTAAACACATTGAAAAATGGTAGTAAGTGAAAAGGCGGTGGTCGAGCTGGTAGACTACCATCTGCATTTTTTTGAAGAATCTAGTTTAGGAGAAGTTTATAAGGAAAAAATTAAGCTAAACTCGATTTTCGTCGAAGTGTGTGGTAATTTATTGTACTCCACTCGTCATTTTACGATGAATGGGAATTTTATAGTATTCATGTCCTGTTAGGAGCTGTCTACATAAAAAATGCAATCCGTTTTCGAGAAAAAAAGTGGTGTTTTGATCTTGATCTTCAGAGCTGTTTGTGATTTTGGAAAATATTTAGCGTTGTGATCACTATGATAACTTTAGTTAGCTCTATTGAATGGGAAAGGCATGTGGCATGATGCGAATGAACTGTGACAACGAAGATGACAAAATTTGTTCTTATGTGCTCCTGTTAGGAAGAGCTGAGGGTGCCTTTCAGGTACAGCCGATCACCGAGCAAGCTTCCTCTACAGCTGAAGGAAGATCTTTGGGTTCATCGAGCGTGTACATCAAACCATAAATACGGAAACTCTTCAAAGAGGTTCTAAAAATTGATGAAAACTGTGTGACTAACATTTTCCATGGCGCAATGGGATTCTCCACGTTCCTGTGGTTCAAAATCCCACAGTGCAAGAAGTTAGAGCATAGTCACAGCGCCATGACCAAGCCTAAAAAGTGCTGCCTCGTTTCCGAGCGCTGAGAAATATACTCCAAGCTGACAGCGACATGGTGACTTCTGGCACGAAAGAGAACGTTCTTGAATCTCCCGTGTAGGAGGACACGGTAAAAGATTGAGTAGGAATTGCGGTAAATATATTTGGCCGCAACGCTGACGTAAATTCCCTAGCAGCCATTATGATTTTGACAAGAAATTGACCTTAAGTCGAAAATGCCAGGTAAAACTTCAAGTCGGATTGGCACAGAAGTTCACCGTTCTCAAACCCAAGCTGGCTTCCCAAGCTTGAGCCCTCTGACCCGAGGCTTTTATTGTGAAGCCACGAGAAACTCCAAGTTACCCTGTCAATTAACTGCCTCCCCTTCATTATTCTCATTCCTGCCAAATTTAAGGTACAGTTGGGATTTTCTTGTGACTCCAGTTCTCTCATTTAGCTTCTCACCCCTTACGTTTGCCACCTCTTTGCAGTCCGTCAGGACTAGAATTCAAACAGGCAAACATTCTACCTCAACTCTTATCCCAACTCACACTAGTCACCCGAGATTTATATTGGTATGTTCGATCTGAACTCAGTCCCTCAGTTACTACCCTGAAATCTATATTTATTGTACCTCATACGGCGGTTTAATTAACCTTTGTGAAACAACACAGTCCTCTCTCTCATTTCATTCATCAGCTCATTCTTTGCCCGTAATGAACTTCATATAGCTTCTCTCTTGCGCTTTACAAAATAATAACGACATATCTATTTTATTCTACAGGCTCCATAAGAAGTTTTGCCACGTGGCCAGCCCACCTGTGGGAGCGGCGTTCTTCGCTTGTTCCATTATTATGGGCTTAGGGATGATAATTTTGAACATGGTAATATTTCAACTCAACCTCAAGTTGCACGCGAGATCATGCACGTTCGTCCATAATCAAAGATAATATCAATAGTACTTTACCTACTGATGGAACTATCCCAATTTACCTACTGACGGAACTAACCCAATTACTTTAATTACGAGCTTCATATGACCCGGAGGTGGAAGTGTGGGGACGTGAGTTTCGGTATGGGGGGGGGGGGGTGTTTGGTTGCCATGACTTAATTTTTCACAAGTGAATAAATAAAAACCCTGCAAATTATTACACAATGGTTTATTATTCTCATGAACAGCTAGACCTAGTATTGCTGATCCAAGACCCATCTCATTCGATTCAGCATCGAAAAATACTTGTAAACCATGCGAAACATGACCTGACTTCAATGGAACTATGTAAACTGAATATTCCCCCAGCGCCAGGCGACCGTAAGTGCCTGTAGGCAATTGGCACAACGTTACGAGTCGAGCGGGCGGGTGGTTTTGATGAAACGGGAGGGAGGGAGTACTAACGACGAAACGTTGACTTCCGCTGTAGTTCCTGCGAGTTTTTTCAATTAGTTGACTTTGGCTCGCTATAATTACTGTAATTTCACTATTACGCAGTTGTACATGTCTGTTACTCATTCCATTCGACCCAGGACATAAAAATACCTTGAAAACGATACTGTACCGCCCAAGGAACGGCGCTATCGAGACGAAGGACTGAGCATCAGCCCTAGAGAAAAGGATTCACTATCGTTTCTCCTCCTTGCCGTTAACTATATCACTGGCACGAGGAGTGATAGTTAGATAAGGTACCGGTTCGAGAACCGAATTCGAGGTGGCCCGAGCTCTCTCTCCATTTCCGTCCCCCGAGGAAGTGCTGGCAGCGGTGGGGAAAAAAACTCACTAGGAACACGTAGCGAACGGGGAAAACGCACTAGGATCGCGATTCCAACTCTAATCACTCGCAGAATTTAAACGAAATAAAAGCCGCTGCTAACGGAAAGATATTACGACTAATACTTACCGTTTTGGAGAGCGTGGACTTGTTCGTAGATCGCTGCCAGCAATGTAATGCTCCGACGTGGCCGAAAATGAGGGGTCGGAGGATTAACGATATTAAATAATTAGGAAAGGTGCGAAGAGATAGGTGGTGATAGAGAAGGGAGAGAAGGTGCTGGGAGACTAGGAAAGAGAAGAAACTGTGGAGACTAGAAAATTATATCGAGAGCCAATGAAGAGCAAACTGCTTCCTCAGGGGACGGAAATGGAGAGAGAGCTGGGGTTTTAGGTGGAAGGCTCGGCGATCGTCCTCTGCTGAGCAAGCACTCTCGATTCGGATAACTCCGTATTTGGGCTATAAAGAAAAAAAACGAAGTTTACAGTTAAAGAACATTATGCATAGCCTATTTACTAAATTTCCAATCAACATCCTCTTCCCTCCACTAGGCCGCAGCATAAGATTGTAACCTAATGCATTCGCGTGATTTCTCAATAATCAAACTGGGTGGCTTGGGCACCGATAACCCCCAAACCAACTGTGCCTCATTGTAGAGTATACAGGACTTCCCAAAAGGGAATAGCGGCCTAGAGCAGTTCCGGAGAAACCCCCTGGTTCCCCCAAAGTTGTCCTTGGTTCCCTAAAAAGCGGTAAGGTCGAAAAGGTATTGGTACTATTAAGGCTCAGCTAAGTAGTAACCCGGAAGGAACACACCCATGACATACACAGCTATAATAAATAATGAATGAATATATGATCTATATGTAGACCTCGTAAGGTAGGGAACTTAACTGCAACATTCCAGATTTCATCCCAAACCATCGACTGCGTCTTCACTCTTGCTCGTCAATGGCGGGAGTGTCTACGATGAGCGTACTCTCGTTCCGTTCCTTGTCACCGCATGATCCAATCGTGCTCGTAACAGTTACAAATTTATGAAATATTAATTAATTGAGAAATTATGGTTACATCATCACGGTTATTTTTATTAATCCACGATTAGTTACCATTAAAACTATAAATGATGAAGTAATGAAACACAATACTAAAGGTGGCGTGATAAAAATGATACAACACCAACTGTAATATTAAAATAAATAGTAAGGACTCGAATATGACTCGATCACGTAACTTACCCTTATTTACTTAACCCACTTATAACGATATTTTCAGACTGAAAACCAAAGAAACTGTTCGCAAACAAATATTTTGTTTTGTTGGTTTATTTTGAAAACGAAAATACGAGAATTTCTTTTTTACAGAAAAATATTAATCTGGGGGATCTCATGGCTTTCTGTGGTGCTCTAGCTGCGGAACTTCTGTCTGTGTTTCTGATATCTTGGATAAGCGAAGGGCTTGGTCAATTGGTGAATATCTTTGTGTATCATCTTCAATTAGCTAAGCATTATTCGAAAGAAAAGTATGTGGTGATGATAGTAAATGTTTTGTCGACTTATTTTTTTGACATTGTTACCCAAAATAATTGCAGAAGTGTCAATACGAGCCTTTCGAATAAATCGTGTTCACAGTCCAAGTTCCAACGTAGAACGTTAAGTTTTTTCTTACCCAGTTCGTGGAAACAGAGTGAAAGGTTGAATTAGCAGTGTGTGTGTGTGTTGTTTGGGAGGTTGACCCTTCGAAGGTTCCAGTGCATGTCTGGCTAGGCCTCCTACATGGGGCTTGGGACTTGGCGTTACATCTCTTTGTACCAATAATATGTTGTTGCACCTTCAGCGCCAGCTTGCTTTGCAGGTATCTGGCTGGGGTGTTTCACGCTATGTGGCTGGTGTTGGATTCGTTCAGGATCAGTGGCTGTGGCGACTCCATCTGTTCCAGTAAGACTTCAGAGTTTGTGGCAAGGTGGGGTGGTTGGCGGATCAGAAAGCTCCATCCTCTTCTGGCTGAGCGCTGCCCTGGCAAATAGTCCGCCAGTTTTCCTCGGAATTCACCATGGGAGCTCCAGCCCGGACACATGCAATAATTAAGCTACCCCGGGTCACCGAGTGGCCTGGCGCTTCCACTAACTCCGCACGAGTTGTGACTGCTGGCGCCGTACCCCCTCAGACCAACGCTCCTGTAGGCCAGTAACACCCTGGCGCATTACGTCCATTTGGTTGGGTTGACGGACGGGAACTCAGGCAGTGTCCAAACTTCTCCTCTTCAGCGTGAGTGGAGTGGACATCAGAAGGGCCATGGAAAGGATTACCGACACTTTCATGCCGAATGGGAGTAATGGCATAGGCCGCTTTGCGGCCCGTTCGCGCATTGGTCCGGGAATTCACTTTAGGTCAGGGTTGCTGCAGGGTTTTTCCTGCTGCCAGGATGGCCGTGGGAGGGGGTGGGGGCTACGCGGGTTCTTGACCGGGGTCCGATGGCTCCCACGCCTCCAGGTTGTTCCTCCGGTTCGCCCATGCTTGTGCAAAGTGGGCAAACCGGCGGCCTACGGCCTGACTGGAGAGGAATCCACGTGCCAAGTTGCGTTCCGGAATCTCAGCACGAGCCCTCGCATCCACGTACAGACCGCAGTCGAAGAGGACGTGGGCAGCGTCTTCGGCCACCCCCGCCCCACAGGGGCACTCATCAAACGCGCGGCGTCTAAAGAAGAACAACCGCGCGTTGAATGCCCCATGCCCTGACAGCAGCTGTGTGACTGCAAATGTGGGGCGCCACCATGTCATCTGTAGCCGCTCTCGCACAGAGGGCATGAGCTCGTGGAGGTGGCGGGCAGTAGTCCCTGAGTCCCACCTCGCCTGCCACTGGTCAAGTAACCATTCCTTGGCCAGCGTGATCCTTTGATCAATAGAGGCCTCGCGAAGCAACCCCCGGACTAAACCTTCCAGCGGACCATGGTACGATGCCAGGCCATTGGTCCTGATGAGGTGGCACATGGCATCGCAATCCAGTTGGAGGTCCAGCGGTGGAGTGCCTGCGAGGATCTGCAGGGCGAGGTGGGAGGTCGTGCGATATGCCGGGAGTATGGCTAAGAGCGTGTCTCGCTGCAGCGTCCTGGCACGCTGCCTGTCGAGCTCGGATGGCGCTATCCACCAGGACGCTGCGGCATACTTCACGATGGGGAGGAAGACTGCCCGGTAGTATAAGTGCCTGGTCTGTGGTGACGCCCCCCATGTTGGTCCTGTTAGGGCCCGTATGTGAGCGGTTAGGGCAGATGTCTTTTTTCGTAGCAGCGCCAGGTGCTCTCTAGGCCTTCCTCTTGGACAGAAGGCCACCCCCAAGTACCTGGCTACAGTTGCTAGGGCTATTGCAGTGCCAGGTGCCATGGTGATCGTGCCTTACTGGAGCGCCACTGCAGATCGCATCACGACTAGCGTTTTAGCAGTGGCGAGCTCCAGACGCATTTCCCGACAGCACTCTGCAATCAGCCGGGTGGCTCTCTCCACTAGGAGCTTTGCTCCCGCGGCGCTGCCAGTTCCAATGACAACAGCCAGGTCGTCCACATAGGCAATGGGGGTGTAGCCTCGTTCCGAGAGGAGGCGGAGAAGGGGGTCCAGTAGGACCGTCCACAGGAGCGTTGACAACACCGCCCCCTGTGGGCAGCCCGCCGTGATGTGGATTTCCGCCCGCTGGGACCCGTGTCCCGTTGCGGCAGTGCGATCTTCAAGGAAGCTGGAGAGGATCCCATAGAGCTTGGTTGGGAGCGCAATCCTTCGGAGCGCTCCCAGCACTGCCGGCCACCACACCGTGTTGAATGCCCCTTTTACGTCAAAGAATGCCGTAAGGACAACACGGTGGGGGCTCGCCCCCACCACCTTTCGGAGGCAGTCCATCGCTCCGGTCGTGTTGCGCTCGGGGACGCCTCCAAACTGGTGAGGGTGAAGGGTCGGGTATACGTGCGGGCGGAGGGAGGCCAGGATCAGCTTTTCCAGCCATTTCCCTTCCACACACAGCAGGCTGATGGGGCGGTATGCATTGGGGTTATCCAGTGGACGGTCTGGGGATTTGGGGAATAGAACCACCGCCGCCCTCTTCCATGGCCTTGGGAAATACTCCATGGCTAGGCATAGGTTGAGAAGGTCAGTGGTTCTTTGGACGACTGCTGGCGGCGCATGCTGGTACGCTGCCGCATATGTGCCTGAGGGTCCTGGAGCCTTGTGGGGGGCGAGGCTGTGCAGCGCTAGCGCCACCTCTTCCGCCGTCCATGGAGCCATATCGGGTCCGGGAGCAGGGCTGCGTGTGAGCTCACGGAGTTGGACATCCGAGTGGCTGTCCATGGTGGGATCATCAGGGGGGAACAGTGCAACCAGGAGGTTTTTGTGATGGTCCCGGATGGATGCCGTCGGTGGGAGGTCAGGGGGTAGGGCCGGTGGGGGAAGCCTGGCGATTTTCCGGACCAACCGGTAAGGAGCTCCCCATGGGTTTTCTGAGAGCTCTTCACCTACGTAGCGCCACCAGCTAGCTCTCTTGGCCCTGCGAATGAGACGCTTGTGCTGCCGGCGAGCCTCATGGTAGGCCATAATGGCTGTCTCCTGGTGGTCCTGGGTGGAGCGGTCAGCGGCCCGTCTGAGGCTCCTGACTCTCGCCCCTTGTGCTCCAATCTCGGGAGTCCACCAGGGCGCGCTTGTTCGTTGTGGGGGCCTGTGCATTGGGACAGACCTCCTAGTGCACTCCCTGACTGTCCCCGCGAGGGCACTTAGTGCAGTGTCGAGTTGATCCCTAGTGGTAGGCGGAGGCTCAGGTGGGTCTTGCTGCATCCGTTCAGTGGCTAGGCGTGCGAATGTATCCCAATCTGCTCGACCAAAGGCCGGGCGTGCTGGAGGGCCTGCCTGCAGGGTTCTGCCTCGCATTCCCCGCAATGTCCACTCCAGGAGCGTATGGTCAGCACCCGGTACCTCCAACTGGCGCCAGTCCTCCACCCGCCAAGGCAGCCGTGCCGAGAAGGCCATGTCAATGTGGGACGAACCTTGCGGGCCTGTGAAGGGACACTTTCATGCCATACTGTGGCGTCACTGCCTACAGTGATGAGGTGTACAAAAGGCTGGGATTGTAACGCAGTAGATTTCCGCTGTCGTTCCTGTGGTAACCAGTTTGAAGCAGGCAGCAAGCACGTTGCTAGTGCATTGTATTGTGTACTGTCATCTGAGCGCTGGGAAGTGGAAAGAAAGAGTGGCACAACTGGATTGTCAGCAGTCCTCCTGGATGTCCTGGGATCCTAGAGGGGCTTACAGTTCCGGAATTTATTGAGCTGCTCGTACTCATTCCCAGACCATTACCGAACAATTGGTACACAGAGAATTAATGAGGCTGTAAACACGATTTTTTTGATGAAGAGAAGAAGAGAAAAGAAGAGATTTTTTTTACTATTTTTGCAGAGTTATTGAGTAAAAACTTGTAGAGCTTGTAGTAAGCGAAACGGCGGTAGTTGAATATCCGGAATTTATTGAGTGACCCCCATATATTTTATGGGCGTTTTTAAACGCTCACCCTATAGGTATTGGATTGGATTACTACACTAATTTTTTTAAACTTTGTCTTAACATTTCAACGGTATTTATAAGGAAAACCGCGCTAAAAACGGTCGTTTTCTCTAAAAAAACCACTCTAAAATCGATTACGTCGAAACTTTTGATAATTTATTGTGCTGCTCTCGTCATTTATCCACTAATGGGAATTTTAAGGTATAATTTTCTTATTGAGAGCTACCAATATAAAAAATTTAATCAAAATTGTTTGAGCCGTTTTTGAGAAAAAAAATATTTGGTGTTTGGATCACTGTGATAACTATAGTTAACTTTCGGTGGATTTTGCTCATACCCTTATTTTGGCGTTTCATGATAACCTGATAATGTAGGTAATTCGATTTGTTTGTCAAGCAACGCTACAGTACAATCAAAAATTAATTATTGAGTTTTGCCTTAGAACGAAGATTTATTCAACACCGTTTATGGCATCAGATGGTTCACAATGCGATCTAACATCCGAAAAATGTTGGTCATTTTCCTGAATGGGACGAGAAAACCGCTTTTCCTCAAAGCGTTCGGGATGACGACGACAAATATGGAGGCTTTCGGATCGGTACGTTGTTACATCTTTATTTATGCAAGTTGTTGCAATGGGGGACAGAACTAACCGATCTGCATTTTTTTAGGTGGTGAACAGCTCATATTCATTGCTCAACTTGGTAAAAGCTTCCGAGGCTCGGGGGAAGTAAATTCATCGAATGGCTAAAACGTTTTGGAGAAATTTAATGTAGAATTATATAGAGAAAATCGTAATAAAAAGGTAGTAGTTGTGCTGATAGTAGAATACTTACTACTCCTTTCTCCCCGCATACTACATGACAGACTGACTGCGGATCGCTATTGTGGGTTGGGAGGTGAAACCCTAGGTTTTTGAACTAATCAGGTGTGTAGCTTTGAAACAGGCAGTGTCGACGTATCGGCTGTAGCGGGTCGCATGCGTTCCTTGTGACAGTTTCTAATGCCCCACAAATAATATACATGAAGCCGTTGAACGGTCAATGGTCAAAGAGGCGTGACTCGTGTGAGTTTCCCCAACATCTGTCGCCGTCTTGAGAGAAAGTGGGTTGAGCCGGACAACTGGACAAGTCAGTTCCTTGCGAGGCATGGCAACTTCAATGCGCAACTCCGCTTTTTTTCTCTCAAAGACTCTCCATCCCACACATCTGGGGCAAACAAGAAACTGCGTGCTGTTCCACTGTAGTTTCTACAATAGTAAGCGACGGTTGTTGGGAGAGCAGACGACCCCACAGGCATTGACTGCTACTAAGGAAGCCTATAACCGTTTCGCCCAGTTTTCGAAGAAGGCCATGGCGAAGAAACGTGGTCAAAGTTGATCTGTGTTTTGGAAAGTTGCTACCCAAGTGAATGGTTAGATCAGGTGGGAAACCGGATTAAGAAATCCCCCCAGAGGGTACGGGTTGATGGCTGGTTAGGGCTGGTGGGCATACCTTCGCTCGGCAACAGCTCTCCACCGGAATACTGGCAAAAGACCAAAAACCTGCCGTACCTTCACAGGCCTGGGTCGGTGGATACTAAGCGAGTGGCATGGTCTCTTGTGTGATAGGAAAACCGCTCCATCCATGACAGTAAACTGGATATAACTTACGGTTCAGGTACAAAAGGAAATAGAAGCATATTCTTGTCCAGCATCACCCCGAGATGTTTTACTTCTGTCCTTAGGTGGAGTCTGGCTTCTTGCATAGTGAGTGGTGTTATTTCCAGATTTCTTCGTTTAGTGGGTGTATATGGGAAGAAATATAAGTAGAAACCCTTCAAGGTTTTTGCGGGATTTCAGCAATTCTGCGGAGAAGAGAATGACTGGCTCCCCTCCCAATCTCGTCTTCAATGATATAAACGACGTGCTCTCGCGATGTGCGTTTATTAATGACGTCATCAATTATTTAAACCAAAACGCACGGAAAAGAAGGAGAAGATATTATTTCGAAGAAAGCGTAAAAAGTTGAGGGCGCAATTTTCCCCTGAGGGGTGAGGGAAAGCGGAAAGATGCCGGAGGCGGGAGCGAAAGGTCTGGGAAGGCGGCGTCGAGGGGGTCGAAAAACCGTTTTGAAAGAGCCGCGACCGCCTCCGCCTCAGCCACCGCCGCAGCCCCCGGGCCCCCTTTTGTAATCTCGCTGGCACAATTTAACCGACCGAGTAGTTTAGGCTAAAGACGAGGAAAACCCGGTTCGTTCCCGCTCGGCCACTTGCCTATTCATAGCCGTCGGGAATAAAGTGATGTTTCCCGGGGTCCCGCACGCCGCCGCCCCCGCGACTACCCTTCGCCCGGCTCCTCCTTTGCGTCTGCTCCTATGAAAAATGTAGTGGCAATCGAGGGACGAGGCCGGGGCCGCCCTTACATATTTGATGGTTCGCGAGATTGGAGGCGCGCTCCTCCTCAGCTCCCCAGCCCCCACGGCCCGTCAGACCCCCGTCGGAACGGAGGCCGAGGAGGCTCGACAGGCGGCGAAGTCGTAACGCTGATGGCTGGCCCGCCCTTAACGATCATATCTTCCTCAAATATTTATTGAGCCCCATCTTGCTCGCTCTAGAACGAGGTAATCCTCTTCTCCCCCGCTCCGACGCTCCTCATCCGACCACAACACCGCTCTCACTCCCTTAGATCACCCAAGAACTTCCGGAAATGAGTATTTGGCAGTTTGCTATACGTACGCTCCCATCTCAGCGAAGCATCGATATTCCAAAACATCTACCTTCCAAAAAGGGCTCTGAGGCTCTCACATCGGGCCCATGTGTTCTGTATGGTGTATCAATGGCCTGTAGAAACGGTAACTTTTACTGATTAGGCAGAAAGTTGGGTCTTCCGTTAGGTGGTTCTGATGGGTGATGCATTGGTTGGCACAAGAAAGCACATGCTGTTCCACTGTAGTTCCTACAACAGCGAGGGGTGGTTATTGAAAGAGCAGTCACAATTTCCAGCTGTAGCTGCTGAATGAAAGTAATTTATTGGGTGTGGGTGGTAGTGTGGGTGATTGGGTGGGGGTGGTATGTGGTAGGAGGGGGGAGCTTGTGGTGTTTACACCACTATCCCTGGGGACGGAAAACTGGCATTTGCAGGGCCCAGACTGCCCCCTGCTGGGTGTGGCTGGTTGGGGGAGGGCCCTTGCGTACCAGGTACCTGGGGTTCTCAGACGTGGAGGGGCAAGTCCAAACCCCTCCTAGGTGGGGGTCCCCAAAGCCATAAGTCTGGACGCAAGTCTATTTTTAGATATTTTACCCAAAATGGTATTGAGGGGGTGCACAGCCTGCAGCAAAAGTCGGTGCACCAAGGGTTAGGTCCACGCTAGGTGGAGGCCTCTTCAGGACGCCAAGATAAAGGCGGAGTGCTCCAACAATCCCTAGCAACCTAGCAATGGGGTCCTGCAGGTATCGCAGTGGTCGAGGGCTCGCTCGAAGTAGTCCTGGTCCCGATCCCCATAACTTTTGCCGGTTGGGGCCGATAGTCCAGTACCCCTATATATAGGAATGTTCATGTAGCTGCTACTAAGCAAGTCCTCTTACACACTGATGATCTCGTGATACTGGCCATTGATCCAGGGCAGCGAGGAATATTGTCTACGACACGTTAACACCAAGACTTTCCTTCAGCAAGCGCTCTGATAAGGCTCCCCTGAACTATGCCTTGGGGGTTTGGCGGCATTCCTTTGCAAAGGTGGTATAAACAACTTGAATGATCAGGCAAAGAATTACCATCAACGCTAAACCCTTTCCAACCCTTTCACTCCAAGCTGATTATTTCAACAAGTGGGCGTTTTTTATTCATTTACTTTTTCCCTGTAAATTGCTTTTTAAATTGCTATTAGATGAGCATACAACAGACGTGATGGCTTACACAAAGTTCATTCCCTGCGCCTCTAAATAAGTGAACTGGTTGTGGGGAACGAGAATGGAAAGCGGCTGAGTAGAGCAGTGAATAGTACGAGAGCTAAGAGACGAGTGTTGTCGCTGGGTTGGGCCTGGGAAGAAAAAAGGGAAACCCCGTTGTCTCCTTCGGAAATAACGTTAATAAATATGAGCCCCTAGCCAGCAAGGAAAGTCGACAGAACAGGCAGGGCAGACGCAGGCGGGGTTTCCTGCATCTACCATCAAAGGCGTCAGGCCAAAGGAGCTGAACTCGAAGGGACAGGGAATATCCCGACGCCGATAACGCTCATGTTATTTGACTGAGGAAGACCCACTTCCCCCACCCCCTTACCGTTGGTACACATGCTCCTGGACACTCACTGAGTGTTCACTTACCTTCCCTATCTCACTTGGTGTAGACCAGGCTCTCTGTTCTCAATTGCTCCAAAAACTCTTGTGCTTTCCCTCCAAAACTACTTATATCCGTCTTGACGAAAAGATAAACTCCACATGCTAAGCAAAACATCTCCTCGAAAATTAGGTAATACTAGATTCACCTGGGGAACGCTTACTGATTACCAACAGAAATTCGTAACACTGCTACTTACGCCAACAATTATCAGATGTCATAAGTTTGAACCACGTCTTCCCTCGTGCTCCGCCTCACCTCACTCATACCGCAATTAGACCATACGCTACTACGTAGTAAATTCTACTATTTCAATTCAAGACCCACGGTTGTTAGAATTTTCCAACCACTCGATTTTAACAACTCCAGAGAAGAACACAAGAACCTGATCCTACTCATTCTGCTCGTTTTACTCATCTTCGACTTTCCTCGTTCATCAATATCTTCTTCAAACCAACCACAGTTTCACTGGTATTCCCAACAACAATTTTCACAAGCACTGAACGAGTTAAGACAAAAGCAAAATGCTACTCAAGGATATTCAGTCGTGTTTCTCCAAAACCATTATTTTCCCAAAAGTATTTTTTTTATTAAATTAAGAATTTGTTATTTACCACTTTTTGGAGCTCCATACTTTCATTTCGTTGATCAATTTTTAATTTTTTATTATCATTAGATCTTTAATTTTTGAGTGAGGGAATTTCTAGCTTTTTCTTTCAAACCGGTTCACGCCCAAACAACTAGTGGTTCTTTCCTTTTGCAAAATTTTATCATTCTAATGAATGCTAAATACATAACTTTCCTTTCTACTTCGTAGAGCCAAGGAAAGTAAAAATTTTTAAATGACATCAAAGTAGTGAGGTCTATGGCACTTCTGGGATGAGTGACGTAATCCCCCCTCCCCACCTACCAGCTGGTGTATGACGTCACCCCCCCCCTTCACCACGGGGGATGCGGCTGCAAGCCTAACGCAGGGTTGTGCTCAACAACTTGATGGGCCAAGTCCTCTTTTTGTAGGTCGCTCTGCACGTCACACAGCAGCAGGCGTGGGAAGCGACCCAGGGGGGCTGATGCTTGTAGCTTCAACTCCTTTTTCGTGGAGATATGGCTCGTAAGCGCCTTGGCCATTTCTGGCGTTTCCGTCACAATGACGGCGCTACCTCCCACTGCGGTTCGGATGTCAAGCACTCGGACGCTTGATGCTTGGAGGTCCGTAGCAGGGACACCCCGCATCAGCGCTTCCATTGCATCAGGGGTGGAGGGACCAGTCTCTCCTTCCTCACACGTACGCCTAACCACTACCACGTTTTGTCGTGGGTTTTTAGGGTGAGTTTGGTAGGCGGTGGAGGCTTTTTCTTTTGGTTCTTTTTATTTTTGCCCTTGTTTTTGGGCGGAGGCGTAGGCGGGACTCTGCCCTCGGCCTGCATGTCCTGCTTAGTTGGGGCCTTTTTCTTCTTCCCCCTGCGCTTCCTGGCCTTGGCAGACTGCCATTCAGCCTCAGCTCCATGAGGGAGGGAGGAGGGCACAGTAGCGGCTACTGCCGCATATGAGGGGCCTGGGGTACTACCCTGGCTCGTTGAAGCTGGACATACGCACAAATCTGCTCCATGTCCGACAGGTTAGGGTCTACAGGGTGTCTAACACTTGTAGTGCTACTAGGGGGAGAAGGGGGAGATAAACGCGGTTTGCCCGGTTCCTTGTTTGTTTGGACAACGAGTAGGTTGCTCATCGTCCGATAGGGAGGGGTCGAGAGGGTGGCGTTTTTATTACCTGCTGTTGTTTTATTTGACTTTGTCATGTTTTTTACTAATTGGGGGGGGGGGGAGATTAAAGAAGCAAACTGATGTAGTGAGTTTATTTGTAGTGTATGTTAGTGGTATGAGCGAGAGGTGCTCAAAGCAGTGTCCTGGAAGCTCCCCCTCAGGCATATCGATTCTAGCCCCTTTTGCTGGTCCGTTGAGCGTCAAAGTCAGCCCTCAGGTGCTCAGAGTCAGCCCTCGGCCACTGGTGATGTGGTGAGCGGGACACACGCTATCAGCCGCCCCAGGAACGCTCAAACCTGGTTTTTCCCCCTCCTAATTCCGAAGGCCGCACCTATATAGGGGATCGCTCATAGGTGTTAGCGAGCTACTTCCTGGACTGTATTTCGCTAATTATGAGTGTTTTAAGTCAATGTGTTCTGCCACGCAGGCCGTTGCAGTGTATTTTGTATCTGGAATATGTTGTGTATGTATGTAGCTTTAAGCCCCTTTAAGGCTGGCTTTTACGGCCACGCAGAGGATACGGCAGGAGAATTCTGTCCCCCATCCTGCAGGGGGTGTGTTCTGTGATCCCAGCTCAAGGTAGGGGGTTCCCAGTGTGTCATGTATGTGGAAGAAGTGTGAGTTGTGTCCCTTTTAGTCCGGCTTATACGAACACGCCGGGAGTACGGCAGTGGAATTCTGGACCCCCAACTGCAGGGTGAGCACAGTGTGGCGACAGAGTACACTGTGACGCCCAGCCACAGTTAAGCCTCGTTGGATGTAATCCTGCGGGGACCTCATAGAGGTGAGGTTGTCATTCCGGCTGGGCCCAACCGGCTGACCCTCTTAGTCGGCTCATACGACACGCAGGGAATACGTCAGCGGTATTCTGGACCCCCGTCTGCAGGGTGAAGGCACACATACACACAGACCATTTTCCCAAATAGTGTGTTTCAGACTCAGGAGGATCTGAAACGTAAAGATCTGAAGAAAACTCAAAAAAAAAATTTTTTTTCAGCCGATTACGTAACATTCATTTTTACTTAGTAGAGCCAAGGAAAGTAATGAATACTTCTTGGCCACAGGTGAGCGGATAGAGTGGGTCTAGAACCCTAGCTAATGAACCTGATCGTTATGGTTATTGCTTCGTCGCATTTGTAAATGAAGTAGTGAAACTGTGGAATTCATTACAATATATTTGCCTGAAGAACCTAACTAAATCACTATTTGTATATGACCCAACTGCTCCAGAAAAATCGTCGTTTTAACGATGTGGCTCGTCGAAACTTGAGAGTAATTACCACAGCGGGATCAGCGGAAACGATTTTTTCGTCCATTCGAACTCATTTTCTTCAGGATTTTCTTCCTTTTTTTTTTTTTTTTTTTTTTTTTTTAGTCGAATGAGCCGGTGGATGCTCCGAAGAAATCGCCATCCGATCTAATTGGAAATTCTTTCTCAATTACCATATAATTAGGAGATAATCTGGGACGAATTTTCGTTTTTCACCGAATACTTTCCTCTTCCTCGATTCGCTCTCCTTCCGCCGCCGCAATCGTGCTCCCTTTCCCCCAACACTCCCCCTCCCCCTTCCCATTCTTCGGAAAAACCGACTGAACTGGAAAGCGGAAAATAAAAAGCTTCTTCTAATTTGTAATTAAATTAAAGGGCGTTAAAGGAAGCGGAAAGAAAAAGTAACTCAGCTTTCTTGATTGTTTTAATAAAAAGAAGTTGAAAACTCATTGCCTCTCGTCTTATTTTCGTTTCATTTTTTAATTGGCAATCTTAAGACCCTTTCCCTCTTCTTTTCATCCCCCGACCTCCCTCGCTCTTCCCCACCATTATAATTTTTTTTTTTTTTTATTCTTTCAAGAAAAGAAAAGCTGCAAAACGTCGGCGAGCGAAAAGAATGGAATATGACGACGGAAGTGGCGAAAAAAGGAGAAGGTCCTTTTTAAAAACGTAAAGTTTTTCTCCTCCCCCGGTTTTTCCTTGATGAAATTGATTGACCCTTTTTCATAATGAGACCGAGAAACTTCAAACTTGCCCGTGTTTATCCAAGTTTAATATAATTCGGCGGCGGAATAGTAAGAGAGAGAGAGAGAGTGGCGACGAGCGGAGAAAGGGAAACGTAGGCAGGTTCTAAGTGAGCGGAGGATGGAACCTATTGAGCGAGTTGGTTCTCCGGAGTCGTTCTCAACTTTTCCCACTTCATTATTTTCTCTATCACCGTTCGCCGCTCCGGAGAAGATTGTGGAAGTCTCGCTGTGTACAATTTCAAGGTAAGGCGGCAATGTGGTATATCAGACGAGGTTGTAGGGAGCTTCGCTGAACCAAGTACGTTGGGAAATGACAAGTTGAGCTAACCATCTGCCGGCCTCGCTATAGTTTCGGTCTCTCGAGTGGCTATGATTTTCTAAACGTTCGCAAACGTGGTATTCGCAATGACAAATATATCTGGAGCGTAGCAACTTTCCGCAACTCTAGTGAATTCGACGACCTCATGCATGTTTGTTCAAGGCATTTCCACCGACCCATTTACGGAAAACAAAATTTAGGAACTAGTTAGTTGAGAGTACTCCGTAACTTTTTTTGAAATCGTTAGAGCCGTTTTTGAGAAAATTAGAAACACGATAAATTATTATTCGACAAATTTTTCTGACCGAAATAATGAGGGAGACTAAGATGTGGGTACAGGTCGCCAAAAGACACTCTGGAAGATTGATCAAAATGATGCAATTACTTTGGAAACTACATAAATGTACAAAAATATTAGTTTATATTTGTTTAATGGGCTTCCAGGGGAACGTTTATTCTTAAAAAAATATAGGGGATTGGTTCCCCATCAGTCTTCAAAAGGTACAAGACGCTGAATGGCTTAAGAACATAAGAAACAATGAACTTACAGTAGACAGAATAAAATAGGGCCAATGTGATCGCCAACTTCATTAGCGGGCATTTCACCGAGAGAATAATTAAATTATTTTCATTCAATTTTCTGTACGAGTGTAGACAGTGCTATAACGATCCAAGAGATTCGTGTAATAAATTGAATTAAATAATTCGCTTGTAGAGGCGACGTCCATATTTTGGTATGGCTCGTATACGAGGATCTAATGATGCGAGCTTGATACGCCCGTTGCACATAATTGAAAAACATTCGTTACCAATGAGTCTGGACATTAAAAACCGTCTATCGCCGTCGAATTACGCACTCAGCCATATTTTCCCCTGTTTGCCCAATACAGAGGAAACCCCTATGTAGCCCGACTAATGAAATGAGTTTGGAAAACTGGGCAGTAATTAATTTGGAAGTTGGAGAGTTTGCGGTCGAGGGAGTGGAAAATCGGGGAAAGAAGGTCAGTCAGTTTGCCGCGAGAGCGGAAGAAACGGTCGACGTTATTAAAAGCCAACTTCAATTAAATTAATTAATGGAATTTCAGGAGGGCTCCAGAGATTCGAATTTGAAAAGTCAACAAAGCGACCCGTTCGTCGCTTGGCAGTCGGCATTTACCTTTCGCTCCCCCACTTTGCACCTACGACTTGTCACTGCTGAAGTCGGCCAGATCTGAATCCGACTTGGTAACGCTACTTCTCCACATTTGAGTAGGTTGAGGAATACTTACAGAAATTCGTGACGCTTCTTGCCTTTATCACTTCACGTAGTGGTGTCGCTGGGGGACAAAATTCACCTTTCATCTTTTTGAATGACCTCAGCCAGTGTCTTGAAGGGGGCGTATCAGAAGAAGGTGCTGCTCTTTCCTGACGCTATTATACAGTAGCCCGGTTGCGTATCAGAGAATGATTGATCGACTTCAGGAACATAGATTTCATGCTCTGGACGCCTTTAAGCACCTGAGCTATCCAAGGGGCAGTGAGCTTGTTTGTCGTCTCCGCTGGAGATAAATTTATCGAAATCCAAGGTGTTGGTGTTCCCGAAGTGAAAGCTGGTTGAACGTCCAGGCAGTCACACGTGATAACTCCTACAATCACTTAGGAATCAATTTAGCTTTCAATATCAGAATGAACGAGCACCTATCAAGAAAGGAAGAATAACCAGTGCTGGCATAAATTCAATCTGGACGAAACTGTTCACAAACAATGACATTTCCGCGAACGTTAAGTTCCGTGTCGCTTGTGGTTGGGGCGAGGTTGAGGAAGTAAAAATGTGCAAAGGTTTTCTTTAAGAAATTATTCAGCATCTCTCAAAATACTCCTAATTGTACATTGGATGCTCAGACTAAGCAATCCCCCCGTTCTTGCCTACACGATGAAGTTACACCAAGCGTCCAATGTCTGCGCAGGTTCGCTAGTTTAACGAAAAAGAACGGGATAGGTTGGGAAAGGGTGTGGAAGGATAGAATACTAAAACTTGTGCGTGGACCTTGCAAAGCTGTTAATCCAGGACGTGGCGAGTTCCTGAGCACCAGACCAACGCACGCACAGATTCATTTTCTCCACTAGCACCTAAAGCTAAGACGTTGACTGCTGGCGGACGAACAATTTGAGCGATACCGCGATCATGATTAAACGCAGGTCGGAGATGCTGATCTTGAATTGGCGGCTGTAGATACGGGATAGAATGAGTTGATGGTTATTTTTGGTGTATACTGAGCACCGATCATGAACTTAGTATCCGGATATCAGACGTATCGCTCTTGTAATGTTGCTGCGTGATGAATAAAAAATCATGGAAGCGTTCAGCGTAATATTCAGTGGAAGGAATAGGTAACGTTACAAAAACACTTTAACGAATTTATAACACTCAAACAAGTTGACATTTATTTCGTTGTCGACGAGGAAATGGATGAGGTTAGTGAAGACCGATTTTTTATTTTCATCAAATCTCACGATGCAATTAGTTTTCGTTCATAGTAGTCAAGTCACTAAGTCCCCTTCAAGTACTGGCTAACAATAGAATCCATTTCACGGACGGTAGCTTACGGTTTCGGACGGCGAAACCCACGCAGAACGAGCCTTAAAGGGAAGCCTTTTTATCAACCACTTCCACTTGTTTATATTGAACAGTTAATTTCAATTCAACGCTCTCCCTCCTCTCATCCTTTCCATAGAAGTACAACGTTCTGATGGATCATCCGCTCGGATGTGTTAGCACAATAAAGGGACGAAGGGTGTGCGAGACAGATTAGTTCATCACCATATCTGCCGTAGACAAGAAGATTAGGGTTGTGCGAAGGGAGGAGCGGTTGATCGATTAAAAATAGGCAGAGACTGTCCTTTCCCCCTTTCGTCGCGCTTTCTTGAGCCGCTTTTAAAGCCGATTTATTGTCAGCTTCTTCGAACGCAAATACCATTAAGCCACTTAATAAAGTTTGAAGAACCAATCGGATGTTGGGTTGAGGAGTTCATATTTCAAGCACCCGCCCCACAGCTTCCCTTCTCAGTAACATCGGCTGTGAGGGTTTTGATTGCAAATTGACAGTACCATAAAATTCTCATTTGGGGAAAATTGACGAGAGCAGCACAATAAATTACCAAAAACTTCAACGAAAATCGATTGTTCGCGCACAAATAGGGGTGACGAAATCTACACCAATTAATTTTGGCGAGCACGATAAATGAGGGCCTCGTGTTGAAAGTGTGAATGAAATTAAAATAAATGAATGCTTCTGTAATGATCATGTAAATTGTACACGTTTAAAATAAAGCTTGAAACTTAATTTAAAAACTACTGTCCGTAAATAAATAAATTGACTGTCTTCTCGGCAACGGAAGAATAAAATCAGGCAGGTCTGATCTTTTGTCG
Source organism: Pachypeltis micranthus (assembly GCA_020466155.1). Lineage (NCBI taxonomy): Eukaryota > Metazoa > Arthropoda > Insecta > Hemiptera > Miridae > Pachypeltis > Pachypeltis micranthus. The sequence continues at coordinate 26,377,356 of CM035774.1, read as the reverse complement.
GACGATGACGGCGAAGGAGTGGTAAAACCAGTGTGGAGAGGCTGTAGTGAGTGATCGCGATGACACTGCTAAATTTGTATCATGTGTCCAACCAAACGTTAAGTTGAATGTCTCTTCGGAGCACAATTTGGTCGAGTACGAAACAAAAGGCGATTCGATCAACCTCTTCTTCGGGCTCTCGAGCGCACATGGCCGGAGATTCGAGCCCACCAGGCCGGCAAACGTCCTCGAGAGGAGGGGCAGTAAATCCGTCAGGTCCGGTCCGATCAGAAGCTCTTCGATGCGCCAGTATCTACTTCTTGTGAAGCTCCGTGGTATCAAGAAACAAAATAAATAAATAAAGAAAAGAAACGAACAGCAAACAAAAGTAACAGACACTCTCTTGGCCGTAACTTCGATTTTAGCGCATTTTTACTTTCCTTGCTCTACGAAGTAAAAAGGAAAGTTATGTAACCGACTGAAAAAAAAATTTTGAGTTCTCTTCAGATCTTTACGTTTCAGACCCCCCTGAGTCCGAAAAACACTATTTGGGAACATGGTCAGTGTGTGTGTGTGAACGATTTTTAGAGAAAACCACCGTACCAAATCAGCTCAAACTTGATATCTCGCCCGCAGGTCACCATGGGACGCCAAAATAAGGGTTTGAACAAAATCCACCGAAAGTTAACTATAGTTATCATAGTGATCAAAACACCAAATATTTTTTTTCTCAAAAACGGCCCTGACGATTTTAATTAAATTTTTTATATTGATAGCTCCCAATACGGCAACTATACCATAATATTCCCATTCGTGGGAAAATGACGAGAGCAGCACAATAACTTATCAAAATTTTCGCCGAAAAACGTTTTTAGCGCGGTTTTTTCCTTATAAACTCCGCTGCAATGATGGTAGAATGTTAAAGAAAATTGGCATTGTAGTCCATTGGCTGTTGTTGTTGGTGTTGTAGGGTGAGTGTTTAAAACCGCTCATGAGATAGATGGGGCTCATTCCAGAAATTGCTGAATTTCAACTACCGCTGTTTCGCTTACTACCAGTTCCAACAGTTATTACCCATTAACTCTGCAAAAGCGATTATTATCCCTCTTCAAAAAAATTTGTGTTCACAGCCTTATTAATTTTCTGTGTACCAATTGCTCAATAACGGTCCTGCAATGAGTACGAGAAGCACAATAAATTCCAGAACTGTAGGCGCTACCGCTTCCCACTGCTGTGAAGTGTTGTTTGACCAAGTTCAAAGGAACTGAGGATAAATGAATTGAGTATTCCTTATAAACTCCGTTGGAATGTTAGAAAGTGAATTCACGTAGAGCTAAGGAAAGTTGTGTGTTGCAACGCACCAGATATTTTTCACTACCATTTGCGATCGAAAACTCTGCCGGCATATTACCTGCTGTAGTAGAATCACCCCTCGAAGTTTGCCTCTTTAGTCTGAATCATTCTGTGTATAGTGTAATAAGGAATGAGCGAGGGCTAAGTTTCTCAACCTGTGGGGGCTAAATATTTGAGCAAATTTGGTTCAGCTCTCAGACGTGTTCTTAGACACACAGAGTGTTTTATTACACGGTGTTTTTTGCACTTGGCAGATATTGAAACGTAAAGGCCTGAAAAAAAATTAAAACAAATCTCAGCCGATTGCGTAACTTTGCTTTCTGCTTCGTAGGGCTAAGGCAAGTAAAAACTGTTGACTCGAGCGATTAGATTCTCGAGTGGTAAATCTACTTCTTTGAGGAACCTATTTAGTAATGGCTTCAATTCTCCTGATGTCAGCTCTTCGAGAAAAACATAGCTTTTCATTTGTGGGGACAAGAATGAAGTTATCACCAAGTGGAAGCGAACGGTCGGTAAACAGCGAGGGACGAGAACATTTACTGTTCAAATGGAACAATTTTATACTCGGTTTTCTTCCGTTCCCTAGGACCGTTCTAGAGGTGGAAGGGGGTAGTTGTTTGAAATGGAGGTCCCCGGGGAAGTCAGCGGTGAATTAAAAGACCCAACAGATGTGCTCTTGTAATGGAGACCGACTTTCAAATTAGATTCGTTGAGGGCCCCGGCATTAAACAGCCTTCCACTTTCCGCTCTTCCTTTCTTCTTCTAAAGGCCTAGCAACAGTCAACACGGCTCCTGAGTCTGTTTGCTCTCGGTACCCTCGTACGCCTCACTTACCCCTGCGCTCCATCTTCCCGTTGAACAACTACTCGTTTTTTTTCGGCTGAGAAAAGAGCTGTGGGAGGAGGACTATGAATTATGCAGAAGGCGGTGAAATCATTGCAATTACAACTGCAAGACCTTTAGCTTTGCCGTTTGCCCTCCCATTGATGACGTTATACACAGCGCACTGTCTGATTTCCCCCCTTAATGTCTCGTTTGTTGATGTTTTTTTGTCTATGGATAAATCGTGAGGAGACACTCTGCAGAGCAGTTTGGGGTACAGTCTCAATAATAAACCACAACCCATCCACCTAGGAGCATCTTTCCAGCCTTATGTTACATCGGAGAATTCGGCTCTCAATTACTCATCACAAAAAGGTCATTCTACTGCCTTCCTTTGTTGACAGAATGCTTCCAAGGCAAACTCAGCAACTGCCTCGTATCTCGTTTTTTTTCTCCGGCGTCAAGTGACTTCAACGATGCTGGATGTGCTAACATCTTCTGTCATGCCAACCCGGGGTATGACTCAGGCGAAGAACGGGTTGGTAGAGTCATCCACAATATCCTCTTGTGGAGTATGTGCCATCTTCTTCCGTAATACGAGTATACTTCCTCAAGTAGACGTGGTCCCATGAAGAACCGGTCGTAACTGAACACAACCGGAACTAAACCTCGCTATTGCTCAGTGTAACAGTGCACCTTCTTCTCTTGATTTTGCTACCCACGGAGCACACGAAAGATTTACTCTTTGACTCCTTCTGTAAGTCTGTGTACAGCTCGCATCACTCCATAGCCATCAAATACGCATTGTCCTCAGGAGAAGCTCAGGTCGATCCCACAATACTGGCCAACAGTCGCCTCATTGTGATCAAGGGCTTCACAGATTGATAGTCCGCCGTGTGCTCAGTTCTGAAGCTTCTGTGTCGCTAATGGCCCCGACGAACCCAGGCGAAAACCAATACCGCAGTGACTTCTTTATAATTTTCCTCGTTCTTGGCATCAGGATCTTCTGGCAAAGCCGCTTTGCGTCAATAACGTCAATGGCTTCATTTCGTATTACATTGGGGATCAGCTTTTCATGCACCGCTCACAGGTTCGTGAACTTGGTAAGGTGTTAGACACGAAGTTCTCTTTTGACAGCTTCTAAGGCACTACGTCAACTGGGCTTCATGATGCGATCCACGCATGAATTTCGTAATGTTGCGGCGATCAGGGCAATGTACATCTTGCGTGTTCGTAATCTCCTCGAGTTCGCACGTCACATCCGGAACCCTCTGTACAGTGTGCACTCCTACTTGAGCGAACGGGTTAGCAGAGGTTCCGACGGTTTCAGCGCTACAAACATTGTGCTACTGAGTACTTAACGAGGCCACGCAGAGGGTTTCCTTGGCTCTCAACCGCCTGAGTGATAGAAGAGTGGTCTCTGACGAGTGCTTCCTCATGGGACTTATACAGAGGTGAGGATTCACTGCTCGAAGGGACCCTTGGTATGCCTTACGCATCATTCACTCCCATGCCACTATTCATTGCTGTGCCATCGTTTACTGAGGAGACGCTCGTGAAAAACGATTCCACATGAAAAACACCTCATGTGAATATTATCACCACAGCACTGCATTCTGCTGGGCTTTCTGTACTTACGCAACAAAAGTCCCACGGTGGACTCAATCCCTCCATACAGAAAGTTATTAAAACCACAACGATATACCAGCAGACTCGTGACTCTGATGCCAAAGCCACACTCTTAACTTCCTTCATCCTAGAAGGCCTTCACACGCGCCACGAAAGAGCCAAATGGCAAAGGCTGGCAAAATTTTGTGGAAGTTGAGAGTTCTGAGAACCCCTAGGGGAAGCATTACGAGTCCTCCATATGAAAAGTGAATGTAGAGTAGGTTTTAGCTGTAATGCAATGTGACTCAAGCTGGCCATGTAGCATCCCAGGTTCTTTGGAAACCCTTCTCATTCGTGGACGTGAATTGTAAGTCCATCAAGCGAACCTGTACCTTTGATCCTCTTGTTGTTGGGCACGGTTCGACACGAGCCAAATTAGATGGGCTTTTGACCTCAGAACGTTCACACTTAATAGTAGTCCCTGGCCCTACAGAAAGTCATTGTTTCCCCAAACACCTTCCTCTTCAACGCCTTTTGTTACGTATGGAAATTCCACCTCCTCAGTTATTTCCAAGTAACAACAGATTTCTCCTGTCCTGACTTTTCCATCCCTCAGTTTTAGATTCCTCACCACAACAGACAGCTCCTCCCAAACTCATTACTCAACGAATTCTCGCGAAAGTCGGTCGTCTCCAGTTCTCCCAACACACAGGTCTGTTTCCTTATTTGATGACTGTACCTAAACCCTCGAAGAGTCATGGAAGTTGCGGTTTCGCTAATATGCAAGAGGCTGGCCTCTACAGCATCCACCGAACTCAGACCTGTGGAGGTACGGCAGATATTTGGTCGTTAGCCAGTCTCCCGGTAGAGTGCTGTTGCCTGTGGGTGACTGCGTGGAGGTGACCACCTGAAGAATCCTGTACCATCTGGGAGGAGTTCATAATCTGGTTCCCCACCTGATCTAACTGTGTACTTGAGTGGCAAGTTTCAAAAGGGCAGATCAACTATGACCACGTTTCTTAGCCATCACCTTCTTCGCGAACTCTGCAAAATGGTTATAGGCAAGCTTTGTAGCAGTCAATGCTGCTAAGTTCGTTTGCCCTCCCAACAACCGTCGCTCACTGTTGTGGAAACTACAGTGGAGCAGCACATGGTTTCTTGTTTCCTCCGCACTGGAGACGCAAGACGTGCATGACGGAGAGTCTTTCAGAGAAAAGAAGTGGAGCCGTGCATTGAAGTCACCAAGTCCCGTGAGGAACTGGCTCGTCCAGTGGTCTGGCTCAACCCATTTTCTTGAAAGACGTTTACGGATGTTTTGGAAGAACTCATACATGTCACGTCCCTTTGATGAAGATTCCCATCTCGCTTGCCATTTCTCTAACCCCCATGGCGGCAAGTTTCTGTTCTGTGGGGGGATCCCCACGGAGTTCAGCCCAAAGCGGGGGAAGCTCCCGTTTCATTCTTCACTCGTCAACCATGCACTCAACGGCCAGATCAACTGGTAAGTGATCAGTGATCACCTGGAGTGCTTCTGTTGATACAGTCTTGTAGGCCTTGGTGATCCACAGGAGCGCAGCTCTCAGGGATTGGGCCAATACTCTCTTTTGATTGACTGTTAGTTTGCTACCTAGACTGCATAACGCCTAGATAGATGGCCTTACACATGAGGATAGTGTCATGGTAACATACACCCCAAGTGGTCTTAGTAATTGCATCCAGTGAGGCAAACCTTGCAATGGATGCCTTTAAGAGACTGGAGGAGTTGGTTGAAGCTCCACCTCTTACCTATATTCACTCCTAAATACGTGCTTTTGAAGAAGGAGCCTGTGGCCGTCAAAGCGTATTGAGGGTTGGTTATTCACTTTTCCTTCCAAGAAGATTAGATGAGTTTTTTCCTCAGCCACCTGCATCTTGCCATGCTCGCACCAATTGGGTGACAGTGCACGTGGTGGGTTTTTTCTTCGATTTGGTGGGCTGGCTCTGCCAAGATCATCACAGTCAAGCCATCCACAGAGACGTACGGCTCGCGTCGGTTTCCATGAGCCACCTGAGAAGACCTGCGAAGAAGTCTTTCCAGAGTGTTGGTCCAAGGACCAAGCCCTGTGGGTGTGAGTCTCTGAACGGAGACATGCCTGCATTCTGTCTGTCAGGTAACTTCTGAAGAGCAAGTACAGGTTACGGGGAATTCCCCTACCTTTAAGCTCATTAAGGAGCGCTGGCCACCAAAGGTTGTCAAACGCTCCCCTAATGTCAATCAGAACTGCTACGACGTACTTAGCCGGAGCCAGCAGGGAAACATGCTGAAGTTCGACAATCCTTCGTGGACCTGCCAAGTACCAACTGTCCTGAGATATCTAGACGCTCCATTGTGAAGTACTTAGTATTCTCTTGGACTCCAATATGAAATGGCTGAGTCAAATTCAGTAGGTGCGTAAGAGATTGAGGAAGCTTATCTACGTTTTTTCACTATTAAGAAATATTCTTACACAGACGCTCATGCGAACAATTTATTTTTCACTAGCTCAATCAGTGCTGCTCTATGGGCTGCCTGCGTGGGGTAGCACCTACGCCTCAACCATCAACCCGGTCTTTACCTGTCAAAAGACATTGCTACGTGTTGCAAATGTTTGGAGCAAACTAGCTCTATCTTCAGTAAGCTTCAGATTCTCAAAATGAGTTCTCTGGTGGAAGTGAGCAGCCTGAAGCAAGTCCTTAAGGAAGGGAGGTTTTCACTTCCTTCTCACGATGTATTGACCAGGTTCCAGTATCAAGGCCAAATCGCTCTTCCATTTGTGCGAACAACTGCTGCGCTGAATTTTTAGTTCTCCTCGGGTATACGAACGTATAATAATCTTTCTTCCAGTATAAAGGAGGAGCTGGCCGAACACCCAAAGCAAAGAAATAAAATATTAATAGAGTGGTTTCTACAGAAGCAAAGTACCTAGGGAAAATAGAAGGATGTTTGTTTGGTTTTCATTTTATGCTCGAAGTTACTTATACGTTTGTAATCTGGCTACCTAATATTGGTCTCTTTATGACGGCGATTATAGTAGCTACCAATATATGGATTATGAATAGGTATGTAATTTGTCAATAATTTATTATCTGTTTTCAGTTCACATATGATGACTCGTTCTCCCTAACGCGGGCATTGCCCATTACGGGAACTAATTTTTCGTTCAACTATTGTGAATGTTGATTCTACTGTCTTGTCTTATAAGAAAATAAAGTTTATTTCATTTCAAAAAAAGAAATGTGTGACAGTCACACATGGTAGAAGTGAAACTTTAATGTGCAAAACCGAGTCGCAACGGACAAGTGGAAAAAACGTTAATGGTGCAAAACCGAATCGCAACGGACAAGTGGAAAAAACGTTAATGGTGCAAAACCGAATCGCAACGGACAAGTGCAAAAAACGTTAATGGTGCAAAACCGAATCGCAACGGACAAGTGCAAAAAACGTTAATGGTGCAAAACCGAATCGCAACGGACAAGTGCAAAAAACGTTAATGGTGCAAAACCGAATCGCAACGGACAAGTGCAAAAAACGTTAATGGTGCAAAACCGAATCGCAACGGACAAGTGGGAAAACAACGGAAAAGTGGAAAAACGCATCGCAAAAAAATTTTTACTCGAAGTTTTACGGGCAGGTTTTCAAATTCGACAAGTACATTAACAATCTGCCCGTAAAACTTCGAGTAAAAATTTTTTTGCGATGCGTTTTTCCACTTTTTCGTTGTTTTTCCACTTGTCCGTTGCGACTCGGTTTTGCACATTAAAGTTTCACTTCTACCATGTGTGACTGTCACACATTTCTTTATTCACAGGTTTACTGCAAATTATGATTTGGTTAGAGTAGGTAAATTGTAGTGAATGCATTTTTTATATTATTTAAACATATTTTATTTTATTAAACAAGAAAACACAATTCAATCCGGGGAAAAAAAATCTAGGTCCCTGATGTATGATGGTTTTTATTTCCGTTCAATGGACAGCTACAGAAATAGTTGCGGGTAACAAAATGACGGTATATGTTACTGGAATACGGCCGGTTGATCAAATTCAGACTTACACTTGTTTTATTGTTCAAACAAAGAATAGTTCAAGGAAAAAAATGACACTGACGGCACGCGGTCACCCATCCAAGTACTAACCACGCCCGACGTTGCTTAATTTCGGTGATCGGACGAGGACCGGTGTGTTCAACGTCGTCTTGCCAAATACCAAATAGTTTATTGACAGAAATTTACATCTAATAATAATAACAATTAAATCACATACTATAGCTAATTACAATATCGGCATGTGGCTGCCTCTCTTGCGTAACACAATTTTTCGTGACTCGAAAATCCTAAGACACCGTCTATATAGAAGTTTCACTTCAAATAAAAAGAAAACCTTCCTTTGGTACACCCGTATTACGTATTACACCCCTGGGCTTGCTCTCGAAATAAATAAATCGGGATATTAGGAAGGCAGCGTTTGTCAAGAGGCGGTTTCCCGGGACTGCGAGTGAAGATGCGTTTAGAGTGTTTAGAGCTCCGCGGCTGAATTCAACCTGATTACTCGAACGCGGATCGGTAACTCCGAGAGCGCGGGCCGGGAACATTTAGACCGTGGGGCGGCGGGAGCGGGCCCTGCGGGCAGTCGAGCGGGGAAGAGGGTTCAATTGCACTTAATACTCGGAACGCTCGGGTCAATATTTGCAAAAGGCTCACCCACCGCCTGGCCCCCAGGAGAAGCCTGTTCACCAATTAACTCTGTATTAGCTCTTTCCCCGCATCTATTACCCCGCCCCTTCGCCCGACGGCTCTGGTTCGAGCTCCCGCCCCCGTCGCCCGGAGGCAACCGACCTCTTCTGCTCCCCGCGACCGCCATCGCTCCCGACTCCCAGTCCCGTTTTCCCTCTTTCGACCGCCTCTATCCCCTTCCAGCGACTGGTCGATAGCTCTGATTAATTGAGATCCTATTTAGCGGAGCTCCGGTTTAATTTAATTGCTACCGCTCGAGTTCGATTTACCTCTCTACTTTGTAGACTAACCGGCTCCCTCCAATTAATCCCCTTTCAGCCGCAAACTTCGTCGAATTGACTCCATTATTACGCCGCTCAAAACTTTTATCGCCTCGCCTCCCTTCCCCCACCCTGTCACCCCTGCCCATCATCATCAGGAACGACACCATCGCTGGTCGATTACGAATTATCGCTGATCGAATTGAAATACCCTCGCGACGACGCGACCGTTGCCAATGGTGGGAGAAACCACACGCGAACTCCCCATTGCAGACATTTTGTGGGATGCATGCTACCCACTTAATTGGTCGTGTTGCTGCCATTTATTTAAATACGCGCAGGCACAAATTATAATTTTTACATTCCGCAACCCGAAGTGTTAAGGAAAGTATAGTAATCGTGTCAACAAAAACAAGGTAAATTTTTGTATCAACGTTTTGAGGCCTACTGAATCCAAAAAACCGCTCAAATGTTACTGGAATCTTCAAAGCAACGAAGGAAATCTTAACGGTTCTCTACTTGTGAGCTATTTAGTACTTTTGGAGTACCGTCATTAGATAAATTAGTTGAAAGAACTTCATTACCTCAATTATTTAAAGAATTGAAAGGTGGTACACGAAATAATCAGATAGACGATCTGGATCCTCCTATGAACTTGCAAATCGCTCATAAAAAGAAATTCTTTACTTATAGGCACAAAGATTTCGTAAATTTTAATGAGACCAGAGCATCTAAAAACGTATATAACTTTAGTGAAATTTGAGGAAAATATTAAAACATGGTAAGCGCCATCTAACTCTAGATAACATACAACTATCGCAGACTAACCATCACTCAATAGCTTCATTAATTTAATTATTTACTTTAATTAACTTAATTTAAATTAGCTTTATTTGTCCTACGACCAGCACGAGTTGTACTCATCGACGATAGTAGCATTTATCAATAAAGGAGAACGTACATAGGAATTATTCAAGTTTGTTTTTTAATTTGATTCTATCTGTAGTACGCTTATTCTTGCTATTATGAACATTTTTGTTCTTGCTATTAGTTCGCGAAACTTATAATTGGTTTTTTGTTTGAAAGTAAATGCAAAAAATAAATATCGAGTAAGAAGAAAACAAATTGAGTGGTAGTGCAATCAAGAACCTATACGATGAGCGTTTGATAACACTCAAAATATATATGAAAGCTACTCTAGAAGTTCCAGAATTTCAACCCCCGCCGTTTCACCTACTACCATTTCGTATAGTTTTTACCTGATTAGTCCTGAATGGTGAACGCGATTCTTCTAATTAAAAATATTTTTTTGAACATTCTAGTAACATTTCAGCGGAGTTCGTAAGGAAAAAACCGCGCTAAAACCGATGAGTAGACGATTTTGATAATTTATTGTGCTGCTCTCGTCATGTTCCCCCGAATGGGAATTTTATGGTATAATTGCCTTATTGAGAGCTATCAATGTAAAATATTTAATCAAAATCGTTAGAGCTGTTTTTAAGGAAAAAAAAATTTTGGTGTTTTGATCACTATGATAACTATAGTGGATAACTTTCGGTGGAGTTGGCTCATACCCTTATTTTGGCGTCCCATGGTAACCTGCGGTCTAGATATCAAGTTTGAGGTGATTTGGTTCGGTCGTTTTCTCTAAAAACGAGTCTAAAATCGATTACGTCGAAAATTTTGGTAATTTATTGTGCTGCTTGTCGTATTGTTGCCTTATTGAGAGTTATCAATATAAACAATTTAATCAAAATCGTTAGAGCCGTCTTTGGAAAGTAAATAGGACAATAAGGCTCTAACGATTTTGATTAAATTTTTTATATTGGTAGTATACCTAATATGCCAACTATACCATGAAATTTTCATTTGTGGGAAAATGATACACAATAAATTACCACAACTTTCGACGAATTCGATTTTAGCGTGGTTTTGAGAGAAAACAACCGTCCCAAATCACCTGATACTTGATATCTAGCCTACAGGTTACTATGGGACGCAAAAATTAGGGTATGGGCAAAATCCACCAATAGTTACCACCACAATTTTTTTTCTCAAAAACGGCTTTAACGATTTTGATTACATTTTTTATATTGATAGCTTGTGATAAGAAAATTATACCAATATATATTATCAAAATTTTGGACGAAAAGCGTTTTTAGCGCAGTTTTTTCCTTATAAACTCTGCTGGAATGTTAGTAGAAGGTTTAAAAAAAATTGGTATAGTAGTCCAACCCAATATCTATAAGGTGAGTGCGTGAAAACGCTCATGAGATACATGGGGGTCACTCCAGAAATTCCTGAATTTCAAGTACCGCCGTTTCGCTTACTACCAGTTCTAAACGTTTTTACCCAATAACTCTGCAAAAGTGATTAATATCCTTCTTCAAAAAATTCTTATTTACAGCGTCATTAATTACCTGTGTACAAGTTGCTCAATAATGGTCCTGGAATGAGTACGAGCAGCACAGTAAATTTTGGAACTGTAAGCGCTGCTTCTTCATGCTGCTGTAATGTGTTGTTTGACCAAGTTCAAATGAACTGAGTGCTAAATGAATTGATTAAGTAGAGAAAGCCACATAGAAAGTGAATTGACGTATAGCTAAGGAAAGTTGTGTGTTGCAACGCACCAGATATTTTCCTTCGAGTAGCGGAAAGAGAAAATAAAGTGAAATTCGTTAGAAAAAGACCCTTATTTTTGAGTGCGTGTAAAACAGTAAGAGCAGATGGGAAACCCAGTGTAAATCCTCTGCAAATTGAATACAGTAAAAACTTCACGTTACAGGAAAATCGAGTGAAAATTTTCAGTGAAATAGAGTTATTAACAAAACCCGAGTAAATAAGTTAAAGAAAAAAATGAAGTGATATAAAAAATTGTTACAAGTTGTGTTTTTGCAAGTGATGTACAAAATTGTTTGTGAGTCGGATAAAAAGTGACCAAAAGGATCGTAGCCGGAGAACGGTACACAAATACCAACCAATCGAATGCGAATTATTTCTTCGTACCAACGTAGAGCTGAAAAAGTCCATTGCAACCATTTCCTTCCATCAAAAACAATGACGGTGGCGATTTGCAGTTGTGGGCTAAAGGAATTGATTACCAAATGATTTGTAGATAGCTACCCATATTTATTATTTATTCATTACTATTGCTACAAAATATTTTATAAATTTGTTTATTTTTTCTAGGAGTAGAAATAGTTTCTCTGCGTGAAGCACAACACAATAATCCAATTTAGGATGAAAGTGCTGCGTTACAAAGAATGTTACGTATTTAACGTTGAACGTCTTCGAGGCAAAACAACAAATTGTGCTACGAAGCGGTTCGGATATTAGAAAACTACGTCATTCTTACCAGAACTTGAGCGTGGATCAAAATTTTTCAACTAAAGTTATGTACTCGTACTTACGGCTACTTTGACAATTCGAATTGCGAAATTCCTTGAACTGACTTGTGGCTGACGATGCGGCATTCTGTAGTGCGTTGATCACAGCTCAACTATACACGTCAGTCCCCGAAACGCGTGATAATTAATTAACTACTGAGCTAAATAAAAATAGAAAGCTCCACAAAGGCGAAGGACTCTAAAAACTATAGCGCTCAACGTTGGGGTAATTTTATCCTGAAGGGCTCAAAGTAACATAAGGGCAAGAAACTGCAGCTCGTCTTGAAGGAAGCGTTGTTTACACGTAATCTGCGACAACGTCCACGAGTGCGTCGTACCAAGAAATTAACTCGTTTTTATTTTCCTCTTTTTTAGGGGACTCGGTGGTAGTGGGACTCGTCGGTGCGTCGATGACGAACCCTTTCTTCTTGAAATTGTACTTACGGCTGTCGTACGTTGTGAAGTACCTTTTCAAACCGAAATCAACTCATTACTACCTATTTTCATCATCTTAATCTAATGACATCAAATCACAAACAAATTCTGTAACATTTGAGGGAAATTAACCGAAAGTTGTCAAAATACGAATAAAATCTGCCCAGGGACTAACGAAACGCGTGAAAAGCGATAGCTTTATAGAAAATGAAAAAAAATGACCGGGGGATTGACCAAACCTCGTACGGAAATCCATTAAAAACTTGTTTTGGCGTCCGGTGGATTTGGTTATGCCGCTTTCGCTCAATCGTGTTCACATACACACACACATTCCTTATGAAAAGGACTGTTCCTGATAGGCCGAATGTCATGGAGATTGGCACTATCACGCAAGAGCACTGTTCACAAATCGGAGAGCGGAGCGAGAAAATGGGCAAAAAGCTATTGAGAAATCCGATAAAATCTAAGAAGAATTCACAAAAAATTACTGGAAAATCGATTAAAAACTGTAGAAATGTATTAAAAACAAAAATGAAAGACATAAAATGTTCCTATTGGTTGCGTACTTGTACGAAAGCTACCGTTTGTGTAAAGGTTTCTTTCGCGCCCGCCATCCTCAAGGTGAAACGCTACGACACTCCACCGTTTGAGCAACAAAATCGCTCTCGCAAGGAGGTACACCATCGGAGTCTCTCAGAAGCTCAGGTGGTGATGTTTAGCGGGGGTTTAAAGAAAAAGACATAAAATGTCCCTAGTGGTTGCGTACTTGTACCAAAGCTGTACCCGCCGTTTGTGGTCGAAGCGTTTGAATTGGCTGTCTCATCTACTCGGCCAATTTAGATTTCATCCACAAGTTTCGTTGCCAGAAGAACTCACAATACAATTTAACACTAAACTTCACTACAATTAGAAATTTACGGGAAATCAATATCAGGTAAGTAGGGGTGTTGGGGTCTACCCAACACGGAAAAACATGGCAAGGGGTCTACAACACAAAAAAGTTTGGGGAACTCCGTTTATTTTTCATTTTTTAATCACCATGTACATTATGCACTTCATAACTATTTTCCAGGCAATGCGATGAGCATAGAATATTCAGGTACCAACTAGCTTGTTCATTTGGAGTCGTTTCAACAATTTCGTTTGTCGTTTCAACAAGCCAATGTTTGTCAAGCATCTTCGATCAATTTATGACTATTTTCCAACTATAACTATCCCCCCAATGATTTGTTCACATGGAAACACTTTTCCACAATTATCGGGTGAAAACCTTTAGAAACGCTAGGAAGTGAAGCCATCGTATATTTACTTGGTAGGGCTACCACCTGGATTTTTCTGACGGTCCTAGTAACATTTTATAATTTATAACGAAAAAAGTACGCTAAACGCATTACATAACTTTCCTTAACTTTTATACATCTTATGAGCGTTATTAAATGTCGCTCGTCGTATAAGTGTCCAATTGTAGCAGTACCTCCATTTTTTGAAATTCTAGTAACATTTGAGCGAAATGTGTAAGGAAGAACTACGATAAATCGATTTTTATTGAAATGTTTGGCAATTTAATGTGCTGCTCTCTCGTGATTTCCCACGGATGAAAGTTTATCGGATTGGTGTATTGTTTGGAGTGAACTATACGAAAAATTTAATCAAAATCGTTAGAGCGGGTTTTGAGAAAATTATGCGCTAACGATATTATCACCGGTAACGATTAACAGGAAATGAAAAAGAAACCTTTACACAAACGGTGGGTACAGCTTTCGTACAAGTACGCAACCACTAGGAACATTTTATGTCTCTTATTCTTGTTTTTTTTAATGCAATGATAACTACGTTTGATTGTGCTCGTTGATGGTTTCGATATAATGGCCGCGTCAATTGCAATTGACATCATCACTTGGTCACTGAGGTTATAAAACGTGTCATGTTACCAAGCGTTACATTTTGTAACAGACGTTACCATGCACCTAACCCAACACAAATTTCGTGACGTTTCTCAGTTACATATCCCGCGTTACATTTTCGAGTTTATCTAGGAAATAAGTCAAACTGTTGCAAAGTGGCGTGAAAATCAATAAGTAAAAAGTAACTCACATGAAATAAAAACCTTCAAAAAATACAGCCTTAGTTTTTGGAAGTTAAGTAACTTCAGTTAGCATTGAGCTACGAAAAATAAAGTAAAAAACTGGTGTGACCTGATAAGGTTAAATAAGCTACCATTTTTCACTGAATCGCACTGGTATGTTAAGCAAGAACGAAAGTTAACTATTGATTAGTGAAATGTATGTTGAAAGGTTAATAGAAACCGTTTTGCGTCGGTTAATCGGATCACCTGCAAGACACACAGATCACGCGCTGAAATCAGTGTTTTTTTCGATTCAGTGGGACTCAAAACGTGAGAAAGTGAAGAAAACTCAACTATTAAAAAAACCCTGCAAATTATTATACAATGGTTTATTATTCTCATGAACAGCTTGACCTAGTATTACTGCTCCGAGACCCATCCCATTCGATTCAGCATCGAAAAATACTAGTAAACCATACGAAACATGACCTGACTGCAATGGAACTACGGAAACTAAATATTCCCCAGGCGCCAGGCGCCCGTAAACGTCTGTAGGCTAAAAGAGTCGGGGAAATTGGGACGGGGGCTTCCAGCAAACCCGTTGCGAGTCGAGCAGGCGTTGTGAGGCGAGCGGGCGGGTGGATTTGATGAGACGGGAGGGCGGGAGGTAGTACTAACGACGAAACGTTGACTTCCGCTGTAGTTCTCGCATTATACTGCATTTCGTTAATTTTTTTAACCATTTTTTGCCCATAACAACCATTAACCGAGATGGTGGGCACAACTAGATACCAAATGGGATTTTCGTGCGAAAGAACAAATTTTTTAGACCACGTTAAAGGCACAAAGCGGCCCGGACGGTGGATGGGGGATGGTGGACGGCGGACGGACATTGCAGATTTGGAATCCCCATGTCTTGAAACGTAAAGTATCAAATTTTGAGGGGGGGTTGCAAAAAATTGTTCATAACCGAAAACATAGGGTTATTATTCAGAATGAATAATAAACCAAAAGAAGATCAATCTCATACTCTGTTTTGTAGAAAATACCGATATTGACCAAAACCTCACTAAAATCTGCGCGCCTCTAGTGTAAAGTAAGTAAAAATGTGTTTTCGATGCAGTTTTGCTTTCATTTCTACTGAATAAAAAATAGAAAAAAATAGTCATGAAGAGTATTAAATAGGTATTGACAGTGATACGTTGATTTTGTTGAGAATACGTCGTAAATTTCACTTGCTCGTTGCGAAAGCAGGGAGGTTTCGATACGGACTGCGCGGAAACTAACCGGCTCTTTGAACAGCCCAAAAATTCGTTTGGCCGATTCCCAGGACGACAAAACCAGATAACTCGATGAAAACGCCCTTTTCCGGCTGATTCCGACGCTTTCCTCATCCTTTGGGTGGCAGAAAATATCAAATACTTACTCTCCTTTCACTCCGATATCTTCTTCTCTCCCCTCTTTGTAAGGCAACAGTGGCTGCTTTGAAGGATCGTCTTCGGCTGTTACACCAGGCGGCAGTGGAGGTTTAGGTTTATTGGCAACTCCTTTTGGTGTTTCCTAACATAGTTCATTCAGTGAGTATTAGTTTAAATATTGATATAACACTGATATGTGAGCAAAGTACGAACGAATAAGTAACAGATCTCTCGTAAACGAACACGACACGATTGATAATTTGTATTAGTTTCCTTTACAACGTGTCGCTATGATGTCGCGTCACTCTTGACGACGTACCCAACAATATATAGATATATAAGTTAGTCCATTTATCGCACAAACTGAGACCGCAAGGCAGTTCAACCATTGCACTAAACTGATTACATAAACATCACAGTACTTTTAAATAGGGACCCTAGCCATTTTCGTTTTTAATATTTCCGCTTTTTTTGGTTTCACACAATAAATTCGTTACACTCTAAAATGAAGAGTTTGCTGTAGGAAACAAAAAGGTTGCGTTGTTGGCGTGAGATTATCGTATAAATAAAAGAAACGTTGTGCCCGCACACAGTTTTAGCGTACGAGCGCAAAAAATAGTGAAATTATCACATAAATCTACAACCCTCCGGCATATTGGTTATGTACGTTCAAATATTCGACGTCGCAATTTTTTAACGAATGAAGTTTTTTCAAAGCGGGTTTGTTTATAACATTGGGAAAATAACGCATAGCTAATCTCAATTGATGCCCTTTACAGACACGATATTATTATGAATATGTGTAGCTAGATACATAATCGTATGGGGAGGTATTGACTCACCTTGAAACACTCCTTCAGCTGTTCTTCATTGAGAACGCCAGGTAATGTTGCGTTCTCGGCGCCATTCGTAAATCCCACCGCTTCTTCTTCGGCGACGTAAGCTGCTTTGTCAATTGCCTCTTTTCCGATCAGAGAATTCAAATTCTCCCCCAACGGACATTTAATCGGTAAGGGAACAGCAATTGACGTGGAAAGCAGGAACTGAAAATGAACTTTATTCGTAAATTTATTTTTGAATGAATGTTTCCTTCGAATAAATGTAAATATGCCAATCGTTCCATCACACTACTTTCCTCTGCCCCACGTCGAATCACTCGAGCAACTCATTTTGTCTATTGCTCATTGTGCACGACACTGAACGTAAATAGTTCGCGAGTGCGAGTTTTGTGAATCGAAGCAAGAAGAGCAACATTCCTGATCCAACGCTCACAGTTTTCGAGCTTATCTGCGACCTTTTCACCGCATCCTCTCTACTACGCCAAGACCTAACTTCGGCCTTCCCTTATTCATTACGCTGAGTTCCTTCATCGCCTTTGGATCTACATCCAAGTTCCCTGCCGTAGCTCCGCTTCGAATTCTTTTCGCTCATTCCTTTCAACATGACTCTCGTGAGTAGGTGTCTGTTCCCTGTTTTGTAATTCTCGGGTAACAAAATAAAAATAAAATAAAAAGCGTCGCGGTCGTTTTTGGGGGGAAAAAGTGTGGTATTTTGATCACTCCGAAAATTGTAATTAGTTTTCAACCGATTTTGCTTATACTTATTTTGGCGTCACGTGATGGTCTGCAAGCTAAATATAAAGTGTGAGCAGATTTAGTTCAGCCTTATTTGTTAATCTAGTTCACACACCCAGCCCATTTTACCAAATGAGTATTTTTGGTAATATTTGGGACGTAAAGATCTAAAGAAAAGCACAAAATTAAAAGCTTGTCGATAACATAACTTTTCTTCCTACAAATACTACATAATGCGTTTCCCCCTCGATAAGTAAAAACTTGTGCTGAGGGGAGGAGCCGTTATAACTTTCTAGCTATAGATAGGTACCAATCTCAAGCCTATGTAGTACAATATACTGAATTATATGACAGATAGTTCATAAAAAATTAGAAAAAAAAGTTAAAAAGGAGAATCATCTGAGCATTTCCACACGGACGTACTCTTTGATGCGCCGCTTAAACCCTGGTAAATCATTTAGCATCCTTAATCCCTTTGGAAGACTATTCAACAGCTTTATTCCATTGTACGCGAAAAAATTCTGACTGCTAGTGGTGAATCTAAAAGGCAACTTCAGTGTAAGGTCACCAGATGACCTCGTCTGCCCATAATTTTTTCCAAAATCAGATAAATTTTTGAATATGGATACAATTGTTTTGGAAATGTGAAAGATGTCCAATACCTCGAATGTCTTTAAAACTGCAGAGGAGGGGAATCTCCTGTAAAATTTTGATAATTTTTTTCTGGGTTATATGCAATGGCTCTAGGTAAGTTTGGTAGGCCGATCCCCACACAAGAACACAATAGGATATCACGGATTGCACTAGAGCATGACATAAAATTTCGGATTTCAAGGCACAGGGGTATGACTTTACAAAGTCTGTTGCATATATTGTCAATATGGTATTTCCAAGACAAACATTGGTCCATAACCACCCCCAAATACGTAGCTTGTGGAATCTGCTTGATACCAGGGCAACTGCAATCACTACAGGTTGACACAATGTGGCATTTGATATTTCCTAGAACAGGGACAGAGGTATTACGCAAGGAAAAAGCAACATAATTGGATTTGCTCAAATTTAGCTTCAAGCCGACTCCATCCAGCCAATCCCTGACCACAAGCAAGCAAACAGACGGCGCTTGCAAGGATGCATCCCAATTATTTCGCGAGACCACTACAGCTGTATTATGTCCCCATCAAGTTGAACGCCAAACAGATTATTCATAAAACAGATAAATAAAAGGGGTCCAAGAACTGTGCCCTGCGGAAATCCATAGGAGAAGGAAGATCCCTCACTCAAAATTGCGTTTATTTTCACTTTCTGACATCGCCCACGTAAATAACTCTGTACCCATTAGTGCGCGTGTACTTTCCACTAACTTCTTATGAGAAATACAATCAAAAGCTCTCCTCAAATCCTGGAAAACTGCCAATGGTTTATCTCCTTTGTCGAGCTCGGAAAAGACCCTCTTTGTTAGCGCGGCAACGGCGTCCTGAGTGCCCAGACCTGCACGGAAGCCAAACTGTCTGCTCTGCAACAAGTTATTCCTTGCTAGGTTGTTGTTTTCCTATGGCATTGTCCAATTCTCTCAGCTTATTCTCAAAGATTCTGATTGGATCGCTTAGGGTTCAGGTATGCGCTGAAGAACGCCAAACCTTTACCTCTCACTTTATGAAGCCATGAGCAACAAAAGCGGCTTGGTAGGGTCACTCAAATGCCAGCGGTACGCAAGTCATCCCTGTACCAGCGGGCTCCTTGTCTGTGGTGTTGCTCGCTTAGAAGAAGCAGGTCGGCTTTTCTCTTTTCATGGATCTGCTTGAGGCTTGTGCAGTTCCCCTGAAGAATGCTGTGCGTCGCTTCCTCTGGGGTATCTCCGATTGCGTCGCATTTTCTCGCTCCTGAAGACTAAGTCGCCTCGTCACGAGTAATCGTTTGCTCAGAGAAAAGACCGCATTTAGGGAACGCTTTTCATTCGTCCTTTTAATACTCCGACTTCCCGCATTTATTGCAAATTTTAGTCCGAGCAAGTTCTTTACGAGTGGAGGCTCGGTGTACATACCCTGAACGTCAAAAGTACTCTGGGTCAAACTCGACAATTGTTCCAACCAATCATTACCGCGGCCACGCTCAGTTGATTGTACTATAGGCCTGTTAATGGCCACTTTCTGTGCTTGGGGGTTTGAGCCGGTCAGCCAACAAAACCTTCAAGTCCCCTATGGCTTCACAGCCGAGATCATGCGCCAAGTTAACAGAACTACAGTACCGTCTAAATGAGATCGGTCTTATTTACAACGGCTCATTACTGAGATTAATGAAACAACAACAAAAGCTAACTGGGTGTTGCAATTGCATATTCAATACTAAAGGCTGGCCTTGTCTTCGTACTAATTTCAATTTTAAATTTACTCTTGCGAACAAAGTGTTCTCATTATTATAGTTTGTACAGAATGGCACATGCAATGCACACGCAGCTCAGCTTTTGCAGAATATTTGAACACTGTCTGCTAATTTGTTCATCAAACAATTTGTTCAGTCGATTTGGAGTCCCCCTTGAACTGCACTCAGATCAAGGTACGAATTTCAAACCAAATGTGTCCAGAAAAGCGTGTCAGCTCCTTTGGATACGGAAAACTCAAAACACCCCACTACACCCCTGACGGAATGGTAGAATGATTCAACAAGACCCTCCAAGAGCACCTGAGAATTCGTATCAATGAATACCAAGACAATAGGGACGATTATCTGCAGTTAATTATGATAGCCTCTCGATCTGCAGTACACAAAACAATTGGTATAACGCCACCACCTTTTGGTATAGAACTTTGGTTACGTTGTGATCTTCTGTTTGGCATATCCGCTGGAGAAGATTTTGAAGTAAACGACTACACCCATTAGTTACGGATTAAGCTGAAAAATATCTACGTGGGAGTTCGTATTGGAAAATTATCGTCTGAGAACAAGGCATGATGTAAAAATATCGGGGAAAACTTTCGAAACTGGAGAAGAGGTCTGGCTTTTCAACCCAACGAGGACAAGGAGTAGAGCTCCCAAATTACAGAATAATTGGTGGGGTCTATGTACAGTGATTAAAAAAATCAACGATCTAGTGCTCTGAATCCGGAAATCAGCCCGGGTCAAAATGAAAGAAGTTCGTCTGGACTGACTTCGGCCCTGTGACCAAGATGGAAATGGTGTCGTGTCGGGATTTCCGCGTTGAACACTACGAACTGCCGAGTTGTCAGTAACTGAGTTATTTGCGTGCACAAGGTCATTAGATTAATAGAAAGAGAACTGACTAGACAACAATTCGTTCAGATTTAGGGCGTTGTACATAAAGTTTACGGTTGAAGTGTTGAATGTTGTTATTGTCTTTCGAACAGGTGAGCCAGTTCTTATCCATGTGTGGAGTGATTACTCAATTCACTTTTAAGGAACCGAACTCAACGATTTTTACAGTATTATCTTACGATCCCGTGAATTTCGACTTTAACGTCTAATTATTGTGTGCGCCCACGTGATATTAGCTTTCTTTCAATTTCTGCAATCTCGTTCTCTTTCGATTCGACGAACGTACAGTCTAGGGGCGTTGAAAGTAATAGAAATAAAAGCTCTCGTACTCACAACTTCGACAGCAAATATCAACAGCAGAGGGAAACGCCAAGTTTCCATATTGCAGGGGGCTCGTAAAGAGCGAAAGACAAACACAGAAATAAAACACTGGCAGAGCGTACAGTTCAAGAAGAACTGAGTCGAGTTAACTCGTTGTAAACTGAGAGCGATTAATTTTCAGCGTCATTTCGAAAACCGAACGCGTCGGCGGTTTTGTCGAAAATAATTAACGAGACCGCCGGTGACTTTGAAAAAGGTGAAACTAATCACGTTGCTCGCGATTCTAGACGACATGTTAGTTATTCAGAGTGCGAACCTTGGGAGATTATTTCAGTACCACTGAGAGACGCATCTATAATCGAGAATTGGGATCAAGGCGTGCGCGAGTGTGCGTCAAGTACTGCGATGGTGCTGAAGGTGAGTGGAAGGTTAGGAATGGCGTTTACCAAAAACCGATCTAAATTGAATTGAACTTCAGGAAAGCGTTCTGTTATCTTCAACACAGTAAAGGTTAGTAAGAAGTGCCTAACAGTAGCAGTATTAACATCTGAGCGGAGATTATAAGGAACTGCACTGTTATAGATTTTAAACAAAATGTTTGGTAATTTATTGTGCTGTTCTCCTCGTTTTGTGACCAATGGAAATTTTACGGTATCTTTGTGTTATTTGAAGCTGTCTAAACAGAAAATTTGATCAAAATCGTTATATCTGTTTTTGAGAAAAAAAATATTTAGTGTTTTCACCCCTGTGATAACTTAGTTAGTTTAAGGTAGATTTTACTTATACCCTCATTTTGGCCTGAGGACTAGATATTAAGTTAGAGCTGGCTGATTTGGTTCAGCAGTATCTGTCAATCTCGTTCACAGACACCTACAATTTTCCCAAATACGTGTTGTCAGACTCAGTAAGCGTTAAAACGTAAACGCCAAGGAAAGTACATATTAAATTGGATTGAAACTTGTTCGGGAATGATGTGCAAGGACTGCATGTAGTCTCACGCCCTGATCACCCGAAAGACCTCTCACGAAAATTCCTATCGTGCACGAATTCATAATGACGGGAACTTGGGGTACATTTTTTGACAACTAAAAAATTGAGTGAATTTTCTCCAATCTACCAAATTCAAATTTCGAGTTTAGCTTATGCAAGACCTCTCCTGTCTTTGTACGCAAAGTGAAACCTCGAGTGATTTCTTTTCTTTTCAGCTTGAGAAGTTCAAATTTAGAATTTAGATATAGTGGGAATGTGAGAGGTGGCGTGTTGGAGCAAAGGTTTATATAGAAATTAAAAAAAAAAGAAGAGTTTGTTGCTAATCTCTCAGTACCGCGGCGAACGTTTTGAAAATTTTGTGCCAGTTTCAATTTGTTTGACATGAAACGCTCATAGTCTGATTACAATCTGCCACAATCCTCCAGACAGAAGAGCGAGAACAGCTTCAGGTTGTTTGCGATACGTCTGATTTACGATAACTTATTCCAAACACGGACGACCCCTTTCCACAAAAAAAAAAAATTGTTTCCGAGTTGGGTGCGTCTTAATTAACCGCTGTCTCAAAATACTGGGGCCCTCTCGAGATGTCAAGCGCTTCCGAACGCTCGTAATTTAACGTCCCGCAATTTGCTCCTCATCGCCTGTTATACGCAGCCCGTTTATTATTAGGGCTCTACATCTTCGAGCTCAAAACTGTTATAAATTTTGTACGAAGGAGCAGGATAGACTTTCCAGCTCAAAGGAGCGGGAGTCGAGAGCTTCTCACTACGTAATTGGACTATTTCAATAAATTTTCAAGAAATGTTTACGCCTCGGGGGAATTTTCGTTTAGTTCCTGCCGTGAACAAGGAAGTGTACACAAACATTGGCCTGAATTTTACTTGGCAGTCTATAGCCTTTTTAGAAGCTACTGAAACATTTATTCTCATCGAAGTTTGTGCAGACAATCGAAAAAACCACAGTTGTCGGCCTTTGAAATAAAGAAAGATGCATAACACGAATCAACTGTACCATGAGAGTTGCCGCGTAGAGTGTACCAAATTGTTCAAAATTAGCAGGTAAGTAACAAAGGACATTATACGTAAGCTACCAATGACAACCAAATGAATTGCATGTATAAAAGAAAATATCTTACTAAATATCTTAACAATTTTACTTAGCTCTACGTCAATTCACTTTGTACATGGCTAATTCGATTTAATCAATTCATTTATCACTCAGTTCCTTTGAACTTGGTCAAACACCAGCAGGGAGCGATAGCGCCTACAGTTCTGGAATTTATTGTGCTGCTCGTACTGATTGCAGGACCATTATTGAGCAATTGGTATACAGAAAATTAATGAGGCTGTAAACACAAATTTTTTTAAGGAGGATAGTAATCACTTTTCCTGAGTTATTGGGTAATAACTGTTAGAACTGGTACTAAGCGAAACGGCGGTCGTTGAAATTCAGGAATTTCTAGAGTGAGCCCCATGTATCTCATGAGCGTTTTTAAACACTCGCCCTATACGGTGAGTGTTGGATTGTGCTACAACACGACTTTTTACTTTCCTTGCTCTACGAAGTAGAGAGGAAAGTTATGTAATCGGCTGAAAAAAAAATTTTGAGTTCTCTTCAGATCTTTACGTTTCAGACCCCTCTGAGTCCGAAAAACACAATTTGGGAAAATGGTCTGTGTGTCTGTGAACGAGTTTTAGAGAGAACCACCGTGCCAAATCCACTCAAACTTGATGTCTAGCCTACAGGTTACCATGGGACGCAAAACAAAGGGTATGGGCAAAATCCACCGAATGTTAACTATAGTTATCATAGTGATCAAAGCACCAAATTTTTTTCTCAAAAACGGCTCAACGATATTAATTAAATTTTTTATGTTGATAGCTCTTGATAAGGCAATTATACCATAAAATTCCCATTTGTGGGAAAATGACGAGAGCAGCACAATAAATTACCAAAACTTTCGACGAAATCGAATTTAGCACGGTTTTTTCCTTATAAACTCCGCTGGAATTTTTGTAGAATGTTAATAAAATTGGTATCGTAGTCCAATCCAATACCTAAAGGTTGAGTGTTTTAAAATGTTCATGAAATACATGGGGGTCACTCCAGAAATTCCTGAATTTCAACTACTGCCGTTTCGCTTACTACCAGTTCTAAACGTTTTTACCCAATAACTCTGCAAAAGTGATTAATATCCTTCTTCAAAAAATTCTTATTTACAGCGTCATTAATTACCAATTGCTCAATAATGGTCCTGCAATGAGCACGAGCAGCAGAATAAATTCCAGAACTGTAGGCGCTACCGCTTCCTGCTGCTGTGAAGTGATGTTTGACCAAGTTCAAAGGAACTGAGTGATAAATGAATCGATTAAAGAGAATTAGCCATGTAGAAAGTGAATTGACGTAGAGCTAAGGAAAGTTGTGTGTTGCAACGCACCAGATATTTTTAATCATTCTAGTAACATTCCAGCGGGGTTTAAAAGGAAAAAACCGCGGCAAAAGCGCTTTTCGTCGAAAATTTTGATAATTTATTGTGCTGCTCTCGTCATTTTCCCACAAATGGGAATTTTATGGTATAATTGCCTTATTGAGAGCTATCAATATAAAAAGTTTAATCAAAATCGTTAGAGCCGTTTTTGAGAAAAAAAATTTGGTGTTTTGATCACTAAGATAACTATAGTTAACTTTCGGTGGATTTTGTTCATACTCTTATTTTGGCGTCCCATGGTTACTTGCGGGCGAGATATCAAGTTTGAGTGGATTTGGCACGGTGGTTCTCTCTAAAAATCGTTCACAGACACACATACACACACACAGACACATAGACCATTTTCCCAAATAGTGTTTTTCGGACTCAGGGGAGTATGAAACGTAAAGATCTGAAGAACATTTTTTTTTTCAGCCGATTACATAACTTTTCTTTCTACTTTGTAGAGCCAAGGAAAGTAAAAACACATATGATGTATCAAAGCTGTTTACATTTTGAAGAAAGGAAGGATAAAAACCTTAACTGCAAAGTTTTACTAACGAAATTCCAATCATGAATGCCCTAGGGACACTTTCGGCTGACTGTAAATACTACAAATTTATTTCTTCCAATTCACTTATTCAAACAAAAAAAAGTTTTTACCTTCTATCCTCTAACTCCGCTGACCTTACTCACCACAAACAACACACAGTCCTCCATCAATGGAACTTGAAGACTATCTGTCAGCTCCTCGACTTATGTAGCCTCCTGTGACATCATCACGTCTTCCCCCACTGGTAGACCAGTGGTGACCAAGCCTCGGGGAGGCAACCAGCCCCAAACACGTCAACCCAGGAAAGTACGAGGGCGTACTTTGAGCTCAGCAGAGGGTGTTGTGTTGATCAACAACAGCCAGGACTAAGAAGAAGATGGTAACCACAGGAGGAGGCTACAATCATATTAGGGAAGACTGAAAAGCTGATACGCGGACAGAAAATGATCGAGGTTGTTGAACGGAACAAAAAAGGTCATGAGTTGGGAAGGGGAAGGAAACCCATGGGAAAATTTTCCGATTTGTGAGGATTCGTCATCAAGCCGTAGGAGAATAAACGAAGATCTGCCGAGTTTACCTATTCTTTACTAAACCACCACTACAATTGGTGGCAGCGGTTAACGGCGTGGGGGAGTTGTACTGCCTGACTCCTACTAAAGGCACCGGGCGATCGTGGTGTAGTGGTTAAGACAATGTTTCATATTCACGACGAAAGTCGGGCAATAATGGATCGGAACTCCGCGCGATTGCTGTAATTTTTGCCTGAGTCGGCAGCTCTTCAAAAGCATCTCCAAACCCCCTTGTAACAATTTGTGCCCAACTAGTGGTCGAACTTCTTCATTCGAAGAAAAATAAAAGGCCCAGAGAACCATTTTTTAAAAATTAAGACGAATCCCCGAGTCCGAGATTCGCTGACGCTGTGAAAGTTCCAGCGTGAAGGGAAATAAAATGGGCGACGCGCCTATTACAATGTGCAAGAAAAGACTTTCCTTGTAGCCCCCTCGTTTCTCGAATCAAAGATCGGATTTTCTGGGGATTCGCTCAACTCTCTTGAATTCGTTTATTGAAAGAGTCCGCTCCAGGAGCAGCAGCTAACTGCGAGGGAGGAGATGTGCTGACTGACTTATATTATTCTATTAAAGACACCGGGCGACTGTGGTCTAGTGGTTAAGACATTGGTTCATAATTCTCGACGAAAGTCGCTGCTGCTCGACGGGATTGCTGGTAATTTTTGTCTGAGTCAGCAGCTCTTCAAAAGCATTTCCACAGTCACTTCACCAGAACTTACAAGGAATTTAGAAGTACACACACAATTTCCGGGGAAAATCTGGGACTTCCCCTCGACGGGGTTGTGGCCTCGAAGGGAAATAACTGCCACGAGTTACGTGGAGGGCCCTTCCACACAGTTTGCTAACGCTTATTGTTTGAGAATGCCGTGATTTGAGCCAGAGGAAAGCGAAAGGAAGCAAAGGCGGTTTGTAGGCTAACCATATTTTTAAGTTCGCTGCGGTTTGAACTGAGCTGGGTGGAGGGGTTTGACCATTCCACGTCTACTTGATATGCTCTTCGTGTTGGGTTCAGCTCTAGGCGCATCGCGAGGGAAGGAAGCCTCAGGGATAGCAACCTTCGGCTACAGGCCTACAAAGGATGTTTGTGAGCGCACTGGCTGGAGCGACGACCCTTCATTCGGATTGGAAACGTGGGGTATAAAGACCAACATGCACAGGTGGCGAGTCGGCGAATGTCGAAAACATTTTAAGAATTGCCAGCGTTTCGCCAAAGTTAACGAGCGATGCTCCATCATCCACTATCAGTAAAACTCTCGAGCAACCCTCAGTATTCGTCTCTTGTGAAACAGCGTTTTCGCCCCATTTGTTCGTACCATTTTGTCGGTGCACTCTTTTCCCGGAACTACAGTTGCTTTTCATACAATTCATTTCTCTCAATTTCGTCCCTGGTACCTGCTTCCCCACGTCTCACCTACCGTTCGCAACATTCAGCGTGTCGTCGATGTTGCACACCTCAGTTGCGGTAAATATGGTTCTGTTCACCAACCGTGTTGTATCATACAGCCAGTATTATGAAATTTTTTTCATCCAAAAAAAGGCAAGTTAAAATAAACTTTTGCCAACATTTTTGACAATTTACTGTGCAGCATTCGTACTTCCCTCACATTTGGAACTGTTGATAGAAAGGAAACTTGATGAAACACTTTCGAGCCCTTTTTCGTTGATCAGTGACTTGGATATTCAAATTGGAGTCATTAGATTCTGCATTTTTCTCTCAATATCGATTAGAGACAGACAATTTCTGCAAAGGGGGTTCTGGAGACTCAGAACGTAAGGATTTTAAGAAAACTGAAAAACGAAATTTGTTCTGCCAGTTGCGTAACTTCGTCCTTTCATCTCGGTACGGCCCCGTAAAGACAGCAGGCTACCCCAAAATAAGTGCAGAAGTATAGCAAAGACCCCGCGGTATCGTCCGAATACCACGTTCGTAAAATTCCCCTTTATCTTTCGGCGTTTCTTATCGTAACCCCCCTCCCCCGAAAAAATAAACCCGATCAAATCCATTGTTTTCGTTCCGTTCATTGAGTACTGGTCATTCTATTTTCCTACTAATTTTAACCTATTTTACCACCGATCAACCCCGAAATCCCTAATTTACCCGAATTCAAACAGTTTGCCTGCAAGAGTGTTCTTTGATGTTTACTCTTGGAGAACGTTTACCCAAGACCGACAGTCGCTTCCTTCCAAGCCTCTGGCACTGGGCTAAGACACGGTAAGGTGTCTTCCCATCTGTACTAGACCAATTACCCCGAGTGGTTCGCTCATACCCATGAATTACGTGTGTTCGTTCATTTTGAAGTGACCCGTGACGATTCCCACTATATTCCATAAGTTCTTCCTCTCCATCGACGAGATAAAGCGTTCGGAGTTTCTCACTCCCGCGCATGACACACACACCATTTTCCCAAACCGTATTTTTCAGACTCAGTTGAAGAAAACTCAAAATTGATTTGCATTGTTTTTTAGTTCATCACTTTCCTTTCTACTACGTAAGGCTGAGAAGAGTAAAAAAAACAATACCACTGCATGAACCCGTGAAAAACACGGTAGGTGTACGCGTAGGTCGTGTTTCTCAATCGATTTGCTGGATCTTTCGCTTCAATTTTCGGTCTCGTTGTACAACAGTTTTAACATTTTAAAATTCATTTCGGGAAAGGGGAAAGGGAGGGGGGGGGGTATAGTTAAACTATGCGCTTCCCACAATTATCAACCTGTTTTCGTTTCGCTTGTTTCGTCCTATTCTAATTTGAGTCAAGTTTAACGAAAGAAATCTCACGAATATTCAATTTGATTACGAAAGAGAGAATGGAGAAGAGGAAATATCATCAAATTTGATCGATTTTGTTGTTTATTTTTTCCCATCGTCAACGAAGTATGGCAGTATGTACTTCACCATATTCAAATATTGTGACGAATAAAGTAGAATTGGCCGAAGGTCAAGAACACAGCGATGGCGCAATGAAACTCGATATTCCAACAACACTCCGTCAACTTGTTTTTCGTTGATGGTTTCTTGCGCAATTCTCACGCTGCTCAATGAGATGTGCAATATGTCTAAGTTTCCCAAGTTCGTATGTATTGTCGATGGAGAGAAATTGTAATAAGTTTCGGGGCCATCATCGCCAACTTGAGCAATCATAATCGATTTATGCCAAGTTAGATAATACCTATTTTCCTCGATACATGACGTCCCTCTCTCCGCTACAGGAAAAATTAAGGGTGCACTGTGCGTCCCGTAGCGTAAGGGGGTGTGCAGAGTGGAAAGGGGCAAAACATTGACGTCGTTGCGAGGGGAAAGTGGTAGGAAAGGAGGGGTAAGCCGGTAAAAAGTTTCATTTTCCGGTCGGTCGCCCCTTCCCAGACATTTCTGGCCCCCCCACTCCTGTCATTCCCCTTCCTTTACAAGACCACCTCTCTCACCCCTTCTCCTAGCATTTCCTTTTACAGTCTATAATAGCCCCGCGAGCAGGGAACCTTGAAATTGAATCCGAGGGTAGTTTGGTGGGGAGGATGAGATGGGTTGTCCCCCGCCTAAACGCCTACCAATCGCTTTATAAAACGGCTCCTATTAACCACATCCTTCCCAGTTAAAGAGCCTTTTCTACTTTTTCACCCCTTGTCGGGTGCTAGCAACGAAGAGGAGATAACAAAACAACTTACGGACACCTAAGCAGCTCTTAAGAGTGTGGCCCGCGCGTAGAAAATTAAAAAATTGAAAAGAACTTATTGATAAGTAATTCGTGCGTTACATGGGCGTTCTCTCAGGTGTTGAGATCCCTACGTAACATACTAATCTCTTGATCTACCCTAACCATCAAGTTTAAGGGCGAGCGAATGTGAGTGCATCAGCCAATAACCCCCTTTCAGCGGTGAATTTCGACATTTCGGAGATATTTCAAACATCTAGATTGAAAACTGTCAAAAATCAGCCGGGGTTTGTCTTATTTGCTCCCTTCTGTTCCCTCTCGAACAACGTAATTCAACATTCCCCAGGTTCGTTGCTCGATCTGACCTGAATATCTGAATATAACAAAACAGGAATTGTGAAAATCTCAAGAGCTGAAAGATTTAACTGTATTTAATTATTAGCAACGTTATTCAAACATCTATCACTGCCCTAGGTACCAGAATTGACAATGCTAACGAGCAACTGTTCGATTCACTGAATAGTGCAGCGGAATTCAACATATCGTTCAATAAAGACTAAACTAAGCAAAGCAAATTACGGTAATTTGAATTTTGTTTATTATTAATCACTTATTGATCATTACGGTATACGCAAAAGTATGTATGAATTTGGAAGTGCCAGGGGTAATGGAAGGGCCTCGTGGCACTAATTGGACTCAGGTTATAAAACTTCATTCTTTCGCTCTTTTTCCTCTCACAATGAAAGGGTTTTGTAATAGCATGGTTTTTTGCTCGACTAGACCGAACGTTGAAGCGAACAAACAAATAATCGTCGAAACTGGATAGAAATGTAACCTGGAGGTTTTGGTAAACGACCAGTTTTAGAATAGTGTGAAACGGATTAGTACTTGTTTTTACTTCGGTCTTGGGAGGACACCCAGTCCCCAGGCTTAAGTTCAATCGCATAATAATATTCTGAGGAAAGATCTAGAAAAGCGTGATAACATAATATTTTGAAACCTCCAAACTACCCCAAAATCACTAGAATTCCGCCGTCCTACGCCTTTAACGGGGTCTAAAAATACAACCTTCTTTCGCACAATTATCCCATTTGGTATCTAGTTGTGCCCGCCTGCTCGGATTGGACGATGCCCATGGATGTTATAGGCAAAGACGATTTTTTTTTAAATTAATAAAAACGACATTTTGGCTGTCGCAAATAAGCCGCGTTTGGTATCGTTTTCTGGGTATTTCTAGATGCCGGGGTCGAATGAAATAATTCTCAGAGGTGTACGACTGCGTTTAGACTGAAAACAGTCAAATCGCAGTAATTACAGCCCAATTGAAAGTAATAGCTGGGAAAGCATCTTTTCACCGATTGCACTCCACCTTGTCTCAATCCAACCACCAGTCAGTTTGACTCGTCATATCGTGTCAATGGCCTGCAGGTGCCCACAGGCGTTTGGTATATATAATTTTCGTCGTTCTGTTGTAGTGAGGTCATGTTTTTTTATCCTTTACTGGTATTTTTACTTTCCGCTACCCGAAGGGGAAGGAAAGTTTAGTAATCGGCCCAAAAAAAAATTTGGGTTTTCTTCAGATCTGTACGTTTTGAGGCCTCCTGAGTCTAAAAAACCTAATTTCGGCGCGTGGTCCGTGTGTGTGTCTGTAGTTCGATTTACGGAAGAACTGCTGATCTGATTGAGCTGGTTCTTTTTTTGTTTTGTTAGTTTTTGTAGACACCAAAATAAGGTTATGAAGGATTTCGGCCGAAGGGAGGTGGGGTTGGGGGACGAACATGTACCAAAAACTAGGGGTTTTCGCATTTTTCCCAAAAACGGCTTTAAGAATTTCGATTAAACTTTCAAATTATCTTCTACTAATTAATACCTACCTTTTCCTCCCGATACATATCTCCATGAAAATACGGTGAACGGAGATATACGCCTATGAAGCAAAAATAGGTTTTTTACGCTTTTTGGCAAAACGACTTCAGCGATTTTCTCCAAACTCACAGGATGTTTTCAAATAGTTAATGCCTACATATTGTTCTGAATAAATGTTCCTCTGACCGTCCATTGAACGCAGATAAAAATCAAAATGTGTCGAAAATAACGTTTTTTTTCGAACATTTCCGTAAATTCTGGGGTGACTGTTCCACCAGATGTGATCAATCTTACAGAGTGTCTTTTAATCACTCATACCCACATTTCGTACCCCGTAATTATTTCTGTATATATATGTTGAACGGAGATATAAGCCAAGTTAACTCAGAAAAGGAGGTTTGTCGAATATTAATTTATCGGTATTCCACTTTTTTCAATAACGGCTCTAACGAATTCGACCAAACTTACGGGGTACTCTCAGCTAACTAGTCCCTACATTTTGTTTTCCATAAATGTGTCTGTAGAAATGCGTTGAACGAAGATATAGGACCCGCATATATAGCTGGTGTTCGAAATTGAAGGGGTGGCGTAAAGTTGTGTGTTGCTACGCACCGCTCGTTTGATGCTGAATCGAATCGGATGGTCCCCGGATGCGTGAGACTACGTCTTGCAGTGGAAGGGAATAATTGTGTAATAATTTGCAGTGTTTTTAAGTTAAAATATTAATTTTATTTTCTAAGTTAAAATCGGTAACTAAACTCCCAGTTTTTCAAGGCTTGAACTGTTCGCTATCAAAATTAATACTGCATTTCAAGACGTCTGGCATTGTATTATTGAAAGGTCGAGCAATAGCTGAGTCACTAAGTCTTTGTAAAGTACTGAATTTCGCCTTATCGCCGACGAAATATATTTCACCAATGTACCAATCACGATCCGCAATCGATCTAACGTGGACATAACTGAAGCAGCGTCTTTTCAATTTTATCGAAGAAGTTCGTCGCAATATTTGATTTTGCACTAAACCAGAAATGAACTCTAGCCAATCTTCCACCCTTTTGCCTGAAAAGGAAGGAAGAGATATGCGCGGAAGTTGGCTAGACGAGGGGGTACAAGGACCAGATTGTACTAGAGGATTTTCAACACTTGGAAGTTGTTTGATCATTGCGAGCCCAATCGATCAACTCCACCGCACTCAAATATGGTTTAGTAATCTCAATAGCGAATTTCTTATCGGTAACTACAACATTGTAACTGCGCATTCGAGCATTTAATGCATCGTATTTCTGTTCGAGAACACTTAAACGATCAAATTGACTACGGAACTTAACAACATTTCCCACATTCATCGCTTGGGATTTATCAAAAATTGCTTGAACAACAGCAAACTATTCCTCTCTCTCGGCAATAAGTTCTAGCCTTCGAGATGAGAGCTTAGAAATATCTTCGGTAGCCATTACGGAACGAAATCGCCAATGCACAAAAAACAATCGTCAATATTGAACTTGAATAAATTTAAGTAAACGAATCCTCAACAGACCAGAAAGTTTACGTTGGGCGCCATAATTTATTTGTACGATTTCAAACCTAAATCACTCACGTGGGGATGAACCCACGTCCACAAATAAATAAATAATATCAGCACAAAAGAAAACGAAAAGAAATATGCAAAAGAACTTCAGCTTGTATTAAACAAAAAACTATATAACGGGAGAAAAGAAAAAATATATATACGCAGTTGAAACTAAAACTAAACCTCTCAGGGGATCGTACAAATAAACTAAGTGACGAAAATATAAAAAAATATTAAGGCGAAATAAAAGGAAAACTTCTCTAAATTCAGCAAAAATAAATAAACGTGGCAATTGAGCGATCGGCAAAATCTTCAGAACTTCGTGGGGGGGGGGGGGTGAGCCTCGAACGGTACGGAAAATGGTGAAGTTTTTTTTTTTTCGGAAGAAATATTTTTCGGTGGACAAGACGGCAGACGAACGATGAATGAGCAGAATGACGGGTTGCAGTTTACCCGCAACGACGTGGTGCTCGCGTCTCTCGACAGATAACGGTACAGGCGGAAAGGACGTACTTAAACCGCTTCCGCCCTAATTATTCATGTCACAATAAACCTAAAGTGAGTTCCCGGCAGTCCGGTTTCTATGTAAACGATAGTTGTAACGTACCCAATAAAAAACTAAGATAGCATAAAGAATCAGTGGAAATCATGACACTGGTACAGCACAAGTTGAGCCTTTCAACTATTAAGTGAATTTTTACTCAGTTCAAACTAGTTAACAACGAATCGACGTGTACGACGCTTAGACAATTAACCAAAAGTACCCGAGGAAAAGTATTTTTTTAGTTTAAAAGCCCGTAGTAAATAAAATTATCGGGGAGAAAATATTTAGCTCGAAGGCCGAAAAAGTAAAGAGGGGAGTATACTTATAAGAGGGAGAAGAGTGTCGAAAAACGGAAAAGAGTACTTTGTCGAATAAGTAGAGGGGGGGAAAGTAGATTAAATGATCATGGTAACTTTTATATCGACGGCCGCCTTTTTCTTCGGGTAAAAAACAAAAGAGGGAGTGGAAAAAAAAAGGTTTCTATCTGAAAAGGCTTGGGTTTCTGTTCCTTAAAAGAGAAAGCCTCAACACTCCACCTCCAAACTAAGCTTCCTTTCCCATCTCGCTTTTCCTCTCTTTTCCCCTCTTATTCTTTCTTCTTCTATCCATCCCACCGTCTCCCCCGCTATTCCTTTCTCACTCCCTCTACCTCTCAAACAAAAATGGAGGAGTGATAAGCTTTTTATAGGGCTGACGAATTGTCTCCAGCTACCTTTTCAAAAGATTACCAACGAGTTTCGGTCATACTCTCCGTCGGCAGGGTATCGGCTTTTTCGAAGGTTCATCTCAGTTTCACCCGTCAACTTTTCCACTCGACGAGGATTTCATTACAGGCCGGTTTTTTATAAATCGGAGGTTAAAGGACTAACAATAGCGCGTACTTAAACCTTTGGTTGGGCACAAATTTGTTTGTCAGAGGCTTCTGAATTTAAAAAACGTCGTTTTACGGAATGATGGAATGGGATGAGTGCTTATGTGCAGTTTGTAATAGGTGAGGTTGGACCGGCGTGGCTACCGATTAATTTATGTGTCGTCTGTGGCTTGCCAACACCTCCAAAAGGCGGCATAACTGCTCCAGGTGGCCATCTGAACAGCGGATGGCGCTTATAGAATCTTAATTCTTACAATTTCTAGTTTGGTAGTGCGAAACGTTCCCAATGCGTACGATACAGTTAGCCGTGAGGCCATGGGCGATAGCCTCTGTGGTGAGGCGGATCCTGATCGAGTTATCTACTATGTGATATGAAGGTGTCGTGAGCAGAAGGGGAGATGCCAAGGGTTGTGGGAGTAGGGCGTGGCCTTCGCCAGGAGAACCCCCTCTGTCTTCTTTCTTTTCAGGGGTTGCCTCTAATTAACTTATGACTAATATTCAACTTTCGGAGTATTGGTAGCTTATTGGACCACCATCCTGATTTTGCAAGAACTCTGATATCGATCGAATGAGCGTGATTTATGAAGAAAACACTGTAGATGAAATTTTCTAGTTATCGTTGCGTTATTTGGATCAGTGCATCCAAAAACGTATTTAAAATCGTTGAAACCGTTTCTGATGACACCATATTAGGGATTTTGATAACTACAGTTAATTTTGAATTTGCTTACCTTTATTTGGGCGTCCAATATCGACCAGCAGGACAAATATAACAGTTGAGCTCATTTTGCTTATCATTTTCGTTCACAAAAACACACAATTTCCCCAAATTGTGTTTGTCGGACTCGCAAAGCCTTTTAATTGCTTTTCACAGCCGGATCACATAACCTCCCTTATGACTTCAGAGGGCTAAGGGAAGTAAAAAGGCTGGGGGCTTGATAAATGGATGCGAGACGGGAATCCTCATCAAAGGGATGTGAGGTTGTGTACATACTGGGGGGGGGGGGGGTAGTATCACCCGTAACGACGTATGCCCGGTAACTAACCAACGAGCTAAGCGGGGAAATCAGAAATTGCCTTAACAATTGTCAGCAAAAACCGTCACCATTTGACATAACCCTCCTGTAAGAGTCATATTAGCGGAAGTGGACCGAGGCCCGAGGCTACTGGCGAGGAATCCCAGCTTTTATAGCCTTCACCACTCTCCACCGACACCAATAGTCGCTCTCCATGTTAATTTCTATCGACCCCCACGAATAGTTCCGCCATGGCTCCACCTCCACGGCCGGTGACCCTGCCAGAGGACTATTTTATTTGATGGCGGCCTTGGGCAGTATAAGGGCCCAAGCAGGAATAGCTGAGGTACAGTCATGTATGAGAACAAACAACCTTGTATACGGAGCTACACGGAACCAAACTCCTAAAATTCCTTCAAATTTGTAAAGGCGTAGGTAGCAGTATGTATAGGTTCCGATTTTCGCCGATTGAATGCAAATTTATCATACGTTATGTTTGATATTTACGCTTCTAACTTGAATAGTTACTCTTACTGATTAATAAAGGTATACCAAGTGGCTTCTTTATACCACTTTGTAACCCTGATTCAAAGTCAACTCTTCAACTAGCGTGATTCCGAACCATCTTCAATATGAGTAACCCCACGTTACTTTGACTGTTCAACGAAGTTACAAATGCGCTAAAAAGATAAAGCTTCGCGACAATACTGCCCTTCGAACTGATGGTGAGTTAGAAAGTTGGGGTAATTAGCCAAGTTTATTTGGCGAAAAAGAGATTTAGAGAGAGGAAGTGGTTCCTGCCAAATACATTCCCTCCATCTCCTTTCAGAAAGAAGTTGGTAGATGGCTAAAGACTAAGGACGTGTGAAGCTTCACATCTGGGCGGCTACATAGTTAGCATAAGCTCCCAGCTCTTTCCCCAACCCCTTATCTTAAAAGAGAAGCTTGCCCTCTCTCGTGTTTCCATTATTTTTTAATGGAAATAAAATTTTAAAGAGGGTTGGCGAAGGAAGGAGAACGTCTGATAGTATGACGAAGGGGAGGAGGAACAAGGTGAAGTGGGTGGAGAGGGGTTTGCATGACAATTGCTTTCAGGCACTCCCTTGTTTGCTACTCCCTTAAGAGGATTGCGAGCGCTTTCAAACTCCCTTACACTTCCATCGACATTAGCCTAATCGGTGATAAGGATTCCTTTCCAATTATTAGCAGAGTCGGTTAATTATTATGCCGTTCAACTATCGAAGGAAAGCGTCGGGCTTTTGTCAGGGGGTGGAAGGAAACTTTCGCCTTAATTCATTTCGGGATGTCGAATGAAGGCCCTTTCGCACAATCTCGTGGATGTTACAATAATCATTCTTGAGAAACTTACACAGCACTGTTCCGTCCCTAATTAGCGCATAATTAATAGAGAGCAAGGAATGTTGATGACTATTACAGTTAATGAGTGAACTTGTACTTATGCCGCGTCGAACCAAACGCCCTGATTTAGTGAACAGTTGTCTTGTTGTTGAAGGAACAATTCAAACTCCGCAATGCTCCGAATAACACTCGTACCGTCAGTTTTGAATCTCGTCGCGCATTGAGATGTCGCGTCCCGGCTGAGGTGAATAAAATCCTGTATTGAATTAAATTCGGAAGTTATGTGGTCCGGAACCCCCTAAATTACGTATCAAACAGCTCTCACTATTCATTGTCTTCATCCTGCTCATGCGATCTACAATTAAAGTTCAATAAATCGGCATGATTCTTGAAGACTCATCTGAGTGCAAACAAGGAAGCTGTGAGATCAGTACTCTTCACGTTACCCGATCCCCCATAATCAGTTCCAGGGGCGATTCCAGCTGGCTCTTCAGCCAGGAAAGGGCAGTAAATATAACAATGCTTACAAATCGAAAGGAAGTTTCCTAAATATACATGTGGCTGTGGGTGCAATTTATAAATTCCATTGTGGGCATATTTACAAATGCAATACTGTCTTGTACTAAGGGAAGCATTCATTATGAAAAAGCAAAGTGTATTATTCAGAATGAATTATAAACCAACATTTGGATATTTCAATGTAAGTAGTTGACTACCCAATCCACCCAATTCCATCGCAATGGAAGCACACACACTAGAACTCATCGACCAAAGTTTTTCTACTGTTTTTCATCTACACTTAGCTGGCTGAAGAGCTATATCTAGAAATGGTTCCTAGAAGTTGGAAGAAATACTTTGTAATAGTTATTTTATTATCGTCCACCTTCCAAAAATACCAACCCTCGTAGCAGTTTCACCTTTAAATGGACCACTGACCACTATGTAGACTGGGCTGAATTAGCTACATATTCATTATCGAAAGTTTGACCGTTTGACCAGCCGTACTGGACGGTCGCAGCGGTTGACACGAAACATATTTAGAATCAGGAGAGGAATATTTAAGATTGCCTCTTTTTAGTTTTTCGAAATTTGGCCTAGTTCAACATTGGCCACCTAGTATAAGCTTTGACCCTTCCTGATTCTACGCAAACGGTCAAACTTTCGATTATGAATATGTAGCTAACTTCAGCCCAGTCTATTAAGACAGTTTTTACTTTCCACTACCCGAAGGGAAGGAAAGTTTAGTAATCGTATCAAAAAAAAAATTTATGTTTTCTTCAGATCTTTACGTTTTGATGCCTACTGAGTCTAAATAAAAAAACCTAATTTCGGCGCGTGGTCCATGTGTATGTGTGTCTGTAGTTCGATTTGCGGGAGAACGGCTGATCCGATTGAGCTGGTACTTGTTTTGTTTGTTATTTTTTGTAGACACCAAAATAAGGTTATGGACGATTTCGGAAGATGGTAAGGGGGGACGGGGGACGAAAATGTACCAAAACATAGGGGTTTTCGCCTTTTTCTCGAAAACGGCTATAACGATTTTGATTAAACTTTCAAATTATCTTTAACTGATCAATACCTAACTTTTCTTCTCCATACATTTCTCCATAAAAATACGGTGAACTGAGATATAAGCCCATGAAGCAAAAATGGGTTTTTTTACGCTTTTTGGCAAAACGACTTGAACGATTTTCACAAAACTCTCAGGATGTTTTCGAATAATTAATACCTACATATTGTTCTCAATAAATGTTCCTCTGAAAGTCCATTGAGCAGAGATAAAAATAACGTTTTTTCGAACATTTCCGTAAGTTCTGGAGTAACTGCTCCACCAAATTCGATCAATCGTTCAGAGTGTCTTTTAGTGTCACTCATACCCACATTTCGTTCTCCATAATTATTTCTGTATATTATTTTGAACGGAGATATAAGCCAAGTTTACTCAGAAAAGGAGATTTGTCGAATATTAATTTATCGGTATTCCACTTTTATCAAAAACGGCTGTAACGATTTCGACCAACCTTACGGGGTACTCTCAGCTAACTAGTCCCTACATTTTGTTTTCCATAAATGTTGCTTGTTGTGTGTTGCTACGCACCAGATATTTTTCATTTAGCAGCTGCGTCAATTTGGACTATCTGCAACTTGCAATCATGTGACAATGGGTTGAATGGGCCTATCTAGCAGGATATTCCTTTCAGCAGACTCTGCTCAACCTGGTGGAACATATAGCAATCATTGTGTTTGGCTATTCCACCTTTAAATGTTCTGTGTACCACGTTCGTGCAGTCAATCGAAATAATATGGACACCGGGTAAAAGTAGTTAGAAAGCTTTGAAGAGACCGGCTTTGGGGTGCCGGTTGCTTGGCCACGGAGACAAATAATTAGGATATCGAATAACAACCCCCGCGTAGTTGGGAGGATCCGTTGGGTAAAAACTTTTAGGAAATCGAGTGAAAAGGTATAGCTGTTTTCAAATTGTTGTGAAGCTGAGTGGCAGCGAATAAATCGCTTGGATATTAAAGAAAAAACATTGAAAATCAATTAAACATGGAATGTGCTGAATGAACCACTTGAAAATTGAGTAACGGGCGAAAGAAAAAGTGTGCACTCTAGGTTGACAAAAATGGACTGCATTAGGGTTAGAGCAGAGTTAAAGTAGTGTGACAAAAGAGTATAACGAGGGATGCATGATTGTTGTCCCACAAACAACCATAACTGAGCCGGATATTGTCTCTGACTTTGGGCAGAGAGGCGCTAGAGTGACATCATGAACGAGGTTTGTTTCAAGCAGAGCGAGAGAGGTTGAGAAGCATCGTTTAATTGGTCGTTTTCAGGTACCAAGAATGAATGTAGAGTAAGTAAACTATTGAGAACGTCATCAACGAAACTGTAACGGGCTCGAAAGATTGCACTCTCGGGAATGAACGAAATGATTGCCAATTTTTGATACGACCCATCGAACATTATCCCATGCTCTGCAGAAACTAAGTTAGCAGTAGTAAGGTTAGCTGGGGATGGAGCCCATGGAGGCCGTGTGAGCGTACGACGATGGATTTGGGGGTAGACGTCTTCTTATCGAGTAGAGTAGGTAGGCTAGGCAATTAGTAGCATTGCAAGGGCTTCCATTTATTCCTTTCACGAAAGCTTTACGCCCCCGTCTCTCTTGTAGCTGATAAGTTGAGTAATAATTTTTCGAAATTATTCTGATTTATAATGTGATCGTGCAATTCCTTGGTGGAAAATTCGGTTAAACGAAATGTGCAAAATGTAACTTCTGGACGTTTACTTGACAAAGCCTCAAGATATAATCGTATAAAGTTGTTTAACCAACGCCAGTACATCCGTCTACATGGGACTGGGCCTGGTTCGTTAAGAAGTTGGAGCCCTCGTTTTAAGAAGTGGAACAGATCGATTGTTGCATAGAGAGTTTTCAGAAGAGCATTTGTCGCAAAAGATAAAGATAGTAAATTATCTATATGAGGGAGGAGCAGAACTTAAGCCCTCCCCCCCTCCCATCCGTGAATCAGAACATTTCGATACGGTATCTAATAGTTAAAAGCGATGGAAGGAAGATATACTTTGGGAAAGTAAATCTTGAGCTGGCATTCACACACTATTACACGGTCGGGTGAACGGGCCGAAGCCGAAAAAGTGGCGGGAAAGGGAACACAGTCGAGCCCTTGATTCCGTCAGATCCTCGAATAATAGGATTAACTCCAAAGACTCTTACGGCGTTGAGCAATATTCGGATCATCCGATGAGAGTTCCCTCGCGGTAGTGAGGATAAGGGGTGAGTGGAAAGGGGAACGAATTGCTGATAACATCGCTCTTTGACGCCCCGAATCCAAATATTGATTCCAAAGCCTCCCTCCGAGCGTCGGTGGAAACGAATTGATGGATTAACCTTTGTCACCCATCAGAACGCAGTGCATCATTGATGCGACACGTCAGAGTTGTCTAACGCCAACGCGTGGAAACCCTGACCTGGTACAAATTGGAAATACCCAACTTTCAGTGCAGCGTTGGGAGAATTCCTGAACGAAACTCGATAGCATTCAGCAACCCGTTGAACATGAATTTCAGTCAATTGAAATATCTTGCGGGACACCCTTCACAACTTCCTCGTGCCCCACGTACATTCAACAATTTTGTATCGCTCTACCAACTAATCCAATGTATTTTTCAGTGAATTCTTAAGAACATGGTACAAATTAACTAACGCTCTATGCAGCGCTTTAAGTACTTTTTATTAAATAAACAGCGAATAGGTAATTGACGGGGTATGTGTAGCTATCTGACCATCCCGACATTGGGATGATCAGCTAAAAGCCCCTAAAAGCTTATTGTACCAGTCCCAATCTTACAGGTGTATGCGTAACTTTCTAAGGAGTACCAAGTATTTCTTCTTTGATGTCAACCCATGGAGAAGTCGCACCAAAGACCAGAAATCGCTCCTCCTCAAGTCTCCAACACTAGGCCTGGACGTGGTAGGGAGTCTCCTCATCTTTACCACACTACCTACCGTTAGGGGTGTCGGCTACCCCCATAACGTGTGTCTTTAAGTCCTGCCTCTCCATCCTCAGAAGGCTACGTCTTACCTCGCGTGTATGCCCGGAGATAAAGCGTTTGTAGTGCCTCACTCCTGTAGCATTACAGACTGTCTGATGCATACTTCTAGCATATTCCCTGCAGTCCTCTAGACGAGTGACAGAGAAGTCCCATAGTCCTCTTCAGTAGTAACAGAGAAGTCCTGCAGTCCTCTTGACTAGTGACAGAGAAGTCCCTCAGTCCTCTTGACTAGTGACAGAGAAGTCCCTCAATCCTCTTGACTAGTGACAGAGAAGTCCCTCAGTCCTCTTGACTAGTGACAGAGAAGTAAGAAGAAAGAAAGCACTTGAAAAATGTTAGTATTATAAAAGAGACGAGAGCATTTTGAATTCCAGAATATCGTGGGTTGCTCTTAATTATTTGGTATCCTTTACTAAGCGTATTCTTACAAGTAGTTTATAGGACCACCAGCGTGATCACGGTTATGTCATATGAGCGATACTTATAAGGAAAAAACTATCCCA
This sequence comes from Pachypeltis micranthus, assembly GCA_020466155.1. Classification (NCBI taxonomy): domain Eukaryota; kingdom Metazoa; phylum Arthropoda; class Insecta; order Hemiptera; family Miridae; genus Pachypeltis; species Pachypeltis micranthus. Next base: position 26,335,583 of record CM035774.1, on the reverse strand, counting down.
TAATTTTTGGCGACATTTCAGATGATTTATTTTGCAGAGATTGAGGTACTGTATAATTGCTCAGAATTGTCCCCACAAAATCTGCAATAAAACCCGTTACAGCCGTTTTTGTTAAGTAAAATTGGTGTTTTGATCCTACAATAGTCTCGCAATTGTGTTCATAGGCATACAGACCATTTATTCTGATGGTGTTTCTAGAAATCAGAAGCTTTTAAAGCAAAAAGGGGTAAAGAATAATACATTTTTCCCCGCTGATGGCATAACTTTCATTCCTATCTCGTAGGGAAAAGGGAGACAAACACGACTAAAATCAATTTAAAATCAGATACAAATTTTGCATTACCTTTCAGTTTTGTGGACTGTTCCACAAAAAACCTTTAGACGAAATCGTAATAAAAATTGAATTATTCTGACGACGATAACTAAACTTGGTTTTGAGTCAATTTTGATATTATTTTACTGTCCCACTATAATCTGTAGAAAGGATTTCACATTTGAGCTGATTTCGAATGGCCATTCTATTTCAATTGTGTACACAGGATAATTACTTTTCAAGAAAGCTTAAAAAAGGACAGCACCCAGGAAGAAACTAAATAAATAATGGTTAATGTAATGGTGAAGGCTCTCAAACTACTTGGCACAAGCACGAAGGGTAGAAGAATTGTAAGGTAAAATAAAAGAAGAATACAAGAAAGCTCCACACACTGGCAACGCTAGCTAGTTAAGACACAAAGCAGGCAGCTAGTTCGTAGTCTTCATAGCACTATGACATGCAGTGCTGCAACTCTGATTTTATCTACCTACTTTGTACATTCCTCCACACCTACACTTACACATGAAACACTCTCTAAAACCAGACTTTTTCCGGTTCAGAATACTTTAAATCATCTTTTTAAGGTTCTTAATCAATTACTTACTGTATGGGTTGAGGAAATTAACCACTATAACTTCACAGGGAATGTGTATAACCTCCATGCTTATAACAAGCATGTCCGGTTGTCAGGATTTCTCAATTAATCTCAGATAAATGGTGAATAAAACGTCTCAGCAGTTCAGTTAAATAAAAGGGTATCAGCTTAAATTATTTAGTAATAACACCACAGAATTTATCGAAAAAATTATTTTTTTGAGTTAGTTATAGATGAAAATTAAAACTATAATTTGGTAATTTGAAAAGTATATACAAATATTTCCTAATACTCATCAATATCCTCCAATGAATCTTCCTCCAGTGCTTCGCATTAATTTTTCTGTCTCTATCCACCTTTGGTTTTCCTTCTTTTATCGTATGTCGTTATCAAAACTGGTAAATGTAATGAATAGCTTTGGCATGCTCATACGCAAAGTTGTTCTTTGCTCAATGTCAGAACCCTCAAGGTCAAAATGTCATATAGTTTCAACAAAACTCCCCAAAACAACAACATCGAATAATTACTGTCGATGTACTGAGGTTTGAGTCGTCACAGCTTAAGTTTTATCGAAGATTGTTAGGGATTAGAGCCTTCTGCCGTTCTATTTCCAAGGAAGTAAGCTAACCTTTATCTATCGTTGGAAAATTGTGACTCACTTTGCGCGCAACGAGGAGAGAATACGCATGTACATTTTAGAGTCGCGAATGTTATATGCAAATTGGTGTTCAAGTTAATTTCTCTTTATTTTATTAAATTAGTTCGTTCGATAGAGTTGTGAGTCATCTCTCTTTCGTCCCTACAATCTGGTTAATGTGGAAACAAAGATATTTGAAACAGCAACCTTGAAAAATTCCAACGCTTCTATAATAAGGTTAAATTTTGCAACTGTTGACTCAATCATTTTCAACTTTGTTCCGAAATGAAGGAGACGCCAGTGGTTCGAAGGTTGGACTCCTGCCCCAAGAAGTCTCTTTATTTCTATCCTTCTCTCGTAGGAACGAATGTGTTCCTTCATTCGCAGATACTGAATAATGAAGCGGAATAAGATTTATACTGATAAGATTTATCTAGGTGATAACAGTATCACCTAGTAACCTTTTCGATTATAACCTTTTGGAAGTGCGGTTTCGTGAAGAGCAGGCCGTGTTTTGTAATTTGTTTTTATTCATTCGTTTTCTAGTTTAGATGACTCGTACCTGCGTTGTTATTGATAATTCTCGTTTTGTGGCATAAATGCATCGCATTCGAAGGTTGTTTCGGGAGGCCTGTCGGACGCAAATTCTTGGTTGTGATATCACCTCACCAAACTATTGCCGGTTACTGCTGAACCACCAGAGATGGAAAAAAACGGACTCGTCGAAAATTTCTTCCTTATTCGTTCCAATAGCAATAAAGCCAGATCCCGAAGAACAGGGATTCGGAGCAGGCAAAGAGCTGGCGGGAAGTATAAGTAAATCGGAACTAATAAAAATACTGAACAAGTTTTACTCAAGGCCTGAAGTAAAGCAAATGTGCACGGAACATGGTTTGGACAGTGAGTTCTCTTCTCATGTTTTTAGTGAAAGTCGGAAAATTCTTTGGTTATTACCGGAGAAATTCAAACTAATGCGTGTTTCTTCAGGTTCTCTTCTCATTGGGTTATTTTAGATGCCCTTTTCAGTTGGGGAAAGACTCTCTTGCTTTTCGTTAACCTCATACGGCGTATTTTTTTCACATAAAATGCGTTTCCTAGTATTCTCATTGCGTTTTACTGGTAATTAATGTGGGATAGGTGTGTTGTTCTCAACTTTCTCCTATCAACAGAATCAACGAACGTTGATTTGTTTGAGTTCAGAGCTACTGGCTGGAGAATGTGGATTTATGTAGCTCGTAATCAATATGCCAGTTTCGTGATTGTCAGTTAGGTTACTAATTAGCTGCATTGAGCGGTAAGGTGAATGTTGTTCCTCAGCCCTCAGCCGTTCCCTTCTTACCACATGTCACATTTCTCGTTGTCTATTCAATGTCAGTCCTGTTCAAATGTAATAAACGAGTTTTGTCGTGTTCCCAACTCAAAGACTGTGTTTTTACATACTCGGCCCGTATTTGGCCACAACAGTGAAACAGACCTGTTGTGATGAATAAGGAGCTCAATGAATTCAGTTGTTTTTTTTTTTGTCAAGGATCGAAAGTATTGACAGTGGCAAAATTACTAGACATATGATTTTAAGGGCAGTAAATTTACTGTCCCGTATCAGTTGGCAAAAACAACAATAAATTAAAATTAACGAGCATTAATTACGAAATCAGTTGAGCACAGAAAAAGTGGTCTATTAACAAGGTGTATTTCGTATAAAAGCAGGCTTTGTGAGGATGGTTGATTGTTGTCACTTGTATCAGCCTCCCTTTCGGTCCACTCTTCTTATTATTCTTATATCCTTTTTCAGGTTATCTTCAACATCAAGCTTACATCAGTTTTCGAAAGTTTTGCTTAGAGTGCGACTCTCTGCCAGTGGACCTTCACGTGACTGTCAGTGATATAAATAATGGGGCAGGCCACATAACTGACGTTTTCCCATTTTTCTTGAAACATGCTCGACAGATATTCCCTCATTTGGACTGTATGGATGATCTGAAGAGAATAAGCGACCTAACGTCTCCACCTTCTTGGTAAGCTTTGTTCTGTGTTGGAGACGAACTGCCTACTAACTAACCAGCCCTACTCGACCCACTGCAAGTAGTTGCCAGCTGCAGGCAAGAATATTTTAGTTTATTTTCTTCATGGAGGCCTCTGGTGATCAGCCTAAACAAGCCCCATGGAAACTGGTAGCATTTTCAAATAGAACACTAATTTACTGAGTTACTGTACAAATCACTTCTTTCTAACCATATAACGTTCGTTCTCCGTTAAAAAGTGTCGAAGTAATAGTCAGTTGAAACTGGACTGGAGCCTGCTTGAAGTGGATCGCCTACCTTCAGCATGCCAGGCGCTCTACCAATATGCGTACTACAAACAAAATGAACGAGTGCTGTGGGTTGCTTACGTTGAAGGCTCCCCATAGAAAGTCACTTTCTCTGGCTGAGCACATGTACAGAATAGAAGGGAGACCAAACCACTGCTACATACTCGAGGCAATGAAGGACAAGTGATTTGTAGAGCTTTACTATCACTTTAGTATTGAGCAAAATATTTGTATTGCTGTTTCACTTCAAGAAGATTTTTCTCGAAAATATGTGAATTTTGTCATCTTACCCCACCTTAAGTTGATGAACGTCCAGCAGTAAGATGGCGGATGGGAAGTTTAAGACGGAGAAGACAGAAGTGAAGATGAACAAAGTAATTTCAGTAAACTTCAATCCTCTAAGCATGCATTTTTTTAATACCTGTTTCCATGAAACAATAAGCTGCGACTTATTGTGACAGGAGCCATCTTTTCCCTGCCTGGAACTTCTCCATTTAATGCACTACTGATTGTTGTAGGACTACACTCAGATGATTCTTCTACTGAACACTCGTGTCGTTTTTAACTTTCAACCACTAACTCACTCTGAATTTATTGTATTTATTTATTGTAAAATAAAATAAAAAAACTTCAATCATCGAAGCTCCGATGTGTGGCACATTTCCAAGGCATATGAGCAGCTCCCTCCTCCCAGCCCAGAAACTCTTCCGTAAGGTCGCGGAATTACCAGGAGATCGAAAACAAACATGTGCTTGATCGATCATTGCAGGTCTGATTTGTCAAGAGAAGCGACCTGAGAAACGTTAAAGAAATCGTCGTGAGATTCCAGATCAACCACTGAACAAGGCCACAACTAGGAACATCATATAACTGTATCGAATCTCTCCATGTATCAAAACTGTACCTTCTCGAGAATGTCCTAGCGTACATTATAAATTGTATGCGATGGTAGATTCAAGAAGAAATAGACCAGAAGGATTGTCGTGGTCCCCCTTTTTAAGGATGTGGCCTTAAAAAGGGCCGATGAAAGGTGTTAGGTGCAAGAATGGGGGAGCTGAGGATCGCAACGAAACTGAAACTCGGTGAGCATGAGGAGGACTGTATTATACGTGCGTACGGAATTGAGTAGAATTGAAATTGAGGTGAGATGGAATACAACTGGGCGACACAAGGGCAGTACTCAGAACGCGTGAACTCGCGTGGGCAACCGTACGAGAGAGAGTGAGAAGTTACTGGGGTGTTAGTTGGAAGCAGAATGATTTTGGAAGAGCTCTGTCATCGATAGGAAGATTAAATTGGGAGAAAGAAATAAAGAAAGGGGAAAACCTAGAAAAGGGGGCTGAGGGCCCGCAGCTAAGGGATTCCCGCTGGTGAGGGGCAGGTATTGAAACGGTTGGAGACAATTAGGCGGACGGAGACAATGACGCGGGGAAAACCGAGGTTGAAGACCCTGACAACTTCGACGCTTTGCGTCGAACAAAAGTTGTTGTGGGTCCAGTTTTGGTCGGTTGGCAAAGTGTGAGGCGAGGGATGTGTTTCTCGGGCGTAGGGCGAAGGGCTCGGTTGAGCAGTAGCTCCTCACAGCGAGGGACTCGGTTGAGTCGGTGCTCCTTCTCCTTCAGACGCGAGAGGAGGGACTCGTTGCCTCTGCTGGCACTGCTGATGGTGGTTGCTTGTAGTCAGAAGAAGCGAGGAAGGAATCAGTTGAAGGAATGAATGCCGTTTGTTTTGCCGCAGGCCCTTATGTACGTTTTCTTGGAGGGGGTAGTCCTCTCTCATTGGTTCCCGACTAGCGCCCTCTGTCATCCCGACTTCACTGTGAGGCGCCTTTTGTTGGTAAAGGGTGGCCAGCCGCCACAAGGATAATAACAATACAACGTTGGCAGTTGGCAAGAATAGTTTCGAATATCTGTCTACTCGGATTGACCTATCAATCAACTTAAAATCTCACGAGAAGCTTTGTAGTTTGTAATAATGTAATAATTGCAATTGTCCAGGTACCCGAACGCCCGAGCTATTAAGAGGAAAATCATATTCCACGCAGGACCCACAAACAGCGGTAAAACGTATAGAGCTCTGGAAAGATTTCTGTCAGCCAAAAGCGGCGTTTATTGCGGACCGTTGAAATTATTGGCTGCTGAAGTGTACAAAAAATCGAACGAAAGGGTGAGCGTGAGAGATGCACAATGCTGACTTTGAAGTGTTACATTCTAATTATGGCGAGCGTTGAGTAAAATTCAATTTGTTTTCAGGGCACACCCTGTGATTTGATAACCGGTGAAGAGAGGAAGTTTGCTACTAATGAAGGAACACCGTCGTCACACGTATCGTGCACTGTTGAGATGACGTCTGTTAATACTCCATGTAGGTGTCTGATGGTAACGTAACTAATGTGAAAATTATTTATGATTCATTCTGAACTCAGAGTACCCCCTAGTTGATTTTAATATTGTGATATATTCTCATCAATAACATGAATCAATGTGGTACGGTTCCCGGTTGTTTTAAAATATCAGCATTGAACCGAGGTAACATATTATTGTTTCCTTATTTGTTACTGCCACAAGCATGTTTGAGCAGTGATTCGGGTACAATAATAATGTGTCATTCCTAATCTGATTGGCCTGAAATCTCCCAAGAAACATGTGTGAGTGATCCTTCTGATGTAAGAGAAGAAGTAGGCTGGCGATTGTCTACATATTTGTTCTCCAGCTTGCGGAGAATTTCTTCCTTGTATACTTTGTGCTCCTCCATTTGCGCTTGCAGTGTTGTAGGTAATGCTTCAGCCATCAAAAAGAGTTAGGTTGTCTCAAAGTCCTAAGTTCCTTCTCCTCGAAAGCCCAATGTAAACAATACTTCCCAATCCTGCTCTCTTCTCAACACATTCTTCATTGTGCTTACACAGCTAATTCTTGATTACTTAACAGTTAACTCAGCATTAACTCCTAATGTTTGGCCTCCCATACTGTGAAACCTTTGATTTGACGAAAATCCAATTGCATATCCTACTTCGTGAGGCTAGGGAAAGTGAAAAATAAATGTTTTTGTTTATGGCAGTCTCATTTGTATTGTTCTGCCGTCTAAACTTGTTAAACAATAAAACCTTATAAAGTGTTTTGTTGAGTACAGATGAGGTAGCAGTCATAGACGAAATCCAGCTTCTTCGAGATCCTGGTCGAGGTTGGGCGTGGACCCGAGCTTTCCTCGGGGTAATGGCAGAAGAAATACACGTTTGTGGAGAAGCTGCCGCTATAGATTTAATATCGGCGCTGGCTCTCACGTGCAACGAAGACGTTGAAGTAAGTGTCTACACCTACTAACACCATGTATTTTCTACTTCTTTCCTTATTGTTCCATCCCCATATTAAATTTATTTATTTCAACCTAGACCATTAAATTTAATATGTAAGAGGAAAGAGAGAGAAAAATAGCCAGGAGCAAGATACAAAACAAATTGTACAGGAGGATTTAAACAATTTGTTTCAAACGTCTTATAGTTATTAAGTCAGGGATGTCAGTTGTTGAACGGTGGTGACGGGTTTCACCAGTCTCATTTGACAATAAGCCATCATGCGGAACAAAGCAGCGATTAAATTGACTGAGCTGTTGGCGACCCAAATCGACAATTTACCAGTTCTGCTCTCTATTTTCTTCTGTTAGTTTACCTCCACGAAAATTTGTGTTCATTCATGTACGAACTTTATATTGGTGTGCGACAAACGAGTGTGGGGAAGTAAAAGTGAGAAGAAATTTAAAATAAAGTCAAGTTATGGGGAAATGGGAAATAGTGGACCGTATAAAAAATCATGGTTCTCAAAACATGCGTATCAGAGAGGAAACTACTGCCTGAAAAAGTAATATTAAATATCAATAAATGAAGAGTCAATGCTGAACCATCCGCTCCAAGCAGAAGAAACAACGCATGCAGCCAATGCAAGAAAAAATGGAAAAGAATTCCTGGGTCGAGCTCAGGCGGGACCAGGGGTGTTCTCCCTGATGCACCAGGATATTCCAACTGGATTCAATAATGTTCGATGAGGTAAATTTCACGAACGAAATGTACTATACGACCTGCCCAAGTCTGGATCGAGGGTGAAGCGGTACAATGAATAAATTTAATACCAAAAAAGTTGAGCGACGGAGTCAGAATGGAGGTGTAGGACTGTGTCTGGATAGAAGACCGTGAAGTCATAGTGAATAGTAAACATAGTGAGGCAATGTTTACTATTTGGAGGAACTCTTGGGACAATATTGCGTGAGTTATAATTCTCCCTGGTCTGCCCTAATTTCCCTCACTGCCTCACATCTTACCACAACCAACCGTCGCGTCGTGCCAATTGCCTAGCGTCACATAGAACATGTCAATCCTGCTTGTTCTGTTGTTGTCAGGTTGTGTTTTGTATCGTTTATTAGTATTTTTCAATGTTGACTTGAATTAAGTGGGTCTCGGAAGTGGTCTAATAACATTGTAGTTTGTGCATGAGTTGTTGTCTACCTAGGATAGGTCACAATCATGTTGAGCAAGAGAATAATGAACCTAAGTGTAATAATTTGCTGCGTCCTTTAACCAATTTTGAATTTTAGGTGGAGTAGTGAGTTCTCGCTATATCAGCTCATAACTGAAAGTTCATAATTACGCCTTCTCAGGGGCCATGGCTCGACTCCACATATATTTATATTAACATTTCATCGATTATTTATTATATAATAAGCGGTGAACGTAATTCAACCATTTCTCATTTTCAGGTGCACACTTACGAAAGACTTACTGAACTTGTTGTGGAAGACGAAGCTCTCGGCTCCCTTGATAATGTCAAGCCCGGAGATTGTATTGTTTGTTTCAGTAAAAACGACATATATTCTGTAAGTAAATACATTATTACTGCCGTTCGAGCTGTAGCGAAATTGCTCAACTATTTTTTGAATGAGTTTTTCGGCTTAGTTTTCAAAGTATTAACGCTGCTTCGCGTTTTAATGAAATTTATTAGTTATACACGTTGCAATAGCTCTAAGAGATTGGCGAGCTACAGGCAAAGGCAAGCGTTGGAGTTTCGTCGCGTGTCTATTCAATTTTTCAAAAGCGCGCCGAAATCATCTTTCGAGTCTGTTATATGCGTCAAAATATTTGTGAACATACTTTGTGAAATAAATCGTTAAATACTGTATCAAAAACTCGTATGATGTATCGGTTAGCAGATGGTTTTTATTATTCACTGTGACCGAGAACACTAAATTTTAGAACCTCAAAAATAATTTACAATTTCTTCGCTAATTGTACAGCATTAGCTAACAACAGCCATGAAGTAACTTTATTACTAAAGTTAACGTACCTGTTAGGTGAGTCCGTCTCCTCTGGCTTGTGAGTTACTGTGGGCAAGCACTTTTGATGTAAAGACATCATCGTCTGGCCATTAAGTCAGTACTGGAGTCAGTCAGTTAGTCGTGGTCTTTATATACAAAGAGAAAGGTGAAAGGGGAGATGGATTTGCCAACCACCTCAAACCAAAATACAAGACTGCACCATCTTACTACATAAGCAATACAAAGGACGGAAACTGAACATATTAGAAAACATGGAAATTTATAAAGAAAAAAACTTCAATGGACAGATCATAAATGAACAAATCAACACAAAATGCGACACCATATTCACACCACTCAAAACACTACACAAACGAAAACAACCAACTGACGGATTTACAGACCACCCTACACAAAAAAGACGTAAATTCCACAATTGACAGACCATCCAACACGTTCCATTTATCTCTAGGGGGTTTCCCCCTGAGGTACATGACCTCCTCTCACCGCCCCTTCCCCGACGCTCCATCACCCCTTTCACCTTTCTCTTTGTATATAAAGACCACGACCAACTGACTGACTCCAGTACTGACTTAACAGCCAGACGATGATGTCTTTACATCGAAAGCGCTTGCCCACAGTAACTCACAAGCCAGAGGAGACGGACTCACCTAACAGGTACGTTAACTTTAGTAATTTGCCTACTGGCGGATATAACCCAATTTCTTTAATACCTAACTTTATTACAGTCTATCCCAGGGCAGGATAGCTGGGATTGCTTGGGATAGTCTGTACATTAAAAATATCCATTCAATTTTTTAAAATTAGTTGTGTTGACGAATGCAGAAAGTAAAAAATAATAATACTTTTAAAAAAATACTACTTTCAAAAAGGAAACTTATATTAAAATAATGAACTGAAAAACGGGTCCTTAACAGAAAAATCATAAAGCTCAAAATATGTCATTTAAAACTAACCACCTTCTCAGGACGATCGTACAAATTTAGTGTTCTTCTTTTTTTAATAGATGCGTAAGAGCTTATATAGTAAATTTTTGAAAAACTTCGCTGTAAGTAAATTGAGGGTCGGTCGCAAAGGCGGAACTGGGCAAACGTTAAATCTGCGAGGGGACTCCTCGAACTGTGCGACAAGAGCAGGTTCTTCGCGAGTTTTTTTTTCTTTGTAGAATTCTTCATACGGCACTTCGTCAACACAAGGTGTCTGCTGGCAGCGTCTAACATACTCGCTCTAAATGCTGAGTAATTTGTGTAGGTCACCGAATATGTGGTCAGAAGTTTCAATTCCTGTCACCACAGTTGCATGGGGAGGATTTGTTCTGTCCGATTCGATGAAGGTGTACTCCACATAACCGATGATTTGAATGGACCCGGGCAATCACTCGGATTGACTTTCTACCAAGGTGTTACTGATGGAACCACAACCTCATCGTAATGTGAGGATTTTCCTACAACCTGTGCAGCGTTGTAAAGTACTTGCCAATCATGCTTCGACCTTCTTGGAGCCTATGTATTTAGGTCAGTGTATGGAACTGCCACCTCCGACACATCACCTTGTATTATACTGAGATTATCCATGAAATTCGCAATTACGTTGTCTCTTATTCCTTACATGACCCCTGGTCGATACGAACCCCTGGTTGAGGACGTGAAGTTACCGTGTTTATTGTGTCCATGTGGAATTTGTAATTCGATAGTTTTATTAATAACACAATGAAGCGCTGTATCCCAGTCATGTAGTAGCGTCATTGCTACTGACTCACGCGTGAATGTTGGTGGCTGCTCTAGCAATTTGAAACACTTGCGAGCCTTTGTCTGAGAATCGTAAAAAGCACAACCCCAACTATTTCCGTTTTTTTTTTATCCACTCCGTATCTGGAGTGGATTAGATTGATGAATGATGTGGCACGCAAGCAACCTCGGAAGTCCGTATCATAGGAGAAGTGCAATTTATGATTTATCTGACGGAATCTATACTAAAATGCACTACTTGGCTCGTCAGTTACAACAATATGCACTGATGATGCGCTCGAAACGCTCTATTTTCCTCACTTGCTCAAGTGACCCATTCACATTTGTTGAATGTTTTTGAAAAAAAGAGTACAACTGAAGGTGACGGAGCAACTCAACCGCTGGCTGCATGTGACAGGACTCTTGCCATTCATAGTGTCCAGCCATGAAGAGATTCATTAACACTTTTTTTCTTTTTATTAACGGGCGCGTATGATTTTAGTAATGTCTCATACAACGTGCTGCACTAAAAATTCTTCACCGTGATGGTTTTTTGGAATCAATGTTACACGAAATATTTTGGTTTGCACAGAGCCTTTAGAAATTTTCAATAGCATTCTCAAACAAATTTCTACTAGAAAGTTCCTCAAGAGAGTATTGTACTTACTATTCGTACAAAATCGCCATAAACTTGACAATAGAAAATGTCTTAAGCCGAGGAAATACATGTTTTTTTTTCTCTCTAATAATGCCTTCCACAATCAAATAACGACTTTACCGTCTTTATTATAGTTAAGAATGTTTTTAACAGGTGAGCAGGGTTTTGGAATCCAGAGGGTGTGAAGCAGCAGTAATTTACGGTGGACTCCCTCCGGGAACGAAACTCGCTCAAGCACAAAAGTTTAACGACCCACAATCAAGTTGCAAGTTGTTAATAGCGACAGATGCGATTGGAATGGGTCTCAATCTGTAAGCTCATTATCTATTTCCTTATGCCACGAATTTTAGTATTACGTTTTCGCAATGTTGCGCTTCGTGTTTCAGTTATAAATTGTTACTTTTTCCTTGAAGGTCTCCAATGTATTGTTTTCGGGTGGGTGGGTGGGTGGGGGGTGATATGCTTCTGTCCGGCTCAGCTCAGTCCGAATTAGTTCATTGCTCTTGACCTTAACTAGAAATCCTGAGCTAGGGCCTACCTCCTGCCTGTTTATGACCTGAAGCTTTCGAAATGGTAGCGAAGGGAAAATTCGAACTACCCCTTCAATAGTCTTCACCTGCCACAAAAGGCTCTTGTTTAGTCAACACTACCAAATGAAAATTGCCTGTGGATTAAGACGCTTCTCAAAAAATTCAATGTATCTATTTACTGGGTGATCTACTGTAGCCTAGTGCTTTCAACTGCCAGTAAGTCGTATCCTCTATGATCATGCCTTTACCTTGAGAGCAATTTCTCACATACAGACTCACTGACAATGTTTCGCCAGACAGGAAATGTAGGTTCACCCTATGTGTACTCAGACTTTAACATGAAGCCCTGCAGACTCTCGTGAAGTGGTCAGAGGAGCGAATAAGTGGAGAGGTTCATGCACTCAGCTGAAAAAAATATGTTGAGTTCTCTTCAGATCTTATGTATGGCTGTTTTTTTTTTTTTTTTTTTTTACATTTTCATAATTTCGTAAGTAACTGCTTCACAGGGGTTCACTTTTACAGAATGGCTTCCAGCAACCTATACCCACATTTTGTTCTCAGCAGCTATTTCTATATGTAGAACGGAAATATAATCAATGATAGCTCAGAAAACGAGATTTGGCGAACATTAATTATCGTATTTCCAATTTTCTCAAAAACGGCTATAACGATTTCGATCAAACTAATGGGGTCCTCTTAACTAATACCTACATAGTATTTTGCATAAGTGTGTTGTGGGTTGTGTTTTTTTTACGCAGCATTTATATTTTACCTTGACTAATTACGATTTATGGCTTTGTATTGTCGTATTTTAGAAGTATCAAGCGAGTGGTGTTTCATTCACTGATAAAACCTTTAATGAATGATAAAGGTGAAAAGGAGATAGATGTCATAACTGTGTCTCAAGCTCTGCAAATCGCAGGAAGAGCTGGACGTTATGGAACTCATCACGACAAAGTAAGTTACTTAAAAACAATTCTTACTTGTTAGTTAGAATTTATAGTCGTGTAATCAATGATTTTGGGGATTGACGCCATACACGAACCTGTATGTTCTCTGTTTCTTTTATCACTTGTTTATTTCCTAAGAGACCGTGTTTGAGATGAGGAGGCTATTGTCTGAACATTGTAGCCTTAAGGTATCAACGTTGTCCTGAACCAGAGCACGGGGCAAAGGATCCTGAAAGAACAGGCAGTGGCAAAGATAGTAATGTGAATCTGATGTACAACCAACAAACACTCCAGAATATAGGAAGGTCCACAGTTAGTTCTCTAGTAACTAATTAGCTCTTCCCAAGCACAACAAAGAAGGCAAGAACGTTGAAAGTAATCGTCGCAATAGAAACCCTTGCAAATGCCTATTCGCAGTCAGTCATCATAAAGTCCACTCAGCTCTGATTTTCCATTGTGACAAGTGTGGCATCCCAAATATTGAAGGTTGCTGGTTGTAGAACTTCTCATAACGAAATTATTGTTCCTTATTGTTCAGGAGTGATGTGAGAGTTGTGCAAGGGGGCCAATGACAAGCTTCTCAAAAAGGTTTGGGATTGTGGGCAGTGCGTTAGGATTATTATTGAACAAGTTTGTCTACAGTAACCTCACTTATCAGCCCCTATTGATGTTGACAGGGTTCTGTTACGACATTCAAGCCCGAAGACCTTCCAACTTTGAAGAACCTTTTAGCGCAATTACCGGAAGATATTACAAAAGCCGGCCTTCACCCAACTGCTGAACAAATTGAGCTGTATGCTTACCATTTGCCTGATTCTACCTTATCCAATCTGATTGTAAGTAGTTGTTCTTTTTATTCAAAACATTTATTCAATGGAGAAGCGACGCCTCCCATTTTCTTGTTGTGCAAACCTATCCAGACTGTGCATTTTATTGAAGGGTTTAGCGAGATTCTCCAAGCACTTAGGCGCACTTTGGATTCGTGTCCAGATTTGTAAGAAAGTATTAAAGCAACATCGTATTGTTGTGGGTCTGATTTTGGGTCATCTGAGTCATATGTTTAGAGGATCGCTGCAATTGAGTGCAGGAATCCAATTCAACTGTCACAGGGATGAGATGCGTTCAAGTAGATACTGATGAAGAAATACAAACGTGCAGGGGGGTTTCTTTATAAAAATCATTGTGTTCCTTAACACTCTCAAGTCAGGCTGGAGCCCAGGCACTTGCTCTGCATCCACCATCCCTTTAATGGCCATGTCCGGTGGGTAACTCTTGGAGTGCTTCAGTGGATACTGTCTTGTAGGCCTTGGTGATCCACTGTTGTGGTTGAAATGTCCTACCAAGCGACTGAATGGCTGTCAGTCACAAATCTCCACAGCCATATAGAGGTGCTGCAGCAGCGAAGGTTTGGCCACAACAGAAGACTGAGACACCAGCCACAGGATAGACAGTGTCTGAAATGATTCTGGAAAGTAGGACCTACCTGATACATTAGGTGAAGAGCATGAGCCGAATCGAGGCAATAAGAAATATTTGCACACTTTGGAGGCCCGAATGAAGGATGTGGCAATTATTGTTGACAATACAAGCTCCTTCACGGCTCTGATGAATGGTAATGAATAACGACAAATGGATCGTTTCACTGCAGTCAAAGATACACCTCCAAGGCATAACAGAAGAAAAGAAAGTAGGCGGTGACTCTTGGGAGTGGACCAGAAGGGGCTGTGGACCAGGCAGCTGTTCATTACTTGGTCCATGGCTCATGCAGTGCCAGGGTGAGGTGGATTTCTATCTTACCCAGTTCCTCCCAGTACGTGAAGCATACAGCGGAGATGCAGTGTTAGATTTCCCCATGCAGTGTTCAGCCAGAAGCGGTTGGAGCTTGGTGATCCAGGGTGAGTACTCCCAGGGATGAAGAATGAAGACATGGAGGAAAGACCACTCTTGAACCTCCCAAACTGGTGGAGATTATGGGAATGGCGGCACGCTGCAAGATTTTTGCGAGGGTGAAGAGGACAAGAACTGCTTGCAGCCATCACAGAGAGGCATGAGGGCCAACTCGATGCAATGTGCTAAATGGTTGTAGGGTGGTTCTCATTACGCAGGAGTAAATTCATTGGGGCACTCCTACGCCCCAAAAAAAAAAAAATAAATAAAGGTATAACGTATCTCATTCAGTGGACTTGGTTCTGACTGTGGAATGAGATTATTGCAATCTGATTACACTTTCTTAGAAAATCTTCAAGTTCTATTGGGACGGGCCTAATATTCAACCTTCTCACCACCTATAGAAATCTGTCATATGTGCCAGGCATATGTAAAATTGTTAGTGCCGATGTTGTTCTGATCTGAAAGGAGGAAGAGAAGGAAAAAAGTGGAATTGAGTTGGAGTGTGGTAGCAATGACAATAGTCGTAGTTCTCAGATGGTTGCTCCTGGCCGCGAGGGATGCGTTAATTAACAAATAGAATAGTGTAAGCGCTGCACAATGAATGTAAAAAAATGTACTCCACAGCTCAGTTGTTCACACACAAACCAAAAACGAAATATTAAAATTATTAGGTTTTGAAGTACATAGGCAATAGGAAAGTCAGTGAATGAAAAGGATGTTGTGATAAACAATGATAAGAGCCAGAAGGTATCAGACGCTCTCCTGAGGTCCACCTCTGGATCTGTCCTTTGACTCTTACTCAACAAGGAATAGATTCAGGATGATGGGAAAATGGCTAAATTAAATAAGGTTGTGTTCGAACACAGTTATTTGCGGTTTGTGGAGTTTGTTGCTGTTTTTTCTTTCTTTTACTGTTAACCGCCACTTTTAATGCCGCCTGCGGAATTCGCCCATTTTTCCGCGGATCTAGGATGTTCGGGATCTTGACATCACGAGGCGACGCCAGCACTTATTAAGAACACATTATTACGAATCACCCGCTCTTGCTTTTTTTCTCACTACTGCTTTATTATTGTTTGAAATGCCCGTTGTTTCATGATACGCCATCTCAACTGTTTAGTTCGTAATTTACTGTCGTGTTTTGAGTCAATTGCGTATCGGAGTTTGCATTCGGTCAACAGAATCCGCGACTGGTTCACGAAATTACGAACATTCATGGTATCTGGAACTACCGTGGACGTCAGTACGTCAGTGTCACAACCTTTCGTTGGAAAGAGTAATCCCGTTGCAAATAAGTACAGTCCACTTTAAATTCTCGAGTTCCGGAAGTTTCGTTTCATTATTCCCCAATATTAAACAAGTTGTTTGCGCATCAAACGTTTCCCTGTCTGATTGGTAGTAGTTAGCTCTGTGCGCTAGCAGAGGTCTGCGTGTGTCTAATAATTAATTTGAACCAAACAGAACAACAGGAAAGGGAAATGGGAAAATGTGATAAAAACACCGTAAACAAACTTGTGAATAATGGTGGCAAATGATTAATGAAAGTGCGCTCACCAAAGGAAGGGAAAACTACCTGTCAGGAGTCCTGCTAATCCGTGAACAAGAATTTGCCAACAGGTATAAAATTTGAGGAGGTAGTATAAATGAACTTGATACAGAAAATGGGGACATTACTTCGTCAAAGTAAAGAAACTTGACTCTGAGGGAAGTAGCATGCAAAAAGAGCGGAGCGAGCTTGCATTGCTTTCGAAAATGATGATGTGGCATAATCGATTCGGTCATATTAATGAACAAGATTTGTGAAGAATTCTCAAAGCAAAAGCAGTTCTTGGCTTCAACGTAAATTTGAACGAAAAACTTTGGGCGAGTCAAGTGTGGATAATTATACCGTCTTGGAAGACACTACTTCGTTGGCCAAAGTTGGACCAAACAACGCTGATGTGAATCGTGAAAATTTGCGTACGAGGGTGGAAGATTCCAAAGTTCACTCTGAAGACTCTACTCAAGGTGAAGATGATTCGGAACCATCGGAACACACATCCCAAGAGGACAATAGAGGCAGAGGAAGACCTAGAATTGTTCGAAATGGTAGAAGGGGGCCTAGGAAACGATATAATATGCTACATCGAGACGTTGCACTTCAAGAGGATGTTCTCCAACAAGAAGCACTTGAAGATGCTGAATATGCGTACTCAGTCAAAATATATGTTTCGGATGCTTATTCTAGCTCTATAACACAAGAGTGGCGGAAAGCTGTGAGAAACGAAATCAAATCACTTCTCACTAACAACACCTGGACATTGACAAGACTTCATTCCTAACTGAAGTTTCTACTTGAGAGGGCGTGTTGAAATTTACAAGTGACGACCCTTCAGTTACTGGTTGACCAGGCACATCCGTTATTTCTGGTCATATGATTTTGTCAGTGAAAAATTGTAGTTCGTTCCGTGGCATCGTCGAGTGCGTTTATTCTCGCGAATTAACCATTAATATAATTTTTTCTTTAAAACATACGAAGCCTCGAGCGGATATGAGCGTCAAAAAGCAGCGGAGAGCTCCTATCTCTTACACCTTCAGGTGGCAGCAGCTCGTAGACCACACTTAGGCCGAAACTAAGGTGATTAATAAATTTAAACGAAAGGGACGAATAATAAAAATGACATTGTGGGGTAAATTTTCTAACTTGAGAAGTTTTAGGTATTGGGTGGTGAAAACACATGGCACAAGGAAAACAGGGCACAATTTCTCTTGTAAAAACGCCAAATAGTGGGTAATAAATATATTTATGAAGGTTCATAACCATACCATAACTCAGGTGACATTGGCTTCAATTCTCGTGTTACTTTCATGATGAGGGCACAAGTCCTCAACTCATAGTAAGCCTCTAAGAGAGGCTGAAAACCAATCCTACCGTAACTTGGACGTTGGCTTTAATGTCCCGACGGATTTTATATACAACTATGCGTAGAAATTATGAGTCAAGAATCATCGAAACTAGTGCGGTAGAATATTGTTTGAATGTTCGAAATTGTTGTTCACTCATGCTCTCCAAGTCTGGCAACAAACTTGTTAGAAATCCAATACTTGCTTCGTCATCAGAGTCACTTAAATTGTTAATGTTCACTGACGATCCCTCCCCAGCTTTCTCCGTTGCCTCTTGACTCGACGAAACTGTTGGAATGACTGTTTTGATGACTGGGTCGTTAACAGGACTTGTGGGGCTTTCGCTAGGAGTTTCGCTTTGGAGTTGATTGGAAGATGAGACTTGCGAAGCAGATGATCGAACATCGTTATCTATAACAGGTGTAGTCTTGGGATGTTGTTCTTGCGGCTGTGAAATAGAATTTATAACACTTTCCAATGCTTTTCGCACAGAGATACCTTGTTCGCGAGAAAATTTTTTTTGTTTTGACGCGGGTTTCGTATATTTTCTGGCAACAACTAATTTTATCCTTTTTTCTGGCGGTGTGCTAGTTTGTTCTGTCACGTCTTGAGAGGGTTGGTTAGCAAACAGAGGAAATGCGTTGCTTACAAATATCGTAGGCTTCGAAACTACCACCAGGTTTTCCGGGGGAATTTCAATATCGTTCGTACAGTCGATTGTAGCGTGTGAGCTGAGTGCCAGTTCAGTCGATAGCGTGCCTTCCTTCTGAATTGTTGTGTCTGAAGATTTGTTATTAACGACACTCGTGCCACTTTTCACGCGGTCGGTATTGTTAACGTTGAACACTGGTTTGAGAAGATCTTCCATCTTCCTAGGCCTTAAAAATACTGCCTTCTCTTTGCTCTCAACTGGCGAGCAATGATTTGCGTCCGGTTTCTCTGCATGGTTCAGCAGGTTAGTTTTAGCAAGTGTAGCACTCTCAGCTTGTGTCGAACCTGTAGGACAAAGCAAAATCATTACAACACACCCATAAGAGAGGTATATCAGTCAAAAGTCTCAGGAGGTCGCAGTTTTGCTAGCATGCAGGGCTAGTTCGCATCCATTGACCTCCTCCTCAGACCTGTGGAAATACGCAAAGTCAGTAGCTGATGCTCGTTTGTTACCAAGATTCTGCTCCAAAAATGCTGACTGATCTCAATGTTCTCGAGTACTGGCAGGTGAAGTGCATGCTGCAAACACTGACTTAACCGTGCAAGCTGCCTCACTCGTCAGCAAAGTGTACATAGTCACCACAGCACTGCACTCTACTGGGCTTTCTCCGCTTGGGCAATAGAACCACAGGGTGATCAAAGTTGTCTGGTGGTCTGACGAACTTAATCACCTCAAGTAGAGTGTTAATTGAGCCATAAAGATATGCCTACAGACTCGTGGCCAAGATGGCAGAGCCACACTCTGAACTGCTTTAACCCAGGAGAAGGCCTTCCATTGTAAGAAAGGGATTTTAGCAACGATGCAACGCGACTTAGGCTGGCCCTGTAGCATCAAAGTCTCGCTAGCAACCCTTCTTTTGAAGGCGTTTCCCAGGGCTACAGATCCCTGAGAATGGCAAGGGAACAACAGTTGACGCATCAAAGGGAAACCTTGCATTGCAGTCCGTACTAAGATGCAGTATGTCGCTCCAGGCACACACCATTGTTTTAGTGCAAGCTACAGCCAGGTGAACATTACGTTATTGCGCCCCGAACCAAAGAAAATGTACAGCAATTATTAGATATGCTGGACCATAGTTAATGCATCCCATAACCACGCCCTTACTTCACTACCCGTCTTCAGGGTCATCTTTTCTCTCTTTCAAATAAGATGCTGGGAAATTTGGGAAAGTGGAATATTTCCAGTTACCGTTCAAGACTTTGGAGCAGTATGGTCCTATTGTACGCCCCCCCCCCCCATTCCTGTAATGCGGAATCAACACACGCAAAAAAGTGGCGAGCTAAGTTTCCAGTTATTAGTGACTGCTTACTGCATTTATATCGGGTGACACATACGCATAGTTCAAATAGAAGCCTCAAAATGCTCACCTGTCGTTGACTGGTCAACAGCCCTTGTCTCTATTATTTGACAATCATCATCGTCGTCACCGTTGCCTTCGTCATCATCGCTGTCGCAGTATATCACCTCTATAGAACTATTTTCATTTTCAGTTGGTGTTGCTGAAAAAAAAAATTAACAATTAAATGTATGTACCCAAACATGAAACCTTTATCAACCCAACAGAGAGATAAGATACATTTCTGCTTGGTTTGAATGCACAATTCTCCATTCCGCCAAAGAATGAGGCACTTCAGGCGGCCCAACCTTCAAACAACATCTCGTAAAAAAGATTGAGAGAACGTATTCCAGCCAACAAACGTGACTTTTCCGTCTTCAGGAAACTCCGAGACATTTAGTTATTGAATAAATCTACGCCAATACCCAGAGAAGGGGTTCTGTATAGCCTAGTGGTTTATCTTGCGTTGAGTCGAAAAGACTTCAACAACCTTCAGTAAAAGAGTACCACGCATTTACTGTGAGTTGTGTACATCTTCGGCGGATTGAGCGCCAACCCAAAAAATTGGTGGCTCCTCTGAAGGTAATGATCATTAACAGGGCTGGATCAGGGCACATATGCCCATTCAAACGCCTACTCCGTATTGGCTAATCTCTCATGGAATGAGAGTTGTAGGGGTTCGTTTGCTCGCCTTGGCGTTCTTACGTTGCCTAGTGCATATGTCTTCACAGTTTTTAATCTGATTAGTAAACATGTCCCGGACATCCCGGGGGAACCTAGTGATTCCTTTTACTCGCTTAGAAAAATGACCCAACCCAAGTAGGCTCTCGTTTGTATAACGCCCTACCCCACAATATTAAGCAGCTGCCTATTAAGTCTTTCACTAAGGTCGTAAAAGTTCATCTCATTAGGGCAGAGCTGTACTCGCTTGGCGAGTTTTTTGGGATTGTGTGGGATGTGTAGTGTCGCGGTTTCATTGTGTGATCTTTTGGTGCCATGTCTCCACCATCTGTTTATATTACTTGCCTATGCGGTGTAATTATTGCCCGTTTCCCGACGTTTGTATTGTCTATTCTTAGGCCACTGCAAATAAAAAATTCTTGATTGATTGATTTTGGAACCAATCCCGTGCGATGCGTCATAAAATTGCCTGCTTGGGGCAGCAATCCCAATGGGCTCGTTTTTTTACTGTTTCGCGACCAACGAGGCTTTCTTTGTGATGGTCCACACATTAGAAGCGTAAAAAAGGCTACATGGGGGTTTTCTATATTAACGTAATACATATAACTTGTATACTGCACTACCACTTACCTCAAACAAGTAAATAATTAAATTGCATTGTATTTTCTCCGGATCTACAAGATATTGGTTGTTCCGCTATTACCTACTTTTTGATATTCACTCACCTGTAGATGGCTTCGAGTGTTCTGCAGGATTTGGAATTTCACGAGCCAACTCTCTCTCAATTTCATTCTCTAGGAAAGAAAGGGCATCGGTTGTTGTGTTTCTATTCGTTTTTCCTCCTCGCATTCTTGCCAAGTATCGCTTTTTATAGAAAGTTCTGAGCCTCTTCCATCTCATCTTCGTCAGCTTGACTGAAACATCAATAAACGTTAACTTACTACCGATTTATAGTCCGAGAAAAGAGTGTTCTGTAAAATATTAGCAGCTACGGATCTACAATCCCATGTGCATTCAGCAATTTTCATTTCTCAAGCAAATGATACGAGTTTTTCACTTAGTTAATATAAACTTTATGTATACACCGGTATTGCTCAACACTCCAGAATTTATTGAGTAATAAACTCATAAATAATTCTTGGGACTGTCTTAATTGTTTTCATTCTAGAGTTATCGGGGAAAATGACAAAAATCGCATCACACAACTTTCCTAGGCTCTTGATAAATGCAATTAACTCGTTTTTACGACTTTGGCTATTAATTCAATTCATTATTCATTCAATTCATTTGAACTTGGTAAAACATCGCTTCATGGAAGTGCTTACAATTACGGAATTTATTGTGGGGCTCGTGCTCATGTCCTGACCGTTATTGAGCAATTGGTATTTGGAGAATTAATGAGGCTGTAAACACGATTTTCCCCCTCAAGTTATCTCACCAGAGTTATCTGGAAAAACGTTTAGAAATGGCAGTTGAAATTCCGAAATTTCCAGTAGCCCCTGTATATTTGTGGGCGTTAATACAGCCTCTTCGTATAGGTATCTGATTGGACTAGCGCCTCAATTTTTTTTTGAAGATTCTACCAACATTTACGCAGAGTTTACAAGGAAAAAAACTGCGTTAAAGTCGATTTTCGTCGAAATGTTTGATGATTTATTGTGCTGCTCGAGTGATGACAATTTCATGGTATTTTCGTGTCATTAAGAGCTCTTCGTACAAGAAATTTAATCAAAATCGTTAAGAGCCTTGTTTGAGAAAAATGAAATGTTTTGATCAGTATATCAAGTTTGGGCGGATTCTGCTCATCCCAGCGTGACCTGTAGGCTAGATATCAAGTTTGAACTGATTTGGCTCAGCTCTCTATCGCATTCACAGACACTCGTTTTTCCAAATAGCGTTTTTCGAACTCAGTAGGCTATGAAATGTCAAGATCTGAATGAATAAAAGAATAAAATTAAGAACAGTCACGATGAGATGCGAACGATGCAATTAGGGCGTAGATGGAGGGAGAACAGAAGAAGATACAGAACATAATTAAGCGCGGTTCAAACTGATTCGCAGAACAAAATTGTAAGAATGGTGATTGATCAGCATTCGCTGAGAGTGGAGGCCCCACCAGGTTGTTCGAGCTATGTGCTACATAGCTAATAGGTGGAGGCGACTGTTTAGTCTCTCTTTGCAGCAGCGCTCTCGATGTTCTGCAAAGCATCCCCAAACAACGTTTGGACGATTTCCAATTTTTGTTTGGGGTTTTGGGAACAGAATTTGGTGACTGGCAAAATAAGGCAAAATTTCGCACCTGAATGCAGACCTATTAGAAAAGTACAGTGGCGAAATATCAAGACTGATGAAATTGGCTCCCCAAGCAGCTTACTGAGATTTTGGGGGATATGGCCATCGATGTAACTGTGGATGACCTACAAGACCAGGGTTTGCAAGAGAAAATGAAGATTGCCGAACCAATTTCCCTAGGAGAAAGAGTTGTGAGACCCTTGGAATTGGAAGTCATTAGGAACAGCATTAGGCTGGTTTTTATTTATTCAAATTATCCTTCAGGGTACTCAGTCAAGAACGAAACAAATAAGAAGAGAGTGGTCCTGTGCTTGAGGTGGGGCTTATTATATACAATACTGGCAGGTCAGAAAGGGAGCCTAGCAGGGATCCAGGTGGCAATACCATTTGGTGTACTAACAACGGTATTCCAGGCTGAAGCCTTTGCCATGACAATGTGCACACAATGCCTCGAGTAGCTGGAGGAGGCTACAAGAAGGATATCCCGTGTTTTGTATTGAGAACCAACAGGGACCTGGAGGTAGAACTGCAAGGACATGAGGCTGCCCTCACAATAGGCCTATCTTTGGCTACAGTTAGCAGTATCATTGGATGCCACACGGGGTGTGGCGAACACCGAATTTGTTTATGTTGCCATCGTGATTGTATATACGTACGTGTAATTATTTTCAGTCTCTTATCAACCACCAAACTAGTCACGTTAATATTCTTCTGGAATAAAAGTCAATATTATTTCCCGTTATCGAGACACCTCAGGGGCTCAGTTGGCTTATTTAATTAATGAGTACAAAAAAGATCTGGCACAAAAAATCATTGCCAAGGGACACGTTTTGAAAGGTGAAAGCCACCAGTTTGTGTGCTCAGATGAGGACCGGTTCGAAGAACTATTTACAATCGATTGGTTGCTTGCTAGGTTTTGTAACGTGGTTGTTGCAATTTAGCCAAAACTGCAGTCTTAAATTCTTATGGCCTTGGAGCGCAAAAAATACTATATTAGACATGCAAAGAATTCTGCCAGTTTTTTGGCAGTCCTTTCCATCCGCGTGTATGTACTATGAAGCATCCAGTACACTTGCTTAATCTTTGGTACGTCAGTCGTAGTTTTGCCAAGCTTCCTGTCTATCGTGGTACTTGCTATTCAGCTTGCGCTTGACTTACCCTCTTACTCCTATATCTGATGGGAGGTTCTACAAAACTTCGAAATGACAGATTCGTATTGCAACCCTCTGCGCACAAATTTCATACATTATTTTAAGAAACAGATGCTGATGCTTCATGGAATACTTGAAATTTGACGTGTCAGACCTTTATCAAATCAAGCTATGTAGCAATGCTCTATAAATGATACCTTTCGTTGACATTCCCCTATTAGTTAGGTACTCAGGATGAGTTAACCCGAGTGCAGACAGTGTAGATTCATCACACAACTATTATTGAAATTTGATAGCTACTAAAACAAATATATTTAAAGGTATTTAACGCACGTGATTTGTGTCATGTAAACCTAACTCAACTCTAAACTTACCATCTGTATTGAGGACTCTGGCAATGTTCTCCCACAGCAGATTGCAATATGGTAGATTTTTAGCCGAGGTATCATTGCTGTCCCACAAAGCGGGAAACCTTTTGATACATTCAATCATCGCGTGCTTTTTAAATTGGGCCAGTTGGTTGGGGGTAAAATTTCCTAATGAGTTCCCCGGTCCGCTGGATTCTACTTCTGGTTGTGGCCCTGCTGTTTCTTCGCTTGATGTACTCGGTTTTTCGGTGTGGTTTTCTATTCCCCGCTGAAGTAGCTCATGCTGTAAAAAGAAGCACTCGAACAGGAATTTTTTTTTTGTCAATAGCTTTGACTTCAATTACGTTTTGAAATCGAATAGTTGTTGAATGACAAAAGACGCTTTTGTAGGAATGTGAACGCATGTTTGTTCAAAACTGATGAGTTTTACACCTTTAAATATTCGCACCAAGCAAACCAAATTAACCAAGGAAAGGTGTAACTGTCATTGGAATTGCCAACAAGATTGATAAAGGCCTGACTCCTGTGCAGTACACTAGGTTGTAGGACAGTATTAGCGTATTTCATTTATTTGTTGACGAGGAGTCTAGTAAAAACGTCCTGCGATACAAGGTCAGGTGGCCGCTATAAATGTGAGAGTTAAGTAAAAAGTAGCTAGTTATTGTCACAGTATTTCTAGGTAAAACTGCAATGCGTGTTACCTAAGCCATTAGGAGGACAGATCGTGGTAATCTTATTTATTACTACTAAATTAGCTAGTAATCAAAAGCAAAAGTGCGAGGCAATAACGTTTTTTCTCCTAGTTCCATGTAAATTAGTGAAGCACCAACAGTTTCAACAGGAAACCATAAGAACACGTTGGAAGGGTTTTCTCGTAGAGGAAATTTATTGAGTGAGGTTTTCATTTCTGCTGAAATCCTCGAGGTTAAGCTCTTGGCGATCCTACTTTTTACAATCCTTTCAGGCGTCTTACTACTTGGTACTGGCCGAAACCTTTTGTCAGGCCTCTCAGTGACCTTGTAGATTTCAAACCATAAAGCACTTCTCCCATTTGTGGCTTCTTATACGTTTATTCGACAAATAGATTTTGACAAGACTTAATCGTGATCATCATAACTTGAAATCAGTTGCGGGATAAGATAAAGTTCCCAGTAAAAGCAAAGAACATGGACCGCTCCCTCTGATAAGGCAATATATCGATATATCACGACCGAGGTGAGGTTATTGATATGCGCCATGTTTGAAATTAGAAATAACGACATTGTGTACTTACAGGTTCTAGGTTCCTCTCCTCCACCGTTCACTTTGTACACCTGTATCACATCCTTCAGAAATGCCCTTGTTAGATCATCACAGTCACTTCTCGTCCTTCTCCAAATATATACGAATCAAAATCATCTGTGACCGATCTAGAGGGAATCCCTCGCTTGATAGTGGCCCATGTTCCCTCGATCGAATTTGTGTGGGCCTCTGTTGCCGGGTCCTTGAAAAACAAGGAGTGGTTAACAGTTAGGTGATGGAAACCTTCGTCCTCCAGGCAATCATAGCCTCCCCGCAATTGGAGATCACTGTCGTGCCCGGAAGAATGAATTGCGAGGAGGATTTCCTTCCCTCAGTTTTCAACAACCCGGAAAAAGCACTTTCGGGACCCCAACCCGCAAACACCCAGCGTCCGTCTACCAATTTGCCCCTGTTAAACTTCCTCTTACCAAATTTAGATTCGTCTATCTCAACAACTTTTCCAACGCCACCTAACTTCATACACGCTTGGGCACGACACACTTCCATACATACTTCACGACAAAACATCATCCAGTCAGTAGCGGTAGGATCAGAGATTTCACACTCAAACGATGGTAATAGGTACTTGTAAGTCTTTGAGAACTCATGATTTATGAATAGTAAATAAAGTAAAGTAAATTGCTCTATATAGAGCAGGACAGAAGACTTTCACACGATTCAAACGTAGAAAAAATAGAAACGCACAAACTTAAAGGGTGGTAAAAGTAAAACGTGAAGGTAAGGCGTGAACTACCGGCACGAGAACCATTGTTGAACTGAGGAATACAGAAATGCGGAGGGAACAGGGAATAAGGTGGAAGGGTCAAACAACCCCCTCAACTACGGTTATTGTTCTTTCTCATTCTGTTATCGCTTTCACTCTTTCTCTGAGTTCATTGCAGTCTCCGAGTCTCTTCCCCGCCAACTGCGCCAGTGACGCATATCGATACTTGTAGTCGTAGCGGTATCAAGCGACCTATCGATACATGCAGTCGTAGCGTTATCTCGGTCCATATTCTTTGTTTCACCCAAGTTCCCTTTACTCAACGTATATTCAGCGATTTATATTTACAAGCTGCTAATCCACTCTATTCATACGAACTTGGTAAAACAACCCAAAACGTTCTACGTGGAAACTGGTGGCGGTTAAAAGTTCAAAATTTAAACATCCATGTTTAGTTGATTGAAATGCTGCGTCCAGCCCGTGGCACCAGAGGCTTCGGTTTCAACATGCAATTAACAATAGTTTGATTACAAAGTTCAATTGTGACCATTCGAATTTTGGGGTTGAAGGGTCGTTTCTCATCGTAAATTATTCATTAGAACAACTAATACATAATAAGGATTATTTGGCATACACAACAGGCTGCGACTGACACGTAGCAAAGAAAGTTTAGCTTCTACGCGAGCGGACTTGGTAAAGATATGTATGATTAAAATAAAATTAAAATTTACTTCTACCCTTACCAGTCGCCTTCGAACTGAAATAGTCCAAGTCGCCATTGAGCTTATTATTCGAACTAACTCACTCAATATTACCTACACGGACACAAAGTAACAAAACAATAACATTACAAATTTACTAACAGCACTATTTGAAGCACAAGTATAACCTGACTATAAAAAGATGCTATAAATTGATTGAAATACTACTGGGCGGTCTCGGAGAGCCATCTTCTTCGTCTTTACTTTTGGTTGGTTCGGAACGGTTCTCCGGAACGAACAGCTCTCGTGTAATCGCCGAACTCGAGCGGAACCGTTTCGAGGTTAAATCCCAAAACAATGGCCGCGAGAACATTTGCCTGGTTCTTCGGTTCGCGATTCGGAACATTTAATAGTGTCATTGATACTGGTGCTAGCTACAACTTTCATCAGTGGCAACTGTCTAGCGCTAGTATTCTTCAAAATACGAATTCAATCGCTCGACTGACCGGTGAACTATGGAATCATTGCACGAATCCCACACTTCGTCAATTTTCAGTTGTAACCGAATTATCGTCCTTCAGTTGTCGAGTTGCCACTACCGCATGCAAAACCATTTCTTTCCGTATTCGTTTGTTGCGTATCCATTTTGTTTCAATCCGGCTTCTCCTTCAGCGGGGACTGCCCTCTTCGAGTTTATTTGTTTTTTTATAATTCGACCAGCCATTGGTAGGCAAATTAATACGACTTTGTTTCATCGATTCAGAGAAAAAGGCTTGCGAAGTGTTGTGGATTGGTGTATCAGTGTCGGTTCCATCTCTGACGAGTATGCGTGTTGGAATGAATGACTGAGTTATTTGAAGCCATCAAAGCCACGGCTACAAATGCGAATTCGCGATACTTCATTGAACTGTCGCGATTCGGAACGTTTACTAGCGTCACTGATACTGGTGAGCCTAACAGTAGCAGTAAGAGTTGAGCTAAGTTTTGTCGTAATAAAAGCCAATATTAACAACGCACGTAGTCATTTTTTCCGAAAACGAAGAAAGTACAGGTAGTGGTGGAGGAAGCGCATTATTTTCCCTCTTCAGATCCTGGTTCAGTACCTTACACAAACTAATTTTAAATTCATGCCCCTAAGGAAACGTGACTGTCGTAAACCATCCCAACTTTTATTTAGAACTTATTACTTTTATTTCACACACACACACAAACACATTAATGAATAATAAGAATGGCAAACAGGGAATATAGGTAGCAAATTGTCTCCCAAAATAGCTTAACGATATTCTTCCAACATCTCCAGTTTAATAAGTAAACGTTGGGATGGTTTGCAATGGCCACCATGGAGTTTGTTCAGCTTAGATCCTGAACCAGGTATAAACAATGTATCGGCCACCTGGATTTTGTTCGTCTTAAGGAAAAGAGACTTGAAGATTGTTAGGAGCGATTGAATTGTTGGTAGAGGACACAATTGGTGACGGCCAAAACGTTTAGTAGATGGTCGGGAGCCAGAAATGTACTTGTCAAATCAACCACTTTGTCAGTCCTTAAACGAAATTAGTCAAATCTTCGCTTTTGAACTGTCCTAAATAATGAATCACATTTTGGTTTATGAGCAGCTTGTGCGTCGGTTGTTTTTCTTGTTTATTTGCAATCACCTTACACTTTATTTGCGATAACACTTAAGGCAAAATTTGTTTATTTTTACGATCTCTTCAAAAGCTGTCGTAACTGTCATTAGCTTCTTGTTTTTGCCAAATGACGTTCACATTCATTGCATTGAAATGCGATTTAAGACAAACTACAAAACTGGCATTCAGCTGATATTTTACCAAAACTTATTTGCGCATGTAGGATTAAACTTTCGTAGTTATTATCATAATTTTTAAAAAATATTAGTTGCTGGAGTTACACAAACCGTTGAATGTAAGTAGGACTGAGGAAAATTGCGTGATATCGAAAATTGTTTGTCTCGAAGGTTTTCGTATAACTCCTGCGCTCTAGCGGCGACTGTTCAAGCTTCCTTAGTTCTCTCAATGTCCGATAGAGCGCAGACTAAAGTGGAGAGATCCGACAACTGGCCAAAAGTGTCAGTTTGGGATGAATTTTGAGCAGGAGATCATAAACACTAAGGAGCTATCAGTTAATTTAGTTCATTCAACATCCGTTATATCGTGAATTTCGAACTCGTTCTAGCGGCGAACTTGGAAACTACTTTAGTTCACTGAACGTCGTATAGATCGCGCGGGCGAGGCCAATTGTCAGTGAACCGACGGAACAACTTGTTCTTCGATTTCTTTAAAATTGTATTGATAACGTTGTACATGAGTGGGAAGGAAAGTGGTGTGCTGCGGCGCACCTGATGTTTTGCAAAGTTGCAGAAAGCAGCTCTAACGAAAGGATTACACATGTTGGATGCTTTCTACCAATCAATACTTTTATTTTGTTTGAATTAAAAAAAAACTAACATCGGTTCTAGCATTCAACTTAGTAGATCTATAGATGAACCTAATCATACCCAGGTGAAATGGTGAAGAACTTGAAATGTCAGAGGATAGTGGCACACAAATTCCTATGTAAAATCATCCTTCCAGTTCTTCAATGTTGACAAAACAACCCAACCTGAAAACTTATTGGTTTGTTGCAGAATATATTCGAAGGAATTTGCACAGTCGACGACTCTCTTTATTTCATGTGCAACTTGGATGACTTCAAATTTTTAGCCGACATGATACAACATGTTCCTTTAGCGTTGAGGGCTCGTTACGTTTTCTGCTGTGCTCCTATTAACAGGAAGATGCCGTTTGTCTGCTCCCTGTTTCTTAAGGTTCGTGGTAAAAATAGTGAAATTAAACGTTTCATCGGTCTACGTTGGGCGTATAGTGTCCCGATTGACTAAGACAAAACTCAAATAACGTCATTGAAACGTACATTAATGTAGCTTTGGTTATGATGTTTTGCAGTTTGCACGACATTTCAGTCGCAATGAGCCTATCACTTACTTCTGGTTGTGCCGAAACGTATCTTACCCATTCGCTGTTCCTCGGTCTCTTGGCGACCTAGTTCATCTTGAATGCGTTTTTGATGTTTTGGATCTTTACCTTTGGCTTGGGTATGTATACTGATGTGAACCATTGTATTGAAAGACAGTTTACTGACAAACAT
The DNA here is from genome assembly GCA_020466155.1 of Pachypeltis micranthus. Taxonomy (NCBI): domain Eukaryota; kingdom Metazoa; phylum Arthropoda; class Insecta; order Hemiptera; family Miridae; genus Pachypeltis; species Pachypeltis micranthus. Next base: position 26,305,359 of record CM035774.1, on the reverse strand, counting down.
GCGGGGATCTTCCACGTAAACCAATTATTAACGTACAACATTTTTACTTTCCTTGCTCTACGAAGTAGAAAGGAAAGTTATGTAATCGGCTGAAAAAAAAATTTTGAGTTCTCTTCAGATCTTTACGTTTCAGACCCCCCTGAGTCCGAAAAACACTATTTGGGAAAATGGTCTGTGTGTGTGTATGTGTGTCTGTGAACGATTTTTAGAGAAAACCACCGTACCAAATCTGCTCAAACTTGATATCTCGCTCGAAAGTCACCATGGGACGCCAAAATAAGGGTTTGAACAAAATCCACCGAAAGTTAACTATAGTTATCATAGTGATCAAAACACCAAATATTTTTTTTCTCAAAAACGGCTGTAACGATTTTGATTAAATTTTTTATATTGATAGCTCCCAATGAGGCGATTGTAGCATGAAATTCCCATTTATGGGAAAATGACGAGAGCAGCACAATAAATTACCAAAACTTTCGACGAAATCGATTTTAGCGCAGTTTTTAGAGAAAACCACCGTACCAAATCAGCTGAAACTTGATGTCTAGCCTACAGGTTACCATGGGACGCAATGATGAGGGTATGGGCAAAATCCACCGAAAGTTAACTATAGTTATCATAGTGATCAAAACACCTAGTTTTTTTTCTCAAAAACGGCTCTAACGATTTTGATTAAATTTTTTAAATTGGTAGCTCCTAATAAGATAATTTTACTATAAAATTCCCACTTGTGGGAAAATGACGAGAGCAGCACAATAAATTATCAAAATTTTCGACCAAAATCGTCTTTCGCGCAGTTTTTTCCTTAGAAACTCCGCTGGAATTCTTGTAGAATGTTAAAAAAATTCGGTATTGTAGTCCAATCATATACCTAGAGGGTGAGTGTTTAAAAACGCTCATGAGATACATGGGGCTCACTCCAGAAATTCCTGAATTTCAACTACTGCCGTTTCGCTTACTACCAGTTCTAACAGTTATTTTCCAATAGCTCTGCAAAAAAGATTACTATCCTTTTTTTAAAAAATCGTGTTTACAGCCTCATTAATTATCTGTGTAACAATTGTTCAATAATGGTCCTGGAATGAGTACGAGCAGCACAATAAAATCTGGAACTGTAAGCGCTACCGCTTCCTGCTGCCGTAAAGCGTTATTTGACCAAGTTCAAATTAACTGAGTGATAAATCAATTGATTAAATAGAATTAGCCATGTACAAAGTGAATTGTTGTAGATCTAAGGAAAGTTGTGTGTTGCAACGCACCAGATATTTGTTGTTGTATTTTAATATGTGTTTGAAAACCTGTATTTTCTCCTGGGTTTTCCTTATGGTTCAACTGGTAGTTCAAACGTAGGGAGAAATCAGGATCATAGGCTTGCTGTAGCTGCATTACGGGTGATCCAAGAATACAACAATCGTGGCTGCTGCAGAGGGGACTGAAGCAACAGAGAATCTACATCATGGTGGACAGTCAGGCCACTCTCAAGGCGTTAGCCTCATACTGTCTTACATCGCGGCAGGTGTGGGAGTGTCTGACTGGACTAAAGGCCCTGGCTGAGGACAACAGTGTAACACTGTGTTGGGTGCCAGGGCATCTGGGTATTGAGGGAAACGATCGGGCTGATAGGTTGGCTAAAAAGGGATCGGCGCAGAAAGGATAGGTTTTGACCTATCCTATTGGCCCTGAGCCCTTTGTTGGGACTACCAGGATCCACCTACGTAGAGAGGTTGGCAAATGGAAGGATAGGTACAGGGCTGCCCGGCCTTAGACAGTCAAAACTCTTCATCCGACTCTCCAGAGAGAGGGCCAAGGAGGTTCTTGCACTGGGGAGGAAGGATATGACGATCATATGTGGCCTGTTCACAGGTCACTGACCGCTGAGGTACCACCTTGCAAATATTGGCAAGTGCTAGGTACAGTATGTGTTTGGGAGGCCCTTTCATCAGTCAAAAGAGGTGGCGAATGCAGAACTTGCAGATATCCAGTGCTATGGGGCGGTGCAGGGAGGCCATGATCTGAGGATCATGGACGCCCTTACAATAGGCCCGTTTGTGGCTGCAGTGAGGGAATCACCTGCTTCCACCGTGAAAAAATAAGAATACTACAAAGTAGCAGCCAATGAAAGAAATGTTCGGTCTAGTATACAATTTCTGAACTACTAAGGTGGGAGCACTGACGGTTCTGCTATGTATTAAGCGGAAGTTACCAAGGAGATCTGCGCCACAAGATATCCTGGCAGAAGGACAAGGGTTAGTAGATATACATATTCTCGTACAGCCAGGCTGCCTTAAAGGCATCTCAGGTGCTAAGAGTCCTTACTAGCTTCCTCCTGCCCACTTTGATATTGTTTTGACCAGGATAGACTTAATGAACGCGGCTTAAAGTAGTACAAAACGTGTAATTGAAGAGTTGAAGTCACAACAAGGTTCGAACACTTGAATGTACAGAGGAGAAGTGAGTTAACATAACATAAAATAGAGTCGTTCTGAGTGCGGTGACAGGGAGTGGGGGGAATCATCACTTTGGAAGGGGTATAAATTCTTCCGATTGGTTGGTTTTGTATGGAGGATGGTTGTGACTAGTAGAGGGGTGACTGGATGGGGACAGTAAGTATTTGAGAAATGAAAGCTCGTTAGTCAGGGGCTCTATTATGTTTTGTGGTATTGGAATCTGAAGCCCATTGTTGTGAAGTGACAAGTAGGAACAGTAATCCCAGAGGTGGGGAATTTTGAGGCGCTTGGGAAACTAATTGGGGAACTCCAAACGTTTAGAGCCGAACGACTCGCAGGTATAAGGATTATCTGATCCAAAAAGGGAAATGTTGAGATGTTTGGAAAAACTGACGTCAATGTATTTTGAGACGTGCTCAAAACAGATATCACCACAACAAGATGACCAAATCAGAAACAGTTGAATGCTGATTGTGCTGAGAGGAGGTTGAAACGGCAGAGCACATCCTATGTGAGTGCCCTGTCCTAAGAGCCAGACGCTTCAAACGCCTTTCCCAGGGGTTTATTGACCCCTAAACCATTGCAGAGTCTGCAGTGAATGACAGACTTTCATTAAGTAAGGGAAATCGTCACAGTAGGCCCAATGCGTGGCTGCAGTGGCGTAAAGACCACAACCTGCTATAAACGAGCTCTCCTTTTATGATGCTGTTACGTAATTACTATCCACTTGTATTGTATGGCCGATCTTAATTTATAACCTGTTTCTTGAATCTTTCAAGCACGAGATTTCCCGACATCTTCCCAGCCATCAACCAAGTGCGTGAAATGCAGGAAGAGCTTGACAATATCATTCAACAAGCTGTAACTATGATTACGAGGCTCGTTCTCAGCTCCCAACAGGCTGGTAAGTATTTTTTATGCGTTTGTTCAACTTTTTGGCGTTAACTTAAATGACGATTTTATTGCGACACGTGCGATTTTTTGTTTTAGATGAAGAAGATGTATCGGACGACGAAGGTTTATCTCAGTTTCCGAAAAAAGTGGCCAAGAACCTTCTCAAAGGAAAGGGAAAATTAACTGACAGGCTAATGGCTCAGGGGCTCTTAACGCCCAGCATGCTCAACCAGTTAAGGAAGGAATGGAAACAGGTTAAGAGACTTACTATTACCATTCACTAGTTAAGAAAGATGTTGACTAACTCGCGTTCGTAGTTATAATGGTGGCAGCCTAATTGATGACAAATCCACACCCTTAACATCGCCGTGCATCTATTACACACCAAACGAAATAAAACGAACCATGACTATAGTAAGGAATTCAGCTTGACTGATCTGATAATAAAACCCCTTTGCATTCACCTGTTAACTAATTGCTGGTCTATTCAGCAGCAGCTCGTATCCGATCTTTCCCAAAAAGCCGGAAACATGCCACCAAGGCTACAGACGAATTGAACCATCCCGTCAGCCTATTACACACCGAATCGAAGATCTTCAATCGCCCCATTCTCCCACACAATATCCTGAACTCCTTTTACCAAAGTAACGATACGATTCCTCGGAAACGTATCTTGTCCCTTTCAATTCCTACGGTTTACATCGTACTCGTAACAAGCCTTCCACGACAAGCTCGCGTGCAGGGTCACTTTTTGCTTTCCTTGGCTCTACGAAGTAGAAAGGAAAGTTATCTAATCGGCTGAAAAAAAAATTTTGAGTTCTCTTCAGATCTTTACGTTTCAGACCCCCCTGAGTCCAAAAAACACTATTTGGGAAAATGGTCTGTGTGTGTGTGTGTGTGTGTGTGTGTGTCTGTGAACGATTTTTAGAGAGAACCATCGTACCAAATCCATTCAAACTTGATATCTCGCTTGCTGGTTACCATGGGACGCCAAAATAAGGGTATGAACAAAATCCACCGAAAGTTAACTATAGTTATCATAGTGATCAAAACACCAAATATTTTTTTTCTCAAAAATGGCTCTAACGGTTTTGATTAAATTTTTTATATTGATAGCTCCCAACATGGCAACTATACCATAAAATTCTCATTCGTGGGAAAATGACGAGAGCAGCACAATAAATTACCAAAACTTTCGACGAAATCCATTTTAACGCGGTGTTTAGAGAAATCAACCATAATAAAACAGCTGAAACTTGATGTCTAGCCCGCAGGTTACCATGGGACGCAAAAATAAGTGTATGGGCCAAATCCACCGAAAGTTAACTATAGTCATCATAGTGATCATAACACCAAATTTTTTTTTCTCAAAAACGGCTCTAACGATTTTGATTACATTTTTTATATAGGTAGCTCTTAATAAGACAATTATACCATAAAATTCCCATTTGTGCGGAAAATGACGAGAGCAGCACAATAAATTATCAAAATTTTCGACGAAAAGCGGTTTTACCGCGGGTTTTTCCTTTTAAACTCCGCTGGAATGTTATTAGAATGTTTAAAAAAATTGGTATTATAATCCAATTAAATACCTATAGGGTGATTGTTTAAAAACGCTCATGAGATACATGGGGCTCACTCCAGAAATTCCTGAGTTTCAACTACCGCCGTTTCGCTTACTACCAGTTTTAAAACTTTTTACCGAATTACTCTGCCAAAGTGATTACTGTCCTTCTTCAAAAAATTCGTGTTTACAGTCTCATTAATTATTTATGTACCAATTGCTCAATAATGGTCCTGGAATGAGTACGAGCAGCACAATAAATTCCGGAACTGTAAGGGCTACCGCTTTCTGCTGCCGTGACATGTTGTTTGACCAAGTTCAAATGAACTGAGTGATAAATGAATTGTTTGAGTAGGAAAAGCCACGTAAAAAGTGAATTGAAGTAGAGCTAAGGAAAGTTGTGTGTTGCAACGCACCAGATATTTTCAACTGAGAGCAACCCTTTGATCGGATTTGGCACTGTTAAAGTTATAAAAAGAGTCCCTCCCTTTTCGTTTCCGTTCGAACCAACCGTTCTGACAACGTAGGCACTACGAGGCAAGAAAATTAGAATGAAAGAATACAAGTATTGCCCCAAGCACCAAGTTCGCCGGAAAACCTACCCTCAGTCGGCGAGCACCTGAAAAAGGAACACAGGAAAAGAGATCTGCATAAAAGGAATGAGGAAAGAAAATGATCGACTCACCCTACGTTTCCTGATTTGTCCCACAAGGTGGTTGATTTGTGGTTTATATTAAGTATAGTTCAGATCGCGAAAAGGCTCAGAACCGACGTGTTCAGAAAGGCGGTGAAGAGATGGGAGGCGGTAAGAAGAGGAAGGGCGGCGATCCTTCTCAGGCCTCCACCAGCGAACTATGGCCCATAAACAAAAAAAAGCTCCTTCTGAATTGAACAGTCACTCAGAGTTGCAGAAGACAAAGAGATCTTCTTGCGACTAATGCGAGCGAACTTTCGCCATTTCAGTTCAGAACACCGAGATTTGACGCGCACTTATAGTTATTAAATCTTGTAGGGGATGAAGAAGAGAAGGAACGTGGACTGTTGTCAAGAAATTATCTGCTATTTGACTGTTCTCTCGAAACGCACAAAATCAAAAACTAAGAAAAACGATATGAGCAGGCTCGTATTTCTTTGTAATATTGTCATACTTAAGAACGCTATGGATCAACCTATTTGTGACAGTACATTCCATACATCCCCCGTAAACACCTTATTCTACCTACTGCCCACTCATGGTAACGTTACACTAATAAAGGCTCTCTACTGATCAAAATGTCGGACTTGTTTACAATGGGGACCATAGCCTCTCCCGTATTACATCAGCCTTCGAACAATCTTCAGGCCACTTGCAGGTAATTGAAGTACACAGAAGAATGGGCTAGTTGGGTCTGCTGGAGGAAGCGGTAAGAGAGCTCGCATCCTGAGTGGCTCCCCGTTCAGGCAATGAGAACTCCCAAAGGACACCAGAAGGCTGCTGGTGGACTTGGGAAAACCTGCGTATGACAACTGCTAGCACGGGGGTAGCATTCCCCTGTGAGGGGAGCCCACTGGCAGAATGAGAAAGGATTCGTGCTGGACTGATTGTGGTACTACGAGTACCACTCCTGAAGCCATCTGGCGAAGGAGTTGCTTTCCCTTGTCTACGGGTACAGCTTGAAATTGACGTGTTTACGAACGGATAATTTAAAAACGCGTTTGTTAGCGAACCTAACTCTTAAGCTGTACAATATTCAGATGAGAACTCCTCATTCCTTGCAACCTGTACTCTTTCGTTGTCAACAATAACTTCTGTATCTATCAGTTGGACGGAAATGTAAGCCATGATAGCTCGGAAACGAGATTTGTCGAACATTAATTCATCATTTTTCTCGAAAACGGGCCTAACGGCTTCAATCAAACTTATGGGGTACACTTAACTAACTAGTACCTACGTATCGTTCAACATAAATGTTTCTGTAGAAATGCGCCCGTACATATAGCGGGTCGTTGACTTAACAGGGGCTGCAGAAAGTTGTGTGTTGCTGCACGCCAGATATTTTCTCGCGTCTTCATAAGAATTTAGAACCGTATATTTGGGCCGAAAGGTGACTCCCCCTAAAAATGTGTACAGAGTTGAACGAAAGCTTAAGTCTCAGAAAAATGGCACTGCCAGAGACATTCTGGAGGGCTCCTTTCTTTAATACGCGCCTTATTATAATCCCCCACCACCAATTACATGCTATGGGGCTCTCTACAAGATATTATCAAGCAGAAGTAACAAAATTCATCACCTAAATAGGCAACGTATCATTTTTTTAAATCGTCAATACCAGAACTGAAGAGGTTTTGGCACAAGCTCCTTCATTTAGTAGATTTATTTCAAAACAACGCGGTGGACTGCCACAAGACTGAACGGCAGTTGTGATGAAGAACCTGAGTTTTTTTTACTGTGTTTCAGGTGTCCAAATTGGACGAACAAATGTTCGACCCCACGTCAAAGAAGAGGAGGAAGCCGAGATAATAGTCGCCCGAATAGATTGAGCGTGAATGATCGTTTCAACGCTTTTATAGACCAATCAAACGTGAAATAAATGTAATGTACCCGTGTCTACAATTTTTAGTGTTAACCTTTTTAACCAGACGAAAAGCCCCTTTTTGTGGAAGTACCCAAAACACTTTTCTTGACATCTTCGTTCCCCAACAAGGCTCAGGGCTAAGGGCTGGTGTATAAAAACACGTTATTATTCTGCCCTGGAAAGGTATCAAGCAATGGTCCATTTCTTGTGAGCCTGTGAAGTTAAAGTCTTGAACTATAAGTCCACAGATTTCGTGACTGTTTCGTCGCAATATGCTCAATTGATCCACAATTTTGTTAGAACAAATTTAGTTAACTCGTTAGGCTCTTGCCTGTAGGACCATTTAATGTGAATGCCTCTCATACGCAAATGTCTGAATGTGTCACCCCAACTAAGACGTTGAGTCTGAGGCCTCCGACCAAACAACAACCAAAGAAAAATATAAGAAAATATACTTTTACTGAGGAAGGTAAAAAACTACTTCAGCGACGGTATGTGAGACTACAGAGTGATACCATTCCAATTTTTAGTTGTATCATTCCTACAACCAGTGTGACAACTAGGAATAAAGCAAGAGTTTTTGACATTTTATGTCTTTACTTTGCTGCATAAACTCAAAAAGTGTAACGGCCAAAAGCGTCACAAAATTTAACCTTGAGGTCAAGTGGACAAGGCAACGTTTTAACCCGAGTTGCAACCACAGCCCCTGTGGCGTAATGCATAAGGCATCGGTCTCAAAACCGGAGGTTGTGGGTTCAAGTCCCACCAGGGTTACGATTTTTTTTTTGTTGACATTTTATGTCTTTACTTTGCTACATAAAATCAGAAATGTAACACGGGATATGTAATGGAGAAGCGTCACTAAATTTGTGTTGGGTTAAGTGCATGGTAACGTCTGTTACAAAAATGAAAAATATTGAAGATGAGGGCGTCCAAAATGAAATGTTTCCAGTACCCTAGCAGAGTAAGGAAACTTCATGAGGCTGTGTAGGCACCACTGTCACATAGTTCTATTATTCAAAGGTGTATTGTAATAAATTAAAACGGATAACAAATACATAACGATTGTCTATTTTTACTAGATTTGAGTTACAGTATTAGATTGATTTCAACAGTCAAGTAGTAAAAACAAAAAAGGCAACTGAAAGAGGAACAGCAGAGAGGTTCTCATATACACAGAACGTTGGGTCGGGTTTTCCCAGTGGCAGGTACATCATAGCGGAAAAGGGAAAATTAATAAGGGGTTATTGTACTAAGGTCAAGCAAGGCCTCATAAAAATGAAGCCATCAATGGAGGATTTTTTTTTCCGCTATCCCGCTACGATGTACCTGCCACTGGGAAAACCCGACCCAACGTTCTGTGTATAATAGAACCTCTCTGGTGTTCCCCTTTCAGTTGCCTTTTTTGTTACTGATGATGACTTGATCGTCGAAATCAATCTAATACTGTAATGAAATGGGTTTCCACAACTTCATCACGAGTGATTTAGTTCATGTATTGTAATAATAATCGTTAATAAAGTATCCTCTCTTGATTAATAAGTGACATATGTTTCCACAAGGTTCGTTCGATAGTCTCTACAAGATCTATTTAGGAATGACCATTGGCAGAGCTAGCTGCCATCCCCCCCCCCCCCACACAACAACTTCATTTTCCGTTTCAACTCCAGCGTTGAGCTCCTTCCAAACTCATTTCCTCCAACGTTATTTTAGACGGACCTGTACTGCCTAGCTCCCATTGTAGGTACCCCAGTGACCATAGTCGAGTGGTTATAGGTGAAGATTCATAATTCAACGAAAGTTGGGCATGGAATTGGGAGCTTGCAATCGCTATAATTTTTGCCTGAGTCAGCTGCTCTCCAAACATGGCCAAACCCCTCGTAACAAATGGTGTCAGAAGTTCCTTCGTTCCAAGAAAAAGAAGAGAGCCAGAGAGAAAAATTAACAAGTCAAAGAGAGAAAATAATGAGACCATTTCTCAGGTCCGAGATTTGCTAACACTGTGAAAGTTCCTGCGAAGAGTACTATGTAAAAGAAAAGTAAGCGCCCATTCCTTGACGCTCCTCTCGTTCTTCGAACGTTTGATCAGATTTTCCGGGGATTCGCTCAACTCTTATACGTTCATTAAAGTCATCAGCTCAAGGAGCAGCAGCTAACTTGGGGGGGTTGTACCACCTGTCTCCCATTGTAGGCACTCCAGTGATCGTAGTCTAGTGGTTAGAGACGAAGATTCATAATCCAACGAATGTTGGGCATTGGGCTCGTGACCGCTATAATTTGTGCCTGAGTCAGAGATTCTCCAAATCCCTGGTAGCATAGCTTCATCTCTTTCTATTGCGTTTTCATTGTAGGTTCTGTAACTTCACTCCCCCTTGTAGGAAGATGTACCCTCCTCATAATCACGAGACGTTGAGGTGCGCATCATCACGAGGGAGGTCCTTTTAGTCCCCTTGGTGAATGTGGGGACTCCTCTGTCAGCTGCACTGGATATTTAAGAAGATTGGGTGCACGTAGTCGTAGGATTTTGAAATGAGAGGCATTAGCTCAGGCTGCAGGAATTTGGTGCCTATGGAGAGCATAGGCCATGGAGCGAATGAGAAAAGCGGATGCGCCCTAACTAAAATAAACTTCATAAATGTGACAAACGCATGTGATATGTGACATTGATGAAATGGTGAGTGATGTAATACTACGGATAGATAACAAGATAGTAGTAGATGTGACAGGGGTGTAGTTACCTAGCCAGTCGTTATTCTTCCTTCATAGTACATCACACCTACATTGGCAGGAACAGTTCCTGGGCTTCCTTCCTTGATTAGTATACTTCCTCAAGGTCAGCTTCGTTCAATAGCCTCTACGTGATCCATATAAGAACGACTATCCACAGTGCAATGCTAGAGCCAGCAACGCAACTCCACCTCCCCTCTAATCAACTTCAATTTCTATCTTCTACTTTAAGGGTTGAGTTCATTTAACGCTCCTTCCCTCTGATGTTCCTTTAGATGTTAACATAAAGCTTGAACTCGTCCCATCCAATCGTGCCTGTGTGTTTCCACAAAAATGCGTAGAAAAAAAGTAACTCTGTACAGCATACATGTACACAAGCGGGTGCGTGCTATACACAGGCGTTGGATTTGTTGTTGAATTGATTCATCAGCGTACCAAGCAAACATGTTAATTGTGGCAGCTGGCCACCCTTTTCTGAAAAAAGGCGCCCCACAGCAAAGTCTAGTGGCAGAGGGAATAATTGGGATTACCCTGCGGCTCATCCCAACAGAGGGCGCTAGCTGTGAGGCACAGCCTACTCCTGGAGGGGATAGCACGTTGCCGATGAGAGAAGACTGCCCCCTCCAAGAGAACGTACATAAGGGCCTGCCTGCAACAACAAGTCTCATTCCTTCTTCTAACTTCAAGCAACCACCATCAACAGTACCAGAGACTACACATAGAACACTGCGCCAGCGGAGACGACGAGTCCCTCACTTTGAGAAGCTACAGCTCAACCGAGCCCCTCGTCTCACGCCTGAAGGAGAAGGAGCGACGACTCAACCGAGTCCCTCGCCTTAAGGAGCTACAGCTCAACCAAGCCCTCGACTCAACCGAGTCACTCGCCATGAGGAGCTACTGCTCAACCGAGCCCTTCGACGCCTGAGGAACCCAACTCAAGCAAGTCCCTCACCTCACACTTTTCCAACCAGCAGAGACAGGACTTGCAACATTTCGTCGGCCCTTTTTAAGACCACACCCTTCAAGAAAATGAATTTACACTAATTTTTTTGCCTGTATAGTCGGCAGTGCAAATAAGGGTTAAAACTATTACAAAATAACAATTAATAACTTTACTCAATTACACAGCTTATATAGTTAATTAATCACCGAGTGGATGAATTCAACAAAAATGTACAAACCTTCCACAAAAAAATAACTTCAACGGTGATTGATCCAAATGGTAGCTACACGTCATAGCATGAATTTTATAATACACGGGTAATCTTGCATGTAAATATACACTAGTTAGTTGTAAATATGTATATTGGATTACATCGGTGACATCACATATATACAACATATACAGTACATTTATTTACAATATTGTTTACATCAATAAAATATTATGTACACTCGAACTTCCCTTTTGGCGATTAATTGGTGAGAAGTAAGTTCAACGCTAATAAACTGTTTTCGATAGCAGTCAGCGCAAAATGATCCCTCGTCGTATTACATTACGCTCGAAATGTTAAGTACATTATTTATGCAATTCAATTCAAACTGTGAACGTTTCATTTGGTAAAATACAGCGTTACCCTCAAAATCGAATATTACAATACACCTCAACAATAACAACAAAGGGACTATAATCGAACAATTTGAATTTCTCCAATGTCGAATTTAATATTCAAATGTTTACCGTTAAAATGACTAGGTTATAAGAAGAGAATGATGGATAGTATGAGCTCGGATACCAATTTAATAAGAAGGATCGATGAAACGGACTTTGGAACGTTTGAAGATTAATGTAACTAAAATCACTGACGTAACGTGTAATGACTGACGTTCGAGGCCTCACGTTAGAGCACTAATTTCAAGTCCGCTGATCAATATTTCCTCATTACCTTCATTTTTGTCCACAAAACGAAAAACAATCAACTGTTACTCCGCCAGATTTGAAATGACGCATTTTAGAGCACCCTGAACAAAACGCGGTTCTGTCGATTTCTGGCTTCTACAATTTCCACAAAATTTCGTTGACGCTTGGGAGGATTAGAGAACCGTGCACTCTAACGCAACGAACCACCGATTTATCGTGACCAGGTTTTTTGCTTTCTAGGGACCGCAAACTCGGTTACGAAATATGACGACTGAGTCATAACAGAGTCCCTCGAGGTGTCGACAATGTTCGTACTATCTTTCTCGCCCTTGAGGCGGTAATTCCCACAGTAATTGCGAATAAAACCCCAAGCAACTGTTGTGCGTACTCAGGTTTTTTTTTTCTAAATTGGTTTCAATAATTGAACGCTACACAAACTAATCTAAGATTATGAAATACTCAGCACCTTCTGTTTGTAGTCGAAAAAAATATGACACGAACTAACATTGAGGGGGGGGGGGAGAAATAGAGTACCAACTTAATACGTTGATCATTGGCTAGTGTTAAGAGGGGTTTGATTGTTGCAGAGCCTCTCGACACAAAAATTACAGGGATCCCAAGCCACGAAACAGTACCCCCAAGTTTCTTGAGAATACTCTTCGCCCTTGACCACTGAGCTAATGCCTCTCATTTTGCCCATACCCCATTGTCCCCAAGAGATGATTGAATTGCCAGAGAGCCCGCGACAGCGCAAAAATTACAGCGACTTCGAGCTCTGAACCGGTAATGTTTCAATCATGCATAGCGATTCAGGCGTACCAAGTAGATTCCAATGGAACAATATGTCTCCACTTCTTAAGCACGTTCCTAAATCTAAATCCTGTTCATCGATCCAATGCGAAAATCAAAGCTAAAATGAGCTCACCTGTAACTTTATTTAACCATCAACCTCCATCGAGGTGGGTGATTGACTCAAATCGCTGATGCAAATACCCCACTGACGCTTTATCCCACTAATCATCGTGATAGCCGTCCAGTTGAGCCATTCGTCCTTTGACAAAACAAGGAAGTCCAAAAGGTGCAATAGGAAGACATGGAAGAAAGTGAAAGAGCAACGTTTGAGAGAGCAGGCTTCCAAGAGGTTCAGACTTCTAATTACCGAACAAAATAAACGGGAGGGCAAACAACCACAAACTTGCACTCCATCATTGACCCAAAATAACACAAATAACGATCATGCATACGATATTTGTTCTAAATAATAACCGGGAACACTCCAACCATTCTCTTAATTAATGTAATAAGTTATTTAAAAATACTCTATGTTAATAAGGCCATCATCATGCGCAGACTTAAGTAACGGGCGAGGCAATCAGAATTTCCGATCGTGCAGTCGTCATTTGCTTTGCGCGCATATGACTGCCTCGTGGAAAAAATTGCACTTTCGTTAAGACTAGATATTAAATGTTCGTCGCTTACATTAATACTGTAAATAATTGGGCGACGAAAACATGCGAAAAGTAACTGGTTTGTGATTGATCGGTCAATATCGCTTTTTATAGAAAGTCCGATATCTCTGATTCCTTAAGATGAGCACAATCTAGCGATACCATCGGATGCACAAAGTGGCAGTAATGTGAATGGTAAGGTAATGTAATGCATTAGTGATGTCGCCATAATAACCGACGGATGTAAGACGAGTTTCAATTCGTCAAGCATCTGCGTTTTTATTTCAATAATTTGCTGATTCGGTCTAAAGAATGCGGGAAATCAGGAATATTTAACGAGGGCGTCCAATCATAGTTCATCGGGTCATGGAGTGAGCAATTAGAGAAGAGAGACGATCCAACAAGTTGGGAACGAACCTCTAGTGGCGAGACAAAGACTTGAGAGACTCCACGGAGGAACCGCCGCTCGGAGGAGGAGGTCTCGGAGGAGGCCGCCGCTAGCAGCTAGAAGTGTTGTGGCTCCACATCTTCGCCGAACCCAATTGAATCGTGGGCTTCGGTGGAGCAGGCGCTTGAGGTTTCGCTGCAACGATGAATATTTAGTTGTAATTATTATTGTAACTCTGCTTACACCAATGGTTCGCTAATCACATTTGAACTTGGCCAAACAACACTTTACAGCAGCCTGAAGCAGCAGCGCTTACAGTACCAGAATTTATTGTGCTGCTCGTACTCATTCCAGGACCATTATTGAGCCAATGGTACACAGATAATTAATGAGGCTGTAAACACAAATTTTTTGAAAAGGATAGTAATCACGATAGTAAAAACGTTTAGAACTGGTAGTAAGCGAAACGGCAGTAGTTGAAACTCAGGAATTTCTGGAGTGAACCCCATGTATCTCATGAGCGTTTTTAAACACTCATACTTTAGGTATTGGATTGAACTACAATACCAATTTTTTTAAACATTCTACTAAAATTCCAGTGGAGTTTATAAGGAAAAAACTGCGCTAAAAACGCTTTTCGTCGAAAATGTTGATAATTTATTGTGCTGCTCTCGTCATTATCCCACAAATGGGAATTTTATGGTATAATTGCCTTATTTAAAGCTATAAATATACAAAATTTAATCAAAATCGTTAGAGCCGTTTTTGAGAAAAAAAATTTGGTGTTTTGATCAATATGATAAATACAGTCAACTTTCGGTGGATTTTGTTCATAACGTTATATTGGCGTGCCATGGTAACCTGTGGGCGAGGTATCGAGTTTGAGCTGATTTGGTACGGTGGTTTTCTCTAAAAATCGTTCACTGACACACGCTCACACACAGACCATTTTCACAAATAGTGTTTTTCGGGTCTGAAACGTAATGATCTGAAGAAAACCCAAAAAACAAATTTCAGCCGAATACACAACTTTTCTTTCTACTTCGTAGAGCCAAGGAAAGTGAAAGGCACCTGTTGGCTGCAGAATTGTTCTCTTGCTCTCTGCTCATTCATCCCACTACATTGAGGTCTCAAGTGGTACCTCTGGTAGCAAGCCCGACTAAAGCATTGTATAAGCGTGGTTGTACTAGCTGAGGCTCTTTCAGAACGTACAGTTCACCATTTGTAAAATGTTCTTTGGCTGGGGTTGTGCTAAGTTTCGACGGTCTAACTATAACTCTCTCAATGTGTGACAAGATTCCTGTCTAAAGGTGGCAGTTCACGCCACGACAGAGACTGAGACAGGAGACTGTTTGTGCATTCGACCGAGGGTGAAGACAGCAAGGCAGTCTCCACCCCGACCAGTAGTGTCTCGCGTTGTGCTTGAAATGGACGTACGTGTTTATATTATAAAGCAATAATTGCATTTCTTGATGAAGACTGCGAAAAGCTTATTCAACACTCAGGTACCCTGCGATATACAATGTACTCTAGTTAAGTATAATTCGGCTTTATTTTTACTTTCCGCTACCCGAAGGGAAGGAAAGTATAGTAATCGGCCCAAAAAAAAAATTTGGTTTTTTTCAGATCTTTACGTTTCAGACCCTACTGAGTAAAAAACCTAATTTCGGCGCGTGGTCCGTGTGTATGTGTGTGTCTGTAGTTCGATTTGCGGGAGAACGGCTGATCCGATTGTTTTGTTCGTTTTTTTTTGACGCCAAAATAGGGTTATGGACGATTTCGGCCGATGGGAAGGGGGGGGGGAGGACGATAATGTACCAAAAACTAGGGTTTTTCGCATTTTTCTCAAAAACGGCTCTAACGATTTTGATTAAACTTTCAAATTATCTTCTCCTAATCAATACCTAACTCTTCTTCTCCATGAAAATACGATGAACGGAGATATAGGCCCATGAAGCAAAAAAGAATGAATCGTAGTTTTGTTTCCAGTTTCGATCTCGACCCACATTTGATTGACCATGGGCGTGCCACTACCACACCCTCGCAAGCAACTACTGTTAGTAATGGGCAAGTGAACTAACGAATGAAATTATCCTAAGTTGCACACGATAACGTCGGATCAATTTGACGTTTAGGCCACATTTCAGCTATTTAAACTGATCAAGCAAAGCAACCTCTGGCAGAAGGAGGCCTTCACTACATTCTTAAGATACGATTATTGCTGCCAGGCAGAAGATCCAACATATAACGCGAAAAGGGTTAGATGGGGAAGCACTACAGGGAGTACTATCGAAGGGGTGAAGTAATCAAACCCAACTGCATTCTAAACACGCCACGAACATTTTGATAAAAGTGAGAAAATAACTCACCAGTTTTACTGTTGTATATCTTCGAAACATTCGTGAAAGCGGGTGGTGGTGGGAAATCATTCACTTTGTGAAACGAAGAAAAGAACCTCGACTCGAAATCGGCTGCAAATAAAATAGTTCATCAGGTATCGTCCACAAAAAGCGGAAACTTATAATTAAGACATTAAATTTTATGACTTACTGGCGCCGCCGTTCCTTCTTGAAGAACCTCTGACCGGAGGTGGTGGTGGCTGGGAGGTCGGGAGCTAGAACAGACGGGTTTGGATCGTTGAAAAAGTTACCAAATAACAACATCGAATTACTTCAAGTTAAACATCTTATGTGACGCCTATTTACAGGTATGGTTGTACACAAGGTCCTGCAAAAACGATTCTGGAGGTAAAAAAAATAGGTCCTGTTGAGTTCAAAGCACACTATCAATCTCTCGATCAGAACTCTAGATACATTCTGACAGTAGTGACGTAGGGAGTTCTAACTGGTACAAACATATTTCTAGAAATTCTGACTTCATAAATTTGAAAAATTCGTTAAATCATGGATAGCCCACTGTGTGGTTGAGGGGGGGGGGCTACTTTAGAGAATTTTCAATTCAAGTTTTGTTTTCGCACAATTTGTAAACGATGTCATGAGCGCCGTGGGTAGTTTTTACGCAATAAGGCTGATAAAGAGATGATCCATGAGAAAAGTTAACCAGACTGCCTGCCTGAAACGTTTATTTACACGAATAATCACAGGTTGTGGGCAATAATATGTAAGTGCAGGTTCATGAAAGACACTCAACGTTGGTAGGGCATTTAGTTTTCATTTTGATAACGTTCAAAACACGAGGTTTGGTAAAGACCATTTTGGCATTCGACGATGTTTGACAAATTGCCAGAAAAATATTTATAGGGAACAATATGCGTGTGCTGTAAATAAAATCTGGGTAAAACGAAGGCGGCAGTGGGGACGATTGTTTATTGTCGTTTAAGTTGTCTCCTAGGGCTCTCCCTAGCCCCACTTTCACCAATCCTCCTCCTGGGTTTTCCACAACCCCTACATTTCGGCCTCTTGGTTTTTATTTGCATCTTGGTCTCTCTACGAGTTCACACTGCCCAGTGTGAAATAGTTCCACTCGTTGCTCTACTTAGAACTCTATCGTACTAATAGTGACTGTTTAAATCCAGTGCGTCAATACAGTCTCCTATCTCGTTCGTCTCATTCATCAATTAATTCAAATCAGTATTTCGCTCTCACTTGCACCAACATGGGCATTCTCAAGTGGTTTTTTTTTTTTTAATCTCAGGCGGTTCAGAAACTTGAAGATTTGAAGAGAAGTCAAAACGTTTCTATCAGCCAATTACATAAATAATTTTCGTGGATCCTGTGCTGAACATCACAGCTTGGTCTGAAATCTCCCATTTACTAGGGTGCAATCAGTGTAATGACTCGAATTACTTCTCGACATAAAGCTGATAATACGAGAAATTCTACTAAATATTTACCGGAGGAGCAGTTCTGTGAGGGGGAGGTGGGGGTGGCGCAGGAGGTGGCTGCCCTGGAGGTGGCGGTGGCAGTGGTAGAGCCTGTTTAGGCGGAGGAGGTGGGCGCGTGGCTGGAGCTCTGAGAGGAGGTCGATGCCTAGGCCCCATACGGATTAGCGAGTCAGTCGAAGCGTGAAAAACGGGGGCTCGGCCTGATAACTCAGAATTGGGAAATACTGGCCCAGCTGCAAAAGAAAGACAATAGAATCAGGCATCATCGAATTACCAAAAACTGTTGATGTCGAGTTTTTTTGTTTTTTTTCTCGTTTTAATCTATAAAGGCTCACCTGGACATTGTTGAGGTATAATGGGGGGTGATGCGGGAGCCCTCATTGAATGAGCCCTTGATACGCCGCTTCGCTTAACAGCTCCTGGAGGCGGAGGAGCTGGTGCTTGGGGTTTCGGCATTAAAATAGGCTTTCCACCTCTGCCCACCCTACCGTTCTGCAGCGAGACGGTGCTTTGAGACCTCGTGTGAGTTCCAGGAGTGTTGTTGGTCAGGGTTGTGTCAGACACACTCTAAAATTTAAAAACAAGAATTAACAACAACCACGACAGTGGACTCCAGTAGTGTACGTAGCAAATCGCCACCAATTCTCCTCATATTTTCCTTTTGTTTTATTGCTATGTCTGATTACTGAATAACCACGAAGGAAAATAATTTATAAGAACTAAGAGAGTTTCGGACTCGCTAGTTTTGGTGACTTCCTGTATTTGCAAACTAACTTCAAAAATAGGAAATTACCAAACCAAATTTTGTGTGACTCACCGTGTGAAGCGATGGCTTTTGAGCAGTTGGCGGTGGCTGTGGCGGGGGCCCTCGAGTCCTACTATCGATTGGTCTCCTCCCAATCTCCGATTTTACCTAAAAATGCAACAATTAGACATTTGAACTGCTAAAAATGGCCAAACTAGTGTTACGTTTTCAAATCAGAGCTGGCAGGACGAGTAAAGATTCGATATTTTAGACATCGTTACAGGCAAAATATGGTCTGGACTTGTGGCCCCTGGAGGCCAATCGCTCGCTGGCGGGTGGTGCAAGACCCGCTATTATTCGCGTTCAACGCATTTGTGAGGGGCCTCGTGAGCAGTCCTTACGGAACATTGACACACAGGCCAATAGACCATAAGGTCAGACCTTACTGAAAATTGTCGCTGAGGTTGGGCCATACCGGCAGAGTTGCTTGAAAGCAATGGGATTTCTCATTCTCACCTAAACAAACATTGTGAGCCATCCCAGGAACTGCCCACACCAGAAACAACGGCAGGTGGAAAAGTTGGGCGCCTTAAAAGCTTACCTTAAGCAGACTAAAGTAAGGTAAAGGAAATTAGGGCTTAGTCATATGTGTCAATAGACCAAAGATTACTTCAAAAAAAAAAAGAAAAAGACAAAAAAGAGCAACTATATCTGAGTTCCACCCAAAAACAAAGAGCGTCAAAGAGAGGAAGAGACCTGAGCTTGAAAGCAACGCCTAACACCAAAAGAAATGACAATTAAAAAAATAAATCATACCAGAAAACATTAAAAACGATCATGATTAAATACCGAATTGCTGCTGTGCAGTGATGACGAATTGGCCGTCGGAAGTGACGATAAAGATGATGACTGCGCTTGCTTCCCTGAAACAAAACCCAAATAAAAAGTTACTACTGCATCAATCGTAATACTAAGACAATTGAAAACGAATGTTGTGGGGCTGATATTCATCACACGGTCACTTAGACCTATTCAAACATCAATGTACACGCAACATTTTTGTATTGAGCTTGCAGTCTGCAATAATTGCGATTGCATTTACAATTTATTCACTTCTCGGGCTTGGAACAATCAGACTTCAACAAACTGAAAAGAAGAAAAACCTTTTGCCACGCAGGCTCAGAAACGCTTATTCAAAATTGAGCGTGACTGGATATCCGGTTAATAATGTGCACAGTACCAATACAAGCATGTAATGTACACGTCGAAACTTGGATTTAATACAACGGGGACAAATTATTTACAAGAGGTCTCGTAAAGTAGAGCAGAATTAACTCTAATCTTTCTAGAGCATATTTTAACTGAAAACCGATTTTGCAATCCTCATGGGCACAACGTGAGAAACGACAAATAGTGGCCATTTTTGTGTAGATTGGTCTACTACTAAGTTCATCAGCTCTATTAAGGCTCGATCATTACTTTGCTTTTTAGAATACTGTACATCCAACACTGAAGTAAACTGAAGCTCAATTATAAACTGGAATTCATTATGTTTCACGCATTCACGCTCCTCAAATTGAAAATCGTGTATTAGATCTTTCAAAAAAAGAAACGTCTCACGTCGGTACGACTGTTGCTAAACAGTAAAATATCTTCCATTCCACTGGCTCAACCTACAGTAAGATGACGATTTACAAGATATCGTGGATGATGCCACTCTGATTGCTACAAGTACTTTTTGGTTGGCCGAATTACCTGGACAATATGCCGCTATTAATCGAAAATTGTGAAAATGCCTGTGGGTGTGTCACGATTTCAGAAAATAACTGGAAGTAGTGATCTCGATACCAGTAGCTGCGATGTCGAAGATCACTATGACACACCTAAGTTAGTGGGTGAGTTAATTCACAAGCCATAGACATAAATGTAGGTTACTCGAATCGAAGATGAGGTTGAGGTAGAATGTGGCCTTCAGGTACAAAGTGCGCACCTAAAACGTAACTAAACCCCAACAAAGAACTACTAGCATAGTTGATGAGCAGTCAGTTCTGACCGTGACATGGGGAGTTCACCTCAACACAAGTGTGTCTGTGACAAACGAGTAGATGGAAAGGAGGGGAGGACGGATTAAGACTAAAAAACGATATACCTGTACTCCGCAGGGACCCTGAAGGACTGACCGTTACTACTAATGCAGGATTCAAGAGAAACACTGTCCACCAAAAGAAGATTCTCCCAAGACACGTTTTCTGCCAAAAGGCCGTTAACACGAAAAGGAAACAACGATTGAATGGCAGGAGTCGCTCCCACGACCGAATTAATCGAGGAAAAAAACCCCCCAATTGCTTGGGAATCGTGAGAATAAATTAAAACTGGCCCAATGACGGAGGTGCACGAGAACAGAACTTCTTAACGAACTCAAAAACGAGTAAGCTTAAAGAATCGAAAGGAATTGGTTGAGGTAGGCTGTGAAATCTCATCGTCGATACAATCATAAATATCCGACGCGATGAACGACCAATTTTTCACGTCTCACGAAAATTAAGTAGCGCTAAATGTTCTCTACCGAAATGCTAATGTTGACACAATGTCGTTTGAGGTCAGTTTAAACGATTCTGAATTTAGAACGCTTTTCAAGTTAACTTAAAAATGAAACCTCTCACAATCGAAGAATCGATTTTTCTTGCGCGTTTTGGCTTTCATCTCACAATGTATAACTACAGAATTAGAACAAGAAGTGTTGTAGTTTTGCTGGGAGCAAAATGTAGGTATAGATTGGTGAAATACAAGCAGCGTGATCAGATCTGATAACTGATATAATCGCGTTGTTGATTTTATTGTAACAAGTTCGCAAACGTTTGGTGTTGATCTCCGTTCAACATTTAATCAGTAAACTATTTATTGGGAATAATATGAAGGTCTTGTTAACTTGAAGACACTCTTTTTGAGTTTGATTTAAATCGTTTGAGCATGAAGTAAACCCCCTCTTTTTAATGCTATTTAGATCTCCAACGTTTCTCACGTTGTTTTGTAGAAATGCTTACATGGTAATAAAATTGATTAGGGCATTACTGCCCTACGCTGTTCTAAGAAGGGATAAGAGAAGCCCAACGGACCCATCTCTTCGGCAGTTTTCTCGCACCACGCCAGAACTCGATCGATGCTGCAACCGTGATTTTATTTGCCACTATTTACGGTTCTGGGCTTTCCAAGACTGACGACAACAGCTTCCAAACTACCTAACCACACGCGTGCATGGGTCAGGTAGACAACTCAGACGACTCAATCCGCAACGATCTCAATACTCAACAGCTTTTCCGACCGACATTTCCCTGACGCTTCAGGGTGAGGAAAGCAATAAAAGGGAAGTAAGAAGATTGATGATAATACTCGTAGTTGACAGCGCTGCTTGAAATTTTGTAGCACCTTATGATGAAACGCTCAAGTATCAAACAATGTTTATACTGGCGCAAGGTGCAATACTGAATACGAAGCAGTATTCAGTAGCACGAAGAGCAGTTACCGGTACGCTTTTATACACGCGCAAATTAACGCTTTTTGCAGAAGCGTCCAGAAGGGGTGAATCAACTCGGTCCAATCCAACGCCTTCCGGCATCAAGGATTAGATTGTTAAGAATTGACACACCACACAAATCCGTGCCAACTAAACTCAATTTGCCTCCTCCATAACAAAAAGCACGATTTCCTTATTGATGTCGGCAGCAACACGTGCTTAAAGACACTTCAACTGTCAATACATTCACGTTTTAGATACGACACGTAGCTATGCTCTACGTTTTCCTAACACTAAGGAAAAGCTAGAAATTGAAGACAAGTAGCTACGGCAATTGAAAAATAATCTTTTAAAAAACGACGTAAGTAAACAGCATCTCGAGACAATACACAACACAACAAAGACTGAGTACCATGAGACATAAAGAAATTGGACAATAGCTAGTAACCACGTTATTCTCACAAATAAACGTCGCTAACACGTATCGAACGTATAATCACGACACTTGTTCAAACAGCAATATTTAGAACTCTGAATACTAGCACTAGACCGCAATTTTCAAGGCTCTCAGCCCCGCGTTCATTCAGCGATTCTGACGGATTAAGCTCCCAATCCAATCTATTTTTCACGCGATTTATTTTAACAGGTAAAACATAACTTGGCCTTTTATGTAGACACTGCTAACGGTTGAAGACCCAGACTAGGAGGAGGCAGGGGGGATATTCGCGTTTAGAGTTCTGAATTATAAGAGAAAAACTGAAATAAAGTTGGCACGACGGTGCTTTGAGTTAGGCAACTTCTGATTATATTACGACCATTATTAAATTTCCATCGTGTAGGAAGACTACTACTGTGATTGTCTCATGTGCTAGATTTATGATGAAGAAACTGCTTTAAAATCTCTTTTCGTCTAACCCATTCAGCCATTTGGAACTGCTGATACAAAAATCGTCATCAACATTGAGCTGTTTTGTGAGAAAAAAATTATTTAGCCTTTGATCACAATAATTACATAAGAGAGATCACAGAATTATAATAGTTTTGGGCCGATTTCGCGTGTAGCGTTATTTTGGAGTCTCATAACGATTTACAGGCAATTTGAGATGATTTGTTTCAGCCGTTCTCCCTCAAGCGCGTTCACGAAGACACAGTTTTCTCAAATGGCTACGACCTGACTTTTTTTTCTATAATCTCATTACTAACGAACATTGCGAGAAATTTTGTTTGCTAGACTATTTGCAGTCCAATAGACGACGATGAATGTTCTGGAATGTGCTATCGAATTAAATGATTCGTATTCTCAAGAAATCTCACTCAACGTTCCAACAACTCATTCCAGCAGGAAGAACTGACGATTCTTAGCGTGACCGCAACGTTCAACGACATGGGAGGCATGACAGGATTTTACTTTGAATTCATCGAGCAGGTTCACGAACAACCATAACTTTGCATAAAATATCAGCACATCGTCTTTCGGGCTACCTTACGTATACGTACAACCAGCAGGCAAACAGCACGTTTGAAGGGAAATTGCTATGATGAATTTCCAAGTTGTTAACGAATTTTATCAACTAAACTGATCTTTAACAATTCGTTTTGGACGACCACGAGCTTCGTTTCACACAAAGGATACACCCGTCAAAGACCAGTTTCCTCCCCTTTTTGGATTCGTTGATTAATTACCGTTATTACCGCGACAAAATTTAAATCGAGCGGGTTTTTGAAATCACTAACAAGAACATGAGGGTAAGGAGGTTGGTTGGGAGGTAGATTGAATCACTCCTGGGTGAGAGTTATGAAATAAAAAGCGATGCTTCGTCTCGTGTTTGACTTGATTCATAAAACCCGGTCAATGTCAACAACCAACAAGTTTTTCAACTTCAACCATCATTACCTTAATGCCATCACAAAAGGGGGAAAGACTAACAAAATCCTTACGGCGTTCCTCTTGAAGTTTATTTTGGAAACCCGTTTAATTTGATTTGGTTACCAGCAGTTAACCGTTTAATTTTAAATGCTTGCTACACGCCATTGAATAAAATTTGACAAAGTACCTGCCAAAAAAACTATCTTACCAATGCTGAGACCAGTAGGTTTCAGTTTAGGCATCCCATCCGCGAAAAGGCCAGCGAGTCCGTTGCTTCTAGCAATAGTTGCTGACCCGCTGAGGATAGGCGGGCGTCCCGGTCGGACTTCAGATTCATTGCTGCCGCTTCCATTAGTTGTTTTACCTGCAAAAAAGAAGGAGCGATACACCAATTATACTTTTTAAAGTAAGATAATACTATAAAAGTAAAATTAGATTTCTGTACTTTCGACAGATAAATTCAATTAAACCTTTCTTATCACTCAAACGAAAGTAGGGACGTACGAAACAAAACTTCCTTATCAGCAAAATTGTTTCGGACAGATAGCACACAATGCGACAGATCCTTCGTTGATGATCACGTAGCTATCATCTGTCGCCTGAACAGAGTCGGTGATTGACGGTTTACTCTCCTATCTCAAGTTCGTTCAGCTGTCAGCCAAACTCTCGTATGTGTTTACAAGCCTTATCGTGGCAGTTGTTACAAGGGGCCCGTCCACCATAATGAAGGAAAAAGAGAAGTTGAGAATCGCGTTGACGTTTGTCATTTCACGAAAGTATGAACAGTAAAACATTAATCAGATGAGAACTGCATTAAATTTACTGGCTCCAATACGAAAATCCCCTTTGGTACGAAACAGAAGCGTTAAAACTCGTTCATTATTATTATCGCTCTCGGGTCAACGGTTCTCCCTTCCCATCCCAGGCAATAATAGACAATTGGCCAACAATAAACAACGCCTAAGTCTCTTTCAACCATCCAAACATTAAATTGGAAAGCCTCATGGCGCAGCAGAATATGCTCTACTTCAAGAGCTAACACTTTCAGTTGAAGTGTAGAAAGTGATTCCTAATAATGTAATCTACCTGTTAACATCTACATAGATGATCTACATCCTTGGAGAGTACTGCCTCTGGGAGAAGTGGGACGAACATTGCCTTGGATCCCGTTTCAACAGTTTTTCAAGCAGATGTTTATGCTATCATCTCTGGGGACGCCATAATGCATGTAACGGCAATAAAACTATCAACATAATGACTGACAGTCAAGCGTATTGCAAGGCACCGAAGAACTACTGTACATCGTCAAATTTTTTTAACGTTTATTGGACTCCTGGGTATAAAGGGATCACTGGAAATAGTTGGGCGGACCATCTGGCCCGACTCGGTTCTTATATTGTACCTATATGATTAATTCCTGATTGCTGAGCATCTGTGTCACTATTCAAGAAGACAGATAATATGCCAGAATGCATCAGACTGTCTGGAACGCTGCGAGAGTGAGACATTCCAAACGTTTCATCTCAGGAACACACGGAATAAGGCCTAGGCAGTGGGAATCGCCACGGGGCATTGCAAAATGCACAAACACATGTATATTATGAGGAAAAATTGACACCCTACAGTGTGGGTGATTTGGTGCTGATGGGGAAGCTCCCTAACGTGCCCTGGCACGGAGCCTCGATTTTTGGTCTTAGGTACAACTTCTTCAAGGGTAAATATGAGAGAACAATCTTGCAGGACATACCTGGCATTACTTGGGAAGCTAGACATAGACCTGTGAGACATCAGGACTGGCACAATAGGGAATTACGCTGCGGTGCTTATCGCAAAAGGGGCTAATAAGAAAAAGGTTTAACAATACTACTGTACCGCCCAAGGAACGGCGCTATCGAGACGAAGAGCTGAGCATCAGTATTCTCCCCCTAGAGAGAAGGCTTCGCTATCGTTTCTCCTTCTTGCCGTGAACCATATCACCGGCATGAGGAGTGATAGTTAGATAAGGTACCAGCGTGAGAACCGAATTCGAGGTGGCGAGTAGCCCAAATACGGAGTTAGCCGAATCGAGAGTGCTTGCTCAGCAGAGGACGATCGCCGAGCCTTCCTCCGAAATCCCGAGCTCTCTCTCCATTTCCGTCCCCCGAGGAAGCAGGTTGCCCTTCGCTAACCCAATACAATTTTCTAGTCTCCACAGTAATTCTTTATCCTAGTCTCCCAACACCTTCTCAATCACCACCTATCTTTCGCACCTTTTGGTATTTATTATTTCCTTTTTATTCTCGTTAATCCTCCGACCCCTCAGTTTCGGCCACGTCGGAGCATTACACTACTATGCTGCGAGCATAATCACCAATTTTTTCTGTGATCATCGCTTATCTCTCCGTTGTTCTTCCCAATAACTCAAGATAGTTTCGAGCTAAAACTTTAAAATTATCAAATAGTAACTTCATTTTACGTGAACTTATTTAGAATGTTATAGCAGAGGACGTACGGCATCCATATTTAATAGCGCCCATTTGCTGACAACTAAATTTATATATTCCGAAACTGGTTGCAGGTTACTAGTATTTTTGTACGGCACCTTACTGTAGTTGCTCAGCACTGATAGTGCCTGAAGTAGATCAGATGGCCGCACACTTGGCTCCAACAATCTTCTCTATCAGAACAGAGCCCATTCTTGGTCACTTCGATTCTGAGTCATAACACCGTTCAGGAAGAAAATTCAAAGAGTCAAATGTCACGGAACATCTCACGAGAATTGAAGTGGCATCAAAGGTTTCAAGAATGAAGTAGCCGACTGAGCTATGAAGCTTTTCATGAGAGAGGAAGAGCTACCGCGCTCATTAACGGGTTCTTCACACGACGTACTGCCTAACAAGGAAATTATTCAATAGTTCATTTCCCTCGAGGCTTTCATTCCGTTGAGACCGAGACCGCAGTTCTGCCGATATTCCCATGAAACTTGCCGCTCACAGGAGGCCATTAGACAATAATAAACGCCGAATGGAATTTGAAGATCTTGCGCTTTGAACTGGTTACTTCCTTTATCCGCTCTCTATGGCACTCTTAGATTTTATCAAAAGATGAGCTATGCCTGAATGAGAAATGGAACAACCTAACTCTCAGCGTGGTGGTTTTAACTGGTGATTTTACTCCAATTCAGAATGCGCCATTTTTCAACACACAATTTACAGTAAAACAAAATTAAAATTAACGACAGTGAACTAAAACAAATGACAAGCCTCAGTGAACTACACCTGTGATTAGTCACCTATAAATAGCCGATAAGATGGATTTGAACGACCTGGAAAGAAAAACAAGACGATTCACAGCTCGTTACGTAAACAGTTTTATTCCATCGAAAAACGCCGTTTCGAATTACAAATGACTCCGCGAGTTTACGAAATTCTTCGCTTCCATTTTTAACCAACACCTTCCCCAATTTTAGGCTCGATATGACATAGTTTAGGACAGACTCACCGAACATTCCAGAACTCGAAAGATCGAAGGAATACATGAATGAGACAATCAATCAATACCAATGATTGGTTTTAAGTGCTTTCCACCTTTTCCACAAAATGAAAACGGATCACAATTATTTTTAAAGGTGCGGACCACGTTTCAGAATATCCGTACAACACAAATCACTTTAAAAATGAGGTACGCATCATTATCGTTAAGTACGCTATCGAAAAATTACCAGTGCGTAAAACGTAGCATATATTCATTGCTATAGGGCGTGCCATTGAATTCACAAAATTCGATGCCTTAATAATACAAATTACCGACGAAATGAGATCCTCAATAAGGTTCCCAATAAAAAATCACAAGAAATGAACGAAACATTCTCTTATTTCTCATATTCCTCCACAATCCATGTAATTATCTTCTACTACGATTCGATGAAAAGTGTGTCTACAGTGAAATGTTGGTTGGTGTGGTAACACATACTAAAACAGGCGTTTTTGTGCACTAGTCTCGAAAAAAGAGTCTTGGTAAAGACACTAAACGACTGATATAACTCCCTCATGAGGGTTCAGGAACAGTCATCTTACTAAGGAAACTGAGTTGTACGAACACCAAAGTCGAAGGTTCGAAGCCGAAGGTGCAGAAGTTCGATCGAATAGTCATCGTGGCATTCAATAACATTGCGAAATAAATTTCTAAAACACGTTACTCAGCATACACCTAGAGCGCAACTAGTACTTCCCTAGCCACTAGCTAACGAATTTTGCCTAGGAAATTAGGATTATTCTTTAACCTCCACTTTCGAAGTATGAAGACGTAATGGCATACACAAAGATGTAAATACGTCTGTTTCTGTGTGTGTTTTAACTTTTTCATCATTTTTTCGTGTTGTGACTTTGGTACAATACATTTTTATCGACAATTCGCACCCCGCTCTTCAAACGTATGCTTTCAATTAGATTGGTCCATTGGTACTTTCAAAACCCTATTTCGTCTCCAATTTAGGGATAAATCACAATCAGAACTAATATGAACTGAATAAATAATTTTTGTTCAAGAGGAGCAAGAAAATACGAAATCAGGAGTGCGTTAAATCAGTATCTGTGATAACGTCATCGATGAATCGATACAAGAGCACAACCTAAATATCAGGTGTAACGTATCACACGACCGTCGTTAGCTCTACATAAATTCACTGACGTTCATGTCTTTCGCTAATAATTCAATTCATTTAAATTTGGTAAAACACGGTATCGCTTACAGTTCAGGAATTTGTTGTCAAAAAAAAGAGAGAGAGAGAGAGAGTAAGTCAGCCGATTAGATGTCTTTCATTTCTACTTGCAAAAATTATTACTTCACGCACTCAAATTCTAAAACCAAATTTCTCCCTGGGTGATCGAGTTTATTGAACCCAGTGAACTTCGCGAAAGAGTTTATAAAACAGACACCCACGTAAGAGATGTACGACGCCCATTCAGGTTGACGGTCGTCATCCACAAACAAGATTACCTTGACAGAAAAAAATCTACAGTTTGTAAGCGATGAGAAGGACGACCACACAGAGGCGTCACAGCAATTCAATGGGGTCACAGCTATTTCTACGGTAACACGCAATCGTCTCGACCGCGTGCGATACCGTTCCGTTTCTTCGTTAAAAGAAACGCGAGTAGTCAATATTTACTGTACTATCATAATTGAAATCAGTCTCAAATTGCACTGGATTCATACAGTTAACCAAGGACTTGAATATTACGCTTTATTTCAAATTAACTGCTATTCTATTTAAAAAATGTCAGTAAATCAAATGCACCCAATTTTCAACAGTCATTCTTGAAGCAGAACGGACACTCCAAACTTCTTGAAGGGAGAACGGAACACTCACACACACATACGTATTTTCCCAACTACCCGATGAACGGAAACATAAGCCGTAATACACCAGGAAATGAGATTCTCCGAATATAAAATACTGGTGCGTAGCAACACACAACTTTCCGCCACCCCTTCAAGTTCGAACACCACCTACATAGGGGGGCGCTATATCTTCGTTCAACGCATTTGTACAGGAACATTTATCGAGAACAAAATGTAGGGACTAGTTAGCTAAGAGTACTCCGAAAGTTTGATCGAAATCGTTAGAGCCGTTTTTGAGAAAATTGGAATACCGATAAATTAATATTCGACAAATCTCCTTTTCTGAGTTAACTTGGCTTATATCTCCGTTCAACATATATATACAGAAATAATTATAGAGAACGAAATGTTGGTATGGGTGACTAAAAGACACTCCATTAGGATTTATCACATCTGGTGAAAAAGTTACCCTGGAATTTACGGAAATGTTAGAAAAAACGTTATTTTTGACACATTTTGATTTTTATCTCTGTTCAATGAACCATCACAGGCACATTTATTGAAAAGGATATGTAGGTAATAACTATTTGAAAACACCCTGTGAGTTTGGTGAAAATCGCTGAACCCGTTTTGCCAAAAAGCGTAAAAAACCTATTTTTGCTTCAGGGGCCCATATCTCCGTTCACCGTATTTTCATGGAGATATGTATAGAGAAGAAAAGTTAGGTATTGATTAGGAGAAGATAATTTGAAAGTTTAATCAAAATCGTTAGAGCCGTTTTCGAGAAAAATGCGAAAAACCCTAGTTTTTGGTACATTTTCGTCCCCCACCCCATTCCAATCGAACGAAATCGCCCATAACCTTATTTTGGTGTCTACAAAAAATAACGAACAAAAAAAAAGAACCAGCTCAATCGAATCAGCCGTTCTCCCGCAAATCGAACTACAGACACACACACACACACACACACGGACCACGCGCCGAAATTAGGTTTTTTTACTCAGTAGGGTCTGAAACGTAAAGATCTGAAAAAAACCAAATTTTTTTTTTGGGCCGATTACTATACTTTCCTTCCCTTCGGGTAGCGGAAAGTAAAAATTTGTTCAGTACAGGCCCTCCAGTACTTCCCCGGCTTTGATCTAGTGGCCAGCAATCCTGGAATCCAACATGGGGCTGCCTGCCAATCTCCTTCTTTCTCCAACATTTCTAGCCCCATAGATACTAGTATATTTCTGAAGCCGCTAGCGTACTTTCCCGTTCAACGTTTCCGAAACGTTCATTGGGCGTTTTCCTATGATACCCTTCCTTTACATCACTTCTCATCCCTTACTTTTGCTACCCCCTCACACCCCCTTCTCCCTAGAACTCATACAGTTAAATAATTCAACTGGTTCATATCTCCTTCTCTTGCACCCAATAGGACTATTTCCTATAAATCTGCACGTTTGCTTTTCTTCTCACAATTGTGCAGTATACTATGGGTCCTAGGGACATAGTACTCGCTGGATAAAGGAAAAAGTTATTCTCAGTGTGAATATATAATTTTGCCCCCCCTCCACCCTTGCTTTAATAATAAACTCAGAGAGACACGTATTATAGCTACGATTCAACGTTAAAACAGTTTGAAAAATATCGGTAGAAGGGAAACACCAACGTTGTCTCCGGGAAGGCTAGAAGATAACGCGTTTGGTAGATTTGTACCCCGGACAAGCAATACAATTCGAGTGGGCGATCAAAAGGCTCTTGAAATGACAAGCGTCTGAGCGAGAATAAAAACGTATAATTTTTAGGGAGCAGGCGAACAAGCGAACTGGAGCTCCGCTAACAGACGAACAAACGTTTCGAAATAAACACTCGTCAAGTCAAATCGGAGCTAATCGACACGGAACTAATTTGTTATTTACGGGGACAAAGGACGAAGTGATTAAATCCAGTTGTGGCGCAATCAACTCTCGAAGTGATGACCGATCGGACAGCTTTCGCTTTCCTATCCATACGTGCCAAGTACCAACTTATTACGTAATTCTCTCATCCACAAGAGTAGTTTGTCACAGTAAACGTCGAAGAGACCTGAGGCAGCACTCCTTCAAAATCCACTTACTGCGACTAACGAGGGGAACTGACCGAGTTAAACAAAAAGTAACACGCTAATTTTGTAGCTGACGAACTTGGAAACGTGTATTTCATTTATTATTGATTCGTTAGAATAACTGCGTATGTCCTGAGAAAGATGAAGTAAACAATGAAGAAGGCTTTTGGCAGTAATCGGCGATTAAGGTTAACAAAAATGTACGTTGTGACCGTTAAGAGGCTCAGGCTCTACACGCTATGGATACGATCTAAAACTTTTGTTATTTCATAAAGAGATTCTGTTGAAAGCATACAAACCCCGAAACCTTTTCGAAAAAGTTTCGATGTTCATATCATAGGATTTATAATTTGGTCGAAAAAATGTAACAACCTATTAAACTGAACATTTTTTCACGGCTCTCGTAATAGTTACACCTAATTCAATCGAAAGCATTCTTTGAGTTAGCGCGGGAGAAAGATGTACGTGCTTCAAGTTCAAAAATATTTGGTGTGACGTATCACACAACTTTACTCAGCCCCACGTACGCAGGTGATTCATGAGACTGAGGTGATCGTATTTACTGTGTCGTAATTACGGGCTAAAAACTAAGTGAAACTGTGGTCAGTGAAATGGCAGTGGTTTGAACTTCAGAACTATCTTCTGAACGTTATTAAACTGCCAACGTATCGGTAGTGTATTGGGCTATTACTACAGTTTAGAGTGTACTAGACGCTCTCTGAGAGTGTTAGTATGATGTAAGTCGGATTTATTAGGAAAAAACTGCTCAAAAATAGATTTTCTTCGAAATGTTTGATAATTTACTGTGCAGCTCTCGTCTTTTTCCCTAGAATGACAAGCTTATGGTACTGAAGGGTTGTTTGGAACTACTGGTACAAAACACGTGTAAGCCCTTACCGACTTTGTTCATACCCTTAAGTTGGCGTTCCATGGTATATATAATATCAAATTTGAGCCGGTTTAATGGTGTTTTTTGGACTCATTAGCCCTTAACTTAAAACGTAAGGCTATGAAGAAAACTTTCAAAAAGATTCAGTAGATTGCGTAGCTTTCATTCTACTTCGTCATTTTACTCAAATTGTCCATATCTTAAGACGTTTAACTCGTCTACACGAAAAGTAAAGTTAAAAAAAGCTCACCAGCAATCAGTGGTGCACTCTTATCGTTGGTGACAGTCTTTTTCAATTTTGCTCCGCTTCTGATGGACTGGAGAAGAAGGTCTCGACCTTTGGGATCCACCATTGGAGGAGGTGCTCCCATTGGAGGAGGGGGTGGTCCCGGTGGCGGAGGAGGCGGGGGGCCCACCATGTTTATACCTGAAAATCAAGAATCTCGTTAAACGGAATATTGCAATAATTAGCGAACATTCGTTAACATGCCAAGACACAAAACAACAAAACTTTGACCTAAATTCAGCGGAAATTCGGCAGTTGAGATCTGACAAAAGCAAACGCCGAATGAGTGAAAATTTAAGGATACAGAGACCTGAAGTACCAAGTTCTAGGTGATGAGAAAGAGCTATTATGACTGGTGAGCCCAGAAAAATTGAGCACCTCATAAACGGAGTGAGCTGAGAAAACATCAGATTTCAATGAAATCCGTCAAAATTCGAAATTGACAATTGAGCTAACATACAGAGCTGTATTGGGCCCTTAAAACCCGCTGCATGTCCCCGGGACTCCATCGTTGTTGTGGCGCGTCAACTTTCCCTCCAAGCAACCGGACGAATTTCAATGAAATCGAAAGCTTGAGAAGCGATTATTATCATAAAGGGAAAATAACTTGAATTCGAGTAAGGTCGCTGCTAGGATTCGTAGCTAAGGACTGGCACATCTATTGCCTCATCCACTCCTTCATTCACAGATATACTCCCCCACAACTCAGTTGTTGCCCCAGTCCAGATTCTAAGGGCAACTATATTCTAGGACTGTGAGTTTTTCAGCAACATATAGTGGTAGCCCACGTAGTGTAATGAAAGGCCGAAATAAGACATTACCGCCACAGGCGCAGCGTTTGTCAATAAATCGATGTTGAAAATGACGCCACTAGCAGATAAAATTCACAATACTTTATTTTCCCGTCAGCAGCCCGCCCAACACTTTGAGACAGGGCAATGTTACATCAATGATGCACCCCAACCAGAGCCTCTAACATGACTAACCTCCAGGAAGATTAGATTACACATATCTCAACTACAACGGCCACTCCCGTTCCTTCTACAAGATCCAAGGTCCGGGACTTCAGTCTTGTCATGTACCACTAACAGTTTCCCTATTTCCATCGATTAGTTTCTCTTAAAACCGCCGACTTGATGAGTTCATCATCTGTTGTGTTTCAAATCGCCATAGCCTTGAGAAAAATTAAAGTAACCTTTATTTCGAACGAGCTTCATAAAATTTAGATAAGAAAACTACTTGTAAGCAGCGGTGGATTTCGGGTAACTAAGATTTTTAGAGTACAATGCCATGGAAACCACTACTTTACTTTCCACGATGAGGCATTATCAGTTTACCCATTATATAACTAGCTATTGAAGAAGAACCTGTCACGGAGAAGCAAATTTATGTTACAGATGCCCTGTGTATCAGGAAATATTATCCCTTCATGTAAACGCATGCACTGGTGGTACATTTTATCCTGATTAGCCAGGCGTGTACGACATTTCGTAGACTAAACTAATTCCGATTTCAGGATGAGAAGTGGTATGTGTAATTGAAGATAGTTCGCATCCCCCCGGCGGGATTGAGATAGAGAGAGGAACAGGAACATCTACGCTTTTACCTTAGGGCCAACATAGTGCAGATGTTAAAGATAGAAAAGTCGAAGCCAGTCGAATATTAATTAGAGCTTTGAGTGCAATAAGGACGTAAATCGAAGTTGAGGAACGTGAAGATTAACAATAATATCAGTGCTCGGTCCCTGCCTTCCAACACAAATCTAGCTGCAAAATTGCAGTTCATACTCAAAGCTTACGCGAAACGAATCAGCTACTCCAAGACTCAACAATAATTATCAATCAGGTTATCGCGACAAATACCCAAGGGCGAAATCCACGTTCAACGAAGTTCTATAAAAACGAAACAAAATTAAATGGAGAAATTACCACAGTGGTGTTTCTGTGACGTAAACTTCAGTTTTACGAACAGTTAAGAGTTGTGGAAACCGTATTCAACGCTATTGGAAAAAAAGTCAACCTCCCAACATCATATTCATACACGTTCAGCGCTTAATGCGCCTTTTGAAAGCGTTTCGTTTTATAACCAACTGAATCTTGGTCCTTGTAAGCGACTGTCAGAGAAATGATTACAGAGAACGATGTAATAGCTAGCGACTAGTTATAGACACCCTACAATATCGGTTTAAATCTTTAAATTTAAGATGAGATTAACATTTGTATTGGAATTGGACACTCGTCTCGTCTGTTTATTCCAACGCCTTACACATCACCATTGGCAACGCATTTATTTATGCCAGCTGGGATCTTCAATTCGTGTCTCCTAAAAATGTCGGTAAAAATTGTGTCGTGTCGTTTATCTCGTTCTTAAATGTGTTTCCTTTTTGCATTCTGTTTTAAATACAAATTTACTACTTTAAAACAGTGATCAAATTTCAATAGGTTATGGGCCCAGGCCACAATTCAACAACTGTGAATCTGTAAGTATTAGTATTAGTGCCATGAATTCTTACACAATTGAACCACTGAAGCGGAACAATTTTGATACGTGGAAGTTGCAAGCACAAGCACTTCTTATACGTTCTGGCTTATGGGACTACGTTTCGGGTACAAAACGAAGACCGGAAAACGAAAGTGGGGATGGCATAAATACTGCAGACTGGGACAAAAATGACTTGAACGCTCGATCGGAATTAATTCTGATAATTTCACCATCAGAATTAAAACAAATAAAAAACTGCCAAACATCGAAGCAAGTTTGGGATACTCTGTCGAACATCTATCAAAGTAAGGGACCTGCCCGAAAGGCTACTTTATTGAAATTCCTCATCCTTCACAAAATGAATGAACAGGAAGATATTCGCGACCATTTGAATAAATTTTGTGACACCGTCGACAAACTTGCAGAAATGGACATCAACATTAATAATGATTTGTTGAGCATAATGATGTTGTACTCTCTTCCACCATCATTTGAAAACTTCAGGATTGCTATCGAATCGCGTGATGAACTCCCGTCAACAGAAAATTTGAAAATAAAAATAATGGAGGAATATGAAGCGCGAAACAAGAACAATTCAATAGCTGAGGGAGCATTTTTCGGAAAACGATTCAACAATCAACGACGTAAAAACAACAGCAACAAAAATCAGTCGCCTGAATTAAAACCAAAGTGCGATACTTGCTCAAAATTTGGACATATGACAAAGGACTGTTGGTACAAGAAAACGTGGAAGAAAAATGAAACAACATTCAAGGTGGAACAGTGTTTATCCTCTAATACACAAACTAAGGATAATTCATGGTGCCTTGACAGTGGTTGTACTTCCCACATGTGCTCTGCCTTGTCGGACTTCGAAACATTGGACAAACTAAAATCATCGGGTGAATTGAAACTTGCTTCTAAAGAGGCAACCACCCTGATAGACGGCACAGGAACTGTCACACTAAATTTAAAGAAAAACCAATGCTCTAACGTTCATTTGCATTTCACTTATTTCATTTCTTTACGTTCCAAATTTGACTACGAATCTCTTGTCAGTAGGAAAAATCACCGACAAGGGATACAATGTAATTTTCAAAAAGTCAATCGCTCAAGTTGTAGATCAACGGGGAGACATCATCGTTGATGCTAAACGAGCAGAAAATGGACTTTACTATTTAAAAACTATCGATTCATCATCTTCAAAAGCCGAAACATCAAATTTTATAGTCGACAACAAAATCATGTATTGGCACAAAAAGTTGGGTCATCTAAACGAAGCCAACATGAAACTCGCAGCAAAAAGAAAACTCCTTGATGGATTAAATTTTAATCCCTCTGCAAGATTGGGAGACTGTGAAACGTGTATACGAGGAAAGTTCACAAGAGTTCAATATACCTCCAGCGAACAAACGAAAAATCTCGAACTCCTCGAAATCGTACACTCAGATGTATGGGGACCATTTCGAATTCCTTCACCAGGTGGAGCTCGATACTTTGTCTCATTCATCGACGAATACTCAAGATATTCAATGATTCATTTCATGAAGAACAAAAACGAAGTTATTGAACATTTTAAGACATACAAAAATCTCGTCGAAAACATGACAGGCAAGAAAATTAAATACCTGCAAAGTGATAATGGCAGAGCTGAATATTGCAACAAAATTTTTGACGAATTTCTCAGGCAATGTGGCATCCAACGGAGATTATCGGCGCCAGGAACACACGAACAAAATGGACTCGCAGAGCGAAAAAATCGCACACTACTGGACCGCGCTAGGTGTTTACTTCTTGAAGCAAAATTACCTGAAATATTTTGGGCTGAAGCAATAAACACAGCAAACTACTTGCTCAACCGCTCCCCATCACGATCCATAGATGGAGACACGCCTTTCCACAAATGGACAGGGCGTATCCCTTCCGCTCGACACTTCAAAATTTTTGGAGCAAAAGCTTTTGTGCACAACAAAACCGTAAACAAGAGCAAATTCTCTCCCAGAGCGATCAATGGAATTTTTATGGGCTACTCAGAGATCTCAAAAGCATACAGAGTATACCGCATCAACAAAAAATCGTTATAAGTAGGGATGTTAAAGTTTTGAACGAAATTGATAATGCCTCTGCAAATAACATCAATACTCTAGAGCTCCTGAGCGAAAATATCGATGAAGACAGTGACATCGAGATAATTTCTAACAAAACTTTATCAAGTGATGAAGAAACCAGCAGTAGAATCTACCAGCAACCAGCCTCTGAAATTGAAGAATCCGAAGAAGAAGAAACAAATGAAGACATTGAAGAGTCAATGACTACAGAAAAACCTACAAGCAAAGATGATGGAGAAACAAGACCTCAACGAAACAAAACCCGACCAAATTGGTTTTCGGACTATTACACATCTTTTCTATCTGAGAATGGCGATTTCTTATCTGAAAATGCTCCTGAATGGAATGAAGCAATAACCCAAGAAATTAAGTCCCACTTAAAATATGGAACATGGGTTATCGTGGATAAGATACCAGAACACAAACCAATTGCCTACAAGTTTGTTCTCAAAGACAAACATAATCCAGATGGTACTTTAGAACGAAAGAAAGCACGTCTTGTAGCTTGCGGATACACTCAGCGGTTGAACGTCGATTATTCGGAAACGTTCGCACCAGTTACAAAAATGAGTTCCATTCGCATGCTCCTTGGTGTTGCTATCGAAGAAAATCTCCACGTCACGCAAATGGACGTATCCACAGCATATCTCAATGCTGAACTTGAAGAAGAGATTTATATGGAAAAACCTGCCTGCCTTGAACAATTTTTGGTAAACATAATTCTTCAAGAGAGTTCAAATGAAAATTCGGAACTTTTGGCCAAGGCGAAACAAATGTTATCAGACATGAAAAAAGGGAGTAAAGAAAAAGTTTGCCTTTTGAAACGAGCTCTCTACGGTCTGAAACAGGCGGGGCGGCAATGGTTTAAGAAACTAGACGACATCTTGAAGATGATAGGTTTCAAACCGTCCAACGCTGACCCCTGCATATATATCCTGACCAAGAATAATGAAAAAATGATCATTTCAGTCTACGTTGACGATATCGTTGTCGCTTCTACAAGTACAACGTTCGCTGAGAAAATTAAGAAGCAATTACAAAAATCGCTTGAAATTCGAGAAATGGGTGATCTGAATTACTGTTTAGGGATTCAGTTCTTCTTAAAAAATAATGAAATTTTTATGAGCCAAACCAAATACATCGATGAACTTCTCGAAAAGTTCAACATGAAAAATTGCAAGCCAGTTTCTTCACCCATGGAAGCGGGACTCAAGCTCGAAAAATCGACTTCTGAGAAAAATACCAATCTGCCCTATCAAAATTTAATTGGTTCATTGATGTATCTAGCCGTAGCAACACGTCCTGACATAGCGTTTGCTGTAAGCAACCTCAGTCAGTTCAACACCTGTCACGATGAAACACACTGGAGAGCTGCTAAAAGAGTTTTGCGCTACCTCCAAGGCACCAAAGAAATGGGACTTTTGTTTAAAAAATCTGGGATGCCTATTTTCGGTCTGGCTGACGCTGACTGGGCATCATGCACCGTTGACCGAAGGTCATACACTGGTTTCTGTTTCATTTACTCTGGAGGGCCAATAAGTTGGGAATCTCGGAAGCAGAGGACCATCGCTTTGTCAACAGCTGAAGCTGAATACATGGCCTTAACGGATGCAGCAAAAGAAGCGATGCATTTGACTCAATTAGCGAAGGATTTTGGAATATCTCAATCAAAAATTGAAATATTTAATGATAACCAAGCTGCACAATCTTTATCTACCAACCCAATCGTGAGTTCGAAGTCAAAGCACATCAGCATCAAAGAGCATTTCGTTCGTGAAGCAGTCCAGACAGGCATCATCAAGCTTAGTTATCGGAAGAGCGAAGACATGGAAGCTGACATTCTTACCAAAGCTCTCGGGGGGCCGAAGCATAGAGAATTCCGAAGAAAGCTTGGCGTTGTTGTACAGTAATACTCGTGAGGGGGAGTATTGGAATTGGACACTCGTCTCGTCTGTTTATTCCAACGCCTTACACATCACCATTGGCAACGCATTTATTTATGCCAGCTGGGATCTTCAATTCGTGTCTCCTAAAAATGTCGGTAAAAATTGTGTCGTGTCGTTTATCTCGTTCTTAAATGTGTTTCCTTTTTGCATTCTGTTTTAAATACAAATTTACTACTTTAAAACAGTGATCAAATTTCAATAATTTGTTTAAACCTACGTATACCCACGTCCACTGGGCGTTTAAAAAAGTTTGTGAGGGCCAAAAATCAAACATTGTATAGCAAGTGACCAATGATACGTTCAATCAAAAATGCTATAACGGTTTTAAAGACATGTGTGAAATCCTCCGTGCTGGGCGTGCCCTCCCAAGAATCCAAACGGTCCATAAGTACGTTAACCGTAAAAATAACTACATGGATAGAATATGAATTATATAAATAGCAACATAAAAAACGAAAGCACGAGGCTCCGACGAAAATTAAATGTCTTTGCTTTCCAGGATAACTAAGTAGAAGGAAAATTAATCGGCAAAAAACGTTTTTTGTTAGATCTCAATAATTTTCAACATGTCTCTTGAGGCGAAAAATGTCGAGAAATGGTCTGTTTATGTCTTAACCGCTATGCTAAGAGATGAACTGTTCAATCGTAAGAAAACGATAAGAGCAGAATAATCAAGTATTTCGACAAAACCCGACAAACCCTACCGAATTGACTCGTGAGTTTTGATAGTCCCAAATGATAAACGAACTACACCTTAAAAGCTTAATAAAGGTAATAACTAGGAACAACCATCAAAATTAACGTCATAACTCCCGAACAGTAATAACGACCATTTCCAAGCAGATCGTGTTGACATCTCAACAAATTACCTACATGCCGAATGATCTGGGTATAGAATGTTCTGAGCATTTACCGCGGTTTTTTTTTAAATCTTCACATAACCCCCTCGTGGCCCCGAGTAACCCACTTTGAGTTTGGTACATCACAGCTAGAGCTGAGTGATAAACTGACCTAGTCCACAACGCTTGAG
This sequence comes from Pachypeltis micranthus, assembly GCA_020466155.1. Taxonomy (NCBI): domain Eukaryota; kingdom Metazoa; phylum Arthropoda; class Insecta; order Hemiptera; family Miridae; genus Pachypeltis; species Pachypeltis micranthus. The sequence continues at coordinate 26,265,354 of CM035774.1, read as the reverse complement.
TCATTAAAAAAGTATTCTAACTGAAGAACGAAATGTGGAATGAAATCACACGACGCTCCCATTTGTTAATAAATTTAGTTAAACAGGTCTGAAGAAAATAAAACTGCTGCATTCTGTATTATAAAGGAATGTAAGGCAGTAGCATAAAATGGCTAATCACGCATAATGTGATGTACAGTGGAGTAAGGAGTATTTTTATCTAGAAGAGTATTCCATTGCACAACCGGCAAACTGGTAAGCCGCAGTAATTCTTGATAATATGACCAATTTAATGAAGTAAGACGTGCGATTAAAAGTGTTGATCCCTCCGAGATAAGAGACCTGTTTGCCTCTCTTTGGTAAGTCAGAATTCGAGGGCTCTACCAAAGAGCTACGAAGTGCGTCAGATTACCTCATGTCAATGCAATGAACAACGATAAAACCAGCAGTATGTTAGCAGAGTTTTCTCTAAAACGAATGGTTTGAAATACCTTTCTTCAATGTTCCGAACTTCATTTTCGCCTCTTCCGATTTAAGTTTCATGATTAGATTAATTAAAGGATCGATTAATGATTGAACCGACGGTTTGGACGAGCAATGAAAATACAAATCAAACGGGGGAAAAGGGCCGATTTAAACTAGGAAAAGTAACCACGAGCATTTTGTTGTTTCTCGTAACCAACTGACAGGCGCTGTCACTGCAGGAGCCACAACAGGAAGGCAGGTTACCCCACACGACAGAAGAACCCTCCAACAGATTCGGGAAGGAGAGAAGAAGATAGTGATGTCATCGCGTTGGGCGGACTCGCCTTTGATGATTCACTTCAGAGAAGGGAGTCCCACTCGCACTTCGCGCGTCATTTGGTTTAAAATCAGGTAAGGGCGAAGTGCCTCCCCTGGAATTTATAAACAATCTGAACCCATAACCTCATGCTAATGGGGTTCAATTCCAATGACGTTTGACTGTTGCCAACTTTGCCGAAGGCAGGAGCCTTTGAAACATCAGAATGACTCACTGATTATAATCGAACCTTACACCTTCGCTTCACAATTCGAAGTGATACACAATGAAGCTCCTTCCGTGCAAAACTGGCTAGCAATTAGAAAAAATTTACTCAAAGAACCAGTAACTTCCAAAGAAAGAGAAGTGCAATCTGAACTACAAGTTTATAATGCAAACGTAACAAGTTACTCCTGAGCCATTTTCAAGAAGCACGATCTAACATTTGTCATCCTCTCTGAAGTATGAAGTCGCAAAAATAAGTTCTACATTCCCATAGAAATTTGAGTATAAAGGTACTGAATAATTCCGTTGAAATGCCTCCACAAAAAAAACTGATCCGATCAATTTCTACCGCATTCTGCAGCTCTTCGTGCCCTGTACATATAAAAAATAAGTAATGAATAGCGTTGTTAAACTTAGGAAGAAGAAACTAATTTCAGTGTTGGCCACAACGATAAATATGTGAGCTCCATGTCACTGGTTCTAGTATTTATCAATACAAAAGCTGAATATAAATTGAAGCTCACTTCTTCTAATCGTAAAAACCAATACAAGGGGCTCTAAAATGTTGAGACGTAACTCTTCTCCTTAGTAAGGCCAAGGAAAGTAATGCCGAAGAGAGATAAGAGAAAAAGATTCCTTCTACAGCCCGCTGTGAAGTCTTCGACTTGGGCGCAAAATGTAAAACGAGAAATTGTTGACTGAACACTTTTTTAACGTGCTTTCCCTTCGGGTCTTGAGTCCACCTGTTTACTCTTCAATTTGTATCGAAGTGATAAGCACGGAGACGCCAAAGTTTGGGCTTATAGCTTCCTGCTCCGGCGAGCCATTTCACTATTACTTTTTCTTTACGATTGATGGGGAAGTTCATAGGTCTTGCCCACTGCCTATCTACAAGCCAATATTTAATGTGGGTTAACATATACCTAAACCTATAACGCCGTGAACCGAAATAAATTGATTTAAGTATCATTGCATAAGCGATTAAGGTCACTGAGATTTGGAGTGATTCTGAAATGAAAAATATTGTACAACAGCTGAGTAAACCAACTAAATTTAGACCCTTTACGGCAAATGGAGAACTACGAGATATGAGACTGACTTCAGTGGGAAATAATTTCAAATGTGAACTAAGTGTTACTGCTGGATTAGCAGCTTGATTTTGACAGCAGTGAATCTTCAAACCCTTTTAGATCCTCGATAATAAACTTGCTATTGAGTTGAGCACGAACGGCCCCGCTGTGGAGTAATGATCATTCATTATACATTAACCAAACACAAATTTTCAATGCCTGCTACAACTCCTCTAAAAGATAAATCGAGGTGGGGCTCTGAACCCCAACAAAACCTGAAAACCTCTCTCTAGACAGGGCCGTTTCCTTTCATAGACAACACCTGATATTCTAGCCTTAGCACAAGTACGTGGAGGGGCAACAAGACATAAATACTAAATACAATGATAAATTACCACCAACATTCACACTTATTCTCATAATTTACTCCAGACATCAACAAAACTGGCATACTCCATCAATAACAGCAAGAATCACTCCACCTAAAACATGATCTGCAGGGGGGGGGGGGGTTGAACGCCTCTTTAAACAACCAGAACCTCAAATAAGATAATATCTCCTTGAAATATGCGCGATACTTTACTTAAAAATCACAGCTTAAAACGATACTATCTAACCACCGGATTACAACACACAACAGCTTTGCTTCAACCCTGAGGTAGAAAAGTAGTTTTTCGGAGCGAATCTTGGACCCAATACAAGGTACACTACATGAAGAATGGCAGAAATGTTGCGATAAACAACTCCCAGGTCCTCGCGTAATATTCTCGAACTACCTGAATCCGTCTCTCTAACCACCAAATCTTCTGGTTGCTCTCTTCCATCACCTATGCGACATCTATCACTGCTCCTTCTACAAGAAATTTCTCATTCAGGATGAGTGCCCTAGAAGACAGGTTAGACTCACCTGGGACTCGTGCCCTTAGATTGGTAAGGCGTAACACGAGGGAGTTCTCAAAAGCACCGGTCCTTGTCACACTCTACCGGTCCATCCTTATGCCATTCCTCGAGTACGCATCATTAGTGTGAAGTCCATTGCACGCCTGTCTTGCAGAGTAGTGTGTACATCGAGTGCCCCTTCAGTATCTCATGAGCAAACCTGGCATTTCTCAAGTTGACGTCAACTACGATGCGCTTTTTTTTTTCTTTTTTTTAAACGGTGGATGCAGGCGATACCCTCACTGCAGCCACAAACGGGCCTATTGTAAGGGCGTCCATGATCCTCAGATCATGGCCCCCCTGCACCACCTCCAGGCCCCACGGCACTGGTCTCACTTGGTGTGACGTCACCTATGCGCCCCCACCACCCCCGCACAAAGCAGAGGATACCCGCAAGTTCTGCATTTGCCACCTCTTCGGGCTGAAGATAGGGCCTCCCAAACACACAACGGTGCGATGCAGCAAGTTCATCGCATACGCGCAGCACATGCTCTGCCGTCTCTAGCCCTACCTCGCAGAACCTGCATACCTGTACCTCGCACTTGCCAATATATGCAAGGTGGTACCTCAGCGGACAGTGACCTGTGAACAGGCCACATATGATCCTCATATCCTTCCTCCCCAGTGCAAGCACCTCCTTGGATCTCTCTCTGGAGAGCTGGATGAAGAGTTTTGACTGTCTAAGGCCCCGCAGCCCCTGCACCTATCCTCCCATTTGCCAACCTACGTAGGTGGCTCCTGGTAGTCCCAACAAAGGGGTCAGGCCCAATAGGGATCTGCGCTGATCCCTTCTTAGCCAACCTATCAGCCCGTTCGTTTCCCTCTATACCCTGATGCCCTGGCACCCGACACAGTGTCACACACATCGCTCATGAATGAGTATCCGAAAGGGTAGCACGAAGTTGAACCTTGCGCGCATTGAGTCTACCACATGCAGTTCGACCCCCCCACCCCCACCACCACCACACCTTCACCTTGTCAAGGATCAAGTGACGGGAACTCCTCCTCCCCCGCATGATCAGACCCAACTCCAACATACGCACAGCCTGGAGGAACGCCATCCTTTTAACATGTATGTGGAGTGGAGCTAAATCTAGTAAGACCTCCATGTAGTCATACAGCCTGTAATGGCCAGACACGCCCTACGCTGCAGTTTATTTAGCTGCAACTGCACTGTTTTGTTTTCCACCCTAGTCCACCAGACCAGGGCTCCATAGGTGACTACAGGCCTAACAACCGCAGTGTACAGCCACCGGATCATCCCAGGCCTCAGCCCCCCATGTCTTCCCCACCATTCTCTGAGCTACCCACATCACCACCGACGCCCGCTGTAAGGCTTTTTTCACGTGTGTGGCCCAAGTGAGCTTTCCATCAAGAAAAACCCCCAAGCACTTGATCTCATGCTGGATCTTCAACACCTTGCCACCCAGCCTGAGTTCCCGCAGCGCAAGGCTGCACCTTCTGGTGAACGGAATCAGGCTCGTTTTGTCTGGATTGACAAACGGTCGTTTCCCATCGCACCATTTCTGTAGGGTATTCAGTGCATGCTGCACTCGCGAATTTACCCCTGACTATAATTACCAGGTCATCCGAGTATCCTATTACCTTGTAGCCCTCCTCCTCCAGCAGCTCGAGAAGGGTGTACGATGCAGAGAACGATGCACTTATATTTCATTTTGATTACTGTTTCGTAATTGGTAGTTCGGTCTTTATTTTTTGGACCTGCTCCAGTACTTCTACAAATTCGTCAATTTAAAAACGTCGAACTAATGGAGTGCCTTTTATTAATCTATACGCACATTTTGTTTCTCACAACTATTTCCCTAACCGTCCACTAAACGGAAATATTAACCAAAATACATTAGAAGTGAGATTACTTAATCACTAAAAATAGTTTTTTCGTACTTCTTCTTTTTTCTAAACGGCTCTAACTTTAGATTCGATTAAACTCAAAGGAAAAGCCAGTACATATACTCTTTTCTGTATGAACATGTTAAAGTACTGCCACTGTGTACACAGAGTATCACTGACTATGTCTGGGGGTGAGAAATGTTGTTAGATGCGTTGCATCAGATATTTAGTGCGTCTCTCTTCGCAAATCATCAACTCAAAATACTACAAATGTCAAAATAAATAAATTAAATTAAATTAATGTCAACAATTTAATACTCCGTGCTTCTTGAAATGAGTGGCAGGACTATTCAAAGTTTGTTGGCTTTTGTCATCTTCCTAAGAATAAAATAGATATTTTAGGAAACACACAAAAGATCAAACAAGGTCGTTCAATATCAGTATCAAAACCAACTGGAAGAAGATATTTTCTTTTCTTTGTATTCAAGGTCGCAAGCGGGCTTGCCCCAAATAGTTTTGGTGTACATACTTTGACTTGATGGTCGTTTCATGTGTACAATAGAACAGGCATACAGTATTTTAGTGGAGTTAATGATGTAATTTACTTCTCTGACTAAAAAATAGCGCGATAGAAATCGCAAGTGCGTCGTACTCTTAACGCACGTTTTGCGCTTAGACAACGGGGGGAGGTTAGCTGTCCTCGGCGAATTCATAACGTGAGAGAAGTAAAGATGGAAAGGAAACAAAAGGAATACCTCAAAAACAACTTTAGCTTTTACGTCCTTCCTGGCGCAAAGCTACAACTTAATGCGTTCAACTTGAACGAGGAACGCGCTCCGACTCCAGATGAGAAACAACGCCTCGAGGTCGGAAAGTCACGTGACAAGCCCAAGTCAGAAGGTTGCGGTGAGTAAGCAACCCATTAGAGAACACGTTGATGTGACGACTAAATTTCAGATTCCATTAAGAGAGGTAATGTCGAGAGGAGAGTCGTTGAGCGCGAAAACTATCGATAAGATAAAACTCCCCATTATACAACGAGAATGAGATGGCCGAAGACACTCTGGTCAACCTCTAATTAACGCCGAAGCAACTGATGCGAAAGCAGTAATATTCGGGGCAGCTAACTCCTTCCGTTTATAATACAAACGCAGCTAAACGTCATTCATTAGGACTAATAAGTAGTTTATGCAACATCTACAATCTCCTTTGGCTCAACATTTCTTTTATCGTACTGCCGAACGTTGTAAGTAGGATAAAGGTGGTGTTAGGTGACGTACCACATCTAATCGGATTGACCTGTAAGCTCCATAGATGTAGGAGTGCTCCTCTTCCCACAGTGTGGGCGAAGATGAGGAGGAGGCCAAACCATTGTCTCCATACTTCCATTCGCACATGCGAACTGTGGTAAATAATGCCAATTGCTTTGATTCTCTGAGATGGATGCTTCGTAGCTACTGCCCTGACAATGCGCAGTAGTGGAGCTTGATGACGAACACTGCTTAGGAAGCAAAACAGTCGAATCAGGCCATAGAAGTCAAGGGACCCCTACTGCCTGATACTGGCGAGCCCTCATCAGATCCGTCAAGCGCACAACTGCCGTACTGGATTGGGCCAGAACTTTCTTTTGATTGAATGTGAGTTTGCTACCCCAGGCAACTAGGGGTAGCTAATCACGCCTAAGCAAATGGCCTTGTACATGAGGATTGTGTCACAGTAACACACACACAAGTGACGATAATTGCTCGTAATGAGGCAAACCATGCGAGGGTAGAGCCTTTGACGAACTGGAGGTGTTGCATGAAACTCCATCTCGTATCAGCACAGTCAGGTCGTCCACGTGAGGCTCGTCGAGGACCGAGCTTTGAGGACAATCCTTCTCTATCGTTCTCCGGACCGAGATATGTCTGCATTCGGATCATAGGTAACTTCCGGCGAGCAAGTATAAGTTACGAGGCATTCCCCGATCAGGAGTCTGACAGATAACGGTTGCCTCCCTTTTGAAGAGCAACGCCATGCGACACAGATTTCCACTGGGTGGAACTGTCTGACATGCCACACCTAGTTCTGTTTCTCAAGCAAAATGACTTTGCCACGCCCCTGAACCTATTCTCTCATGCGTTGTTTTGTATAGCATCCTCGTAATAAATGAGTTAGAGTGTAGCGCCCACATCACAACAGCTTTGTCCTGGAGGCTCACTGTCATTCGCTTTGGCAACGACCAAAATCAGATGCAACAGTTTATGCAACAAGGGCAAAACGATTCTTCGGATCCACTGAACTTAGCACTCTATAACCACAAGAGAACAGCTTGTGCAGGATGCAGGGCGAAAATGGTAGCTAACTACTGTGAAATAACTGCGCTTGCTTCGAGGTTCACTTTTACAAGATGTTTCAATCGATGATTTATATTCTAAGTTTAAGACCCAAACGAATCAAATTAGTGCTATGCTCATGCTCACACGACAGCGATTGTTTTAATTAAAACACGTTTCGTTCTCCAGAGGATCAATTCAGGATCCCAGCCGGAAGCTTCAGTTCAACTGTGGCCCAATTTCACAAATTTAAAGCAACTAAGCGCTGGCAATCGGGGCCGAAACAATTCAAAACACTGCCAGCCTATTGGATTAGCTCCAAAATCTATTGTAAAGTTTAAACGGAGGGAAACGACAAAACAGGCCAACGCCAAGCAGATGTCATAAATAGAATTCAACACGGAAAGAAGCGACTATATTTAGATCAGCGCCCAACCCACCCACTCGGAGCAACTTGTAGCTACCACTCAAATTATTTTTACGACGTTCATTCAAACTCTTGTATTAATAAGAACAATCCTCGATGACGTCCTCAAAGGAATTGAAGGACTGCACATTTAAAAGTCGTTTTCCGCGACAAGACAAGAGGTTTCGTCGCACAAACCTACATGTAACGCAATATCAAACGACGTATTATTGTAATAGGCTTTTTATTTAACATGTTTCGTCACAAAATGTTAATTTTCGGCTGCACTAAATTACGAGTTTGTAGCAACTGCCCCTTCATTACGAAAATTAGTCTATTACCGCAAGTTCGCATTTTGCGTTTCAATTGTCAAACACGTAGCTCGACTATTGAGAACCTAGAACTCAAGTATTCAGACAGCTTTCATGATCCAGTCCTCGAGGGTGGTTTCATTGAAAGACCGAGACTTTAGGAATACGACATTTTTACGGGTTGCTGATGAGTTTACAAAATAAAATTTGAGGCAAATAGTAAAAAAGGAATAATTTTTATTATGACCAATTAGCTTTACACCGCTTCATAAAGTAAAAATAGTCGGAAAGATTAGAAAGACACGGCGAAATATAATAATTCCTTTTTGTTCATTCAAACCCGTACGGCTAATTAAATTATGTAAGGTTCTATGCAAACAGGCTTAGCGTAAATGAATTTTTTGAGCCACCGATATAGGAGAACCACACACTTCTACGCACTGCAGTAGCGCATACGCAACGAGTTCATCAAGGCTGTGGCAGTAGCTACCTTCAAAATCACAAAGCGCACTTACTGTTTATTTGAGCTCTCAGCTTGATCCAAAAAAGGAGTTTCCGACCGAGAAAAGAATAGCCAGACCGGTTTTAGCGAAAAGGTTAAAAGAAGAGATATTTTTTTAAAACACCGTAATTATCATCTTGATTCACTAATAAGGAAAACTAAAAAAAAAACACAATGCTGAGAAGACTGCAAACAATGGACGACTAACTTGGCCAAACGAAAAGAACCGCATCTCAAGTCGCAACGCTTTTTTTCAAAACAGGAATAGTCAAAATGACTGCTATTGGCGTAGAGCACATTTCAATACCTCGCGAACTTCCTTTTCGTGAACCATTCTCAAACACAGGCGTTCGCTACGTGGATTCTCTCGACCCAGAGATGTCGATATTGGCGTGGTGGGAAAAGGGAAAAAATTATAATTAAGACAGCATAAATTAACGAGAATGTCTGGAAAATCGAAATGGGGGAAATCGTGCACACATTGTAACAAATTTGAATTTTTTAAATGTTGGAAACCGAATTAAAAATTGTAGGAAAATCAAATAAATAATTACGGAATTGTTTAAAAATCGATGAGAATTCCAATGATTGCAATTAAGAGTAAGAACTATCAAGATTGTTAGCTTAGAGGATTCAAAAGTTGAAGTTGGCTACCGTGTGCAACTGTTTGAGAAATGGAGTAAAAAATGTTGGGCATTGTGTAAAAAAGTTTCGACAGTACAGCAGCCCAGCAACGTGCTCGAAATTTGAGTAAAAATGTACGAGATATGCGTAGAAAGTGTTGAGACTTGTGAGGAATTGTTAATATTAAAAGAAAGGAGACGAGGCATTCATAATCAAAGTATAAGGAGATTTAACACTGATTGAATAACCGCTTCTTTTTCTCTCTTGCGCCGAACAAGTTCATTAGGGAGCGCAAGTTGACAGAAGCGGGTAAGTATACATTATAGTCCGAATGATTTCCGTTATACTTTTGATAAAATGTTGTAATCTGGAGAGTTTAAAGGAGGTTTAAAAAACGATAGTTAGAACACATCATTAGGTTCTGTCAAAGATGAAATTAATTGTCTGGGTGTATTTTACCTTGAAATGTTCTTGTAGCTTAAAAATTACGCGATTACAATAACTCGCTTTTCTGCTCATATTAAAAAAATCTCAATAGTTCCAATTTTGGAAAAGCAATAGGTTGAGCTCCGGTTAGTTGATTGGTCTAAAAGTTGAACATTGCATTTGGAAAACAAAAAATTTACGCCACAAGTTGTTTTGACAACGCCTAAAACCCGGTTAGTTGCTAATAATAATGGCATGGGTTGAGATAAAATTTCACGGCTCCTTCATTTTCCCCCCAAGGGAAGATAATATCTCAGATTATCAATTAATTTATTTCTAGCTGGTTCATCTCAACACCTTTTGCATTTCGTCCACTTTTCTCAGTTTATTGACCTACCTCACTTCTCAATCGCGAAAAAGAAGAGTACGAGGTCTGTTCCTTTCTGGGTGTACAAATAAGATGAGCTCAAAGTGTGAGTCATAGTTTGTTGCTGATGATGACCTAACTGCATTAGACGATAGGCGATTATGTAATGCACTCTAGGAAGTGCACGTTTTTATAACTTCATCTTGTGACTAGCCAAAGTGATATTACATTTTCCTTCAGTCTGTCAAATCGTACTTCGCGCAGAAAATCCTCACTCCAACGAACGACTATGTGAGAGTCCAGCGTTATTGTAGAATTTGACAGGAGGAATTTCTGAAATTGTATAACACGGTGGAGTAAGATAAGTAGTGGTGATTGTTCAGGTATTATATTATTGGTTGTCACGGTAATAATTGAGCTGCAGCAGTCGACAATTTAAAACCATCAGTTAGCGACCGCATTGTGCTCGTAAAAGTTAATGAGGATGTCCACACTCTACCTTCAGACGGCATTCCGTCATTGCCGCCGATGTTATTACTCAACTTACTCGCATATTGTAAAATTGTTTCACTCAATACTTCGAATAGAGTGCACGTTAGGAGACGTTGATACCGTAACAGGGGGTTTTAATTGCAACTAGTTGCGAAAGTAAGCTCTCACCTTAAATGTCAATTTAACAACTGCACTTTACGCCGAACTTCCCAACACGCTTCAAGTTGGCGTAGGTCAGATGCTCTCTAACTTTTTTTAGCAGAGGCAGACCAACTGCGTAATCCCCGTTTCACCCAACAGACTAAGGGCCAATTCAATTTTCGCTTCCTTCTTCGATCTCGTCTTTGACAGTTGAGGAAAAACTAACGTCGTACCTATTTTAGCCTAAAGGTTGACTAAATCAAAGTTACCTGTTGAGTCTTCCACTTTTCGAACAACTACAATTTTTATTAAGATTCATAGAGCGGTCGTCATATTCAGTTACCCAAAACGCTAAATCTCATTTTTCCTTCCCAACCACAAATTGCGCAAAATCGAACCACCGACTTTTTCCATTGCGTTTTGATTTGCTTTCCCTGCATAATTGTGGTAACACTTTATAGTTACGCTTCTTCCCATGTAATAAAAATAATGAACTAGTGGTGGTTGGCCTCAATTGAAAAATTCTAATATTGCAGAGCGTTTCCGGCGACTTTCGTGACAGGACAGGGGACTAGAGAGACTGCATGGAAATAGTCCAATAGTTAGTTAATAAAAACGAAACTGATATCAAATTAAGAAATAAATATTGTATAATACAATCAACTAATATAACGATAAACCATGAGTACAATTTAGCGACATTACTATGATATGGCATTTCTTCTCGACAAATGTACTAAATTGTTGTGATGCTCAACAGCTGGTCTAAATTTTGAGAGCTTGAAACTGAAAACATCTGGATTGCATTTCAACTTGATAACAGCAAGCGGATGTTGCGCTTTTCTTTTCGTAACATTAAATTATTCAGATCGTTTCACAGAAAAGGACACCAAGGAGGCATTCCCCCACCCCACCCACCAAACATTAAAATATTCCGAAACAAAATATCCTGGTGACGTAGACCCCTCCGGGTTTATTGGAAGCATTTACGAAGCGCCTCCACAGAATAATGGAATAAGTTACGATAGCTTAGGTATCTGTAGTGGGACGACTGATTACAATGCTGAACACACATTCTAAGTCTGTCATAGGAAGAAGGTAATAACATCGAGACCAACAAATTAGGAAAACGAGACGGTGCACACTGAGAACCGAATGTCGACAAACTATAGAAAGAAGTGTTAGTTAGCTCATGAAAAATCTCCACCTCAACATAGCACTGGAAAGCGGTTATAGAGTGGATGAAGTATGTTTTTTGTGGGTGGAAACCTCAAACTACCCATTGGTTTTCCCCCACTACACAACAAAATATGTTAAAATAAGGAATCTCAAACGTGTCGACAAGTGTATCCTATCCTTCAACCACAGTTCATTGCTCAGTAAAATTATTTTCAACAAGACCACAAAATTAAAATTTCGAAATGTAATAGCGAACGCGCGTCGTTCGTCGTCCTCGACGACCCCAATCGCCCAACCAGGCGAACCCTTGACGGAAGTGCTCTTCTTCATGTAACAGGCTCGACTCACTTCGTTGCTCTTCGTATGTGATGGGCGTGATGAAACTACTACTTGTTTCAGTCACGAAATTATAAGGTACGGCCCACTATTGACTAACCACAAAGTGAGCATCGTCAATTGCAGGAGGCGTGTCGTTCCAAATTACGTTTTTGAAAGTTTTTTCTCAGTTTGGCAATTCACGTGTAGAGGTATTTCGAACAAAGTAGTATTTCACGAAGGTTCAAGGAAAACTTAGAAAATGAAAGGCCGAGTTTTTGCAATATGCATCGCTCTAGTAAATCACAGTAATTGAATGTGTTAACTCCTAAACTGATATGAGGACATTACCACCGTGATAAATTAAGGGGAGAACACGTCCTCGCAACAATTTCGTTTCTCACATGTTGGCGAGCTTTTAAAATTGTTCCGTTAACCTCCATAAACGTAAACTGAAATCACAAATTAATAAACCAACGAAAGTGCTAGTCGACGTGCTCTCACTGGCTGCGAGGTACAAATGGTGTATATTGGGAGAGGGAGTTCCTCTGCTTCCTCGGATCAAAAACGATCATAATCGAACAAACAGGAGAGCTATGAGGTCTGTGATACATAACTTACCAGCAACAACCACCAGCAATCTGAACTGAATTTAGTGTTATCAGGCCACTACATTATTGTAGGCTACTCAGCCCTATTCACTGTTTTCTCACACTGCCACACTACTAACCCCAGTGAGCACTGCTAGGATATAAACTAGTTATCTCAACCCTCCATTATTTTCACTGTTTGGTGTCCTGGAAATTTTCACCGTTCACAACATTCAAGGAATACATGGGTTGCTGAACTGGACAGCTACATAGTAACCTTCCGAATAATGACAGCCTAACCATTTCTCCGTTTTGCCAGTCACGTCAAGTCAATTTGACTTGGTAAACTCCGAACCACGTTCGACTGTTGAGGCGCGATCTCGTTTTCAAGTGATTGACACCACTTTTCCATGTTTTAAAGGGATTGAAATGATAACTGATAAAAAAAAAATCAGTACGCCAAATCATCACTAAATTTCCAAGCTACACGAAATCTTTCAGAAATATTATATCGTCTAATCGGCAAGAGATTAAAAAATCGATTTGTTCAATTCCCCCACCCCTCTCCAACCCTATAAACATGCTTGTTTTCTTTCCTTAGCCCTACGTAGTACAGTTATTTGATAGGCTGACTATTATTTCCACGAATTTTCTTCAGATGTTTACGCGTCAAGCTTCTGAGTTCGGCTAACATCATTCGGGAAAATGTTCTGTCCGTGAATGCGACTGAGAGAAAACGGCTGAACCAAATCGACTCACATTTGATAATTTTGCCACTCTTCGCTGATAAGTTATTCATTTCTTCTTGACCTTTCACCGAATAAACTGCAGATAGATTTTGAATTGAGTTTTGAGTTGACTGAAACTGTTCAGTTCAGATACTACTGACGAACGACTTTTGGTGTTTGCTGACTTTTCGATTGAAACATTTAATTGTGGAAGGAATCAAGACCCCTGCGCACATGGAATACTTCTACAACAACGACCTTCAATGAACGAAATTTGAAACAAAATCCGTTTCATCCTTCAGTTTTCTTCTCTGAAGAAGAAAGTAAAAAACGTATACACGACAAACAGTATTTTAAAGAAAAGTCTGGAGGAAACTAGCCAACCTGGAGCCTAATGAAGGAAGAATCAAGCGTTAGGGAACCTATATTTAGACACTGCCTGCTAAGAAATGGGAAACAGATCCCTGAAGATGAACCTAGCTCGAAGTGAGAACAAAATTTAACCCAGTAGATAACGTCAGAATGTGAGACTAGTTGTGTCTGAGATACTGAGAGAGAAAGAGGGTCAGTGAGAAAGAGCGATAAGAGTTAAGTAGGGAGTAGCGCGAGCTGAGAGACGAATCATTGAGAGAACTGGGAGACAACTGCATCGCAAGATGACTGACTTTTGCAAGAATTCGTAGGTGAATGAGTTTGGGATGAGCTGTCTGTTGTGGAGAGGAATCTAAAATTGAATGGTGGGAGAAGATAGATAGGAAAGGCCAGGGACAGGGGAAATCCGTTGTCACTTGGAAATAACTGAGGAGCTGGGCTTTCCGCAGGTCCAAACGAAAGGGTTGAGAGTACTGTTAGGTGCGAGTGCGGATATTCAGGAGATCAAAGACCCAGCTAATTCGGCCTGCCAAACAGGGAGTATCTGGGGGTTCCAGATACGAGAAATGGATCATAAGAAGACTTATTGAAAGGTGTAGAAATGACTCGAGAACCCCACTTATCTCCAATCTACCCTTTAGTCCTAGGCTGGGTTGCACTGAATTTTGTGTAGGACCAATATGGGACAGTGTTCATAACCCCCTTTAAAACGATCTCGAAAAAGAAACCAACGTGAAGGCCTAATGAGATGTCTTCATTCCCATCGCTCGTGATTTAATTACAAGAGGTTTTCCCTTTTAAATTAAACTTCCACTTCATGGAATCTCTCACCGTCATTCAGTAGATTGTCAATTTCCTCGCTGACTTCCAAGGCTATGGACGGGTAACTCAAATCGTCCATGGCACGTGAGACAAACGGAAGATCAAGGACATCAACTCGATAGTACCCAATATAACGAGCACAACTAAGTTACAGGAGCACAATCCGTTTCACCACGTTTCCTAACCAATCCGAGCTTGTGACGTTTTACAACTACTAATGTACTGCATGCATATCTACATACATGCCTATGTTCCATATATGAATCAAATTTGACGTTGACAGCCGAGAATTTCAAGGCGCTTGTAGATTCCTCGCGATTTATATGATGAGGCTTACCACAGTGCTTAATATGACCTGAAATTCTACCGCCAGAGTAATTCACTTCATTTTCGACCTTCTTCTCAACACAGGCGAGAATTCATCCGCCAACAAACATTTCAGCTTCACCAACTTTTTTCCTTTCCTAGGAAATGGATTTTTGTTTTAGTCTGAAGTATCGCAAATCTCTTAATGGCGAGTCTTTGGTAGGTACAAATAATTAATAACTAATATTAAATGATATCACTTGCAAATACAGTTGTGTTAATGGAACAGCATTAAATTAACACCACTCTAACGTCAGTCAAGACAAATGAAAAACGAAAAACTCCTCATTGATAATAAACAATGCTTCCCATATCTTCGCAGAAGAAAAATCAAATCCTATAAAATAGTCGACAAAATTTTGGAACTGTATGCGCCACCACATTGTTAGCAGAGCTATTCACTTTATAGCCCATCGCTGATCTCAAATGGCCTTCCACTACTAGGATGTTTCACGTCAATGCTTCTGTCGCCAATTTATAGACTGCACTGTTACATCTAATCGTTGACTGTCAACAGCCATATGTGAAGGTTCATTTCTACCCAACTTCGTTTTGACACCCCCGTTTGTTGTAAGTGATGATGCCTTGAATTATACTAGGCGGTCTCTTGTATGTAAGTCCAGTAATCTCGATTATACTAGGTGCAGTTCATGATAAGCTCGAGGAGCCAGTCATCTTGCTTCTTAAGAAATAGTGATAGAAATGTTCAAATCCTGTTCAATCTCGCGCAGTCACAAACAATTTGAGTTACGAATACACCACTTCTTTCGTTCGTCATGCCCCGAAAATACAATGACAAATAAAAAGGCCAATAATGACAATCAACGAAATATAATAGCTACAGATGGTGTACTTACTATCTCAGCTGCGAAGCACAAGACAGCTCATCTCGTGAAGCTTAATCCTGGTAGGGAACACATCACAGCATTACACTCAAATCATTTTAGTTAAGAACGTAAGTTGAAAAAAGAATGAGCTTTCACACGTCGAGGTCTCCACCTACTTCCCAAGATGGCTAATCGGTCCAAGTGACAATTCAGTTCACGGAACAAACGAATTTCGAACCTATTAAAAGTAAGATAGCCTCGCACGACGACGGACCAACGCAATGTTAACGCTATTTATAACGACCGCCGTCTATTAATAATATACTTAAGTCATAACAACTGAACTGACACCAGATCTACAGGATCATATCAAACAACGACTGCTCAATCCATCGGAAACACCATTTTGTTTTCTGGTCCAGGAAATAAGGAAGGGACAGTGTTGCCACAAGAATGCGGTTTTCAAGAAAACATAGAGGAATAAGAGAGGTCAAAACGTGAGTTTGGCTAACTAAGCTAAATAATTGGTTATCGTTCTGCGTTACTGATGAGAAAATATTGTGCTTAGAACATACCTTCAAATATATATACCTTCTTCTATGAAGCTTTCGTAAATAACTCAACGATATTTCTCAACGAACATGATAATAAAAAAAGAGATCAAATTAACGAGCTTTCGAAGTTTTCCAACATTTGTTTACCTATTTGACCATGGAACAAACAGCCTAATTTTTAAAAGATAGTACTATTATAGAGATAAGAGATAGTATGAGCTGTACCTTCAGCCAGCCTATTTAAGTATCTTGGACAATACCCATTCACATAGTGTTGAAAATTTTTGAGAGTCCAGAAAGGCTTACATACTCAACTTTTCCTTCAATAAGTCGTGATTAATTTAATTTGATGTTTCTTCCTTCCTTATCACTTCTTCAGACATTAGTAATGTAGCAAGAAAGTAACTCACTCACTCACTCATACCAGGGAGGCAGCTTGTAGCCATACGACTCAACCAGAGCTGCAGGACCAATGACATTTCATGGTGGCACACATTAGCCCCCTGTCCTAACTCCCCAGCGAGCATATTGGGGGTCCCGCTTAGTGTCCCAGCCGTCGCCAGTACCCATTGCCTCACCCCCCTTGGTTTGGAGGAGGGGGGTGCCCAGTCGGGAATCGAACCAGAGTCCACTGGTTCTATCCCCGCCTGGCTCGGAAGGCCTCGCACCCCAACGCGCTTGGCCACCGCGCATCCCAAGAAAGTACTGTACCTGAATAGTAAGTGATATGCAGAGAGGAAATGTTACTTCATGAATAGATCACAAATAAAACAACTCCCCACTTATTTATTACACAATACAGATCAACATATGAATTAAACAAAAATTATAAAAAAATCCTGTAGTTTTCTAAGTCTGTCTGAGACTAAGATGTAGATGAACTTGTTGTTTCTTGATTGACTGAAAGTAGGAAGAAACCATGTTAGCCATCAAGCTTTAAAAAATGACATGTTACGTATCAGAGCATGTAATGTAGAATCTATCAAGATATTCAACTCATATACACACCTTTGTATGCATATTCCAAAGCACATGTTATGGTTTTCATATCATTTTCGATAGTTTGAGCCCAGTTTTCAACATCCCCAAGTTCTTTTAGAGCATTACTGAAACCTTCGACCAACACCAGCCACTGTTGCGTGTTTTTGGCGAAGTTGGCAGCATTTTGGTGAAGATGTTTAGCTTCTGCATCGAGTCGTTTTTGGTTAAGATACGCTTGTGCTACCCTAATAACAGAGTTTACAGCAAAAGCAAATTAACCAGTTATAAGTTCACAACTATATAGTAAATACATTTATTTAAAATGTACATCTGTTTCATAAAGGGTTATCATTTGACATCATATTGGTAGCTACTTAGTGAAATCACTAAACATCACAGACAAGCTATGTAAAATGCTGTGGAATGAGTAAACAATGAAACGAACTAACTCCTTTGAAAAAACAGCTTCAGAAGAAAAGTAATTTTGCACATGACTTCGAATTAATATTCATCAACAAAAATGCAGCTGTTGATTTCCTTACACCACTGAATGATGCACTGATCACTGAATGCACTGATACAACTTTTAAATGTATGGTTTCTAAACCTAAAAGTCTTTCGTGAAAACTCAATTACCTGCAATAATGGAATTGTGATTAGTTACCCACTACTAAACATTAGTATTCAAGCAAAGTTCAGCAATTAAAACCACAAAACCTCATAACATCAATTTTAAGGAACAGTGCCGACACTAGCGTGAAAAATTGAATGGCTGGTTAGAGATGATACCCCATATCACCAACTGTACAGGCTTGTATAAGTATTTTTGCATGTCTAGCCACAAGGTTTGACAGGATGAGTTTTAGTAGCGCAATTACAAAAATCAGTGGCAGCTGCTTGTTAGAAAACGTTAAAGTAGTTGTTGAAATGAAGCGTGGGCGAACTAAACTTTTATCAAATAAGAGTTTGATGGAATAGAACAAATTCGCCGTTTCCTTCTTTATCAAACAATGTAAATTACAATATTCGACCAATGTGAATGAATTACTAATTATTGTAGGGCTTACCCAACGTTTAAATGTTCCACGAGAGCGTGTGTGAGATCGCTGGATGCTGAAAGAGCTTCTTTCCTCTTCTCTTCTATAAACAAGAAGTGAGCCATGAATGAACATAATTGCGCCACAAAAATCCACAACCGAAGTTCATGTATTCCGAGAGCTACAAGCGATTTTAACCCTTCTTCCTTCAGGAGGATCATTTTTCGTGTAAAATTTGAAAACCACAAATTTGGAGTTTCGCATCGGTTTAATCGGCTGTCAGATGACAATGGAGAGTACTAAGTAGATAACATGGGCCAGCTGAACTATTAGAAGACACAGTAAGTTTGCCCGCGAGCATTAAAGTGCACCAGCATGTTAATGTTGAGTATACGCATCGGAAAATAGATCATATTCATAGTCTCCTCCTCTAGTTCAAGTAATGAGAAGTCTTAATCCAACGCGTACCATACTTGACAACGTTCAACTAGGTAGTTACATCAAGAAAAAAAACCTTCCTCTATCTGATGAGAAGTCCGAAACTGTAAACGATTTCTACTTCAGCGAGTAGACTAACAACTGAAGATACCAGACATGATGAATAACGGTGCATTCAAAAAGTGCCGCACTTTACTAAATTACCTTGCGCTTCTTTTCGAGCCAACTGTTTGGCGTGGTGTTCCTTTACTAGAGACGACAACATTTTGCAAACTATATGACGACTGTTAGATAGTACTAAACTGCTACAAGAAATTCAGACAGTTTGCACTGACATTTTTGCAACGCAACGTAAACAATCAAATGTCAACTTGGACTGCACGGGTGTTGGGTGACAGGAAACCCCGCGCTCGTACTCCAATACCGTCCCGCATTTAAAAAAAAAAGTTTTTTATCGTGAAACTAGTGAAGCGTCGAAACGTATTGTGCTTTGATAATTTATTAGACTGCCCACCTGGTTTTTTTTCGAGGGGGATTTAGATTTATAATATCGAAAATAAAATTACGGTTTAACTGATTGACCAACCAACACAAGTAGTTTACCAGGCAATAATCAATGTACAAGATTTTATATAGACCCATTTTTAAGATTTACGCGATTCCTCTGATTGGTTAATTTTATAAATAATCGTAAGCAAGCTACAGAACTGTCTGAGATTTGTCTTTATCTATGAAGTGATCAGTTTTTAAACATTAGGCAACATTTATATAAAGGTCTAAAGATGTATCAAATTATCAGAATTCTTCATTCACCTTTCGTTATCCAAACAATATTTCCTTCACATTCCAAAAGGTTTCATAAATAAACTTTTGATGAAGACAGCGTTTAAAAATGATCAGATTTGTAGCGTTTTTACATTCCTTTTACATTTTAAATGCTTCTAAGATTATCTCTAAAAACTGCGTTAGACCAAAATCTATGTATATTTCTGAACATGTACTTTTTTTGCATCGAAGGTTTTGATAATTGTTATGTTGGTGATCTTCAGGGATAACCTCTTAAAGGTTAGTTTACGATCGGCATGTTCCTATTATCACATATCCCAATCATTGTTATTTAATACGAACTCAAAAACGCTTTTGCGCTGGTTCGCGCAACATTTCTATATAACGTTTTAAGCCAACCCGTGTTGATAAGTTCGGCGACGACGTGACGGGCGATTGGGCGTTGTGCATATTTGCACATTCGAGTTAATTTTGGATTATTTTAGGTGAGTATCCACCTTGTGCGATTCATGGAATTTTATGAAAATCGCTGGTGTGTCCATAATTAATACGCTTGTGGTTATGTCTTTTGTCAGCCGCGGACTCATTGATACACTAATTCCGAGGTGAATTTCACATAGCATCTAGTTCATCATTTGAGAATTTTTCACACCAACGTTAGAATGAGAAGTGGCTAGTGTTTCAAGACCTTTGTCAAACGAGTTGTACATGCTTGTCGGGAGAGTTAGAATGCTATGGTGGAATGCTTAAAAGAAATCGTGTATTCGCTAGCTACTTATCCAAAACTGTCACTGTAAAGAATATCATGATATATTAAGGATTATCCAACGCCCTGCCCCTGGTCAATGTAATGTGAATTTCCTCCTCCCTCGTGCGCATCACTTCGCGTGTATACTAATTCAAACTCATGCTTTATCTCCTGGAAATACTGTCAGGTAGTATACGACTTGTGACACAGGAACTTGCATGCTGATCCGTGATTTCCTCCTTGTAGTACATGCAGAAAAAGTCATACACCTTCAAAATTTGGTAGAGATAGACTGGAAATCACTTAGAAATAGGATTTCTTTATCTAGTCTGAGCATGCTAAGCTCACCAGCCCTTAATATAAATTAAATAAACAAAAAGCGACGGCCAAATATAACCTAGCTTCACCGCTAGGTCCAACTCGTGCTTACAAGAGTATGGCCAAAAGCGAGTGGGCCAGTCATGTACGGTGGGGGGGGGACCGTTTCTAGGTATGCTGGAAGGAGCTAGTAGACTGTTGGAAATGAGGAAAAGTAAACGACTGGACTGGAGGTTCGACAGGGTTGTATGGGTGTAATTACCCCTACAAACAACCACCTTTCCACTGTTCAGAAATAGCAGGGCTTGGACAAGCTTGGTGAGGGTATAACGTTATATCTGTTGAGGATATAGCGCTTAGAATTGAGTAACGCCATTTATATTTGCTTTAAATAAGCTTAGTGTTTCTTTTTCTGTGAATGGAAATACTGTTCTTGTACCTCGTGAACGAATGCTGATTTTTTTCATTGAACCCCTATTAAACAAAAAGAACGAGTGTGAAATTGTACTGTCACTGCATATTTCACAATTCCCTCAAAAACTTCACAGTTCCAGCTTGCAAAATGTCCTTCTACTCTTCGTTGTCTGTATAACAGCAACCATGGATTTCTTGTTTTCTTCAGCCTCTCATGGCAAATTGCCTCCTTGGTCTTCTTCTGAAGCCATTCCATTGGGAATCAGGAGATGGAATGAATGTCCCATCACATACAGCATTGCAACTAGAGCATGCAAGTTATTGTATCAGGAATGTTGTGTATTGAACCATTCCTGTCTTCAATTTTTCTGCTTCAACTAACTCAAACTTTGTCCGTTCTTGATGAACATTGGCCACAGTTTTGTGCTCAATCGATCGACTTTGAGGAAAACAGGGCAGATGTTGACATGTGTCTCCTCTACCAGCACTACGAACATATGATTTTCTTGTATGACCTCAAAGCAGCTTATTGGAAACCACCCTCAGCACAATAGGGACTTGGTCTTATCTCTAAAACCTTCTACAGGATCTTGCTATTTTTCCTAAGTATGTAAATCTTCCCGCATGGAAACTGCCCCAGAACGACCTCTCAAAAAAGACTACTCTGGTTTCAAAAAGATCTTGTCATGGCCCCACTCAATCGCCAGATCCACGTCGTAGAATGTTCCTTGCTTTATCAGACAAATATTACCATTGTTCCTTTATTTATAACACAGGTGATGCTTAACTAGTACCGCCGCCATGGGTGGGGTTGCTGCTTCGAGTCCTCTAGCTGAAGAGGAGGCTAATAATAGCAGTTCGGCAGAAGAGGAAAGGATAAAACAGACTAATAAGGAGGAAAGTGAAGGAAAACCCCCTCCAAAGGAAAATAGCGACAGTGGCGAAACTAACGTTGACGATGTTGAAGAAGACAGGCCAGGACTAATCAGAGACGATGGGACCATCAATTGGGATTGCCCGTGTTTAGGAGGAATGGCTTCTGGTAAGACTGGCAGTAACTGTAATATCTGTGCGTTCTATGTAGCTTATTCGTAGTTGTGCGGTTTAAATGAATCGAAACGACAAAACAAATGAAAAACATCATTTGGGTAGATGAAGGAGGAAATTGCCATTCATTCAAAGTAAAGGTTGTGGAGAAAAGGTGTAAACGTTTTTAGGAAATTGTGAAAGGTGGCAATTGGGAGCGTGTGAAGAGGAGTTTGAAGAATAAATGAATGAACTTGAGAGAGAACTGTATTTATACTCTTCGATATCAAGTAACAATAATGAGTTTGATATATGAATGTGAGTAAGGATAGAGTTTACACGACATAAGGGGGTCTCTGGATAGGTGAACTGGGTTAGGGGAAAGAACGAGTAACTTGCGCTTGAACTGAGTATCGAGTGTGTTTAATCGAGCGAGAGCTGAGTCTAAGGATTAAGAAGAGGCAGTAAAAGGAGCGATGGGAAGTGAACATTTGGGAAATTCCGTCTTCAGAAACAATCTTTAAACCTTTTGCTGGCAGGAGAAGCCGATTGAGCGGTTAGTTTAGTTACCGTTTCAAAGGTCTAAGGTCAGGAAGGGCTGGACTTCAATGCTCGGGATTTCCCATTGTTCCAACAAACTAATTCAGCCAGAGCTGAGCCCAACATTGGTAATTGTGTGATATCATATTGGCAATTGTTTAATATTGTACATGTGCCCAAATTGTGCCATTGCACAGAATAATAGTAAATTGTTAATGCCGAGAGATGAGTGGGAGAATTGTGTAAGAAGAAGAGGGAATGGTAAAAATATAATCATCACTTAATTTCGTATTCTCAATGAATTATCGTAATATAAATATGATGTGATAAATAAAATAAAATGAAGTCTGAGTCTGTACAAAGTTGTATAATGAAAGATTAATAAAAATAAAGTAAATACACTTTATGAAATAAAAATGAGCAAAAACTATTATTGCAATAAAAATATTTTTTGTTACTAAGAACAAGGTCTGTTGGAGCCTGATTCTCCGGTAATCCTTAAAAATGCATACTTCAGATGGGCTGTTTGAACGTTTTAGTCTTTCTCTGTCTAATGATCTCGAAAATGGTTGGTGCAAATGTATTCAAATTTGAATATCTTGTACGTCCATTGTGTGGAGGTCTGCTGGTCAAATCAACTCATGTCAACAATTGTCAAATGTAGATCATATCTTGTCCTAGCTTGATGCAGCGTCCCAACGAGGTAATCACGCGGTTTTATTTTTCAGGACCCTGCGGATTAGAATTCAGAGCCGCATTTTCCTGTTTCCATTACTCCACTGCCGAGCAAAAAGGCTCAGACTGCTTAGAGCCTTTCATGGCGATGCAGGACTGTTTCAAAAAGTACCCGGAAATCTTCGGCCCTAAAGAAGGTGAAGAAGAATTCGAAGAAAACGACCTCGAAACCGATACCTTGAAGAAAGACATTAAAGACGGAAAATCTGATGCGGATCGAGGGCAATTGTCAGAATCGGAAAAAAACAGTGTGCAGATAAAATGATTTTTCTCGTCAAACCGCCGTTTTCATTTTGTTCGTAGGATCCCCCGTAGATTTATGAAACATCGGAGTTCTTAGTCAGTGGTACAATCACGATTTAAAAAAAAACTGCTTTTTGTTGTATAATTTTTTATTTGAGTCTTTCGCAAAAATGGTATTTTAATCCTAAATTACGTTTATTTAGGTTTACAGGCTCGTACGATACTATCAATATATTGTTTCATTTATTGCTGCTTGAATTTAGCATAGTTAGTCGGTAACACAAATGTTGATATTTTGAGAGCAATGACTTTAAGAACTCCAGGCTGAATGTCCGCATCCACAAGTACGTCACGGTAGTCTTGTTCATCCAAATGTTGGTCGCCAAAGTAATATTTATTGTTGAACAAATCTGTTGAAAACGTAGCATTTATAAAACCAATGTTTGTAAGACAGTTGACAAAGTTTTGAGCTGAGTTGAAAAATTGTTTGGGAGTTGCATCGTGTAAATGTGTAGTCGTTATAATTAAACCCAGTTGTTGCTCGCCAGAGCTACTAGCGTTGTTGTTCCTTTGTGTATCCTTTAAGGCGCTTTGAGGCGTGGTAACTGAATTACAGGTCTACGATAGAGGTGGAACAGAGCACAGAGCAGCCTCCTCATGACAACAAATGCAGAAGCAATGTTCCTCATTTGTACCCCAGCCTTTATCAGAGGCGGCCACTGCTTCCAATCAGAAATTATTCTATTGCTATTCCTCCTGCATCATTTATCTGTAGCTTTTGCAAACATTTTATCTCGAAGTTTTTCATTTATTAGGTTGATTTCATTTTCAAGGTTGAAACTCCCTTAAAAATCATTAATGTTGTTCTGACGTAAATTGAGAACTTCTGTCATTGGTATATAACCTTAACAATAATATTTTCAAAACATTAATTCAGTTGGGTGTAACAAATAAAATTACATGAGTCCCTTAATACAAGAGGCATTTGTTTATTTGGTAATGCAGAAAGCAGGCAGCAAGTTAAGAGGTTGCATGTAGCTGAAGGCGTGGCAATTCAGTATCCTTCGCCTCTGCCATATGCGTTGAAGTGTCTTAACAGGGTCGTATAAAGAAGACAGTACTGATGACGCCTGGACGATATGGTATGAAAAGTAGTTTGTGATAGGTTTGCCCAAATAAATCCCTTATCTCGTTGTTAACTAGAATGGCCGTTTTAGAATGACTAACATTGGTGTCAGAGCTCTTCCGGCTGATTAAGGATTGGGTAAAAAAAAAAATTTGGGTTTTCTTCAGGTCTTTACGTTTTGAGGCATACTGAGTCTAAAAAACCTAATTTCGGCGTGTGGTCCGTGTCTGTAGTTCGATTTGCGGGAGAACGGCTAATCCGATTGAGCTGGTTCGTTATTTTTTGTAGACACCAAAATAAGGTTATGGACGATTTCGGCCGATGGGAAGGGGGGTGGGGGACGAAAATGTACCAAAAACTAGGGTTTTCGCATTTTTCTCGGAAACGGCTCTAGCGATTTTGATTAATCTTTCAAATTATCTTATACCAATCAATATCTAACTTTTCTTCTCCGTACATATCTCCATGAAAATACGGTGAACGGTATATAGGCCCATGAGGCAAAAATAGGTTTTTTACGCTTTTTGGCAAAACGGCTTCAGCGATTTTCACCACTCACAGGATGTTTTCAAATAGTTAATAACTACATATTGTTCTGAATAAATGTTCCTCGGACAGTCCATTAAACAGAGATAAAAATCAAAATGTGTCGAAAATAACGTTTTTTCGAACATTTCCGTAAATTCCAGGGTGACTTCTTCACCAGATGTGATAAATTCTAATGGAGTGTCTTTTATTCACCCATACCAACATTTCGTTCTCCATAATTATTTCTGTATTCATATGTTGAACGGAGATATAAGCCAAGTTAACTCAGAAAAGATTTTTCGAATATTAATTTATCGGTTTTCCAATTTTCTCAAAAATGGCTCTAACGATTTCGATCAAACTTACGGAGTGCTCTCAGCTAACTAGTCCCTACATTTTGTTCTCCACAAATGTTTCCGTAGAAATGCGTTGAACGAAGATATAGCGCCCGCATATGTAGGTGGTGTTCAAACTTAAAGAGGTGGCGGAAAGTTGTTGCTACGCACCAGATATTTTGTTTCCACCTCACCCTCTTCGTTTCAGAAACAATTGAATTACCACGGCCTAAAAAATAATGAAGGAATACGATAGGCACTGTTTTGATTGTGGCGACTAAACACAAAACCAAGCGACGAAAAAATGTCGATTTATTTAAATGATACGAGAAATACAGAAAAATATCCAACGTCTTTGTACAAAACTCATGGCAAATATTTATTTACGACTATGACTTAAATTGTCCGTCTCACAGTAGTGCAGTCAAGTAGTCACAAACCACTTCCATTACATTAATTGTAGGTGCTTATACTCGAATCTAACGCTGGGCTCGGGGAGGTACCTCTAATCAATATATCGCCCCTTTTCGAATTGAAAAGTTTAAAATATTTTTGAGCACACTATGAACAAAATAAATAAAAATTTGAAGGGGGGAAAAAAATTATTCCTCGAAAACATGGAGGGGGAGGGGGATGAAGGAGGTACCGATATTTATAAAAATAATATTTGATACGAGTTCCATAAGACTAAATTTGTAAGATACACTAATAACAGTTATAAACTAATTGTCTAAGGTTGATAGGGGGCAGTAGTGAAATAGGCGAGATGATTTGTGAGCTGTTGAACGTTATTGGGTGTTGTGACAGGCTATTGTCGACACAGCCGAACTGAGTATGTCATTATTTCTCATTTTTTCTACTGCCAAGACATCTAGTCTTCATGAAAATGGCAACACAGCTCTGCGAGGGAAACTAAATTATGTCAATAGATGATCTCTCTCCCACAATAGTGAATCCCAATCCAAAGTGGAAATGCGTAACTGTGACGCTGTCTCATTCAAAACATCGCAGTGGATACACAAAGTAGTGTGACAAAACTCTTTCTATTTTAATCAGCATGATATTCTGCGAGAGCTATGAAAACTGGGTAATCTTTCTGCACGGGCGCTTTATATTTCACCTTTATTCACACTCATTACGGAGCAGTCAATGCTTACATAGGTATTTGGGCGTCTAAAGCCTATGCTAGGTAGGAGTAAACGTAGAAATTGGTTATTTGTTTGGTGTATGCTTTCTTTCGCTCGACTGAAGCGACTCAGGTTAAATCGTGCAATAGGTTAGAGACGTATTTGGTACAACTAAGTTGATCAGCTAACCCAGGGCCAAAGTAGGCGTGGGCAGCAGTACACCCTTTTTGAACTAAGACTGCCATACCATCATTGACGAAATTACAAAGCTACTTTTGCATTCATCAGAAAAAATTAGACGCAACTGAGAAAACCCCCACTGCAGCCTCAAAACATTGTGAGGGGGTACATGAGCTGCCTCATGTCCTCTCAGTTCTGGGAAAAGCGCAGATCCTACTCTCGCCAGTTGGTCAACCTCTTCATTCCCTTCTATTCCTGTATGACCCAACACAGGATCAAGGTGTTCTCCTTTACCAGTCAGGCATTCCCACACCAGCCCCGACGAAATAGTAAAATCATGAAGCATTAGATTACTTTCATCCATACTTGTTACTGATATATCCCACATCTCCGTGATCCTCTTCGTTGGCAGCACATAAAATGGTCAAGAATAAAGCATTATTCTGTTGCTCATTGGAAAAAGGTTGGTGCAAGAAACATAGCTTCTAGGTGTAGTAGGTATTTCTTAGTCAAGAGAATTTTGAGCCCCAAGGAGCAGCTGAGCTTGATGCTGCAGCTACACTCTATTTGCTAAGGAAGGCGTGTGTGGGCAGAGGTTTCATAATTAAGACACATTAGACCCACGAGGGCAAAAGCTGTGTCCTCATCCCATTTTTCAATACTTTCCTTACTCAACACCACATAAAGAACAAAGCTCATTAATCAAAGTTAGTCGACACTTAAACACTCTTGCAACCCTCGCAACCTACCACTAACCTTGTTATATTATTTACAGTACTAAAAAAAACAAAAACACATCCACGTTCAAGAAATTCAGCAAAAAACTATGATGCAATTACACAAAAAAGTACAGTTCAGCGTCCAACGTTTGTAGAAAAACTGAACCAGTTGCAACTACTTTGCGACTATTCTGTTCTGAACCTGTAGATATACCAATTGCCCGGGAACAGAAACGAATGTGAAGGCTCGTGCACGCATTTGCAACTTGTGGTCATTCTTGATGAATCCGTGCAGAATAGGCCTATAGAAAATTACGATTACATTTCCCTAAATTGGTCAATTTGGTCGTTTCGTAACAAAAATGACAATTGACATCGGTGATCTTGCATCATTTCACCAGGGAACTGAACGCTGATTTGTTAGGGCTTAAGGCTTTACTCGACAAATCGCTGGGATTCAGATTTAGGGGTTGTGACGTCAGGAGTCGATAAGGTTCTTGTTATAATACAAAATTCGAGTTGATGTCCTTCGCTATGTTGTATTTTCCAGCTTCCTTACATCATTTTTCTTAGCTGCTATATGAGCTTTGTTGGTTTGATGAAGCTGGGTGAAGTGGAATGATTAACAAACAACTTACACTAAAAGCGCCTCTGTTTACGATCCTTCACAGTAGTCTACAAAACTTTTCAATCGACTGCCCAATACTAGACGAAACTGCTGATGAAATCGGAAACTGAGAGTACTGAGTGAGACCACAAGCGCACGCATGCGTCAACCATTGTCAGCGACGAATTACAAGACATAAAAACGTACATCTCGGCTGCTTCACGTGCAATACTCATTTCAGAAGGATCTCTATGAAAAAGTTCCTTCGTTGTTGTAGATATCTGTAAGCTATTGCACGAACAGAGCTTTCCATTAATTTCCCACAGCCTTGTGTGCTGTGATTGGAACTAATCGATTTTGTTAGCGCCCATTTGGGTCACATTTTAATGTTTATTGCAGCCAATGCTACATAGTAAAAGACGTAGCCATGTGGTAGTAGATTTGAGATTGCAAGCACTACCACGGTGGTAGGTGCTCCTAAGAGCTGAGCTCCTCACGCCTACAGCACTTAGGAGTCGAATATTACATAGGAAGTCTTCTCAGCTGGTATAAGCAGCCACCACGGAGGGAGAAGACTGATGCCACTCAGAGGTCCTGGTGACTCAGCACCAACAGGCTATTACTCGGATTTGTTACTCCAGTTCCCCGAATCTGCGGATGATTATTGAACGACTTGCTGATGACATCTTAAAGGAGTCACTGATTCGATATAGTGAACAAAGGTTGTAGGTGTTAGCGCGTCATTCCTGCTGCACCAAATGCTTTTACACTGTGCTACCAGCACTAACGATACCATACTGGGGGAATAGAGATTGGAAGCATTTTCACAGCAGCAACGTTAACTAATCCCTGTTGCTAATGCCTTCATTGCTTCATGTACGGTAATTGGTCCACATTCAGCCTAAAATATGGTGAGGTAGAGCCCAAGGCCAGCTGTAAACTCCATCTAGAGCTAGCACCCCCCCCCCCCCCAAATTTTAATGTCAAGGTAGGTTATAGCTGCACCTTGTCATTAGCTGACCACTGGCACAAGGCAAGGCACTGTCGATGTGCAGCTTGAGCACTGGGGATGTCATCACATATATTGAAAGTTGGTTCATGAAGCACTCTTCAATAATTTTGATTAATTGGCTCCGAAACATTGTTAACAACTCTTCGTCACAATCAACTTTCATGCCAGAAACCATTCAACCTCTGATGCCATTATCCCCTAAATGCTTCTTTTATCTGCATCAAATCAGTAATAAGCAATTTTGATGTGACAAGATGCGCGAACAAAACCCCCTGGTGAAGCTTACATTGCAAGTAATACGCTCACGTGACACAAGCTTCATTGAATGGCTGTAATCGATAGTAATCCTGGATATCCAACATTTTTGCTACTTCCACTTCATTAACTGTCCAAGGGCAATTGAATAGTTATATTCACAAAAAATAGGATTACATTACATCAGAAATTTAAAATACAAAACACCTAATTGGGTATTTAAGCGTCCAATTTGAATGATAAAGTGTAATAAAATATTCACAATAAGCAGATTTTCCAACTCCAGTTCTGTAATCTATAGTGGAGTAACTCAAGGTGCATAATAATTCCACGTTAAAATGATTACAGATGGGAGCCGAGAACGCCGCTTTTATGAAAGATGTCTGTAAATAAACATTAGCAAGTTCTACCAAATAGAATGGTCGTCAACCCAAATCATACGGTTAACTCCAGTGGCAACTAGTGAGGAAACGATAAGTAAACATTTTACAATGGTTATACATACGAAAAATTGAGTTTAAAGTAACAAAACCAAGAGTAGAAAAAAAAACTCGTAGGTGTACAGCTTGACTCTTTGGAAACCCTCTCCCAAGTCTACTTAGAGCATATCTAAATGATAACATTTCCACGGACAAAACTCTCTGATGAGTTTTGGAGTAATCGGGTATGAACATTTAGAAATGGTCGAGTAACAGCGGTGGTTGGAATTCTGGAGTAACTCCTATAAAATCGCTCATCATATGGTTACTTTATTCGACAACCACCTGAATTTTTCTGACGATTCTGCGCGTGACAATGCTATATAATAAGTAGCATGATCCCTGTCGTTCTGAACTGGTATAAAAAAAAGGTCCGCCGCTGATAAAACACGACGTCTCCAAAATTGGAGGCGATCCAACACCGCTAAACTGTGATCACCTGGCGCCTTAAATGGGAGCGAGTCGATAAGTTCTAGAAAACTGGGAGTTCAAAATGTTTTTTACAGTTAGAGCTTCCGGGGAAATTAGATGTTCCAATTTCAACGTTTGAGTCAGTCCTAAAAATTGAATTTTTGGAGGTTCAAACGAAACTTCTTGAAACTTAGTCGTAGAATCTTGTCGAGAGTCGTCGCTCTGTACAATTGAGCGTTTTGCTATTACCATGACCACTGTACTAGTTTCTGTTCCCAATACATCTAATACACCATTCTGCGAACACAACTTTGAACGAGTTGAAAAGTATATCCTCTTTACAACGAATTCACCAGTTGCCACTGGGTAACACGAAACAAACGAGCACTAAAGATAAAAGAAGGCAAGGGCTAATAAAAAATTGGTAATTACTGCAGGAGTTTTTTTACGGAGATTCTTGGTAGGAAATGGAGACGGCTGTTTACTGAATTTTTCAACTCGTTTTCAATTTTTAACGGTTTTGGAGCTCAGAGGGTGAACGAAGGCATCTCCATATGATTTTTTATTAGCTCAGAACAATTGAAGCTTTCAATAACAGAAAGAATAAAAAGTATGCCTTTCGCTTGATGTGAAGTAACCCACACTGTTGGAAACACTGTGTGAAGTTGTGGAAAATAATTTCAATAACAAAAAGAAGTTTGGACGAAGGCCTGTTTCGCAAATTTGAGTTACAATGTACGCAACTTTGCGTGTTTGTTAATGATGACCTAATCATCGAAATCGATACACTGTAACTCAAATTTAGTGAGAATAGACAATCGTCCTGGAACAATGGGAAATAGGGCTGTTCCAAACTGAAGTGAACACAGCTGCTATGGTTCTGCTGCTGACAAACCCTACAGAAGAAAATGAAGAACCTGTGATTGGAGGAAGGTTGAGCTGGGCAGAGTACGTCTCGATATTTCAAGAAGAAATTTTAGCCATAAATATTTTTTTTCTTTTCTGGGGGCATGCGGGACAAAGCCCTTTTGTTACTGTGGCCACACATGGGCCTATTGTGACACTGACTCATTCTTAGTAGAAAGCGTCGTGCATACCTGCCCCCCTTAGGAAGCTGAGTATGTCCTTCACCGCAGATTCCGTTACGATTTGGGGTTCAATAGACCCCTGAGCAAATTATTCGAAGCGTTTGACTGCCAAAGGATGTGCTCTGCTATCTCGTCCAGCCTCCAGCATTCCAGCGCCTCAGAGATGCCCATCTTGTTGCGGTGATACCAGAGTGGGCAGTGTCCAGTGAGGAAGCTAATCAAGACTCTCAGATCTCGTCTAAAGAGTGTCAGCATCGCCTTCGCCCTTAGACAGGAAGGCGTAACAAGCCTTTTCGCTTGTCTTGTTGTTAGTCATGGCTCGCGATGCCAATGGGCGCTGTTTTTCTGTATCTCCCATCGAGCCCCCAGACGATTTAGGTGTCATACCTACGTAGGGTTCAGGTTGATATGTGCACAAGAGATCCTGACGAAAGGTCTCAAGGGTAAACGGATGTATATTCTCAGACAGTCAGGTTGTCTTAAAGACCATCTCAACATACACCCTTCAGAACCAGGCTGACATGGGAATGTCTTCAGGAGCTCAAAAGACTCAGTATCCATAATAGGGTTTCCCTTATATGGTTACTGCTTTATACAGGTCCATGAGAGCGACGAAAAGGCAGACTGCCTCGCGAAAAGGGGCACAGAATCCCTACCATGTTGAGCCTGAGCTTCACATAGGATCGACGAAGTCACCTGAACCGACAGGTGACTGTGGGAGACAGAAAAAACACGCCCATTGCCACCATTAAGACATGCGAAAAGGCTCACTGTACCTTCCTGTTCAAGGGCGAAGGCAACACTACACTCACCAAACGAGAATTACGTCCTTACAAGCTTACTCACTGGATGCTACCCACTTAGATATCACCCCAACAATATATCAGGTTTACCTTTCTTTGATTCGGCTTGTAGTTCCAGCTCCAACTGAAGTTATCTACAGAAAATTAGACGGAATTTGGATGAAGTTGTATTGTGAGGAAACTTCTCACAAAGCAGGTATTGCCTCAGCTCAAGAGGAAACTTCCACAAGCCTTAAAGGGCCACATTTCCCCCCTCAGAAACAATACTGTACTGGAGGAAGTAATTAAAAGAGAGAAGATGCTCTTCTTATCTATCTTTCATTGGCTAACCAGGACGATCTCTGGCACATGGACACAAATTTGTAGAGCTAAAATATGAAGCATCACAACTTTAACTTTACTTACACGGCCAGGCGAAATGTGAAATTATTATGATTGAAGGGACTAAACCTATCATGCATTAAGTCACAAATTAAAATTAAGATTTAAGAAAAACGTACTGAATTCAAAATGAACCCCACAACAGTTACCCCACCAAGAATCACCGTAAACAACTTTCAATGGGAAAATATCTTGTAATAGTTTTAGTAGGGCAAACTTAAGATAAATAGAAAATGTTACAATATAAAACTGTTCACATAAGTCCTTAATTTCAAGACGCTCGCTTTTCTTACAATAAAACAGACAACTGGAAGTTGTAGGGATCATTGACATGAAGAATTGTTCTCTCCCTATTCGTAAATAATCTGCAGTCTTAGAAACATTTCCAAGGTCAGAACAACTCGAACCTTGAAAATTGGATTTCTCAAACATATCGCTTCTAATCACAATTTACTCGTTACTTCTAATCACAATTTTCTCAACTCGCTCGAAAAATAAATATATCCATGCCGAAGAGCATTTATTCATTTAAGAGATTCGGTCGAGCGTGGCAACACAAACCGCTCAAGTGTTACCATTTCACAAAATAACAAAAAAAACAGGAGGAGACGAAGAAGAAAACTCCACCAACCTAATTTGTCGACATGCTAACAATATTTAAACACGAACGTCCTAAACGTTAACAAACTTTTTTCGTCTACGTATAAAATCTATAATGCGACTTCCAATGATTTTTCGTACTATTGCACAGGCGTTAAATAAATACTTGGATGACCGTATAAGTTAATTAAACGGCTTGAAATACACTTAAAACTACCATTTCGATTCTCTAACGAAACTGCAGTGGAAGGGGAGGGGGGGGGGCACATTGAAGTACAAAATAGCAAACGGCTTGAATTTGGCGGAGGATGGCAAGACTTCGAAAAGTACGATCGCCGCCTGATTAACCTGTTGCAACGGAGTAACTTATTCGTAGAATAACTAAATTCAAGACGAAAGCGATGCGGAGCGGGGGGTGGGAAAGCGGTCCTCGTTTCCATTTAACGTTAACAATTACTGAGTTGAACGAAGAGGTTGAAAGGCGGATCTGAGACTGGGTTTCAATTCAAAGTTGACGCTTGCGGGTTTCAGAGGGTAATCCATTTCAGATAAATCCACCATCGGTTTCCTGGAATAGAGAAGATAAAATTGTGACGCAGAATGGTCAAGTATTTCATCAACAATATGTCAATAAAAAATAACACCTCCAGCGCCTGTCAAGGAGCATATATTTAAAAACGAAAAAATGTATATGTTAAAAAGACGTGAGTCCGGGAGATTACTTCTCATAATGACCGAATGTAATTGAAATGCGGGGTTTTATTCTCATACATTCTCAATTACAGTTTGGAGATTTACCGCCACAAACAGGAAACTGGGTAGGAGTGAACATGAGCACAGACCGACACCTCGATGAGACAGTGGCTCCTTTCAGAATGCCAACATAGAAGTTTCGAGTCAATCGAGAAGTTTAAGGTGCCTAGTCCGCACAAAGGCCCTACGCTAAATCGAAGAACTTGGTTTTGTGGAAACATATTGCAGAAAGCATTAGACGTCGGAATAACTATGAGAGCCGCAGGTCACAAGGAACTTCACATGACACACATAACTTAGAATGTTGTTTTCGTGATTTCGTTTGTATAGTGCTGAAAGATACATCCTATATCACATAACCCTCATACCCTCATAATAAATTACCAACGTTGGAATAAAAAGATTTCGAAGATCTATCATCTTCTAATATGTAGAAAGAAAATTATTATAATAAGTAATGAGCAAGAAGTTTCACAGTTGCCATTTTCATAATGAAATAGCCCTGTGATAATTATCCCATTAAACGCCAGACGTAAATTCGGTGTACCTGCTTTCCTCTTGAAATTTGAGATTGACGCGCTCACAACCATCGGGTGGCTCTCGAGCAAGAAATCGATTAATTCTCGGAGATGTTCCCAAGTTTTTGCCCTCTGCTTCTGGAGAAGAATCTTCGCTGACACCTTTAAAAAAAAGGGGGAAGTAAGAGAGTGAAGTAGAAAACTAAGGAAACTAGAGCCACAGTGAAATTGCTTCTTTGTGCATTTTCAACGTGCAGTTTTCCAAACGTACTGTTATTAGTGAGACACACGTTATTTTTAAAACGTTAAAATATTAAACGTTACATTGGAGATCGCTGGGAGGTCGAGAGTCCGCAGCACGGCTGCTTGACCTAGAAGTGGGAGACCCGGAGAACACAGATGGAGGACCTGCCGAATGTAGAAGTGTCATCAATAATATTGTAACAATAAGCTTTATGCAAATACACTCAATAATAGCTACGTTGCCAATGGTTAACTACGAAAAATGGCATTTCAATTAGTTTTGTTATGTTACTCATGATTGAATTTTTCCCAATGATTTTTAAATACTTGATCGCAAAATACCTGAAGACTGCGCGCTAGCGTCTGCGTATGCAGGAGTTTGTGTGTTAACAGACCTCGTGTTTTGTCTCAAAAGGTCAGCAACTGGAGCACGATGCCCTTCTGGAGTGTTTTCGACGCATCCCTAAAAGCGAACCAATGTAAACAAGATAATTTAGAAAATGACGTGTATTGCAATACTTACTAAAGGCTCGACTATAGAGTGACTTTATGCACCCAGCAGAAAAAGAAGCTAATGGGTCGTCTGTTGGTTGTTGATGCTAAGTCTTTTTTTGTATAGGGTGGCCTATAAATCTGTCAGTTGGTTGTTTAAGTTTATGTAGTGTTTTGAGTGGCGTAAATATGGTGTCGCATTTTGTATTGATTTGTTCATTTATGATCTGTCCCTTGAAATTTTTATGTTAATAGATTTCCATGTTTTCTTATATATTCAGTTTTCGTTTTTTGTATTGTTTATGTAGTAAGGTAGTGCAGTCCTGTATTTTGGTAGGTTCGTGCCCAGTTGTCTTGAGGCAGTTGGCGAAATTTTAGAATCAACAACCAACAGACTTAAGACATACAAAACTGCCCTTACACTCCTTTCCTTTCACTTCCAACAGATTGCCCATGAGGTGTATGGCTAGACTCCATTCCCCTTCTAACCTTTTACCTTTCTCTTCCTATATAACGACCAAGACACCAACTATCGGACTGTAGTACTGACTTAACAGCGAGACGATGATGTCTTTACATTGTAATGGTTTACGGCAGACTGCCGATGGTGGCAACACTGTTGCTGCCACCCGTGCAGTTCGCTGCTGTTTATATTAGCGGAGGAGCCACATTTTTCGTTATAACGGCTACTGACATCGCTTACGAATCTCCCCCATTTTTTAAGCCAGTGATCGGGTATTTTAAGTCCCTTTATATTGTGTGAAGTAAGGTAAGCGATCAGAGCTTGGTGTTTCATTTTCCCCGTTGTCCCTTTATTGTCATTTACTACAATCCGAGCATAGGTTACTTGTTTCATTCTATAAGGAGTTCATTTCATTTCTGTTCTTTCCTGATTAAATTCCAGTGGGTCCTATTTGGTTTATAATTTCATTTCCCAGTACTTTCCTGAGAGGCATTATTTTGTTTATTTGCATCAAGTGAGTATAATTGAGTATATTTAACTTGTTCGTCTTTGGGGCCCTGACACGACTTTCACTCGTGCTCTGTACGCTGGTAATTCTGTAAAGGAATTCCCCAAGTATGTTACAACATCGAAAGCGCTCGCCCACAAAATCTCACCAATCAGCCTTGGCCGCATATCTAAACATAGTGTTACTGACCCCTACATTTTCAAAGTCGTACGTTACAAAGTTAGCCAAAAACGAATTGCGACAGTTTTACAGCAATGGCGTCATGTTTGGTATCGTTTCTAGCTATTTTTCGATGCTGAGTCAAACAGGAGAGGTCTCAAGAGATAGGAATGTGTCCCGATGGACAACAGTGAAATCACAGTAAATGTAGTGAGATGGATTCTAGTAGTTGAAGGAACTCGCGGGACTATGTGGCAAAAGTTATCGTTTTCCCCGGCCTGTGCTCGTTTCCCCACTCCTTCTTCCCCTGGTCTTACTTTAACCACCTGTCAGTCGCCAAGAAAATGTAAATTTTACCAATATTTGTTCGATGTTGGATTGAAGTGTGCAAGAGAGTACTAAACCATTGTGAAGCAGTCGAAGCCGTTTTTTTGGTAAAGTAATTATTTCGAAGATAAATTTTATTCTGCATCACTAAAGACTGTATTTGAGCAATACGAGCCTCAACATAAAGCACTTCGAACCAAAATGAAAACATTTTGTTTCCAGATACTGACACAAAAATGAAATAATCATCAACCCAATATAAAAATGAGGAACTGTAAGCAGGAAACTAAAAAAAGGGTATTTATTAGGCGTCACTGAGAGAGAAGAAATGGACAGTAGCTAGAGCGCCCTTCATAACATTCGATAGCACTCTAGTAGGAACTGGAAATTCTGGAGGAATAGGACTGGAAACTCCCTTCAGACCCTCAACTGTACAAGTGACTTTTCTCTTTTTTTCAATCATTAGTATAAACGCAATTCGCTTCCTTGGTCTCACACATTTTCAGTTTTGGGTTTCTCAGCGTCAACACGCGGAATTCATTATTTAGTCAATATTTGCACAAGCTGGCGTATAATAGAATCGTCAGCTGATTAAACGATAGATACTCCTCACTGTGCACGATCAAGAGAGAAAAACCCTTCGAGTTCCAAGCTCGCTACTAGGTTTGTAGAGTGTGAAAGTTCTTCCAAAAAGAGAAAGAACACTAAGGTCCTTTAAAAACGATCAACAACGTGGTGGAATGAGTCTGTGATGCAATTGTCCTCAACAAGAACACAGTCACCAATATCTTGAAGAAGGGAAAATCTGGAGGTGATTCATTCGATGAGATGGCAACCCGCAATCACATTTACAGTTACTGTGAGCATAAAGAACTGCTGACACTTGGTAAATTGATAAGTAGTTCACAAAAAGCGAAGCTGTTTGATAACACCATCAGTTTCAATTGGAATAAGATGAATAACCGACAAGAAAGGTGAATTGCTGAGTACTGCGAAGCAACATAAACCAAACCATAAGGGTACAATTCGAGGTCACCGAGTGAAGGAAATTAAGGAACCTTTCAGAGGTCAAGGTTGACCTGGCAGGCGTTCTGCCTCTGATACCAAAATCGAAAGCAAACATTTTTGAGTTTTCGGTCATCGAGAATTTCGGGACTGTGCTGAGAGGCATAGACTGGGAGACGGAGCAATAAACAAGCGAGCAAGTGACTTCAATACGGCAATAAATTCTACACTGCAACTATACTCATAGAGGAGGCCCATTTGTAGAGAGATTTCCTCCCACTCACAAAAAATAAGTGCTACCATAGCAACACAGTCCGACCCAGAAAAGAAAAACCTCAATTTTATACAACTTTTAAATAACTGAATTTATCATGGCAAACACCAATGGAGAAGTTACTTACTTTACTGTCGTGCAAGTCCTGAGATGAAGAACAACCAGGCTGGCTGGATCCACGAAGAACTAGTCGCTCAATTTCTTGATTTAAACCCTCAATTGAACTTCGAATTCTGTGACGCTGCGTGTGATTTTCAGGGCTGCTCATTCCCCCAGACATTGAAAACGGGGGAAGTTTCTGCATCTCTTTACTTCTCTGCATACTGCAACGAGTTCAGCTCATTAGTGCTGCGCCTCCAACATTGTTCGAGTCAATCATAAGAGTTGTAATCAATGTTTTACAAATCCTAAATGGCATTTAGATATTTTCCTGCCACACTGGATATTAGTATTTGGGCCAACAGTAACCACACAGTACAGCGAATAACTAAATTGGACTAAATGGAAACTAGTTCAATGTTCAGTCGTAAACTGCATTTAATGGATTGTTAATCAATTAAACATTTTAGTTTATGAGAGACTCGAGACGGTCAGTTGAAAAAGATCAATAAATCACAGCCAAAACGAGTAATGCAAAAAACAGAGTGGCAATCATGAGCTATATCATACCGATGCCTGATGAATTTATCCAGCTTGTCTTCATTTGATGATTCTAGTCGTTTCCTACCTTCGGTGAACTCTTCAGTCTGAAAAGAAATAATAGAATTTAAAAAAACACCTATTGTGCAATAATAACAACATTTTTGTGAACCCCACTCCTATTTGGCGAGCGTTGTACATAAGGCAGAGGTGGGGGCTGATACATTGAGCATTGTTTGAGGAAGCGGATGGCTGAGGGGAGCACTCTCTGAATTGTTTGCACATATCACACGGTTTTTTACGAGACAGTGTTGGTGGTAGCTGGTGTTAAACTAATCTACTTTCTGGCAGCCAAGCAGAAAGGGTGGTGGACCAGGCAGCTGATTCCTTGGTTCGCGGCTCGGGTGACGCCACGGCTGAATGGACTTCTACTGTATTCAATTCCTCACAGAATATGGAGCATTTAGGGCGTACCTACACTGAATTGGTAAGCCTGCAAGCACAAAATGTTTGCATTGCAGGGCAAAGGTGTATGATGCTACCCACGCCATCTTCTTGCACCAAAGGTTGGCAGGTTAAAGGTGGAGGGCATGGTAGAGGGCTCACACCAGAAGCATACGTCCGCATCATGTTGTATTCTGATAAAAATTAGAGGTGCATGGCTCAGTTTGCTCGGGAAGTGCTGTGCCCAAAGACGGTGAAGCTTGCTGATCCTTGGTATCTTGCAGGAATGACGAATAAAGTTATGGAGAAAACACCGCCCCTGAACCTCCCAAACTGCTGGGAAGTATCGGAAGATTTAAGGGAATGGCGGCACGCTGCAAGGGTCTTGTGAGGGTGAATAGAACAAGAAAGAAGAGCTGCCATTGCAGAGAGATGTGAGGGCCAACCTAATGCACTGTGTTAAACAGTTCCAGGTTGGTTCCCAATACGCAGGAGAAAACTTGTAAGGCCTCTAGAAGCACCCCCCTTCTACATCGCATTAAAAAAATCTCCCACTAATTCTGTTTTCCAGTCTGGCTGAGTGATCGACTAATGCGGTGCTTCAACTCCAAAAGGCCAGAGTAGGTGTTGCTTGTGCATTTATGTCTGCAACACCATTGGGGTCCTCATATTCATCAATGTAAATATTGGATTTCCATATTAATTTTAAGCACCAACTAGGAGGTAAGGTGAAGAATAGTGCCTAACGTATAGCTATTTAAAACATTACCTTCAAATCAGGATGATGTAAAATTTGACAAGTAGAGTTTTATTTACCTTTTACTGAAGTAGCAGAAGGTTCAAGTAAAACCTTTACCTATCACTAAACAGTACTAAACATAGTATTAAAGAAAACATTGCTCTCAAGAACAACGTAAAATCAAAACACTTATTTTATACATATTAGCCTATAAAGTTGATGAGTGGGTTAAGTTAGTAAAGTTGAGTCAGCAGGACTAGAATTGAGCAAGAACGAATTGGCTTCATTTCACTATAAAGTCAAATGACTTACTTGTGTTGATCTATTGACTTGAAGTCCAAATGATTCTCGAGGCCAATGTCCAGTTAGGTAGATGGTATCTAAAGAGGCCGTGCGTCTTATACAGGCACTTGAGAAGTCGGAGTTTTCTTGATGAATGCTTCTGCATTTACCTGTAAGTTTTATTAGTCTATTTGTTAAACTTATTAACGTTTCTAGGAGGTAGTAAATAATTGCCTCAGAGGTCAATGAATCCATAGAACTCTCCTCCCTCGGATTAACTTTTAGTAAGTAAAAGAAGCGCTAATTGTCCTGCATAAACCCCAACCTTTTTTGTACAGTGGAATTGCTAGAAGCGATGACATTTTACGTATTTTTTGAACCCCCTGTTGATCTCTGCTGCTATTTCAAATATAAATATTGCTTCGGCTTCCCAAAGTTGTGACTGATCCACATTTAACATAACCTACAGTTGCTTTATCCATTCGCAAAAAACCTTCCCACTGCGTCGTGCTTCAGCATCAGCTCTCAACAGATATGTTGTCAGCGTATGTTACTGGCTCGAGATATGAAATAATTTCTTTCCTCTTAAAAATAAGTCGCAAATTGTAATTTTCTTTTAGTGTTAGCCCTTCAAATTTCACTCTCGTACCAAACACCGAGTACAAATCATCCTTGTTGAAAACATTGTTCCACAGAGGATGTGACGTGGGCTGATGTACTTCATAGTAAATTGGGTAGTGCTTCCAAGGGCAGTTTTAAGAAACTGTTGCATTTTCTTTCCTCTCATGAAACTTCATAAAGAATCAAAATTATTCATATACTTTTTGTGCACTCCTCCCCTCTCCTCTCATTAATTGAAGCCTAAATCATGAGCCGAACAGGGAAGCAGCTGATGATAAATGGTTCTTTCTTCTTGTGACACACAAAAGCAGTGTATTTTGACTTACTCACTCATTTTGACTGCTCACCAGCTCACCAGGTGCAACTTGGTTGTTGCCAACGACCCCATGACTGAAGCGACCTATGATGGTCCGGGAGGAAGGTCGTGTATAGACGTCACAGCCGTGTCTCACACCATACTACTCAAATTGCAGGGTTGGCGAGTCGTACCAGGTGCAACGCAGAGCGATCACATGGTTATTGACTTTGCCATCACGGATGATAACATCCTCTGCAAAGACAAGCGTGAAAAGCGATTCCGCACCCAAAAGCTGACTGGCCACAATTCTGTAGGGTACTGGAAGGTGAACTGCGTGCTGCAGACACCGACTTAATAGTGCAAGCATCCACACCTGAAGAGGTGGACAGCAAAGTGGACATATTTACCACAGCACTGCACTCCGCTGGGCTCTCTGTATTTGGGCAACAGAAGCACAGGGCGATCAAAGTCCCATGGTGGACTGAGGAACTTAATCCCCTCAAGCAAAGTGTACATAGAGCCAGAAGGATGTACCAAACCACTCGTGACCCTGATCCCAGAGCAACACTCCGAACTGCCTTCATCCAAGAGAAGAAGGCCTTTCACCATCAAACGAGCCTAACAGCAAGGCTGGCGAAATTTTGTGGAAGGGGAGAGCTCTGAGAACCCCTGGGGCAGACATTACAAGTCCTCCATTGGGAAAGCAAACGTTGAGCAGGTCTTAGCTGCGATGCAAAATGAGTCAGGCTGGGCCTGCAGCATCGAAAGTTCACTGGAAACCCTCCTTGAGAAGGCGTTCCCAGATGACCAAGTAGCACGAGACACTGAAGCCCAGAGGGCAGCAAGGGAGCTGATCATGGACCCTCCGAACGAGCCCAACATGCCATTGTGGACAACAGGCGACCTCGGCAGGGCCCTGGCGACTGTAAAGCCCAACAAATCTCCTGGGCCAGATAAAATAGAAAGCAATATGCTAAGGAAGGCTGAGCGGACAATCTCCAGCAGTCTCCTTAATTTATTTAATGACTGTCTGCAGGTCGGACAGTTCCCCACTCAGTGGAACTCTGCGCGTGTTGTCACTCTTAAAAAGGGAGGCGACCGCAATCAGTCAGACCCGCGATCATGGAGACCACTCAGCCTTCTTTCCATATTAGGCAAAACACTAGAAATCTTGATGTTGCAGTCCCTCGAAGGAGTCTTTGGCCGCAACCTCACAGGCAGGCAATACGGGTGTACCAAAGGAAGGTCCACGCAGGATGTCATTGTTGAGGTTCGGCGTGTTTCCCTGCTGGCACCGGCTAAGTACGTCGCAGCAGTTCTGATTGACATCAGAGGAGCGTTTGACAACCTTTGGTGGCCAGCACTCCTTAATGAGCTCAAAGGTAGGGGAATCCCCCGCAACCTGTACTCACTCGTCAGAAGTTACCTGACAGACAGAACTGCTACGATCGAAAGCAGGCATGTCTCCGTCCGGAGAAAGATTGAGAAGGGGTGCCTACAGGGCTCTGTCTTAGGACCAGCACTCTGGAATG
The DNA here is from genome assembly GCA_020466155.1 of Pachypeltis micranthus. NCBI lineage: Eukaryota > Metazoa > Arthropoda > Insecta > Hemiptera > Miridae > Pachypeltis > Pachypeltis micranthus. Next base: position 26,222,958 of record CM035774.1, on the reverse strand, counting down.
CCTTCTTCGAAGGTCTTCTGTGGAGACTCATGGAGACTGACAGCGAGCCATAGGCCTATGTGGATGACTTGACTGTGCTGATCTTTGCAGAGTCAGTCCGCCAAATTGAAGAAAAAAACCCACCACGTGCTCCGCACCGTCACCCAATGGTGCGAGCATGTCAAGATGCAGGTGGCTGAGGAAAAAACCCAGCTAATCCTCTTGAAAGGGAAAGTGAATAATCCACCCACAATACGCTTTGGCGGCCACAGGCTCCTTCTTGAAAAGCACGTCAAATATTTAGGAGTGAATATAGGTGAGAGGTGGGGTTTCAACCAACACCTCCAGTCCCTTAAAGGCACTACCATTGCAAGGTTTGCCTCACTGCGTGCCATTACTAAGGCCACTTGGGGTGTGTGTTACCACGACACTATCCTCATGTATAAGGCCATCTATCTAGGTGTGATTGGCTACTGCCCCGTTGTCTGGGGTAGCAAACTAACAGTTAATCAAAAGAGAGTATTGGCCCAATCCCAGAGAGCTGCGCTCCTGTGGATCACCAAGGCCTACAAGACTGTATCAACAGAAGCACTCCAGGTAATCACTGGTCAGTTACCAGTTGATTTGGCTGTTGAGTGCATGGTTGACAAGTGGAGAGTGAAACGGGAGCTTCCCCCACTTTGGGCTGAACTCCGTGCGGACCTCACCATAGAACAGAAACTTGCCGCCATCTACGAATGGGCTCTAGAGAAATGGCAAGCGAGATGGGAATCCTCGTCAAAGGGACGTGATACGTATGAGTTCTTCCCCAACATCCGTGAACGTCTTTCAAGAAAATGGGTTGAGCCAGACCACTGGACGAGCCAGTTCCTCACGGGACATGGTGACTTCAATGCGCGGCTCCACGTCTTTTCTCTGAAAGACTCTCCATTATACACGTCTTGCGCCTCCAGTGCGGAGGAAACAAGAAACCATGTGCTGCTCCACTGTAGTTTCTACAACAGTGAGCGACGTTTGTTGGGAGGGCAAACGAACTTAGCAGCTTTGACTGCTACAAAGCAAGCCTACAACCATTTTGCAAAGTTTGCTAAGAAGGTGATGGCAAAGAAACGTGGTCATAGTTGATCTGTCCTTTTGAAACTAGTCACCCAAGTAAATAGTTAAATCAGGTAGGAAACCAGATTAAGAACTCCTCCCAGATGGTACGGGATTCCTCAGGTGGTCACCTCCGCACGGTCACACACGGGCAACAGCTCTCTACCGGGAGACTGGCTAACGACCAAATACCTGCCGTACCTCCACAGGTCTGAGTTCGGTGGATGCTGCCTCTTGCATATTAGCGAAACCGCAACTTCCATGACTGATATAACCCTCGTCGAGGGTTTAGGTACAGTCATCAAATAAGGAAACAGACCTGTATTTCGACTTAGTGGGTCCTGCATTGGGAGCTCTATGATGCCCATGTTACCATCATTTAGCCAAACATTTGCAATTTCCCTATTGTGTCAAGATGAAAGTGTATCAGAAATGATGGATGTTTTAGATTTACAGACTTATAACATAAGGTGCGACGCATCACACAATTTTCCTTAGGTCTACGTGCATTAGTGGCTAGCATCAATGCTGTTTTTAATTTTGTTTATAACAAGTTCTGCGTGGAAACTGGTAGCGTTTAAGGTTCCAGAATTTATTGCACTGCTCCTACGTGTGCCATGATCGTTATTAAGCAATCAATGACAGGAGATTAACGAGAAATTTTTGGAGTAGCTCTTATATATCTTACGAGCGATAATAAAAGTTGAAGGTCTGAAGAGAACTCAAAATTTGTTTTTTCAGCCGATTTCATAAATTTGTCTCCAGTACATCCAGTTTGTCTCTAGCAAATTCATCAGAATTATTTTAAATGAACTACTCTTGACTAACACGAGTCATCACACGATCATCACAACAATCAATTCTCAACAATGACTGAACTCATGAATTGGATCGAACGTTAGAAGTGAATAGAAGAATTTTGAGACAATTGCATGATCAGTTGTATAATCGGGACGTACTACAATTTCTCAACGATATTCGTCGTATTTCTGGACGAATACGAATACAAAAGCGAACCAAAAGAAGGTAATTTGCATGATATTCAATAAATCATCAGCCGTTTCGGAGAAAAGTCGCTGAAACTCCCTCAGGTAGTCAATGGCCATTCTCCTTCGCAGCCGTAGGTCTTCCTATTGAGCAGATGGGTTTACATGGCTTCGCTTTATTATCAGAATAAACATCTACTGAGTGTGGTTTCCAGGCATCTCCACAATGGAAATTCAACGGGTGTAATCGAATAGAAAAGCAGATTTTATGTACTTCATTGATTTCTTGTTGAACGTTTATTTCGTATGCTCTCGTTGAAGTTGTTACAGACTTTTAGTTAGATAGGCCAAAATCCCCTGTTGTTCGTTCAAAAGCTCTTATGCGGATTATTGCTTACTATTGAGTGTTGATATCACCCTGCAGTCGGGGGTCCAGAATTCCGCTGACGTATTCCCTGCGTGTCGTATGAGCCGACTAAAAGGGACAGCCGGGTGGGCCCAGCTTGAAAGACAACCTCACCTCTATGAGGTCCCCGCAGGATTACATCCAACGAGGCTTAACTGTGGCTGGGCGTCACAGTGTACTCTGTCGCCACACTGTGCTGCAACGGCTTGCGTGGCAGAACACACTCACTTGAAACACTCATAATGAGCGAAAGACAGTCCTGGAAGTAGCTCACTAACACCTTTGAGCGATCCCCTATATAGGTGCGGCCTTCGGAATGAGGAGGGGGAAAAACCAGGTTTGAGCGTTCCTGGGGCGGCTGATAGCGTGTGTCCCGCTCACCACATCACTAGTGGCCAAGGGCTGACTCTGAGCAGCAGCCGAAAAATCCCTCATGCGTCTTAGTCCCGGTGGGTGGCCGGACTGGCAGCTGCGGCGCATGTGGGGGCCTCCCTTTGACCCTCAACGGACCAGCGAAGAGGGCTAGAATCAATATGCCTGAGGGAGCTTCCAGGACACTGCCTCGAGCACCTCTCGCTCATACCACGAACACACACAACAAATGAACTCACAAGGATACACTACACCAGTCTGCTTCTTTAATCCCCCAAATAAGTAAAAAACATGACAAAGTCAACTAAAACTTCAGCAGGTAATAAAAACGCCACCTGCGCCTCTTCCTCGGGCTCGCCAAGCTCGACCCCTCCCTCTTCGGACAATGAGCAACCTACTCGTCGTCCAAACAAACAAGGGCGGAAAGAACCGGGCAAACCGCGTTCATCTCCCCTTCTCCCCTAGTAGCCGGGCAACCGGCTACTACAAGCACACGACACAGCGTGGACCCTAAACTGTCGGACATGGAGCAAATTTGCGCATACGTCCAAATCATCCGCGGCCAGCTGGCACGGGATGAGGGCCAGCGCGACAGGACCTATGCGGGACCTCGTAACTGGTTGCCTCTTCGAAATTTCGAAGCTGGCTATAAAAGCTAATGCCCCCAACGACATCGCCCCTGCCACTCCCCCTGCGGAAACTGTGGCGGCTGTCGTGAGGAAAGAGCTGCGTGGCAATTGCCCAGCAGCCAGTGCCACCAGCCCCCAAACTCGAGGAGCAACAACGAGCCAGGGAGTACCCCAGGCCCCTCATATGCGGCAGTAGCCGCTACTGCGCCTTCCTCCCCCTCATGGAGCTGAGGCGGAATGGCAGCCTGCCAGGGCCAGGAAGCGCAGAGGAAGCAGAAACAGGCCCCAACTAAGCAGGAAGTGCAGGCCGAGGGCAGCGCCCGCCTATGCCTCCGCCCAAAAACAAGGGCAAAAATAAAAATAAAAACCAAAATAAAAGCCTCCACCGCTTGCCAAACTCCCCTAAAAACCCACGACAAAACGTGGTAGTGGTTAGGCGGACATGTGAGGAAGGAGAGGCTGGTCCCTCCAACCCTGACGCAATGGAAGCGCTTATGCGGGGTGTCCCTGCTACGGACCTCCAAGCTCTGAGTGTCCGAGTGCTAGACATCCGCACCGCAGTAGGAGGTGGCGCCGTCATTGTGACGGAAACGCCAGAAATGGCCAAGGCACTCACGAGCCACATTTCCACAAAAAAGGAGTTGAAGCTCCAAGCGTCAGCCCCCCTGGGTCGTTTCCCACGCCGGCTGCTGTGCGACGTGCGGACCGACCTTCCTAAAAAGGACTTGGCCCAACAAGTTGTTGAGCACAACCCTGCGTGAGGCTTGCAGCCGCAGGATGTCAGGCCTCTCTTCACCAAAAAGCGTGGCAGACAGAAGGATTGGGTGATTGAGGTATCACCCAGCCTGTACAAAAAACTAGAGGGGGCAAGGCACCTCCAAATAGCCTGGCAGCGGTGCGCCATACGAAAGTACCAAGCCCCCACTCAGTGCTACAAATGCCAGCGCTATGGCCACCTGGCAGTGGCCTGTACAAGACCTGTTGTGTGCGCCTGGTGCGCCTTGCCACATCTGAGTAAGGAATGCAAGCGTGATGCTCCCTCAAGTGTGCCAATTGCGTCGAACGCATAAAATCCAACAGGTCGCACACTCTACACGAGGCACGCTGTACCATTCGTCAGTGGCGATTGCCCTCCAGGAGCCGCGAGTGGATTATGAATAGGTCAAAAACAGTTCGAATCCTTCAGCACAACACAAATAAGAGTTGCCCAGTTATGGCTGAGTTGCTGCAAAATGCACTCAAGAAACGCTGCAGTGTCCTCGCCATACAGGAACCGTACATAGGGTCCAAAACTCCTGGTCTCGGATCGCAGGCACGAGTGGTCGCTGGGGCAAGAACGGGAGCCAAGGCAGCAGTAGTCTGCATCGACCCGTCCATTGACATGCTCGCACTCACTCACCTGAACAGCCAGCACTTGGCGCTGTGCTCATCCGAGCCGGTGGCTTTGAGCTGGTTGTAATATCATTTACAGGCAATTTGGCGCACCAGTTGCCAACAGCCTTGAACCACTCGAGCGGGCTCTAGCAGGCCTATCAGGACGACCCTGCGTAGTCTGTGCTGATGCAAACGCCAGATCACCATTGTGGGGATCCCCAACCCTGGATGGGGCGGGCGAGGCGTATATAGAGCTGCTCACCAGGTACAACTTGGTTGTTGCCAACGACCCCATGACTGAGGCGACCTATGATGGCCCGGGAGGAAGGTCGTGTATAGACGTCACAGCCGTGTCCCACACCCTGCTACTCAAATTGAAGGGTTGGCGAGTCGTACCAGGTGCAACGCAGAGCGATCACATGGTTATTGACTTTGCCATTACGGATGATAACATCCTCTGCAAAGACACGCAGCGTGAAAAGCGATTCCGCACAAAAAATGCTGACTGGCGCCAATTCTTTAGGGTACTGGAAGGTGAACTGCGTGCGCGAACACACCGACCTAATAGTGCAAGCATCCACACCTGAAGAGGTGGACAGCAAAGTGGACACATTTACCACAGCACTGCACTCTGCTGGGCTCTCTGTACTTGCCCACAGCAGCACAGGGCGATCAAAGTCCCATGGTGGACTGAGGAACTTAATCCCCTCAAGCAAAGTGCAAATAGAGCCAGAAGGATGTACCAAAACACTCGTGACCCTGATGCCAGAGCAACACTCCGAACTGCCTTCATCCAAGAGAAGAAGGCCTTCCACCGCGCCATCAAACGAGCCAAACGGCAAGGCTGGCGAAATTTTGTGGAGGCGGAGAGCTCTGAGAACCCCTGGGGCAGACACTACAAGTCCTCCATAGGAAAAGCAAATGTAGAGCAGGTCTTAGCTGCGATGCAAAATGAGTCAGGCTGGGCCTGCAGTATCGAACGTTCACTGGAAACCCTCCTTGAGAAGGCGTTCCCAGATGACCAACTAGCTCGAGACACTGAAGCCCAGAGGGCAGCAAGGGAGCTGATCATGGACCCTCCGAACGAGCCCAACATGCCATTGTGGACAACAGGCGACCTCGGCAGGGCCCTGGCGACTGTAAAGCCCAACAAATCTCCTGGGCCAGATAAAATAGAAAGCAATATGCTAAGGAAGGCTGAGCGGACAATCTCCAGCAGTCTCCTTAATTTATTTAATGACTGTCTGCAGGTCGGACAGTTCCCCACTCAGTGGAACTCTGCGCGCGTTGTCACTCTTCAAAAGGGAGGCGACCGCAATCAGTCGGACCCGCGATCATGGAGACCACTCAGCCTTCTTTCCATATTAGGCAAAACACTAGAAATCTTGATGTTGCAGTCCCTCGAAGGAGTCTTTGGCCGCAACCTCACAGGCAGGCAATACGGGTGTACCAAAGGAAGGTCCACGCAGGATGTCATTGTCGAGATTCGGCGTGTTTCCCTGCTGGCACCGGCTAAGTACGTCGTAGCAGTTCTGATTGACATCAGAGGAGCGTTTGACAACCTTTGGTGGCCAGCGCTCCTTAATGAACTCAAAGGTAGAATCCCCGCAACCTGTACTCACTCGTCAGAAGTTACCTGACAGACAGAACTGCTACGATCGAAAGTAGGCATGTCTCCGTCCGGAGAAAGATTGAGAAGGGGTGCCCACAGGGCTCGGTCCTAGGACCAGCACTCTGGAATGCCTTCTTGAAGGTCTTCTCAGGAAACTCATGGAGACTGACTGCGAGCCGTACGCCTATGTGGATGACTTGACTGTGCTGATCTTTGCAGAGTCAGTCCGCCAAATTGAAGAAAAACCCACCACGTGCTCCGCACTGTCAACCAATGGTGCGAGCACGTCAAGATGCAGGTGGCTGAGGAAAAAGCCCAGCTAATCCTCTTGAAGGAAAGTGAATAATCCACCCACAATACGCTTTGGCGGCCACAGGCTCCTTCTTGAAAAGCACGTCAAGTATTTAGGAGTGAATATAGGTGAGAGGTGGGGTTTCAACCAACACCTCCAGTCCCTTAAAGGCACTACCATTGCAAGGTTTGCCTCACTGCGTGCCATTACTAAGGCCACTTGGGGTGTGTGTTACCACGACACCATCCTCATGTATAAGGCCATCTATTTAGGTGTGATTGGCTACTGCCCTGGTGTCTGGGGTAGCAAACTAACAGTCAATCAAAAGAGAGTATTGGCCCAATCCCAGAGAGCGCGCTCCTGTGGATCACCAAGGCCTACAAGACTGTATCAGCGGAAGCACTCCAGGTGATCACTGGTCAGTTACTACTTGATTTGGCTGTTGAGTGCATGATTCACAAGTCGATACTGAAGCGAGAGCTTGTCCCGCTTTGGGCTGAACTCCGTGCGGATCTCACCACAGAACAGAAACTTGCCGCCATCGATGAATGGGCTCTAGAGAAATGGCAAGCGAGATGGGAATCCTCGTCAAAGGGGCGTGATACGTATGAGTTCTTCCCCAACATCCGTGAACGTCTTTCTAGAAAATGGGTTGAGCCAGACCACTGGACGAGCCAGTTCCTCACGGGACATGGTGACTTCAATGCGCGGCTCCACTTCTTTTCTCTGAAAGACTCTCCATTATGCACGTCTTGTGCCTCCAGTGCGGAGGAAACAAGAAACCATGTGCTGCTCCACTGTAGTTTCTACAACAGTGAGCGACGGTTGTTGAGAGGGCAAACGAACTTAGCAGCATTGACTGCTACAAAGCAAGCCTATAACCATTTTGCAAAGTTCGCAAAGAAGGTAATGGCTAAGAAACATGGTTATAGTTGATCTGTCCTTTTGAAACTTGCCACCCAAGTAAAAAGTAAGATCAGGTAGGGAACCAGATTATGAAATACTCCCAGATGGTACGGGATTCCTCAGGTGGTCACCTCCGCGCGGTAACACACGGGCAACAGCTCTCTACGGTGAGACTGGCTAACGACCACATACCTGCCGTACCTCCACAGGTCTGAGTTCGGTGGATGCTGCAGGGGCCGGCCTCTTGCATATTAGCGAAACCGCAACTTCTATGACTGATATAACCCTCGTCGAGGGTTTAGGTACAGTCATGAAATAAAGAAACAGATCTATTGAGTGTTGATATAACATATTCACCCTTGAAAAAATTAAAATAAATAAAACGAAAAGTTGGAGTTTTAAAATAGTTTCCGTTTTCTCCTTTCCGCTACCCGAAGGGAAGGAAAGTATAGTAATCGTGTCAAAAAAAAAATTTGGGTTTTCTTCAGATCTTCACGTTTCAGACCCTACTGAGTCTAAAAAACCTAATTTCGGCGCGTGGTCCGTGTGTGTGTCTGTAGTTCGATTTGCGAGAGAACGGCTGATCCAATTGAGCTGGTTCTTTTTTTTGTTTTGTTTGTTATTTTTTGTAGACACCAAAATAAGGTTATGGACGATTTCGGTCGATGGGAAGGGGGGTGGGGGACGAAAATGTACCAAAAACTAGGGTTTTTCGCATTTTTCTCGAAAACGGCTCTAACGATTTTGATTAAACTTTCGAATTATCTTCTACTAATCAATACCTAACTTTTCTTCTCCATACATATCTCCATGAAAATACGGTGAACGGAGATATAGGCCTATGAAGCAAAAATAGGTTTTTTACGCTTTTTGGCAAAACAGCTTCAACGATATCACCAAACTTTCGAGATGTTTTTAAATAGTTAATACCTACATATTGTTCTCAATAAATGTTCCTCTGACAGTCCATTGAACAGAGATACAAATCAAAATGTGTCGAAAATAACGTTTTTTCGAACATTTCCGTAAATTCCAGGGTAACTTCTTCACCAGATGTGATAAATCCTGATGGAGTGTTTTTTATTCACCCATACCAACATTTCGTTCTCCATAATTATTTCTGTATTCATATGTTGAACGGAGATATAAGCCAAGTTAACACAGAAAAGGAGATTTGTCGAATATTAATTTATCGGTATTCCAATTTTCTCAAAAACGGCTCTAACGATTTCGATCAAACTTTCGCAGTACTCTCAGCTAACTAGTACGTACATTTTGTTTTCCATAAATGTTCCTGTAAAAAGGCGTTGAACGAAGATATAGCGCCCGCCTATGTAGGTGGTGTTCGAAATTACGGGGGGGCGGAAAGTTGTGTGTTGCTACGCACCAGATAATTTGGTCCTACAGCGTAGAGAGGAAACTTATGCAACTGGCTGAAACAAGTGAGTTTTCTTCAAATAATCGCATACCAGAACCCACTGAAACAAAAAAGACGCCGTCTGGGCCTATGTCTATGAACTGAACTGCGAGATAACTAGTGAATGAAATCAGTTCAACTACAGTTATCGTAGCAATCAAAACACGAACCATATTTTTACTTTCGCCATATTTTTACGATACGGAAATTATTACAATCGTGTCAAAAAAAAGTTGGATTTTCTTCAGATCTTAACATTTTGAGGGCTACTGTAGAGAAAAACTCAATTTCGATTTTTTTTATTTTTTTTCGTCTGTAATTAGATTTCTGGAAGAACGGTTGAATGTTTCTGACAGTCCTTTGCATGGAAATAAGAATCAAAAGGTTCTAAAAATCGATTTTTTTAAACTGGATCGAATTTCTCGCCGTAAATGGGTTCAATCGAATTCGATCTACCAGATGAGGGGTCAGGGGTGGGGCAACTTATATCCCCTTATAGTTTTGCACAACTATTGCTGTAAGCATTCACTCAACGGATGATGTATACAAGCGAAGATATATCGGAAAATGAATGTTTGGCAAATGAGATTTGCCAAACATTCATTTTCCGTGTTTCAGTTTTCTCCAAAACGTCTCCAACTATTTTATCAAACTCATGGGGTACTCTCAGTTAACATATACATAAATTGTCCCCATACTCCTTCCATAAAAACGAAATGAAGAAACATCCCAAAACTAGCTATAGTTATCATAGTGATTAAAACACTAAATATTTGTTTTCCCACAGACGGTTCTAACGATTTTGATAACATTCATAGTATAGACCGCTCCAAATGACTCAACACTATAAATTTTAGAGCAGCACAATAAATTACACTTCGACGAAATTTTTTTTCTTATAAACTCCGCTTAAATGCAAGTAGAATCTAAAGGCTACAAGATAATTGCGGGCAATTCCAAAACGTTCAACATTATTAGTGTGTTAATGTCAAGAGAGGTAGGGGAAACCATATCCACAGGGCGCACACAGTAACAATGCACCCTGCAGATGGCAAAAATCGAGAAATCATACTCAACCTTATCTATACTGTGAAGTAGACGTAGTAGACAAGCGATATGTTTACTCACCAGACATGTACATTACAGTAATACGTCGTAACTAAAAGATTTCCATCATGAACTCCACGATTTTCGCTCAAAACATAACTTGCTCAGGAATAAAGGCCCTTAGACCAAATAACGAGTACGCTGTCGAACATTACTTATCCAAGCCGTCAAACCCAAATGACTGGATGCTACGCTAAACTTACTTATTTCACTTTAAATGACCGTCGAGCGACAAATTCGTTGAATTACCTTTGTAGTTGATAGCTCCAGGGCTTCGGATTCCGGACAAAGCCGCGTCCGGCGAAACGCTCGTTTTCCAAGCGAAATCGTAACGAGACTCTTTGCTGGTTTGCCTCGTCAACGAGCTGACTGGGAGCGTTGCTTTCAAAGGCCCTTGCTGACGAGAACAGGGAGATTTCCTAATCCACTGACCGGTCGACATTTTTGCAGCGCAAACTCAAAATTTAACGTCGTGAAAGTTCATCGGAAACATTCAAAATTAGTTATCACTGAAAATTGGAGTTGGAGCGAAGCGGAGTTAACTACATTATCGGAAAATGTTGGAACTGTTCAAGTTATTCCGAAGAAGGCACTTGCGGTGGTCGCGATACCCAACGCGTTCTTCGGTTTTTGATCATTTTCCATTTATAAATGGTACGAAAAACCGATGGGGAACATCGCGGAAATGATCTGAACAGATCAAGTTAACATTCCGGTTGAGCTCAGTTCGGAAATTCCAACCTCACAAAAAGCCAGTGTTTTTTGCTCTATTTCGATCCACAAACTACACAACGCAGAAGCACCAACTTACATGGTGTGTAATAATAACAATGATAACCGAACATGGCCAACTACAGCTGCAATCGAGATGAGAAGGAAAGGATAAGAGGCCGTGATAAAAGGCGCGGCCTCTTACAAACCTCATCCTTTTTCACCTGGGATGAATTCGACTTCAGTGGGACGAAAAATAAATTAACCGAATTACCCATCAAAACGAAAATCTAAGAGTTAGCCAACGAGCATCAAACAAGTTCGGCATTTTAATGCTTGGAAATGTCTTCCAGGCACTACTTGCCCGTGAGCAATTTAGTTGGGTTATGAACGTACTACATACACTTTAGAGTACTGAAATACAATAAAAACATTTTATAATACACAGTGAGAGGTAAGTCAATGAAATAACACGTACTAAACAAGAATTTGAATAACAAAGCAGAAGCCATAAATAATAATGTTGAACTGGAAAGAAGAAGCTGGGAAACGATTTAGGCATAAACTTGCCTTTATGACACAATTTAGATCACTCACGAAAGAATTTTGGAAAGCTGTGATCAAAAGAGATAATATTTAGAAATTTTATTTTCCACAGGGAATTAGTTAAACTTAAGCCATGTTTAATGAATAAGTATCATTGTATCATTACTATCAATCACCGTTAAGTACTTGTTAACTCAGCACTGTTCAGTGTGCCATCTAATGTACAGACGTTCAGGTGTGGTAATATAATGTGAACTTTGGACTGTGAGGTGACAGTTGTGTGTGCCCATATTCACTTTTATCAACATGTTGGACGAAAAGTAAGTATTTCTTATTGTTTCTCAAGGAAACTGTGATTTAGGTATTTCTCATTTACATTAACAGTTGTACTATTGAAATGTTACTCCAATATGACCAGTTATAAGCTATACAAAAATTTAGCACATCTTGAATAACCCTTACCGCCACAGGTGCCAGTTTTCCCGTCAAGGCCACATGTGTGCCTCTCAGGCACAGTACGTGTTTTCATCTTTTCAATATTTCTTTTTCGAGTAAAATCAATCATATTCTTATTACTGTTTTATTTTTTACTTTTTATACTATTATATTGTTCAGATATATGTAATTTTATTTATTTTACAGCTACGCACTCGACACAAATTAGGCAATCTATGGGGTAAAAAACAAAATAAAACAAATATCAACGAAGAATACCTCAAATTTATTACACTTTTAAGAAAAACAAAATTTTTAAAGAAACTAAAAATATATTTAAAATTATTATATTATCTTCACTACCGAAGTAGGGACTAGTGGGATCACAACTGATTCCTTAGTAAAATCACAAGTTTAGTTTAGGTTTAAGTTTTTCACTATTTCACTTCGTCTACAACACAAGAGATGCATATCTTGCGCGAGCATTCCAAGCAAATCGGTTTCTTACACTTTATACACATGTATGCAGTTTTCCGATTTTTAGTGTAAGGGCACGGTGATCACGTTTTTCTCTTTCCCAATCTGTCATCATGTGTATGTTATTGATATGATGAAATGTGTGTGGGGTTTGCAATAGTAATAATAAAAATAAGCCAGAAGAATCCTTGTAAAACTCGTGCCGGTACAATAGTGGCGGGCATTTCGGCTTCTTACCAATGTAAAAAGCCACATGTATGCCTGACAGACACATACTTGAAATGTAGTGCTAGCCACATGTGTGCCTGACAGACCACCTAAGTTTTGTAAACATATGATTAGTTAAGTTATTTATTAATGAAAGATGGAGACGCATCCAAGCTTGAAGGGAGAAGGAGAAGGGTTGCCAACATTCGTAAAACAAATATCCCTACGTGCCTCACAGACCCACCTGTGGCAGTAAGGGTTATAATGCTGTTCCGAATACGACACATTGAGCACTACGTAGTTCCTTACACTTCTCGTTTTGTTTATTTTTTCAGTGAACTGAAAAGCATTCTCTGATCTGGGGTAAATTTTTCAAGAGGCGATTGAGTTGCTTTTGGCAGACGATGACAAACCTATTGAAAAATAGCCAAAGCCTCCGAGAGCCTGATGTTAATGATGAGAACTCTGGCAATGAGGGCACACGTATATCACGCCGAAATCATCCCTCTTGCCCAGTGAACAATCTTTGAAGGACACCCCAAGAGGGCATAGTGAACGAGAATGAAGCATTATTGAATGGAAATGAGATGACAACTCTATAGTTAGCATTTCCTACACATGGAGTTGCTCTTGTAAGGAAAATGTCAGGGCTATTACTGAAGTAGTTTGGAGATGCTTCTTGAAGAGCTGGTGACTCAGGCAAAAATTACAGCAATCGCGTCACAGCTCCGATCCACAATCCTCGACTCACGTCGAGAATTATGAACCTATGTCTTATCCACTAGACCACGATCGCCCAGTGCCTTTAACAGGAGTCAGTCAGTACATCTACTCTTTCCCACACAGAAGACAGCTATGTGACTGATGTACCTCGACCAGAATATGGGTGGCACTGGCTCCACGGATCGAAATCTGAATTTATGTAGATTCCCATTCGCAATTGAAAGTGGTATTGGTCGCTCATTCCATGGCTCTTGAATGTAGCCCTCCACAATGCCTAGATGCATATGAGTTGGGAACAATGCCCCCAACTTGAATTGAGGAGGACGATAGTAAAAACATATATGAACAAACCCTTCACTCTGAGGAAAAGCAGTGGATGCACAAATATGAAGCTGAAACAAGAAGTCAGATATGACCGTTTTGACCATCTCATACTCACGATATAGATCAACGAGGAAGCAGAGCTGTGAAAATCGAAATGAACTCTGTGACAATTGTTTTGGGGCCGATCACGACAAATAGTTGTTTTTTTATTCATGCCTTTCATTATTTAATTTGTGTCTCGACAAAGTTTCTATTTTATCGATTTCAACGCATATTTATACCATTCATATCTTATCCACATTCCAAACAAGCTGGGTTTTTATTGTGAAGGACAGTACTTGCATAAATTTGCTCAAATTTAGTGATAGTTCAACAGCATTTGCAATTTTTTCTTCAGTTTGATTGATTTTAAGCCATGAAGGCGTATTGTAAACTATTATCAACGTGCCATGCATGACACAGCCAGTTTTGACAAAAAATTTAAATATGAATTTGCTGTCAATTTATTAATAGAGATGCGATAAGCTAGAATAACGAGTTTATATGAATTTTTTTTGAACATGGAACGATGTAGCGTTTCTTCCCAACCAGCACTCGTTTCCTGTAGTGCTTCCCATCTCACTCTAACCACCCATCAGTTCGACTCGTCACATCATGCCAATCGTGTCATGTTTTCTTTCGCTAACTAGTATTTTTCGATGCAGAGTCGAATGAAGTGGATATCGGGGGCGTGAGGCAGAGTGCAGTGCAAGAAAACAATAAACTGTTGTGTAATACCAAAGTTAACGTACCCGATAGGTGAGCCTGTCTCGCTGATCTAACCCAATTTCTTTAATACCTGTTGTATTGTATATTTTTCGACTTGTTTAACATTTTGAGTGGGGTGTATGTGCTGAGGAGGGATGCAGTTCTGCACCATTATTTGCAATGATGGGGGTGGAGGCATCATCTTTTAACTCAATTTCTTGCCAAAAAAGGCGCAGAGGATGTTTCTTCTGAGTTTTGGTGCTCAGTGGTTGGTGAGTTTTGGCTTTCAAAAGCGTTTTAGCCGTTTTGTTTCTACTGTAGAGAAAGTACTACTCTATAATTTTTTAGATCTGAATTCCTAACCTCATACAGAAAGCTAGTACCTAGAAATATAGTTTGCAGAAGTACCTATCAATCATTCCAATGAATCGAGTGATAAATGAATTTAGTAAGTTGAAAAAGCCATGAACACCAGTGAATTGACGTAGTGCTAAAGAAAGTCATGTTGTTGTTTGTTTTTTTTCATGGATTTTGATTGAATGGTTTGAGATAGTTTTATTTTATCAGCCCCTTCCCTGAATCCATTCTACAAGAAGCTTTGTCAATGCAGATTAGATTCCAACGTAAAAACTGGAATATTTTGCATCGATGAGCAGTCTTCTGTCTTTCCAGTTCCACTCCCAGGTTTCCTTGGGGCTGGTGTTCTCTGAAGCGACATTCTCAATACGGCATTCTTGAACAAAATGCAAAACTACCTTGAGGTCCATTTCCTGTAACCTCATCCGGCTCATCTGTGGCTCTGTGGCCAGCCGCTCATAAGTACACGATACATGCTCCTCTGACTCCAGCCCCACCTCACTGAATCTGCAACTCTGTACGTCTGACTTACGAATATTGGCCAGGGGTACCTTAGTGGACTGTGCTCCATGAACAGGGCACATACTATCTTTACACTTTCTCTAGGACATTTCTATTGCTTCTTGGAGAGTCTAATAAATAACCTGACTGTCTTTGGCCAGGGACCACCTACCAATACGCAGCGCTGCACGTCATCTCCCCATTGCCAATATTTTGCCCATATAATGAGAGAAATAAAAAGGACGAGCTGATGCAGCTCACTATGGCGTGTCTGAAGAATTCACTCGAGCAGTTTCAATGCATATCAACCTAGGTGTTGTACAGAGCTGTGCAACACACGCCGAAACAATGCAGTTACTGGCCCTACTAGGTACACTCACCTCCAGAAGTTGTGCAAGGTCAAATGAGCCTTAGGTTGAACATCAATAAGCAAAATGGTCACAGGCCAATCGTATTTATTTGACAATAGTGTAGAATTGTTAACACAGATACAACAGATTTCTCAATAGTTTTTCATTTTGACAATGAACAAAAGCGCGTTGAATTAAGAAAAATAAATCTATGTTAACGCCTCATCAGTCGTTGCAAAGGTATTAAATTAATTCATGGACCAGCGAGGTGGTTTCAGTTAACAAGTATACAAAGTGAAATGTCAACTATTCATGCCTCCTAAATTGAGTTATTATGGTAATTATGTACACTTGGTTCAATATACATACTTCATCCGCTGTAATGACTAGTTTATAAATATCATTTTGATAATTTACATAGCGAAGTACATTTCTTCACAATTTAGCCAAGGCGTTTTTATTCCCATATTAATCTTTGGCTTGAAGCAAGGAACTTTCAATATGGAAGATTTCAGAAGTTGATCATTTAAGATCTGCCACTTCCACTCAGTACGAGTTTGCAAGTTGAGGAATATCAATGAGCGACGAGTTGCTTTATTTTGCTTTCTTATTCTGAATAACGCACCAATGTTTCTCAGTTTTTCTTAGGAATTCGTCAGTTCTAAACTGAAATTATTCAATTAGCTGGGATGTTGTCACTTACGACAGTTGGAGGTTTTGGAACCATGAGAATATCTCACAGGGTGGACGCAACAATTAATCCTTGTTTCAATTACGTACCGTGAGATACGAGTTCAAAAATTATTTTCATACTCACATCCGTACACATTGTTCTTAAATGAGATCATTGTATGTATCACTGTCATATTGTACCGACAAATCTATTAATCCTAAGCCTGAAACACGTTGTAAATGGTCTAATGCTTTATATTTGTGGCTGCCAACGCTGCATAGATTTTTATAATTTAACATGTTCTGACCACTGTTCTCCACGATCTTTTTAGTTTCAATTCTAATTGATGAGAAAGGCAAGAACGACATCAGGGCGATCACTACATGAAACCAAAGAGGGTGATAAGAGTTGGCAGGCAAAGGGAGCAATGGCAAGTTACAGAGTACTCATCTGTTTATCACTGATATCATTGCATATTGATATACTGAATAGTACGAATACTACTACTACGATTATAAAGTATGGCACACGTATTACACATGAATCCCCAACAGAAATGAGGACTTCACGGCATGTCCACACATGGCTACATCGACCTCCAAGGAAGCAGCTAACGTTTCTGTGAAGCCCTTTAAGAGGAAGATGGAAAATGGTAAGTGACTGGCTTCTCGGTCAAAAAGAAATAAAAAGAAAGGCAAGGAGACAGGCACTTGGAGGTCTGATCAGAGCACCTTGCTTACTGAGCTGCAGGAGAAAAAGGAGATATATTCTGGGAAGGGGAAATCATTCAGAGGGAGACAGAGACAGGTGGGTGAGAATGCCATCCTCCATCGAAGATGGTCCAAGATAAGGATGGAGCATATTTGCCGGAGCTGTGTGGCATATGCGGATTAAGGTCAGCCCAGAATAGGATAGCACAGAGGTTTGGGCTATTAGGAGAATGGTTAAGGGTGATGTTCTGATTGAGATGGGCACCTGAAAAGAGTTGCCTATAAGATCCAACAGATTTTAGGTGAACAAGGTATGGTCAGGACTGCCCTCCCTCGGGCACCTATTGAGGTCAGCGCAATGACCGTGCTGGATATCACCACACACCTTTTCACCCTTCAGGCTTCCGCACTAGTTTCGATTTATTTCCTTTTGTGGTACTTACGTAGTGATGGAGTACTACTGATGACCTCAAATTCAGAATAGATTCCCTTTGTGGTTGATCCTGTCAGCTGGGAACTGAGAATCCATCCAGCAACAAAGACCAGTCACTATGTTTTCCCGGAATTATATTTTGGGGGGGGGGGGGGAGAACCTCCTCTAAAGTGGTTCAGGCGATGAGTTCTTATTCGTTGTATTCTTAAACCCAACTAAATTATTAGATTCGAGTTTTGAAAATCTTGAAATCACACAACGACGTGCGCTTGAAATGGAACTTGAGAATATAAACATTCCTCACGATTGCGTTCATGCGTGCTACCAAAATTTGATTGACAGAACCGTTTATTTGTGTTTCGCTAGTTAATAATTTCTCAACCATCTTTAAAACAACAGCAATACAGAATAAACATGTTTCGTAGTATTTTCGTGGTACTGAGAACTGCTCATACATTATATTTTCCACGCTGAATTTCTTAACTTTGAAACTTCATAAAACGAATTTAACACAGTTAAAAAGCGCCGACGTTGCAAATTATTCGCATCACAAAACACACAAATATTGAAAAATGCATGCACAGTTAATTGTTATTGAGAAGAGAGGTCACACGATTGTCCAGGATCGGGTTGAAAAGGAGACGTCCGTCACAAAAAGGATGCATGAACGTCGGAAGACTCCAATTTCGAGAGCGATACAAAAAAACCATCCAGAAAAATGACATCAAGAATAAGTAGAAATATACGAAAAATCGTTGATTTAAAAATCGTCTTCACTCGAAAAAAAAATGTCGGTTAGTTATTTGTACACATATTTAAAACCACATTATGTACAGAGGAGAGTTCGTGAGATCTGTACAATATTTGTGGTCAGAAGTGACAATGGGAGTTTGTTTCATACGAATTAAGGAAGAGCAAGATACTGCAGTTGATATAAAAATAAATTCCTGCTTCAACAGTGTGCCAGTCAGAGATGGATGGTACAGCAATCAGTTCTGCGAGAGCTATACTGTCAGATACGGTTCATCGACGCAAGAAAAATGAGTTCGTATTTTCTATTTGTTGTAATTACGATTACTTTTTCGAGTAAGAAGCCACTTAAAGACTTATTTAGCTTTTTCTTTTAAGTTGCCACAATCCTAAATCATTATTTAAACAAAAGTTTAATTGCCCATTTCCTTTCTTTCTTTTTCCACCAAAACCGTCGAAGTCCTCTTTTCCCCCGACTCCTTTTTTCAGAGTTTTAACAACACGGCAAAGGACTCTTCCCTTCGCCTGCCTTGTGCTTCAACTGTTGTCACACCACCTATTCCCAGGCTCTCTCTGACCTTCCTTCCGCTGTCATTCTCAGGCGTGTTCTTCCACTGCTGCAGTTTAGGGTTATCTGCCGCATCGGTTGAATGAGTCGCTGAGGTCTTTCTACACGGCACGACATGATAGTCAACGCTCTCGGGAGCTCGTTGCTCGCATTTCAGACTTTACGAAGCACTTTTCTTCCAATGCGACCAGGTGAAGAGAGGAGGGTGCATGAAAACTCACTCTCACAGCCCGCGCCAGTTAGTGTTCGTATTTGCCCTAATTCTTCTCCTGTACCGATGCTACGTACTAACCTTTACAATACTTTATGCAGTTTAACAAAAACTTTCCACTACACTTTTAAGGTTCTCCTCAGTCTTTATGGGACCGGATGTGGTGGCAGGCATGTTATCCATACAAGTTATCCCACCTAAACCAACCTCCCACTCACGTTGGGGCTGGTTTGGGAATATCTGACTGACCTTGAGACCTTGCCAAAGGAAAACACATTAAAACTTCATTGGGTGCGAGGTCATACAAGAAGAAGAAAGGTACCACCTGGCCAAAAAGTCAGAGGTATAGAACTGCAGATTCTGTGAGGTGGAGCTGGTGTCAGCAGAGCACGTACTGTGTACGTTTGAGTGGTTGGCTGCATTTCGCCTAAGAGTGCCTGGAGTTCATCAGTTGCAGCGATGGACCTCAAGGTTGTCTCAAGCTTTGTGCAAGAATGATGGGGACGTATTGGGAACGCCGCATCAGAAAAGGAGGTGGGGCTCGAACGGGGAGGTCATGAGATGACTCAAGTACGCCCACCCAGTAGGCCCAGTTGGGCCGCAGTATGTGGGTTTTCCCAGTGCCATCAAGGCAAAAAAAAAAAAAATTCTTCTCCACCGATTGCTCTTTCACTAACAGAATCATTTCCAACAAGCCCATCTGTTTTCACAATCAGAACAATTCTTGAAATGTGAGGATCTGAAGAAGTTATGAGCTGGGTAGATGTTAACAGTGAAAGGGAACTGAAAGAACATTGTGATTTGCATGCATGCAGTACTGTCATCGGTTTTGGCAGAAGTGGGGGACTGACTCAAAACCAACGACACTGCGATCATGACTTAATCCAACCATGGTTGTTTGCTGCGTAATGTCTGTATCATCTCACAGTGACTGTACCTTAACTTTCTCGTAGGAATTTTTCCAGTCTCTAAAGAGGTTATACCATTCGTAATTATGAGTTAATCGTTGTGGAGCCATATCACTCGCTTAGCGTCCACTGCTACCAGACCTGTGTAGTTTTGTAGTCATTTGACTAGTACTCTTTCCCCTGCAACACAAACTTGCCTGGCGAGAGACTGTGTGTGATACCATGGGGCGATGTGATACCTGGGAATAACAGAAGCACTCTAGGTGATCACTGGTCTAGAGAGGCAGACCACTGGACGAGCCAGTTCCTCAAGAGACATGGTGACTACAATGCGCGGCACTACTACTTTTCTCTCAAAGATTCTCCACCATGCACGTCTTGCGCCTCCTGAGCGGAGGAAACAAGAAACTACGGGCTGCTCCACTGTAATTTCTACAACAGTGCGCGAGGGTTGTTGGGAGGGCAGCCGAACTTAGTAGCGTTGACTGCTACAAAGCAAGCCAATAACCGTTTCGCCGAGTTCGCGAAGAAGGTGATGGCTAAGAACTCCCAGATGTTAAGGCATTCCTGAGGTGGTTACATCCGTGTGTTACCACACAGGCCACAGCTCTCTACCGGCAGACTGGCAAACGAACAAATATCTGCCGTACCTCCTACCTCTGCAGGTCTGAGTTCGGTGGATGCTGCAGGGGCCGGCCTCTGGCATATTAGCGAAACTCCAACTCCAACCCTCGTCGAGGGTTTAGGAATCATTTAGTAAGGTAACAGGCATGGGAAATCCCACACTTTACATTGGCCGTGCCTATATGGGGCCACAGATGTCGGGGGAAATACCACCTCCCACTCTTAATGCCCTTTCGCTAGCTACTTGAGCCTTTGGCCGCCAAGCGAATTATGTTTGTGTTTGGAAACTAATTGACGAACGAATATTGTGGCCAGCGGTTACCACGCAAGTAACCGCTATACGATATATGTATTGCATTGTACGATTTTGTACACGAAGCAATGAGAAAAATCACCACACGCCCAATAGCTGCACCGAAGGAATCAATTTTTGCTGGTAAAAGAACGACGTCACTCCCTCGACAATTTTTCAACTGGGATCAAAACAAATTCCTCTCCGCTTTCTTTTTGAGAGAAGGGCTAATCCTTCCACCTTCTTTATCTTCTCTGGCACATCACTCAAGCGGTCGATTGAGACGTCGTCTTCCTATTTTCACCATGAAGAGTTTAGGAGCCGGCTCAATTACCCACGAACTCCCTGAAGATGTTTTGACCTCGTTCGCCCTCAAGAAAACGTGACCTGAATGAAAGAAATCGTCATAAGCAAATAGCTCCCAAAGTCATTCGTGTGACCGACTTTTGGATTGTTGCGTTCATGAGCAGGAGTTGGGGTTGGCAGAAGAAATAAATTACTCCCCAGTATTTTGGAAAATTTAATAACAACAACCGGGAAACTCATTCGACTTACCTGTTTGAGGTATTTTAGCTCTGAGGCATCATCCAGTTAAAATACTCGGACCTTTGGGTGTTGACTAACGGTACCATTAGCTTTTCAGCGGTTACAGTTAATAACAACCACAGTTCGGCACCTGTATTTAGTATTGCCTCCACAGTTCTCATACTTAACTGTAAAAGGGAAGTATTGGTCCGAAACAACAGGTATATTTAACTGCATAAGTTGAAGCTCGTATTTGAGCGCAAATGTGCTTATTGCACAATGTACTCTTCAATACAGCTTCGCCCCGGCCCTTTATTGTGTGGTTACTCTTGCGGGGTAATTATTTCTACTTCGATACCTCAAGATTTTGATACTTACGCTCAGCCTTTTCAAGTTATTTTTACTTTTTACACTCCTCATCTGTGTAGATCCTATCTGCCACAATTATTTTTGGTTCATTATCCATTCTAAACCATAATCCTGTTTTCGGCCAGAACAATTATTTTACCACCACAAAAATTAACATTTTACGTTTCAAGGCGTTGGGATTCCAAATCTGCGATGTCCGTCCGCCGTCCGTGTTTTTTTATGCCCTTAACGTGGATTAAAAAAGTGGGTTCTTTCGCGAAAAAATCCCATTCGGTATCTGGTCGGACGAAGCCCATGGTTGTTATGGGCAAAAAATGGTTACAAAAATTAATAAAAACGCAATTTCGGTAAATACGCCGTGTTTCGTATCGTCTTCAAGGCATTTTTGGTTTATTATTCATGTATAATATAAAAATGAATGGCAAAATGTGTTGGTAAGCGCATAACTCAACAACGCCTGGACCAATTTGGCCAAATCTTTTTTTAAAATGTTCGTGGAAGTTCAAGGATGGTTTTTACGGCGAGAAAAATTAGAATTATTGCTGGAAAACCCCTAAAAATAGCCATTTTCTTTTTCCCATACAAATGATTTGTAACTAAAACGTAGTCAATTTGAGCTTTATTGTTGCTATGGTATAACAATTGCTTTCAAATGACTTCATTTGGGGCAATAAATGTAGTTCGGGAAAATTTGATGCCAACTTTCAATGTATTATAGCAGTTACTCATAATTATTTTAGCGAACAAAATTTTCTGTCACCAAAGTTAAGGTGTGTCACTAATCTTCAATTTCTTAATCATTACGAAATATATCACTTAGTCATCATATTATATGGTGGTAAGCGCATAACTCAACAACGCCTTGACCAATTTGGCCAAATCTTTATTTAAAATGTTCGTTGAAGTTCAAGGATAAAAATAAAAAAAGCTGTCTGTTACCTAATCTACTGAGTTTGCTTTTGTCAACTGATACACGAAACAAATTCGTATATCGTGTTTTGTGCAGATTGTTTAGTTAGTTAGTGTTTAGTTCGTGATTAGTGAAAAAATAATTTATATTTGATATGCCTCCTATAAGACGAAGCAATATAGGAAGATGAACCAGAAATGCTACAAACCAAGCTAATTACCGATCTAATCGTACTGCACAAGAACGTGACGACGGAAATGAACGTGAAAGAATTCGGATATCACAAACGCGTGAAGCGCGAGCGCGACATTCAACTAATAATCGCGCAAGTTTGAATCGAGCTGCTTTCAAGATGATGTAGTCAACTATCCACCGGAATTTTTAAACTCGCTGGATTTGCCGGGAGTGCCACCTCACAATCTTCAATTAAAGGTTGGATCGGTGGTTATAATAATGCGAAATATCAACCAACCGCGTCTTTGCAACGGTACACGGTTAGCGATAAAAAAATTACTAAACAATGTGATAGAAGCAACTATACTCAAAGGAAAGTATAAAGGAGAAGATGTTCTCATACCGCGCATCCCAATGATTCCGACTGATGTGCCATTTGAGTTTAAACGACTACAGTTTCCACTGCGGCTTGCTTTTGCTATGACTATAAACAAGTCCCAGGGGCAATCATTAAGTGTTTGTGGTATTAATCTAGAAAACCCATGTTTCTCACATGGTCAATTGTATGTTGCCTGTTCCCGTGTTGGAAAACCATCAGATTTGTTTATCTATGCGCCAGGTAATCAAACAAAAAACATCGTATACCACAAAGCACTACAATGATAATAATAATAATTATGATTCACATGATTAACAATAAAGCGATTACTTACTTTTAAATCCTTATATATGTTTTATTTAATTATTTTTTATTCACAACGCCCTATCACCAGGGTGACGGTTCTGTTCAGGAGAATTGTTTAAAATACGTAGGCACAAAAACTGCCACATTACAAATCTTTTTGACAAGACGGAGTCTGTCGGGTCAGCTAGTCCTGAATAATAACCCTATGTTTTCGGTCACGAAAAATTTTTTACAATTCCCCCCCTCAAAATTTGAAACTTTACGTTTCAAGACATGGAGATTCCAAATTTGCAATATCCGTCCGCCGTCCCCTGTCCGCCGACCGCCGTCTGGGCCGATTTGTGCCTTTAACGTGGTCCAAAAAATTCGTTCTTTTGTACAAGAATCCCATTTGGTATCTAGTTGTGCCCGCCATCTCGGCAATCCGATCGGACGAAGCCCATGATTGTTATGGGCAAAAAACGATTAAAAAAATTAACGAAACGCAGTACAACGCGGGAACTACAGCGGAAGACAACGTTTCGTCTGGACTGGCAACGCCGCCCCGCCCGCTCGCCTCCCCTTTTGACTCGACTCGCAACGTTTACGGGCGCCAGTTTTTTTGTTGCTTCCTCTAGGAAGTGCTCGTGTTTCGTATATAACCTTTGGCACTACGATTTGTCTCTTTATCGTCCGATTGCCTTGTTCTCGTCTTCACCTCCACGAATGACTGTTTCGCTCCATCTCAACTATTTCCGTTAGCAAAATATCTGTTACCTTCGATTGAACTTTTCAATATTCGCTTATTTTTCTAGATACTTTCGCTTTTTTTTGTTTATTTTAATATTACGATTCAGTTCTTTTCGACCTTTTTTTGGGTTTCATTTTGATATTTTTCGATGCTGAATCGAACGGGATGGTTCTCAGAGGTGTGAGACTAGGTCAAGCGGTTCAAGAGAATAATAAACCGTTGTGTAATAATTTGCAGCTTTTTAAATATTTTCTTCCAGATTCTACTTATGTACTTCAACTGAACTAACAGCAAGAAGTTGTATGACGTATTCAAGTGTGTTATAATTCAAGAGGACATCTATGAATCTGTCGGCTGTAATGCACTATAGTTCTCACATTGCTGTCGTTTTATCTCGACAATAAAACATCTGGAAACCCAATATATTCACTCAGTTCATTTGAACTTGGTTAAATAAACTTCACCTTCACCGTAAAAACTGGCAGCGCTCGAATTTTCGGAATTTATGCGGCGTCTTCATAAAAAATACAATGCGTAGGTAATTGATGAGACTGTGGAGATTTTTGTTTGTTGGGAAAACACGTTTTGAGTTTTGGAATTATATGGGAAAAACGATGTTACTTTGTGAATTTCTGAGGTTGCTCCTGACCATGTTAGTGGCAATGGTTTAACTTCCATCGTAAAGGGAGATTGCACTAGAACTCAGTTTCGTGAGGACGCTGGTGATTCATTACTCAAATGATGCTTTTCAGTTGGTGAAATTGAAACGTAAAGAAGACAACTCAAACCTTTTTTCGGCTGATGACAAACTTTCCTTTCTTCTTCGTAGGGCTAAGAAAAGTTACAAGTTGGCATCCCTTTTCAGAACCAACCTGAGTTCAGAGCCATTTCTCCTAATCTATTTACTTTATACAATAAACACGCGCTTGAAGAATAAAAACATTTTGTCAGCCATTTTAGATAATGGAGTACCTTAGAAAAAATCACATAATTTTTCAAGAATACTGGAAGCTCAATAACACTGAAGTAGAAAGCAGCCAAGGAAAAATGTTAATTGAAGTACACCGACTAGAGTAAGTGTTTCTGCGAAATCCTTAAGATCGAATATACAATCGTTAGAACATTACCAGACCCCAACGCCTCATTAAACCGTTGACTCTAACAGGAACTGATTGCTGCACCTGAAGTCATTAAGATTCACCGTATAACTGTGATTTCGGTTCGTATTTCGTAACTCACGACCATAGCCAAATTGCAATATTCCCAGACGATCCGTCTAGGGGTTTCCCCAATGTCTTTCGACAAACTCAAATTCACTGAAGAGAAACGGCCGAAGGGGAAACTGGAGGTTGGAAAACCATACGAGCTCAAACGTGAGTGAGGTTGACCACAGACTGAGGATGTTTTTCGACGACGATTTCACCCGAAGCGCTGCGGCGGACGTAGGTTGTTCCAAACTCCGAGGCCCTAAAAATAGTGATATTTATTTAATTACTCACTTTTGTAAATACGTAATATATTTATTGCATATATAAACTATTTTGAACTCTGTAACACAGGTCAGGTCATAGCTAACTGTACAAGTCCATTCCACAGATGCGTAAGACGAATGAAGGGCCAGGGAAAATGGGCGGATTTTCTGAACGAATTGGCCATTCGGAAGCTTATAGTAGGCAGTTACACATAAAAATCACGGTAGATTCGGAGGGTTTTAGTCGGGGGCTTGGAGCGAGAGCTATCATGAGTCCATGTGTCTTCCAACGATAATAGTCCTCATTCTTTCTCACCTTTTCCATTTCGAAGCACATTTCAGCCCCTTTCACCTCTTTTATATACGGGGAAGTTTCGGACGCTCGGACCGCTCTGTAGCTCCTATGGTTCAGTTAGTTCCTCGCCATTTCGCGGTTGTATTGTCTTCGTTATAGAACGAGTTATAAGGAATGACTGACTGTTAGTGAAAATGTCGTAAGTTCGATGAAAGGGCCCATGGAAATTTAACAATTGTAATCGGTCTAGCCACTAATCTAATTGTTTACTCTGTTCATGAACACGATACACTTAACACCGTTCTAAATAAAAACCAGCTTAATGTTCTAGAATTTATTGAGCTGCTTATGCTTATGGCCCGACATTCTTTGAGCGATCAATTTACATGTGATCAACACGATTTTCTTTGAGAAGGTTAATATCCACAGTTTTGAAATAATTGGATAAATGCTAGAGAATGAAACGGGCGGGGTTTGAACTCCAGAGTGTCTGGAATTGCTCCCAATTACCCCAAGAACGTTATTAATCCTTCACCGTGTAGGTGGTTTATAGGAGTACTACTTTTATTTTTCTGAGGATGGTAATACCGTGCTGAATTTATAAATATAAAACTGTGCTGAAGTATTTGTTAGCTTGTATCAATTCATTATGCAGCTCTCATATTTTTCTCATGAATAAATATTTGACAGTACAATTGTCAGTACAAAAAATGTTATCAAAATCATTTGACCCGCGTTTGAGGAAAGTTAATTGTTTCGATCGCTACAGCAAAGTTAGTTTTGGGGTATTTGAGTGGATTTGGTTGTGCACTTCTCTTGCAACGTCGTTCACATGCACGCACACTCACCTCGTCCCTTTGAAACGAGATCTGAAGAAATACACTTTTTACTTTCCTTGGCTCTACGAAGTAGAAAGGAAAGTTATGTAATAGGCTGAAAATTTTTTTTTGAGTTCTCTTCAGATCTTTACGTTTCAGATCCTCCTGAGTCCGAAAAACACTATTTGGGAAAATGGTCTGTGTGTATGTGTGTCTGTGAACGATTTTTAGAGAAAACCACCGTACCAAAAATGCTCAAACTTGATATCTCGCCCGCAGGTTACCATGGAACGCCAAAATAAGGGTATGACCAAAATCCACCGAAATTTAATTATAATTATCATAGTGATCAAAACACCAAATATTTTTTATCTCAAAAACGGCTCTAACGATTTTAATTAAATTTTTTATATAGATAGCTCTTAATAAGGCAATTATACCATAAAATTCCCATTTGTAGGGAAATGACAGGAGCAGCACAATAAATTATCAAAATTTTCGACGAAAAGTGTTTTTGCCGCGGTTTTTTCCTTTTAAACCCCGCTGGAATGTTACTAAAATGTTAAAGTCTTCAGATCGTTACGTTTCAGACCCTCCTGAGCCCGAAAAACACTTTTTGGGAAAATGGTCTGCGTGTGTGTGTGTGTCTGTGAACGATTTTTAGAGAAAACCACCGTACCAAATCAGCTCAAACTTGATATCTCGCCCGCAGGTTACCATGGGACGCCAAAATAAGGGTATGAGCAAAATCCACCGAAAGTTAACTATAGTCATCTTAGTGATCAAAACACAAAATTTTTTTCTCAAAAACGGCTCTAACGATTTTGATGAAATTTTTTACATTGATAGCTCCCAATATGGTAATCACACCATAAAATTCCCATTTGTGGGAAAATGACGAGACCAGCACAATAAATAGTCAAAATTTTCGACGAAAAGCGTTTTTAGCGCAGTTTTTTCCTTATAAACTCCAATGGAATGTTAGTAGAAAGTGAAAGAAAATTGGTATTGTAGTCCAATCCAATACCTAAAGGGTGAGTGTTTAAAAACGCTCATGAGGTACATGGGGCTCACTTCAGAAATTCCTGAATTTCAACTACCGCCGTTTCGCTTACTACCAGTTCTACCAGTTATTACCCAATAACTCTCCAAAAGTGATTATTATCCTTCTTCAAAAATTTCGTATTTACAGCCTCATTAATTTTCTGTGTAGAAACTGCTCAATAATGGTCCTATAATGAGTATGAGCAGCACAATAAATTCCGGAACTGTAAGCGCTACCGCTTCCTGCTGCTGTGACGTGTTGTTTGACCGAGTTCAAAGGAACTGAGTGATAAATGAATTGAGTAAGTAGAATTAGCCATGTACAAAGTGAATTGTTGTAGAGCTAAGGAAAGTTGTGTGTTGCAACGCACCAGATATTTTCTAGAGCGATTAAAGAATATCTACGATTAGCGTATTTGAATGTATGTTTAGTTGACAGAATGAACCTAGCCCAAACCTATCATGAGAGACTCGCACATCAGAACATGAAACGCATAAAGAAAGTGGTGAAAGCTGTACTGTGAATCGAGATGTGAAGTTTTTGAAAAATTAAAACAATTTGAGTCTGAAAGTGATGTGGTGAATTTAAGTGTGGAGCAGTGAGTGCTTTGTTACACAAAAATGGCATAAAGCAGAGGCTCACAATGCCGTACACTCCTGAACATAATGGATGCTCTGAGCTCGACCATAGAACAATGTCGAAGCAGCCAGAACCCTGATGCCCAAGAGAATATACCACAGGGTTTGTGGGCTGAAAAGATAAATACCGATACGTATATTATCAACAGAACTGGTGTTTCTGATGTTGAGGGAATGTCTTCTTATGAATTGTGGGTCGGAAAAAATCTACGGATTATAGGTTGTACATGTTAACGCTCATATTCCATAGCAATTTAGAGGAAAAATAAGTAAGAAAGCCGAAAAACTGCTCTTTGTCTTCGTTTGTGACGGAAATCTTTGTTTTTGTCTGTAATAATTTTCAATATACACTGCTCATACCAATTCGGTACTACTTTATTAAGTCTTAGGAATCAGTAACTATCGTGTTAAGGGTATACAAATATCAAACCGCGTATTTCGACTAATCTCGCAGCCAATAATCTGTTGTCCTTCTTTGAAACTTGTGAATGTTCATATCTCTGTGGCTGTACATTCGTATGAATATTTATTTATTTGTGTTTAATGATGAAACTATTCGTAGCTTATTCTACAACCAGCGTGTGTTGTCAATATTTCAGTTACCCAGTAAAATAACTCATGCGTTAGGACTGCTGATGAATCGTTCCTGCAACAAGGAATGAATAAGGAATTCCCTACTATAAAATTCAAATCACTGCAGCATTTTACTGTTTATTTGATAAACAGTAAAATTATTAAAAATAGAAATTAAATGGAAAAAGATTTTTTTTCGGCCGCTTACATAACTTTCCTCTTTACTTCGTAGGGCTGAGGAAAGTAAAACGGCGTGAGGGATTGAAACCCGATAACAATAAGAACGCAATATAATATTAAAACAGATTGTAATGGGGGAAGGGGAGGGGTTAAACACTCACGTGTGCATGCGTCAAACTGATTGGAAAATGCCAGATCCTGAACAGTTATCGATCCCTAAGCGAACTGCCGGTACCAGTCTTGATTGGACGTTTCAAACGAGGCATAGTTTGGTCTAAGCTTTTTGCAACCAAAGAAATCTGAATTTGAAGAAATCATAGCTAAATTTATTTTCATTTTGCGTGATAGCGTATCGGAAATATTTTTACGAATTTCAAAGTTGGGCTTGCTTTTTTTTACTCGGCGAAATGTCCCACAAGAGGACAGGGTGGTAATTCTATAAAAACCTGGCCCGTTATTCGTCGAACTACATTGGTCGCTGTGTCACATCTGTAATCTGCTCTGATGGGAAGAGAACACGCACAAAGCAATTACCTGCGGAACCACTCTACAGAGTTACGACGAGAACGCTCCGATAGAACCAACTAAACTGAAGACCTGGCTGCACTTGACACAACTTTTACTCGACGGAGAGGCAAACATTTTGCTGCGAAGAACATTACGTTGAATGAGGTAAAAAAGAGGAGTTCGTAATGAATGACTCACGAATTGAGGAGGGTACCCTAATTTTTGAAACTATTGAACGAGCTGGGAAAACTCTGTTCGTTTGTTCCTGCTGCTCTCGGAATATGTTCACAATCTTCCTTGAAATATGAATCAATAAGAACTATAACCAGTACTGTCGTTGAGATACAAAAAGGAAGCAAATGTAATTTGTCGGGCAGTCGTGCGAAGAAGGAAATGAAAGAAGCCGTACTAAAACACTGCAAAAGGCAACTAACGATTATTTTCTACAAAATATCTTCCACGAGAGTAGCGTCTTGAAATAATCTCTGCAACCAGTCAGCTTCAAACCTAACGTTTTTTTGCCATGGTAAATAGCTGTCAGCTGGAGGCGGTCGACGGATAATTGTATGAAGAAGCACTTGTGAATCATTTAACTGTAGTACGTACTGAAACTCCCCGTGCAACAATTGGCCAGTTGGTACTCGACTGAGCCATTGAAAACAACCAGAAAAGAGGAGAGTTGGTAAAAGGTTTACCGCCATCGAGGCTGAATTTACTACGGTCTCCTCACTCTGCGCTAATTAGAAGCGTATGATGAACGAGCGCTTAATAAGAGTTGTGTTGGATGGAAATTCTCAACAAAGCAACTGTATGACCACTGGCAACTGTATTAGGAAAAAGATATTCCCTCGACTACTAAGTGAGTCAGTTCCAGACTTGACAGGAAGATTGTTATGTCAAGTTTCAGGTTATATCTCATTTGTGTATTGTTTCTATATGTGATGTATAGCTCCCATCGGGGTTGTAAGCGCTACCTAGCAGTGAAAGACCTAAAAATTGCAACTCCCAAGAAGGAGGAGATGCCCAGCTCAAAGCAAAAGAGCTGAACGTTTTAGATCTGGCAGGTGAAATGATGCCAGAAGAGTTGAGGCCGATGAAGAAGGAGTCTATTATGTTGATCCAGACATGAGAGAGTAGGGAAGATAAGATAAACTGCTCCCCAGAATCTCACAGGGGCTGCTCTGTGATTATTTCCCCTCCACATCGGCAAGGTAGGAGGTGCTAGAGGCGCCAATTGCAAAGTAAAAGGATGAAGACAACGCAGAACACGTTCTGTGTCCCAACCTAGACGTGTATAGATCTGCACGGAAACACTTTCTGTCACAGTGACGTCAGTAATGCTTCACAACTCTGACTCCGAACTGAGAGGCGAAAGGAAACTGTGGCAGAGGCTGATAGCCAGTCATGACGTCTGTGAATAAGGAAACCCTAAATAGTGGGAAGTCGGTCCCAAACCGAAGAGGTCAATAGAACTGACTGAGCAGGGCCTCGCCTCACAAGAAATCGAACACAAATGCCAATTGGTATTTCTGGGCTGACTTCCCCCTAATGGGGCAGAATATCCATGGTCAGTGCTGTTCTTGGGTGGATCCACTGCGTATATGCCTGGTTCGGTTGGGCAAACTCATAAAGCTCATAAGCGCTTCAAAAAAGAAAAAAAAATTAAAGTTACTTAGTAATTCCAAACGTGGATCAATTAACGTTGGTGTTGTTAAGGTCGGCAATAACTTGTTTGAGTATACTACTGAAACTCAACATTAGGGGCTTGACGTAATTCTAAAACTAAATATAAATAACATGCACGTGAATGTATGTGGCGTACACCTATTTGTAAGTTCGTGCACATACATTTGACTCGAATCGTAACAAACTAAGGGGCTAGGCACACTCAAATTAATTGTGAAACATTTAAAATCACCTTTTCTAGATTGCCTTTTCCCGCGGGGGCTCGAGAAATGGGCTGACAGGAGCGCGAACTGGGACGCAGGTCGGGGCAGAGGATCCGTTGGAAAGTCGAGTTCCGCCCCCGTAGCCCACCAAAGTCAGGGTTGTGCTTTCGGACGCCGTGCTCTCCCTCTTTTTGTATGGAGCCACTTCGTGCTTTGAATACAACCTGAGATCCAATCAGAACATTTTCATCAGTCATTTTTACGCGCTGAAGATTTGGTTGGTTGATCGTCGACAATTAAAGCGTCGAAGGGCAAAATGAACAATGATGATTTTTTGCAGATACCGACGAAAATTGGTTTTTATAGTTATTGCTTTTAAGTTGAATAATGTAGAAGTAATCCCAATCTTCGGGAAATTTCGACTTTTCAGACGCTGCAAGGTTTGTTGAAAAATTACTTCTCACTTATTTTTCAAGCTGCCTTTGGTACAATCAAAGGAGCGGAGTACAGTAAGCCAAATATTCAAATTTAGGAAATAATAGAGAGGGATTAAATTGTATATTATTTTGCCATGTCAATTTTTCTGTCGTCAAATTTACACAGTTCATCAAATGATGAGTGCTAGAGGCATGATAAATTACCTCTCTCGTGAAAAACACGATGACAGACTTTTTCAATGAAGTTCTATGATCACGTTTTTGGAAAGCAGATGCTGACAATCGATTAGATAAGGTACGCCCAAACTTTGCATGCGCATTACTAAACTTTTTGATAAGTAATGCATGCATTACAAGGGCCCGTAATAAGCTAATTTGTTTCAATAATTAAATTTAAGAAAGTGCGTCAGTTGATAGGCACGAACTCACCTGAATGTTATTACACGGAACTAATAATTTAATATTCTATGCACAATATATCTATTCTAATCAACTGCGTATTCGTCACAACAAAAGCGAATTTGTTCACTCACTTTTACATTGATTCTGGTATTATGAAGAACATACATATTGTCATACATGTGCATATAGTTTCTTTCATCGTCCATAATTAATTTCATTCCATGCAGTTGTAATTGAGTTCTTATTAATTTTTACTTTTAGTTTTAATGTTCGTATGCACCGTGTGTTCTAATAAGTAGTGTCTAAGGTGTCCTCTGCGTTTATTTTAGCAGTAGTTTATTGCTGAGTATTTCATTGATAAGCCAGAGCCTAGAGAAAGCTCCTCCACCTATTACCAGGCGTTGATGGGAGCATCTGATTGCCGATGATGCTCAAGCTGTAATTGAGAATGGTTCACAACAGAGCTGCATACCATCCATGAATGGCTTATGCCACGCAAAACATTTAGCCGCAGACCATCTTGACAGTAGCCCTCCACCCGCTCAGATCGTTCCTCTTACACCCCTCTTCAGCTATGATGTACATGCCCAACTTCCCTGACTCATCTGAGCTTCTGCGGTTTCTCATTTCAGTCCCTCACCTACGATCTTAAGTGACTGGAGCTTTTGCAGGCTCATTGTAGTTCTTAAGCTCATTGGTTTTTTGCGCCTGAATGGAGACGCAGGTTCAAAGAACTATAATGAGCGTTCACGAATACAGGGTGGGATCAATCCCATCTTCTAATGTTGAGAGCAAGAATGAAATTAAAACGGATGGAGAATAATCAAAATCGGTTGGTGCGAGCCAAAATGCTGTACTAACCGAATCAGAGTAATTCAGGAAACGGTCATCGGGGGATTTTTCGCTTGAACTGCTCGATGTTCCGAATAACTACATCATCAGTGGGAACTGCGTCACTTGCTAGGGATGTATTGTTGCCTGCAATCGTGTTTGCTCCTGCCTAGTTCCTTGATTGTGATGGTCAATCCCCTCAGAATGGTCACAGAAACAAAGCCCTGTCGTCTAATTGGATTCGGAAGTTATCGTTATTGTGTATTGTTTACGTTTCTCGACCGTCAATGCGAAAATGTTAAATCGCGACGCCGGCCACTCAGGACTGTTCAAGATTGACAGTTATCTTGTCGCATGACAGTTTAAAATTGAACGGCGGAAAGTGGTTTCAGGATGAGATCCCACGAGTGTGTACTAGTCGTCTCAGCCACGCCTTCCTGACATTTGCTAATTTTTCTTCACTACACCAATTTCCTCTTCAAAAAAAAAGAGAACAACATTGTAGAAGTGTTATTTTTAATAAAAAATAAGAGAAAGAGAAACTAAAAGAAAACTCCTAAGATTTCTCTCGCAGCTGCCATCTTTAAGAGCCAGCGACTAGAATATGAACGTGCTCTGCTTTTGTCGCTTCGCGTGCTCTCTTTTTCTTGCCATTTCGTCGCCTCCCTTATGAAGAAATCACCTGAAACTCTCGCGAACAACTTGCTTTTATTGTACAGGTATGTAGCACATAGGTTTCCGAGGATATACTCGTACCAGCGAAAATGATTTATTATTTCGAGCTTCCTTCATTTTGCAGTTCGGGGATTGTACCGTCTTACCACCCATCAGCCATTTTAGAGAAGTTTATTTTATTCATTTTATCAGCCCACTTCCTTTTGCAACTTGAGAAAATTTTCAGTTCAATTGTACAACCACCCTAAAAAGGTGGCAAGTCCTAGTTACGCACTTTAGTTTTATTATTTTACAAGTTTTCCTTTTGAAATGTTTTCCTATAAATATATCTGTTTTTTAGTCTTGAAAAAAAAACTGTTTAAGCGACGGGAAGTTTTCGTTTCGTGTCTTCAAATTTCACATTTTAAATTTCTCTCCCCTTTCGAAAAGTACGCCCTGATATGATCTTCATCTGCCAATTTTAAACGCATTTCCACATTCAAGTTGTCAATTCTTTTTTCGACTCAAGTTCTCAGAGACATCCTACGAGCCCATGAAACCGCAGCCAAAACTATTTATTTCTCGCTTTAAAAACAGCTTCCGAAACTTAAGTGGGTGACGAAAGGAACAGATTTGGGGGGATGTCTGGTTGCCGCAGAATGCCTCCATGTCACATAGGGGGCGAGGACGCTTCGACGCCAAAGAGATGTGCAGTGGAAGGCACTTTCCGAAATCAACCCCTAGCTTTTATGAGGCTACATTTGTACCAACACTTGTTAAATTTTATTTCAACTGGGAACGCGATATCTCAGGGCGTTAGTGAATTTGCCGTTACATAGAGTGTTTTGACTCTCGTTTCGTATTCAAAGAAAACTCAATTCTTCATCTTCTCAGAAAAAGGTATTGAATAAAATAGTTTATTGAAGTACGTGCGTGTATGTCAATATTTTCATCCCAAACATTATTAAAGCATTAATCGTGGCTGCATAAGATAACGTATCATTTATTGTTCGTCTATAAACTCAATATTTTTCAGACATTTACGATCAATTGCATGAAAACAGTCACTTAAACAATAATTTATTACTTGGTCGACAATGTCCCTGCATACCAAAAATTGAGGATTGAAACTTGAGGATTCAGTGAAAAATTCGGGTGTTTTATACAGACCGAAGTTAACTTATTACATTTGTTTCCTAGATATAAACCACAACTGTTTAATTATGTTGAATTAATTGACGCGTTGCACGGTTGTATAACTGAAAAGCTTCCTCGATTTGATGCAAATAATAAGTATCTTCTAAAGTAAGTAAACCCCTGAGTCGTTTTATTCGTTCTGTTTAAATATCGGCTACGTTGAAAGTACCTGGAAATTGCGGTGAGACATAGTAATGCGTTTCATTTTCAAAAAAAAATAGGAGCTTCTTTCACAACCTTTTTTATAATTGAAACGTTCACGATTCATAACCAATGATCCAATTTTGATGATTCCGTAACTCGAGATAAAAAATTTAAGATGAAGGTATGTTAACTAACTTGAGTTAACATTTTGTTGGCGCTCTGATCTTTTAGTATCAGACTATATCATATGGGTAGCTACCAAGTGTTACTCTAATCCACCTTGTCATAAGTTTATTAGCGTATTGGAAGTATCACTTGAAAAATGACAGAAGTGTGTAAAAATAAATGTTAATACTCGCTATGTTTATTTTATCCATCAACTTATCTCATCTTCTGTTCTAATGAAGATTTGTCGCCTAAAATATATCTCGCCTAAAGTATAGAGGTTGGACAAGTTGAAGTTGAAACGAGGATTCTGCTGGTCGTAAGGATGAAATAAAATTAATCAGTTGAACTTCAATTCAATCAACTCAGTTATTCATATAACGCTTTTTAAAAAGATGTTGACAACCGGTTTTAAAGCGAAGGGGAATAACGCCCCCCCCCGCCCTCCCATTCACTGACCAAATGTCGAAGTCTAGGAAACCCGAATACCCATAAGTCATAATTAGCGATGCAATTTGGATTAGTCGGTTAGTGGGAAGGGAGCAAGTAAATGGAAAAGAATGGTCACGCTAAAATCTGCCGGGGATGCTCAGTACCTAAACGATAAGATCGCAAGACTTCTCAGCGATGCGGGCCCTTGCCACTAGGATATTTCGTAGTGACGTATTAAAGATACCGCCCTCATGGTACTTTTAGTTGAAGGAGTGGGCTCAACGGTTATCTTTCTTTCCTATTCAAATGAGAACTCGAAAGTTAACTGTTGACATTCAAAGTGTGATAACTCAGAACGAAAAACTCGAAGCATCCGTTGGTTCTGCAGAACATAATCCCAAAAACTGTTTTCGGAACTCCGGAGAGCTCGCGTATAAAATGAAAATCACGCGTGGAGTAGCGAGTGTGACAATACAGTTAATATTATCGTTACAATAATTAGCAAAAACTCATTCCTGTAATGATAAACACCAGTCGTTTTGTTTATTACTCTCCTTATGCCCAACGAAGTCGGAAGTAAAGTTATGCGAGTTTTATAACCACAGCACGAAGTAACCTACCAACTAGTCAAATCAACCTTTTCCTTTTCTCAAAGTCGCAGTGACGACGTAAAATATATTAAATGTAAGGATGAAGATATGAAAATTCGAATCGAACGACTTCAGCACCCCATGCACCTGAACAGGCAAATTTACTGGTTTGAAGATATTGCGTCCAGGTGGAAGAGAATGAAAACGGTTCTTGCTTGCCTTCCCTTCCCGCGTAAATTTGTTATTGTGATGTGGAGACAAAAGAAATAATTTAGTCCTTCCTGGCGTTAAAAGGTTCCTCTAGTGATCCCAAGTCAACTCGGCTGTGTTTCAACGGGAAAGAACAAGTTCATCGGGTGATCGGCATGGGCTCTTAAATGATAAACTACAGAAATTAACCTTAGATGGTGCACGTGGGTGGTGTATTCGGCGATTTTTATGGCTTTAGCTTCCGCTACTAATTCAATCTATTTTTCACTCAGTCGTTAGAGACTACGTGAAACATTACTTCACGTTCTACTGAACGCTCAAAGTCCCGGGATTTATTAGGCGCCTGCTGCTTAGACTACGGCATTTTTCGAAAAACCAGAGTACAGGTGAGTGATGCGTGACTAAGTGACTTTCAACAGCATTTTTTGTGGTAAGGTTCGAGTTAAGAGTTCTGGAATATTCAGTGCCGTTTTTGAGTAAAAATATTTCGTCTCACGATTGCTATGATATTTGCAGCTCGTTTTGGGCCGATTTTGCTCATACCTTTATTTTTGCGTTTCGCATCTATCAGTTGGGTGAAGAAAATTGAGCTGATTTGTTCAAGCCGTTCTCCCTCGATTGCGAGCAGTTTCAAACTCACAGATCATATTCTCAAACAGCGTTTTTTCAGACGCCTTCGAAACGTAAACGTTTGAAGAACCTCATGACTTCCCGTTTAATTGTTTTTTTCCTAACTGTTAATGAAGAGATTCGATTGTTGAAAGGATGACAGTCTACCCTCGTTACTCGAAACCATTAACTCTTTTTCTAATCGCCTAAGGTTGACAGATTGTAATTCAAATAATATTGTTTCAAGTAAACGATAATACCATTTTGTTTGTTGTGGGGAACGTAGAAAAATTAATTATTAATAAATATTTTGGGAACACGTTGATTAACGAATTTCTTCATACGCAATCAACTGCACTACGCAAACAATGAACTATACATAATTTTGCACGATGTTTGATTAAACTCGGATGGATTACCTAATTCAAGTTTGATTGCAATCGGTTAGACAATTTTGTTAGATTGCTAGTAAAATGGTAAAATGGAATAAGCTTCTTGTAGAGCCACCAGTAACTCGCATTTTTACTTTCCTTGGCTCTAAAAAGTAGAAAGGAAAGTTATGTAATCGGCTGAAAAAAAAATTTTGAGTTCTCTTCAGAGTTTTACGTTTCAGACCCCCCTGAGTCCGAAAAACACTATTTGGGAAAATGGTCTGTGTGTCCGTGTGTCTGTGAACGATTTTTAGAGA
This sequence comes from Pachypeltis micranthus, assembly GCA_020466155.1. Classification (NCBI taxonomy): domain Eukaryota; kingdom Metazoa; phylum Arthropoda; class Insecta; order Hemiptera; family Miridae; genus Pachypeltis; species Pachypeltis micranthus. Next base: position 26,185,068 of record CM035774.1, on the reverse strand, counting down.
AAACCACCGTATCAAATCAGCTCAAACTTGATACTTCGTCCGCAGGTCACCATGGGACGTCAAAATAAGGGTATGAGCAAAATCCACCGAAAGTTAACTATAGTTATCATAGTGATCAAAAAACCAAATATTTTTTTCTCAAAAACGGCTCTAACGATTTTGATTAAATTTTTTATATTGATAGCTCCCAATATGGCAACTATACCATAAAATTTCCATTTATGTTTTCAGAGGCGAACTCTACCAAATGCAACTGAAGTTTTGAAGGTTGTGCATGGGGAGTATATAAAATTCCTACCTTCCTATTGTGAATATTTTAACCCAATTCATTATCGCTACTGTTCGCGAGAATATAGAGGTATTATTGATGGATTTCGCGTTTTCCGGCAAGCAGCATTTTTCGAGAAGAAATAGCTTTATTTGTATCCGATAAACAGTTTTCGTGTGCGATGTATTTATTTTTTTGGTAATGTAACAAGTTAATTTACTTTTGAACCACACTTCATGTATAGCTAACCGACATAACCGGGAAGAACTCCACTAAATTCGCTTCTTTACACACTCGAAATGAAGATGTTCGGTTTTACCAAGTCAATTACGATGTGCTGCTGCCGAAGAAAATAAAAACTTCTGGGGTTAATTGTACGTAAAGGAATAGAAAGAAGTGAAGATGATTGACAACGGAATGGACTGTAGCATCAGAGCAGAGTTGACGTAATGTGAGCAAAATAGAAGTAGAAGTGCGGGATGAAGTTCGGTACTACACCTTGTAACAGAGGATATTGACTTCCAAATTAGCGCGCATTGGGGCGTCCAGGGTAGTCATGATTAGTAGTGATGATTGATCGACATAACGAGAGAGAAAGAATATCGCAACGAGGCTTGGGTCTAGTATACCACTTAAATTGCTATCGTGTGTTCTCTTAAAACTAAAGTTTATTCGAGCGTAGTGTAAATGTAATGATTAGCATATTATAATGAGGGCTAATTATTGATCTAATAATTATTTATTTTAATGTAACAATAGTGAAGCGGTTCGTTATTACGTGTAGCACGTCATTCCAATACACAAATATCATCTAGGGGGAGACAATGTACTGTATTTAACCAGAGCAAAAAGGAGCTAGACAAAATAACAAACTGACTACAATATTTCGGGGTTTGGTTATAACAGATCTGCCAATTGATAATTTTATTCTAAGCTACTCGTTCGTGAAGCTGACGGATTAAAGGTTGGGTGAGTTACTTTGTTTGGTTACAAAATTATGTCGCTTACCCCTAGCGGCTTTTCAGCTCTTTTGATCGAAGGAATAGAAGTTGGCATCAGGTGCTGTCACAAACTGCAAAGAATATCCAGGAAGATCAGGAAGAGTGGCTTTGCAACATCGCGCTTCTTTTGTCAATATCATAAAATACCATCATAAGAAGCTCGTGGACTCATATTTTCTGCATTTAACAAAAGAGTCGGAAAAGTCAAATTTGTAATCATCGAATTCGAAAGTCGATTCGAGACTTGATGTAAAATTGTTCGACAAAAGAGTCAAGGGATTGAAAAGATCAAGCTCAGAAAATCAGTTCTGCAAAAAATCGTGCCGCTGCGGATTAGTTCTACACATGTTACGAAAAGTTCAGATTTATTTTACTGTAAGTTGCAACAAGTAAATGATAATGACTGATGAGGTGACAGTTTCACGTTTAGAATGAGATACGAGCAAGTGATGCGAAATGAAAATTTACTACCAGCCGTAGCCGCTGATAGTTGTGATGCCTTAATGTACATGTTTTTGGGCATCAGTACCGACATACTTACCCCACTGCACCAAAAGCGACATTTGTCACCGGCGTTGTGAAGTGTGACTTTCACAACTAATATTAATCTTCCGCCTCTTTCGGTGACCTTCGTCAAAGCGAGCAGATGCCGAGAAAAAGATTGAAAATGAATCTCGGGAACTTTCCTGAACAGTTTTACGGAAGTTCCGAGGAAAAACTAATCTCTTCGTTTGCTTATGTGAGAACGTAAGGTTGAGCTTTTTCGGAGGGGTTTCCTCACAACCGCCGAGTATTAAATGATGAAACGGAAGAACGTTTCAAAACGTAAATAAGGTGGAAAAAGGATTCGAGGAAAATAATGGAATGCGTTCCCGGCTCAAGTTTAGTAAGCGACGCCCAGAAAATGGAATTCTAAGAATAGAGAAGTAGAAATGTAACACTGTGCTGTGAAAAGAGAATTCCTTTGGCGCTGTCGAGGTGGAACACGTCATTTAATCGAGTTGTATCAGCGGGAAAATGAGCAAACTGCGTTTCTTGACATTAAAATCAACATCTTCATGCTTTTCGGAATGTAAATAACTCAAAATCATTAATAATCGTCAAGACCGTTAACTATTCTCGTACGCAAAATGGGAATAACAGAAAACGCTTAAAAACGGTTCATTATTGGCTTACCCACCATGATTGTGGCCTATCCTAATCAATCCAAGGTGGGAAAATATTAAGAGTAGGGAAACGACAATGTAGAGCACTTCCGAGACCCCTCCCATTCGTTCGAGATCGAAATTACTAGTGAACATGACTGCTACCACGAAACAGCGAAGATTGACATTTTTTATGACAATTCACACGACGCGACGAGTAGAACTAGTAGGTGGTTGGAGTGAGAAGGGAGGCAGCACAGAGAATTAGCGCAGGCTGAAGAAAAACGATTTGCTATACTGTCCCGCGGGTTACTTCAAGTAGTAGAAATTGTCACACCAAAATTCACTGTTTTCCATCGAGAAGCAGTCCTATTTTCCCCCTATTGTGGGGTGCACACAGTACGCTCCGCCTCACAGAATCTGCAAACCTGTACCTCTGACTCACCAATCTTGGCCAGTTGGGTTGGTACCTTATTGGACAGTGATCTGTGAACAAGCCACATCCCATCCATATACTTTTTCTCTCTAGTTTAAGGACTTCTCTTGTTTGCTCAACCTGGAGAGTTTGATAAACATCCTTGTGCCTTTGGTCAGGTACATCCCTCCTATAAGCAGCTCTGCACTTCTTCTTCTTCCACTTGCCAACCTCCTTATTTAAGTGGCTCTGGTGCTCCCCATGATGGGCTCAGGTGCCACAGAGAAAAGTGCAGATCCGTCTCTTGCAAGTTTGTCAGCCTCCCCATTCCCTTCTATTCCGCTATGACCCATTACAGCGTTACCACAGCTCAGACCAGTCAGGCATTCTTAAACCAGCCACCGCACGATAGCATAGGAAACCAGGGTCTGGATTGTAGCCTGACTGTCTGACATAAGATAAATCTTTTGCCTTTTCACCCATACTGTCACTGCACAAAACTGTTGCCAGTATACTGGGCCATAAACTCCTGCATCTGCTAGGCCACCCCACTCTGATCCGCCTGTGTAGTATACCATGGCCTCAAGCGTGAGGCCACCCCCTTCCCATCTGGAACTTTCATGAATAAATATCCCGTAAAACAGTGCAAAGTTGTACTACATCCGTTCCGAGTCCCTGACATGTGAGGCCACCCTAGTCCAATAACAGACGTTGAAGATCCCTCCTACCCCAAGGCTTAGTTCACACAAAAGTTTTCTTAGCGCTTTCATTGATATCCTATATTTTTAAAACATGTGGTTTTGGTGGCGGGGAACCTCTCAATTTCTTGAAGTACGAAGTTAGTGAGCTCATTGAAATCGTTTTTACCTAGCCGGAATTAGGTCATCGATTGAATATTGAAATGCCGTTTTTGCAAGAACTCGTAGTCCGCAAAAAAAATTTGTTACATCCTGTCGAGATTCCTCCAGTAAGCTTCAGATATTTCAGTTCTCATCAGAGCGCGTGCTGCCCTGCTGTTGATCACCATCCAGATGCGGTCTTCTCGCTCGCCAACTTCCTCCGAAATAGAGGTATGCTGAGTGGAGGGGGAGAGAAATGTAAGAGAAATGATGATCCAACTCTTTACTGACTGCTACCGTTAATCTCTCTCTTCTCATTCTCCAACAACTTCCCTGTTTACTAAACCTCTCCTCCCCGAACGTTTGGTTGAGGAACACCTTTCTCGCACAAAGCTTCTTCGGTCTTTAAATGGGCCCACGGTTAGCATAAACGAAGCGGGGACGAAATCTTGAGCAACCCACTCTCCACTTCCCCTGCTTTTATGTTCCTTGCGAGCACTACTCGTTCACCATAGGGATAAATAAACAGAGGCGAATTCTCAGCATTCTGATCTCCTGAACTACCCGCTTTACTGGTGAGGCTTTCGTTTGGGGTTAGTTTGAACGTGAAATCTGCCAGAATCCTGCGCCACCAATCTCTCGCACTGCGGCTCTTCATTCCGACTCGTACGAAGAGAAACAGTTAACACAGTTAACAAAACCTCCCATTACTTTGTCCTTTAACTATCTCTCAGTTGCGCCTTAAGTCTGTCATCTTCTCAACCTGAGAGTCAAACTCAGCAAAAAAAGCTACAGCCATTGTAAGAATATACACATTACTCAATAGCAATAAACGTACTGTTTTGTATCAATTTAGTGGCTCAAGTAATACCTTATACTTTCTGTTCTCGTATTAGGCGACCAATCTCTGCTGCAGGTATAGCGCCTATTTCCGATATTCCGAGATTCCTTCCATCGGGAGAAATGGTGACGAACGGTGTTCTGAACCTCCGAGTTGAGGAAGCAATAGAACAAAGCCACCGTCGAGCCCTGAAAAGAAGGAGTAAAAATTATAGCAACTAAACGAATACGACAATAAACAATGAAATACGAGATCTTACAACGAATTAGGGTTTCAGTAGTGATAGTTGAAAGTACTTGTTTCTGAACGATGGTCCGCCGGGTTTTTGTCCTGGTGAAGTCTTTTGTCTTGGGCTTTACTATACCGTCACATTTTTAGATCCCGTAATATACGTTTTAGTCATTAGGCTGTTCAGAAAGCTTTTATTGAGTTTTTGAACTTGGTACAGCAGTCGGCTGACTCTACAAGCTTAGACCCGGCCATAAAATTTGACGATCTCTTGATCGCGTTACCTTGAATCCGATCCAAAACACGCAATTAAGTTATCGTAATTAGATCAAAACGGCACTAATGATTTACTCGTAGATATATATTTTTGTGTGTACATTTCTAAACAACAGTCGCACCGGGGTTTTCCTAAACTTTGAAAAGGTCTTAAATTTCTATTGCTTCCATTGCAATTCGTCGGAAAGCTACATTGCACAACTCAACGTTTCTCAGCTCTACGTGAATTCGTCATGTAATCAAAGTTCTTTTTTATCCTATTTATACTGTTAAGATTGGCAGAAAGGCACAACTGGCTTGGTTAAGGAATTACACAAGAATGGCCGACCAAGAAAAGGGGAAAACTGCTTTTGTAAGCCTTGGGGACCCTGGCAGTTTGGGTGATGCCGTTTGGTCTCACAAATGCGCCAGCTATTTTGCGGAAAGCGATGGGAAGAGTGAGTGTTGGCTTAAGAAAGTCTTTGAAGGTTCTGGTATTCACGAGGACGCCATCCAAATAGATCTTCACTCTTCTTTTCCAAATAACGTCATGCAAGCCTTCAAAGACTTTCCTAAGCCAACACTCGCTCTTCCCATCGCTCTCCAAAAAGTAGCTGGTACATTTTTGAGACTAAGCGGCATCACCGTGAACGGCCAGAGTCCCCAAGGGAAACAAAACGAGGAACGCACCTACGCACCCAATAAAGCTACGGCCAAGTTGAAAGACTAGACCGAACTTTAGTTGAAATACTAACAAAGGTGGCGAACTCAAGACAAGATGGCTGGGATGAGCATCTGCCCTGAGTTCTGTGCTGCGATCAGTGCGTTCTGCTACTGGTTTTCTCCTGCTAGCTTGGTTATGGGACGGAAAGTTACTTCTCCGGATGCTAGGCGCACAGCAACTCAATATCGTCACAACCTACAAACAGCCCGAACCAAACGCCGATACGATGTCTATACAATGGTATCAACTTATCAGATCGGTGACAGGGTGTGGTATCATTCGCCCCGACGGAGTATTTGAACCTCGCCGAAACTACCCTTTGGACGTCATTTTCCGTGTCACGACTCCAAACCGCCGAAGAAGAATCCTTCATGCCGATAAATTGGTACCCTATCAGAATGAAGTACAGTAATCATGTTAGAAGGCGGGAAGTGTTGGGATCTTCGACAGCGCTACGTAGCAACTTCGTTTCCGAGTTGCTATCCTCTGTTACGAGAAAAAAAAAAAAAAACAATTCCTGAGTAGCTCTCCAACCAAGCCAGTTTTTCTGCTAATCTTAACGTATGAACCCCGTGGATAATATTCCAAAATTTTTATTTTCCTCCTACTTATGCCACAATCTTTATCAAGTAACCATTACACAGGCGACTTAAAGGAGTGTAAACACGATTTTTCTTACACTTTATTTTTTCTTACGATCTTTCTGAATACATATTAATTTCTTTAGTTATACGCGATCGGGGCTTATGACGGAAAACCCGCACTAAAATCGATTTTTATTGTGCTGCGTTCCTCATTTTCTCACAAATAAAAACTTTATGTTAGCGTAAAAGGATTGATTTAATTATTTTACAGGCGTCAAAGCGTGTGGATCTTGATGTTATTTAGTAAGAACATGAAAGGCAGTGTCTGGCTGCTTAAATTAAAACTGTCCATCAATGCAACAGATAAATTGCAATAAAAATCACAAAAAGTGTCTCAACAACTTTACGAGTATTTACTGATATCTTTGCACTTAGTACGGGTAAACAAAAGGATAGTCAACAACCCCAGACTCGCACGACGCGTTAAATCAAGGGAATATCATTTTGCGAACAGCGGCGTATACCTGAGTTTTTCCGAGGAAAAATCCAACTTTCACGAAGTTCCTAAACCATTGGAAAAAAAATTGGATCGGGAACCCACTAGCGCTTTCATTTCGTTTCTTTTCGCCTTCGAGTTGAATCTCAAGAGATTTCTAAGATTCTTCAACATCCAATACCTCATTTATACGCTATGAGCGAATTCGCAAAACGAAGCGTCTCGATCTCTGAAGCGGCGAAATTGGATTTGAGGCGACGATTCACACGCAACGCGTTAATTCCAGTCACCGACTCAATAAGACCCTGTCGATTCAACACCCTCTCAAGCCGTCGCATTGGACCTTGATTTCCACGCGGTTTGGAAAATTTTCCTTGGAAGGTGAGCTTGAATAAGCGCCGACTTGTCTAACCGAAGAGGTGATTAGGACTGTGTGAGGGGATTTGCGAATTCTCACGTTATAGTAACCACTTTCTGACTCGCTCGGTACCACGTTTTTTATCGAAATTTTTCCATGTTTTTCTGCGAACTGGGCATGAGAGAAGGTCGATAAAAATTATTTAAAGTCTCGTTTTAACCTGGGCTTTTGTCTTGAGCACCGAGAAACCCCTTGTGAAGGATGAAACGTTTATTCTCTTTCCCTTCGCTATTTTTTGTCCCTGTCCTTTCTGTGCTTTCATCCTCGTAACGTAAATATTTGTTCATAACCAACTGCTCTAAGGAATTTTACTAACAGCAAACCCTCGTTAAATCGAAATTCAGAAGGGCGATAGAAAACCTCAATTTATCGACCTTATTCGCTTTGCTGAACGTTATTAGTGAGAGCTGGGACAGAAAACAATTCGGTGTCGAGTGACCACAAAACAAAACAAAAATCTATAAGCTCTAGTAGCGCAGATCATCTCATGGATCATCTCAGAACTGGCTCTGGAAGTAGATTTCTCTGATGCGATGAGTCGACAAGTACGTTCTCACAGCAACCTGATTATAATACGTAATACCCATCGATTTTTCAATAATTCACCACTCTTGTCGCCCGTGGCATGAATGGCCGTTTCATTTGTTGTCAAAAGTAAGAGCTGTGCGGGAATTCCCACAAGCCCTGTGTTGAAAACTTTCACACTGGCACATGCAGGTGTGCGCAATGAGGAAAAACGAACGTGTTGTTTTTTCCAAACTTGAGTCAGCCGATATCTGGAGTCGACAGCAGCTGCGACGAATTCTGACTCAATATCCCGAGAGTAATTACTATTTTTCTACCTTCGCTGTCAGATTGCGACTGAAAAAAATTAAAGTAGCAAAAGTTATTGCTTATCAAAAAATTCTGAAACCTACCTGAGTTGACAAGAGAAGAGCGCGGAAGTAAGCGAATGAATTTGCCCAAACGCCTTCAGTGGGCCCGACGATGAAAAGAATGTAAGTGATTCCCAGGAGAGGAATTAGAACCACTAACGCTTTGGTAGCTTTGCGGTATTGTTGAGTCTCGACATTATTGCTAGATCTCAGCTTTGTAATAAGCACCTGAAAAGTGAGAAAAGTTGAATGTTTAGCGGCTTGAAGAAGAGTCGAAACCAGTTGGTTGTACACAAATATTGTTCTGTATATCGAATTTGAAGAGTCATGAAAACTACATATTTTTCTCCTCCCCCTAAAAGATCTGAAGCTTTTCAACTCAATAGACGTTTTTTCCACAACTATGAAGTTTTCATCATAGTCAGTCATTATTTGAGATTATGAGGTGAGGTCGGTTTCATATAATTTATCGATTCATCGTTCTGTAGCGTTACACATCCCACACGCAATTTACTTTTCCTCCGTCACCACCGAGTGTTTTTATTTATCGCCACACTGGAGGCTGGTGAGCTGTTTGCTTTGAGCAAACACCAACGTTTCTCACTAGAAACGGAAGCAGACCACTCAGCTCCAAACAAAAAGTCACGCTTACGAAGGTGAGACAAAGAGAGTGGAGAATTGTAAGGACCCGAGGAAGGGCAGTCTGGAACACACCGACCGCGACGGATCGATAGCGGCCCTCTTGATGGCAGCTTTCTTTTAGCTCCGAGAAGTGGAATTAGGACGATTATAATTTGACAATCGCTCCAGAAAAGTTGTCAGCTTTTAATGGTCAGCACAAGAGGGCTTTTGGAAATAACGAAGTTCAGAAATTAAAAGGGAGACGAGTGAAGGAGTTTGAAAGAAGTTCAACGACTATTAACGTTTCACCGTATCCAGTGCCTGATGCTGACATTGACGTTTTGTCGTGGTTTAATTCAATTTTAGATCAATCGGTCTGTTCCGGGGCGTGTCAAACCTGACCACTACCCCATTGAAGTACCACCACCCACTACCACTTATTCACAAAAATCGCCTGGAACCTTTTCATTTCCGTTAAAACTATGGGATTGTTTTCCCCAGAAAGAGCAGTGCGGCGTTTACCTACTTGGTTACTCACACATCCGAAATTAGACGTTCCTTGGACTTTTTTTTTGAGTTTCGAAGCCAGTGGTCGTCTTTTTTATATCACTGAATCGTATGCATTCTTGGCCAAGGAAATACATTCAAAACTTCAATGTACGAGCCAATGTCGTATGCTAAAATAAAAGAAAAGCGAAACTGTACAAGATATATTTCGATTAAAAAACAGAAGAAACCATAAATTGTCTATATTCCCACAGAAATAATGAGCACAATTCTTATATCGATTTCGACGGTTAGGTCATCATCAGTAACAAACATGAACTGAAGGTACTTCATAGAAAGACAGTCTTATATAGTCAGGTGAAAGGAGATATTGAAGCCTATTGGCTCAGAGAAGTGAAATGGGGCGGGGCAGGGGGGAATCAACCGATGCCAATTAAGGCTTACTATGTGAAAGGGCACACAATGGTGGAGGGAAAAACCAAGCTATTGTAAAAAGGAACCTATTAATGGTGAAATATTTTGAGGGATTACCTCATTTAGAGACTTCCCATACCTATCATTTTTAACATTTTCGAATTTTTCCAACATACCTCCTTTTGGGTAAAAGTGAAGAAATTCTACATACTGCTTATTAGTTAGATCAAAACTAAAGTTATGTTTAGATTCACTCAGATGACTTGCAAACGTAGAATCACCTTTGTTATCCCTAAAATCCTTTTCATGCTCTGTTGTTCGTTCCCTAAATTTCCTACCAGTTTCCTACCAATACTCAAGCCCATATGAACATTTTAATTTATAGACCCCACTTTTATCCAGAACGTTAATTTTATTCGCCAGTAATGGATATGGTATGATCATCTGGGATGATTCAATATCTGTTTTCACCTGATTATATAAGATGTCCTTTCTATGAAGTAAGTTCTACATGTTTGTTACTGATGATCACCTAACCGTCGAAATCTATATAACAATTGAGCTCATTATTTCTGTGGGAATATAGACAATTAGTCGTTCTGTTTTTTAATGAAATGGGTTTCCACAATTTCGTCGCGAGTGATTTAGTTCATATATTTCGAAGTACGGTGTGGTGTGTTGCTGCGGCATAATTCTGATTCCCAGTAAAGCCGATGTTCTATTTTTCAGAGAAAATTTCGGTGTCCTTCCACTATCTAGTCAACTTACGTACCGTAAATTCTCCGTTAGGACAGAGAACCTATCATTAAAAAAAAATCTTCGAAATCTCTTATGACCTTCACTATCGGGGATGGCACATATAAAATAAATCATAATAATGACAATCGCCCACCCCTAGCAGAATTGAACTATTTGAGAGAAACTCAAGGCCAACGGAATAAATCACACCTTTCATCAAACCAGGGTTGGCCTTTACGGAAAGTTGAGCAAAGAAGAATTAGTTTCTCTCCCGTGCTTCGGAAAGTAAAAAAAAGAAGCTGATCGCCCTTTACATGAATGACGTCAGTCTCGTTCCTTTCACCTCACGTTAACACTTCAACACCCATTTATTCCAAGTGATTCTTGAAATACGTGCGTTCCCTTAGTCAGCGAAGAGAGTGAACACAACACCAACATCGAAATTTAATTTTTTTTTTCATATCATCGCAATTATAAACAATTTTTACTGTATTTAAAACGAAGATCTGTCAACAAATTCCTATAGAAATAATCTCTTTCAGCACTTCCCGCAATCTGTAAGGTCAAAAAAGATGAGTTTTCACATGTTTTTTAAAGGCTAGGGGGAGGAGGGTTCTTCAAAGGGCTTTAAGGTTTCCTATTTTGTAAAAAAAAACCCTAAGTTGAGCACTGATGTGAGAGGAGAGGTCATGCAAGCGATCAGCAACGAGAAAGGGAGAATTAGAAGACATATACCGAAAGTAAGTATTTCTCTTAAAAAGGGCGCTGAAGGTTTTCATTAACGTAACTCTAGTTTTTCATGAATGTATCTCTGTGACAACACGGTAAACGGTGATATAGGCCTTTGAAGCAAACTTTCACGTCGTCTTCGAACAAGCAATACACAGGAGAACATATTGTTTTCACAAATGTTCCTCTGGCAGTTTGTTGAAGGAAGGTTTCTGCCCAAAAACGTGTTTTAAAATAATGTATTCTAATTTTTCATAGGGATTACCACACTGAATTTGATCAAGCTGATACCAACTCACAGTATTCCCCTACAAGTATTTGTATTACCATAAGTTGAACTTAGATATAAGTCGAAATACACCAGAAGATTCTCCGGAATAGAGAGTTCGTTCTCAAAGACTAGTTTGAAATTCACATGTTCGTAATTTAGTGGAGATACGTTGAACGACTATACGCTGCTTGCGTATAATGCGCATCATCAAGTTTACAGAGATTGAGGAAAGTTATCGTGATGCTTAAAACCAGATATTTTTGAACGAATAGTCAAAATGTTCTTCAACTCTTTTTCTTGACTTAGCCCTCTGCACTCTTCATTCGCTATTTGCTTTCTTCAACCCCAAGATTAATTACAAAAAAACGTTGTAATTAATCGACCTCAAATGTATCGAGTGCGACGCATCACGCTATATTCTCAGGCCCACGCCAATTTAATGATGAACACTGCATCTTCGTCTCATATGCGGAGAACAAATTGTAGATATTAGTTAAAAGTGACCTATGAGCTTATAGACCCTTTTGGAAAAATTTGAAAAACACGTTTTCAATATTCAGAAATTCTCATTTTGGCTTGCGTATGATCGACGGATGACGGAAGTGGCAGTTCGCTTGGCATGTATTGTGGGAAATCGGAAAACGACACGAACCTATTTCGGTACTTTCAGTTTTTACCTCCGTTCGACGTTTATTCACAAAGATAGAAAAAGAAAGAGTGAAATCCTCTCGTCTTTCGTATTATTTGGTTCGACGAATTGAAAAAAATTTAATAATATCTAAAAAAAGAACGACTTGTGATTCAAAAATTTACAAGAAAGAGATTGGATGAGTGCTTTGCGACGGAGTTGATTTCTATTCAAGTGATTAACTTGTTCAACTACCTACTAAACTAAAGTGGATGTTCTACCGCAGAACTTGGCACGACATACAATAGACAGGAGTATTGAAATGGTCTGATATTTCGTGGCGCCTTTAAAACATCTCGTTGGATTTGTTGAGAGCCAACACTGCAAACACGCCGTCAGGTAAATTGTGAGCAAAAATAGCTCGGTAAACGTTGAAGAAATCCGCGACAGGCGTAGCATGGCGATTATTGACATTCATAACTAGAGAGCGACACCTGGCGTAGAGTCGGGGAAACAGAAAAGCTGGGCATATTACCTACCATTTTCAAGGTGTCACCCCGTACTCCCCGAAATCCATTTATTTCAGAGCCTCTTCGTACTTTCCTCACTCCTACGATGAAAGTCACGTAATTAGCTGAAATAAAAATGTCTGGTGCTATGCATCACACAATTTCAGTCTTATGTACATTCCAGGCGTGACATGAAAATTGACAGAAGCAGTTTCGGGGGTTTGGGCTCCAATAACTAGCTGCCGAGAACAAACCAGGTTAGAAACAAAGGCCCATGGACGGTTTCTGAAAGAAGGTACCTTTTCTCCTCCTTTTGGGTCCTGGCACATGTTCCCGTTGATTTATCGATCTTATCTCCCGTTCCCAGCTCCCTTCCCGCGCGAAAACGGTTCTTTAGATCTGTTCAAACGAAGAGGAAGACGACTCGACCCTCGCTTCGAAGACTGTGGCTTTTTATTTTCATTTTTCTTTTGGCATGCCGTCGGCAGGAGAAGACAATTAATTTCTGTTTCCAGTTCTTTTTCCATAACAGTATAAATTTTGTTTTTACTTTCCTTGGCTCTACGAAGTAGAAAGGAAAGTTATGCAATCGGCTGAAAGAAAAATTTTGAGATCTCTTCAGATCTTTACGTTTCAGACCCCCCCCCCCCTTGAGTCCGAAAAACACTATTTGGGAAAATGGTCTGTGTGACCGTGTGTCTGTGAACGATTTTTAGAGAAAACCACCGTACCAAAAATGCTCAAACTTGATATCTCGCCCGCAGGTTACCATGGGACACCAAAATAAGGGTATGACCAAAATCCACCGCAATTTAACAATAATTATCAAAGTGATCAAAACACCAAATATTTTTTATCTCAAAAACGACTCAAACGATTTTAATTAAATTTTTTATATAGATAGCTCTTAATAAGGCAATTATACCATAAAATTCCCATTTGTAGGAAAATGACGAGAGCAGCACAATAAATTATCGAAATTTTCGACGAAAAGTGTTTTTGCCGCGGTTTTTTCCTTTTAAACCCCGCTGGAATGTTACTAGAATGTTAAAAAAAAGGTCGTGTTGTAGTCCAATCCAATACCTATAGGATGAGCGTTTAAAAACGCTCATGAGATTCATGGGGGTCACTCCAGAAATTCCTGTATTTCAACTACCGCCGTTTCGCTTAATACCAGTTCTAACAGGTATTACCCAATAACTCTGCAAAAGTGATTATTATCCTCCTTGAAAAAATTTGTGTTTATAGCCTCATTAATTTTCTGTATACCAATTGCTCAATAATGATCCTGCAATGAGTACGAGCAGCACAATAAATTCCATAACTGTAGGCGCTACAGCTTCCAGCTGCTGTGACGTGTTGTTTGACCAAGTTCAAAGGAACTGAGTGATAAATGAATCGATTAAATAGAAATAGCCATTTACAAAGCGAATTGACGTAGAGCTAAGGAAAGTTGTGTGTTGCAACGCACCAGATGTTTTTGGTTATATATGATGCTCCCTTTGAAAATGTCTTAATTTCTTCTTCTTCCCCATAAATTCATGGGTTCATCCCCACTAAGAATCAATTTTCTAATTTTACCTTTTTCCTTTATTTTTTTTCTCCTCACACAGGTCACTTAGTCTATTGTTTACTGTGTTCGTAGGGACTTGTAAAACAGCTTGACGTTTATGTAGAAACTGGTAACGTATGAAGTTCCAGAGTTGGTTGCTCTGCTGTTACTCATGCATCAACCTTCACGGAAAATTTCATACATAGGTAATTGGTACAGCTGTCGACATAATTTTTCGAGGGGAATTTCTTGTTTAGGATTCTGGAATTATCGTGGAAACACTACAAAACATTTAACAACAAAACGACGTTAGTTTAAACTTCGGAATTTTTGCGGTTACCTTTAATTATATTATGACCATTATTGAATTTCTTACACTTCTATCGCATATATTTTTTGAGTACGCAAGGGTCATGTGAGCGAGGTCTGTGGGGAAGACAACTGAAGTAAAACTGCCTTTCGTCGAAATTTTTGATAATTTATTGCCCTGCTTTCGTCACTTTATCACGAATGTAAATTATATATTACTATCGTATCACTTGAAAATGTCCTTCCGTGATTAAAACCGTTAAAGCTGTGTTTGAGAAACAAATTTAGCGTTAATTTGGTGTCCTATTGTTCTCAGTACCCGTATCTCTCCCTCCAGTTTTTTTGCAATCGGGTGTAAGTCAGCGAGAACAAAAAGGGATGAGGCAAAAACTGCGAAGAAAGCATCGAAAATGAAAGATACTCTACGTTTTATGCAACTTAAAAGGGGAATAAAAAAGAAAGAGACGGTGAAAAGCTCCTGTCGTGCAGAACTCGCCAAGAGCGAGTTTTCATGAATGTGCACAAAACCGCTTTCGGAACTGAAAGTTGTCATTCTCTCTTAGGGGGTCGGGTAGAAGGACATTTCGTTACGTTTATGAGAGCTCATAAAGTGATCCGCAGAAACTCCCGACCCACCTTACTTACTTGAAGCTTAATTTATACCTTTTTGCGCGTTGTGGCTATTTTCAGCGTTGCCAGGGAAACTTTGTACGGATTCCAAAAAACGGCAATCCTCATCGTGGCTTTCAAAATTTGGGGAGTGTGAAACACAATGTATCTTGATTGGTCTAAGCTAATGATCGTACCGTTCGACTAAAAACAAAAAAGGAAACTATGGCCTCCTTGACTTTTGGACAATCTTACACTTAGACAAATATCGCCCAGTTCACACAACTCATGTAATTGCTACAGTATTTTACGCCAAAAGTTTTACACAACTAAACGATAATAACGTCGTTAAAGTCAAAAAGGTTAAGGTGCAAAGCATTGAAAAATGGCGAGTTCTCGTATTTGCCACTAGATTGAATATTGTTCGAAATATACAAGTAAAACATTAGAAATAAAATAATCAACAGAATGAGCAGGGTTACCAAACTACGGAGGCAAATTCCAGGTGTGGTTGGGCCAGAGAACAGCACAGAGTGAGAAATAGCATGGCGCGCGAGGCAGTCCCAGTAATGTTATAATTGAACGTCAGCTGAGGATCCAGGATCACCCTGAGGTCCCGAACTGAGAACCAGCGATTGAGGGAGACGTCAATAATCGAGCCCGCGTGGAAATATGGAGACTACGAGCTATAGTACGTAGACACAACCAGGGTTGGGAGTATGGCTGCTCGGGGAACATCAATCAACCATCGCGTCACCGGGACAGCGAACTCTCCATATACCAATAAGCGAAAGCCCTCGCAAACAGGAGATCTCCCATTCGTGACGAGAGTGAAGAGGAAAGGTCGAAGACACTTCACCACAGATCTTGAGGGAAGAGAGATAACTTCTCACCCAAGGCTGTCGAAGACGCCAAGGGACTCCTATACTACGAGCATAGTACTGTGAGGAAGCCGATCAAAAGACTTGGCGAAATCAGAGGAAATCACATAGACCTAATCCTCCCCAACAACGGCCTGAAAAACGAGATGATTTGTGACTGAACAGCGGCCATGCTGTTCTGCAGTGAATCATAAGTGGTAACATAACATCATTGGTAACAACTGCTCCACCACGATCTTCTCGAGAATCTTTGGCATCGTTGAGAGCAAGGGTTATAGGGTGGAAGGGTGGACCCGGACATAGGGGATATGCGGGCATGAGAGAGAGGACGAACTAGCCAAGGCGGGAGCCAGGGAACACATTTGTGGACCAGAACCGTTCTCGCCTATCCCAATGCAACAACTGAAAGCGGAAATAAATGAGAAAATGTGGAGTAACGTCATTGACGAAATAAACAACCATGAAGGGTACCATCATTCCCAAATTATGGGCATAACCAGATATAACCTGCAACGAACCAATTGGGTACTGAGCTTAAGTAAGGTAAGACTACGAAGAATCACTGGGATGTTATCCGGGCACTACATGGTGGGTAAGACTCTCAACACGATCAATCCCAGCATCAACGTTAGGTGCCCGTGTCGAGAAATAGAAGCGGTAGATCACTTTCTTAGGGGATGCCCGTTATGGTTTGGTACTAGACTCAATACACTTAGGGAGAGAATACTAAATAATACTAGCTTGAGAGAAACGGAATGGAAAAAGATCCTAGAATTTGTGGAAGGGACTGGTAAATTCCAAAACCCCTTTTAAAGAAGCCAAGCCGACTCCCAATAACTCTGGGGAGACGGGAAATGGGCCTGAATGGCCATGACTTCGGTCATTATTCCCTCGGCCTTGGCTGGTGCCCTGATATCTTCTTCTTGGGTGGAAATCGTTGACGTGTGAACGATCCGGTCTCTTCTCTATACATTGGGATGATGAAAGAACGCTTCCAGTAGACCGGAAGAAAGTCTGAGGTGAAGGAAGCTCACTAAACTTAAAAGGGAGGTCAAAGGTTCAGCTAGACTTACAGCACAGACACGCAGCAGAGTAGGAGAAACTCTGTCAGGATTCATATGCTTTCACTGATCAAGTTTACCCAAGGCATTAAAAATATCTGACTCCCGATGGAAAATCGAACTAAGGGAAAACAGGGTCATGTATTGGGGGTCTGCGAGAGAAGGTAGGCTGATTGGTTGGCGAACGGAGGTAAAGTGGGTCGCGAATAGATTCACTATCGCAGCGGGATCGTCAACCAAAGAGCCAGTGGACGGATGATGCATAGAGAGTGGAAGGGAGGCCAAGTTAGACCGATAGCTAATGAAGTTCCAAAAACTTTTGGGATTCGAGGAGAGAGCCCTGGATCGAGTATAACCCGCTCATGAATTCGATCTCCACTGAGCTCAAATAGGGAAGATAATCCTCTTGAAGTCCAGCTACCTTAGAAAAGTTTGTCCTTCAGGGTTTAACGCGGAACGAATATAAAAACAGTGGTTGGGTCAAGATTATGAATGATTTAACATGGCAGTCTAGGTAGAAGAGCGGCTTGCAGTGTTGCCAGTTTCACTCCAACACTTCCCCACAATGCTAAACCCTGCCGGCCTAGCATCAATTAGACTGAGGCAAAACAAAAATTCAATTGGTATGTATGTACGTTATCCATTAACCAAAAGTAAAGTTGAATGACATCAATAAATCTCAAAACTCGTACAACTAATTTAAACCAACGATGGTGCATGACTACTACGGCAGGTATCACAGGACCACAATGAATGACTAGGCATCCTGATAGTTCACTGGCAATGTGAAGAATCAATTGGACTAGCGAACAAAACAAGCATTATTGCTGGTAACTTCCCACAAAATGTAGCTTCTTCATGTCCAAAGCCACCACCTTAATAAACAGTTCAGGCTTTCACAAGGATTTCAAACCTTGCAGGTGGTAGGGCATCCGTCAGCATATCTGCTACCTGCAAATCAGTTGGAACATACGTTATCTCCAACTCACCATTTTGAACCATGTCACGCACAAAATGGTGAATAACATCGATATGCTTCGAGTGCCTCGAGACGAGACACTCAGCCATTTTATTGCCTTCACATAGGAGGATCTTCCCAACAGGTAGCGAATGATTCAGAGCTGCTTACAGTCGATAACGGGTTCGACGTGTTTCTGATTCACAAGGAAATGCAAATTTACCATCCAGCGCTTGCAGACGATGCATTTCGGTTTGTAATTTACAACAGTGACAACATGAACGTGAGGATGGGTGTTGACGTGCCACTGGTGGCGCGGGCGAACAAAAATGTAGAGAAAGAGGCATTTCCCATGTCCAGTGACGTCCAAGTGGCTTTCAAAATGATCTCAAGAAGCACAGAAGACATCATCGATGGTCCTACCCTCGAGCGACAAAGTGGTGGGATGATTCAAAAGAGTTTTGGTTCCTCGCCCTAAATGAGCGACAAGAAGAAGAAAAACCTGTTTATTTTATTGTGACGTATAGCGGATCGAGGTTACCGAAATTTTTCAGTGCTTCGTCTTCAACAAGTTACTAGTTCCACGGTTTATTCTGCCTCCTCCTCTGTACTGCTAACTTCCTCGTCTCAGGCAACACCATCAATTCCAACTTCTGCTCGATCTTTACGCTGAATTTCCATTCTCCTATTTTCTAGGCATTTTCCACCTCAGAATTCTATGGTTCTTAGTGTTCAACACTATTTAAACAGAGTTAGAAGGAGAGTAGTGTAATTGGTTGACGATTTGTCTCTTTTTTTTCTCAGATCCTGGTTTTAAGAGCTGGCGAGTTAAAAAACGTGAGAAACTGGTGTGTGGGTGCTCGTAAATGCTGGTGTGTGGTTAGTGTCTGTGGATCCTAAATCACCTCAAGTTTTTTATTTGGTCTGCAGATCATCATGTGACGTCAACATTAGGATGTGAGCAGGGTTGGTTGAAAACTAACTATAGTTATTGTTAGGTGCAAGAATGGGGGAGCTGAGGATCGCAATGAAACTGAAACTCGGTGAGCGTGAGGAGGATTGTATTATACGTGCGTGCGGAAATGTGTTGAGGAAAATTGAGGTGAGATGAAGTACAAATGGGCGACACAAGGGGAGTACTCGGAACTGGTGCGGGCAACTATATGAGAAAGTGAGAAGTTACTGGGGTGATAGTTGGAAGCAGAATGATTTTGGAAGAGCTCTGTCATCGATAGGAAAATGAAATTGGGAGAAAGAA
Source organism: Pachypeltis micranthus (assembly GCA_020466155.1). Taxonomy (NCBI): domain Eukaryota; kingdom Metazoa; phylum Arthropoda; class Insecta; order Hemiptera; family Miridae; genus Pachypeltis; species Pachypeltis micranthus. The sequence continues at coordinate 26,165,934 of CM035774.1, read as the reverse complement.
ATAAAGAAAGGGGAAAACCTAGAAAAGGAGGCTGGGGGGATTCCCGCTGGTGAGGGGCAGGTACTGAAACGGTTGGAGACGATTAGGCGGACGGAGACAATGACGCAGGGAAGCCCGAGGTCGAAGACCCTGACAACTTCAACGCTTTGCGTCGAACAGTTATCATTGACACAGCATTTTCTCTCAAAAGGAGCTATGACGGTTTTGATTAAATTTTGTATGTGGACGGTTCCAAACAACTCGGCAGTACTCTAATAATCTCATCCGTGGAAAAATGACGACAGTAGTACTGTACTGAGGTGGGTTCAGAGATGCTCTTGAAGAGCTGCTGACTCAGGCAAAAATTACGGCAATCGCGCCGGAGCTTTGATCCACAATCCTTAACTTACGTCGAGAATTATGAACAACTGTCTTAACCACTAGACCACGATCAACCGGTGCCTTGCTAGGCGTGTCGCCCATTTTATTTCCCTTAGCGCTGGAACTTTCACAGCGTCAGTGAATCCCGGATCCGAGAACTCGTCTCATTATTTCTCTCTTAGTTTTTTTTATGTTTCTCTCTGAGCCTCTTCTTTTTTTTTTTTTGTGGAATGAAGAAGTTTGGACCACTAGTTGGGCGCCAATTGTACTGAGGTGGGTTCGGAGATGCTTTTGAAGAGCTGCTGACTCAGGCAAAAATTACGGCAATCGCGCCGCAGTTACGATCCACAATCCTCGACTTACATCGACAATTATGAATCGACTGTCTTAACCACTAGACCACGATCAACCGGTGCCTTCAATAGGAGTCAGTCAGCACAGGGTGAAGCGAACTACAAAAAGGCCAAAAACCCTGAGAGGGTAATAATAAATGGACTGTATAGCCAAACGGAAAACCGACTCACCTAATCGTCGATGACTTCAGTTTTCAAAGCGTTGAGGTCCGGCTATTAAAAGAAGGATTAGGAAATGGAAAGAGAAAATCAGGGAAAGAAGAAGGAAGTAAAAAAGGAACAGTTTGTATAGTGTCGCGAGGGCAACCGAAAAAGTGGACACAAGGGTATCGAGAGTCTTAGAACTTGCGGACAGAGCCAACTGATCTCAGAGGATATCAAACGCATAATAAATCAAGAAAGGATTCGCTCGTCAGGTCAGTTGGTGATCAGAGCCAAAAAGAGCCAGCCATGCCCTATGATGAGCCTTTCTCCAACTACAGCCCGAAAGCCGCCAGGCCAGCAAAACCGCCAAGGCAGGCACGAGAAGGCGCAACCAAGTACAATAAGTTATCTAATATTTCGCCAAAAAATGGTTTTAGTACAGGTTTCCTCATATATCGTTATCGAATAAAAATAGCGTGATTATCCAACGAACCTGTGCGATGAAAGTCTAATAAAGGCCATTATTTAATCCAGAGCAACCTCAGAAATTCCAGAGTGCAAACTAAAGTCGTCTTGTTCCCTGTAAATCCAGAACTGTAGGTGCAAACCTTCTCAGAAAAACCATGTTGGCAGCCCCAGGCGGCATTTTTAAAAAACGCTACTAGCTTTCACGTAAAATGGTAAGTAAGTTGACATGAACTTGGTGAACGGATTGAATTAGCAACTAGAATATAAGTGAGGCTGAGGAAAGTTGTGTCGTTACTTGTACCAGATATTTATATCACTGGCTGTAAATAGTACAGATATTTTTTTCAGTGTGTATTCCGTGTTACTTCACTGTATTCAATTTTCACCTAAAAATCCGTCAGACTTAATTTGAGATTTCATCTTTATTGACATATTTGACAGCCTTCTCTATCGGGGATTAATTCCTTTTCTGATTGATACGTTCGGCGATTAGGCAGAATTTGACAGGTATCAAAAGAAAAGGATGTTGATTAATTGTAGGGGTCCGGCGGGGTGTCAAGGTGGAAGCGAAGAATTGATGAACAGTCGATGCTCTGAACAATTTATCACTGATCAGTCTCCTGTCCTCGACGCTTGAACTACTAGTGGTCCGTAATTCGGATTAATTCGACTCGGCGGTAGTTTAGAAAATGTTAGCAAATCTCAGTGATGTTCATCGTAGCTAATAGATTCCATCTCAATTATGAATATCTAACTCGGGACATAACCGAGACACCTCGAGAAAAGCAATTTATTAACTCTGCAAAACTCGCTCTCTCGTTCCTTTCAAGGGAGTCAAAACACTGTGGTAGACTGACTGTCGCTTGTTATTCCAATTACTCGTATCAGAACGTTAAAGCGACGTGGGGAACGGTGATTCATAGATTTAGCTCCTAAAGCTCTATCTAGTCACTAGGGAAAGACGTAAGTGGCACTATCCTTCCCATCACATTTACAAGATGTTCCTATGAACAACACGTTTTCAGTGAAACTGAGTTTTGAGAATCGTCAGGAGAAAGCGGGAAGAGGGAGAGAGAGTGAGAGAGCCAGAGGGAGGAAATACTTCGAAGATTGCCATGATGTTGAGAACTTTGTCCGTGCTTTTGATTTGTCACCGTCATTACATCATTCCACCGCATGTCAATCTGTTCAGTTATTTTCCCACCCCCACTCTCTGGCCTCCAATCATATTTATATTTCAAGCTAGAGTAAGTGTCTTCCCTCTACCAATTTTCGAGTTAATAGTGGCAAAACCACCGTTTGCCTTTGTGGTGCTCTGCAAACATTCAATGAATTTTCCAGTAGCTCACAGCGAACTCTCAACTCTTACTACACTGAGAAAATGTCTATGTATCTATGTAGTAATTTTATCCTCAATACCTTGATAGCCCCGGAAGTTTGTAGAGCACTCAAGGGGAACGCTCTGTTGGTGCATTACTTATGATGCTGAGAAGCAATGCAGTAGGTTGTGGTTGTGTTGCGACGATGATGGTGTACAAATTGGAACCCACTTACGAGTATAAAACCGCTGTGGAAACATACTGCGTCTTTTCAAATGTCCATTTTATTATAATTTTCACCGTTTTCTTGCAGATCTATTGAGTTTTGTCTGATTCAATCAGAACCCAGAGAGGCTGGTGGGAACACACAGCTGTGCCACCGTCAGGCCTGAAGTACTTCGTATCGAACAAAAGGGATGAAATTGTGAAGATCTATACGATATTCTTAGAAATTGAGTAAAAATGATTCACAACTAACCAATCGCAGTTGAACTGAAATAAGTCGTAGATGAACTTACCCACATTATGTTTGTAAGAAAAAGTAGATTAACGGCAAGTACAATGAGCGCAGAGGCGTTATAAATCCAATCGCTCGAACTCTTCGACATCCAGGGGCAGCCCTTGAGATCACCTTGCCCGAATCCCTGCAATGAACCAGTTGATTTTAAACTTGTTATCACGAGTAAATTTTGTAATTAGTGAAGTATGTAGTGTGTGGTTGATCTTTCTAGTAAGTACCGTGCCCTAGACCTTGTAAGGCCTTTGGCGCTTGTATTTTCACTGGTGTTCCAATCAATAAACTCAGTCGCAATGTAAGTTCTCTAGGATCTCTAACGGCCCACGCTCTTGAGTAATGGAAAATAAAGAGAAAAATTACCTCATGGTTTAACCGAAAGTTGTAACTTTTCTTTTAGCAAAATTTATGACAACTTTAGTCGTTTGACGAAAGTAACTGCTACTAAGCGTATTCTACAAAATCGTGTTGTGCATGAATGTTACATCACATATGCCTAATACGAACGAAGGCATTAAGATTGTGTTCAAGTTGTGGGCTTTTCTTATGATACGTACGATTTTCTTCGCAAACTCTTCTAATCGTTTTGATTACATTCTTTCGTGTCAACAGATAACAATTATACGACAATTCACAATTTTTGTTTATAGGAAAATGACGAACGAAGCAGAACAAATCAAACGTTTCGGCGAAATTCTGTTTTACTTTGTTCATATGGCCGTTCTCACAAAAATCGTGCTGATACTCGGCTGTGCAACCTACACGAACCATGAGCATCCTGATAAATCTCGGAGTTCAAACTGCTGTCGAATTTTAATAGCATTTTTCACAGTGTTGTTCGTATACTGGGAAAACGGTATATACGTACTAGTTGGTCTCTCAATCAGGCCGTGACACAAGTAGGAGAAACGCAATAAATTCCAGAACGTTAAGCATCACAGAATGCTATGTTCGAGCAGATTCGTATGCACCGTGTGCTTAACATTTTGGATTAGTGGCTGGAGCGGTAAAATTACTGAACGTACGTGGGGATGATGAAAGTTGAAGGTTCGTTGCTCCAGATATGTTATATTAGATTTGATTTGACCAATGCCTTGGAAACTCCCCAGCCGGAGAATTCGATTTGTGAACTTTTCCAAGTACATCACGCTGTCGTAATAGAGATGGTTACGATCTATGTGCTCTCACTGCGCTCATGTTCTTACCAGCGTAAACTGTTCAGTAGTCCTCTGGAAAAGGGGCCTCTGTCTCACCTGTGTTGAATTAGTAGTTCTCATACGTCGTCATCTCTCTTTGATTTCGTGCTCGTGTTTTGAATGACTTCAAACACGCTCGTACTGCGAATGAGAACTAAGCACAAATGAACCTTTTACTCGAAATGACTCCACATACATCATGCATCCCCTCGAACAAAAACGTAGATGGTTTACAAACTGCTCATCTTCAATTCCAAAACTAGTGGTGGTATTCTGTCACATTTGACAGAGCGACTTAACGCACAACACACAGGAAACAAACATAGCGTTACTACGAGATAACCCTTCTGCAATGGAACGATTCTTGGGCTAAAGAGCAATAATGGGCTCTGTTGGGTGCACGAGAGGGGGAGCTGAGGATCGCAATAAAACTGAAACTCGTTGAGCGTGAGGAGGACTGTATTATACGTGCGTGCGGAATTGAGTTGAATTAAAATTGAGGTGAGATGGAGTACAAATGGGCGACACAAGGGTAGTACTCGGAACGCGTGAACTCGCGTGGGCAACCGTACGAGAGAGAGTGAGAAGTTACTGGGAGTAGTTGGAAGCAGAATGATTTTGGAAGAGCTCTGTCGTCGATAGGAAAATGAAATTGGGAGAAAGAAGTAAAGAAAGGGAAAAACCTAGGAAACAGGGCTGTGGGACCCGCAGCTGAGGGATTCCCGTATTGAAATAGTTGGAGACAAATAGGCGGTCGGAGATTATGACGCGGAGAAGTCCGATGTCAAAGACTCTAACCACTTCGACACTTTGCGTCGAATAGGCTCCTTCCTTGAATATGATGGATATTACTTCATAGTATGGCCTGCTCCTTTTGATAGCCTGGACCACGTGGACACTGGTGCCCTTGGAACCTGCCTCTCCTGGTTCATCCACCAACTTCGGCTTTGCAGAAGTTCCCAGCTGTCTCGTTGTTCCATTCTACGGTCCCCACAGGTTCCAATCATGACTGTAACATCACTCCCCCTTCTCCTAATTATCACAAAATGTCAAGGTTGGGGCTGCTCATCTTCACATAAAAAATCTGTATAGTAGCTCAGGAGAAGGTGAATGTGGGGACTTGTCTGACAGCTGCACTAGTTATTGAGTGTACTGGTGGTTATGTGACATAGAGTGATTAGGTGCTGGAAATTGTAGGGTTAGGAAACGAGAGGCTTCAGCTCAGGCTGCAGTAACTTGTCAGCAATGAGGACAGGCCATGGTGCGATGGGCATGAGATAACCAACAGGGAAGGAGGTTGATTGTGGGTATAGAGCAACAGAACAACTTCAGCTTCGTGGTGGTGACGTTCCCACCATCTCCATTCTGTGATCCCCACAGGCCCCTTAACACTTCATTCCCTTCTGATGCCTCTGTTGTCACCCTGGCCTTCCCCGTTTTCCTGTACAGTTTAATGCAGCACAATTTACGGTTCAGTGGGATCGGAAGTAGGAGTAATTCATCTTCAATGACTTTCAAAGAACAATTTTGTAAATTCCACTAATAAAACTAGCATTCTTTCACTATTCAAAAACTCATTTCCAGTATTGTGAGTTTAATGCCAATTCGGTTGCTCGTTTGAAAATTATTTTCTACACTTGTACCGACAATTTTGGAAAATTTTTCAAACCGCAGCGGTAAAATACTAATTATGAACAGTTTTTCATTCGGGTAGTCACGACTGACGTCTCTGGGTTCCGTTTTTTTACAGGGTGAGTAACTCCAGAACGTGTTTTTACTGGGAATAACTCGGATATTTCTTGTCAAAGCAAGGTTTTTAATTTGTGTGAATTCCGAAAGAGTGGGAAGGAAAATTAATTTGTTCTGAGCCAATTTGATCGCTTCGTAATTACTTCCGTGGCCTTTAGCCTTAGCGTCGTCCTTCATCTGAGTTTGAACAAGTTACCTAACCATTATGGTAACCCACATAATCCCATCTTGAAGAGTTCTTGGCTGGCAATATCCCAAGTAATTTTCTTTACGCGAGGGTTCGATAAACATTTACGATATTTGCGCTCTGCGGCTGTTCGAATGGAAATTAATTGGACGAGGGAAGCTTGGTTTTTTTAAAACTCACATCTTGAGGTGAGAAGTTAATTGATTCGAATAGGCGGTTAAACGTTTTTTTTCTATGTATGTATCATCAATGTCCGTGAGCCAAATGTTGGACGAGCGCAATCCACATCAACCCTTAGTTATGTGAGTTTCGTTGAAAAACAAATATCAATTCGCTAGCACCCCACGAACTCTTTCCCCCCAGACTTTTGGTTAGCCACACTTACCTCATATTTATTTCAAAATGTTTAATTTTAATCTAGATGTGAAACCAAACAGTTTTCGCGATCATGTTAAAAAGCTGCAAATTATTACACAATGGATTATTATTCCCTTGCACAGCATGATTGGGAGGGAACCTACCCTGTTCAGCACCCCTTGTTTCAATCAATATTTGCGATAATTTCCTGAATATCCAGTTTCACTCTGGATCACAATCCCATTCGATTCAGCATCAAACAAGGAAAGTAAAAACACTACTAAACGATGCAGAACGCAATCTTTACTTCAACGAACCTCGAAATGACATATTGTAGGCAATTGGCACGACATGACGAGCCAAACTGACGGGTAATTGGTGTGAGACGGGAGGCAGCGCGGGAAATGAACACAAGCTGCTGTGAAACGATAAATTTCGCTGAACTGTTCTGCAAATTCCTAAATAGTAGAATTTGCCTCACTATATTTAATATAACTTCACTGTTTTCCATCTCGATGCAGTACCACATCTCTGAGAACGGTCTTATTCGTCCCAGCATCGAAAAACAACCTAGTAAACTATACCAAACCAAACGCAATTGCATTGAAACTGCCAAAAGTCCGCTTTTTGAACCATTATCAACTTTGGGGTTAGTCCAGTTGGATTGCCGTGTAGGCGGGCACAACTAGATTCTGAAGTGGATTTTACTGCAAAAGGAGGGATTTTTTAGATCACATTAAGGACAACATATGGCCTGGACCACGGACAGGCATTGCATATTTGGAAACTCCACGCCTTGAAAAGTAAAGTGGCAAATTTTGAGGGGGGTAATAACATGTTCGTCGCCGAAAACATGTTTTATTCACTCTAACCAAAACAGGCTCGAGCGACTCAGTCTTTGCCCAGCAAATCTTTTCTTCACTAAGCTCATCGCAAAAGTGTCTCTGGCACCCAAAAATAACAAGTTTAGATCAAAGAAATGGTTTTGGGAGGGAGAAGCCACACACTCACTCAGTATGCAGGCCAATGAAATTAGCTTTTCTTGTAATAGGTCTCAAAATGCGGTTCTAAAGAACACGGTTTTCAGACCATTGCGTTACTTTCATTACTCGTTGGGCAGTCGAAAGTTATATACCCTGAAAATTATTACACAATGGTTTATTATTCTTTTGAACAGCTTGACCAAGTCTCACACCTACGAGACCTTCGATTCAGTATCGAAAAATACCAGTAAACGACACGAAATACCTAACTACTGCGACACGACGAAAATGACAAATTGCAGGTGCCTGTAGGCGCTTGTAGGCAATTGACACGCTCGAGCTGGCTCGATTGGTCGTGCTGGCGGGTGGTTTTAATGTGATGGGGGGGGGGTACAAAAGATGAAAAGAGTACTTTTTATGTAATTATTGCCCTGCGAGTTCTTTCAACTTTGGCTCGATATAATTACTGTGATTTAACTATTTAACGTCTAAACGCAGTCGTACAACTCTGAGAATTGTTTCATTCGACCCAGCATCTCAAAATACTTAGAAAACGAACAAGGCGTATTTGCGATAAAACTGCCGAAATTCCGTTTTTGTAAATTATTAAACCATAATAACTGTTGTGTTTGTTATTATAATTATTATTTCTATTCTGGTGAGCAATTTAGAATAATTGTTGAAACGTTCGAAGATCGTATAATACTGACAACTGAGAATAAAAACATGTTGCGCTCGACTTGAACGGCTGATAACTTCTTGCGACGTAGATGTTTAATGCAAAACCAGGTGTTCGTTCACTGGCTGCGCTCTACTGGGTTAATATGTACATAGCAGTCACCCCCCGGAAGTATTTGAGAATTAACATTTGAAGAGAAGAAGGTCAGTGCATTAACAAAGCATTGCAGAATCACTAGGAGAACACTTGATATTGAATGTAAGAAAAAAAAGTATGTGAACATGATTGAAAAACAGTTCGCGTTGCCGAGCAATAAGTGAACCTAGTCCTGTACAGGACGACGCAACCTTGCAGATCGACGAGTCAGAGTGTGAGCATCATCTTCCACCTCCCTTGTGCGTTGGAAAAAACTTTCATCATTCTCGTTGCCGTCTTGGTGAGTGGATGTAGTAGCTAGAGGTAGTGCTGAAGGTGCCAATTGATGGTTGCGTGTTGCCGCAGATCCATGCTGTGACGTATCTGCAGTCAAATCGGTTTTCATGATCTGATTTCCATGCCTTTTCAGAAGATACCCATTCTGGAGCTCAACCTGGTAGTGCAAATTTCCAAACTTCCGGCTAATTTAGCCAAATTTCCACATGTTTTTGTTGTTCGAGTACCACCGTGCTAGAAATCTGTCACCAGGCCGAAATTCTCGAGTTGGGGGTAAATCGAATGTCACTCGTTTCTTCTGTTTTTGTTGAAAGGGTTTGAACGCATCCAGTTGACAACGGATGTTTCTATTCAAGTATAGTTCTGCTGGTGTCTTTCCGTTTTGGAGAGGCGTGGCTCTATACCTGAACAAGATCTTTTGAACTTTGTGTGTAATTGAGTCGTTTTCAGTCATGCAGGTCAATTTTGATTTTAAGGTCTAGATGTAACGTTCGGCCGATCCGTTCGTTGCTGGATGTCCCGGTGCTATAAACTTCTGCAATATTCCATAATTTTGACAAAATGTTGAAAATGTCTCGCTTCGAAAAATTGTGGCAAGACAATGATTTCAGGGAATCCGTGCGCACAGAAAATGTCAAGTAATAATTCGATGGTAGTAGCTGTTGTTGGAGCATTTTGAATGATTCGGATCTCCGCCCATTTCGATATTGAGTCCACATACACATAACATAGCAATAACCATGGGCTTCGTCCAATCGGATTGCCGAGCAGGTGGGCACAACTAGATATCAAATGGGATTTTTGGGCGAAAGAACGGATATTCTTAGACGACATTTAATGCACAAGAAGATTTAAAATCCCGATGCCTTAAAGTATCAAATTTCGAGGGGATGTTGTAAAAAAATTTTCCTGTCCGAAAACATCGGCGTATTATTCAGAATGAATAATAAACCAAAACAAACATTTCCTTCAGATTTGTGCGTTTTGAGGCATACAGAATGGGAATAAATTGATGCGAAGTATTCCACAACTCGGCGCCACGAGATTCAGCGTATCACTCAACTTTCCTCGGGCTCACGTACATTCAGCGATTCTCATCAACTAATGCAATTTGTTTTTATTCAGTTTAGATGAACTTGGTAGAACGACGCTCACTGTTGGCGCTTAAGGTTTCGGGATATGTTGACTTGCTCTTACTCATGCAGATACCATTATTGAGAGGTCAGAGCATAGGTAATTTACGAGACTGTCGACAGGATTTTTCGAGAAGGACATGTTCACTGTTTTGGAATTATTGGGTATAAACTTACTTCAACGGTAGTAAGTGAAATGGCTGTGGTTTGAACTCTGAAAATAATGCGGTTATCCTTAAATATATCTGTTATAGAACCTTTTGAGAACGCTGATACCATATGAGCGGGATCCGTAAAGAAAAACAACGCTAAAATCGATTATTGTCGAAATGTTCGATTATGTATTGTGCTGCTTTTGCCGTTTCGCCGGAAATTAAATTGTTGCGGTACGTGGAGTTGTTTTGATACACATTAGTAGTTTTGGGGGAAAAAAGTTGTTTTGGTCACCATGATAATTATAGTTAGTTATGACCGATTCTACCCTTACTTTGACGTCTCATGGTAATCTCCAGGCTAAATACAAACTTTGAGCGGATTTAGTTCATCTGCTTTCTCTCAAGCGGCTTCACAGACACACGGGTCATTTCCTAAATGGTGTTTTCGGACTCAGTAGTCCTAAATACGTACAGATCTAAAGAAAACCGAAATAAATGCTCAGCCGAAACAGAACTTGTTAGATTGGGCAGCACAATACCTACTGGAACTTTAAGTGTAATATGTATTGAATATAGTATTGTGAAAAGAAGGTTGAAGTACCGAGCAAAACACCGGAACTGAACTTCATTATTTAAGCACAAAAACTTGTGATGGAGTTCTTCTCGTTAAGCGCTACCAGCTTTTATTTTGAACGTTGCGTAACCCAGGCTCAGCAACCGGAGTGATTAACAGATTGGATCTTTTGGTAGAGCGATAAGCCACTGAATGTGAGAGGAGCGGAGGAAATATGCGTGATGTGTTATACCAAATATTTTATGTTGCCTTTGTTTACTTTTGCAAACAACTCAGCTCACGCTTTTCATCTCGAGCTCTTTAGACTCTGCTAATAATTAATCAAGAAATGATCGGCATGTGCATTCCAGTTTCAAACCTTGTGGGCTCAGGGGTCGTCCTTATATAGTCTTTGAAGGCAAAAGAGAGAGCTCAGAGCTCAGTCAGAGTGAACGTAAAAAAGATGATAGAATGCATCTTTGGTTTCCACTTTGAAGGAGAGTCCCCAAGACCCTTGACAACTCGCTGCCTCCTAGACAGAAGTGATTCGATTCAATCTACCATTTTCCTGGAATTTTGTTCACCAAGAAGCTATCTTATACGACTCTCATTATGATGTTTGAGTAGTGTCACCTGTTTTCTGTATAAAAAATGTGTGAGAAATGGTGGGGTGGGGGGCAGGGAGAGACACGTTTTTCATAATTAACTGTTCATTACTCACACTTGCTTAGTGGGCGTGTACGTTTAAACACAAGAGGACAATTATTCATAACGAGACGAAGGGAGAAAAAAAAGTTTCACTGCTAACACTGATGATTAATGGGAGGGAGTTAAGGACGCGATATAATTGGGTTACAATTCCCTAAGTGGTTGAGCAAGAACTCAGTTGTTTGAGCAACTCACTGACGCTTCTGGAGACCTAATGTTTGATCCCTTTTGCTTTCGACGAGACTGCCAGTTTTATCAACATAGCTACTTACACTTCTTTTATTGAAATTTTTTTTCCATGTTTCCTTTCAACGGACTTTTTGAGGAACATTTATTAATAACGTAATAATAGGTTAGAACAAGTTTTTTTTTTGCTTCATTTTCCAGCTCATGTAGAATAACATCGGGTGACCCTACTGGTTGAAATAAAGACAGAAACCCCGCTTTCTAAAAAATTGGAATATTTGGCGGATGGGTCGGAGTTCATAAAAGACGTTCACTCCCGGGACACTCGATCCAGGCGCTCCGCTACAGAGCGCGAATTTAAAACAGGTCGTTTTAAAGTATAACCGTAAGAACCCGCAAGGAGAATTAACATTTGTTTGTCACTACAGGAAAGATACTCTTTCAACAAATGATTTGTAAGTTTGTACGTAATTTGTTATTCCCCATTTTATTTTCTGGTACCCTAAGAGTTAAGAAAGTGTTGTAATTGTGTATAAAAAAGATTGGATTTCTTTCTGCTTTTTATGTTTCGAGTCCTACTGAATATAAAAAAATAATTTTTGCCTTGTGGTCTGTGCATCTGTCTGTAGTTCGATTGACGAAAGAACCACTGAACCACAAGAGTTGGTTTATCATTCATCCTGAATATAATTTCGCCCAAAACGTACTTTGTCTTTAACGTGGTCTAAAAAATCCGTTCTTCGTACGAAAATTCCTACATGGCAATGCGATCGGACAAAATTATCGCATATTATCGGTTTATTATCGCAGTTAATATGGTGAATTCTGTTGTAATTGAAGAAATTGTCGAGGGCGCAAAACAGTAGCATTTCTCCCTGGCTTGCTCTCATTTTGGGCACTGCCTTCCGTCTCTCTTCCACCACCCGTCAGTTCAGGGGTGGCACTTCCTCTTGTAAAATATGAAAATATCAGAGCACCATCCGAAAAATGAAGAAAAGTTTGAATTCACTTAGATGAGCCGGGCTCTGAAAGGCGTGGGGAGAGAAAATTGATATTTACGTTTCGAACGTAGCCATTTAATAGTTGTTGATTGAAGTAGAGTAGAAGTAAAGTTGCGAGCTGTGTGCTACAACTAGAATTCTACAGGGCCAATGAAACTGAATTCACAGCGATCTCGCTGCAAGTTTTCAACCGGCCCTGCAAATTTTATTAAAATACACTCAGAGGAGCTTCATTTCTTCGAAGGAAAATGAGGAAAGAGGAGCGAGAGAGGGCTCGGTAATTACGGCACGTTGAGGGCGCGCTATCAGCGAGTTTCTCTTGTGAGAGGGCCAAAAGGGAAGGCATCTGCACAAGGCCGGGGGACTGGCACTGAAGACCCGCTGTACGGACAATCTGATTACTTTATTACTGCCGCTACGTGATGTCAAGCAGTTCAACCAAACTTCTCACTCCTGCAAAATTCCGGAACTCTCGATGGTACAAAGGAATTCGCTGTGCGGTTACAATCACCGACATGGAACATTTCCTGCCTTTATCCCTGAAGCGCCTGGGGTTCTTATAGCGGATTCTTGTAGGAAGAACATTTTTTTCTGTCCTGTAAATAACTTATGCGCCGGTTAGTCAATAGACGTGACAGAAGAAGGGCAACTGAACAAATTCGAGAACGTTAACCACCACTTGTTTCTATGTAGAACTTACGGAAGGTTCTACAAGAGTGATAAAAATCTCTGAAAGTGTTTAGGGCTAAAGAAAATTGTGCGTGCGTTGCACTAGATATTTGAACGTCAAGCAATTTTCAAAGGCCACGATGAGAATTATCTGAGCATGCTGTGAGTTCATTCTTGTAGGTTTAAACCCTACCCTTAACCGTGGGGGGGGGGGGATCTCTGAAGTCGTGAAACTGGTTGTACGGGGAAGGAAGGAGAAATCCGAATTTTCGATGAGAGGTGAAACAAGTGTCTGTTGGGAGAATTTGGGGACGACTGTATCGCGAGAGCTGTTAGATGACTGTGTGTTGGGAGAACTGGAGATGACCTACTTATGTGAGAATTTGAAGGTGAAAAAGTTTGGGAGGTGCTGCCTGTTGCGGAGAGAAATCTAACATTGAGGCGTGGGAAACGACAGATGGGAAAGTCCAGGACCAGGGAAACCCATTGTCACTTGGAAATAATTGAGGAGGTAGACTTTCCATCGGTAACAAAAGGACTTGAGGACGAAAATGTTTGGAGAAACAATGACTTTCTGTTAAGTGCGTACATTCTGAGGCCAGCACCAGCTCCTATTTTCGGTCGGCTCTATATCTAATTGTTCCAGCTATCTGTCCTCTAGAAGTTTCATTTTAGTACGAAAAGTACTAATTTTTCTAGCACTGTCTAACAGTACTTTACCCTAGTTATACATTTTCTGTTCTGCAGTTCGTAACGCCTCTCAATTTTCAGCTCCATACGTGTTTTTGGTGCTGACTACTGCACGATTTGACCAAGTTCAACATAGTTTTCAATACTCAAAGGATCCTTTAGTCACATTGACTTGGTCACTATCGCCACAAAAGCAACCACCGGTGCAAGGTAGAAATATTTTATTACAGTTTAAAGAAATGTCGCCTTATAGTTTTTGTGACTCGATTCCTCTTTTGGTTGACCTTTTCCCCCCAATTGACACTCCTAAGTCGATGGTTCAGTGTACCTCCTCTTCTTGACCCACATTAATTCGCAGGCCCCAAACTGTAGGCAAAGACGACTTAGTTTTGAGCTCACCAACTTCTCCTGATGTTTCTCTACCTCCAGGGATCTGTAACCCACGAGGCATGAGCTTCCTCCAGTCTCGAAAGACGGAATCCCGTTATTCAAAGCAATCGCCTGCTTTCTTTTAAGAAGATCGTTCCTACACCTCCCTCGCTCAGGGGCGACGATCTCAAGTCCCCCTGGCGCCCTGCAATGATCCTTTTGTACAGTGAGACGAAACAGAAATGTCGTCCCTTGCAGTGCTTGAACTTGGTATCGCGTGATTCCTTGACATGTATGTGCTTATTAGAGATCATTTTCTATCTCGATAGAAAGGATTTCTGCAATGAGTTCATATTTCAAACAACAGACTTTCTAGACACTTTCATTAGCCAACTACTGCAGCGAAAAAAGCTCCCCCCTCTTCATGTACTATAAAATTTAGGAAGCGAACACGACTACACACCCACACCACCACATTAACCATTCTGAAGCACGCACGCACGCACAACTTCTAAATATTGCATCAGTATAATGTACTTTCGTAGCTGAAGAACGTGGTGCGCCAAGTAAGACATTTGAACTTTCATCCCCCCCTCCCCAAAGCAAAAAACCCTGCAAATTATTACACAACGGTTTATTATTCGGATAAACAGCTTGACCTAGCATTAATGCTCCAAGACCCATCCCGTTCGATTCAGCATCGAAAAATATCAAAATGAAACCAAAAAAAAGGTCGAAAAGAACTGAATCGTAATATTAAAATAAACAAAAAAACGAAAGTATGTAGAAAAAACTGAATTTTAATATGAAAACATGCACGCTAAATATTAATATCAAAATGTAACCAAAAATCTATGAAAAAACCAAAATGAGAATAAAACGAAAGAATCTAAAAAATTGAATCGTATTAAAACCAAAAAAAATGAAACGAACGAACTATTAAATAAATAAACCAAAAATAAACGAATAATGAAAAGTTCAATCGAAGATAACACATATTTTGCTAACGGAAATAGTTGAGACGAGCGAAACAGTCATTCGTGGAGGTGAAGACGAGAACGAGGCAATCGAACGGTAAAGAGACAAATCGTAATGCCAAAGGTTAAAAACGAAACATGAGCGCTTCCCAGAGGAAGCAAAAAAAAAAAAAGAGTCTAGGGCTTTCCAACGAGTAGAGGGGGCGGGTGAGCGTTGCATTGCGAGGCGAGGGGGCGGCGTTGCGAGTTGAGCAGGCGAGCGATTTCGATGAGACCGAAACGTTGACTTCTGCTGTAGCTCCCGCGTTGTACTGCGTTTCGTTAATTTTTTTAACCGTTTTTTGCCCATAACAATCATGGGCTTCGTCCGATCGGATTGCCGAGATGGCACAACTAGATACTAAATTGGATCTTTGTGCGAAAGAACGAATTTTTTGGACCACGTTAAAGGCACAAAACGGCCCGGACGGCGGACGGGGAACGGGGGACGGCAGACGGACATTGCAAATTTGGAATCTCCATGTCTTGAAACGTAAAGTATCAAATTTTGAGGGGAGGTTGTAAAAAAAATTTTCGTGACTGAAAACATAGGGTTATTATTCAGAATGAATAATAAACCAAAATCAAATATTTCCAAGTTAAAAAAATCGCTCAGAGAACTCGGTAAGACTATGGAGATGCTAAAAGAATAAATGGGAATGCTACTGTCCAATCAGCTTTTTCGAGTGTGGTTTACTAGAATACGCTGCAACTTCAGCAGTAACCAGATTGGCATTCTCCCGAAACCAAGTTTCCGCGGAAGAGGCAGATAAAAGACAGTTGCAGACGTTTGAAAAGCCTTCAAAACCCCTCCTTCAAATCATATCTTATTAAGATGTAAATTAATTCGATTACCATCAATCCCCATAACGGTTGAGGCCAATGCTCGAAATTCAAGGGCGGTTGAGTGGAATCAACTCCGTTTCGTAAACGCCGGCTTCCAGACGTATAAATTATTCAAACCCATTTCTAGCGAGTTAAGGAAGCGACGTAAAGTTGAGAATCGTAAGAAAAAGAAAGAAGAGAAAAGTTATGATTCGGTGAGAAGTGGCAGCACAAAGTAGGGGAAAGAAGTAAATTAGAAGAACGTGACGTGGTGGGAAGAGCGGCAAAATTGTGTGCTGTTAGGAATGAACATAGTTGACACAGAAGAAACTTGGGAAAGAGCTAATAACTAAGCAACTCTATCAGACGTTTGGGATTTAATTCTTCAGTCATGTTGAGCCAAGTTCCGCAGTCATCACGCTGAATGCCAATGCTACAATTCAGAAGAAATACTGAGTGAGAGCTACAATTAAACTTTCATTTTGTAAATAGATGCTAATTTTAATGAAACTCTCCTTTTTGCAGCTAGAAAAATAGTAAATTACCATATAAACGAACACTTCATTTAATAAAGTTCTCTCACAGTAAATCTTGGGAGACAAAAGAACTTTTCGCTTTTTTATTTTGCTCTCGAAATGAACTCGGCTATTAATTTGAAGATGGGCTGCTGATGAGTACGTACGGAGGTAATTGTATTGCGCTCGGTTCTTACGCAAAGATACGAAGATAGCTGTTTTCGAACGGACTTTGAAGAACATTAGATCTGATACAGTTCTCTCGTCACACGCTCATTATCTGATTTGTATAGCTCCGACTTCATCTAATTGACGGATGCCTCTCTCCCGATTAGACTATTTAGATGCTGAAAATGAAGGTCGTAACTGTTACATTGTGACTGGCGCTGCTGAACTACACTTGAACGCTGAAGTACCCAAAACCCAGTGAAGGTTGTCAAGCCTGTTACGCGACCTGATTAGGACTAAGATGAGGAGCAGTCTGGAACCTGATCACGGACAGTACTCAGTCACAAGTAATGTGAGACATCTTCTTCACATCCCTTACACATACCACAGTAAGGGTAGAGAAACACTAAAAAGGGAATTCCAGGGGCTGAAGCCTGTCTCCATCCTAAAATCCTTAAGGATAATCCCCAGCAACTCGTCAATACTCCCTTGTTTATTTGCAGTCTCGCGAATTTGCTGTGATCGCGTCGCTCTTCTTATTTCCATCTTCCAATGGTTTGATCGTTCAACCTTTTTTGGTGTTCCTTTCAAAATTGAGTCCCCATAAGGTGAGTTACTGAGCTCCCTTGAGCCTCGAGCATGTTTTTTGTTCATCCCTGTGTTCTCCTACTTGTGAGGAGCCATTGAGACCTTACATTGAGAGCACCTCAGCTCTCTGAAAGAACGCTTATATGCACCAATGTTTAGCACAAGGTCAGATATTAACACGAAGACTAGAATGTTCGCGAAACTGCAGTTACTAAGGAGAAATATAAGGAAGAGATATTGGGAGTTGAGAGTTTTAGAAGTGAGGGTTTACTTTTGGATGATAAAATACGAATCAGGGGGAGAATAAAATACGTGGAAGTCAAAATGATCAGGGCGTTATGCAGAAGCGTCACGAAAGTTTTAAACCCGAGTTGCAGCTACATCCCCTGTTGCCTAATGGAGAAGGCATCGGTCTCCTAGCCTGAGGATTATGGGTTCGAGTCCCACCTGGGTTACGATTATTTTTTTGACATTTTATGTCTTTACTTTGCTACATAAACTCGAAAATGTAACGCAGGAGATGTTATGCGTGATATGTAACGGAGAAGCGTCACGAAATTAGTGTTGGGGTAAGTGCATGGTAACGTCTGTTACAAAATCTAACGCTTGGTAACATCACACTTTTAATAACCTCAGTGACTAAGTGATGATGTCAATTGCAATTGACGCGGCCATTATGTCGAAACCATCAACGAGCACAATCAAACGTAGTTATCAATGCATAAAAAAATAAATAAAATAAAAAATAAAAGACATAAAATGTGCCTAGTGGTTGCGTACTTGTACGAAAGCTGTACCCACCGTTTGTGTTTGACCAAAATTTTTATTCTATTCATTCCGAATAATACACCAATGTTTTCAGTCAGGATTTTTTACAATATACTACTTGACTTAATAGTCAATAAAAATTAACGCTTAGGCAGTTTTACTGCCATTACATCCTGTTTGGTATCTTTTAATGCCGAGTCGAATGTTACGCTCCTCAGAGGTATATTACTGCGTCTAGGTGGAAAACGGTGAACGTAGTGAGGTAAATGCGACTACTTGAAGAAAATCTCGGACAATACATCGCAAGTTATCTTTTCTCCCCGGCCTGCGCACATTTATCTTACTACTTCCTATCTCACACCAACCCCCTGTCAGGTCTTCTAGTCGGGCCTAGCCAACGCCGTGGCTAGCAATTGCTTAGCCTCACCTAGAAATTGTCAATTACAATGTCCCTTTGTAGTTGTCATGTTTCCTAACGTTTACTATCATTTTTGGATGCTGGATCGAATAATATGGGACGGGTATCGGAAGTGCTCGTCATTATCGTTTGCACGTGAGTTGTCGCTACTTGGATTATTGATATAGGGCTGGTTATATTCTTAATATTTTTCGACATTTGATAAAATAGGAAATGTCACAACCATGCTGACTATAAACGGTTGTGTTATAATTTTCAGCTCTTTTTGAAATCTCGACGTTCACGGCTCATGTACTATTGAGAAAACAGTGGAACAAATTAACTGCTATGTCCGCGTTTTCTTGAAACGATATCTTTTCATCAATGCCGTTTGTTCAATGTTATTTTTATTTGTTCCTCATTATTAAATTGTTGCAAACGCTCTGTTGTAAAAAATCGCGTAACCAAGTACCAAAAACTTCTACTATTCTCAACACAAAATGTAAGGCGAGCACCGTTATCGACTTCAAAAAGTAGTCTTTTTCATCAGATCTTCACATTTCGAGTCCTATTGAATCGGTTTTGATTAAACTTTCTAAGTTTTGAAGCACTTTTAGTAGATTTTGAAGTACCTTTTTCTTCATTTATTTACGCCTTTGTTCTGTATAAATATCTCGGTAAAAATATGGCGCACAGAGATTCAGGCCTAAGATGCCAAAAGAGCTCACACGCTCATAAATATTTCTGAGATAACAATTAAAATGTTTGCGAATCGTCCACAGTAAATGCCGAACCGAATTTGTGTCAACCTCGCGGAGCACCTTTTCGCGAGCCTAACTCACATTTCGTTCTCCACAACTATTTCAATAACCGTTCCTTGAATCGAAAGTTTTTTGCGTTTTTCAAAAACAATTTTATACGATGTCTAACGAATTTAGAGCTTTTCACTTTGTTCGTTGTTTATCTGTGAAAGTGAAGGTTAGAAGAGGGATAGGAGACAAAAATTGTATGAACAACTAGGGGTTTTTGCACTCTTCTTGTTCGACGCCAAACGCCGAATCAGTGTCAGTTTTTTGACCTCGGAATGCCCGCACCAGCCCTAACAGCAAAGTCATTATGTCCCCTTACTCCCATTGTTACTGGCGGAAATTCCCGGATTTCCCTAAAGTGGTTTTTTTCTCTCTTTATTTTCCCTCTCCTCGATTTCAGATTCCTCTTCACAACAGACAACTCCTCCCAAACTCATTCACCTACGAACTCTTGCGAAAGACTCGTCTCCCTGGGCTCACTCAGACACATTCCTCTATCTATTCTTCACCCATACAGTTCGCTATCTCCTTCCGATACAGTTTCCTGCGCCAGTTCACCCATATTATGAGTCATCTACTTGTGTCACCCTTTTGTACACAAACTCTACTCCCTTCATCGCACATAATACATTTCTCCTCACGCTCATCAAGTTTCCTTCATTTCGATTTTCAACTCTCGCCCTCTCGTGCGGCAACGTTTTTCATCAAAGGGTATAGCGCTTGAGGAAACGTGCTTACTTCTAATTAATCAATCACCACACTTCGTTTTTTGCAAAAATGCTTGAACGAAGTTACCATCACCGCGTAACCACCGCTGTATAGCGTACCATCGAACTGGCAAGTGAGTGAGGACAATATGTAGTAACTGTAGTTCGGTTAAATTAACTTTGTAAGTTGGGGGAAGTAATTTTATTTACGACTTTGAGTATCTTATTTTCCGGCGCTCTTAAGGCACAGTAAGCCACCCTTTTAAAAATTACTCATTAAATGAATGCTCATTGGAGAGGAAGTAGCCAGACTACCTTGACATTCTAAATCAGACTATTAGTCAGTCATTATCGCACAATCAAAAGTTTACTTAAAAAAACTTCTCACCCTGGACTACGACAACGCTTTCAAAAACGTCAGTTTTCGAGTTGATTGAGTTTCGTAGAAACAGATTAGTTGACGAGGGTATCCAGTAAAACTGGTTTACTTCTGCTCCAACGGCGACGGCCTTCGTACGAAGTTCGCGGCACGTGTTTTTATCAAGCTTTAATCATAGTTAATGTGTTTACGTCCCTCTACTACACCGCGAGAAGCGCTTTTTTCGGTCCTTCCACCTCTTCGCGAGTCAATATCAGCTCTTCGTTTAGGGGCTATCCATTAAGGGTTTTCCGGAACGGTGGTTAAACCTTTGGCAGGCGGGAATTGAATTCAGAATTACTCCGCTCGATGTTTAGGGGGAGATTTCGGCCTCAGAATGCATGGGTATCGAGGTTGAAAACCGCAGATATTTTCTGACACCAAGAGTAGATTATGAAATAGCCGGAATAACTCGAACGAACCCAAAATCAATGTGTATAAGCAAACAGAGGAGATAACGATTGGCAAGCTATTTTATCCTCACAACTGTAAAATTTCCCAAATGCTGGAAGACATCATTTTCGTTATATCCGCACAGATAAGTTATTGATGACTCAAAACCGCGAACTATCTGTGTTTTCGGTACAGTAGCTGATATGAAAAATATACCCTTTCAAACCAATGTCAATGTTTGTAGTTTCTAAATTGCGTAATGCGCGCTATTTTGCAAGAATTCAATCAATTTCTCCCAATATATTCAATTTCCCGATCCACTGAGTTTTCACATAAATGTTTACGGAGTGAAAAAATGTAGGTGTTGATTGGGAGGGAATACGTCGTCAGTTTAGCCCTTAATTGTTAATGACGTTTTCGAAACAAAAACTTTCCTGCGGCGAACCAAACCCATCACACAACTTTAATCAGCCATTCAACGATTTCCATCTCTCTAGCCACTAATCCAATCTATTTTTTATTCCGTTAGCACGTAACAACTGGTAGCTCTTTAAGATACTGAATTTTATTGAGCTGCTGCTTCTTACGCCACAACCTTAGTATTAAAAATTCAACCCGTGTATAGTTGAGGAAACTGTTTACATAATTATTGGAAACTTTCGCGTTAAAAGTTGAAGAATTAATGGCACTAAATTGAATTCCGAAATTTCTGAGACCGCTTCCTACTACCTGATGATCAATATTAAACGTGCACTGCGTTCGACGCAAACCGAATTAGTTGGGTATTATGAGCTCGGAACTTCCACTCTTGCCCATAACGGGATGTGTTTGTTTCATGCCTTCCCTGATCATCGAGTCCACCTATTTACACCTCTAAAGCTTTTCGTTCGTAGCTGTGAGAAAGTCTGCTTCCTCTTCAGTTATTTCGGAGTGACAACTGGATTTCCCCTTTCTGGACTTTCCAAAATATCCTGGTCCCACCCCTAAATTTATTTACTCTCCACAACACACAGCTCTTCCTAAACTCGTTCGTTTCACAGCTCACCGACAACTACTTCGTGCTCTTATCTTTTTTCCTGTACAACCAGTTCACGCCTTCAGAGCCCCCTTGTTCCTACTTGTTTACTCAAACTCATACGCTATTCTAGTCACTTCTTCGTTGCGCCTGTACATGCTCTAGTCTAGTTGAGTGCTCCCTTCTTTACAAAGTCTACAGTAAAACCAGTCTTCGTGATTCTTTCAAGTCTACCCTAGTTAGAACACACCGTATAGGTAGCTCATTGGACTACCACTCTGATTTTCGTGTGAACCCCAGTATGATGTTAGCCAGATTTATAAGGAACTACGTACCATCTGATTTGTTTTCATTCACTTGATTCTGTTCACTAAAAAATAGTGATCGAAGTCGTAGGAGCCGTTTTGAGAAAACAAAAATTTGGTGTCACTTGGATTGTTCGAAGCACGTCAAATCATTGAGTTTTTCGATCTCGGGGTCCCCACACCTGCCCTAACAGGACTTCCGGGCCCTCAACGGCAAAGTCATAATCCCCAAAGGCTTTTGAACCTGTGGAAATTCCACCTCCGCAGTTATTTATAACGGTCATGAATTTCCCTGAAGTGGTTTTCCCATCTTTTCCCTCTCATCCACTTTCAGATTCCTCACTCTACAACAGGTAGCTCCACCCAAACTCATTCAAACTCGTCTCCCTGTGCCCACTCAGACACTTTTTCCTCCATCAATTCTCAGCCCGCTCTCTCCTTCGGATACAGTTCCCTG
Organism: Pachypeltis micranthus; assembly: GCA_020466155.1. NCBI lineage: Eukaryota > Metazoa > Arthropoda > Insecta > Hemiptera > Miridae > Pachypeltis > Pachypeltis micranthus. The sequence continues at coordinate 26,143,348 of CM035774.1, read as the reverse complement.
TCGTCCTCGTACAGTTACGAGTCGTCATCTTGTGTCGCCCTTTGTACACAAACTCTACTCATTTCATTGCACATAATACAGTGAATTGGTTCAGCAGTTATCTATGAATCGCATTTTCACACATGCACACCGTTTTATGTGATGGCATTTTTTGGACTCAGAGGCTTTAAAAACGTGAATATCTGAAGAAAACTCAGATTAAACTTTTTTACCAATTTAAAAATTTAAAATTAAATTACTAACACAAACGGTGGGTACAGCTTTCGTACAAGTGCGCAACCACGAGGGACATTTTATGTCTTTTTCTTTAAAAAATCTGTTAAAAACTACGTTTGATTGTGCTCGTTGATGGTTTCGATATAATGGCCGCGTCAATTGGTTTCCCAAAATTGGCGAGATAAACGTTTTTGGGAACCCCGTTCCCGGCCAATTGTACACTTCCGCGCTACCTCAATGAATTTTCAGGACTTCTCTGTCCGTTCTACACAAAATGTTTCGTAAGGTGTTGATTACTTTAGTGTGCAGCCTTAGATTCCGTAGTTCTACTGTTGTACTGTTCAAGCATTAATGATTGATATGGTTCGTTGAGCGTTAGCATTGAGACGAACCGAGAGGTTTTCGGCGTGGGCTGACTCGACCTTGAGTCAACTCCTCTTGGGCGTCTGTACTCGCAGGGCGTGGATAGGGCGGAAGAACGGAAAACTTAGTTACTATAATTGAATTTAAATTCTTCGCTTTGAAGTTCATTACTTGAGGTGAGGAGTCTCTCGTCAGTGGGACTTCTATTTTAATACACCCGCAAAAAAACGTTTATTTACGTCCCTTCGTTTTGCACTACTCGTTTAGTCGACTAAGGCGGGAATGGAAAACCCGGAAAATCTAGAGCGAGCGACGTAAAAACAGAAAATCATTAAGTGGTAGGGGGTTTCGTTGAAGTTTTCCGGCCTCTGCACCTCACACCCCGACCTCAAGCCTACTCCCCCATCCCCGGATTCTGATCTCTCAACTATTAGGAGTCTCTTTGGCGTGTTGTGTTACGCCGACCTTCAGTTTTCCCTTAACTCAGACTTAATTACCGCCCAGGCCAAATTATGTCCGCTTTCCCGATAAAACTTGCTCAACGCTGTTCCGCTCGAGCGAGTAAATGTGGGGCGGCGGTATTTTTCGAAGAAGAAAATGTTTCTTTTACCCAACTTTATAATTAACTTCCAATTAATAGTTTTGCAGCATTGCACAATTTCTTAGTACGACGCCAACGGGCGTTATCACAACAGATTGTGTCAAATCAATCGTCACAAATGAGCAACCTTTGCTTCTCTCCTTATAATATACTTGGGAAGCTTACACAAGCCTACCTACAAATACAATTTTTTAAACCCTTCGAGATGAGAAACCGAAACGGATAATTGTTAAGTCCACGAGCCTTCAATCACCCACCTCTTAACTGCCAGACTCTAACAGTATTTCCCATTTCTCTCACTTTACTCATCACTAACCATGTTCGAGACCCGTCTCAGTACCTCCCTAGTAAGTCAAAAGTTTCAAAACTTATTGCTCACGTTTTGCCACATCGCACTAAATTCGGAGCGCTTTCTGTCAAGCTACAGTTCCACGCGTACAAACCATTTATCTTGATGATGGAAGGGAAAAATGTAGGGGTAGCAATTAAATATGAGGTCCGGAGGAATAATGAGTTAACGCGTGCAAACTAGTCTGAATTAGAAACAGGGTCAACCTGGTTTCGACAATTCAGAAAGCAGAGTTCGTCTTTCATGATCTGCTAATCCGACTACATTTCGGGAGGTGTAGAATGCTATTTAATATTACCTGAGCTTCAAGCTGGTTTTCTCCCGGCGCTACCCACCTCGTGATTGACCAGGCTAGCATCACGAGAAACGGTAATCCTGAAACAAAAATTGCGTGGTTTAGGTACCGTTGTAAATGGTATTGTAACAATTAAGAGTGGTGTCGATAGAAGTTATCAACGTGAAAATGCGATGTCTTGTAATTTTCAATAATATTTACGCAACGCCCGGTTGCAGCCCTCTCGAGGCCATACAGCCATAATTTATACATTTCCCTACCCAAAGGAAAGGAAAATGCATTTGCGTACAAACAGGTACATTTTCTTCAAATCCTCTTCTCTTTGCATAAGAAGTTGAATGTTCCCGCTGGTTTTCGTGTTACATCAAACAAATATCATATTTAATTTACGTCATCAATACAAATAAAAATAAACGAATGTGGAGCTGAACGTGGTTGTGTGATATATTTGGGAGTTTCTCGTCGGAGGAGGAAGATGATGATGAATGTCGAATGTGTTCTATCAAACTGATTATGCGCTAGTTACGCTAGGAATCGTTTCGCGTGAACAAATTGAAACTAAGTTAACACCATCGTTTTCTTACGTGCCCATATAAAACGTGCGTCTCTGCCAAGATTGAAACTTGCATTGCTAGATTATTTTTCAAGTTTCATGATTAAAGAGTTGGTAGAAAATCTGGACTTGATCTTCAATCTTACATGATTTCCAAAAATAGATATCTTCGACTAACTCCGTTAGAAAATTTGTGAAATGGTTGAAAACAAAATCTTATGAAGTGTCTTCTAGCAACCTATACCGTCCTCTGTAGTTACTTCCGTATCTATCTGTTGAACGAACATATAAGCCATGATTGCTAGAAAGTGGGCCCATTGTAACATCTCCAGCGTTACATTTTTGAGTTTATGTAGCAAAGTAAAGACATAAAATGTAAAAAAAAGTAAAAATCATTTTTTCGTCGTTAATAGGGGTTTTACTTTTACAGAATCAGTACGTTTTTGTTTTAAAGCGTATTATTACCTATCAAGAGTTTTAATTTAAATTTACTTTTATTATGGGGTGTTAACGTGTCAGGGTACTGAGGTTTTAGGGTTTTTATTTTTCCAATATTTTCGGATTTATTTTAGATTCTTCAAGTGTACTATGTTTGCGAAGATTTTTGGTTTACTGTTCATTCTGAATAATACACCTATGTTTTCGGTCGAGGTTTTTTTACAACCCCTTTTCAAAATTTGACACACTACATTTTAAGGCATGGAAATCCCAAATCCGCCATGTCCGTCCACCATGTTTTGAACCCCTTCTTTCACACAAACAATCTGTAGTTGTGCCTGCGTGCTCCGCGATCTAATCGGACGAAACCCGATTAAGAAGAAAATATAGTTTAAAAAATTAGCTAAAAACGAAATTTTAGCAGTTCCATCGCAATTACGTCGTGTGTGGCATCGTTTTGTAGCTATTTTTCCACGCCGACGTCTCAAAGATGTAGGACTGTGTCCGGACGGATAACACTGAACTCAGAGCAAATATAGTGAGACAAATTCTACAACTTGAAGTTACTCGCCCGACAGCAGACGTTGTCGTTTCCTCACGCAGGCCACTTCTGGCACTGCCTCTCACTCAGTTCGAATCGTCACGTGGTGCCAATTGCTTAGCGTGGCCTAGAACATGTCAATTTTTGTTGTTCCGTTGTAGTCAGGTCATGTTTTAAATGGTTTACTGACATTTTTTGATGCTTTTTCGAATGGGATGTTTACACATGACTTGTCGCCCTGGATTATCGATATAACCATACTATATTCTTAATACTTTTCGACGTTTGATAAAATTGAATATTTCACAATCATGCAGTGCAAGGGAATAATAAATTGTCGTGTTATAATTTGCAGGCAAATTAAACCTTTAATGCCGATTCACGTTTCAGCATTATTAAAATTGTTTAAGAACTAAGTAAAAATATTTGTGGCCAATTCGTGTCAAAAATAAAGTGCTTGTAATTGTATTTCAGTCACGGCGACTCCTTTAAATGTTAAATTAATGAAATTATTGCCAATGGTTTGTTTTGTTTTACTGAATGTTTGTTAGAGTAGTTCATTCAAGTGCAAACATGAATGAACTCTCCGATGAACTTGAATGACGCGAGAAGTATGTATGTATTATGTAATGAACTAATCTCTCAACAACTCAAGCCACTGGATGAATAGAGAAAGGCATCGAGCCCGGAATGGCAACTAAGCGAGCTGTGTAAAATAGTGGAAAACCCCATCAGAATTAGGTGGACTGATAGTGTGAGGGCGTAGCAGTGGTGGTGTAGAGCTTTATTTTATTCTTCGTTTTAATGGTAAATCGCTTCCCTCTCAGTGAATATGGATCAATAGCTGATGAACTTTGTGTCTAACATTTCTTCAGAGGAATCGTTGCAGCGTCACATTTTCAACGTCTTTTAGCTTTGGAAAAAAACTTGCTTTTGACCAACGGCGCAGTTGGGGTTCTAGTTTAGATAGACTCGTGGCGTGAGAGAGACATCTTTGTGCCGCTTCCTTTTCCATTCACAAATCCGGTGTTCATTTCATCGACCACGCCCAGAAGCCGAGTCTCGTTGCACTCAACACTCTCATTCAAACCCTTCAATTACGGGTGAATACGGAACTTGATTGGGAGCATGTGGTTCGGCATGCGAAAATTACCATCAACTGCCCCTTCGCGGCAAACGCTCTACCTCATTTCGACTTGGTTACTCGGCAACTCCGAAGCCGGCTCTTTGAAAATTACTCCGCTCGTAAGCTAATCAAAACAATTGACCTAATTAGATTTGAGTTCTGAATGAAAAGTTGGCTCTGATGCTGCGGACGGGCAAAGGGTCAAACTATGTCCGCAACCCAGACCTTCATGAGTTGATTAATTTCGCTAGCCAGCCGGAAGGTTAGCCAACGTCTGGTGAGCGACAAGCTTCAATTAACAGCTCGCATGAAGGAAGACTATACCTTTTAACGGGAAATATCAGAGCATACTCGTAGAAGAATAATAAACTCATTTGTGCTTCATTTTTTCGTTTTTCACTTTCCTCACCTTCAATGCCAAACGGAACTGTAAACCTGACTAAACTTGTATCAGCTATATTGAACAATAGGGAAAACGGAGTGAAACCAATGTAACCAAAACAAAGCTGCTGTTCCTAGCGTCTTCGTTTTAGGAGAACTGGGTCGAGCCACTTCATGATGCATGGTGACTTCAATGTGCAGCTTCTTTTCTTTCAAGGGACAGTGCGGGGGAAACGAGACCACATGCTCTAATGTAATTGCTGCAACAATGAACGACGTTGGTTGGATGAGCCTCCAGCTCTGGGTGCTAGTGAGCTAGCTTGTAACCGTCTCGTACCTTAGAAGGTTTTAGCTATAATACGTGGTCACAAATGTCCTCTATCTTTGACAAACCACTCTAATAAGCAAATCAAGCTGGAAAGTATGGTACTAGATTCCCCAGCAAACCCGCCATACCCCTGCGAGGCTCATGGGCAACAGTCTTCTACCGGGAGTCTGGCTAAATGATACTACCTGCCGTACTTCCATGGCTCTGGATGCGTCAGTGCACTCGTATTAGAGTTGATGGTTTTGATGGTCTTCATAGCTCGCTAGATTCCTGTCTGAGAGTTCAGAAACGGTCAATAAGGCCAGAAAATAGACCCGTGATAAATCACACTGCTTTCCCCGGTATGCTCGGGCTTAACGTTCCACTGCTCCCGCGAGTTCATTAAAGTAACGGTTCCCTCGTGTCGTCATTAGTTACCCTCGATTAAAACTAACCCGTAATTCTTCGTTTAATTTCATTCAATAAGGTGTGTTATGCCATCAATGTGTTTGTTTGGTCAATTGTTAATGCACAAACTTATTAGTGGTAATTTCAATCACACGGAGTTAAATTTAATTTCGTTTTATTCGGTCTGCTGGTTTGATTGATTGTTTTGAATGGGGAATCGGATCATTTATGATTTTAAATACTTTAATACACACCGCATATTTCGTTGAAGGTAACAAATCACTACGGATGAAGGTATAAGGATCATTCAGATAAAGGTGACGCCATAATAGGGTTTACATTCAGAAGCGTTGTCATATCCGTGTTAAAAACGTTGGATGTTTTGATGTTTAGATGAATCATTTTACTCAAAGCCGATTGATTTCTTCTCATCTGACTTAATGGGGCGGTGAAATACGGTGGGAGTTGTACAATAGGCGCGGCGAATGCTCAAACAGAAGATCGGCTGTGAAGAGAGCCAGAGAGAATGGGCTTTTACTTTTGATGAAGAATCACTAACGGAATCGTCGAGTTGATTAGAGCGGTGCACCGGGGAAGAAGGTCAAGAGGAACAATAAGTGGGAGTTGGAGAATGAGAAAATACAAGAAGACTTGGTAAAATAAATTGGTAAGTTAATTGAAGTGGAAACTGAAATGTTCGTAATTTACGCGGCCCTCTCCTCTTGACCCAAAAACGGAAGAATCTTGGGATTACAGGCTCCCAATCTGTTACCGGATGAGGGAGTGTTAGATCAGGTGAACCCCTTTTCTCTAAACTTCAAGAAAGCACTATTTTTTGTTTTAATAGGGAAAACCATATTTAGCAAGGAGAAACGGTATGCTTAGTCGTTATGTACATTAATTGATAAAATACAGGGTGCGGCATAAAGGTCGGACGTTTTTGAAATGGCCAGTACTTCCTCCCTAATAGGTCGACCAACGTGGGGAAGGGACCATTGTAATTGGGAGGTCTTAGCATTTTTCTACCAGTTGAAGTCATGTACCTGTGGACGGTGGGGCACCGCGTTTCTGCTTACGACAGTTTAGTCCGTCACGGCATTCCAGCGTGGTATCCACCGAAATCGGGCTGTTCCCTCTAGAAACACCATTCTTCGTTGGGTTGAAGGACTTCGCACACGAGGTTCATTGATGACGAACACCAGAAGCTCCAAGATCCATTCGAACACCAGAGAACATTGAAAGTGTACGATAAGCACTAATTCGCAGCCCGAGTCGATCAGCTCGCCTGCATGCTGCTGAGCTTCGCCTCAGTGATCGATCGGTTAGGCGTATTTTGCATCTAGAGTTGAGGTTTCACCCTATAAGTTGTCCATTGTGCAACAATTACACCCAGGGGATTATGCACAACAACAACATTATGCTCTTAAGATGGAAGCGCTTATTGAACAAAATGAGGATATCATTTTTTTCATGAGCGATGAGGCTCACTTCCACCTCAATGGCATGGTGAATAAGCAAAATTGTCGTTTTGGGCTGATGAAAATCCTCGACAATTACACGAACAACCGCTGCATAGCCCAAAAGTTACTGTTTGGTGCGCCATATCCCAAACTTGCATCATCGGCCCTTACTTCTTTGAAAACGACAATGGCATTGCTGCTACCGTCAACTCAGAACGCTATGTCGTGATGATAACCGGCTTCTTTACACCTGAATTCAGACAAAAACGTATTGCAATCCGGTGTTTGTGGTTCCAACAGGATGGGGCAACCGCTCACACAGCTAGGGCAACAATGAGCGTTATTCGTCCTCTTTTTCCCTGGCCGCCTTATTTCCAGGTTCGGTGACGTTCATTGGCCTCCTCGGTCCCCAGAGTTGATGATGTGACTTTCTTCTGTGGGGACACCTCAAAGCCCATGTTTACCAGCACAAGCCCCGAACATTGGAGGAATTGAAGGATGCTATTCGCGTGGAAATCGTCGCAGTTGAGAGAGCAACGTTGGAAAAAGTTTTCGGAAATTTCCAACAAAGACTCCAGCAGTGTATCGCTAACGAGGGACGCCAACTGATTGATGTGATTTTCCATACATGAATTTCTAAAATTCTTTTAAATTTTGAATCTAAATATGTCAATAAAAGTTTTTTTGAGTAAAAATTACCGAAGTTATGATTTTTTCTTAAACGTTATGTCGCATGTTATATTGGAAACAATACGTTCGAAAGTTGCCAACATCCAGGGCAACGATATGTGATTGCTTCTTCTTCTTCCGGGCAAAGGACAGGACTGTTTGCAGAATCGAACATTCCTGGCAGTATAATCCACTGGTTGGAACGCTCTCTAAACACCACGCAAGGCAGAAGCCACCTATTGTAAGTGCCTCAGACTCTGTAGTTATAAGAAACCAGCAATATCCGAAGTCGAAGGGTCAACAGATTAGCTGGAATTAACAGGTCGGGGTAGAGGTTGGTTTTGCTATAAACTTAGAATAATAAAGAGGAATTTTATTGGTACCGAGCAAACTTTTGTTAAAGGGAAAATGATCGTCCTGAAACGAGTAGATTTGAGAGGCACCACTTGTGAATAAGCAACGGCATCGAAATGGGAAGTGCGATGTAGAAAATCAGTAAAAATGTGAGGTTCGTGGATTGTATTCTCGCATTGCGGAAGTAGCAACCAAGTCTCAAACGATGGAGCAATATCCAAGGCGAGCTGACGCTTATATGTGACCACGGAAGTATTCAACAGCGACAACATAATTATTTTAATAAAACTAGCTAATACTTTCGAGTGCGCGTGCCCGAATTATAATGTAAGTCTGCCTAGCACATGAAGGTGCTATTAGAAAATTCAATGATGCACAAAGTCAATGTATGCTACTGAAAATTAATATCATCGAAATTTTCGCGACCTCATGGAGTGCACTGAAGTGTCGTGCTTTGGATTTTACGTGGGATGAAGGAAATTCCTGCGTCGCAATAATTCGATTTGGCTCGTATGGTCTGAAAATACCGGTAGCAAAGGGGGGTCAGGTTTATAGCAACATTCAATAGGTTGACGCAGCGGCTTCAAGCTAATCCTATTCATTGACCAGCCGCCGTTGCATCCTTCTGCAAAGGTTTGAGGAAACATTCTTTTCGGCCGACGATTTCGTTAGTCAACGGTTTGAAGAGCTTGAGAATCTAACTGGGAAAAGATGAGATTTTCCAACCCGGAAAAAGGGAACAGGCAAACGTATTGGGTGACGGAAAAAGCCAGAACTCCCATAATTTCCCATTCGTGGAACATCGGCTGAAAAACAGCATCGTCATAAGAAGGACGACCGCTACATTGTTCGTGGAATAGAGGAGTTATCGGTATTCAAAAGGGAATTGACGAATGGGCGCTGCAATGTGTTATCAATCCCTACCCAGCAGTTCAGTCCATGTTTCAATACCTCGAATTCCCATTTTCTGCATCACTCCGGTTATTCGTTTCCATCACGGATTATTTTCTTATTACGACAGTTACATTTTCAAATCTAATCGTTCAATGATGTTGAGTGAAACAATGTCGGCCGTTCAATACGTCATTGACCAACTACATTCATACCCTATTACATTAGTCTGTTGGGGTTCATACCCCAACAGACTAATGTAATACACGGATTTATATCTATGTTTTGAACAATGGTTAGTTGTTTCCTTCTTCGGCGAGACTGGAAAGATCAGCGAAGTCAGTAAGTTGATAATCCTCGTGAGATGGTGACACGTTGCGACGTCAAAGCCAACAAAGAAGTCGAACTGCGACCTGTCAGACGCTCAACGCTATTTGGGTCAACATATGTGTTTTCCACAGTTTTATGACTATATTTTCTCGATGCGAGTCGCAAATTGCCAAATTATGTACTTACACCTTTTATTTAATTACGCTTTTAAGTTTTTGATTACTAGTTAAATTCTTTGTTTTTTGCAATTTGAAGGGCTAGAAAAATACTGTAATCGGCCGAAAAATGTTAGTTTTCCCTGGGTCTTAGTGTGTTGAAGCTTCCTGAGTCAGGCTATTCCAAAGTAAACCAGCTATTTCAAAATCCTTGTTTTTGAAATTCATAGCAGACACAGACGTAAACCATTTTGATCAAACTCGAAAGTTATTTTTAACTAACCAAAACCTGACTACTGTTCTTACTGTGTATTGTGTGTTACTCTGTTGTATTTCGTACTAGCTGATCCGACAGACGTAGCTTTACCTAAATTATTATAAATATTTCTAAAAAAAAGTGTTTATTATCCCAATGTTTTATGATTGTTAAATTGCTAATGAAATTTTTCCTTTGGTCTACATCTTTGGAGATGTGAATTTTGTTCCGACAAAGTTGATGGCCCATTTAATAGCGTAGGCGCGATCGCAACGGACCACTTCGAGTCGCTTTTGGATGCCTTCGACAGTACTTCATATATACCCACTAGCGAGTCAAGCTGCCAGTACCCCCAGATTATACCACTTAAAAGTTTTCATTAAATTGTCTACAGTCGACTTGGTACCAAACCCAACAATGATATACAACATTCTTAGTTTGTTTTTCTTGCGCGTTGTTATTATCCAAGCAATTCCAGCAAATTAAAAAATCCGTTGGATAGTTGGCATCATCTTGGTTAGTGGCGGAATCCATCGATTCTATCTTATTTGTGATTTGAAAATTCATTTCGTTCACGTCAATGTTTTTTACAGCCAATGTAACTCTTTCGCTCAACCATACGCGATCTTAGTTATTTTGAGCAATGTATGGGAAAACCTTCTCGATGATTTCGGTCTTATTGACAAAAATTAGTAAAAAATATGATGTATCCAGACGATGAGTCAACAGGTGTTTTGCCATTACCGATACCGAGCATTTGTTCGGAAAAAACTTCTCCAGATTGATCGTTCTGCAACTCAACTCGCACGTTCATATTTAATTTGAGCGTTTTTACACCTTTCCATAAAACGGCTGGAGTTGATTGTGGTATTACCGGTAGTGTTTGGCGAAAATCACCGGTCAATAAAATCATTGCACCACCAAACAAACCGGTTTTGGTTATTTTCGTAAATCTTGCACCGTGCGGTTCCAAAGATTTTTTAAAAAGCCATCTGCATTCATTCTAAACTACTAATTTTGCGCTGCTGCAACATTTTGGCCGTCGCAGAATTTTCCGAAATGTTGGTGTTTCCTTTATTTGCATGTTCAATGATAACTCGACTGCGGAATGAGCTACTTTTGTTTTTTTTTTGCTTCCGTAATATCCTCTTTGGCGATATTTGCAGCAGGCATTCTGTCAATTCTGTCAAACGTCATGAGGTTACATTTAAAAAAAATTATATTGTCTAAAGCGCTAAGGGTTAGATTAGAAATAATGTTATATCGTGGTGAAGTGTTCCTAAATTTTCTAATTGTCCGCGCTTTTTTATTTCATAGGAACCTTTTCCTAACAATAACAAACACAACAAAACAGTAATAGTGAAATCAGTCCAGCCGTTCACGCGTGTATAGACCGTTCTTTCGCTTCGTTGATCAAAGATACAAATCAAACAACATCTTCCTTCTTCAATTCATTTTTTCTTTCATTTTCCCTACACTTCGTAACGTACAACTGTTTTTTCAGTCAAACGTTGAATGGTGATGAAACCAAAAAATGATATTCTTCAAGGGTTAAACATTTTTTGCCAACATTTCTCCAAACTAACTGCTCACTAATTACGTTCTGTCCTCAATAAAAATTCCCGTTGAAGTGCATTAAACGGAAGTATACGAACTATACTGCATATTTGACGTGCGTATTACTTGAATTAGCTTGGTGGAACCTGAAATTGAACTTAACTATTGTTTGCAAGATCTTTGCGATACTCATCGGGGGCAATCGCTTTGACGTAATCTATTTCGGACCAGTTGCTTTCTAATTTGCCGCTTTGTACGCAGAAGGGTGCGATTCAGTTCACGTTTCGATGATCAAGAGAATGACTGAAAATTATAATTGAACTTGAGCTGTTGTTTTCAGCCACTAGAGAACTATAGCCGTCCTCTATAACAACTACTTGTGGTTGGCGATGTAAAGACTTCTCCCTTCGTTTCTGATTCTCACATCTAGAAGAACGTATCGCTAGCATGAATAATTCATGAAAACAAGGGCCACGGTGGGGCTTGTGAAATCACGAACGTTCTTCACTTGTTGAAGAATTCAGATTTCTGTTATTTATTTAGTTCGGATAAAGCAAGAGCCTAAAAAACGAAAGGAAAGAAAGTGCCGAGGTTAAATGAAAACATTGAAAAGAAAATAGAAACAATTTTCCTTTGCAGTTTAGACTAAAAAGACACCGGGATAGGAGAAGCTGTAGAGGAAGGTGGGATTTACTAGAATGGGAACATGGCAAGGTGCAGACTAGCCAATGCAGGGCAGGAGAGTAGTCAATGCAGAAAGAAGATGTCAGAGCATTGGCGTTGATCACGAAGGGAGAGCAGAGAGAAGTGCTGGAACAGCTAAACTGTGCAGATGGTGACTTTCAATGCCAGGTAGCGCTGAAATACTCTGAAGATGTGATTAACCTGGAACCGAACTGCAAACCCATACTCCTGGATCTTTTAAAGGAGACTAGAGCATTAATGTATAATGGGAGCGACGCCAGACGCCTATAATTACCAAACTGAAAAGAAGAGGGCCGAAATGGGAGCCTCAAGGAACACCTGAAGAGGCAGGGAAAGAGAGCGATACCACACCGTTAACCCTAACAGAGGGGGACCTGCTGGTGAACTATAAAGGTTCTTTTTCAAGGACGTATTACATCCTTCCCCAACGTATATTAAGACTAAATGGGAATCATTAAATAAATATTCTACTCGGATATTGTGCTGCGAACGATAAAATGTCAGGTATCCAATTTGTATGAGCGGCTCTCAACTCCATTAGGAATTTGCATTATGAATGGGGTGATGAATAAATAACTTCGCTCTTTTTCGGTAAGTATTCCGAGATGATGCGATCCAATGAAATTCGCTGAACGAATTTCCAAACAAATCAGGTTTTCCACGATCCAACTGCTCCTCTTTGTTGGGGCAGCTACTTTTTCATTAAGTTGTGTATTGTTCAGAACATAATGCCTCAAAAAATGAATTACCTCCTGATGAGAAACATGGTTCATGACAGATCAGCCTCGGTACATACGTGACAAATAACCGAAAACATGGTGCCACGGTGCTAATTGGAAAGAGGGGCGGGGAGTGGTAGACTTGCTGTATCTCGGACAGTTTTTCTCGAGATTGAGACCCCCCCAATCATCCATTCTTTTGTAAGTTGTCAACCATCCAAATCGAGGTTGGTGAATAATCCAGCCGACGTAATTTTACCGTGGTCGTGTCCCACTTATCTCCAATATATTGGCTTGGCTGAATATTTTGAAATAGACATTGGTTAATTTGTTATTCTAATACTTGTCACCCCTATTAGCTACCATGTTCCGCCAACCAAACAGCGATCACGTCATTTTTCGGACAACCAGTTTATGAATGGGATTTGAGACTCAGTGACTCGTTAATGCTGGTGTAAGGGTTTGTGAACCATACGGCGTGAAATTGGTCCGGACATTATTAAGAAGACAGTTGTGGGATGGTGACTGGTTTTTTCAAAGAATCACTACACACACAAATATTTTTTAATCATATTTCATATTGAATACTTGAGAAATTTTGTTTTCGTTCATAAATACTCGTAGACCTGTTGACTGAGCTCGTAAAAACAGCATTAAAAGAGGAGCACGTTATCTAAACGTATGTGTAAAGCGGCTTCACTCAGGACTCCTAAATGGCAAAACAAGGAAGAGTCATTCCAGGTTCCTACTAATCAAGTGCTACTTAAGCGTTTAATAGGGAAGAAATTGGACCTTCACTTTTTTGATCCAAATGGAGAACATGAATGTTGTATTTGTTGATTGGGTCGCAGTGGTACACCAGTCGTGCGCTCATCTACTAATACGAACGTAAACAACCAATGCCACAAATTTCTTGTAAGTAATTGAATGATCCACTATCTGTCTGTCGTAACCGATAATCCAAGACGTAGGCGATAATTACAATTCATTAGCGTGTTCCAGGGTTCAGGACGCGGAAAAAAGTGAGGGGAAAAAAACAGCGTCGAAGTCAAGCTTGAAAAGTAAAAAGGCAGGACTAAGCGATCGATTGAATAACTAATGCCGGCGGTAATTAGAGACGAGAAGTCAACACGAAAAAACGACAAGACGCGTGTTTGCGGTAGACTGACGCAGTTTCTCGAGGCAGCAATGAATTTGTCGAGACCATTCAACAGCTACAGCTGGAGCCTGTCAATCAAACCAAACCACTCAGAGGATAAAAGGGTGAGGCGTTGTCAGCTTACATCTCGCAGGTCGTCACGCGTTCCATTCGATGGTTAAACTCCCATCGTAAAACGTTCACAGAGAAATAATGAAGATAAATATTAAACACACGTTGTAAATAGAAAAAAACTCAATGCATTTCTGCAAAAAACAGTAAATTCCAGATTCCGGATTTAACTAACTTTGTCTTACGAGTTAGAAGGGAGAACCAAAAGGGAAGGGGAAGTATACCAATTTATCAATGCTGGAACGAACCAATATGTCGGTAATAGCGGATTAGAACTTTTTATCACTGTGAGGAGTGAAAGAAGGTTACTTTAACAGGTGCCTTACTGAAGGGTATAAGGGGATTTTGAGATTGTTAATATTGTAAACGGGGAAAGGGTCTGTCCGACTAAACGAGTTGATTTGTATATAAATCAATTAATAGTGACGGATTGTCCACAACTTGCAACTCCACAGGTATGGGTTTGGTGGATGCTCAGCGAGTGGCCCGGCTTTAGCATGATAACGAAACCGTAACGTCCACGGTAGTCAAGAGACATAACTCTATCGTTAGGGTCTAGGCTGGACCGATTTAACTGGTTCTTTTTTCGTGATGTTTTGAGGGTTTTTTCGTGATATTTTGAGGGTTTTTTTCCGTTTTCTACAACGGCTCTAATGATTTTGATTAAAGTTGACCAAAGAGTTGCGGAATGTTGGGTTCTAATCTATTGTGTCATTGTTCCATGGATGACTGTTTCATCGTGCTATGGCATTGTTTGGAACTGTATACAAAAAATGCCATTGAAAAAATTGTTGAGCTGTTTGAGAACTGTGATAACTATATTTCTTCATCAACTCCATACGACAACCATCGGAATTTAGTTGATTGAATTGTTGTATTACGTTTGAGCTCGCCTCAAAACCAACACCGTTCAACAAATAAAGTATCCCTTCTGTGAAAATATACCGTTTCTTTACTTTACACAGTTTGCGTATTCGATATAAATTTATCTACACTCGTTCAATTATTCTAGCCTTGGTTGGGAAAAAAATGCGTAGGGGACAAGTACATTTTCAACGTTTGGTATAACAACTGCCTCGTTGCTCTAGTTATTTTGTCGACTGAATTGGGTTTGTAGCAGTAGTTCTGGATCGCATCAATGCGTCGACACCCCCAACTTGTAAGTTACACGGCTACTCCGATAACTTGATTACCCGCTCCTTGCCGACACCACGGTTTCCACTGAAGTGCCTTCTGCACAGTCAGGTTTCCAGTTCAACGGGTAAATAGCCACCAGAGGATGTTTGTAGAGAGCGTAGCCCGTTAGTTGCTCCCAAATCAACTTCGTTCTATCGTGCCGGAAGACGAAGGACGTTACACCACCTCAGCTCATTTTGTCAAAAATAAATAACGACAATAATCAAACTGAGTGAGAGCATTGAACATAAGCCTAGTTTCTAATCAGAAAATAATGTAGCAAACCGCCTCTTCGAATATTTATAGAGCTTTTTTTTATACATCTCAGTTTTATCTGCAAACCACCATTCGGCAGTAGCTGAGCAAACTCGCGATGTCTCAATAAAAAATTTGCCTCTAATCGTATTTCAATTGACCTTTCACAAAAATAAGAGTTTTGGTCATCAAAGTCATAATCGTGAGCAACTGCTCCTTAAGGCTTCAAACGCTTGATGCTAAACTACATTGAGGAGCAGTTTTGTTTGCTTTATACCTCTTGCAAACGAAGAGAAGCTCCAAAATTAATCTCCCACGTCGACGGCAAGGCACGCGTCTCAATCACTTTCATGTCAATCTCAATTGTTGCTGTCACGTTCAGGAAGTTGCGGGTAACAGCTTCTGTTCTCTGATGCCAGAAAATTGAGCCAAATCACATCAGAACGTTTGCGGAATTTTTATTCGCATTTTACATTTGTTTCTTCCCGCGTAGCTTTCTTTCGCTCTTTTTTGAGATCTCGCCGTTACGTCGGAAACAACGGCAGACTGCGGCAAGTTCTATTTTCGTCGATCACACTGATAAATTGGCCACTTGTTAGTTTTGAAACCACTTTTCTCAGAAGGACATTCGCGAAATGTGAAACAATTCTAATCTTTTTCAGCTTTTCACAAACTAGGCCGTAACCCTGGATTTACTGACCGATCTATAATATCAAATGATGTGTCAATCAGTTTTACCTCGAACATACGCCTTTTACAAACAGAACAGTTCCCGAATTAGAAAGTGAATTGCACTACGGCCGTTTAGGATGGCAAAACATTTGGGTCACTGCGTCCAGACACTTAATGGCAAATCGTTGTAGGCCCAATTTGGAGACACTTGAGATGGGAGATTCGTTATATATATACCTATCACGAAAGTATTATTTCCACTTATGGTTTTCATCATGCAGTCGTTCGGAGTTGCATTGTTCTTTGTGGTACGTATCATGTGAAATTAATAGTTTTAAGTCTATGCCAGTGTGCAACAATTATAACAGCCATTTTATACAAATTCATACAAGGACATTTACTGAGGTATAATTAACGGTTGATAGAATATTATCAAATAAGTAGTTTTGTCTTCTATAAGGGTCCTAGGACACATTTTATAGATGTGATACCGGTGAATGAGATGGAAATTGAAATGATTTGTAGGGAAAGAGAGCTATTGCAGTCGAAACTAAACAATCAGGTACAATATGCAACGCAGTACAGCTCCAAACGGTGCTTCACGATGTTTCAGCCAACCCAAGATTTTAACGTTACATGGTAGAATATGGTAGAACCTCCGATCAAGTCCCAATGACCTGTGTATCAAATAACTCTTATCCATAATCAGCGGTAGTCGCTGACCTTCTTTGATTGGCAGTCTGAAGTTTAAATTGTTTGTTTCCGTTTCAATTTGCCACTGTTTCAAGTATTCAGTGGTTCTAGTGTAAAACTTTGTATATGCTCAATGGATCCGACCAAGAATTATACTGATTTCTAGAGTAGAAGAGAAGGCCCTTACAGAAGAACCGAGTTTTTTATACACTCGGTGACGTCGATTTCAGCACTGGATTCCGTTTCAAACTATGGCTGTCAGGTCCTAATGGGCGGTCGAAATTTGGTTTTGAAAGTGAGGGGTTACGTCTACATACAGCAGCCCGGATACCCAGAGTTTTTTGTACGGCATGCCCATTCATTGTGAGAAAATCCTCTACCAAATACCAAAGTTTAATTCTTGACGCACAATTGAAATGAGATAACCTCATATCCAGCGAAGAATGTTAACGTATGTTCTCTCCAAACTGAAGATTTACCTACCACTTACAGTTATGCGAACCATGAATTGTGTGCTTGTTCCGTGAATAATTTATGGCCTTCCACTGTACGGCTGTGCCTATATAGGATTGCGATTCTCCGAAGGGTCTTAATTCGGCCGACTTCAAAAGGCCACTATCCTGCCCATACTAAACCCGTTTTTCTGAATTGTCGTCTCTTACCTTTCCAACTTTTATTCAAGTTGAGATCAGTCAAAATGTATTTGAAAACCGATCAGCATGTTTCCCGGAACATTATGTATCTGAGCTTATTCTGCAATCCGGAATGCCAGCAATGGGCACCAAATTGGCACAAAATTAATGCTTTATTAGTCTTTCATGTGATTTATTCAACAATGTGATGAGTTCTTCTAACAATATTGTTTTTAAATTCAAGCTATTCACAGGCCTTTTTCTCAAATTAACGTTCAATGAAGAATGACGAGTGTATTAGAATGACACTTTGATGTCAGCGAAAAACATATCTTGTTTTATTTTTATTGTAGACCTGACTGACGGGCCCGTGTTGGGGAATAATTTCCGCCTGACGTCACGGTTCGCGCTATAATCTGTATAGTTGCTGTTTTATGTTCCGCTAAACACCAAAAATTGCTTTCGTAGAGATAAAAAAAGGTTACGAAAATTTGTAAATTTGTCGATTTCAAAAACGTCAAGTAGAGATTCTGTGCCCTCGTATTTCAGTTTCAAATCGAACAGACGGTTGAGTGCGGTGTTTTAAGGTGTCGCGAGTTTCGCGTTTAGGTACATTCGAAATCCTGAGAGGGTTTTCGACTGAAGATGGAAAGTAAACGTTTGAAATTTGTGGCTTCAACTTTATATAGAACAAGTTTTTATTTGGGTCCTGTGGTATCATTACTTACTCCCTACACATTGATTGTTAGTTCAGTATTCGTTATTGTGATATCGTGTTTTTACTTCCTGTAGATCAACATGACAAGATTAAGTCATCAAGTGCTTCGTTAATCAGTCTCAGCCTACTGTATACTAATCCACACCACTAGAAAACCTGTAGTATGATGATGAAGTTCTATAAAAAATAATTAAAAAGCTACAATTTGTTGTTTCCAGGTTAGCACAATAGCTTCTGCTGAGCTTCCGTTAAAAGTGCACAAATCATTGAAAATCGAAAATTTTGAAGGCTTTCCGCTGGACCCCTCGTGGATGCAAGGGAAATCGAGACTTCTCGACATAGAAAAATCAACGTTTGACAAGACTCCAACATACTACGAGGGAGTACCTGCTTGCCAGGCGACGTATTCATGCATGGACTGTAACATTGCCAGGCTTTGTCATCGAGAGGCCAACGGAATTTACACGGACCTGGCTACAGTCAAATGCCCACCGGAGTTGCCGTTTTGCGACTTCGCCACTGGCACATGCACGAATTTAACGAATTCAACGTGCGGCGTATACGAACCCACTTTCCCGTGCACCAAAGACGGGTATTTCCCCGATCCGAGCAACAGTTTAGTTTATCACGTGTGCAAAAATCAGGTATCCCATAAATTTGAGTGCACGGTTCCCGGTGAGATGTTCAACGCAGTTTCTCGCTCGTGCACTCCCTCAGAGGCGTTCGTTACATTCAATTGTAATCAGATGGGCTCCAAAGTGCCATACCGCTTGGACAATAATTACTTTGGGTACTGTAATAACCGAGACCACCCCCCTCTTATTGTAGACAAATGCCCAGGAAACACTAAGCTGAATACGACCAGTCAAAAGTGCGAAGTTTTTTGTGAGACCGCGGGAGTTCATGCTGACGTTGAAGACTGCACTAAATATTACCGTTGTGAATCAATTTCGGTAGATTCAAATAACATTTTAATAAAAAGCCTTAAGGATTGCCCTAGCGGCACTTCGTTTAGTTACATTGACAACATGTGCATCGAAAGCTCTTCCAACAATTATTGTGCCACGAATCTCGAATAATTCTACAGATTAAACCAGTCTTGATAAATTCCTATTTCTATAGTTATCATATTCTAAGATTATAACCGCTGTACAATATCTTTTAAAACTTTCAATTCAATGAGCATTTGGTTTATATTTTTCGATCAACCTTCGATCAACGTTTTTCAAATATCTTGAACTGTCACAATCCCATTGTGATTCACTTTTCATTCTGATCTTCAGGCAATTGTATTTTAAGAACAAGGAAACTTTGTCTGTGAAATCATAGTTTCATGCAAAATTGCTCCAGCAACCTGCTTGCAGACTGCTTGAAGCGGCCCCCTGGAGTACGCGGGCACAGGTCTGTTTCCTTATCACTCGGCCGTCACGGAGGACATGGTTTCGCCATCATGCAAGAGCCCGGCCGCTCGCTCAGCATCCAACGGTGGACAGATCCTCACGTTGTTCAGTAAAAAGGGAAAAACTCACGTTTCGTTCTTAACTTGTCGACCATGCGCTCAACGTTCAAGTCAATTGGTAACTGGCCAGTGATCCCCTGGAATGCTTCTGTCGATACTGTCTTATAGACCTTGTTGATCCACAGGAGCGCAGCTCTCTGAGATTGGGCCAATAGTCTCTTTTGTTGACCCCAGACGACAGGGTAGTAGCCAATCACGCCTAGATGGCCTTGCTCGCATTGAGGCAAATCCTGGTAGGGTCGTTGGGGTGTTGGCGGAAACCCCACCTCTCACTCCCTGGTACGAAGGCGAGCATCCATGATCCTGGTCTCTTGTACACCGCACACCCCCGGCAAACATACTAAACTGCATAACCAGACAAATGGTCTGGTCTCTCAAATGTTTTTCGGACTCAATACCCCTTGAAATGCGAAGATCTAAAGAAAACGCAAACTTTCTTTTTTCAGCCGATGGCCTCTTATCTATATCGTTGAGAAAATGAATAATAAAAGTTGACAGTTATTAGAAAAAGAGCAATCGTCATAGTTGCGCAAAACTCTTGCTTAGGAGACAAAGTGAAAAAGAAAATAACACAAAACTGAGGGAAAATTGTTAGTAAAATTCACGTTAACGGGTGAGAAATAAGAAATCTTGAAAACTCGGTGGAACTTTTGTATCGCTTCATTTAAGCCTCGCGTTTTCCCCGCGATCACTGAATCGGAAGTTCTCAAATTGATGAATGGATTCGCATTTTATCACGCCTCAGACCCAAATACAATAGAACACTGGAGCACTGGTGAGTAGAAGCAGAGCTGCCCCAACAACCTTTCCCTCGCTAACGTCGCA
This sequence comes from Pachypeltis micranthus, assembly GCA_020466155.1. Lineage (NCBI taxonomy): Eukaryota > Metazoa > Arthropoda > Insecta > Hemiptera > Miridae > Pachypeltis > Pachypeltis micranthus. Next base: position 26,122,914 of record CM035774.1, on the reverse strand, counting down.
TTTCCGGCATCCCTTTTCCTCGATTTTAGAGAAACCCTTTTTTTCAGAATGTTATCCGCGCTGAACCAACTCGTAAACCACAACTTCTCTCATTTCTTCTCCTCTCTACCCCTGAAAACTCCCGGCTGTCGAATGCTCGACGAGCTCCCTTCGGAATATCCCGAGGGTAGGGGCCTTGAAAAACCCCTTACACGCCGAAGAGATCCAAACGATTCGCTTGCATTCCACTTTATTCAGAACCAACGAGTTATCGATCATCCGGAGTTCAAATGTACCGTGAAGTAATGAGAAGTATGAAATCACTACGGTGGTATTTGTCTTCGTGGAAAGAGATTGATGTAAGTGTTACTTTACTTTGAAACAAGTACTCCACATATACCGTGCATTCACCAACCAGTTGCTCCTGTTTGTCCGTGAATCTAGTGAATATGCAAACCTGTCTTTTTCACGCTGCATTGAAATAGTGAGTTAAAGGGGAATGCAAAGGAGATGCCCTACCCTAGTTTTATTTATACTCTCACCCTACGTAAAGTTAAAGTGAGAAAACGTTTTCCCATAAATCCCTTGGAGTTACGGAGTAAATACCTCCAGATTCTATCAGCCACTTGATTTTGAAATCAACGTTCACCATTTCACGAGTAAATGCAAAGAAAGTCGGTCATTTATTAGTCGACAGGATGCATGTAGGTAATTTGTAAACAAAAAATCTTACTGTTTTATACAGGGATCTACAGTAGAGCGAGACACGCGTTTATTCGACTGACCAATAGTGTGATAATAACGCGAGGTCACACATACAACATGCAAGCAAGTAAAAGAGCGAACCGAAAGAAGACGTACGTCTCTGTGCTCCTCCTTAGTTTCTGGAGGCTGTTGCTGAGGCGGTTTCACTAGTGCTTTGGTCTCTCCACTACCGTTTTACTTCCCACGACCAAAAGGGCAAGGGAAGTGTTAAAAATGTGAGAAAAAACCAAAGTTACATTTTGACATTTTATGTCTTTACTTTGCTACATAAACTCGAAAAGTGTAACGGCCAAAAGCGTCACGAAAATTAACCTTTGAGGCCGATTGGACAAGCCAACAACATTTCAACCCGAGTTGCAACTGCAGTCCCTGTGGCGTAATGAATAAGGCATCGGTCTCCTAAACTGGAGGTTGTGGGTTCGAACCCACCTGGGTTACGATTTTTTGTTGTTGACATTTTATGTCTTTACTTTGCTACATAAACTCGAAAATGTAACGCGGGATATGTAACGGAGAAGCGTCACTTAATTTGAGTTGGGTTAAGTGCATGGTAACGTCTGTTACAAAAATGAAAAATATTTTTTGTGTTGTAATTTTATATTTCTTTATTTAAAATAAACAAAATTATATTAAAAGAAAAGGCATAAAATGTCCCTCGTGGTTGCGTACTTGTACGAAAGCTGTACCCACCGTTTGTGTTTTTGGAACACTTTTGTAATTTCCCGAGTAACGACGTCGCTGAATTCCATCAATCTTATGGAGTGTCTTCTAGTTTTTCAGATCTTTGGGTTTCGAGGCCGACTGAATCCATAAAACCTTATTTCGTTTTGTTTGTTATTTTTTGTAGATGCAATAATAACCATCAATGCCATTACCATCTATAGGAAAGGAAGGGGGGCGAAAAAATACCGAAAACTAGGGGTTTTCGCATATTTATCGAAAACGGCATAAACGGTTTTGATTAAACTTTTAAATTATCCTCTCCTAGTTGATACAAAACTTTTCTTGTCCATAAATATCTCCATGAAAATACGGCGAGGATTTTAAAGCTTTTTGGCAAAACATCTTTACGATTTTCACCAAACTCACAGAATTTAAATAGTTGATACCTATACGTCGTTTTCTGTATATGTTCCTTTGTCAGTCTATTGAGCAAAGATGAAAATCAAAAAGGTGTCGAAAATAATGTTGTTTTGAACATTTTTGTAATTTCCCGAGTAACTGCGTCATTGGATTTTAGCAATCATACGGCGTGTCTTTTAGCAACCTATACCCACATTTTTGTCTTCGTAATTACTTCTATATCTATCTGTTGAACGAAGATATAAGTCATGATAGCTTGGAAAACGAGATTTGTGGAATATTAGTTCATCGGGTTTCCAATTTTCTCGAAAACATTAAAATTAACGTACCAGTTTGGTGGGTAAATCTTCTCTGGCTGGTGAGATATTGTGGGCGAGCGCTTTCGGTGTAAAGACATCGTCGTAAGGTCGTTAAGTCAGTACTGAATCGCCCGCAGTACCTGACCAGTCAGAGAAGACGAATCCACCGGTACGTTAAGTTTAATAATTTACCTACTAGCGGAATTAACTCAATCACTTTAATACCTTTCTCAAAAACAGCTCAATCGATTTCAATCAAACTCTCAACTAACTAGTACCACGTTTCCATAAATGTTCCTGTAGAAATGCGTCGAACGAAGATACAGCGCCAGTGTATGTGGCAGGTCGTCGAATTTACGGGGGTTGCGGAAAGTTGTGTGTTGCTACATACCAGCTATTTTGTTTGTCAGTTAGCTTGTAAGTTGTTTTACTTTCAGTTACATTTTAAGTGAGGTAAATACAATATTGGATTTCTTGTTCTTTCGTGGTACATTCTGCCTGCCTTTTTTCATTTTTTTCCTTTTTTCTCCTAATAGAATGTAAAAGATATTGATTTGTTACGAAGGAGGGTTTTGAAATGTTAGGAGAGCCACTGACTCAGGCGAAAATTACAGCGATCACGAGCTCCGATCCAATAGCCCAACTTTTGTAGGATTATGAATCTTCGTATGTAACCACTCGACTACGATCACTGGGGTGCCTACAATGGGAGTCAGGAGGTACACAATAGCCGAACGCCAACCCTCCTTGCCTTTCTACATCTCTTTTCCAGCTATCACTAACACAACGTTCCCCTCCACCTTCATCAAAACTGGCTAGTTTCATGTACTGCCCACAGTAAATGTCGTCTAGTGATACTCACGCTGCAGGTACGCTGACTTCGCAACCCTTACTTGTTGTATTTTGTACGTATTGATACTACGTTCCATGAAATACTTCGGCCATTTCCTCCCTTTTTCAGTTCTTCACTATTTTTCCCTCTCACTTTTCCAATTTTGTTTAATTTAAGTGTAACGTGCTTCAAAAATTAATTTAACAATAATATGCCAACGTTACATATTGAAAAAAATGATAAATCATAAATTATAGTTAGATGCGGACATGAAATGTGTAGTTGCCTCACACGAAATGAGAAAAGGGGTCGCATTGTGTTCGAGTTGGGAGCTGGCGGAGAGATGAATGGTCGTAGCCGTTCCTTGTAGACGACGGCTTTGATGATCAAAAAGACATTTATTATGAACCTCCAGCAATCAATCAGCAGTGAACATTAATTTTCCGAATTCTATATATAATCGATAAACCCCAAAGTTAAGTGCGTCGACGACGTAATGGTCCTCACGTTTTTGCTCTTTCTGTACTCGTAATGGATGAACGTCAGATTTAACTGTGATCGTGAGTAGTAGAAGCTCTACTTCGCCTTTTAAAGCTGAACAATCCAGGAAGGCGGAAGGGAGCCACTTACAGGTATCATAACAGCTCATTTCAACGAGGCTTGGCTTCGTGAATGTGAAACGCTCGATGTAGCTTTACGGGATTTTGAAAGTTGAGAGATACGCGTAGAATGGAGAGATGAAAATAACGATTGTCGACTTTCGAACGCATCGTATTACTTCGTCTTTGAAAAGTTGGAGTAGAACTGCGAGACTGTTGGCACGACTGAGTGCACTCGAGGCTGCAATGGTAACCTCGGCCTTTCTAGCGCCCACTTAAAGTGTATCCTTTGACTCCGCCATATAAATTTAATCGCGTAATCACGACCGATTCTCTCCTCAAACTGGGTGTCAAAGCCCTTCTCCTCACTTCAGTCGGTTATAATCAAGTTCTATTCATATCTGAGCGAAGACGGTTATGAACTCCATTCGTAGCGGATGACTGATTTGGTAAAGTACGTATTGTAATTTTCCACCACATATGTACCCCATGGAGTACTAAATCGCACAGAAAAATGATCACCATTTATAATAACATTCGAGTAGGCTGTGGTGCGATTGTACTTACCCCAACCAATTGCGAGGTAGGTTCTCAATTTGATATTCTCCCTTGTGAACGTCTCCACAACGAGCATGTACAGGTACAAGCCTGAAAAAAAGTAAATCAACTTGATAAACTCGATGAAAAAGTCTGGATAATTATGTCTAGGAGTATCGATAATTATGTGTGTCAGGTCGCGAAAAGTGTGTTTGGCACAGCTGAGGCCGAATTAGTTCGTTGCTCTTGGTTCTAACTGGAAATCCAGAGCTCAGGCTTCCGCTCTTTCTGATCTGAAGCTTTTGAAATGTTAGCCACGGGAAAATCTGAACTAACCAATCAATCGCCTCCTCCTGCTGGCAAAAGACTTAACGATAATTTGCGAAGCTGACAACGTATTTTTCCTTTTACAGTTTTCAAAATATTCGCTCCCACCACTCACATCACCACCTCTTCTTATATTTCAACTCTCAGCTCTTCCCAGACCCGACCCAAAAACTCACATTCATCACTCAGCTCTCTCAGTTACTCACTCGCTTTACACTCTCGTCCTCACAACCCAGTTCACCTATCTTGAGACCCAAGACCTATCTTGATTCACACTCATATTTCTATCCTGTCTCCAGAGTAAAGACACAGTACTTTCTCACTCTTCCCCCCCCCCCCCATTCATATTTTTACTTTCCTTGGCTCTACGAAGTAGAAAGGAAAGTTATGTAATCGGCTGAAAAAAAAAATTTTGAGTTTTCTTCAGATCTTTACGTTTCAGACCCTCCTGAGTCCGAAAAACACTATTTGGGAAAATGCTCTGTGAGTCTGTGTATGTCTGTGTGTGTACGTGCGTGTGTCTGTGAACGATTTTTTGAGAAAACAACCGTACCAAATCAGCTCAAACTTCATATCTCGCCCGCAGATTATCATGGAACGCCAAAATAAGGGCATGAACAATATCCATCGAAATTTGACTAGAGTTATCATAGTGATCAAAACACTAAATATTTTTTTTCTCGAAAACGGCTCAAACGATTTTGATTAAATTATTTATATTGATAGATCTCAATAAGGCAATTATACCATAAAATTCCGATTTGTGGGAAAATGACGAGAGCAGCACAATAAATTACCAAAACTTTCGACGAAATCGGTTTTAGCGCGGGTTTTAGAGAAAACAACCGTACCAAATCAGCTGAAACTTGTTGTCTAGCCTACAGGTTACCGTGGGCCGCAAAAATAAGGGTATGGGCAAAATCCACCGAACGTTAACTATAGTTATCATAGTGATCAAAACACCAAATTTTTTTTTCAAAAACAGCTCTAACGATTTTGATTAAATTTTTTATATTGATAGCTCTCAATAAGGCAATTATAACATAAAATTCCCATTCGTGGGAAAATGACGAGAGCAGCACAATAAATTATCAAAATTTTCGACGAATAGCGTTTTTAGCGCAGTTTTTCCGTATAAACTCCGCTGGAATTTTTGTAGAATGTTAAAAAAAAAAGGTATTGTAGTCCAATCCAATACCTAAAGGGTGAGTGTTTAAAAACGCTCATGAAATACATGGGGGTTACTCCAGAAATTCCTGAATTTCAACTACTGCCGTTTCGCTTACAACCAGTTCTGAACGTGTTTACCCAATAAATCTGGAAAAGTAATTACTATCCTTCTCCAAAAAATTCGTGTTTACAGCCTCATTAATTATCTGTGTACCGATTGCTCAATAATGGTCCTGCAATTAGTACGAGCAGCACAATAAATTCCGGAACTGTAAGCGCTACCGCTTCCTGCTGCTTGTTTGACCAAGTTCAAATGAACTGAGGGATAAATGAATTGATTAAATAGAATTAGCCATGTACAAAGTGAATTGACGTAGAGCTAAGGAAAGTTGTATGTTGCAACGCACCAGATATTTATTCTTCAAACCGGCATTTGAGAAAATGGTCTGGTGTTGTGTGTGTGTGTATTTCTGTGTATTTTCAGTGGGCGTAGTAAGATTTTCATTGTAAATGATGGTATCCACTCATTCTTGTTTCCATAAACCCAGTTGATTTCTCCTTTTGATGAACTCTGTTGTGTTTTCTTTTTTTTGTTGTTGCAAACCCTGCGGCAAAATGAAAGGGACGCTGATTAGGATGATGTTCACTGACGAGAAGCGCTAACAAGAAATGAAGAACGGGGTCCCTGGGGACGAGATGGTTTCACAGGTGAAATTACTAAGCCTGAAACTTCAAAGCTCTTCGTTATGTCTAATTCAGAACCACATGCTACGCTACAACAGCAACTTGCTCTGGGAGGTAGAGTTTGATTTCTAATCAGGCTCTGATTAATTTATACAAAATATTTTCATTTCACTATTTAACTTACTTAACTTAATGATAGTAATGGTCGTTGTTAAACCCCCGACGAATGGCACGATTATCAGCTCCATATCTGGACATGATACATTATCAATTTGTGATGTATGTCTACACAAAGATATTGTTTATTTTCCATAACTTCGTTCATTTAGAAGAATCGCTAGCGGCTGTTTGCCTTACGACCTTTTGTAATGTTAGCACTTTTCGCTCATAAATAAAAATCACGTTAATTTAGAGAAAATAGTGCGAAAAAACACGTCTTTGCATAAGCTTCATTTGTTGTTCGGCACAGGCTCTTGATCATGGATCTTTACCCCGGTACGTTCGGCCCAACAGTTTCGGATCCTTTTTTGTGTTATACCACGGGGAAGATCGAGAACTACCCTTTCAGGCAGCTTCTTTTCCAGACAAAGGGATTAAGTTCGGTTGAACTTCCAACGACAACGGATTTCCCCTTTTGGATTTTCCAGAATGTCCGTTCCTCCCTCGATTTACCTCTTTATCTAACACATACAGCTGTGCCCAGATACACTCGTCTCTCAGTGCTCACACAGACATATTCATAAACTCTCTTGCCAGTCACAACTCTACTCACTATCTGTTTGATCTAGTTTCCCGCAAAATCAGTTCACGGGTTTTCCGAGTCCCCTTATATACTCAAACTCAAATAACTATTCGTTTAACGTGCAATACAGTCCTCACTCATGCTCACTAATTTGCCTTTTATTTCGTTTTTAAACTTCCCATCTCGTACACCCAACATTTGGATTTGTACGAAATTGCAAGAGTGGAAACCACTTGAGAAACAACGTTTGCAAGCTTCGTAGTATAAAACTCCAGCTATAAAAAACCTTCCATCTTCTTTTAACAAGTTTTAATGTTGCATCCCACAGGGAAGAACACGTAAGTGAGTTGCTAAACCTTCGTTGTAGTTTATGCGACGTTCTTCTATAAAAACGTCGTCTTTTCTCCGTTCATTTCGTTTCTCCTTTTCATATATTTCAGCACGAATTCGGGTGTCCCTCGACAATCAAGAAGCAGCTCTTCGTTCTCTCAATGACATGGTAACAACGTCCGACGCCGTTTTGAGTGCTGTATGAGATTTTAAACGTAAATTGTACAAAAAATCCTCATTGCCGAGCTGTCTGTTGTATCATTCATGGATACTCCAGTGAGCTGGACATTTATTCGGGTTACAATTAATTTTGCTCAATTCTGGTGCGTTCAGTTATCACGGGTAAGTGGTTAGTCGCCACTCTGTCATCATGAGAATTTGTGATTTATCTTATCATAGTTTTTAATCACCCTGATGAACAAATATATATGGTTAACAATAAACTTCCTCCCAAGGACGACGTTTTTTTTATCTACAGATTTTGGTGAGAAATGAAGGCTCTTTACGAATATCCTCACAAGCATTCGAGTATATAAACTACGTCACTCTAACGTGCAAATAATTTCCCTCTATAAACTGAATTCATTCCATTTCCAAACATGCTGCGTTCGCTTCACACTTCTTTCCATCACATTCGTCGTGTAGTTATTTTTTACCGATCCATTCGAAATTCGCGAGGCTGTTGTTTGTGGAAATGTCAACCGGGCGACCTCAATCCATCATATTGCGAATCGTATAATGTTATTGCCTTGTCACGTTGGAAAGCGGAGTTTGGGATTGAGGACGAACGTTTCGATACACTTAACGCTTCACAAAGTAGAAATGTTTTTTTCATCAGTATATTTGTGTGGTTGGTTCAAAAACATCATTTCTTACTTTTTTGTGTCATGTTTGGTTCCATCAGCTAGTTGAAGGGTCGATGGGTGGACGCGAACAACTTAAATGTACTCGTATTTCTTATCGTTACGCGCTCTAGGTGTAGGACTGTGATAGAAAGGAAAGAAGGATAAGTGGCTGTACCATGATAAAAGGCTCATCAACTAAACTAAGAAACAAGCAACGCGCGGGGGGTGATACATCTGAGAACTCTCGCTGACATCGCTGGCATCGCCTTGCCATTCCCAATCAAGACACTGTTAGCCTTGTAACTCAGATATTATCTGCCTCCGCTACTCGAAGATCCATCCTGTTACATTTGCTACACACATACCACTTCTAAGATGGTGTTTTTGGGACTCCGAAGCCTTTGAAACATTTAAAACGTACTGGTCCGAAGAAATGTAACGAGGGATTTGGAAATGTTTGGAGAGCCGCTGACTCAGGCAAAAATTACAGCGCTCCCGAGCTTCGATCCAATGCCCGACTTGCGACGGAATATGAATCTTCGTCTTGACTACGATAAATGGAGGTGCCTACAATGGGAGTCAGGCGGTACAGAAACATATACATGCAGTTTGGAATAGCTCAAACCAAAAGACCAACCTCTGTAGTAATTCTGTAGATTATGCGTTTTGTTGTCCTGGTGAAACATACGATAACAAAAATAAAGTAAAGCTTGAGGCTAAAATAAAGTGATGTAGCAGTGTAGCTTTTCCGGTGCAAACGGGTACATACCCTCTTTTACTGAATAAACTCGAGCTACGTTAAATAGGTGAATTTCAAGAAACGTTCCAGCTGAGCAATGTCATTCTGGATATAATATAATAAAAAGAAATACCTCAGTATCCGAGTTGACAGATGAGTAGGTTATGCATTTGTAAACCGCAGAGTTGGGAATAATATCGACTTCACTAGTTAGCGATTCCTAGTCGCTATATACTAAGAGAAACTTCATTCGCTCAACATTGAAAAAGCTAAATTTGACCGAGCAACCCCCGTCTCTAATTGACGCACTAAACTTCACTAACTAAATGAACATTATTTCACGGCAGTAAAGGGACCACGAAATATGAACCGTTTGATCATCTCGGGAGGGGATTTTGATGGACTACAAAGAGCTCGGAGAACGACGAATTCATTAGAAGCGGCGTCCCTAATGCTATCGGAAAAAAAGTAAACAGGGCTTGAATCGGAAAGCGGTCCGTGAACAGAACCCAAAGGGTAAGTCCGCTGATTCAACTAGGCTGCGAAACGAGCAAAGAGCGCAATAAAACGGCGAGCAAAAAAAGAGTGAACATGAAACAGTGCGGGACGTTGGAGATGATAAAAGTCCGAAGGAGCTGTAAAACCCGATAATTGTTGCACTCGGAGTCATTGTGCTTCCCTCCTACCAAACCCCGAGGCATTAACGTGTTATTGGATTTACTTCAAAACTTTTTACTAAATTTCCAGGGAAACGAAGCTGTAGTGAACTTAGCTTTAAGATAATCATTGTAATCAACTTAGCTTAAGTACACAACCAACAAATAATATGTTTTTATAATATTTTATATCAAACTATGTAAATACGTTCGAAATAAACCACTGACAGAAGATCATCCACCTGGGTCTCCCCTGGGCCCAGGTCAACCCCCTCAGAACTCTGGGGGATTCCCCAGCGCACGAAGATGGGGGTACCTCGACCTGTATAAATATCGGAAGGGCGTCTAGCCACTCAGTCCCATTCCGACCTCCTGTCAGTCCTGTCCGACTACTCTAAAAAAAAACAAAAAAAAACCTCTTTTCATTCTTAAACCTAAAAAAGAAAACGACTCTTTGCTTATTGAGTGTAGCTGTTGAGCTGTACCCTGTAGAGTGTACTTGTCTCCTCAATAAACTGGTGTAGCTGTTACTTCCCTTCAGGAAGTGTACTTGCTCCCGGTAAAACTGTAGTGCAGCTGTTGATTCCCCTTCAGGGGTTCGTACTTGCTCCTACATTAAATTGGTACATACAGCTGTTGGCTCTCTTCAAAAGCGGTACTTGCTCCCAAGTTAATATACGGACGAGCCTTGATCCTCCTTCAGAGGTTCGTACTTGCCCCCGCATACAATCCAATCGGTGCAGCTGTTGTCTCTCATTCAGAGGATCGTACTTGCTCCCATATTTTTGGGAAATTAGTGTAGCTGTTGATTTTATCATACTTGCTCCTATTTTCCTGTGGTGTTGCTGATACCTCCTTCCGAGGTGTACCTGCTCCCACACGAGGTGTAGCTGTTCCTCATAACAAGGGGACTTGCTCCCTCAAACTAGGGACACCCTCTTCAGAGGTGGACAAGGTGGAGTCACATTTTACAAAAAAAACTAAATATGAAAGTCGGACATGCCAAATCCAACCAAAAAAAAAAAAAAAATTATTAACTTCAAAAAAGTCATAACAGAAGCTATTGGAGGTACGTTTTAACAACTGAGCTTCGAATTCTTCACTTACAATTAGGCGTTAGTGCCGATTTACACGACAGTCACGTAACTCGTTCGTCGGACTGGGCTGAAGTTAGCTACATATAATCGAAAGTTTGGCCAGAAGTTTCGGATGGTCACACACACGAATATAAAACGACTTTGGAATCAACGACACAATACCTAAGGTCGAAATTGTTCAGTTTTTCAATGTTTAGAGTGGTTTTAACAAAACCTCGGCAAATGCTTTGTCTTTGTTAACGTTTCAATTTTGAGCGGTGCTTAATTTCAAACGAGAACTAAAAATCAAGATGTCTTTTTCGGGAAAATTTGTCAATGAACCCCGCTATGAAGAGGAAATGTTGGAAACTCGTCGTTACATAATGAGGTGACATGGGACTGCGTGATATTACGATAAAAAAAATGTAATTTGCAGGATATTCCCAAAATGTGATTGCTCAGATAATGAGAAGAGCGTTTTCTTCAGTGAGTATAACATCCCAATCTTTCTTATAAACGTTTACGGTTTATTAGAATTACTGACGAACAGTTTTACAAATTGCATATACCCGGTGTTACTAAAGTGGAAATCGGTGGGCTTGGTGGCTATCAATGAAGCTGAGAGCTGGAGAGCCGGCAATGGGTGCTATCAGATATTTCGCTAACAACTTCGCTTTTTGAACGGAGCTGAACTTCAGAACTCAGTACTGGCACTGAAGTATTGTTGTGTAACGATTGAAAGAATCTTTTCAACTTTTCTCCCTTCTGAATCTGAACGATCGGCCGACAAACCGCTGAACTTCAGAACTCAGTACTGGCACTGAAGTATTGTTGTGTAACGATTGAAAGAATCTTTTCAACTTTTCTCCCTTCTGAATCTGAACGATCGGCCGACAAACCTGTAAGTGCGGTGTGGCCCTTCTGATTGTTCGGCATTTGGTCACGTTTATCGTCAGCGTTCTTGAATGTAGGAGTATAACATTGAAAAACAGGCTAAACCAAATCGGCTCGAATTCGCGATTTAGTGTTAACAGAGAAACCACACAACAACGCATAAGCAAGGCCACAAATACTTTTCTCAAAAACGGCTTAAATCTGTGTGATTAGCATAAATAATTTCCAACAAATCAGAGATAACGAATAGGCGAGAGGTTAAAATGTACACTTTTGGGAAAATCAAAAGTGGAACAGAATAAATTGAAATATTTCAGCGAAAATCTATTTTTTAACAGGTAATACGGTTTTTTACTTTCCTTGGCTCTACGAAGTAGAAAGGAAAGTTGTGTAATCGGCAGAAAAAAAAAATTTTGAGTTTTCTTCAGATCTTTACGTTTCAGACCCTCCTGAGTCCGAAAAACACTATTTGGGAAAATGCTCTGTGAGTCTGTGCATGTCTGTGTGTGTACGTACGCGTGTCTGTGAACGATTTTTAGAGAAAACCACCGTACCAAATCAGCTCAAACTTCATATCTCGCCCGCAGATTATCATGGAACGCCAAAATAAGGGCATGAACAATATCCACCGAAATTTGACTATAGTTATCGTAGTGATCAAAACACCAAATATTTTTTTCTCGAAAACGGCTCAAACGATTTTGATTAAATTATTTATATTGATAGATCTCAATAAGGCAATTATACCATAAAATTCCGATTTGTGGGAAAATGACGAGAGCAGCACAATAAATTACCAAAACTTTCGACGAAATTGAATTTAGCGCGGTTTTTAGAGAAACCAACCGTACCAAATCAACTGAAACTTGATGTCTAGCCTACAGGTTACCATGGGACGCAAAAATAACGGTATGGGCAAAATACACAGAAAGTTAACTATAGTTATCATAGTGATTAAAACACCAAATTTTTTTTCTCAAAAACGGCTCTAACGATTTTGATTAAATGTTTTATATAGAAAGCTCTTAATAATATAATTATACCATAAAATTCCCATTTGTGGGAAAATGAGGAGAGCAGCACAATAAATTATCAAACTTTTCGACGAAAAGCGTTTTTGCCGCGGTTTTTTCCTTTTAAACTCCGCTGGAATGTTACTAGAATGTTAAAAAAAAGTCGTATTGTAGTCCAATCCAATACCTATATGGTGAGCGTTTAAAAACGCTCATGAGACACATGGGGGTCACTCCAGAAATTCCTGAATTTCAACTACCGCCGTTTCGCTTAATACCAGTTCTAGCAGTCATTACCCAATAACTCTGCCAAAGTGATTACTATCCTTCTTGAAAAAATTCGTGTTTACAGCCTCATTAATTATCTGTGTACCAATTGCTCAGTAATGGTTCTGGAATGAGTACGAGCAGCACAATAAATTCCGGAACTGTAAGCGCTACTGCTTCCTGCTGCCGTAAAGCGTTGTTTGACCAAGTTCAAGTTAACTGAGTGATAAATGAATTGATTAAACAGAATTAGCCATGTAAAAAGTGAATTGACGTAGAGCTAAGGAAAGTTGTGTGTTGCAACACACCAGAGATTACAAAACGGAGATGCAACAACTTATCAAAGAAATGATAGCTCAGTAGCAGCTCATAACGCTCTGTGGTCTGAACAATACTCACCCTCAACAAACATCCAGAAGAAGTTGGTTAGATGGAAGTAATGAAGAAAGAAGACTAGTAGATTGCAAGATGTGTTGTCTGTATTCAGGTACATCTGAAAGAAAAATAAATTACATTCAATAAACAGTGAAGGTTACAATAGAACACGTTTAACATATTGTAGAATCTGCATTCCCAGATTTGTACTCGATTTCTCAACACTTTCCGATCAGTTTTTCAACAACTCTTAACAAATTTTAAACGGCTTGCGCTCACAATTTTTGGACAAATTTGGTCTCGAACGATTTGCGATTTTAATTTTACTTTTAATTTCTGCTACCCCAAGAATAAGAAAATTATTGCAATCGTATTAGAACGACTTTTCTTTAGATTTGTCGATTTGTTTGTTGTTTCGAGATGTACAAACTAACTTTTGTTCTCCAGGAATATCATGAAGCGAAATGACTTCTTTTTAACTTGGAAAAACGGTTCAAACTCGGTATACATCAAATTCACAGAGTGCCTTCAATCAGTCAATAACTATATCTCACTCCATAGGTGTTATTCTGACAGTTCGTTGAGCAGATATACCAAACGAAATGTTGCAAAACCCGTGTTTTTCGACGTTTTCAACGTGTGTATTCTATATATAACTAAATTTAATTCTCCACAATTATTTCTGTGACTCTCCGTTCATGGACATATAAACGAAGAGGTAGATAGTGCGCTCTTATGTATAATAGATCGTCGAATTTACAATGAGCTCTCCATGTAGCCTTAAACTAAAATTTCAGGCGAGGGCTGTGCTTTTTAAGACGTGTTTCACGAAAAGCTAAAGCTTATCAATAATAATAGGTAAGACTATTCTTTATTGTCTAGAAGGAGCCTTTGGCTACCAATACGAACGGCTAGCTATGCGGCTGTAAAACCCACTCTTCTGTATTTGCCTCCTCAGGAAATCGGAATGTGGTCAGTCATATAGCTCACCATATATCCCTGAGACTCAAAGACGTCTTAACAGGTAACTGACTGGGCTCGATATCAGTGCCCGCGTGAATTGAGAGTTTGGTCGCTTGCGTCTCCATACGGAACGGAGGTTCGGTGGCTACGTGGATTTTTTTTAGGATGCGATGCCTTTTTGATTGAGGAAGGCAGGAAGCGGTTCGCCCGCTTCATACAGACTATCTGTATTGTACTAAACCGGCCTCCCCTCCTTATCAGTTGGAAGTTCCGCAAAACAGCCAGCTTCCTAATGCCAACAGCATCGGGTTCCACGTCACAATTCAGAAAGCACCAATGGGAGTTTGTCAGGGTAATCCACTACTTAAGGGTGGTTAATTTCGTGAGATGGAGTTCGCAATGTGATCCAAACAGAGCTTGCTTTAATCACCATCTCTGAGTTAGCAAATAGGTCAATCGCTTTTCTGTCATTACCATTCCACACACGTTGTAAATGCACACACCTCGCTTATATGTGTAATAAACAAAAAATGAATATTGCTCGTTGATCTTATCAGGACGGTTTGTTTTGAAGTAATCTGGTCATACGAACAAGCGAAAACACAATTATTAGCGCCAACAGTTTGATGATATCGGATCAACCCGGCTCAATAGTACCAACAAGGTCAAAATTGATGTAAATCGATGTTACAAGGGAAACGTTCCATTATTGAATCATCGGTGTATTGCACTAAAACCAATAAATTACAGTAAATTGATTAATCGAATTGAGCGAGGCACGCTAAGGATAGATGATAGAACTAACTTATATCCTGAATAAATACAATAATATCGATATAGATGAATATGTAATATTGATCTAACAAATATAAGTGCGGATGGATGTATAGATGCGTGGCGACCTCAGTTTATTTGAATTATGAGAGCGTGGCGAAAAGTGGGAAAACTGGGATCAAACTATTCAATTTCCTTACCTGGACGGCTCCATTTACTATCCACATTGCGTCGGCGAGTATGTAGGTGCCCATCAGGTTGATATGAACGGTGTTTCGAAGACACCTCAAATCTCTGGAAAAGTTGACGAATAACGCCATTAAACGAAAAATAAATAATTACCAATCGTCAATAAATGATTGAAGGGAATACGAGAAATCTCAAATTGCGCATTATGACGAAAAATCCTGATTTGTCATAGAACTACGTTGCATGTTCTTGTTATTGGGTCCCTCCAGTAAGAATCCGGAATCAGTCCTCACCAGAACCGCGTCTTAGAGAGAAACTCAACGGGGTCCATTTGGAACTTTGACCACTCCAAAGATAGCCAGGTACTGACGAGCGAAGGAGGTGGGCTACTTGAGTCCCGAGGTTGGACCGACATTTCAGATGGAATCCTTCTTTAGAAGAGGATGGCAGACCAAACGAACTAAACGATTTAGTGGGGAGTTGCCCGTGGGCACCTCAAACATGACGATGTTCCGAACAAAATCAGAACTGGTTGTTACTGTGCCACCCTCGAGGTGATAGTTGTCTACCTCCCAACATTTTGGCTGCTACTCAGTTCCCTGTTTGTAACGATTAATCCTGATCCCTTGTAATAGAGTATCAAAACTCTGTAGTCTATATAATAATAACATAACTTGGATATGCTATTAGAAGGATGGGAATTTCAAGTCTCTGAACGTTTCTTCTTTCAGAGAATACTCTTTTCTTCACTCACCACAATTTTTCCTTCCTCAGACACTCCAGGACCACAAAAAATCAATCTGAAAGTTGCATGTCCTCGTGAGTGTAATTTAGTTCAGTATAATTGTGAAATACAAACTGATGAACAAATACCATCGCTGTATCTCTCGGTAAACCCATCGGTGTGAGTTTATGTCTTAATGCGCAGAAGACGTAGGGTACAACCTACGACGCCTGGCATCTCACAGCTTGGAGAGCAGCACCTCAACACACACACGCCAATACTTTCCTAAATTACTTCTACCAAGAAATGCTAACTCTTACCTCTGGTGATCACTACCTGGGGCGTGAGTTCCATAAAAGACGTATGCACCACGAACAAAGTTGTCAAAGTCCATTTTATATACACTTTCCACCACTGATAAAGACATCCTTGGGGAACTATAATCAAAAACGTCAAATCTTATCTTGAACAGACTAAGTTCAGTTTGATTGCACAGGTTGTCAGCAGCAGCACCTGGGGGCAGGGGTTGTTTGAAAGGAGAAGTAACGTACGGTGACAAACCGCATGCATTTATGGCGATCTTTCGATGGTGTTTAATGACGGCGTTTCGCGCGTACAGTAACCAATTGTGACCGAGCATTATCTCATTCGTTTCCTCTCAATTCTATTTTTTTGGTAGTTAATCCGCTCTTGGCGTAGTAGTTCACTTACTAAATTGCTGCTATTGTGTATCAATGTGCTTCATTCCGCTCCTCATCGATATCTTTAGACAATAACGATTTCCACAAACTAGAAAAAGAACTCCTCAAAAGTAGCGTCGTCAGTTCTTGTAAGTTTTATTGGTTCTGCGTTCGCGTCTCCTCTTTTAATTTCAATGGTACGAAAGTACTTGAAAGCTAGTTGCGAACAACGGTTCAATCTCAAACAACAGTTTTCTGTAAGTGCATACTTAGAGGGTGATATAAACGTAACAGCATCTGGGCTCAGAGGCATCTGTGGGAGTAGTCTTTTCGCTGAGCTGTTTTCCCCCACTTCAGCAGCAATCCTGATAGTCCCTACCTTCCGGCAGTAATCTTAAGGAAGAATAATTTAGATCACTGCCCTCTCTCGCCACTCTCATAAAAGAGCAGTAATGTTATTTGCGTGCGGAACTTTGCCATATTTTCTCATTTCGTTACTGGTTTATTAGGAATACAATGGCGAAAAAACAGTGGAAGAACGAAAAAACTGTATAAAAATTATCTACATAAGGACACAAAGGTGTGTTAACGAAGAACATGATGTGTATTGTACAGTTGCTCGTGTGTGTTTTATATTGTGGTGAGGCAGTTCAAGAAGGAAAATATATAAAGAATCCTTGGCCACATAATGCTCCTATTTATTTCAATCGGACAAAAAAAGCGCGCACGAGTTATCGATCATGGTGACCGACTGATCTATCTATGTACTTTGGCTTAGTACCTTCCATTTTCACAAAAAGTGCCACTATCTAAGTGGAAGAGATTATCAGCAGTGCCACAATATTCGTGTGGCGTCACTGCCTACAGTGCTGAGGTACAAGATGGTAACGTTGTGGATGCTCCCTGACGTCGCTCGTTAGGGGTATGGGAGAGTGGCACGCGAGTAGATGAGTGGGGGGGGGGGTGCATTATGACCACATTTAAATTTGATTTGCTGAGCTGTAATTGAGCTTTTTGATGAAATTTTCGACATTCAAAGAGCAGTTTACTCACCGTTCCGCTTTAACAATTTATTTTTAGGATTTCTGTGGTTTCCAAGGATTGACAGGATACTAATTTTCCATAGTGTGTTGATCTAAGTGATGTGTTCGGTTAGGTTTTTAATGGGATCACTGTACGACAGCTGAATTTTTAAATTGAATGGAACTTCGCATTTCCAAGAGAATTATTCAGCGCCGTATTTGGGCGCCACACAAAAAGTGATGACCTATCCTGTTTTTCCTCCGCTGAAGCAGCCAAAAGTCTGTCGGGATCATATTGTGTGAAAACGGGCCAGCGCACGGCTCGCCTTTTTCGCTGATACTCAGCCCCAATAATTCAACTGAAAGAGTTACTGGGTGATCTGAGATTCCACGGGAGTTACACGGATTTCGAGTCGACCGAGTCCTATGGCTATCAAAAGAGCGACGATCGCCTATAGGCGAGATGGTATTATCATATTTGATCACAAATCTGCATCACAAACGAATGTCACTACCAATAAGGGTTCGTCGTTCGTTCTATCTGCGATAACTTCCCTTTGTTGGGCAAACGGTGTAATGGTGAGGCAAAAGCAACTCGAAAATTCCGCGTTTAATTACGCGGATTGTTCACGCTATTTTTGGTTTCACGCGCGAGCCGTAAAAAAGAACAATTACCCCTGTCTTCCAATTGACCAAAAAAAGATCCCATACTCTCTTTTGATTTTGGAAAGTCGGTCACTTTGCACAGACATAAACGTGGCCGTTAGAAACGCAGAACACCCTTTAGTTGTTCATTATTAACGTCTAATTTTAGATTTACGGTATCTCGGCCACAACGTGTCGAAAGCCTAAACCATTCCAAACCATTGGTTCGTCATACCAAGCAGTATAAGGGAAAATTGTACATTATACCACCTTCAAAACCGAGATCATATTCTCCCCCGCACTACAAGTAACATTTTCCCCTATCCACCATCCACCGAAGTAGTGTTGCTTCACGCGCTGCCTTCACAATTCGTCTCTGTTGTTCGTTTCATGGTACTTGCTCCATCAGCACTACACTATTTTCTATCCAGTTCACGATTCAGTTACCTGAACGTTTTATTCCTGCATGAGTTATCATGTTTCGCTTTTTACGCTCTGGTTCTCATATTTTCGCTCCCACTTTTTCAAATTCTTCAATCGATTGGGACGACAGAAATTGAGGTAAGTAAACGTCAAGTGTACTAACTTGAAATAAATGAATATCCACACCGCGGCGCAGAGAGCGAGTAACGAAATTGAGTATCCGAAGAAATAAATTATTGTGGTGACTTCGGCTCCGGAATCGACCGGATAATCCAGCTTGTGCGGGATGCTGTGGTTGAGGCAGGACAGATAATTCGTGTAGTTATCCCACGTTCCGTTCGGGAAACACTGCTTGGTGGCGTTTTCTGAAAGATAAGAGGTTTGCTTTAGAATGTGAAATGCGAGTAAATACGAGTCTGCAGTTTGTCGTACTGTCAGTTCACTGCGACGTAACTCACCGCGTTTATATATGTCATCTAACTACTCTTACACAAACCAACATAGGAAAGTCACAACTAAGGCGATGGCATGATTCGAAGCCAACAAATGCGTTTATAATGATTCAGTTAATGCCTTTTGTCTTAGTACTAACATACTTCCTATTGTAGCAACCAAGTTTTTTTTCCTCCCTTGAACGGTGGATGCAGGCGATACCCTCACTGGAGCCACAAACGGGCCTATTGTAAGGGCGTCCATGATACTCGGATCATGGCCCACCTGCACCACCCCCAGGCCCCACGGCACTGGTCTCACTTGGTGTGACGTCACCTATGCGCCCCCACCACCCCCGCACAAAGCGGAGGATATCCGCAAGTTCTGCATTCGCCACCTCTTCTGGCTGAAGAAAGGGCCTCCCAAACACACAACGGCGTGATGCCGCGAGTCCATCGCATACGCACAGCATGTGCTCTGCCGTCTCTAGCCCTACCTCGCAGAACCTGCATACCTGTACCTCGCAATTGCCAATATTTGCAAGGTGGTACCTCAGGCGAACAGACCACATATGATTCTCATTTCCTTCCTCCCCAGCACCTCCTTGGACCTCTCTCTCTCTCTCTCTCTGGAGAGCTGGATGAAGATTTTGACTGTCTTAGGCCGGGCAGCCCCTGCCAATGAGCAGCCCTGCACCTGTCCTCCCATTGGCCAACCTCTCTACATAAGGTGGCGACTGGTAGTGCCAACAAAGGGCTCAGGGCCAATAGAGATCTGCGCTGATCCCTTCTTAGCCAACCTACCAGCCCCATCGTTTCCCTCTATACCCTGATGCCCTGGCGCCCAACACAGTGTTACACTGTTGTCCTCGGCCAGGGCCTTCAGTCCAGTCAGACACTCCCACACCTGCCATGATGTAAGACAGTATGAGGCCACTGCACACAGACCATTACCGCAGCCACCTCTGCCTGGAACACCATGGCCAGCGACCCCAATGGGATTGCTGCTGTGATCCTCGGCCCAAAGATGCCTGCCCCTGCAAGGCCACCCTGCACCGAGCTATCAGTGTAGTATACCAGGGCCCCAGCTTCGAAAGCGGGAACTCCTCCTTCCCACCTGGATCGCTCATGAATGAGTATCCGAAAGGGTAGCACGAAGTTGAACCTCACAGGCATTTAGTCTACCACATGCAGTTCGGGCCCCTCCATTATCACCTTGTCAAGGATCAAGTGGCAGGAACTCCTCCTTCTCGCTTGATCAGACCCAACTCCAACATACGCACAGCCTGGAGGAACGCCATCCTTTTAACATGTATGTGGAGTGGAGCTAAATCTAGCATGACCTCCAGTGGTACGGCATGCATTCATACTGCCTGTAATGGCCAGACACGCCCTAGGCTGCAGTTTATTTAGCTGAACTGCAATGTTTTGTTTTCCATCCAAGTCCACCAGACCAGGGCTCCATAGGTGACTACAGGCCTAACCACCTCAGTGTACAGCCACCGGATCATCCCAGGCCTCAGCCCCCATGTCTTCCCCACCATTCTCTGAGCTGCCCACATCACCACCGACGCCCGCTGTAGGGCTTTTTCACGTGTGTGGCTCAAGTGAGCTTCCCATCAAGGAAAACTCCCAAGTACTTGATACCATCACGGGACAACGGACGATTTTCATCAGTTACCGTGACACGAATTATTCACTTCCATATTTCTATTATGTTCTATTTAAATATCAATCATACTCTCCGTCATAGCAAAAACAATCGATCAATCAATCAAAAAATGACGAAATAAGTACGGGTTTCCAGAGTGCCGCTAGAACAAAACCGACCTGCTCTCGTTTTGGCGAGCATTGGGTGAGATGGAATAACGACGTACTACTATCCCAAATACCTCACAAAAACGAGGAAACTATAACTTTCCAGATTTTTTTTTTAAATTTAAAACGAAAACTACTCGTTCGTAAATTGTTAGCTCAGTTTATTTTGCAATATTCCCCACGAAATCCGGTTTCTATCGATTAGCCGTCACATATTCGGCTTTACCAGCATGCCAAGTGACATCGTGATGAATTCGAATGTCAAATTATCGGCAGCGGACAGATTGGTTTTCGCGGAGCCGCAAAATGTGCTCAGAGGTCGAAAGCTGGAGCAGACTCATGGTGGCGTAGTTCGTGAAAGACTCATTGGCTCAACTTGGCAGCTTCGTATTTCTCTTCCCTGTTTCGTTTATTACATGATGAACCGCTCAGCTATCTTCAAGAGTAAACAACTTTGTCAACCCCAAATCTCATTAATATGTAAATCCCCCTTCTGCCTGGCTATTGGAAGGGCTTCTGTCAATCCGCATACAGTGGTTCTATTTTTCCATTTCACGGGAAAGAAGCTGACTGTTACTAAAATTTTTCATAGAAATAGCCGCAAGGGAAGTGTGAATGTCGACGGGCAAAGTGTTTGAAGACAGGAACGCCCCCCCCCTCCCCCCTCAACACGGATAGTACAATTCATTGGTTAGTACGTCTAATGAATGTAATGGCTCCTTCAACACAAGAAATGGCTCCTTCATTGAATAATAGACGATATATTTCCACAAGCACGGTTCGCTCCGTTTGATACCCCGTACAAGATTCACCGACCAGTGTTGCCCGCCGTTCCGCAGGTTACAATCATGCCCACAACACAAACATCAAACTTAAGCAGAACGGTAATGGACGTTAGCACCACTACACAGATAATCAAAATGTCCGAAATATAATTACTTCGCCGTGACTCACCAGGCAACCGGATTTTTTTCGGTACAGTTACGTCAAAAATAGCACTGGTTCAATGTGCACCAGTGGGCTAAAACGAATAGAGATTGCTCATAAAGATCTAATAACCTCACGAAATTTCTCGGCATCTGATTAGCCAAGTCCAGTTATATCAGCAGGTCCGGAATATGAAAATTGCAGTTACTGATTCGCTCAGCGGTCTGATTGAAATTCGAAAGTGTACCAAGAGAGCCTAGGTACGCTTGAAGGGCGCACAGAAAGAAAAGGATAGTCACAAACGTGTCATGTTGAGAAGAATAGAATAGAAATTTACGTATTTATCAATTGTTGGAATTTCGTTAGGTTCACGATTACAACAGAATTGGTGGAGATTGATATTGTTCTACCAATAAAAGTAGTCGCTTTCCACAAAATCTCCGAACGTTCAGAAATAAAACAAGGAAAGTCACAATCAACTGGAATACTCATTTTTCGGGAACTACCCCAATCTCTTGGCAAAAAATTAACAGATAATAAGATGAGCCTGATAGTGATGCATATTACTGTTGAGGGGGAATGAACACGTAACTCACTGGTGAGGCAACATTTAGTAATCTTCTTGGTTTTCCGGGTCTCAGGACACTAGGAAGTCTTCGTATTTGAGTTTGAACAATGGCCGGCGATGTTGTTGGTTTCTAAAATTTTCTTGATTTCTAAAGGCCCTAATCTTATTTCTTCTAAATTTGATGGAGTGGCTCTCTCAAGCACCATTATTAGTGCTACGGTGGTAAAAGAGACACGGTTTATCTTGAGACAATAGCAATTAATTCACTTTTTGAATTGGAAATGAGCACTAAAGAACATATTGTTGACGAAATGTTTTTAATATCAACTCTTCTATCCCCTAACTTTTTCTATGTCTCCCACGTAACCTGTCGACACTCAGGTACTTTCCCTCCACACTCCTTTAATTGGTCTATGCCCCAAGTAGTCGGCTGTGTTGAGCTCCGCAGGAAAGCTTAACGCCAGTAGCAGCAGTCCTGACCAAAAGCCCAGCAGGTCAGCATTGCCTTAACCTGCTACTCAACTCACCTGCTCAGCCAATCTCCAAATCTCACTCTTCAATCTGAACAAGGAGCCTGAGGTCGGAACGTTGAAAACTCTTATGAAGTGTTCCAAGCTATTCGTTCTGTTCAATTGAGGAGGTTTCCGGCAGCCGCGACTCTAGAAGAATTGTAAATGTTAATGGACACCTGGGAGCTGTGAGAACTTCTGTTTTTTCTGATATTGGATCACTGCTACAGCAACAGCCAGTCACTTGATCATTCGTTAATACTTCTCTGTAGAGTGTAACCATCGTACACCAGATAAGGTTCGTCATGACAATCATATGACTACGATATGGCTGACTTCAGGTTGCTTCGAGAGACGGCCGTTCCAGAAGATCTTCTGAAACTACGAAAATGTTCTTGGGTGATAGAAGAACTTTTCTATCCACTTTTGTATCTCCTGATAACTTCTTCGGTCCACGTAATTTTTAGAAAATCTATGAGTAGCATTTGATGTACGGATTGATTTAATTAATACCCCTATATCCACAAAGAAACCTCTTAATTTATTGTCCGTTCTGCACGCTTTCTTCGAGGTATTACATCACGTCGGAAAGAAAAATTAATACTCCAAGTAAAAGACTGGAAAGGGGGTTGCCCGGAGACAGAGACTTTAAGTGACTTTCGAGGTGACAGTAATGAGCGGCTGGGAGGTTTGATAAAATTATCGCTGATGAGGTGGGATGGAAAACGGCAGAGGAAGCGACAAAAGAGCAGCGAATAACCTTTTTAGGGGCGCTCCAAAATATTGTGGCACTGATTCCAGAGCGACGGAAGGTCCAACGGACATTTTTCATCACCCAATTGAATCAGCCTCTAATGGCATACAATTATTTCCGCCTCCATTTGTGATAGAAGTTGATTATCAAAGTGAATTTCAGCAGGGAGCCATTCAAAAATTACCATTCACGCAATCATTACGTGAATCATTCTTTATTAACCTGATGAAAGAGTTTTCCGAACCGTATTTCCAGAAATCTCAGTTCATCTGGTGGAAGAAATTGAGTATTGAAGACGGACGTTTACTATCACCACCAGTACTGTCCCTTTTGCTTTCTCAGATGCTTGCAGAACATTTAAATTTACGTTTAGTACGCGCAAGATTACTCACTAGTTCAACTCCGAACGAGTGATTAAAATGTCCACTCTCTCTAATTTGAGTAACGTAAAATTCAGCACAAAAGCGAAGGGAGGATGAATTCCCCTACTTGGAGATGGACTAGTTAATAAATTGAGAAAAGTGAAAGAATATCCTTGGGCATTTATGGTAATGGCAGTAATGGCTCCAGTAGTGCAGGAGAGGTGCAGCAAGATTCTTCTTTTTCATTGTCCGCCGCCGCTGATGTAGTGGCAATCTCCTTTAAAGCTTACATGTAGCTTTACTGTAACTTACTGTCTTGCCACTATCACTTTCGCCGCTGTCACCAGATGCCCCTGCGTAGTGGGTGGAAGCTTGGGAAACCTCTGCCGAGGCGTACTGGGGTACTTTCGAACCTCAGGGAAGGCAGAAAGTCCAAACTGTCTTGTTCTGGGATGAGGAGAAGCCGTAAGTGACCATTCTGGCGTTAAGGGTTGTTAGATCCAAACACGGTACAACGAGGACACGATGCGCAAGGCCGCGGGGGCATTATGGGTTTAGGCCACAATAGGTGGCTGCCTTCGCAGGGCAAGGTAGGAGGAATGGATCAATCCAATTCCTACCCAGACCAAGACCTGAAAAAGATGGAAAACGAACTATGTGGTGGTCAAGGGGTTGCTGGAAGCTAGTTCGCCCATCAATAGATCAAAACGAATAGTTAATTGTTAATTCATAAAACCAATTTTTGATATAGATTTCGTGCTATGAACTCTTAATGGCCGTAGCGATCACGAGAGCAGAATAACCATAAACAAACACGCAAAATCGAGTAAATAATGGAATGAGAAATGTGTGCGTTTGTACATGATGTGTGTGATTTGTTACATTAAACATTGAGTTCAACTTTGTTACCAGAATCCGAAATTTGAGGGGGGATATGCCGTACTGACGTAATTATCATTATAAATACATAAATTGACGACTTGTTTTTCTGACGCCAAATGCACCCCAATATACATTTGTCGAATGACTCCTTACCCCCTCACTCAAAGCTCGCTCAAACCAACAATTCTACACTCCTGTAGAAAATTACGATCGTAGTTTGCGTATGTGAGAATTCATGGCACGTCGCCAAAAACAAAATACGCGACACAGGGTACTTTAGAAAACACCAAGAACAGGAGGGGACCAAATTGCACCGAAAACACTTCGGCAAAAACCTCGAGGAATGACACTACGCGCATTTGACGAAGCGAGGGATGCAAAAGATCAGCAATTAGCGAAATTCAGTTCGATTTTAAAACGACGGCAGAATGAGCCGGTTTCCGGCTACCTGACTGGTGGGGCAGCGTTTGCACAACCATAACAACCCTGCAGCATCTCAATGCCCTTCCCTAGGCGTGCTCGTCCTTTCCTTCATTCTCTTTTATCCGGTTTCCTCTCTGTTCCGTTTTTAGATTGCAAGCACGCTTTCAAATTAGTAGTGGTTCATCATTCTGAAATACCAGGTTTTTGGTTGGCAATTATTCTGATTCTTCATTTTTGTTTTCACAATAGGGCAAGGGCAGAGATGTTGACACACGCTTCATCGGGCTAGGTACTCTGCTCCCTCTTCTTATATATCGGAATTTGCCCATATCAACTGCCCCAAACTGCCAGGATCGTCGGGCTAGGTACTCTAAACCCTCAGCTTAGAATTTTCCCCTGGTCGCCTAATCATCGCGGGTTCTGACGGGTCGATGCCTTTCTCAGCCAGTGAAGCCTGACACGGGACATCTAATATAAAACACATACGCTATAATTACATTCGCTCTCAATAAATTACACTCGCACATAATAAATGACATCCACGCCTCAAGGGGAGTACTTGAATATTCCGCCCCCTGTTCACTGCCTACCTACTAATTAATGTTGGGAGAGGGCGAGATCTTTTATATTCCTCCGTTCCTCCCACCGTTCCCATCTACGATATGTTAGCCAATATAACAGCAAATCTGAACCAACAGCGAGTATCAGCTTTCAACGAGCGAGCGCTACAGCCCGGACAATGCAATACACCGAAATCACTAGGTGTACGTGGGGCTGATATTGGAACGTAGTGATATCATAAATAGATGTAGATCAAAACGAATAATTAATTGTTCATTAATAAAACCAATTTTTTGTGTAGTTTTCGTTCTATGAACACTTCATGAACACGGTAGCTTTATAATTCTCATCTTTATGCATCTCGTTTTTTAAGTCTAATTCGTTCGACCGAATACAGAGCGCGCGTTTTCAACGCTTTCAATGCCTTTCTGTTGACGGGGAGTGTCACCAACATGGAAGAGTGAAAAAAAAAAAAAAAACTCGTCGAGATTAAAATTAAAAGGGAATGGAAGAGGTCGAGAGGGATTGCCCCGAAAACTGGATTCATGCGCAGTAGGCAGGGAATTATATTACTGCTGGCTTCATTTTGTCGGGCACTTACGTTCTCTCCAAAGCAATTACCGTCGCGAAACGCGATCGTGCTGGAAACTTCCCCTCCACCCGTCGGTTGTCACCAAAAGCAGGTTTTTCGTCCTCTTTTCGGTGATTTCACGTCTCCGTCGATATTTTTTCCAATGAAGTTAGATAAACATTGGCCCTATTTTATTGATCGTGTTAGCCAGTTGGGGCTCTAGGGGATGACCACCGAGAAATGGGGTTTTCCCGCTTCTAACACATTATGTCGACTTCATTAAAACGAGAAAGAATTGTAAGACCTTGAAATAGCACGTTGTTTCTTGATGGTGAGTTATGTGGTGTTTTCCAGGCTACAAGATAAGCTTAGAGTCAAATGCAAACATCGTATAAAACTCTACTAGCATGTTTTATTTTGATTCTATCGTTGCACGTTGATACTTATTTTGTTCTATGTCTCTATTTGATTACGTACTGCCCCGATCAAAATGCGATGAAAATATTATCGATGGTAATTAAATCGAACATTTTAAAGTTCAGTAACAACATTAATTTTGAATAGGAATATTGCCATTATTCAGGATTAAAAAAGTCTGAAAGTACTGAAAGCTTTGGTGCGGGTTTTATTCCATCGTAAACCCTTCTTAGGCTACTTCTAGTTTATGTGATCGTCATCTTCATCCTGAACGCTCCACTTTTTCATTGCCGTAAATAAATCAGTTTTTCACACTTTGCGGGTCGCTGTGAGAATGTTTTGGTGTGTTATTAAGAATTGAACAATTGTTTGTTGTGGTTCGTTTCCAGTTATCTTGAGATTCAATTTGCGGTCAATTGCCATACTGTACCTTCAGATCAATGGAGGAACCTATATTTTACTGGATAGTGATGGGGGAATTTACGAAATAAATGCGCTTTGTTAGTAACTATTGAAAGCTCTCGCTAAATTAGGCAACAGTGGTCACGAAGCCGGGCTTTGTGATGGAGCTTGTCCACAAAACTAACCAAAGAAAACTACCGTGCAAAACCTCGGAATCGTCCACTCGGTGGGCAATATTGACCTCTAGCGACAATTTTCTGAGTCGAGGAAAAAGAAAAATTAGAGTTTTAGGTTCTTCCGGCATCACATTCTTTCGGAATGCCCTTTGATACATTTCACAGTACAACGAAGGCTGTGCGTGGCAATTTATAGCTGCACAAATCAGTGTCGATTTGTTTCCTCCAAAGTCCCCACGGTGTATTAAATAAATGATGATAGCCCACGCCTTGCGAATTTGAGGAGCACGCACCGTGAAAGATGAAAGATGCGGGGAAGCTCTGGCAATCAATCTTCTTTAGGAGCCATAACCAACTTAGCTTGGAGGTGCTCGATGAGTGAAAGCAAACATGATGGCTTTAGTAAAGTAAATGGAGTAGGTTTGAGCTGATAACCGATCCTTTTAGAAGAGACCTTCCGAACATCCGGTGGAAATCAGATTATAAGAGGATCCGATCGTTAAGCGTGAAAGAACCTCTATTCCTCCTGACCTGAAACGATTGTGACAACAGATATTCCACACGGGTTTCCGTTCCGTAGGAAATACTTCAATGGCTGGGGCTTGAATCAGCCCATCTCGTACCGTACGCTTTAGACGCATAAAAGAGTTTGTTTTCTCTCGACCGCACAAACAGCTGATATCGATAAATACTCCTGCTAGATGGCAGCGAATTAGTTTAGCGACGATTTGGAGAATAGGACAGCTGGTTGGTTGTTATCCCATAAAAGCCGGAAAAGTTGAGAAAGTAGAGGCACGTGTTGTCCCACGCAAATGCCGCAGTTGATGGTTAGTAGTGGGAATACAAGCGTCCCCCGAGGAGGCCGCTCCCAGGCATCTCACCAAGTTGTCGATAGAGTTGGGGCTGTTGGAAATAATGGATTGTCTTTCGACTTTGCAAATGCGGAAAGGGAGATACCATTTCCGTTGTCGTCAATCGCAGTCGTAAACGCTTTTCCCGAACAAAGAGCGAAGATATTTCTTCTTTTTTTTTATCGACCAAGCGAATGTGCTCTTATCTGAATGGTTGAGAAAATGGGTTGCGTTAAAATCTGCCATCATGATTCACAGCCGGAACGCAACAGAGCTAAGTAGTGCATGCACAATCCTTTAAAATCGACTCAACGGGCGTAATTGAGCCGAAGCTAGAGGCTCTGATTCCAACGTGTCATAATATGTACTTCTTATGTAGATGCAGTTCAGCAACTGCAAAATATCGTGTCGTATCTTACTAGTGGTGGATTACGTATCTAGGTTTTGACAGAGTGCAGGGTGGCTGTTCCAAGTTCCGGAGATGCCGTTATATACATCAACATGTGTTGTAGTAGGTCGAGTACAAACACGAATTCTGGCCTTACTACACGATTTTACTTCAGATTATTGTTGGAATTCTTTCAATCTTGGGAAGAGGCAAATACTCTTGAAATTAAAAAATTATTTGCGTAAAAACGAAAAAATTGTGTGTTGAAATACAATCGGTTTTACAAGCCACCGTTTAAAATAATCTGTATTCATCAAGCAAGTCAGCCCTCTCGACTTACTTGTCAAACTTTTTGTTAGGTTTTGCATGATAGTAATCCGCTTTCATATGGTAGCGCCTCACGGCAACTAACATTCCCGTTATTTGCGTACGCAATTTGTATAACCACGCTCAGGTTTGTGTAACCTTGCTCCCTAGATCAATAACGTTTTATCGAATTCTACCTAAAGCCCATACCGTTGCCACTGTGAAAGAATTACCATAAAGCGTCTACGGGCAGTTGTCAGAACGTCTTATGGTAATTGGCAGGCCACTTGGATGAATAGGATTACACGAGCACTGAACGATGGCAGGACTGCCAGTACCGCGTACTCGTATGTTGAGAAAATCTTCATCCTTCAGACTTGAAAGAGAATTTTTAATGAGAACTACTGTTAGCAGTTTGCAACTGACTTTCTACTCAAACGGCCTCTTTTCATTCAGTTATTGTGTTAATTTATGCGTGAAGATACAATATACGTCAACAACGCACGAATCACAAGCGGTGTTCCAATTACAAGACATTCAGATAACATTTATGATCACTGTTATAGCACAATATTACTTAGTGGGAACGCTGCGAAAAATAAAAGCGTCGATGTCCACATGGTACATTTCGAGACCCCATTCCTTTCATTGACGAGACTTACGATGTTACATTTCAAACAAGAAGAGGCGCTTCAGTTCCTCGCAAATATTTATTAAGGGTGTCAATTCGATGGTTGTCTTGTGAATACGATCAGAGTTCATCAATGTCAGAGGGAACGGGAACTGCTACAAGCGAGAGCTAGTGATGGAACCTGTCGGAGCGGCTGCCGGTATATATTTGCCTAGAATTCAAGGGTTCTATTCGAGCGATATATATTAACACTGAGGGCAGAATGATGACGGAATGATAGACAGTAAAGAACCCGAAAAGTTCACAAAACCGTGGAAACAAACATTTTGGTAGGAGAGCCGTCGTGAGATTCACTAGCCATTACAATGTTATATTCCCCTCGCGGAATGAACACCTGACGACAGGGATTGAGGTAATCGTGGGTGAATTTCTGTTATCCTTGTCCAAACGAAGAGGCTCGAATGGGGAGGCTAATAGTTTTAAATTATATGACTCCCATGCTTATTCAAGCTACACTCGTTGGCCAAATTCTCTCTTTCCTACGTCCCCCTTCTAATCACATCCCGCAATATTCCTCCCAACTTCTAATAACAGAAAAGAAGCTCTTTGTGTGCTTCTACCCAAGACATTCAACATTGATCGATGAACAACCCGAAAGACTCTCTTTCTTTTTTCCCAATCCTACTCAATTCGAAACGCAAAACCCTCACCCCTTCAACCAATACTTCCATATTTTCTTTCACGTGACATCATTGCATGCACAGTTGGTAATAAACTGAAGAGCTAATTGTATATTCAATTTTTAATTAGCGGGCCAATTAACAGCAATCCTCAAGAGTCAACATGCTCATAATTAGAGATGCCTATTTTTTTAACGACATTCCGCCGAAAAACAAACATCCAGTCATGAAACCAACGGAAAAGTATGGGATTGATGAGTTGAGCTGCAAAATAACATTAACTGAAGACAAAAATATCTGACTGGTTTTCCTGAGTCCCGTTTTTGTTATAGAGGCGTCCGAATGAAAACCGATTAAAGGAACATTCAAACAATGGGAAGGACATCCAGAGCTGGGGACACCATCCTTAGAAATAGAATGATAGGAACGTGGGAGGAAATATGGCAACCGATGAGAGATTAACGGCGACATACGGGTGAGCTGATGCCCCAGAGAACCCCCGAAGCCGACGAACACAGCTACCTTTATGGGTTTCTGTCATCGCGATTTGAAGACCCGTCCTGTACTTGAGAAACTACTTGACCATCCTGGGTCAGAGAAGAGGGGTCAAGACCAATGGGAAATTACTGCAGACGTCAGCCTTTCCTCGGATACAATTTATTTGCAGCTTGTGAATAACAGTGCACCAGATTCCTGCACGCAGACCTCATCATGGCGTTTGATAAAACGCAAACTAGAGCGGCAGACACGCTTGGGTCATATGATTCAACCAATGAAAGAGGATATCGCAGGCATGGCAGCAAAAAACCACTCAGGGGCAGACAGCGCTAGATGATTTGTTCGGAAAGTGCTAATAATCATTTCTATGAATGCCCAATCCGACACACTGCCTGAAATACCTTCCTTCAGTTGAGCCGTTAAGAGAGGCTAAACTAAAGCCATTATTTAAATATGTGCTAAGCATGCAGACACAGCTGCAACAGTGTAGAAGTCAAAGCTTGTAACAGGCAAGGCTGTTGAAACCTCCCAGACGGAAAAAAATTTCGACTTGTTGAATTAAACGCACACATCAGGCCATCATCAGTACCAAAATGTTGTAAACCGCTTTTATAGCACATAGCGGAAAATATAGCTCATCAAATTCAATAATTCGGAACGAGTTCGTACACATTTTAAACCTGATGACCAATCGGATTGAGCTGTGACTTGGAACACCGGAGCTGCTTCTATCAGGCAGAGCCACCCAGAGCAGCTCCGATTAAATCTGAAGAGGAAGAAAACTGCTGAAGAACAGGGAGAGGGGGGACCGCATTGCCGCGATTGGGAGGCTAAGAAAATCGGGTCCACGGCGTGCAATGATGCGATTGGCCTATTCCTCTTCCGGACTCCTGCGGCACCACTTCGCTCCTCTTTCTATCCCAATACTGGTGGGCTTGGCTATTTCTGTGCGAATATACGATACTTGGTTAACAAGGAAGGAAGTATAATTGCGAGTCGCCCGAATATATCCTATAACATCGGCGCCCAATGGGAGCCTCGAACCCACGACCCTGAGATTAAGAGTCTCATTCTCTTCCGACTGAGCTAGCTGGGCATGTCATCGTGACCAGTTTCGGGTCATCGCCTTCAGTAGGCCTTCGTCTATCTGCACTTTCCACTTTGCTCTTGTTCTTAGTCTACCTGTATCCGTAAAATCTTGTTGGTACTACTCTTCTGTCTATTTCTCTCTGTACCTACTCTAGTCATTACCTACTCACTACTGTAAAACATCTCATTTTGTACAAATTAGTGGGGGGTACCTTGGGGCGGGTCCCTTTCGAACCGTCCGTTACTGCCCATCCGTTACCGCTCGTCCGTGTCCACGCCTTCGACCGATACAACTACGACCTCCTTCGCATCTCCTCCCACTCCTCTCCATCACAAAGCCCCTTGGCCTATGCTTCCCATGGATGCCAACCTCCTGCCAACCAACCCACAACCCAGGCTCAGTGCTCCACGGCCTACATTTTTCCACGGACGCCAACCTTCGCTTCGTCTGGCTAGGCCCATCACTGTAGGGCCCCCTTCACAGATGCCAGATTGCTGCCCCCTTATCAGGCCCTACTCTGGGCACCGTCACTCAAGCCCAGAGCCTCATGCTCCACCAGACTCCAGTCACCAAGAACCCGATTGCTCCGTGCCCAGCAACCACAAGCATACCTTCCCACCTGCCTGCGTCACCGTCTGTCACGTCTCCTCGCTACCCGCTCAAGAAGAGATAATGAGGACCTTCCTTGGGAAAACGCCTAACCACCCCCATTGCCACCCGATCATGTGGGCATGATCTTCTCAGAAGGGGGAGTGATGTTACAGGCACAATCGGATTATGCTGTGACTTGGAACACCGGAGCCGCTTCTGTCGGGCAGAGCCACTCAGAGCAGCTCCGATTAAATCTGAAGAAGAAGAAAACTGCTGAAGAACGTTGAGAGGGGGGATCACACTGCCACGATCGGGGGGTTAGGGAAATCGGGTCCGCGGTGCGCAACGATGTGATCGGCCTATTTCTCTTCTGGACTCCTGCATGCCCACTTCGCTCCTCTTTCTATCTTGGTGGGCTTGGCTATTTCTGTGCGAATATACGATACTTGGTTAAGAAGGAAGGAAGTATTATTGCGAGACGCCCGAATATATCCTATAACACTGTTTATGTCGCACATTGTCTGAATATGAAATATATACGGAATTAGCTGGAGCGTAGCATTACAAAACCACAATTCTAGCAAATCGGTTACATGATACAACATACATACAAGCATTCCTCGTTCATTGCATTTTTACCCAAACGTTTAAGAATTTATGTACGACGTTAAGACAACCCTATAAATTTGATCAAAATTGTTCAAGACGTTTTTGGGACAGTTGGAAAAAACATAATCTATCGTTAGGCAAAGCTTATTGTACTATGTCCTGGTTTATATCAGTGCTACGGATCATTGTAGTACGAGTTTGGCAATATTGTTATAAGACACACTGTTAGGTTGAAAAAATTGAGTGACGCATTTACTATGGAAAATCCGGAAATTTAAAAAAGCCCGATATAAGCATATCTCCGCTCAACGAGCCGTTAGAAAAAAAAATTATGGAGAGCAGTTCATAGGTACGTCCTTACATGTTTAAAAACCGTCCGCACTAGTCCACTCCACTGTTTATATTAGCCACAGTGTATGAACCTTACTGTTCTCCTCATTTATTTATACGTAGCTGCAGAAACACTTGTAACTACATTAAGTTAGCTACCATGCCTAATAAATTATGCCTAAAGCGGATCATTATCGTTCCTTCATGCGCTCATTTCGCACTCTGCCTTGCGACTCATTCCAACCATGCGTCAGTTCTGCTCGCCACGTTATGCCAATAGCTAAATGTGGCCTAAAAACTAAATTTTTTGTTGTTTCATTATAGTCAGTCGTTTGCTGATATTTTTCGATGCTGAAACGAATGGGTCTCGGAGGTGCTTTGCAAACATTCGTTAGCATGTGAGTTGTCGTTCCGGGACTGTTGATATAACTATGTTCGATGTACGATAAAATGGGATAGTTACAATCAAGCGGTGCAAGAGAATAATAATTCATTGTGTAATAGCGTGCAGTGGTTTTTATTGTGACTGACTCTGAAGAAAGATAATCCACGCTGGAGTTAATTTCAACAATCAAAAAGAACACCGCATCACAACTTGAATTTTTACTTTCTTTGGCTATACTGATTTATTATTTATTTTGGTTCCATTTTGTCGCACCACATATTTTTGATAAATTCCGTACTAAAAAAAATGAAGTACTTTAATATATGTCACATTTTTGTTATTATTTCGGGTCACATACGTGAGGCGTTTTATAAAAATTCCAGAGATGAGATGAACATTGGGAACATCTAAATAAAATGGATGTGTGGGAGAGCAATGACGAAAAACAAGCGGGCTACGAATTGAAAGTCGAATTGAGATGATCTCAGCAGCGAAGTTGAAGCTGACAACCATAGATTAAACTACTGGTGCACCTTCACTTGATATATGTAAAAATATGAAAACTAGTTGGTCGTAACATTTGTAATCAAACACAAAGATAATGTTCGAAACTGCCCAAAAGAATCGCTATTGACAACGCTAATTTATAGACTAGAATCTCAAATCCACGGTCACCACTATAACTCACCGGAGGTATCGTAATGGACTCCTTTCAGCTCCTCCATGCAGGGCATGACGGAAAGGTACCCGGGGGCGATTGGAGGCCAGCACATAATTCCGTCCCAAACCCATCTGCAAAACCCGAGCCTGTCCGGAAGTAGCGTCTTTTTCTCCAACGCATGGCATATCTGTAAAAAGAATGAAAATTGATTGATGTAGCTTGAAATACGAACAGTACTTCCTAATAGAGGCTTTCTCATTCCATTTTTTTCAATTACCCCGAAATAAACTCTCTACTGATTATTTTTGACCACAACACAGGTTTTATGGATTTTTGAAACCGTCCACACCAAACGTGGTGGACATCCCGAAATTTATGTTGTGTTGTATGTGGTTAGCTGAAAAACATAGAAAAACGTCACACAAACGTTTTTTATACTTCGACGATAGCCTTTTTCAAAACAGATGCTAAAAAAAGAACACACATCAATAGACGCAATCAGAGTTAATACTAATTGTATGCAACGTGGAACTACTCATTATCGTAGTCGGCACCTTCGTCATTGGATTTCATCCATGAGTTCTGGTGAATCGAATTCACTCAGCTGTGCTCTTCCTTCGATTGCCGCAATCCAGTTAAATCTTGTAGTTTCATTGTTTTTACAACTTTGACACCGAAACAAAAATCGAAAAGGGCAAAACGGGAAGAGTGATTAGATAACTCTTTGACTGAATGGTCGTTGATGTTCAGCCAAGTTTCTGTCCTCCCAACATAAAATGCAAAGTTTTGCTAGCTCATAAATTGACATTAGGGCCTCTCAGTCAGTTGAGCCCTTTCGTTTGTACGCATTATTATTTCGTGGGTTTGAAAGTGTCACATTGGAACCCCAAACCCTGAGTCGGCAGCAGTGGGTTAGGCTAAAACATAGGTATTGAGAATGGAGAAAGATGAAAATTAACAGAGCACGAGTGAGTATGTGGATCCTTCTGTTTAAACCATATCCACAATTATACAAATTTCACACTATGGGAGAAATCAATCTAGAACGAAAGTTGATGGCAGATAGGGTGTTTGGTGGGGGGGGGGGGTCCTAACGTAGAACCAGAAAAGTATACCCTCCTCTTGTGATGGATCTTCACAGATCAAAGAAGACACTCTACGAGGTGACCCAAAATTTCTTAATTTAAGAAGAAATACGTGTAAGGAATAATTTTTATCGGTCTACGTACAGATTTGGTTCTAGACCAGTCTACCAAGTTAAGATTGGAAGCGCGCCCACAAAGAGATTTGCACTCATGCCTAATGGGGACAACGAGCTGGTAGGCCAGGACTGGCCTGGCTCGTTGGTGCGAGTAGTGAGGGTGAAGAGAGGTGGTCAATAATACCGGCCTTAACTTATGCGTGCTCCCTCATCGACTGTGTGAGGAGGGATCCATAGTGGCCTCCAGATGGTCATCGTGGTGGATCCGTCTCAGTTGGGGGAATACATGACTCCAGCCTGAGCCACCGAGCATCCCATGCTTGGGTGAATATGGCAAATCTCGGCCTGGCTGATTCGCAGGAGAGAAGCGCAGTAGCCTCTTCGAGGGGGGAGATGCGGACGGCTGAGAAGGAGGGGTGCCAACCTGAAGTGGTTCTGGACCGTGGGGATGGCATGCAGGTGTCGTGCGGTAGGGCCCTCATCCCACCGCAGTTGCCATGTTTCGAGGATTGTGTGAAATGTGAGTTCAAGCTGGCGCTCGGTGGAGGTCTCCCGTTGCAGCACGAGCACCAGCGGCTCCAGGGCACCCCGGTAACTGTTCAGCAGATGCTCGATTGCAGAACTGCCAGGTCGTGGGCGAGGTCTAGGGGGGGGGGAGGCTCCTGCAAGCACCTGCAGTGCCAGATGGGGCGTCGTCCGATATGCTGATACTATGGCCAGGATGACGTCCCTCTGCATGGTACAAGCCCACTGCCGATCTCGCACCAAGGGTGCTACCCACCAGAAAGCTGCAGCATATTGCGCGATGGGCAGAAAATGGCCAGATAGTAAAGGCAGCGGGTATGCAAGGAGACCCCCCATGTTGGGCCACACAAGGACCTGACCTCAGCTGCGAGCTCCGAGCACTTGGCGCGTAGAAGGGCCAGGTGTTTGATGGGGCTGCCTGTTGGGGAGTAGATGATGCCCAGGTATTTGGTTGAGGATGCAGGGGTTGTGCCCATACCTGGGGCCAGCTCCAACCGGTGGGTGAGGTGGGAGAGTGCTGTGCTCAGTACCACTAGTTCTGTCTTCTAAGAGGCCAGCTGCAGACGCTTGCGAGCGCACCAGGTGGTGACTATCCAAGTCACGCGACTCAAGTGCAGTTTGGCCAGCGCCAGGTGATCTGCCTCGACTATGACCGCGAGGTCGTCTACGAATGCCAACGGCGTATAGCTATTCGTTTGTAAGATGTGAAGCAGGGGGTCCAGCAGTGCTATCCATAGTTTTGCACTAATGCCAACGACCAAGTATCATATGTGTATAATTGTGGAGAAGGTTCAAGCAGAGGATGCATATACTCACTCGAGCTGTAACTGTGGTGTCGACCAGTTAGGTTTGGAACATCAAACTCTCGTCTCCACTGTTTCTATGTTATACGAGATTCATACAAACCGAATGAAACCCCGATTTATTTAGTTGCTAGAGTGATAATAATCGCCGCATGTACGTGGGCTAGTTGTGTGATGCTTCCCAACAAAAATTTTCTCAACAAAACCAATTTTGAGCGTTGGCTCGTCTGAAATCGCTTCGAAAACTGTCAAGCGTGGAATATGAACTTGGTAGACTGGTATCAGGCTGATAGCTCCGGCTCAAGTTGGTTCATTGTGATGAGTTATGAAGCTCTATGAGGTTCATTAGTTATGAGTAGGTAGGTTTCATGAATATGGGCTGCTTAGCATCGCTCCGCGTAAACGACGTTCCTTGTGATAGATGTATTCTTTAACAATACTCTCCCCTCGTCAAATGCTAAGGGAAGCCACACAAAGGGATCACGGTACGTCCGAAATCTCTGGTTCACGGTTAAAGCTCAAGCCGTAACGTAATCCTCGGTTGACAATACCAAGAGATCTTCTTGTTAGCTTTCCTGCTTA
The DNA here is from genome assembly GCA_020466155.1 of Pachypeltis micranthus. NCBI lineage: Eukaryota > Metazoa > Arthropoda > Insecta > Hemiptera > Miridae > Pachypeltis > Pachypeltis micranthus. The sequence goes on along the minus strand of CM035774.1, from coordinate 26,085,350 downwards.
CTGTGGTGATTTTTCGTCAGAAACTAGATGATTTCGCTGGAGTGCATTTGCTTTTGAGGCGCCATTGAGTCGAGTTTCATACTTCGGAAAGTCCTGTTTTCACAAACACAGACATCTTTCTCTTGTTAATAAAGAATCCTCTATCTCAATCACTAAACCGAATATGTAGTAGCAAAAGTGATATGCTCGAGTCTCAATAAACTATAATTTCATGATGTCTATCAGTAATAAAAAAAGTCACTAACGCTTTACCCCGTGTATATCGCATATCATGTATTTACATGGATTCGGGGCTGGGGTGCGCTTTGGCCTTAGAAGAACGTGTCTGTATCTAAGATCCTTCGTTTGAGAGCTTTTGCAGATTTGTGTAACGCTGGATTACTCCCCTTCCCCCTTATATCTGAATTGTGCGTCGGCCAAAGTGTAATGGAAAAGCCGTCTCCGTAGCAGTGCACAATACCGTTGAACTTTGCCAGCTATACAACCAGTGATGTCTTTGCCACCATTGTCCCCTTTCACTCTCGTCGGCTCAGGAGGAAGTTTCTGTTGCTCTTTTCATCGTCGTGACGAAGTCTTCCACTCTTCTTATTACAAGTGAGTTGAGAAAGAGCTGTTTGTCATCTCCGAAGTCTCTTAGGTCGATTTTCGATCTTTTCAATTGCGCCACAAAACGGCAGCGGTAAGTTTATTACGGTTATTGTCGTTGGGCAGCACAATTTCGTTCGGCTGCGTAATATTCATCTAGATACAATTGATCGAGAGAGCCTACAAATGCCCAGTAGCCCACCTGTACGCTTGTGCCCAGCAGGTGATCAGTCGTAAAGCAGACTAATAAAATGCCAACCAGACATTTCATACTGTAACAGTGTCCCGTCAATTATTGCAATTGCTGGTTGAACCATTTTCCTTTTGGTGACATTGTGGAATAATGCAACGTAATTGGTCTTTTTCGTTTTGTGAGACTAATTGAAGGCAGCAGAAGCCCCTGAATAAATATACTCCCCTCTCATGCAGAGAACGAACAGCTCCATGTTCCTAAACGTATATTATTCCGTTTATCCCCTACTGGCACGGCGCCAGTGAAAGATACTAACGAAAGGGAGAAATACGCGTTTTTACTTTCCGCTACCCGAAGGGAAGGAAAGTATAGTAATCGGCCCAAAAAAAAAATTTGGGTTTTCTTCAGATCTTTACGTTTCAGACCCTACTGAGTCTAAAAAACCTAATTTCGGCGCGTGGTCCGTGTGTGTGTGTGTGTGTGTGTGTCTGTAGTTCGATTTGCGGGAGAACGGCTGATCCGATTGAGCTGGTTCTTTTTTTGTTTTGTTCGTTATTTTTTGTAGACACCAAAATAAGGTTATAGACGATTTCGGTCGATGGGAAGGGGGGGGGGACGAAAAGGGACCAAAACTAGGGTTTTTCGCATTTTTCTCGAAAACGGCTCTAACGATTTTGATTAAACTTTCAAATTATCTTCTCCTAATCAATACCTAACTTTTCTTCTCCATACATATCTCCATGAAAATACGGTGAACGGAGATATGGGCCCCTGAAGCAAAAATAAGTTTTTTACGCTTTTTGGCAAAACGGCTTCAGCGATTTTTACCAAACTCACAGGATGTTTTCAAATAGTTAATACCTACATATTCTTTTCAATAAATGTTCCTGTGACGGTCCATTGAACAGAGATAAAAAGCAAAATGTGTCGAAAATAACGCTTTTTCTAACGTAAATTCCAGGGTAACTTTTTCACCAAATGTGATAAATCCTGATGAAGTGTCTTTTAGTCACCAATACCAACATTTCGTTCTCCATAATTATTTCTGTATATATATGTTGAACGGAGATATAAGCCAAGTTAACTCAGAAAAGGAGATTTGTCGAATATTAATTTATCTGTATTCCAAATTTCTCAAAAACGGCTCTAACGATTTCGATCAAACTTTCGGAGTACTCTCAGCTAACTAGTCCCTACATTTTGTTATCCATAAATGTTCCTGTAGAAATGCGTTGAACGAAGATATAGCGCCCGCCTATATAGGTGGTGTTGGAACTTAAAGGGGTGGCGGAAAGTTGTGTGTTGCTACGCACCAGATATTTTAAATCTTCGTTTGGTACCAACAAAAAAATAAACGGGAGATAAATTCGCATTTCATCTTCTCAATAACCACCTATTAAGCTCGTAGCAGACTAGCGGAAAGTACAGAGACAATTTTTTCCAAGTTTCGAGTGCACAGCTTAAATCACCCATGAAGAAACACTTTTTTAGAGTCAGGTCAAGATCAACAATGGGCGGACTTCCTTGAATCAGAGTTTTGTTTAAATGAGGCCAGTTGTAGCACACCAAGCATTGGGATTGCTGTAGGGATAATTAGGTCAAAATACGAGAAGAGAGACTTAAGAAGTAGTCTGGAGTTTATCTTGTCGGCCAATTTCCCTATTTTTACTTTCCGCTACCCGAAGGGAAGGAAAGTATAGTAATCAGGTAAAAAGAAAAATTGGGTTTTCTTCAGATCTTTACGTTTTGAGGCCTACTGAGTCCAAAAAACCTAATTTCGGCGCGTGGTCCGGGTGTGTGTATGTGTGTGTGTCTGTAGTTCGATTTGCGGGAGAACGGCTGATCCGATTGAGCTGGTTCTTTTTTTGTTTTGTTCGTTATTTTTTGTAGACACCAAAATAAGGTTATGGACGATTTCGGCCGATGGGAAGGGGGGTGGGGGACGAAAATGTACCAAAAACAAGGGGTTTTCGCATTTTTCTCAAAAACGGCTCTAACGATTTTGATTAAACTTTCAAATTATCTTTTACTGATCAATACCTAACTTTTCTTCTCCATACATTTCTCCATGAAAATACGGTGAACGGAGATATAGGCCCATGAAGCAAAAATAGGTTTTTTACGCTTTTTGGCAAAACGACTTTTCACCAAACTCACAGGATGTTTTTAAATAGTTAATACCTGCATATTGTTCGGAATAAATGTTCCTGTGACGGTCCATTGAACAGAGATAAAAATCAAAATGTGTCGAAAATAACAGTTTTTCGAACATTTCCGTAAATTCCAGGGTAACTTCTTCACCAGATGTAATAAATTCTAATGGAGTGTCTTATATTCACCCATACCAACATTTCGTTCTCCATAATTATTTCTGTATTTCCGATCAAACTTGCGGAGTACTCTCAGCTAACTAGTCCCTACATCTTGTTCTCCATAAATGTTTCTGTAGAAATGCGTTGAATGAAGATATATCACCCGCGTATGTAGCTCTTCGAACTTACGGGGGTGGCGGAAAGTTGTGTGTTGCTACGCCCCACATATTTAGTTTTTCAAATACATTTGCTTGGTGGCACCGGGAAAGCCCCCACTGCAGCCACAACTGGTCGTATTGTGTGGGCGAGCATGAGCCTCTTCTTGTTCTCCCGGTTTCACCCCCAGCTGCTGTGGAGTCGGTGTTCTCTGATGCGGCAAGACAATCTTGAGGTTCATGCCCGCAACGTCCTACAGACGCTGCTGATGTACACCAAGCACTCTGAGGCGTGCTGCATCCAGCCCCTCATACGTACACAGTACATACTCCACCGTCCCCAGTTCCACCACGCTGTATCTGTTCTGTACCTCTGATTTTTCCAATCTTGGCCAAGTGGTACCATAGTGGACATTGACCTATAATCTGGCCGCATACCATCCGTATACTCTCTCTCTCTCTCCAGGCTGAGGATCTCTCTCGTTCGCTGACAAACAACCTTGACTGCCTTTGGGCAGGTACATCCCGCCAAGAGGCAGCCCTGCACTTCTCCTCCCACTTACCAACTTCCTTGCACAAATGGCTCTTGGAGGTACCTACGAAGAGCTCAGGTCCAACCGAGGGAAGCACAAATCCCATTCTCCCCAGTTCATCGGCGTCCTCGTTCCCTTGTATTCCTGCATGATCTGGCACCCAACACAGGGTTATTGTGTTTTCCTTTGCCAAGGTCTTCAGGCCAATCATTTTTCCCAAACCAGCCCTGACGTGATGATATAGTGCAGCCTGAATGTCGACCGTAATGTATATTTTTTCTGCTTCAGGCTCCTACGCAGGAGGTGCTGCATGCACAGTGCCACAGCGAAGAGTCCTGCTTGGAAAACTGTCGCCAGCGCACCAAGTGGTATCCGTGCCTGGATCCCTGGCCCACGCATGCCTGCACCTGGTAGGCCGCCCCCTCACTGCGTCTGTTTAATATACCATGGCCCCAGCCTCGAGAGAGGGATCACCCCCTTCCCACCTGGATCTTCCATGGATTCCATGGGCCTTATCCAAAATCAAGTGGTGTGGCGCCTTTCTCTCCAGCCTGACAAGACCCAATTCCATCATACGAGCCACCTGTAGGTAGGCCGCTCTCTCCACATGTATACTCTAGCGCAGCCATTGGGGATGTCTGCATACAACCTGTCACAGCCACGCAGGCCCCGCACTACAGCTTGCTCAACTGCTGTTGCACTATCTTATTCTCTGTCCTGGTCCACCAAACCGGGGCACCATCCACAGGCCTAACGATTGCCCTGTACAAACAGGACCATCCTGGCCCATCCTAGTACCCATGTATTGCCAGCCATTTTCGGGCCAATGCCCTTCTATATCTTGAAGTTGAATGGACCAACCTCACTGACTAGTTCGTGGAACACCTTCGCAGTACTTCTGCTGATGTTTGGTAAGGAGTTGGTAGACACTCTCACACATCACTCTCATGTGGGAGCCATCGCCATTCTCACGTAGCTCCGAACTCATTAGCTCACCTTCTTCAGGTCTCCAGGGAAGAACAATCCAACAGTGGCCGTGCCGTAGGGCATTTATTCACAAGAAAGGCTGTAATATGAATGATTAAGACTACTTTACAATATTAATCGTTGGTGCAGCGAACTCCTTCAAAAGAAATTTCGACGGCCTCATATGAACGCCTAAATGAGCCTCTTCTCAGGTAGCGTTGTGGCCAAGGGTGAACTCTGCGGACGTAACAAAACCGTGTGGACTTGCGACAAGCTCACTAAACATTCCCATCTTTTCTGGAATGGGTCATCGTGACGATCGAACGCCTCAGTTTGCGTTGCTTTCACAAGGAAAAGCGACAGCTAAAATATTTTGAATTAACTGTAGTACCATAATAAATAAAACTTGCCGCAAAAGTCTGATACTAAAATGTAATTATGCAAAACACACTCGGGAAATTAGGTAGCTCTAAAGTGCTAAAAAATTGATGAAGACAGAAATACCGTTTTATTCAACGTTTTAATTCTGACCCAAGTGGAACTGAAAGGACATCTCGGATTTCGTTCATGTTTTATGCACAGTTACCAATTTTCTGGAAACAAGATTCCGTTTATCGTTCAAGTTCTGTATTCATTGTTTATTGTCCGCTTACGTTACATTTGAATAAAAGCAAACGTTAGATTGACGCTTTGGCAATTAAAATGAAACGGACTTGCGAAGCGTGAAAATAAGGTTATATAAATAATAATGGCGTTGGGGGGAAGGGGATATAAAATTTAGCTGAAATGGGACATATCTGCAATTTCCTTGAAAACGGCCATAACGATTAACTTACCCCGTTCTCTGTTACATTCGTATAATCTTCCAAACAGTACCTAGTTTTCGTTGTCGCTATACCTTCAAAAAAAGGGGTTTGATGATTTAAATTCGACTATTTTACAAGTCAGTATCTCTATATATTTATAGTCCTTAGTCCCACGGAGTACGTCAGAATGTAAGATTCTTTTAGCACGAAATTGCAAAAATGAATGTAACGATTTTGTTTAAGCGAACAAGGTTTTTAAGTATACTAGTAACTACCCCGAGTACTAGTATTTTGTTCCCGAAAAGTTTCAGTATTCGTGTTGAAGGACGATACGGTTCACACTTACTGTATTATGTTTTTGCAGTAATTATAATGTGATTTGCAACGCTAAACAATGATGTTTATTTAAATATTTTGCTATGAAATGGGGGTTAATAAAGTGCGCTTAAACTCGGTTTAAAGCTTTATCCACAGCAAGTATCTGAAGAATACTTCTCAAGGAGTCGTGTTCAAGAATATTCTCATTCAACATCCTCTCGTATGGGCCACTGTCCACTGAGGTTAGCTTCTAAAGAGAGCGCCATGGTTAGAATTGGCGCATTACGTTTAACATGCGCTATTAGCAATATGCGTGCTGAATTCGTAGAACCGCTTTTGCAAGCTGCGAAAATGCAAACCTAAGACCCACTAAGACTTTTCCCGGATTCGAGTCTGAAGTAGTTTCCCGACTTGATTTTTCAGGCTCAACTCCGCTTACCCCTTTGCACCCACAACTTCAGTCATCCAGAAACACTTTAGGTAATGACTCTTTGTCCTTTACGCTGCGAAAGCTTGACTTTTTAGTACCTCGTGTAAAGGCCTTCAAGAACACTCAGTGAGGATTGTTCTACTTCCGCTTTGGGAAAGAAGTCGTTAGAGGGAAATAATACTGCGACCGTAAATAAGAGGGTCTTCGTCATGTAACCACCACTTGTCTTTAACGCCGAAACGTTAATGGACTATACCGTATTTCTTTCTACCTTATTATCCAAATCACAAAAATTCATGTGGGCTAAGGAAGCTAGTTAAAGTCGGGTAGATGCACAACGAGAAAAGAGAGTACAAAATATGTCGTGTGACGCATCACCGAATTTTCCTCAGCTATACTAGCTACCTTTCACTCTATATGAATTTGTAATGTAAACTTTATTGCGCTACTTATGCCACGACCACAACGAAAAGACGGTGCATGGCTGATTGGTGGAACGGTCGACACGCTTTTGTCAGATTGGTTCCTGTTTTCATTTCTCGAGTTTAGGGATTTCGTCGCTTTGTGCTAACTACTCTGTTATACTAATCTTCCATCGTTTATTGAGCGTACGTTTAATATTTTACTGGGTCGATGTCGTTATTTTTATTTAGAATGAAGCTTTTGTTATTGTTAAGGCGATTGGAACTCAACACATCTAATCAAAATTGTTACAGCTGCTTTTGAGGAAAGAAGTAAGCTTGATTACTTAGATAGCTAATTAGTTTTGATGATATTGCTCGCCAACTGATTTATTCCCGCGTCTCACAGTGCTGCATAGACTTAATATGAAATTGGAGCTGATGCCATTTGTTGTCTTTCAAGAGTAATCGGCCACACAGGCCATTTTCTTATATCTTGAGTTTTTTTTTAGACGTCTTCAATATCTGAAGAAAACCAACACCATCCGATTACATTACATGTCTTCTTACTTCTTCGTGCCAAGGAAAGAAAGAGAATTTGGGACAAGGTACTCAAGGTGTATCAAGGGCACCAGAAGAGGGCGATGGATGTAGTGTACCCAAGTAGCTCAACGAGTACAGGTCTCATGATCTTAATAGTTGCACTCTCACACATGCGTTGTAATTGGGAAAACTAATTGCATAGATTATGAAGCCTCTCATTCAGAACTCTCAGGGCCGGAAGCCGCATTTTCAGGTACCTGCTGCTGTTAACGGCAATACCTGTAATGCCTCTCGTCTAGCCATTCAATTAAGTGTACACCGTGAGAGGATGAACGTGACCACGGAATGTGCATACTCTCTATATCCTTTGCATGTAAAAGCGTACCAGTAGAGCAGCATGAAGCGATCGATATCATCTTCCTCCAATTCCTTACTTAATTCTTCTTTTTGAGTGGATTCTAAGTATTGGAAAATTAAAGCGTCAGTCAATTTGTCGTAATATTATTGGTACGTCAATTACTAGCGAACTTGTAAAATTCCTCCCAAATTTGAAACCTCTCACGCGTAAGCTTCCTGTAGTTCTTTTCAAGAAACCTGGTAATTGATAGTGCTCCTAACAAGCTCTGGCTCGTACTGGGAAGTTGAACGTAGATTGTTGTTATCAACCGTACTATAGTTCTAATCGACAAACCCTTCTGGGTAGAGCAGTTATTTCTCGACCTACCTGATTTAATTAACGCTGAAATATGATGTCATCTAAAGCCTGGCCGCTGTTTTTGGTCAGTATGCTTCCTCATAAACATTAAAATATACATCTTGTTCCATTGTGCTTAACTGAAATGTTATAGACGGTAACTATTGAATTATTCTACCGTTTCTTGCTGTTCTGTTTTAACTTTTCAATTTGGAATTAAACGAAAAAAAGTTTCTTGCTGTGAAATTATTTTTCGAGGTTAAACTAACTTTAAGTCAATTACCACACCGCTCAAAAGTAGGAGGAAATCATACTCATTTGATTAGCTATTTTAGAGATCGAGCGAATGAACTAAATCATGACGACGCTTCATACTATTTTCTTCACATGACACGGTACATATTCTTAGTACTACGCATTCGTGCGCATATTCATCCTGTACAGTAAGTTCAAGTATACCGCAGGTGTTGAAACCGGATCGGCCGGCCGCACATAACCACACTGGCTGTTAGAACGCGCTGAAAAATGAAGATGGGAAGGTTTCACCAAAAAAAAAAAAAAAAAAAAGAAGAAGCAGTAGCAAACTGTATACATGTTCGCAGGTTAGATGGGTATTGAGTGAGACGCCATTTACATAAATTAATTTATCTTCTAATTGACTGTAAGATTAAATTCCACAATTGGGGATGTTGACGCCCCATGGGATTCCCTGGCATGGAAGAGTCTTGTTGCCTCCTCGAATGTCCACAGCCCACGACCATCTGGCGGCATCTTTAACCCAAACGTAGACTCCGGTGGCCCACCTTCCCTTCATGTTACCACGGACGTTGTGCACTGTAATGTCAGTCATTGGGTATCCAGGGGTTGGGTCTCCTTCAGGTCCGGGGTAGTTGAGGTAGTTACCTTGAATGGCAATTCCCATCCATTCAATATCTTTCAGGATGATGTTTTCGAATCTGATTTTTTCGACCAATCCGCGTTCCCATTTAGTCGTCTTGATTCTCAAACCGCACATGGAGTTTGTAACGAGGTTGCTGTACATACGGACGTTTGAAACGATCGTACCGTTGTACATAGGAGCGATAGAGATTCCGTGACCACCGTTACAATGGTTGTATCTGAAAATAATGTCAGTTCCGGAGTTGACGGCCAAACAATCGTCCTGGTTGTCAACAATGGAATCCTCAATCACTACAGTTTTAGAGTTAGCTACGTCAAAACCATCGGTGTTGTGGCCTCCTTTCAAGTGACCTTCTTTGTTGTTAATCCAGACACGTCTGACAAAGATGTTTTCACCGTTTAAAGCGAATCCGTGGACGGGCATATTTTTGACGTAGAGATCTTCAATGGTGAGGTTGACAGCAGCAACGTGGAACATATTTGGTTTCTTGATTCCGGAATTGCCTCCGTTATTATCCCACCAACGCTGTCCTTCGCCATCGAGGCAATGTCCTGGAAGACCCCTGACTTTTATGTTGTGACCCGTCACACGGATCAACGGTCCTTTCCAAGCTTGGAAACCGAAACGGATGATTCCAGCGAATTCGACGACGGTTCCAGATTTCAAGTTCCACAGATCCAAATGTTCACCTGGAGGTACGACCATGTCCATGATGGTGATAACTTGGGCGGTTTTTTTGGCTTCGGCGAGTTCTTCAGGAGTGCTGACCTGGATAGCGGATACTCCGGCTATGGCCAGTAGGAGGAAGGATATGGCTCTCTTCCCAACCATTTTCACGAGACCTGCAATATTTCCTTCTTCAATAGTTGCAATGACATAATAATCATACATGCAAAAACGTTAGAGAAACTGTAACATGATAAAATGCTAACAGAAATGTTTTGTGTGTGTGTGTCTGTGTGAGAGAGAGAGAGAGAGAGAGAGAGAGAGAGAGAGAGAGAGAGAGAGAGAGAGAGAGAGAGAGAGAGAGAGAGAATGATAGTTATTACTTGTGGCAGAGCTGCCAACAGTATCATCTACAAACCTGATGAGACGATACACACGCGCGAAGGTAGAGATCTTGAACATTGACGCAGTTCTTCATAAGAACTGCGGGGTACGAGGTATCTTCTACGTTTTGGTTTAACCCTATGTTTTCGGTCACGAAAAATTTTTTACAACCCCCCTCAAAATTTGATACTTTACGTTTCAAGACATGGAGATTCCAAATTTGCAATGTCCGTTCACTGTCCGCCGTCTGCCGTCCCCCGTCCCCTGTCCCCCGTCCGGGCCGTTTTGTGCCTTTAACGTGGTCTAAAAATCCCATTTGGTATCTAGTTGCGCCCACCATCTCGGCAATCCCATCGGACGAAGCCCATGGTTGTTTTGGGCAAAAAATGGTTAAAAAAATTAACGAAACGCAGTATAATCGCAAACAAGACGTGTTTCGTATCGTTTTCAAGGCCCGCTCGACTTGCAACGCCCTTTGGACTCGCAACGTCCTGCCAATTGCCGAGCGAGGGTTCGCTGGAAGCTCCCGTCCTAATTTCCCTGAATCTTTTTGCCTGACGGGGCGGAGGAAGGTTACTTCCTCCCCACACCCCTCCATCGGATCATAAATGCCTACAGATGTTTACGGGCGCCTGGCGCCGGGGGAATATTTAGTTTCCGTAGTTCCATTGTAGTCAGGTTATGTTTCGTATGGTTTACTAGTATTCGATGCTGAATCAAATGGGATGGGTCTCGGAGCAGTTCATGAGAATAATAAATCGTTGTGTAATAATTTGCAGCGTTTTTAAGAAGTATACGATGGAAGAGGTTGCTGAGCCGACGATACTAGAATCTGCCCGTCATTGTAGACAGTAAAGCAGTTACAAGTATCACCAGAGCTTTCGCATTTCATTCACGGTATGTCAAAATTATTTTGTGGACTTTTTTTATGGTTTTGGACTTTAGGACTTGAGAGCGTGCATCGTCCTTGGTGCTCGGTGGTCCATTTCTCAACGGTTGATTTTCCTGGTGCAGAGTCTGAATAATATTATCAAGCCAAGCTTTCGCTTTTTTTCGCCAAAAAGAAATGCTTTAGGGTTAACTAAAAATCGCAAAGATTTAATGCTGGCAGCGCCATCTGTGTTAGTTATCATGCTTCAGCCTAAATAGTAATGAGAGTATAGCGTAAAAGGAGGCAGTTTTACTCGCGGTAATGGGGTTTTTATATCCTTCCAATGCGTGCTTCCAGCGCCAGCTCTGAGGGACGTGTGGCGCCACTTTTCCGAACAGAAGCTTTAAAGCCTCCCAGATAATACCATGTTTGCTAGCATAGAATGCAGAGCACGGAGTGACGGTAATAACTTCATCTATAATGTCAATTTTTTCCTCCCAGTGAGTTTATTCAGCTCAATTGGCAAACTGGTATTCTCATAAAGCACTTACGAAAGGTGCATGAGAAGAATTTTTATTGTAGAATGCTTAAAAATATCGTTATCTTGTTTGGCTGTTGACATTCACGAATTTACTTGGAAAATGAATCTACAGAGTAGCTGAGAAAAAATGAAATGATCGAAACCCATGAAATCCCCTTTAGCCTTCAACTTCCGTAGGTTTCAACGCACCCGATTTAAGAATGCTGCAAATTATTCCACAACGACTCATTCCTTTGCACAACACGAGGGTAGTCTCACAACTCCAAAACCCATTGGAGTCGATTCTGCCTACAAAAACACCAATAAACGATACCAAACATAATCTAACTACAACAGAACGACAAAAATTGACACATTTTCTAGGCGACGCTACGCGATTCATTCTTTATTTCGTCTGAAATACAATTTGGGCCTGCCGATGTGAATTTTTTGACACGTCATCAGTTGTGAGGTCAAGCAACCAATGAGTTACGTAAGAGGCACGCACACGCGCCGAAAATAGGTTTTTTCGAATGGGAGATTCAGAGGACTTTTTCAAGAATAATTACCACGCTTTCCGTACTATTTCTATAGAGGCTAATTTTTGGCTACATATCCTGGTCGTTGCGCACTAACAACACTAAAAGTCTAACTCTCAGAGAGTTTGAACACATTTGTTGATCTATGATTGATCTAAATCATTCATTAATGAGTTATGAGACACAAAAGTGAAGCTGTTTGTCATGACTGAAGCAATGTTTACGACGGTGAGCGGTTCAAAAGGTATTGAAGACCTTTGCCCACAAATATGTCAGAAGTGTGTACAGACGGAGTTAGCCGGCGAACCCAACATCCGACCAACGTCCCTTAGGCACCATTAGTGTCATCTTTTGTTTTCCCTCAGCCAGCATTACTTTCTTGTTTGCGAAACAAAAGGACGACTGGTGCTCTCGAGTGTGCTTGACCCAATTAAGGTTGCGAGCCTCTATTTCAGTTGACTGGCGTGTGTCTTTCATTCTAATTAATGTCGTAAAACCCATAAACGAGTCATTAACGGCATTTTACATTTTTTTAACGGCAGTTGGCTATTTATTGGACATTTTAAAGTAGCTAGTTTGTGCATGAATATGCTTTTCATGAACGAAGAGTCAGTCGTAAAGCGTGTTGTGTCATTTCCACAATAATTATATGTTCCCCGAGTTTGGATTCAATTTAGATAACTCTTCGCGTTGATTCGAAGAGCAATACGTGGGAAACCCTTGTCTGAAACGTATTACCCAATTATGAGCTAGTAGTTGGAATCGCCAGCCCATCTCTCAAGAAGAATAGTGAGTCTCAAGTTGACCAGCAGGAATGAGGGATACGTTCATAATGACTTGAACCTAATTAGAAGCTGCAGTGGTTCATCTTCTGTGACTATCTGTTAAAGTAGTGACAAGGTCTAACACCTTGTTGTTAACCCCTCAAAAGACGTCCAGATTCACCGACTCCGCTCCCCTGGCAAAACAACTTAATTTATCGGAGGTCCCTTTAGCCGCCTGGGTTCAAAGTGGTTCCGACGCACATTCATCCGATAGACTTCAGAATATCCCTGCTTCGATGTCAGGTAGCATTTACTATCTATTAGATCATTTATAAAGGTCTGAACGTACGTAAATACTGCCATGAACATACTCCTACCTTCTTGGCAAATATACGCCGAGGAATTGGGTGAGGTGAGAATTTCATATTCACTCTCAATTTCAACTGGAAGAATGTCCCTTATGTTCATTCCCAGTCGAATGCTCAAAAATTTGAACCAAATCGGATGAAAGCTGAGGATGTTGTAGTATTGCGAGGATAACTATAATTGGAGTGAGTGTTTTACGTTTTGTGCTTTGTCGTGATTCGTTGACACAATGGGAAACGGGTTTTGAAATCTTCGGTTGTTATTGCGATTGAGAGTTCTAATCGTTAACAGTAATCACGAAGATAGTTATTTTTTTGCACGATTGTATTGATTTCATATTGCAAGCACCGCCGACAGTTTATCGTGTTGAGTTGACCACCAAAATCAATGAGAAAGTCGTACTTTGTGAACGCGAAGTACGATGTATAGCGTAAGAGATGTTTTGCAATCCTAACGATGATGAGATATCTCCAGTGCTCAAATTATCTAACCCATTCGGCAGCGAAAAATCTGATTAATGAAATGATCAGAATGACTTCAACGGCCAAGGAATCCGTTCAAAAACCCCAAGCAGCCTACAAATGCCATTTTACTGAGATGACAATAAGCAGAATGAGACTGCATTCTTCAACCCCATTAGTCAACTGGCTTACTTGCCTGTTAGGATGTTGAGATGTACAAAAATTGCGAAGAAGTCGAACGACGTAAATTTTCTTTCGATTCGCAAGAATAAAAAAAGGTCACCGCTCTATCTGTTGGTGTTTGTACGCATGTACGTCACTCTGTCGGCACTATAGCGCCGATTTTCTCAAGGTTAACGTCGTCGGGTTCTTTGGCGAACGGCGCACGTCCTTCGCTTCCCTCTTCGCCCCTTCTCTTCCGCATTTCTCAACCTCTGGCGCTTCTTAGCTGCCGTAATTAGCTGAATGTGGTAAATATTTGCCGTGAATTGTTCAATATTAGAAATAGCTTTAAGGAATATTAAGGTATTATACGTTTTGTTATCGTTTTTGGCAGATAATACACTTCTGTACTACGAATTCACTCGAGTTTTCCGTTTTAGACTTCCCCCATTGAATTCGTTTCTGAGCGCGGGATCAACCTTCTCAATAATCCTCCGATTTAATAGAAATGTTTATATGGCGACCCTGTTGAGTGGTCACTGAGATCGTCATCGTATACCCAACTTCTCACCGCCTCTTGGGCGTCCCTACTCGCGCAACACCTGAAGGGCTGTGCACCTTCTCGTGTGATGTATCTTGAAAGAGCTGAGCGCCTTAGCTTATTGGGCTACCAAGGCTCTCTACCTCTCGTAAAATATTTTAAGTTGGAAGGTCAACAAGTTGAATGCTCACCAATGAATGTTGAAATTTCTGGAAGCTGTACAGTTCACAGGTACATTGAGTGAAAAATCCCCCTACATAACATTTTTCGTTTCTAAGTGGCTAAGCGACATATTGGAGATCGACAAGCAGTGGCAGTTGCTTAATTTAAACTGTCTTGAAAGATAGCCGTTTTTTAATTCAACACAGAACGTTTCTGACGAACAAAGCATTTATTTCTTCTAGTCTTTTGTACTTTCCTAGAGTGCATTTATTGTTCTTCAAATCGTGAAGATTTTGCCTAAACGTGAGACGACGAATGGCCAACACATACATTTTTCGAATCCTCCACTCTTGTTTGAAATTCTTAACCCTCGTTCTACGACTTTTTGTTAGTGTAAGCTGAGTGCTACTCATGCTCTCCTCCTTCGTGTCATTTGAAGTTTGCAGAAATCAATATATGGCGGCTCACTTTCATCGAAAGTTCAAAATTGGATTCTAGAATCGCAAAGTTCACGTCTGAGAGTGATCTACTTACACCAATTTTGCTTATCGTGTCAATCGGGTGATTATTAATTTTCCTTGGAACTTCTCCACCTCGTCTATATTTAACTTCGAGTTGTGTTCTGGAAGGTTCACGTTGGAATACATTCGAGTTTTGACGAGCTAATCTCTTTTCTTATCGAGGAGGAAGACCGCTGACCATTTCATCATTTATGTCTCCTGGCTCTGCCTCCTTGATCACGTCAGATTCGAAATCTCTCATCTGACTCACAAATCTGCACAAAGGAAATACTGTCCTCTATCTCATTGATCGATGCGTGTCATCGTTTATTGGCATGTTGCTCGATATTGGCAGCAAGTAGAGGTGCTACAGCGAAGTTTGATTCTCTTTAGAATCGGTATCGGCACTAAGTTATAAACTAACCACCAATTTACCGCTTATTTGTTTTGCAAGGGTCACGAAGGTGATTAATTTCAATAAACCTGGTTCGTTGACTGCTGAATTAAACGTAGATAAGTACACTTGATCGAAAAAAGTAAGAAGGAAGATCTCGAACCACTTTTTTTCAAACCACGATTTTTTTTTACTTTCCTCAGCCTGCACTGAAAGCTCCGGTGAAGAAGGAGAAGATTTTCGTCAGCTGTGAAAAAAATTCTTCTCACAGAAAGCTATAGGGCCGCTCCTATACTGCGCCAAAACAGGAGATGTTTTCCAACTTTCATCAAAACCGCTTTAACGACTACTTACCGCATTTAGTTTTTAACAGATATAAACGGCATGATGTACCAAGCGAGTTCTTTCTAATTTTTTCACATTTGTGTCAGACGATGAAGGGTCGATTCGGAGAAAATTTGTACGTCTTCTACCAATCAATAAATCCTCTACGACTCTTAGGCAATACGCCCAAACTGATCGAAAAATTTTGTGTCAAACTCCCTCAGCACCGGTTGTAATGAGTATGGACGAGCACGTGTTTCAGTGCCTAATACTACACTCTGTTCATAAAACCTTTCCGTTAAACGTATAACGTTCCATCGAATTGAGCGAGAACAAGAAAAATCAAAACGGTTATCACCAATCCTGTACATATAATATAATCATTTGGCAGAAGTGGGTAATTTTTAGATGCTTTTAGATCCATCCTCCTCCACTTTAGCCACCAAAATATACGTAGTTTTTTTGTTTTAAATAAATATACTTAGTAGCTCCTACTTTTATGCAGGGTTACAGTTCTAAATTTTGTAAATTCGTGTCGCTCCAAAATATTCAGCTGAAGCGTAAATAGAGCCCAAGGTTATAAAAAATACGACTCGTGAAATGAACGGAAAGGTTGATGATTAAAGGAAAGGTTGTATTAGTAGTTCATCATTTAATAAAAATTGTTATAAACCACTTTTCCCCCTTTTTTACAGTTATTTTTTCGAAGCTTTTTTATTACACTCGGTGCGACGCGTTTTTGTGAGGAGCGAGTAGCTGTACAGGCCAATAAGCAAATGTTGATTGTCCCTCCCCCCCCCCTCATTTTCACTAACAGATCAGAAATAATTTGAAATTCAAAAGCGCTGGAGAAGGCCGAAATTAGGCAGCCTTGGGAAACGAACGAGTGGCCGTGTGGAAAGGGGGGGGGGATTTCCGGTAGATACGTTGTTTAAAATTGCGGCAACGGTTGTAGAGTGTGTAAAAGTTTCTTTGTCGGCAGAATTTCTGATGATGCGATCTAACTGTTTTGGTTATCGTTGAACAAGTTTAACACAGACCATCCCTCTAAGAGTACTAAAGACGTTAACTACAATTCGATCTACTTCTCTAACATACTCCAGAGCGATTTAAAATATTGTTGCATTGAGATAAGTAAAGAAAATTTGAAGTAAAGAGCAAAAATGAAGATGAGGTCGTCGTTACGTACCTTTATTTCACGAGACGGAAAATGAGTCGGTATAACATATTCTTGATGCACGTCTATATACCGTGAACGCAGAAAGAAGATATTTACTTACTCCCACCACATCAAGAAATTGTTAATTAGGTCTAATAACAGCTTGGTACACTTGTGAATACAATGGTAGTTGATAACTCTCAATTTCCTATTTAGGATGGTAATGAGCTGATCATCCGGTAAACGCCTGAAGCGCAATACATCAAACAGACCTCCCAAGGTAGGGTGACCATTTTGTGAAGTTGGTTTAACGTACGCGCAGCATATAATTTCGATATAAAGCACACTACAGGAGACATGTGGCACTCATTTTCGGTAATAAGTGTCACCAAAGAAGCTTCTGTTTCCTATTGAATAGCGTTTTTGTGCAAATATTCTTAATTTCCGTTGTTTGTCTAATCGCCCCGAAAATTACGCACGCGGGATCAAGACGAAGATACTGGTGGAATACGCGCGTCGGTATTTTCACGTGTGAAAAGGTTCCTGTTAGCTACACAAACATCTCCATGCGGCGAGAACAACACACGATACGTATGCGGTATTATGCATTTCGTCATGACTTTGAAACGTATGTAGTGCTCATTTGAGTAAAACCTGTACTCCTGATTGGGGCTTAATTCAGCAGTAGCTTGATTGGGAGGTTCAACAGCGCACGAGTCACATCTTTTCCATGAACATTGGGCATGTCTCCTACCAACATTCCTTATTGGCAAAGCTACGAAGTTCTACTTTTTCCTCCCGCAAAACGCTTCTCCCTCTTTCCTACTCATGACTGACATGTGGTCACAGTGGAGTTCTCAAACTCTTGCTAGTTGTTCTTAGGCTTTCCGTTCCAGTAGTGTTATGTGAGGTGGGTACGTACAATAATAATCTATCAGGAGGTCCTTACTTGTTCTGCAAAGGCTATTGGCCAAACGGGTTAATGGTGTGATGCACTGTTGATTGTCAGTACTAGGATAGGACAGCTTCACGAGGCGTCTCAGACAGACACTGTCTACTTGGAGGCTAGTAGCAAGTACTCTTCAGCAGTACTAGAAGACAGTTGATGCAGCACCCGTTACATGCTGAGAGGCAAACTTCTGAACAGTTTTCTGAACGAACACCACTCGTTTATTACTTGCATTTGCCAACCCATTCCAATGCTAAACTAGGTATGGGCTTGTGAGGCATTACGACTGGCTCCAGAGGATTTCAGGCAGAGATGCTCATCTCGAAAGGGACTGTCAGAGGTCAATGCAATACCACAGGGAATTTCTGAGGGCTGTATCAGAGTCCAGGGTTCAGCTACGGGTGGTCAGGAAATTGCTATACTCGTAGATTCATTGATTACGTGGAACGAAGTTGTTATTCAAGTAATATGAAATCATATATGAGCCTCCTCGTTCCCCTCGTTAGACCTCTTTTCCTCAGTCAGAGTTACACGGAACTGGATCGTGAGCATCCACTTTTGGTTTATTATTCATTCTGAATAATAACCCTATGTTTTCGGTCACGAAAAATTTTTTACAACCCCCCCACAACAAATTTGATACTTTACGTTTCAAGACATGGGGATTCCAAATTTGCAATGTCCGTCCGCCGTCACCCGTCCGCCGTCTGGGCCATTTTGTGCTTTTAACGTGGTCTAAAAAATTCGCACAAAAATCCCATTTGGTATCTAGTTGTGTCCACCATCTCGGCAATCCGATCGGACGAAGCCCATGGTTTTTATGGGCAAAAATGGTTAAAAAAATTAACGAAACGCAGTATAATCGCAAATAAGCCGTGTTTCGTACCGTTTTCAAGGCCCGCTCGACTCGCAGCGCCCTTTGGACTCGCAACATCCTGCCAATTGCCGTACGAGGGTTCACTGGAAGCCCTCGTCCCACCCCTCCATCTGATCAAACGTTTACGGGCGCCTGGCGCCGGGGGAAAATTTTTAGTTTCCGTAGTTCCATTGTAGTCAGGTCATGTTTCGTATGGTTTACTAGTATTCGATGCTGAATCGAATGGGATGGGGGAGCAGTAATACTCGGTCAAGCTGTTCATGAGAATAATAAACCATTGTGTAATAATTTTCAGGGTTTTTCTGGTGTGACAACAGAATTTTTACTCATCTTCACGTTTTCGTGGACCATCCAAAAGATGTTAGCATTAGTTACGGCCACTCTATTATATCTCCTCGTACCTCCTCACAAAGGCAACGTCAAATCAATACAGAATAATCTGAAACCCATCTCACGTATACATACATACCAAACCAATTTCATTAAAAAATACTCAAATTTTGAAATGTCGGGTTTTAGTATTATAGTTCGTCGTTCCAAGTTGTAAACAATATACACTATACTAAAAAAAGCCTGCAACACGGTGAGACCCGGCCGTAGTGGGCTCCGCATATTTGTTTTCGCCCTCGAACGGGTTTAAAAGCTTCGGAGTCTGATTCGAAAGACAAACATTAGGAGCCTCGATTCGTGTGAAATGAATCATACGATTGAGTGTACACGTTAAATTTATTGTACGCCAAAAGTATACTTCGAACAACCAACTGCCGGTTGTATAGGGTTCCTTATTTACACAATTATCATTAGGGGTGGTAACAGTGAGCAATGGCCAATGGTGAGGAAAGCACGACACGTAAGATAATGTTTGTACTCTTAGGTTCGATTAAGGATTCCGTCGATCAAATGAAGATGTCCATCGAATTATTCAGTTCCCGATCGAACGTGCCACAAGTACACTTTTGGTTTAGTATTCATTCTGAATAATACGCTTATGTATTTTATTATTTAGCAAGCCCCAAAATCGTCTCGTGTTTTCTCGTGAATAACAAAGCTTTCTTATTTGTTGAACTGCGTCATAGTAAACGAATGCAATTTTTTTTCGTAACGCTTCACTTCGTGGATTGTTTTATGTTTATGTGCCTAAATAAACCATTTAAATGTCGACAAAAATTTACGTTCAACGTGCAAAACACGTTACGAGTGATGCAAGTTGAAAGCGTTATTCTTTTAAAAATGATAAAACATAACGCGGATCTCATTACGTTTGAGTTTCAACACAAATGGACGGATGAAATGGTTACTGTTACTATGAGATGAGTTGATCAACGAATTACCGATAAGCGGACAACAAGGAGAAATGACTCAACTCATTCCAGAGTGAATGGTTCCAATTGAACGGAAGGAGACTAATAATTGTGTAGCGATGATATCGATAGCTTCGTTTCCTAATATCTTCCCCTTCCTGTCTTAATAGCTAGTTCTGACTCATCACTTACTACAACTTCACTAGCATTCTTACTTCTATAGCCCTACGGAATAAAAACGTTTCACGGTTATCATCGAATCTTCACGCTTTATGGAACAACGAATCTTCAATGTTCGAAATATTCCGTTCATGAAAGTGAAGGCTCCGAACTCTATTGAGACGGACTGGCGGAATCATGTTAGCGAAACATTTTCATACGGCCTCTCTGGCAACACGATATGTGACATTTGTGGTTTGAGGTTAATCGATCAGAAACTGGTTATCGTTATCGTGATCAGTGGTCATTTATGAATGCGTTTTTGAAAATCAAATAAAAATATTTTAAAACAACACGAACTCGAACCTGAACACTAACGTGAATGTAGTAGTTGAGGGCTAGATAAATTGGAGAAAGTAACTCATTTCATGCATCTAGAGGCGATAAATTCCGCCGTGTCGAAACACGTTTAGAGATAATTTATTAAATTCCGAGAATAAAACGCCAGAGGCTATACGATCACGTGAACACGTCATGCCATTGCATCATATTTTGAAACATCTCAGGTATTAAACATTTCCGAGAATACGACGCAGTAGCCAGAGACAGCTCCTATTACGCCATGTTGATGAGTCATGTTCTTGAATGATCGTGTGACCACTGTAGCGCCCCACAAGGAGGATGTCACATCTGTTCCTCTTATACCACAAGTTTACGTTATTTTACAACGGTTTATTTATAGCTCAGTTGGTATGGAGCTCAACTATAGAACGTGAGGTGCTGCGTTCGATCCCAGGGAAGGAACTTTTATTTTAAAAAATGACGTCATCCAAACACTCTGGAATTTTATTAGAGGGGGGATACTCCTACTATAGTACAGGAGGCTTGTGGGAGAAGGCTTGAAGGAGGGAGGAGGGGGTGTCCTAACACATGGATTTTTCTGTTGGGGGAGGAGTACCCCTACTATAGTAAATTCGTTAGTGGGATGTGACTGTAATGAGGGGGGGGGGTAAAAAAAGGTTATACTATAACGTGACTGGTTAGTGGGAGGGGCAAACCGAAGGAGAGGCGGTCAACTTCCAGAAATTCTGTCTGGAGGTGGGGGTAAAAAAGGTTGTACTACAGTACGATTGGTTAATAATTATGGTGGAGGGGTTAAGGGGGCGGGGTGGAAGGGATTAAAATGACGTACTACAACGTGATTGGTTGGGGGGCGTGGCCAAAACCTCGTACTATAGTATGAGGCGTGGTTTTCTTCCCCCACTCCGAACGGGTGCTCGCCCATTTATCACCTACTCTTCAATGAGTCAATATTCAACTGCCCTCTTACAAAAACAACGACCTAACTCGGTTAGAGTAAAATAATAACTCTTATGAAACTGAATTTTTTTCAATCTTGGCAGAGAAGCACTTTTTATGCGGGTACATAAGAAAAAGATGGTGTTAACTTAGTTTCAATTTGTTTGCACGAAACGTTTCCTGTAATTAAGTAGCACATAATCAGTTTGATAGAACACATTCGACGTTCATCATTATCTTCCACCTCCGACGAGAAACGTCCAAATATCACCAACGTTAACTTCAAATCATTCGTTCAGTCGTCAAAGTCCATTTCCGTCAGTCGAGCAAGCGCTGCATGATTCACCACCCAAGCCCGATCCATCATGACACTGTTTTGTAGTGTCATCATTACGTCACCCCATTGCCGAATCTCATCTTTTCTTCAACTCTTCTCGTCATTCGCTTCCTCCTGCTCGTATCGTTCTCGTCTTGCCTTGTCCACCTCGCTCTTCCCCCTCGATATTATACCTCCAGGAGGCCACGCTCTTGAAGACTGATAAAGTTCCTTTGGCACACTGCCTGGTACCAGCGGATCAAGGTATTTTGCTGAAAATATAATCTATTCTCGTCACGTCCGCAAGTCACCACCTCGCTCGTCTTTTCGTCCGCGACGTCACGACACACCATTCATCCATATTTACTTTCCGATTGCGTTGCTGTGTCTACCTTTAGAAGAAGTGATTTTATTTATTTTAGTATTGCCTCAAGTGATTCTTTCGGTAGGCCCACACGATATCTTTTGCTTTGCTTGTACAAATACAGTCCACATATCACATGTTGGGGAGTGTTCCTTGGGCGTATCGCTCGTCCTAGACCAACAATATCACACAACCATGTTCAGCTCCACATTCGTTCACCTATTTCAACACTCGAGCAACTAATTCAAGTTTTTACCATGCAGTTTATGGTTGGTTGAACGTAGCTCAAACTCCTAAACAGAAACTGGAGGCGCTTAAAATTCTGAATTTATTGAGAATTTTGGAATTTATGAGATTCCTCCTAATTATTTTATGGTCGTCATTATACTTTCATCATATGAGTAATTCAGTTTACTATTTGTTCAGATTTTTCTGAGAATTCACGTGAGGGAAAAAGGATTTGTGAGGAAAAACATGCGCCACGACCGCTTTTGATGACTTCCCACAAATATTTTTAACGAACTGTTGTGTCATACTGAACTGTCAACATGGGAAAAAGGTTTCCAAATCGTTACTGTCTTGTTTGAGAGAAGATGTAATTGTTATTTTGATCTAGATGCTTTGGATAACGAAAGTTATCAATTGAGGTTTGCTGGTAACCTTATTTAGACACTGCATGGGAACCCACAGGCTTGCAAATAGGCAATTGGAAATTGGTTCAGTCTTCACTCAATGGACAATTCGTAATCCTTAGGCAAATAGGAAATTGGTTCAGTCTTCACTCAATGGACAATTCGTAATCCTTAGGTTTCTTAAGTTGATCTGGCATTACCTAAATCTTGAAAAGATTTTTGGTTTAGGATATGGTGGCTTCCATTTCGCCGAGACAAATCGGACTCATTTTCGGATGAAGGAGTAGATTTTTCGCGGAGACGAGTCTGACGTACTTGTTTCAGATATAGGAGTAAGTATTGAAGACGGGTCTGTCATACTATCATAAAAGAAGAGTTTTTGGAGGGAATTGAGACTCAAGAGGTGGGGTGAGTGAAGACTGGGTGAATGATCAGGAGCATGTGTACAAGTACCCACTCCTCCCCTCGCAACAGGCGAAGGCGAAGAGTAAGTCTTCCATAGTCAATGAACCAGGCTGTTATGACCCCTGCCACGTCACATTAATTAGTGAAAGAAACGAATTATTAACATAAAGCTCTAAAAAGGTGAAATTCATAATAGTAGGCTCTTTCGGCTTTCCCAAAAAGCGGACGTTCTTTTGGATTTGAGGAGTACAAGGTGGCGGGTGAAGTTTTGAAACGGACCTTAAATGTTTTTTCAATGTTCTAAGGTACATTTCATTCACCATCCGACGTATATTCTACGCTGCCAGCATTAAATCTTTGCGATTTTTAGTTAACCCTAAAGCATTTCTTTTTGGCGAAAAAAGCGAAAGCTTGGCTTGATAATATTATTCAGACTCTGCACCAGGAAAATCAACCGTTGAAAAATGGACCACCGAGCACCAAGGACGATGCACGCTCTCAAGTCCTAAAGTCCAAAACCATAAAAAAAGTCCACAAAATAATTTTGACATACCGTGAATGAAATGCGAAAGCTCTGCTGATACTTGTAACTGCTTTACTGTCTACAATGACGGGCAGATTCTAGTATCGTCGGCTCAGCAACCTCTTCCATCGTATACTTCTTAAAAACGCTGCAAATTATTACACAACGATTTATTATTCTCATGAACTGCTCCGAGACCCATCCCATTTGATTCAGCATCGAATACTAGTAAACCATACGAAACATGACCTGACTACAATGGAACTACGGAAACTAAATATTCCCCCGGTGCCAGGCGCCTGTAAACGTATGTTGGCATTTATGATCCGATGTAGGGGTGTGCGGAGGAAGTGGCCCTAACCTTCCTCTACCCTGTCAGGCAAAAAGAGTCGGGGACTTCCAGCGAACCCTCGGCACTTGACACGACGTTGCGGGTCAAGCGGGCGTGGTGTGACAGGGTGGTTTTAATGAGACGGGAGGGAGGGAGTACTAACAACGAAACGTTGACTTCCGCTGTAGTTCCCACGAGTTCTTGCAATTAGTTGACTCTAATAATTACTGTAATTTCCCTATATGCAGTTGTACACGTCTGATACTCATTCCATTCGACCCAGGATGTAAAAATACCTTGAAAATGATACGAATCACGGCTTATTTGCGATTACACTGCGTTTCGTTAATTTTTGAAACCATTTTTTGTCCATAACAACCATGGGCTTCGTCCGATCGGATTGCCGAGATGGTGGGCACAACTAGATACCAAATGGGATTCTTGTGTGAAAGAACGAATTTTTTAGACCACGTTAAAGGCACAAAACGGGGGACGGCGGACGGACATTGCAGATTTGGAATCCCCATGTCTTGAAACGTTAAGTATCAAATGTTGAGGGGGGGTTGTAAGAAATTTTTCGTGACCGAAAACATAGCGTTATTATTCAGAATGAATATTAAACCAAAACCATCCATGGAGTCCGTTACTACATTATTCCAATTCATCGCTGCACTCTGCATACATTTATCAACTTCTAGCTTACCTCTTTAGTTTCTTCATGAGTAATATTTGGTACATTCAGTAAGAGCCGCAACGTTGTCTCGTTCATAGGAAACGGGTCCTCCTGAAAACCGAAAAACGTGAAATTAAAGTTGGAATTCAAGATACATCTGTTCCTCTCATGATTAATGCTGAGAGTAATGTCGACCCGCATGTTGTGCACTCAAACAATGTACGTTTATGATGTGAATCAGAAATATGTTCATAACGTTGTGAATATTTACATTCTCCAATGCTCGAAAAAATACCAAATAATTTGGGAAGAATGAAATAGTTTATGGTAGTGTATTGATGAATGACAAAAATCACTTATGGTCGTCAAGGAACTGTAATGTTGACGAGAAAACAGCAGTATTGATGCTTGCGTATTTCCTTGAAGTTCCCACGTGAAAATTAGTCTGATTTCAAGAAGCGACGAGTGTGCTTCGAAAATAGTTGCAAGAAGAATTACTTGTTATTGCCCATCTAGCAATAACAGGTACAAACATGTTCGGTACAAACTAGCGTTGTTCCGTGTACTCATAGTTTGATCACGCAAAATACTTAATGGTGGGTTGCTACAGCGGAGGTTGGACGATATTCCTGTATCTAGAGCATTGAACATTTAGGTTACATATAACGGGTGCTCATTTTGGAGCTTGAACTACCTCCCACTAGATGGTGCCAAATGACCCCTTGTCACACGATTGTAATTTGCCTATAGTCCAAATGTACGGTGCTGAATGAAATCGACCGTTTCAATAGTAGACAGTGTGTTGGTAGATAACCAAAGGAGTAACCGCTAACACACGACGGGTGCTATTTTTAGAGGTTGGACAATATCGCTCTAGATTGAGCCAACCAACCCCCAGTTCCACGACTACTTCCAAATACATGCGCGTACTACTTTGCAATTATTAAAATATCATTTCGAGGGAGATGAAAAAAGCTTTGCTACCGAATTACAAATTTTCCAGTCGCATCTCGTGGTTTGTAATTACCTAAACAGCTTTCATTTCGTGTATGTCCGACGAAGTGTTAGAGAATCCTTTTCATCACATAACGTCCTTGGAATATATCCAAATTTGTAGTCATTTTTGGAGGCATTGGATATCGATAAATTATTCTCATTCATGACCACTGCAATAGTCTTCTAATGTACATGGGCAAACACTTTGATTCATGCCTCATTCGGAGTAACACCAATTAAAATTAACATGATAGACCCTGTGAAGCAAAAATCAGTTACAGAACCGCGCTAGTAATTGTATTTGTCCTTACATGGTCCACCACCTTTGAATTTTATGTGTTTTTAATTGCGCCAACCAACTAACCTCCGATTTTGTTACTATCGACAGGAATATCGCACGTGTTACTACGAGTTATGACTCGACTGTTTTAGGAAACTATACGACGGATTCTGGTGAAAATGTGAGTGATTGAAGTCTGACTTTGCTTAGTCCCACCAATTCCAGCTTGAACTATTGATGAGGTGTCCGTTGGTGAGTTCTATACGAAAAGTTTCTCTAGGTATCCCACGGAAATTCATATTTCTTTTCCAACTTTTCACGAATAATTATGTTTCACAACTTTCGTTGTGTCTCGTTTAGCTTTTTTTTTCACACAAAACTAGCTTGCTACTGCCGATATAATTTGCCAAGATTATGAAAGCCCCAGAACATAATATTTCACGATTTGCACAAAATATTTCGTGAATTCTTTTCTTATTCTATAAATTCAAACTCAATTTTCAATTGACGAGAAAGACGCAAAAATCGTTAAAGATGAGGTAATGATCAAATTCTCTTCATTTTTGTGGAGATTTTTTTCTGTACGCCTCCTTATCAGCTTATTGGGGATGCCTTTATAGAATTGATCCAAATGGGTGGGGAACCACCCCTAGCTGAGTTCAGCCAAATCGGTTTTAGACCATTCCTAAAGCAAAGCCGTTTAAAAAAATATCTGGTACGCTGCAACAGACAACTTCCCTTAACTCTACGTCAATTAATTTGAGCTCATGGCTCCTTCTACTTACACAATTCATTTATCACTCAGTTCATTTGAACTTGATCAAACATCACTTCTCGGCGGCAGAAAGTTCATAGTTCCCGAATTCACTGTGCTGTTAACACGATTTTTTTTAAGAAATAACTTTTGCGGAGTTATTGGTTAAAAACTTTTAGAACTAGTAATAAGCGAAACGGCGGTAGTTGAAATTCGGGAATTTCTGGAGTGACCCCCACATACTTCATGAGCGTTTGTAAATGCTCACCCTATAGGTATTGGATTGGACTACTACACCAATTAGAACTACGTTAGTAACATTTCAGCGGAGTTTATAAGGAAAAAACGGCGCTAAAATTTTCGTCGTAAAGTTGGGTCATTTATTGTGCTGTTTTCGTCATTTTCCCACGAATAGGAATTTGATGGTGCCTTACTGGGAGCGACCAATATAAAAAATTCAATCATAGTCACTAGAGCGGTGCTCACTCACACGCCCACACAGAGACGCACAGACCAAGTCTGAGTGTGACAAAACCTTATAAGCCATCCCAAAATTCCTCAATCGATTTTCAATAATTCTGCAGGCTTCTTATGATTCTTCAACCAATTTTCACGGCGCGTGTTTTATTCTATTTATGTCTGGGTCAGATCGAGCAGCGGAAGTCGGTGAAGGAAATGGGAGGACGCTAAAATACGACCTTCTTCTTGATTATTATTTGGACACCACGTGATAACATGAAGATTGGAGTAAAAATAAGTAACAGATGACAGCAACAGCTTCCGCTCACGTTATTGTGTTATGTGTTATTGTGACGATAACGGAGTAGAGTGGAATAGAACAAATCTGGTGCGACAGATCACACAATTTTCCTCTACCCCTTATCGTTTCTATCTATTTTTCCCTCGTTCATTTGAACTTGGTAAAACACAACCCCCATTTTAAGTAGAAAATAAAACGATTTTACACGTCTACACTTGTAGTTTAATATTTTAGTGCCGCAGCTATTATCGTGCAATTTTTACGCACAGAACTATGAGACTGTCAACAGAACGTTAGCGTTAACTGTTTCAGAGTAATGAAAACTGAGAAGTAGTAATAAGTGAGCAATGGTTTGAATTCCAGAAATTCGGAGGTTGCTGCTAATTATCATTATCATTATATAGATAATTTAAGGGACTACCGCCAAGATTTTTCTGAAAATACTGGAAGTGAGCGGTATTTGTGAAGAAAAAAAACTGCGCGAAAATCATGATAATGTATTGTACTGCTGTCTTCCATTTTCTCATGAATGAGACATCCATAGAATTTGAAGCTGTTCACAGACAAAATTTAATCAAAATCTGGAAAAAATGTGTGTTTGTTCGTTATGAAAACTATACTTATTTTGGCACGGATTTAGTTCATAGTCCCATTTAGCGCCTCGGTAAGTATAGTTTGAGTAGATTTGGTTCACGGACCGGCGCTTTGCCCAAATGGTGTTTTTGGACTAAAAGTTTTAGCAATGCACTGTAAATATTAATGAATTGATGAGTGGCCAGGAGAAAAGAGGGCTGGGGAAGCGTGTACAGTAAACATTTTACTATAAACTAAGTTATTCCAAGAATCTAGAATCTCTTGTTTCCTGCCAGCAAACTGAATGACATGCGGATATCAATCGAATCAAACATGTGAAGGACAGTACGACATTTGTTGTTGTAAAACGTTTAACAAACAAAACTTATTCAAAATACTTCATCGCGTATTTTGATACGTATGTTCTTGATAAACATTTCTGTAACAGCATTGAGAGCGGAAATATGCGCCAATGAAGCAAAACATGGAGTTTTTAATTTTCTCATGAAGTACTTTGACCGTTCAATTAGTCAATGTTCTTCGTGGTTATTTCACGCAACCCGTTGAAGACAAAATACATTTCAAAGTTAATTTAAACGCTAATACATGCAATTTCCTAACTGACTCAATATGCAATTTTGCTAACGTAATTTATTATTTATTTTCAAGTGTTTTTATTACTTTTGTGTTTGTAATTTTCAAGTTCAATTTTATTGTGTACAACTGCCTGTAGTTACTATTTAATTACTGCTTAGAGTATTGAATGTAATACGTACACATTAATCGTTCGACCGATAAATATTTCTAGTTACATTTTTCGTTTCAGAAAACAAAGGGAAATCTCTGGTGAGATGCTTCGCTTTACGTTCCCTAACTCACTGGAAACTGCGGTTTTACGGCCGTTTGGAATGAGTTTCGGAATTCTGTGCGTCCCAGTTATTCATCGAACGGTCAGAAGCGCGGTAAGGGAAATATATCAAGGAGGAAGATAAGTGAGATGAAGAGGAATCTTCGGATTCTTGCTTTAATGGACGAGTAGTCAAATTCTCTCCTTGAAAACCACCTCATTCAATTTCAGGAATAGGTTTCGATGCTGGTGCTAATAACTCCGCTACCAATAATGCTTCATAGTGCACAGAATGACACACAGTCACTGATACGCCTTCAAGTGCCAGTGAATTGAAAATGAATTACGAGGGCAACAAAGGTTCTTCACGCCGACTATTGGCTAATAAAAGTGACGATTATTGTTAGTGAGGGGGGGGGGGAGGGAAGAGAGAGCATGTGCTGTGGGACAGACTGTGAAGAGATAACCAGGGGCTGGGGAGGTTACAGAAAATCTCTTTGAACGATTGAAGAAGCTCGTATGCAGGAAAGTAAGTCATCAGTTCTGGAAATACTAATCTACAAACTATAAGGAACATGAAGAATTCAATCCTTAAGAGAGCTGCAGTTTGCGATACGTTGTGACGTTCCAGACTGGATAGAGCTAACAATCTCAGTTCACAGGGTGATTTGGCAGTGAGTTTAATCAAAATCTGGACACAATTTCGTGTAATTAGCGTTTGGCAATTTGCAAGAGAATTTGTTTCCTGAAAGGCCGTGAAATGGAAAGTACATTGTGGCATTTTCAATTCGAAGGATTATATATTTTTTAAATATTGTTGCAGGTGAAACTGATCGACGGGAAATGATTACGTGCTAAAACAGAAGAATGTCTGACGGTGTGGAACGGATTCAGTGCAAAGCACTCGTACGCTCTCCAATGTGTAAGGTACGATTCATTATTCAATGGACGAGTGTCGCGATACACATGACGCCTAGTAAATGCCTAGTAAAATCCTTGATACTGACGGTCAGCTAGATATTTCCGAAATTGGCAGCATATTTGTTTGGACTTGATCGAATCGATCGCAACGTTCTTGACCTACTTCTACAATTTATTGGGAATCATAACCAATAGCTTGGTGCAAATCGCTGAATATACGAACAATAAAGCTGTTCGTTTATTTAACGAAAACAAAGTTTCTTAGAAGTTGAAGCTAATAACCTAGGTAGGGCGTTCTCGATTACTATTGGGTTACTATGCCAATATTTGAAGCGCACAGAAATGAACATAAACTTGGTATAAACTTGGTAATGAGACCGGAAAACGAAAGAGACGTTCTTCAACGCTTTTTAGTGTCTATCGAAATGTTCAAGTGCAGGTTTCAAAAATGTATTTCAGGTCAGGTTTAGTTCCTCGTGAAATAAGGTTGCATACGATCGGTTTGGTGATTGTTGAGTGTTTATAATGTATTTTACATATCACAATCTGTTCCAATGTGGGCGGCTTTTGAAGGACATAACTCTCTGTAATACAATCAACTTGAACTGAACATATAAATCATGCCCATTAGTACTGATGTTTTCCTGCTCGCTTATTCCCAACGTTTACTTAATGTTCCATTCCTCGATGCCAAAGGAATTAATTTTTGTTAGAACATGAGGTATTAGGCCTGGACTGGAGAATACCATGTAGACTACCTTTCCTTCGACATTTTGGCCTTAGTCGAATTTTGCTCTTCAGATCCCTCGATCCTTGAGGTATACTGCATTTTCTTGAGGCTTCCTCGAATCCTAATAGCAATAAAGATTCTACAGGTTTTTACGGTTTGAGGCCTCCTAAATTTCCAAAAACATAATTTTGGACGCCATACAAACTTTGGATGTACCAGAATTGAGGGGTTTGTCTTGAAGCCTACTCTAACGATGGTAAAGCATCTTTCATATTAACCGTTTCCTAACTTTCGCTTTCAATAAACATCTCAGTGCAGTCTCTTGAGGAAACGTAGAATGATTCTTCGTGCAAGATATTTTCAGGCTGTCTTCACCCGCTGCGCTACTCTTTCTTCGGCACAGCCAAATAATCGAAACAATATCGTAGTTTGAGATATGTGTGCGTTATTAGAATAAAAGCATTTTCAGGATGAAACGAGTGGTATGTTTATTGAAGGCGGCCACTTTTTTCCCTCCTGCTAGAAGCAACTCAAGACGATTTGAACGATCGCCAACGCTGTTGCTATAGGAATAAAGAAATTCGGAGCCGCAGAAGTTTTCAGATCAGAGAGGGCATAATAATTGCACAAGGAATTATTGCACGTGTGGCAGTCCGTCGCCGGATTAAAGATACTCAGATTAGTGAAGCTGAGTAATCGTGAAACTGAGCTGCAGTACTCCTCACGCCGTCCGTTGACGCAGCCTCTTTGTATGAAAGTATCGCCTAAACCTGGAGTAAAATGTGAATAATTATAATAAAACAATTGGAAACAAGCAAGAATTATGAACGTCCGATGGCGATTTATGATTGACGCATAATCAAAGCTTGCAGGTGAACCAGTCTCTAAAATCTGGGAAACAATTCCGTGAAACGTTCGAGCGAAATACATAATATTTTTGAGACTAAATCCAAAACTTCTGAAAAGAACTACAAGTGGCTTTATTGGCGATAACTGGAACGCACGCCAAGGAATTGTTGCGTTGAACCTCAGATCGATCGAAGGCTGTTGAGTAATTACAAGTACCCTAAGTTCCTTCGTCGACGTCGAGCTAATTTTAAGCTCCGCATTGTTCGGTCTCTTTGGAACAATATTCGAACTTAAATACGAGCGTCGTAGGCTCTCGCTTCATCCTCGTTCATGTTTGTGGTGGTTAAATGCCACTGGGAATGTGGTAAGCATCCACACATACGACGTTCGTGATCATTAGAATATTACAGATGTGGTGTTACAGCGCCAAGCGATGCTTAGAAGCCTCAAAGACGAATTGATTTCACCTCCACTAGTAACAACGAACAAGAGTTCATTCTGAGACTACTGTGGGCTTTAGATTGGGCAGCATATTTACTATCAGGGAGATAAAAAATATTTGTAACACACAACTTTGTTTGACGCCTCTCTATATCTTTTACCTCCCTCCTGTCACTGTTAATCGACCCCTTTTAATTCGTAATTGATAAGATAGTTGAAAAATAGAAGAACTTGTGGTTAGAGGTGAGCTAACACTGTGTGCTCTTTTGAATGAATCTAGGCCAAAATCTCCGCATCGAGGATTGCTCATTGAAAAATGTTTGCTTCTGCAACACCTCCAATAGCAAAACTTTACTTCTATTTCCAACACTTCGGAGACAAACTATGAGAAAAGACACTCTTCTCAATTCAATCCTTATTTACTAAAGAAAACATCGGCACAAGAACGTTTTTACGAATAGCTGAGCATCATTGACGGCAACGGGAGTTATTCATTAGAAACTTCATTGCTACTTAAATAACTAGGTCTCCTTTCTTAATTAAACTTTTCCATTAACTACAGCCCTTGCCTCTAGACTACGCAGAAAACTACTTTGAAAGAGAACATGAAATTTATGTTTATGAGCTGGAGGAGTTGTAATAATAGAAGTCAATTCCCTTGATAACATGCGACATAGAAATATTAAAAGTGTAACAACACTAAAATTTATCACATATTATATTCTTCTTTTATGACTCCAATAGTAGTTTGACAGAAGTATATCAGGCGGCCAGATCAGGCGATCGTCAATTGAATCACTCTTCAAGTCACCTAACGGAACTCTCTCATGATTATAATTATAGCGATACCTTACGCGAGGCATTGCATTTCGTTCAAGGTACTTTCACGGAAGCTCTGAGAGGGAACAAATTGCAGCTGTTAAAGTAATTATTCTGCCGGGATAATTGATATCTTATAGGATATTTTTCGAAAAAGTTCAAAAGTCGAATTTTAACTATTCTCTGAAT
Organism: Pachypeltis micranthus; assembly: GCA_020466155.1. Taxonomy (NCBI): domain Eukaryota; kingdom Metazoa; phylum Arthropoda; class Insecta; order Hemiptera; family Miridae; genus Pachypeltis; species Pachypeltis micranthus. The sequence goes on along the minus strand of CM035774.1, from coordinate 26,052,712 downwards.
GTAGGAAAAACACAACTCAATTCGTGGGCTAAAACCGCGATAGTCCAGTGGAGATTGAAGCACAGAAACCAGTGCACTCGGAAGAATTATGGAGAGTTCAAGCGCTTCAGAAAATGACTACTCTCATCGGTAGACCAATTTCAACTCCTACTAATCCTGTTGTAACCTGCTTCAGAAACTACCAGTGGATCTAACGAAATTTCCTCAGATGAAAAATACGCGAATTTTCAATTTTATCGACGTTTCAAATTTGAAAATCAGCTTTTCTCAAAATTATACATTTATGATTTCCTTCGTTCTTTATCTCTACACTCCACATACAGATGTATTTTTGCTAGCGTAAACTAACAAAATAAAACTGTCTCCTGTTCAGCCATCCTTCCGTTAAAACATACACACTTTTACTCCTCAAAATCTATTAGGCCTCAAAATATTTTTTTTTTTTTTTTTCCCGAGGGCATCGGGACAAGTCCCTTTGTCACTGCGGCCACGTGTGGGCCTATTGTGACTCTAGTCCTTCCTTAGTAAAAGGCGTCGTACATACCCGCCCCCTTTATGAAGCCGAGTATGTCCTTCACCGCAGCTTCTGCTATGATGTGGGGCTCAATAATCCCCTGGGCAAAGAATCCAAAGCGTTTCGCTGCTAAGGCAGGGCACTCACATAGGATGTGCTCCGCCGTCTCGTCCTCCTCACCACAGAGTCTGCATTCCACCGCCTCTGAGATGCCCATCTTGTTGAGGTGATACCTGAGTGGGCAGTGTCCGGTGAGGAAGCTGATCAAGACCCTCAAGTCCCTCCTAGAGAGTGTCAGCATCGCCTTTGCCCTTTGACCAGAAGGCGTAACAAGCCTTTTGATTGTCTAAGTCGTGGCTGGCGATGCCAATGGGCGCTATTTTCCTGTGTCTCCCATTGAGCCACCAAACGGTTCAGGTGACTTTTGGTCATACCTACGTGAGGTTCAGGCCCAATGGGTAGGGCTTCTGTGCCCTTCTTCGCAAGGTGGTCAGCCTTTTCATTGCCCTCATGCCCCTTGTGAGCCGGCACCCAGATAAGGGAAAGCCTATTGTGGGCGCCGAGCTGCTTGAGTGCATGAAGGCATTCCCATGCCAGCCTGGACCTAAAACTATAGGCCGCGATGGCCTTTAATGCGGCCTGGCTGTCAGAGAATATGTAGATCCGCTTGCCCTTGAGTCCCTTAGACAGGATCTCTTCCGCGCAGATCTTTATAGCTAGGATTTCAGCTTGGAATATCGTGGCGTACTCTCCCAGCGGCTTAGCCAGACTGTAGTTGGGCCCAACAATGCCCAGTCCAGCCTCAGGCATTGAAAATATAAAAACTAACTTTGGGTGGTTACGATGCTTCCGATATCTTTTGGTTTGAAGAAAGTAAAAAATACTTTTACTCGCTTACCACACAATTTACATGGGGGTGGAGGAAGTTGCGTGGTACCCCGCAATTAGCGTTATCTGCGTTTTGCCCTCTACGGCGTTCTATTTCACCCTCATGATTCGCTCTTTCTACGTCTCGTAATGAGCCATTTTATTAGTGCGTTAAGTCTAGCATACGTAGATTTGTGTTTGTTCTCAATTACGGCTGACGGTTTACTTTTCTTCCAACTTGCGTTCGCGCTGATAAGTAATGAGAATATTCACCAGCAGAACGGCTCAGTTAATCTAAACGAAAGAGTTTGGTTCGTTCCGGTGGAACGTTACTCTCAGAGCACTCTCATTTATATTTTCTCGCAAATGTAGAATGACAACATTGATCCAACAGACAACAAACACTGTGTCACATTGAAGTACTACGTTTCAAATATAACTTGGAAGCTAGTAAAGGCACGAATGTTCCCGACGTACGCCACGTTCTCCAAAATCCATGTTAATACAATTCCTTTTATAACGACGAGTCAATTTTAAATCTACCATCAGCTTCACTAATTAACTCAAACGTATGGCGGTTCCTCAAAATTGGTTCAGTTGCAATATCAAACGTTACGCTCTTTACCAGTTGCCCAAATATACGTTCCGCAAGAGGTGACATTCAAAGGACATGTCCTCTTTAGATGAGCTTCAGCGGCTCTGTAAGTGCTAAAATATCCGTACAAAATGTCGCATTCCTCTTCGACGAACGACGTACAGCTGAAGCATGAGATGCAGCGAATTTCTGAAACTGGGAAGGAGCATACATCTTCAATTGATTCGGTCAATCCGCTAGATTAAAAAAAAATTGATACTATAAAGCCTATGTGTCTCCAGAAAAAAAAATTTTTGCTTCGGTCAACGCTATTTCTACGATGCTGTATTTCATTTAAAGGAGTTTACTGTAACCGCAAATAATTAATGTAGTCTTACTGATTTTAACTGAGAAATAGTAAGAGATCATTCTTATGTGTTCAGAGCAAAAATCCGTCCTAAGTGTTACGTAAACGAAAGTTGTTTGATGGTGTAGCTACACAAAAACATAAACTGCAAAAGTTTTAACGCAAGTTATGAGAACGGATTGGTTTAATGTTGTCCCTTTTTCTAATCGTCAATAATTGTACCCATAGATAATGTAAATACTCCTCCCATCCCTTCATTTTGGCATTTCCTCAGCATTCATTTTAGTAACGTCGTTAGCTTACTCACTAATTCGAATTTACTAACTGACTTACTAAGAAATGTTGACGCCAAAAGCAAGAGGTTTAGAATCATCAAAACGGGAAGAAACGAAGTAAAATCTCGACGGGAAAGGCCATTTGAATTATTTGCGGAATGCGTTTTTTGTGCTATCGAAATTAATGACAAAATTAGAGGTTTGTTAATCAAAAGAGATTAATGGTTTCTTGGAGATACATTCAAATTGTGGAGGTGCATCATATATTGGAACCTTTGGAATCATGTTGAGACCACGTATTAATAAAGTGAGAACTTCGTTCCGTAAGATTCGTTAAAAAAACGTAACACAAAATGGTGCGAGCTAAACCGATTCGGAGGGAAAAGGTTATAAGACGAGAGAAATGTATCAGAAAGTTGAGTAGGCTGTTGATGGTTGGAAAGTAGGGTGGTGGGATGATTTGTTTTTATTTCTCTTGCCAGGAAAACCGTTTGCGTTCAATGTAAGAAATATGAACTAGTGCATCATGTTTGAAAGAACATAACAGAGAGCCAGCCGGAGATATGGGAACCGTTCCCCATCTCCACTGGAATGGACCCGTTGGAGAACCGGCTCTAGTCTCTCCAGCCGTTTCGCTGGTGACTTAACAGATTGCTGCACATAATATGTAGGGTTAGCCGGTTTGAATTACCACCACGTTATCGTCTGCTCTTTGTTTATTTGTATTTTGAGGATAGCTTCAGGGCGTTAAGCGTCTGGGTCTGAAGAGAACTAAAGGCATACTTTTAGTGCACAGGAAAGGAGCGCTCCATCAGCCCCAGACCAAACTGTTATATAACACTAGAATGGTCGTCGTAAGCACCTCAGCTTCATCCACACACAATATCGACGCAATTTTTTGATTCTGCAATCTCCAATGCTAGCTTTGCTCCATCGCTATTTCGAAATTTATGTAGGAACCACGGCTTTACAACTCACTAATCACAGCTTCACCTGATTCCGGCCAAATTCACTATGCCTCCATGGTTACAAGTATTATATGAGTGTTAGCTCAGTTCCACTAGGCGTCTGGTTTGACACCATTACCGGGCCACACATTTATATATTTAATATTAGAATCTTATATATTATATTATGTTAATTCACATCATATTTATAATTATATTAACCATAAATCACATGCTACTTATTAGACAAAATAAACAAATACTCTCATCATTATTTATTCTACGTTATAGTTATAATCACATGCGAGTTGGGAAAGTTTTGCACCCCCTCTCATTCCCATTAATGTACCATAAACTCTATTTTCGCGAATCTGAAGATTCACAAAAAAGAATGAAAATGAACTGGCTTAATTAGGTCAGCCGTCCCTTAAAAAAGTGACAACTGACGATTGCGCACCCACAGGCCTGTTTCCTCATCAAAATGAATGTTCCTGAACCCTAGTAGAGAGCTATATCAGTGTACTGTCATGGAGGTTTCGGTACTATGCAAGAAGATGGCCCGTTGCACAGCATCCACCGAACTCAGACCTGTGGAAGTACAGCACCCCCACCCCCGCACACAGCCACACACGCACACACCTTTTTTCCAAAGCTCACCCATAAATGGACGGTGGCACCTAAAAAGGAAAAACTAAATAAATAATAAGTAAGGAAATAGTGAGGGCGCCCAGACCCCAGCGAGCATTCACAACATTACAATCCCGGCCTCATGTACACCTCATTGCTGTAGGCAGTGACGCCACACAAACTGCGCGAAAGTGCCGGTAGTCCTTCCCATTAATGCCTGCTGAAGTCCACTCCACCGTCGCAGAAGAGTAGGGGGAGTCAGGACACTACCTGGGTTCCCGTCCGTCAACCGAACCACGCAGAGCAGCCACAAACTCTGAAGGATTACTCGGCTGCTTGAAGGCAGATGGAGTCGCCATGTCACATCACTGCAGCTGATCCTGGACGAACCCAAGACCAGCCACAGCTCGTTCGACATCCCATCCAGATGCCTGCAAGTCCTCCAGATCGAACCGGAGCGTGGGACGCTATGTGAAAGGCCTAGCCAACCACGAACAGCGCACTGTTCTATTAAGGCTTATCAACCTTCGGACGGTCTATCTCCCAAAAACCAACCAGTAGGTCAGCTTCAGGAGCAAGTACGTTCGAAGGAGGTGCAGCTTCTGCTGTCGCTTCAGTGGACACACACACGTATATATACAGAAGACCATTTCATTGTTTAATTGAAGGTATTTCGATTCAGGAGGCAGCAAAACGTAAAGATGTGATGAAAACTTCTTTTTTGTCGGAGTGATTGCGACACTGATATAGAGCAGTAACATCGATGTGGACAGTCTTAGCTAGGTATATTTAAATTTAACTCACCTCCAATAACAGTAACATGCTTCTAGCTCTAATCTCCGTTTCCTTTTCACAGTTTTAAAAATTAAGAGGCCGGAGGAGTGTAATAATTAATATAATAACAAAAATCAGACGTAGTACCAAATAAACACAGTAGTACAATTAGGTAAGATAATTTGTCCAATACTTCAAAACAGCTGTATTGTAATAATATGCAATAATTGCCATGATTCATGAACTGAGTTTTGTTCTTACGGCGTACGGCTTTTTACGGAAGTTTTGCAACGTGAAGAATCTGACTTGTGAACTACTGTAAACTTTGTTCACAGTGCAAATGGAATAGAAGGTTTTTGGTTGTCAACTCTCGCTTTGATTGCCAATGTTTAACAATTTAAACCGTAGAAATGATACTGTTGGAAATCCCCACCTTGAGATTCAGAAGTTTTCTAACAAACCCTTTGTCAAGCTCGCAATGACTTGTAGTCAGATAAACTTACTTTGTGGATTGAGTCTCGAGTTAACTCTGCCAGCTGTTTATTGTTGCGCTAGCTCCTTGTGTCGGGTTTGTGAACAGCAAACTTCAGTAAAGGAGAAACGACTATGGAAGAATCGTCGATGAGCTGTGCACCAATTACTTTACAAAGTTCTCAATTGTTTGACGCGACGGGACAAGTTAATTTTTAGGGAATACAGCAATTACGATAGGAGTTTAGAATCTAATGGTACCTTTCCAACTAAGGTGGATTGTTTTGTGGCGGCGGTTTTTATTTTTCCGTCTATTGAAATAAGTATAACTGATGGTGAGAAGCTGTCTGTTTGAGCTATAGACGAAGTGAACCATTATAAATCGTTTGAAATATAGGAACGTTGAAGTAATTATTGCTACTTTCAAAAATAACAAAAAATGCCCGTTCCAGCACCACTGCTGCAATCAATCAAAAACTTTGATAGGCCACTAACAATGTTGCGTCGTAAGTTCCCCTTAGTCATAATGTCAAATCAAGGTAAATCTTGTAAAATAAGGTCGTTTTTCGTTATCACACTTGGAACTGCCTCTAGGTGATTACGCTTTCTTAATGTAGTGCAAACTTGAACGGGAGCATGAACGGCTGCAAGTCTTCGGAGAGAGGTTGTGAAGTGACGAATTATCCAGGGAACAGTGTCAAGACCATTGCTGAGGGGATGAAGCGAATGAAGTGATAATGTATGAATGGAATAGGGTATTGTATCGTTGAGAAAAAAACCTTCAAGTGACCCTACTGTACAATTTATAATAATACTATTTCTGAAGGAACTTGAAGCATCTCAGGGCGTTCTAGAGAAGAGCAACTGATTAGGGCGGTGATTAACGGTATTTAATGTTAACTCAAGCGGTAGGAGTGATGAACTCTTCAACACTATTATAATCGAGGGGAATAGATTCAATCACAATGATAAGAGGTAAGAGAGTAAGGGGGGAACAGATAAATAATGTTATTAACACGGAAGAGATGAACTAGACCCCAAGGGAAGAGGTTAGAAATACTAAAAAACACAAACGAAACGAACATACTGACCAACTTAGGCCTCTAACGGAGCAATAAAGGGGCGCATCAGTCACGATGCGATTTGAGTTGACGGAGGGAGAACTAAATATTCTTCTTGAATATGCTTCACAACGTTTCAAGTTCAAAAGAGCACGGAATTAACGAAATTATCCCTGAACAGGAAGGATGGAATTTTGGGTTGTATCAAACTGGGAAGAGTAGCAAGGGGCGATTGGCGACGAAGAGCGTGTGGTAGGGGTTTGACGAGGTTATGGGAACCACTGATTGGTCATCAAATGAGTTCTTTCGAAGTGTTCTCAACCTTGTAGAAAATATAACAAAACAGACGTATCAGCGTTCCTATCGAATCCATAAACCTACAGTCTCCAACTGGGATCAAAGTCAGTGTAAACAACGCGGAGGAAGCTAATTTACGAAATATATGCAATAGCAGTGCAACTTTACAGTGGCGTGCCAAATAATCGTTATTCGTTCATCTCAAAACTCAGCGGCATTATCTAAACCACATTCTCTTTCAAAAGGTATGATGTGTAACGATTAACTTAGCATGCCACAGCTGTTAAAGACAGCAACGGTCAATAAAGAATAAATAAAATATTTCTAAGCAGATTGCAAAATGAGTATGTTCACGCCTAGAACACAAGGATATTTGTGACAAGGCCACTTATTTTTTCTACGTATTGTAGGATAATGATGATACCCAGTTATTATTGTGGAACAACTGAGTGGAAACAGCTTGCAAAAGTACTGCTTTCATTCAAGTCCACTGCTGCTTGTGATGGGATGGTTCTAGGTCGAACTCAAGTTGTTCAACACGTTATAAATACAGGCGACAGTCAACCTATCAAACAACATCCTCGACGGATCCCGTTTTCACAAGAAGACCACGTTGATCGTCTCATCCAGGACATGATCGATCAAGATGTGATCGAGCCTTCAAAAAGTCCAGTCGTACTTGTGCCTAAGAAGGACGGCACCGCACGTTTCTGCGTTGATTACAGGAAACTGAATCTGGTAACCAGGAAGGACTCGTATGCATTACCCTGCGTTCAGGATCTTCTTGATGCTTCGAGAGGTTCAAAATGGTTCTGCGTCCTTTACCTAAAAAGCGGTTATTGGCAAATTGCAATGCATCCAAAAGACAGAGAAAAAACTGCTTTCTCAATGTATCGAAAGGCTAGTGGCAATTTAAAGAAATGCCTTTGGCTTGTGCAATGCACCAGCGACATTCCAAAGATTGATGGAACGTGTGATCCCTCCTGATTTGGCCCTAGTTTATTTAGACGATCTCATTGTTCACGGTAATGATTTTCAAGTTGTTCTCAATAAGCTTCAGAAGGTACTTCAATGTCTTCAAGACGCACATCTTCAGATCAACTTGAAAAAATGCTCGTTTTTCTAGAAGGAAACTAAATATTTGGGACATATTATATTAGCAGAAGGTGTTCGAACAGACCATGATAAAACGGAAGCTGTTCAAGAATGGCCTATCCCAAGAAGCAAAAAAGAACTACATAGTTTTCTCGGTTTTTGCTTTTACTACCGGCGCTATGTACAAAATTATGCTGATATTGCTAAACCTCTCTTTCGTCTTACAGAAGCTCGGACATCATTTGCGTGGACCAACGTGGAAACAGCTAGTTTCAACGAACTGAAAACAGCTCTCACTACAGCTCCAGTTTTGGCCTACCCAGATATGTCAAAAGATTTTGTCCTCGACTGTGACGCTAGCGGCTACGCTGTAGGCGCTGTTCTATCCCAGAATCATGGTGGAACGGAAAGGGTAGTATCTTTCTACAGCCACGCTTTAACGAAGGCAGAAAGAAATTATTGTGCCACACGCCGTGAACTCCTGGCTGTGATCAAGGCCATTGGCCACTTCCACCAATATCTTTATGGGAGGCGGTTCCATCTTCGTACTGACCCCTCTGCATTGACATGGCTTACGGCATTTAAAAAACCAGAAGGGCAACTTGCACGATGGTTAGAAACTCTGCAATCGTACGATTTTATCATCAGCCACAGACGAGGACAGACGCATAAAAACGCTGATGGATTGTCTCGGAGGACTTGTCATGATGATTGTGGGTACTGTATAAGAAGGGAAAGAAATTATTTACAGGTGGACCTGGTGCGCATTGCCAACTTTGATTTAGGAAAAGGCCAACAGCAGCAGGATCACATAACCCAACGAGTTCTTCACGCGAAGAAGATCAACGATCGACCAGACCCTGCCAGCTTAGTGTCCGAAGACCCTCGATTTCACCAGCTGATAGCTCTGATGGGAGCTATTAGAACTTCGAGAAGTGGAACTATTTCATCGATGGTTGGAGAAGAAAGGCTCGGGAAAACTACAATGGGTGGTGCCTCAGGCTATGGCGAAAGATGTCCTCAAGAATAACCATGATGCTGGTCATTTTGGTTTCTGGAAGACCCTTGGGAGAATCCGCCAGAAGTACTATTGGTCTGGAATGACATCGGACATTAGAGCTTGGTGCAAGTCATGTATAGAATGCCAGCGATATAAAGGACCAGGAATAACCAAACCAGCTCCACTCCAGCAGATCGCAGTTGGCGCCCCATTTGAGAGGGTGGGAGTTGATATTTTAGGACGATTCCCTCTCACCAAGCGTGGGAACCGGTATGTTGTCGTAGCAGCAGACTATTTTTCGAAGTGGCCGAGGCTATTTATGTACCTGACCAGGAGGCGGCTACTACAGCCTCAGCATTTGTAGAGCAAGTTTTCTGCCGCGTCAGAGTCCCCTTAGAAATTCACACGGACCAAGGACGAAATTTCGAGTCCAAATTAGTCAAAGAAGTTTCTAATTTTCTTGGGGTACATCGTACACGGACGACAGCTTTACATTCACAGTCTGCTGGTCTTGTAAAGCGGTTGAACAGATCTCTTACGAAACACCTGTCAATGTTCCTGAACACGGATCAAACTGATTGGGACGCTTAAGTGTCTCTGTTTCTGATGGCATACCCCTGTACACCCCACCATACAACTGCCTTTTCTCCTGCTCAGCTAATATATGGCCGGGATTTACGTTTGCCCGAGGAAATGATCCGACCACCAACAGACAAAGCTTGCCAACAAACAGAACATGCCTTTGACCTTCGGAGAAGCCTGGAGCAAGTTCTCTCAAAACGAAGCCGGGTTGAAGATGCGAACTCAGCAGGAAGCATTCGATCGTAGAAGCGACTGGGTTTGGGTATATGACCCAAAAAGGTAGAAAGGGATCTGCCCAAAGCTCAAGCCTACTTGGACCGGTCCTTGGGTTATCGAAAAACGCATCAATGATGTGCTGTTTGATGTGAAGCTTGGTGACACAAAAAGACGATTACATGTTAACCGTCTTGCAGCTGCGAACGTCAGGCCAAATAAAGAAGGAGGGGGGGGGGATAATGTAGGATAATGATGATACCCAGTTATTATTGTTTTGGTTGCCCCAGTTATCACAGGTGTTGTTGGATTGACTTGTTAAAAAGTAGAGAATATTGTTATTGATTAAAAGAACAACCACTCTTTCGTTAACAGTTATACATAACTTTACAGTTTACAGAACCATTGGAAAGGAAATAAATGCGGTCACGTCACGAAAAATACCTATGTAGAAAAAACTGAGGCTTGGGCAAAGTAAAGGTGATTAATATCTCGGATAACAGCTGTTACGTTAGAATACGTATTAGAGATATCGCACTAAGTGATTCGGGGAGCGATTACGATATCAACCGAATGCTATTGGAACACAGAGTTTTATTCTCAATTACACTCGGGGAAGTTTCACCACCACAAACAGCGAACGGGAATGCGCGAGAGAGAGAGAGATAGTGAACATTTTGATTAAAGTTCCAAAAGCGTGCCCATGTTTGCGGTGGGAGTATTGATTTACTACAAATAAACATGCACTTCACGATGTTTCTGGCATACACATCTTCTGTGGATCTTCGTTCCACATTGCTGCGACATCCAGGGTTCAGGTGATCGGTCTATCTCTTGGCAAAAGACAATTCTATCAGTAGGGGGGAGTCGGAGTTTTCCTCCTCCTCACAGGACACCTGCCCCCAGGTGTTCCAGAAAGGGCAGTTCTGAGCGAAGATGCTGTAGTTGCACTTTTTGGAACGAGGGTGGCGCTCTGGCTCATGGGATGTAGGTGCGTGTGATGCCTGTGTTGACAGCATTCACCCGAGTACGTTGAGTGGCAGCTTTTGAGTGAGTGTGAAGTTGCCAGACAATTAACACAGATTGTGCACTTCCACGTAGATTCCTCGAGCATCCTTGCTGGAATTGAGGAAACGTGGGCGCTTTTGGTTAATTATTCATTCTGAATAATAACACTATGTTTTCGGTCACGAAAAATTTTTTACAACCCCCCCTCAAAATTTGATACTTTACGTTTCAAGACATGGAGATTCCAAATTTGCAATGTCCGTCCGCCGTCCGCCGTCCCCCGTCCCCCGTCCACCATCCCCCGTCCGCCGTCCGGGCCGTTTTGTGCCTTTAACGTGGTCCAAAAAATTCGTTCTTTCGCACAAAAATCCAATTTGGTATCTAGTTGTGCCCGCCAACTCGGCAATTCGATCGGACGAAGCCCATGATTGTTATGAGCAAAAAACGGTTAAAAAAATTAACGAAACGGAGTCAACGTTTTGGTCTCATCGAAATCGCTCGCTTCGACTGGCAACGCCGCCCGCTCTACTCGTTGAAAGCCCCCCGACTCGTGTTTCGTATTTCGTTCTCGTGTTCACCTTCACAAATGACTGTTTTCGCTCGTCTCAACTATTTCCGTTAGCAAAATATCTGTTATCTTCGATTGAGCTTTTCATTATTCGTTTATTTTAGGTTTATTTATTTAATAGTTCGTTCGTTTCATTTTTTTTGGTTTTAATATGATTCAATTTTTTAGATTCTTTCGTTTCATTCTCATTTTGGTTTTTTCATAGATTTTTGGTTACATTTTGATATTAGTATTTAGCGTGCATGTTTTCATATTAAAATTCAGTTTTTTCTAGATACTTTCGTTTTTTTTGGTTTATTTTAATATTACGATTCAGTTATTTTCGACCTTTTTTGGGGTTTCATTATGATATTTTTCGATGCTGAATCGAACAGGATGGGTCTTGGAGCATTAGTGCTAGGTCAAGCTGTTTATCCGAATAATAAACCGTTGTGTAATAATTTGCAGGGGTTTTTACCCTATGATGTTCGCCGCCGATAGGGCGGGGAAGTGGAACTGGTGGTGGAGTTCTGTCATCACCAGACCTTTTCGAAAGCGCGAGGTTTCCCCGGACTCGTTGTTTGAGAGGTCGTCTTGGGGACAGACGATCGGTCAATTTCTCCTATTATTGTGAGACGCCCGAACGTACCTAAAACACAGCCATCGACGAAATTTTCACAATATTGTCCACTTCTGTGAAGTTTCCTATGAAGAAGATTATATGACCTGCCCTACGGGAACTAAGTGGTTGGACAATGATCGCAATTTTTACTTTCCGCTACCCCAAAGGAAAAGGAAAGTATAGTAATCATGACAAAAAAATAATTTGGGTTTTCTTCAGATCTTTACGTTTTGAGGCCTACTGAGTCTAAAAAACCTAATATCGGCGCGTGGTCCACGCGCGTGTGTGTGTATTTGCTCGTCAGAAGTTATCTGACAGACAGAACTGCTACGATCGAATGCAGGCATGTCTCCGTCCAGAGAAAGAAGGGGTGCCCACAGGGCTCGGTCCTTGGACCAGCACTCTGGAATGGCTTCTTCAAAGGTCTTCTCGGGAGACTCATGGAGACTGACTGCGAGCCATACGCCTATGTGGATGACTTGGCTGTACTGGTCTTTGCAGAGTCAGTCCGCCATATCGAAGAAAAAACCCACCACGTGCTTCGCACCGTCACCCAATGGTGCGAGTATGTCAAGATGCAGGTAGCTGAGAAAAAAACCCAGGTAATTCTTGAAAGGAAAAGTGAATAATCCACCCACAATACGCTTTGGCGGCCACAGGCTCCTTCTTAAAAAGCACTTCAAGTATTTAGGAGTGAATGTAGGTGAGAGGTGGGGCTTCAACCAACACCTCTAGTCTCTTAAAGACACTACCATTGCAAGGTTTGCCTCACTGCGGTCAATTACTAAGGCCACTTGGGGTGTGTTCTACCATGACACTATTCTCATATATAAGGCAATCTGTCTAGGTGTGATTGGCTACTGCCCCGTTGTCTGGGATAGCAAACTAACAATCAATCAAAAGAGAGTATTAGCGTAATCCCAGAGAGCTGCGCTCCTGTGGATCACCAAGGCCTTCAAGACTGTATCAACGGAAGCACTCCACATGATCACTGGTGAGTTACCAGTTGATTTGGCCGTTGAGTGCATGGTTGACAAGTGGAGAGTGAACGGGAGCTTCCCCCGCTTTGGGCTGAACTCCGTGGGGATCCCCCCACAGAACAGTAACTTGCCGCCATGGGCGTTAGAGAAATGGCAAGCGAGATGGGAATCTTCGTCAAAGGGACGTGACACGTATGAGTTCCTCCAAAACATTCGTGAACGTCTTTCAAGAAAATGGGTTGAGCCAGACCACAGGACGAGCCAGTTCCTCACGGGACATGGTGACTTCAATGCACGGCTCCACTTCTTTTCTCTGAAAGACTCTCCATTATGCACGTCTTGTGTCTCCTGTGCGGAGGATACAAGAAACCATGTGCTGCTCCACTGTAGTTTCTACAACAGTGAGCGACGGTTGTTGGGAGGGCAAACGAACTTAGCAGCATTGACTGCTACAAAGGAAGCCTATAACCATTTTGCAAAGTTCGCAAAGAAGGTGATGGCTAAGAAACGTGGTTATAGTTGATCTGTCCTTTTGAAACTTGCCACCCAAGTAAATAGTTAGATCAGGTGGTAAACCAGATCAAGAACTCCTCCCCAACGGTACGGGATTCCTCAAGGGGTCACCTCCGCGCAGTAACGCACGGGCAACAGCTCTCTACCGGGAGACTAGCTAACGACCAAACACCTGCCGTACCTGCACAGGTCTGAGATCGGTGGATGCTGCAGAGGCCGGCCTCTCGCATATTAGCGAAACCGCAACTTCCATGACTGATATAACCCTCGTCGAGGGTTTAGGTACAGTCATCAAATAAGGAAACAGACCTGTGCGTCTGTAGTTCGATTTGCGGGAGAACGGCTGATCCGATTGAGCTGGTTCTTATTTTGTTTTGTCCGTTATTTTTTGTAGACACCAAAATAAGGTTATGGGCGATTTCGGTCGATGTGAAGGGGGGTGGGGGACCAAAATGTACCTAAAACTATTCGTTTTTTTCGCATGTTTCTCGAAAATGCTCTAACGATTTTGATTAAACTTCAAAATTATTTTTTACTAGTCAATACCTAACTTTTCTTCTCCATACATATTTCCATGAAAATACGGTGAACGGAGATATAGGCCTACGAAGCAAAAATAGGGAGTTGGCAAAACGGCTTCAGCGATGTTCACCAAACTCACAGGATGTTTTCAAATAGTTAATACATGCGTATCGTTCTCGATAAATGTTCCTCTGACCGTCCATTGAACAGAGATAAACATCAAAATGCGTCATAAATAATGTTTTTTCGAACATTTCCGTAAATTCCAGGGTAACAGTTTCACCAGATGTGATCAATCTTACAGATTGTCTTTATCTCACCCATACCCACATTTCGTTCTCCGTAACTATTTCTGTATATATGTGTTGAACGGAGATATAAGCCAAGTTAACTCAGAAAAGGAGATTAGTCGAATATTAATTTATCGGTATTCCAATTATCTCAAAAACGGCTCAGACGATTTCGATCAAACTCACGGAGTATTCTCAGCTAACTAGTTCCTGGATTTTGTTCCCCATTAATGTTCCTGTAGAAATGCGTTGAAGGAAGATATAGCGCTCGCATATGTAGGTGGTGTTCGAACTTAAAGGGATTGCGGAAAGTTGTGTGTTGCTACGAACTGCTCGTTTATATTAAATAACTATCGGACGTAGCAATTACACTTATAAATGTTGAGCAGTCACATACCGCCCTCTATTTGGACGGTTGATTCCATTCATCATCGTCAATTCGGAATATCAGCGACTTGCAATCACGAAACACAATTTAGTTCAATTGATTGATTTCACTCTTAGGATACGAATAACTTATCAATACTTGTACTTTTGTGAACGCTAACACGTCGGTAAAATACCGCAGATCGTAACGTCGAACTAACAAGACTTTTTGTTCTCGCACGGGCCAATAAATCCGATGAAGCGGTACGAGCCTCAACGAAATGTCCACCGCGTTACTAAATTTCTGTGAAATCCAATACTGATCGATCAAGTGGCTGAAGTACGGAGAAGCGTTTCAGATGCCAGCGCTCACTATCCCATTATCGTGTTATATCGTTTTTTCCCGTCGCTAAGGATTACAATTCTGCTCGAAAATAGGATATCGTTCGGCGATCTTCCCTAACCATTCTCACCTGCGTATCAACTCGATCTCTGGCAGTCGTGTAATAGTTTTTTAGCGTCACCTACTACTGGCCCATTAGTAATAACTTTTGGAGAAATACTCTACTTACGTGTACAAAATCAGTAGTAAATAGTAGGTCATTCAGTGCAGCGTCATGCAATCCCAATGATGAAACAAATAATAACAAAAGTAATAGTAATACAGTTTATTGTGAAAACCAATGCGGCTGAATTTACGAAGAGAAGAACGATACCTTGCCGACAAAACATTCAGGAATGAACATAAGAAATTCGATACAGTTGTCATACATGAGTCAAACCCTGCCTCAAAACTGGCGCACCAATACAATTACTTCAAGTACAAATTATTACTTGTTTACCACAAAATAAAACAGAAAGCCACTATCTGCCCATTTCTTGGGAGGAACATGGTCCACTTAAAGCAGAAAGCACAAGTGACCGCTGAAACTGATTGTAACAAGTAGGTTGAGACATAGCGTACATCAAAATATCTGAATTATGAGAGAAAACTAGGCGAGCGATGAAGCGTTATACACATTCTGAAAGCATCAAACCCCATTCAATACTTATATTTCCTGATATTTTTTGTTCGTGATTTCCGTTACTTTGATTGAATTTTTGCACTAACCTCAATTACAGTAATACCAAGGCTCACACTCGACCTCTGCACAATTCAGCTTTATTCAACTATACGAATTATGGAAGAAACTCATTCACAAGTTCGATCGACACTGCTCTGTATGCGACTTCTTCGAGTCAACTCGTTCGTTGCGGTTGCCTCCGTACGATCCCCATGTTAAGACCCATCGGTTGTTAGTTGTTAGTTTTTCGCGATTTTCTGAGATAGTAAATTGAAGTACTCGGTCGTTCATTTTGTGCTATCGATGACAGCAATTAGCACCGCACGGCACCGGCCCAGTGCCCTTCTGCAGTCAAAGGAAGATGTCAGCTACGGAGCCCGTTATACATTTAGTGCCGGAACATTTTGTTTCCAATTGGGCTGTATTGAAAATGTGCGATTTAACACTAACATTCTGCAATCGTCGCCATAAATTAATACAATGTTTCATTTCACCGTCGAAGCTCTCTCGGCATTATTTTTAACCAACTTTGACTTTCAAAACTAACGAGCGCTGCCACCGACAGCCCCATGGAACATGGAAAACCCCCATTTCTCTGCTTACACGCTTTTTCGAAAGGCTAATCGAGAAAAGTTGCAGGTCCCACAATGTACATGAGATAACGGTAAATCTGCTTCTCGCGAGTTAAACCAGAGCCCGTTTAAAACGAAGAGGGAGTCAACTGCTATGCACTAAGTCAACATAAATTGCCGCATAACACCCGTTTTGATTCAGACAATGGAAATATGTGTCCCTCTATGTAAATCAACCTTGATAAATCGCTATTACTATTGACTCACCTCCCTACTACTACGGCAATATCGGTGTTTGCGCGAGCCTGACAAGTTTACCTTGTTAATCAGCTCTATTGGCATGCAAAATAGGGCGTTGATGACAGTAATTGAGAATTTGCAACTATCGAAGAGTCGATAAGCGTCGAATGATACCTCATTAGTAAATTCTTTTCGAGGCGAAAGTGAGTAAATACTCCTGTTGTTGAGTATGTAATATATAGACGTGCACGAAGAGGTTGTCATACTCATCCCGTCGGCTCCCTTCGGATAATAGGTAAGTGAAGAACAGTACTTCAAATTTACGTTTTGCGGTGTGCTCTGATATCGTGGCGTTTTTTCTTCAGCAAGTTGCACAGTCGAGAACTACTTCAAACTCTATCGTGGCCTTTCATGTCTCAAGCTCAACTCACATTCACTCCAACAAAGCGAAGACTGTACTCTTGGTACCTTCAGTATTATCAGGAGTAAATCAACCGTAAATATGTTGCAAAACTGGTTTATCTAGTTTCCGTTTTGCCATCTCATCAAGTAGCTCCCAATCATACTTTAGGGACTTTCGCTATAAAAAAGAACACTCAAGTATTAATTTCACCGTTAAACGATTTAATAGGTACTGCGCTAGACAAAAAACTAGACCTTACGAGAGAAGTACTGCCTAGCTTTCAATGAAGACCCTGCAAAAGAGATCAACGATTAAGGCATGTCCCTGAGCAAGTTGTTTGCAGAGAAACCCTCACACTAACGAGGGAAGACATATTAAAAAAATGATTAGCAACTCAATAGATAATTAGAACGCCAACTTTGCTTTGTCCTACCGCTACAGACTGAATAAACATTTAATACCGTGGCTGTTCTCACAGTATATTGCAGTTGATTGTTGGTTCAGTTGATACGAAACGGAAAAACACCTGATAGAGAGAATCGAAGGATTTGAATCC
Organism: Pachypeltis micranthus; assembly: GCA_020466155.1. NCBI lineage: Eukaryota > Metazoa > Arthropoda > Insecta > Hemiptera > Miridae > Pachypeltis > Pachypeltis micranthus. The sequence goes on along the minus strand of CM035774.1, from coordinate 26,035,365 downwards.
CGATGAGTAGTATCACAAACCGAATTACGTAGTTTCTCAGTTTGTGGGGCTTATACTGTCGAATACCGATAAAGTTGAAGGGAATATTCGGTTGGAAGAGGTTTCAAATACTGTGAAACAACCTCGAAACTTGAAAACAATTTCGGAGCTTGACTACTACGTGAAAGTGTTTTTTCGAGCTACTGAAAATCCCACGGGAAATCCAGCGTTGGCCATTTTTCAGCAGAGTTTTACGAAGTTCTTCACACTCCCACTATTCGCTCTATGGAATATGTGAATCCCGAATGACGAGAGCTCTGCATACGATTCAATTTACAATAATTTCCTCGTGTGTTCGTAGTCCAATGAAAGGCTTATTTCCAGGTGCACAGGGAACACATGCAACAGGCAGTTTTTCAATCCAGTAAACGGATGAAAACTTGTTTCACATGTTCTTCTATTAACCTGAACGCCCAAAGATGAAAATATCAGAATTCGAAGTGGTTAACGGATTGAGTTTCCTATTTCTAATTCGTCCTATATGAGCGATATCGGTCAAAAACTAACTATAGTTATCACACTAAAAAAAACCTAATTTTTTCCCCCTAAAAACAGGTCTTACGATTTTGATTAAATTTTTTGTACTGACAGTTCCAAATAAGATGGCAATACCATGAAATCCGTTTGAAAATGAGGAGAGCAGCACAATAAATTATCAAAAATATCGATTCAAAAAGCCGATTTGATTACTAGCTAAACCCACGAAAATCATGGAATGTACTAAAATGAGGAAAGTTGGGTAACGCGACTCACCAGATAATTTTGGAACGTTCAACAGCGCGCAATGTTTTGTTCCTGTTGGCCCCATGGATCTGTAAGTCCATGAACCATCTTCGAACCATTCGAGAGCCTTGCTTTAAATCAGCTCTCACGCTTCTTTACGATGGCATCTTCCTCGTTCCATTCCCAAGATTCAAATTCAAATATCAGCCCAACGGGACTCGGGCGTCCTCCAACCTATTCTACCAGCCTGCCGACCTTAACGACGGAAACGATAATGTTACCCATCGTAGCGCTGCAGTGCTAAGGGTTGACAAGTTGCCAATTTGGTGTGGGCACGCCTCAAATGCTCTATATAAATATATAAATCTTGTTCACCGTGGCGACGACAATGCCATGGACCAAGGCGGAGAGTCAGCTACCCAGTTACCTAGTCAACAGCACCCTTTTAAGCTCCAAGCCCATTTTTCTCGTTAGAGTTTAGGTAATGCGCCCGAGGGAAAACGAATTTTATAAACGTGCTAGTTTTTAGGCAATCGTTTAATTGATCGATGAAAAAATTCACTTAACCTGCCTAGGCGTAATAAAAGTACTCCAGTGGAAAGTTTCTCCGCATGCCGTTTCGGGAATTCCAACACATTCCATTTCAAATTCAACGTAACTTGCAATATCAGAACCGAACTACCTAACCGCCAATAACACCCAAATTTGGCGTCGTGGTGAGACCAAAAGTTAACTATTGACGATTTCCACCTGAACACAACTTAAATCGCAAACGTTATTCAAGTAGGTGAAATCAAGGTCGTTCCAAATGATAACCGAAGGAAACGCGCAGAAAAAAATTACGGAAACTTTTTCCAGCGTGCTTGAGTTCCTCTTTTCTTCATTCTGGTGGGTTATTCGGGTCCTGGCAACTTAACCGAACAAAAGCGAAGTCGATTTTCTCATCCTAAACTACCCAGCAGTTCGTCGTCTTTGTTCCTGACCAGCATTTTCCCTTTCCCTCAGCACCGGAGTTTTCGTCTAACCGTTAATTTTAACTTTAAAGAGGGAGGGAAGGGATATTAATCGAGCTAGAAAACGTTCCAAAACTCTAAACCCCACCAACATTCTAAATTTTGACACGATTAACAATAGCATCGTTCACCAGAATATTAACAATGCGCACGCTCAGGTTTGATTCGCAGGAAAGAGAGCTTTTTGTTTCCGCGAGGACCATCAAAACTCCGCTTAGAAACATATAACCCCCCTTTCTCCTCCCCAGTGGTGAAGATATTAGAAATAATTGGGATTTTTGAATAATGATAGTCGAATTATCTCAATCAACTAAAATGATAAAATTATGTATGAGCGATGAAACTGAACCGCGTCCAAAAAAATTCGAACATAATGAGTACGTTATGAGCTGATCTCCTTTTTGTTTCGAAGCAGAATCAAAAATACGTTAACACAGACCTTCTGTTCGAATTTGCTTACAAGTTCAAGTTTTGACAAATTTCTGGAGTTTCCAATGAGAAACCACTGACTTCCGTTTTTTTTCTTCCGTGCATCCAATGTGAACCTACTATCCCAAATTTGAGACTAACTGTGTGTACGTTCGGTCAACAAAAAATGCGTTTTTCAAAACATACTAACCAAACTAATTCAAAAATATTAATTATTATGATAATTAACAAGCCTTATTTGCTCCGCAAATTGATAATAATTTTATAGTAGTCGTACATTGAATAATTTATTCAACTAGGGCTCCAGATGAAGCCCCTGGGAAATACTGCCAGTGACATGACTATTCCGCGCAAGTAAGAACTGAAGAGTTGTTTGGGTCGTATTGTTATTGCTCCCGTTAACGGTCGTTCTGCTAGACATTAGTTTGACCATTGATGATTGAGACGAATACTCAATGAGTACAAATATATGAATATTACGTAATTAATCAGAAATGCTGCAAAAATGACTGCTTTTCAATGGAAAGTGTCGTTCCTAGTTAGTTTATATTACTTGAGGACGAAACGCACGATAGAACACCACACAATATACTAAACATAGCGGACCTGAAGTTGAGCTTGGATGTCGCATGAGGTAAGTATAAATGTTGTTGAGCTTGGAAATAAATCTCGGTGAGAAAAAATTCGCGCTGATAATTACCGATAAGTCTGCTAAACCGCCAAATAGCCTGGCTGATCTTCATTGCCCGCTACTTCAATTTCATTCTGCCACGACTTGATATGTCAAACAAAGAAACAAACCTAGGCTAATTCTTTCTGCCCGGTGGAACGATGTATTTTTTAAATTGTATCTATTTTTCACGCGAGCCTTGGCGCTTAGAATCAACCCCTAAATACAATTGAAAGCATTGTAGCCGTTCAATAAAAGGGGGTTTAATTTCAGTGGAGTTTACGATTCCAGTTTACCGTGATTTTCCTTACTTGCTTTTCTCGGAATGAAAAATAATGTTCGAACCGCGACCAGCCTTTAAACAGCCTTCTCTGTAACGCGATAATTAGGTATGAAAGCTATTTAAGTTGTAAAACTGTAATACCTCGATGAGAAGATTAGTGCAGTTTTCCGTTGCGCAGAAATGACACAAAAGGTAAGTATACTTTAGTATTAATTGTTGGATGATAATGAAAATAAACGTTAAGTTGAAACGCAAGCCGACCTGATGAGCATGGAAATCGATCGTCAACAAGTATGCATGGTTTTCACAATATCACTCTGTACTGGAACGTGTTTTCCACGCCCGCAATGGAGGAATTATCCTGTTTATGAAACCGTGATCTTCACTCCATCAAATCGAAGGTAAACTGATCCAATAAGAGGTCCGTTTGCTATTCTTCTTCGGAAAAAATATGACCAAATTAGTTACATTTTTGTGCATATTCAAAACACAATACAACAATTTCGTTCATATATGAAGGATATTGACTGTTCCAGGTATAACCCAAAATGGCACAAATACGGACTGCGTTATGTCTACTGCTGGTGATAGCGGGAGCATCAGCTATAGTCGTTAGGACTATTGAAGAACTCGCTGAAGCCAAGAAGGTGGCCCAAGTTATCACTTTGACCAACTTGTACGTGCCCGCCTGGAAGAACATCGATTTGTGGAACTTGAAACCAGGAACTGTCATCGAATTCGCTGGAACTACTCGTTTCGGATTCGCCAAATGGAAGGGTCCTTTGATTCAAGTAACTGGTCGCAACATCAAAGTTGTTGGTCTCAAGGGACACATCATTGATGCCGAAGGTCACCGTTGGTGGGACAACTGGGGAGGAAACGGTGGAGTTACCAAACCACGTATGTTCCACGTGTCCTGCGTCGATTTGACCATTGAAAACCTCAACGTGAAAAACATGCCTGCCCTTGGCTTCGCTTTGAACGGTCAAAACATCTACGTCAGAGGTGTTCGCATTAATAACAAGGATGGAGACACCAAAGGAGGTCACAACACAGACGCTTTCGACGTTGCAAACGCCAAACACATCATAATTGAGAACAACGTCGTAGACAACCAAGATGATTGCTTAGCCGTCAATTCAGGAACTGACATTTCCTTCGTGCACAATCTTTGCAGCGGAGGACACGGTATTTCCATCGCTCCTATGGGTAACGGAACTACAGTCACTAACGTCCGTATGGCTAACAATGTCGTCGTAAACTCTATGTGCGGCATGAGGATCAAGACTACAAAGTGGGAAAGAGGATTAGTGAAACAAATCACTTTCGAAAACATCATCCTCAGAAACATCGAATGGATGGGTATTGGTATTCAAGGTAACTACCTCAACTACCCAGGACCTGAAGGAGAGCCCACTTGGGGATACCCAATCACTGATGTCAGGATTAGGAACGTCCGTGGAAACATGAAAGGAAAATGGGCTACGGGCGTGTACGTCTGGGTCAAGGAATCTGCAAGATGGTCCTGGTCATCCAACATCCGTGGAGGAAACAAACGTCTCCAATGTCAAGGCATTCCAGCTGGACTTAGAATACCCTGTGGAATTTAAATTGTTCACTTAAATCTACAATAAAACCAAATTCAACTTCCTCAGCTCCTTGCCTTTTTTTTCACGAACGAGTCATCCCTGAGCCATTTACTATTCGAAGCCACTATATTTCACATAGCTCTTGTAAACAACTTCGACTCTTGACTGCCTCCTGATAGGGATACAAATTCAACAGCTAATCATGCCAAAACGCCTAGTCTCGTAGAAACGAGCGCTAGATGTTTAAAATACAACAAAGCACAATCCCAAAATTATTGTTTTTCTACAAGAAACTCTTGTGCGTCTTACCAATCATTACTATGAGAGGGGGGTAGTTAGTTGATTAAAACTACGAAAGCATTATTGGTTGTAATTTTACATCGTATGAAACGCGAAAAGTTCAATTTATTGTTATTATGTTTATTGACTGTAACATCGATCACTTATATGATGAATTGCAGAACAGTTGAGTTTGCTGATGGTTAAACAGCACGTTTTCAGCTTGGCTCAAATTGTATGAAAATATGTTCGTATGAGCAAGTTAACACAGACGAAAGAGTTCTTTGCTAAGTTAGCCACCCGTTTGCAGAGTGTAAACCAAAGTGTCGCGGTTAGAGTGACGAGGAGGTAGTACAAGTGCGAAGCATTTTTCTTTTCTATTATCCTCATCACAACTCGAGATGTAGTAAAAAAGGGATATTGCAATTTGAAGGTTGGGGAGTGGAGTTCCATGAAATGTGGTAGAGAAGCTGATCTTGTGCGTTGCCACAATGCCAGTCTCTTCGCCACCAACCGTGATGTACCGAGCGCGCTACCAAATATTGGAAAGTTGTTCTTTCTTGCTTACCACACACAGCACATGGGAACTGGATTCACCCTAACCATGACGAAATAAGGTACTTATAAAAAAAAAATCGATGAAACTCCTGCGTGCCACTTTGATTATCGTTTCTACCGAAAATTGTAACACTTTTGAAATAAACGATATTTCATTAGATGAGATTTTTGAATCAACGTTAGACTAAAACTCACGATGTGGACGACATATACGAGTAGTGTTTATTTTATCCTGTAATTTGGTTCGAAAACGTTTTTTAACAAAGCTCCATTAAGAAACCCAAAAAGTTCGGAAACCGATTGTTAAAATCATGATTTATCACAACATGGATGAATTATCTTAAAACTGATGAAACCCGAAAGTAGCTGACTTATCAGTGCGATTATTTTCTTTGGCAATTGTTAGACGTACTTGCGGGAAGAAACCGATATAACAAGACAAACAAAGAAACTTGTTAGGGGAAAGACGTACGGCGAATAAAATTACTTTTGGTTTATTATTCATTCATTACCCTATGTTTTCGGTCACGAAAAATTTTTTACAACCCCCCCTCAAAATTTGATACTTTACGTTTCAAGACATGGGGATTCCAAATCTGCAATGTTCGTCCGCCATCCCCCGTCCACCATCCCCTGTCCCCCATCCGCCGTCCCCCGACCGGGCCGTTTTGTGCCTTTAACGTGGTCTAAAAAATTCGTTCTTTCGCACAAAAATCCCATTTGGTATCTAGTTGTGCCCGCCATCCCGGCAATCCGATCGGAAAAAGCCCATGGTTGTGATGGGCAAAGAATGGTTAAAAAAATTATCGAAACGCAGTATAATCGAAAATAAGCCGTGTTTTGTATCGTTTTCAAGACCCGCTCGACTCTCAACGCCCCTTGGACTCGCAACATCCTGCCAATTGCCGAGCGAGGGTTCGCTGGAAGTCCTCGTCCCAATTTCCCCGACTCTTTTTGCCCGACAGGGCGGAGGAAGGTTAAGGCCACTTCCTCCGCACACCCCTCCATCGGATCATAAATGCTTACAGACGTTTACGGGCGCCTGGCGCCGGGGGAATATTTAGTTTCCGTAGTTCCATTGTAGTCAGGTCATGTTTCATATGGTTTACTAGTATTTTTCGATGCTGAATCGAATGGGATGGGTCTCGGAGCAGTAATACTAGGTCAAGCTGTTCATGAGAATAATAAACCATTGTGTAATAATTTGCAGGGTTTTTTTAAATTTTGGTGTTATTTCGCGGAGTGTCGAACTGGTTAGTTCTCCCGAAGTGTTAGCTGACCAACGAGAAGTATAAACAAGCATTAAATTTTTCTCAGCCGATGGCAGCGCGTTTTTCTGCTTCTTTCATTTAGGACCATCGCCGACGAAGAACTTTGTTCAAACTGCTAATGCGTAAGGTTCGGGGCTGAACCGGACACCATCGATGAGCTTAATAGACTCAAGTTGTAACTTTGATTCATACGCTAATGCACTTTTCCTCGTTGGCATGTTGTTTCATAGTCTCGAAACTGACGAACGTCCCTCTGTAATTCTACCACAATAAAACAGAGCTTTTCACCGAGACTCATGATTCCGCATACACAATAATTTCGGGCGAGGAAGAAGATACTGAGTAAAGTACATGAATACTGAAACACGACGAAGAAAAAACAGGGTGGCCTTTGACAATTTAATCAAATAGTAAATACTGGTCAGTTGTGAGCTCCATTTGGAACATCCATAATTAGTTACAGGTTTAAAGAGAAACACCCCGCCTTTTTGGGGTTTGTGAGTGAAAGATGTTCACATCTTTAATCAAATTTCTTTGGGCGAATATGTTTTATATTTAAACGCCCATCCTTCATGAACCCAACAGAAGTACCAAAAGTCAATAAACGTTACGACTTTTTCATGTAAAATAATGTGCTAGCCTTAAAATTTTTTAAATTCTCAAAATACTGCACATCTAACATGATGATAGTTACTACTGGGACTAACACATTTCAACACACTTTAAGAGAAACGCACATATTTTTTGGTACCGAGTTCGGATACAAGTTTGGTTTCTTTTTGTTTCAGGTATAATCGAAGATGGCGATGAAACTCTTGTGCCTTTCACTGGCAGTAGCTAGTGTTTCTGCAGTATGGGTTCATAATCCACAGGAACTTTTAGAGGCCAAGAAATGGGCTACCCAAATCACATTGCACGACTACTGGTCGCCTCCAGGACAACCGATCGACTTGTGGAACTTGAAACCAGGAACCGTCGTCGAATTCTCAGGAACAACCAGGTTCGGGTATGAGAAATGGAATGGCCCTTTGATTCAAGTGACTGGTCGCAACATCAGAATTGTCGGACTTCCCGGACACGTTATTGATGGTGAAGGTTGGCGTTGGTGGGACAGCTGGGGAGCGAACGGTGGAGTTACCAAACCACGTATGTTCCACGTTGCCTGCGTCGATTTAACCATCGAAAAGTTGAACGTGAAAAACATGCCTTCCCTTGGGTTCGCTTTGAACGGTCAAAACATCTACGTCAGAGGTGTTCGTATCGATAATAAGGATGGGCACGCCAAAGGTCACAACACAGATGCTTTCGACGTTGCAAACGCCAAACATATCGTCATTGAAAATTGCGTCGTTGACAACCAGGACGATTGCTTAGCCGTCAATTCAGGAACTGACATTACCTTCGCTCGTAACCTTTGCAACGGAGGACACGGAATTTCCATCGCACCTATGGGTAACGGAGTTATGGTTACTAACGTCCGTATGGCTAACAATGTCGTTACAAACTCCATGTGCGGCATGAGAATCAAGACTACCAAGAACGAAAGAGGATTGGTGAGTCATATCTCTTTCGAAAACATCATTCTTAAAGACATTGAATGGATGGGTATTGGTATTCAAGGTAACTACCTCAACTACCCAGGACCTGAAGGAGAGCCCACTTGGGGATTCCCAATCACTGACGTCAGGGTTAGCAACATTCGTGGAAACATGAAAGGAAAATGGGCTACGGGCGTGTACGTCTGGGTCAAGGAATCTGCAAGATGGTCCTGGTCATCCAACATCCGTGGAGGAAACAAACGTCTCCAATGTCAAGGCATTCCAGCTGGAGCTAGAGTTCCCTGTGGAATTTAAACTATTTGCAAAAAAGTGTACAATAAAACCCCATTCTACTTGCCTCACTCGTTGCATTATTTCGGCCATGAAGTTGTGAACACTGAAGTCTTGAAAACTCTTCGGCGTTCAATCCATTCTGTTACAAGGAAGGTTATTTTCGTGATATTTATTGTTACAGGACATATCCGAAATCGGGACGAACATAACAACAATAAGTACTCACGTATACACAACATAATTGCAGTAGGGATTGTAAAGTCCCTAGAACATACACGAGCTCCAACACAACACAGACCGCTCAAACGCTTACAAATACTTTACGAGGTAGTCCGTTAAATAATTACAGACAAGATGACATGCTACCAGATGGGATTGCAGGGTTGTAAGGAACAACTACGTATAGGCTCGGTTGTTCCACACCAAGCTACCAAACACCGAAGAAACCTCTACATAACATACATTATCTACAAGAAAGCGCCTGACAGCGTATCGCGCTGATATTCCAGGGACATTCCGTAAGTCCTCTTTGGTTTTGCACGACACCAAACTCTCTCTCCTCCACACTAAATAACATATATTAATATAAATATTCTCACAAGACATTAACATGTGGACTAAACAAAGTCATCTGTGGTCGTTGACTTAGAATCGGGGGACGTCGTTGCACGACTCGAGGGTGGAGACACCTACAAATGTCTGGGAGTTTAGTAACAAAAACAAATCCCACACAAACATCAAACATAAACTAACAATCACATTACACTACTCAAACAAACTTTCAAAATATGCTTGGACGGCAAAACCCTTATTACAGCCGAAATATTTCCTATCTCGCTTGGTGTCATTCATTGGATACAAACGGAGTTGGATCTACTCCAACGCAAAACATGCACAATACTGACATATCTCTGGAAACATCAAGCTAAATTAAGCGTAGGGGGGGGGGGTTGGCCTATCACACCAGGAGGATTAAACAATTACACCACAAACAGATCAAACAGTATTCCTACACTGCACCTCTTCATTCACCTAAAAGCAATCACCGAAGAAATTTACCCCTCTGAATATGTACGAGTACGGACACAGGTGACCACAACACAAGTACCAAGTCATCTCAACGCTACAAGAAACACATCATCAAAGCACGAATTGCCACCGAGACAGTGACATAAAACATACAACACATCATTTCAGGCGGTATGTCAGTCGAACATACAGACTTTAAACAAAATTACACACCAAAAACTTTCAGTACAAAATTAGCCCCCAAACACACCATAATTTACTACAAATACGCGCCCAGTCCTGTCCTTGTATTGGGACCGGATCACTATCACTAACGAGACCTTCAGCGTCAACAACCAAATTGATCTGTTTAATAGACATATCCATACTCAATACTGACAATTTTCTCAACACCCACATAATTCTTCAAATTATCACACAACGGTATATTATTCTAGCGCACAGACTGAGATACGAGCTCACATTTCAGCATCGAAAAATACTGATAGACGATATGGAATATGACTTAACCACAACAGAACAACGAAAATTAACATTTCATAGAAGATCGTTGGCAATTGGCACGACGTGACGATTTGAGCTGATGGATGGTTGGAGGCAGTGCGGGAAATGAGCGCAGATCACTGAGGCTATATTGTCCTGAGAGTTCCTTCAAGTAGTAGAATTTCCACACTACATTTACTGTGGTTTCTTTGGTTGGACACAATACAACAGTCCTAAGACTCGTCCTATTCGACTCAACATCGGAATATACCTTGGAAACGATACCAAACATGACGTATTAGCGATAGAACAGTTTTCAACCATTTTGTGCCCATAACAACAATGAGTTTCGTCCGGATCGAATTGCCGAGTAGTCGGGCACAACTAGATCCCAAATGAAATTGTAGTATCAAATGCCCCATTGGGGTCGCTGGCTACGGTGTTCCAGGCAGAGGTGGCTGCGGTAATGGTCTGTGTGCAGCGGCTGCTGCAGAGAGGACTGAAGCGGCAGAGAATCTACATCATGGTGGACAGTCAGGCCACCCTCAAGGCGTTAGCCTCATACTGTCTTACATCGCGGCAGGTGTGGGAGTGTCTGACTGCACTGAAGGCCCTGGCTGAGGACAGCAGTGTAACACTGTGTTGGGTGCCAGGGCATCAGGATTTAGAGCGAAACGGCCGATAGGTTGGCTAAGAAAGGATCGGCGCAGACCCCTACTGGCCCTGAGCCCTTTGTTGGTATTACCAGGAGCCATCTACGAAGAGAGGTTGGCAAATGGGAGGATAGGTGCAGGGCTGCTCATTGGCAGGGGCTGCCCGGGCTGCTCTTCATCCGGCTCTCCAGAGGGAGGTCCAAGGAGGTGCTTGCACTGGGGAGGAAGGATATGAGGATCATATGTGGCCTGTTCACAGGTACCACCTTGCAAATATTGGCAAGTGCGAGGTACAGGTATGCAGGTTCTGCGAGGTAGGGCTAGAGACGGCAGAACATGTGCTGTGCGTATGCGATGGACTCGCAGCCGTTGTGTGTTTGGGAGGCCCTTTCTTCAGCCAGAAGAGGTGGCGAATGCAGAACATGCGGATATCCTCCGCTTTGTGGGGGGGGGGGCCTAGGTGACCTCACAATAAGTGAGACCAGTGCCGTGAGGCCTGGGGGTGGTGCAGGGGGCCCATGATCCTCAGATCATGGACGCCCTTACAATAGGCCCGTTTGTGGCTGCAGTGAGGGTATCACGTGCATCCATCGTTTTCAAGGAAAAAAAAATGCCCCTGACCGAAAACATAGGTGTAGTATGCAAAATGAATAATAAACCGAAATGATGAAATAACCGGATCTTTCAATCTAGATAGAGGGCCAGTGGAGGATAACAAACGTAAAACAACATAATAGGTAAAACGTATCACACTTAAAATATTATATCTTCCACTGCGCACTCATGACCTTCACAAAAATACCTACATCGTATTACAAAAGGTCACAATCATCAACGTGTGTCACATGGAAATTCGTCTACACAGGGTAACACTGTAATGAGAATGGGGTTTCCGGGTGTACATCAGTTATAAGACCGCCTTCCTGATAAACCATGACGTATTTTTCACAAGATCAAGATTCTGATTTCGAGTCAGGAAATGGAATTGGAAGACCACCCTGCTTTGTGGGGCAGAGCCGCTGCTATTTTCCAACGCCCTTTGCCTCCCTCCTGCTTTACCGTATCTTCTGACTTCAACTTTCATCTTTGCCGTTGAAGTTCCGTGAAGGAGCTAGATCTCGTTCCGTTCCTTTGTCACTTCAGGTTAAAAATCGTGCCCGTTACAACAGCATCGAAAGGATGAGTATCTTGGTTAAGGCTCGGCCTCTTGCACGAGTGAGATAAAACTTTGAATAGTAATAATGAATGAAAAATAAACTGGGAGTTATTGTTATGGTTGGGGAGTGCTGAGTATGGTGGTTGGGAAGAGAGACCCTCGATGCTTTAAAGCATTGGCAACTGAGGTTCACGATCTCAATTTCCCCGTGTGCCTGACAGGTCTATTCAATATTGCGTATTGGTATATCCAATTGATCTGCCACACTCAGGTTACATCTTTACATGACGACACGTTATAAGTACCAGGGTTGAGTTTCCATTTACGAAGGATGCGCTCGACAGAAATATGAACAGCTGTCACAAATAGATTGGCGTTTTCTATGTTGCAACGTAATAATGATATAGTTTGTCGAGCGGAAAACCTTTTTTGCACTGCGAACCTGAGTGATAACCATTCTTTACATATCAATTCACACGCGCAAGGGGCCAGACTTGTGAATACAGTCTGAGTGGCAGTAACGGAAAAAACGCTTGCGTCGTAATCGTCAATGTGACGAGCTGCGCGACCTCCGTATTTGAGTGTAACGTATTTCTCACACAAATGTGTCTCGAAGACAACTTGAGGGCGAAAACTACCCTCTGACTTTAATCATCACCATCAGGAAAATTTGGCCGAATCGGAACATTGTTAACATATCCGTTATAGCTTTGTTCAGACTGGGCTGAAGTTAGCTACATATTTACAATCGAAACTTTTGACCATTTGCCCTGAAGTCAGGGATGGTCGCAGCGATTGACACAAAAGATATTTAGAATCAGGAAAGTAATGTCTACCTGGGTCTTTGTTTAGTTTATCAAAATTTGGCCTAGTTTGAGATTGGCCACCCAAGACTTTGACCGTTTGCCCTGAAGTCGTGGATGGTCCAAAACATGAATATGAAACATATTTAGAATCAGGACAGGGGTATCTAGACGGTCAAAGGTTATATTAAGCGGCCAATTTTGAACTAGACCAAATATCGAAAATCTGAAAACATCCATCTAGAGACATTCTTCTATTGATTCTAAATATGCTTCATATTCATGTTTTGGAACATCCATGACTTCAGGGCAAACGGTCAAAGGTTATATTAAGTGGTCAATTTTGAACTAGACCAAATATCGAAAATCTTAAAAACACCCATCTAGATATTCCGGTGCTCATTCTAAATATGTTTCATATTCATGTTGGAAAGCCGATTCGGTTCCTTCTCTCTCATTCGCGTTTGCACAAACATTCTTTTACGAACCTCACCGTAAATCGGTATGTGGCCCCCCCACATACATTGTGGTACACCAGGGAATTAAGCTTCTATACACTGCAGTAGACTGTCCTTTCTCCAAAGGACTAAACTCTAGTTAATCGCCTATGATGTAAAAAATTTCACGGTGGGTTCAGCTTTCGTACAAATACGCAACCACGAGGGACGTTTATTTTTATTTTTATTTTTTATCACACGGGGTCTTTTATTTTTATTTTTTATTTTTTTTAATGCAATGATAACTACGTTTGATTGTGCTCGTTGATGATTTCGATATAATGGCCGCGTCAATTGCAATTGACATCATCACTTAGTCACTGAGGTTATTAGGTGTGATGTTACCAAGCGTTAGATTTTGTAACAGACGTTACCATGCACTTAACCCAACACGACGCTTCTCCGTTACATATCCCGCGTTACATTTTCGAGTTTATGTAGCAAAGTAAAGACATAAAATGTCAAAACTAAATAAAGACCCAGGTACTCTCCTGATTCTAAATATCTTTTGTGTCAATCGCTGCGACCATCCCTGACTTCAGGGCAAATGGTCAAAGTTTCGATTGTAAATATGTAGCTAACTTCAGCCCAGTCTGAACAAAGCTATAACGGATATGTTAACAATGTTCCGATTCGGCCAAATTTTCCTGATGGTAATGATTAAAGTCAGAGGGTAGTTTTCGCCCTCAAGTTGTCTTCGAGACACATTTGTGACACTCAAATACGGAGGTCGCGCAGCTCGTCACATTGACGATTACGACGCAAGCGTTTTTTCCGTTACTGCCACTCAGACTGTATTCACAAGTCTGGCCCCTTGCGCGTGTGAATTGATATGTAAAGAATGGTTATCACTCAGGTTCGCAGTGCAAAAAAGTTTTTCCGCTCGACAAACTATATCATTATTACGTTGCAACATAGAAAACGCCAATCTATTTGTGACAGCTGTTCATATTTCTGTCGAGCGCATCCTTCGTAAATGGAAACTCAACCCTGGTACTTATAACGTGTCGTCATGTAAAGATGTAACCTGAGTGTGGCAGATCAATTGGATATACCAATACGCAATATTGAATAGACCTGTCAGGCACACGGGGAAATTGAGATCGTGAACCTCAGTTGCCAATGCTTTAAAGCATCGAGGGTCTCTCTTCCCAACCACCATACTCAGCACTCCCCCCCCCCCCAACCATAACAATAACTCCCAGTTTATTTTTCATTCATTATTACTATTCAAAGTTTTATCTCACTCGTGCAAGAGGCCGAGCCTTAACCAAGATACTCATCCTTTCGATGCTGTTGTAACGGGCACGATTTTTAACCTGAAGTGACAAAGGAACGGAACGAGATCTAGCTCCTTCACGGAACTTCAACGGCAAAGATGAAAGTTGAAGTCAGAAGATACGGTAAAGCAGGAGGGAGGCAAAGGGCGTTGGAAAATAGCAGCGGCTCTGCCCCACAAAGCAGGGTGGTCTTCCAATTCCATTTCCTGACTCGAAATCAGAATCTTGATCTTGTGAAAAATACGTCATGGTTTATCAGGAAGGCGGTCCTGTTCAGCAGTTTGTTCAGTGGGTGATGAGAGAGTAGGACCAAAACGTAGGTATTTATATTGGTGAAACGTCATTTCTCCATTCAATCACAGCTGTATATTTACAGGGAAAACTAGACAATTTTAGAGAGAAAGTACATTGAACGGTACATTCTGGCCCGGCGAATTTCGCGGCAAAAGGTATCGATCGCTAGACAACATTACAGCATCATTATTTCAAATCGTTACTGCAATTTATCAACGCAAAAAATACCCCTGTTCTTACAAGTGCAAAATAAAATTAATTTTCGGATCATTCAGTACTATTTTTCTAATTTTTGCTGTTACGGCCAAGAGAGTTACTTTGTTTTCGTTTCCTTTCTTTATTTATTTGGTTCTTGATACCACGGAGCTTCACAAGGATCGCCGGCGCATCGAAGGCATCGAAGACCGGACCGGACCGGACCTGACGGCCCCTCCTCTCGAGGACGTTCGCCGGCGTGGTGGGCTCGAATCTCCGGCCATGTGCGCTCGAGAGCCCGAAGAAGAGGTTGATCGGAATCGCCTTTTTGTTTCGTACTCAACCAAATTGTGCTCCGAAGAGACATTTAACTTTTACGTTTAGTTGGACAAATTTAGCGGTATCATCGCGATCACTTACTGCAGTCACGCAACACAAAGTCGACTCTCCTTCGTTGTCATCGTTCCAACAAGGTCAGAACTGCCCGATTTATACGTTCCGTGCCGAAGAAGAATTTTAATTTATTTATTTACGGACAGCAATTTTCTACTATTAATTTTCAAATATTATTTTATTAGTACAGCCTTATTCATTTCATTTTAATTGTCATTTCCCACTATCAACACGAGGCCCTCATTTAACGTGCTCGCCCAAATTAATTGGTGTGAGATGAGCTAAAGTGCGTGCGGTGATTCTTGGTACTCTTAATTAGGAATCCTCAACATGTAAATTTATTATGAAAACTGAATTTTTTTTCCTCACAATTACACTACTTCTCTTAGTCCCTACTACACCACGTGAAGTTTCTTAGATGAGCGAGACCATTAGTATCATGGCAATTGTGAAACGTTAGGCGGAAGCTACACAACTTGCTTGATGAGACTGATTCTCCGTCTTTATGAAATCCCAAATTGGGTAGTCCGGTGAACCGGTAGACCGAAAATGAATGGCTTGAGACTCCAAAGAGTTAGGACTTATTTTGCAATAATATTGTTGAGTTTCAACGTTGAATTGTCCCTGTCAAGAAAGAGCGTGCTCGATCGATCGTCACGAGTTACCATAAACGACCCTTTCAACTCATTTTCTCCTATGGTTCGTTCAAGAGACTTCACCACGCACAACAGTACTGGGAAAATTGAGACAGCAACAACTACACAAAATATAGACAGTACGATGCCTGAATTGTTGGATACTGAGCAAGAGATATTTAATTCAAGAAAACATCCAAGTAAGTTTGTTAAAAACCATTTTATAACTGTTACCATACAAGGAAATTAAGTGTGTCCATTTTTTTCCTCGAGGGCATACGGGACCTGTCCCTTGCATGCCTATTGCGTCGGAGATGAGAGACCTCCAGACAGGTACTTTACAAAACCCTCTGCGAGTTTGCTTTGCACATCATTTTACTTGAACGATCTCATAGAAATAACGTAGTAATTCATCATCTCATAGGATCAATGCGTGCCCTGCTCTTCACGTTGCAGGAAAACTGCCTAAATGTTGGTCTTGTTCTTCGCTAGTTCAACCCGAGTGCGCTCACTTGAATTTAGTTGGAAAGTCTGAGTCTTACAAGGACGAACTGAAAACGTTTTGCGCTAATGGAATTTGCGGCTTTTTTATATGGACTACAGGTGCTATCCCGTATTGAGTAGTAAGTCCTTTCGAATAATCGTTGAACGGATTTTTATGATTAAGTCTCACTGCTGATATTCATGGTGTGGGATAGTGGCTTACGTGGTTCTAGTTTTTCATCCTATTTCTATCAACCCTTGCCTGTTTGAATAAGCTCGTAGGCTCGACATAGTTCATGATATTAGTTTGTTATGATGTTTTGTTACGGTAAATCTCAGAATAGAGTCCGATAGGTACGTTCAGTGTAATATTATAAGTGTTCTGTAATTTTACTTAACAGCGAGAGCGCTTGATCAAGAATGTGCTAGGGGTTTTTTAAACGGTGTCATTTCGATCATTTGAACCCAGAAGCATTCACATCTTCAGGATTAGTTGGGTTTGGGGTTAAGGAGGAAGCTGGTGTGATATACGAGTTTCTTTTGTAGGAATGAAAGTGAATGCAGCATATACCTCTGAAGTGCGGCAGTACGTCAGGCTTGGAGGCTGCGTGATTTTGCGTTCGAAGAAACTGTGCGGCCTACTCGTGTTAGTCAGCACTCGCAGCGTAGGTTATGTCACCTGAGTTCAGTGCAGAGAGCTCAAGTAAGACAGAAAGGGGTTTGTCGTGGCAAAATAAGAGGTAAAGATTTGAGTCCCCAAATCCTGACCTGTGGAGTCTGTCGTGATGACTGTTGCTGTCGCACCAACACAAGGAACGAGTAGTCAATGAGACACGTCTTTTGGAACTGGAAATAAAGCTAGACAAGATAATTCTTCGTATGTATCGGGAAGATACTAATTGGAAAATCACGCTTCTATTTATTTTCACCTAAACTGTGCGGTATGTGTGAAATGAAGGCTTGATCTCATCATCTTATTCATATTTCTCTTCCTGCAGATTACGGCTATGGCTTCAAAGTTATTCAAAGAGGCTGCGATACTGACAAACACTTCTGTAAACGAGCTAGAATGCTGCTGCAATTGATTAATACTACCGTGATAAATAGTTGCCAAGTATGCAATACAAGTTTGTGCAACTCTTATCCACGTCAACACCCACAGGCGGGCACTGCATCGACATCTTGTCACATAAGCTTCAAGATTGTGATACCCCTCTATTACCTCCTTTTTACTTTCAAGCAAAAGTGATAATAGCGCTCGACATAAAATTGTCTGAACGGCAGCGTTGTCTCCCCGTGTATTGAGCTGCAAATTAATCAAAGGAAAGAATGGAACGGGAACAGAACTGATCTTCAAAGTATAGCCATGGAAACTTGGATTATGTTTTTTCATATTTTATGGCACAGGGAAGGGGTATGTAACTAAAACGGTTAGTCTGCAAATATTCGGATAACATGCAAGTGAACTTGAAAGGGAGGTCTTCGTACCTCGGATATGAAAACGCAATAAGGGTGCGCGAAGTGAGGTAAAACAAGTGCGTGCGGTACAAGAGGCTGTTGAAAAGAGTTTAAGGGGCCAGGAAAGTGTGGTCAGTGGACGTAGATGAGATTAAGAAAGGCGTATTCTAATGAGCGTAAACCACATGAAATCAACTCCCTCCAAAATAGCTGTGAAATGGTGGATTTCTCAGATTATTCCAGCTCTTCTCTCTGCCAAGTAACAAGACACATGAGGGCTGCTATAATTTATTTTTAAATCATTCGGAGTTTTGTTAGTAGCGACAGTAGAAACAAATGATATTCTTAAATAAGTGCGACTAACCTTGTAGTGCCTGTTGAAAAAATTATGCGGACCGAGTAGTTTGAGGTACTCATTGTGTCGTGACTAATTCGGGGTATCCGATTGAACCAATTAAATCAGTCACTTACTTTAATAGCGGAAGTTATGAAGATTAGAAAATACGAAACAAAGGAAATGTCCACTTCTGATCTACGTTGCTGTGAGGCCGTCGACATCAGATGTTCCGTTAGATTTCAATCCTACTCCAGGAAGACCGAATGACTAAATTAACGCACAACCGCAGAATGTTCAAAGAGGTGAAAAACAAAAAAGAAGGAGATTGATGGTGAGATGTTCGATGGTTGTACGCTGATAATAATAATAATAATAATAATAATAATAATAATAATAATAATAACTGTGTAATAGCGGTGATAATATAATGAAACTTAAATCGATTCTGTTGGAGGAGAATGGCGCAGGGTTGTCTGTCTTGTTGATGATGAAGAAAAGAAAATGGTATAAAGTAAAAAGAAGAAACGAATGCAGCGTGTGGTTGAAAACGAAGATAAATTGAAACACATTGTTTTAATTTAGCCCCCATAGCCCTTCACCATGAACAACCTTTCAAACTACGCTTTACTCATCCGAGGGTTGACTCACAAATCGAAGACAGTAGGCAACACTAGCAACTTAGAGAAGTTGTTTGTATAAACGCATTACGAAGAGAAATTGGTAATTTTGTGAATTTTGTGTGTTTTAACTTAAGGAGTGGTAGTGTGACTGGAAACTCTAGAAATTGTTAGTTATCATTCTATATAAACGCATTTTTACAATATCAGGGGTACTGCATCTTAACTTTCCTTCGTTTCACATACACTCAATGGCCTTCACGGCTTTTGCTACTAATTAAACTTATTTTTCACTCACTTCATTTGAACTCGGTAAAACACCACTTTCAGAGAACTCCGTAGCGCTTACAGTTCCGAAATTTATTGTGCTGCTCGTACTCATGCCCTAACTATTATTGAACAAACGGTACGCAGAGAATTGGTGCTGCTGTTCACACGTTTTTTTCAGAAGGATAATAATCACTTTTCCAGAGTTAATGGGCAAAAATGTAGAAATGTTGGTGAGTGAAACGTTGGTGGGATTATCGGAATTTGTGGAGTAGCCCCTACATATGTTATGAGCGTTTTCAAAAGCACATCGTGTAATTTCTCAATTGAAGTACTACCTGACGTTTTCTTGAAGATTCTAAAAGCATTTCAGTGGACTTATAAGGAAAAACCCTGCAAATTATTACACAATGGTTTATCATTCTCATGAATAGCTTGACCTAGTATTAGTGCTCCCCCATCCCATTCGATTCAGCATCGAACACTAGTAAACCATACGAAACATGTCCTGGCTACAATGGAACTACGGAAACAAAACGTCTGATGATTTTGCCCCGTCGTCGGGGAAATTGGAACGGGGGCGCTCGGACGGGAAGCGTGGGCGCAAAAGGGGAGTTGAGTGGCGGCGTCGTTGGGAGGCGAGCGAGCGCAGGTGGTTTTTTAATGAGACGTGCGGGGAGGGAGTGAGTTCAAACGACGAAACGTTGACTTCTGCTGTAGTTCCCGCATTGTACTGCGTTTCGTTAATTTTTTTAACCGTTTTTTGCCCATTACAACCACAAGCTTCGTCCGATAGGATCGCCGAGATGGCGGGCACAACTAGCTACCAAATCGGATTTTTGTGCAAAAGAACGAATTTTTTAGACCACGTTGAAGGCACAAAACGGCCCGGACGGCGGACAGCGGACATACATTGCAAATTTGGAATCTCCAAGTCTTGAAACGTAAAGTATCAAATTTTGAGGGGGGATTGTAACAAATTTTTCGTGACCGAAAACATAGGGTTATTATTCAGAATGAATAATAAACCAAAAACTGCGCTAAAATCGATTTTCGTCGAAATGTTTGTTAATTTATTGTGCTACTGTCGTCATCCCCGTAAGTTTACAGACACACATACCATTTTCCTAAATGGGTTTTTTTCGGACTCTGAAACGTTAAGGTCTAAAGAGAATTACTTTTTATGTCTTTACTTTGCTACATAAACTCGAAAATGTAACGCCGGAGAAGTTACATGGGATATGTAACGGAGAACCGTCACGGAATTTGTGTTGGGTTATGTGCATGGTAACGTCTGTAACAAAATATAACGCTTGGTAACATCACACGTTTTAATAACCTCAGTGACTAAGTGATGATGTCAATCGCAATTGACGCGGCCATTATACCGAAACCATCAACGAGCACAATCAAACGTAGTTTTTAACAGATTTTTTAAAGAAAAAGACATAAAATGTCCCTCGTGGTTGCGTACTTGTACGAAAGCTGTACCCACCGTTTGTGTTAGTGATTTTAAGTTGTGACACGATTACTATACTTTCCTTTCCCTTTGGGTAGCGGAAAGTGAAATGGTGATGCTATCGGACGCAGCAGATTTGTTGCATGTTTCTACAAAATACTACTCCGTGTTGCACGACTTTTATTGGTTTTGTTTCTCGTTACCTTCGACCCGATTCGTTTTTTACCATATTCTGTAAAGAGTATTTTTCAGCCGATTACATAATTTCCCTCGCTACTTAGTAGAGCCAAGGAAAGTAATATCTGAACGGAAATAGGTAACAGATAACAGAAATGTTACGTTAACAACTTTATTAAACTTAAATGAGTTAGATAGCTCCTTCACTGAAAATGAATGGATCGGAACTGCCTGCTCCTGTGGGGAGCGCATTTACGCAATTAGTAAAACTCTTTGCTAGGCCAAATTACCCTTTATCGGCTCTAGGGATAAAAGTGGAGATATTTAAAATAATTCTTCAAATACCACAAAACACCCAAGGTCTCGGAACATCTTGAAGGAGTGGGGAAACCCATCACAAACAGGAAGTAGGGCGGTGGCGTTGTCTGATTCAACATTCCCCTAACTTCACTTTAAATTAAAACAATGTGCACTTAACGCGAAAGTAATTTTTTTTAAATTGGACACGACAACATGCAAGAAAAATAAAATAAAAAAACGTTCAGAAACGTTCTTCAGCATTCATAATTTATGTTGACAGGTTAAGAAAGAAAATACTGGAACGACGTTATTATGTCTATTATTAATAGAAGACGGTACGAAATATGTGACCCCACGCAGAGTATAGCACATGGGGGGGGGGGAGGCTACCATAGAATACGTAGAGAGCAGCTGCTGAATACAAGCAGAGTAATTAATAACTGGTTGAACAGCTGGCAGCCCGGCTTTTTTGCTTGGAAAATATCGTCGTCTCCTCGTGAGTCTCTTTCCCTTAAGCGAATAAGACGGATTCCGAGAGAAGATCCTCCTCCTTTGAGGGAGAAAACTGTATACTCTGGATTTCGTGGGAGCTACGAGATAAGCCTTATTTTCCTGGACGTTCTTCAACATTTTCTTCTACACTCACAAACGCATTCAAGGAAGCATTACATGTGAGTTCCTTTAATGGCAGAACTGTGTGTCTAAAACATGAAATGCCCACATATTCCTTCAGAGCTGGATCATAATTTACACATTCATTTTACAACTTTATTCGTATAACTTTGAATATGTAACTTCATGATGAGATGCATCGGCTTTCTCAGAAGGTTGAAAACCTTCGATGTTGGATTCACAGAGTTCGTCTTAAAACGTCAAAATAGTTTCCTAGCGAACTATTACCGTACTATGCAAATATTTTTTAAAAACGTTCAATTAAAGGCAATCAAAAGAATTGAATATAGTCGAACAGGAGCGTTCCGTTTTTATTAGATCCTCCTTCTGGTTTCTCAAACTCATTTTCCTGGCAATACTCGTCGCTGCGTGTCTCTGGGGGATTAAGGAGTACTCTATTTCTGAGGTCAAGCGTATTATGAGACGGTAGTGTACGAGGAAAAATGAAAATAAAAAAATGAAGGAGGACCGTCCAACTTTATGCCACGTGACAAGAATCCGATTTTACTCTGTCTTTGACCCGTTCCGTCTTTATTGAGGGCGGTCGGGTTTTTATTTCATCTTGCTCGGCCCCTCTCAAACGGCGTTTCTCATCTTTGATGATTGAGAATTGAAATCTGGACCATTTCCTCCCTTCTTTTCGTATTTAACTTCAACGTTATTGGAATTTATGTCATTTCTTTCTTCAGACCTATTCAATACACGCACAACCTCGGACTAGAGACATTGAAGGACGTTTTCGCTATTTTTCTAATTCAGCTGTCCGAGATTGAATCGAGTGCTTTTTCAAGTGGCGGTATATTTCGTTTGAGTTGGCTTTTAAAGAAACCACAATACTAGAAGCTATACACTGTGAAGTAACACTATTTTCCTATTGAGGCGGTTAGCGTACGATCCTAGTAAGTTTCGTTTGGATCAGCTCACAGGCAGAAACGAAACCACAGTCCCTTAAAAAGCTCCAAATCCCCAAATACAAGTGGAAAGTTCTAAATCAGAGCTTGTTACTACTGTTACAGGGGTGATTAATATTGAAAGCGGTATCGCACTAGGTGAGTCGGGAAGTAGTACGATAGAAGCCTAATGCAATCGGAACAGAGTTCTATTCCCAATTACATTCGGAGAAGTTTTACCACCACGGACAGGAAACTGAGTGGGTGCAAACGCGAGCGACACGGCGACGAGGGAACCGGCTCGGTTACAACTGACGGCAGCAAAGTCTCGAGCGAATCGGGGCATTTGAGGTGCCCAGTCAGCATAAATGCCCCGGACGAGCCTCCACTGAATCGAAGGGTTTGGTTCGTTCTGTTACACTACTCCGCCCTTGATGAAGTGTCTGTCCTCAGGCACTCATGAACACTGCAGTTCAGGGCGTTGCTGTCCACCCAACAAAGTGGAACCTAATCTTGAGCATAGCGAGGGAGAGAGAATTTTGATTAAAGTTTCAAAAGGGTGCCTATGTTTGTGGTGGGAGTATTGAATTTAGAACTACAAATAAACAGTCACCTCACAATGTCTCTGACGTACACATTTTGGGATGTGTGGATCGTAAGTCTTCGCCCCACACATCTGGGACATCCATGGTTCGGAGAATCGGCCCAACTCTTGGCGAAAGACGATTCTCTGAATGAGGGAGTCGGAGTTTCCCTCCTTCTCAGAGGTCACCTGCCCTCAAGTGTTACAGAAGGGGCAGTGCAGAGTGAAGATGCTGCGTCTACCATGCAGTGGTTAGTGGCACTTTTGGGAACAAGTGCGGCGTCCTGGCTCATGGGGTGGGGCAGGGTGTGATGCCTGTGTTGACAGCATTCACACGTGTACGTTGAGTGGCAGCTCTCGAGCGTGTGTGAGGCTGCCCGACAATTCGTACAGAGATTTCGCACTTCCATGTAGGTTCTTCGGGCCTCCTGGCTGGAGTTGAAGAAGCGTGGGCACTTTTTTTCTTCTTTTTTTACCCCATGATGTTTGCCGCAGATAGGGCAGGGATGTGGGTGGCTCTGGCGATGGAGTTTTGTCTTCACCAGGCCATTTTGAAGGCACGTCGTTTCCCCAGACTCGTTGTTTGAGAGGTCGTTCGGGGACAGACACGCGGGGAGATGTCGATGTTGATGCCTGATGGGATTCGTTGTGAGATGAACGGTCCGTAGGTTTCCGCTGACTAGTAGGTTTATGCTGCGATGCTAGGTAAGCATTGATCTTTCTATGTAGATGTGTGCGAGATGCTGGTAGATCAGAAGCTCCTTTACATCTGTCCTGCTTTCCTTGAAGCAGCCATCGTCGATTGAACACAAAGCTGTGTTCAACTGTTCGTCAAGAACATAATGACGGGCGAGAGAGTAGATCACAGTAGTAGAGCAGAAAAGTTGAAGGTGGCGGATCAAAAATTCCCATTGCTTTAACAGAACCTTCAAGTTTTTCTGCGTGGCTGGCATCTCGAACTAATGTAGGGGAAGTTCGACCACTAGTTGGGTGCCAATGTTACGGCAGGGGGGGGGGGTTAATATTGACAGCGATATCAAACCAAGAGAGTCAGGAAGTAGTACGATGGGAGCCAAATGCAATTCGAACAAGGAGTTTTAGTTGTGAATTACATTCCGGGGAGTTTTACAACCACAAACCGGGAACTAGGTGAGAGCGAACGTGAGCGTGGACGACACGGCAACGAGGGAACTGGGTTGGTTACAACTGACGGCAGCAAAGTCTCGAGCGAATCAGGGCATTTGAGGTGCCCAGTCAGCATAAATGCCCTGGACCGGAGTCTCCGCTGAATCGAAGGGTTTGGTTCGTTCCATTACACTACTTTATCACCAGAAACTACTGGAAACAGGTAAGGGGGCTATTAATTTGACAGTTTTGACGATATTCTTTCACTCTAGCTCTAAGCCTGCACAAGTTTTACGATCCTATGGTCCTCCTAGGGATGGTGATCCTATCATATGGTCTCCGCCAGTGGTGATCCCCGTCGTGAATGTCAGCAACCCTTGCGTCGAAGTAGAACAATAGTGTGAAGCCTTTTCAGTAAGGGCCTCTTCGAGCGGTATAGACACGGATCGAGGATGCCCAGTGGTTTAGATAGTGGGATCACTCGAACGCCCGTGGCATAGGTAGAAGCGTCGCAATCACTTTGGACGATTAAGCCCTGATCGCCGCTTATATGAAGAACTCTTAGTTAAGATTGTTATAATCAGATTGAAACATTAGATTATACATTACCCAGGGCTAAGGAAAGTTGAGTGCTGCGTCACGCAGATATGGTTGTTTCAGCCAAACTTCACATAACTCTCCTTTCTACTTCGTAGGACTAACGAGATAGTGGGGATTATAAAACGATTCATTGCACCTTTAGAATGATTGAAGCCTACAATTCACTTTTAGTGAAATGTGCGTACATGCATATATAAAAGTTATGTGACGATATTTAAGTCACGTGTAGCGTCTGTTCTTGCTTGGATCTTCGTTGTACACCAAACTTCACTTCTCCAACGAAGTACCCGTAGTACTGCTGTAGAAATCTGGTCCTTCGGGCGGGTGAAGGATCAAATATGCGAATATATCGTGAGGCTTCCTCCCAGCCATGCCTCTGGCTTGGAACCATCTAACTTCAAAAGTCACACATGAGATTGAGAAGTAAAAGATGAGCGTGGGCGGCCGCGGTATTCGACCTAGCCTCTGCTGGTCAAGGCAACCTTGCTACCACGGGTTCCTGCTGGATGAGTGGCATGAGTCTCGCTTCTCATGAGGGCCTGTTGGCCAGGGAAACTGTCCGTAAGGAAGTCTTTGACCGGGTGGCGGCAGGACTCGGAGGAGACGGCAGTAGGTGCTGCCCACTGTGAAGGCCAAACATCCTGACAGGCCTGTGGTCTGTTCTGCCCATTGGACATAACTACCTGGCTAATGAGGATCACAGTTAAGCTACCTTTCATTCACGTCCATAGGCTGCTCAAGCCGCAGCTAATTCAAATCGTACCACAGGCCTGTGGCCACAGACACAGCATCGTAAGACAGAGTGTCACCAGCCTCGATGACAAAGGGCGTTCGATTCGTGGGGGTTGTGGTCTCAATGGTTCTGTACCGATATTTTAGATCGTAATGATAGGAGAGAGGTAAAGGCAGCAGGTCTGGGCACTCTCTCCAACTGCCTCAGGCCTTGGACCCCGTGACTTTTACATGTCTCCAACGAAGTACCCGTTGAACTTTTGAGGAACTCTGAATAAAATCAAAACTTAGTTTCCATCTCGGTAAACGCGATTTACGTATAATTAAATACTTATGGACGAAAAAGTTGTTTAAAAACACTGATTTTTTTTAAACTGAAAATGCACAATTATTTGAAGAGGGCAGATACAGACGGAAAACCCTGCAAATTATTACACATTGGTTCATTATTCTCATGAACAGCTTGACCTAGTATTAGTGCTCCCCCATCCCATTCGATTCAGCATCGAATACTAGTAAACCATACGAAACATGTCCTGGCTACAATGCAACTACGGAAACAAAACGTCTGATGATTTTGCCCCGTCGGGCGCTTCGAGCGAACCCGTTGCGAGGCGAAAGGGGAGTTGAGCCGCCCACCCTGCAGCATTGCCGCCGTTTTTTATTGAGACGGGCGGGGAGGGAGGGAGTTCAAACGACGAAACGTTGACTTCCGCTGAAGTTCCCGCGTTGTACTGCGTTTCGTTAATTTTTTTAACCTTTTTTTGCCCATAACATTCATGGGCTTCGTCCGATCGGATTGCCGAGATGGCGGGCACAACTAGATACCAAATTGGATTTTTGTGCGAGAGAACGAATTTTTTGGACCACATTAAAGGCACAAAACGGGCCGTGACGGGGGACGGCAGACGGACATTGCAAATTTGGAATCTCCATGTCTTGAAACGTAAAGTATCAAATTTTGAGGGGGGGTTGTAAAACATTTTTCGTGACCGAAAACGTAGGGTTATCATTCAGAATGAATAATAAACCAAAACAGCTAAATGTGGACAGGCTAAGCTGAACCGGTAGAAGTTTATATCGGCTCACATAGCCAACGCAGTCACTTTAGCCGAGTCACGTTGTACTTGAGTGTAAGTCACGTCACTTACAACTTTTTGCAATCTGCTTCTTGGGATTACTCTGCCTCATGCTGCCTTTATAAACGATTACGCGTAACGTAACTTAAACATATAATAATCTAACTGGGTGTTGGAACTGTTTCGGACCAAATCTCTTGTTCCCCAGTATGGGAATAGAAGGCTTCGAAGAAACGATGCAGCTGCTCCCCCTGTGTATCGATATTATTCTACTTTCTGTCAGTCATAACAAAACTTGGTGGAATTTGCGTTGTGTATTTTCTAGAATACTACCATTTTAAGTTATTGAACCCGTACAAAATAGATAAATCATAACCAAGAATTAGAGGGAAAAAAGAATAGTAGACGTGTAAGTTCTTCGATTAGTCTAGTTATTCCTGCATGCTGTGCTGCTCTCGATTTCTTACGACCGTTCGAGACTAATCCTTAGTAATTGAGTCGTGACTGCTATCCTCGAAGTAATTGGCTAACTTTGCCAAACCACGTAGTTTTTATGGGATAAGTTGTTCGGAATAATATTGAGAAGTTCTACCCACTTTCGTTTCGCGCTCCAGTGAGTCGGTTGCATATTGAAGTTGAAGGAACTCGAGTTCAATATTTTCTCTTAAGCATGTAACAGCCGTACCATAAAAGCAGAGCTATCGGTGTGTGGATCGAATGGATGAACAAACGATTTAATAGCTCGTTGTCTGGCGACTGTTCTGTTAATTAATGGATACCTATCGAACGAACGACTCACGTTTCCATCAAATGTTTTTTTTTTGAAAATTGAGCCGTTGCTCTCTGAAGTCCTTCCCAACCCCAGGGACGTCAGCAAGTCCCAACTGTCCCACCATGGGGCCGTAAGTGGCATCGAAGGATGAGGCAGGCCTGTGACCATTCTTTCCTTAATGTGCATGTTTAAAACAATACAGGGTTACAAAAGTAAACTAGCGAAATCAAGTCACAATAATCTGCAGCCACAGATTTCTAAACGTTCAAGATTGTCATGTGTTTATTATTTCTCATACTTTTCTGACGATGAATCTTCCTCAAAATGTCTCGTTTTTGTTTGAGCATTTCCAAGAAAGCTTCACATGAGATGTTAAAGTTGCACTTGTTTACACCTTAAGGCGGATGTTATTAGGAAAAATAACAGGTGAAATATTCGAACGTTGGACTTGTTTGTGCATCGCCAAAAGAAGCAGGTTGCATCGCCGTCCACCAGTCTAAACTCGCCGCCTAACGCCGCTTCTTCATGTTCGCCTCTGCCGTCGGGTCAGCAGTATCCTCACGTGCGCACTGTCTAACAATTACAAATTTTGGGTCATCAGTATCCCATAACCCAGATCTGTGGTTACCAATTCGGAGGTGCTCTACCATTACCACTACCAGGACGATCCATTCAACGACGACCACTCTACGCATCGCATTGTCACCCACCAACATCGGTCAGAAATTCGGTTTTCGTTTCTTTGTTTTCCAGAAGAACTATCGTTTGTTTCCTTTCATTTTTTTACCATAACGCGGACTATTTCATTTATTAATTTCAATTTAAATTCGATTAATTTGGTGCCTAGAAGACGCATCTTAATTTCCACGATTTGATTTTTCAATTATACTTTTTTCATTGTTAATTTCATTCTTTTCGGAGTTAGTAATTTATTTCCCACGCTAACTCTGGGAACTAGCGAACCAACCGCACTTGACCGTTAAAATTGCTTTTAGCGCAGCCATTTTCAGTTGGGATTTGTTCTCTGACCAAATGTCATTGATCAACGTGAACACTCTTTCTACTAGAGTGTTCGTTCCTGGTAGCGAGAGAAAAAACCGAACAATAAGTTTTAAGTTCTTGATTGGGACATTTTGTTTTGTGAAGCGTAAAATATCTCAACTCATTTCTGATCCCAAGAAGTTTTTTCATCGGCCCACTTCAATAGTTTTTCTTGTGTTACAAATTCCCTTAGATGTAACTTTATCAAACAGCTCACTATATCTGAAATGTTCCGTTTGGTAAATTTGCTGGAATTAAATCTATCCCTTCCTCAATTCTTTCCCACTCTGGCACTGCCGTCAAAACTAACCATTGATATTTTTCTGTCATCAAAATGCCATGCCTTCATGTTTAAATAATCGGTACAGTTTTTATAGAAAGTGCAGGTAGTATCTAAAATGTGCTCCTTGTCGACATCCTTTACTTGCTTGATGTAGTTACGGACCACTAGAGGTATGAATTGTTGTTCCATGCAACTCACTGCGATCGGGATATCGGTAGATAGCCCGAACATTCACTAGCAACGCCGGAAAATGCCGATGATAGTGCCAATTGAAATAAGGATTCAGGGAAGGGATTACGTATATTATTCTGATAGATAGTTATTTGTATTTTAACTCAGCACAACCTATTGCGCCTCGAAATGCAGACAGAATTTAGCCTAAAAGTGTAAAGCAGTTATAAAATATTTAAAATTAAGAGAGTAATAGCAACATAACCGAATAATCCTGCGAGGGTTGGTCGGGACAAAAGAACATTTCCCTCATTAAAAAAAGAACCTTTTTTTATCAATCCGTCAAAATTGTTTGACATGGTGTTGACATATCGGTACTGGCTGGAATGAATCCTTTCTCTTCACATAAAAGCTTGTAATAGACCGCCAGTGCAGTGCTCACTGAAGATGTCGCCCAAAGCTCTCACGCGAAGAGAACGCGTCTTACCGAAACGGGTTGACCTTGGACCTACTGGTAACGTGATCCAATCACATCAATACAAGGTACTCTGTTTGATTCCATAACTACCCCCTTCAGCGGAGGGTTTCTTTAACAACGAGAACTGGTTATCGTTGTTTTGAACACTTGAGATAAATCGACGGGACGTTCGCAGATAGACAAAAAGTTTGCGACTGCTGGAAGCATGTTGCTGTTGTTCTGAAACTTTTATATTATGCCCCAAGTTTTATGGATCGGATCCAAATTGAGAGCGCTGACCACGTTGAATGCTGAAGTCGAAACGACAGTTAGCGAACAGCAGTAACCCCAGAAAGAAGGTTTAAATTGTGAGTTAGATGGAAATAGAAACGCAGACAAGGTACAAGAGACGTGCTGTTTCTTGAAGAAGGATCCATAAAAACGTTCCGAATATAAAAGTCAGCACAAACACGCTGACTGAGGGATAATTCAAGTTTGTACCGGCCATTAAAGGTTCGTTGGTGACCTGAGTCACAGAGTTGAGCGGTTTACTTTTACTCGTTATTTACTACCAGATTAATATCTGCCTCGCGGCCGACTTGGAATGGAAACATTCCCTCACGAAATCTAGTCAAGTGGGCTGCACATCCATTTCTCTTGAAACCGCATTGAGAGGAACTTCCCCGATTTCAGCTTTATTTATTATATCGTTCAGCTCGTGCGGTGGCTTTGACTTTCGAAACACATCGTCAGAATTCCCAAACCGTCGAACCTGGGAATGGTTGGAAGTTCATTCGTAGGAAACGAGGGCTAAATGGGAGGTCTGACATTGTATCGGTACGTTTCGTACAGAAATGGCGTGTTGTTTGTTGGTGAGAGTTGAGTGGTGATGAGGAAGGTTGCGGGGAAAGGGGCTTCTGTTCTGAGGGCAAATTTACGGCTTTAAATGTTTGTTTGTCGGTAGTCCTACTGTGAGTGGAAGGATAAGAAGCTGAAGCTTGATGAACGCCACATATAGAGAGGTGATAAAATCCAGAGTTTCGAATCAGCTCAGCCACAAACAGGTCTTGAACAGGATTTGGTGGTTATAATGTGTTAAATGTTGTTCGGTGGAGAGACCGAAAAATGTCCTATTTGGAACTGGCTGAGGTAGAAATGTAACTCACAGTGGCGTCATTACTCGACTTGCCAGGGCAGCTCTCAGCTAGAAGATTATCTATCTTCCTGATCTGAGGAGAGTATTTTGCAGGTATGAAGAATAAAGATATGGAGGAAAGACCGCTCACGAACCTCTCAAACTGCTGACTAGTAAAGGAATATTGAGAAACGCAATCCAGAACTGTAATAAATTCGGCTCTCGGAAGAAGTCTACAACCGTGAGAAGAAGAAGTTCTAGAACCGGAAGAAGTTCTAATTTCTACAGCCGCACAAAATCCGAAATCTCATTCTCCTCTTCAATAATAAATAGGGAACCGAGTTCCCTTTCGAACTTCCAAGTAATCTCCAGTTCTGCCGCCGATGGACTACCATGCGCCATTTCATCAGATGGTGCGAAATGTTTTACTGGCAGTGACTTTCAAGATTTCCTCAAATCGTACGGCAATCTACACTTACATGGGCCGCCCTTCCATCCGCAATCAAATGGATGTGCTGAAAGTGCCGTAAAGATTGTCAAATCATGTATTAGGAAGTCTCGGTTGTTAAAAATCGTAAACTTCCCTTTAAGCGGCTGTATAGGTACAACAACTTCCTTTTCCAGCACCGCAACACCATTCATGCAGCGATCGACGAAACTTCTGCTAATATGCTTCTGAAGAAAAAACCATTCACCTCTTTTGATTTGATGATACCATCAGCTGAAGAACTGGTCATGAAGCGGCAAATTTCCATGGTGCAACAGGGAGGACATCGTAGTTTACATCTCGACCTCAACGATGTATGTATGGGTTAAAGACTACCGCAACGATCAGCCCACTTGGGCAACAGGAAAAGTAATTTACATATTGGGAAATCAAACTTTCGTCGCCAAGACCTCAGGTGAACAACTTTGGCGTCGACATTCCGACCGAATTTGGCCAGCTACACCAAAAAAAAACCGGAAGTAGAATCTGGTCAGAAGTCAGAAGAGGGACCACCTCCTGAGCCCTTGCCGGCGACACCACAAGTGACAACACCAGATGACGTTATGCCCGTAACAACACCCATAAACCTACCACCAAATTGAACACCTCAACGACCGAAGAGAGTGGTCAAGAAACCATTACGATTCAGAGATGAATTTTAATTTTAATTCGTACATGAAAAGACTGAATTTATTATTTGTGAAATTATGAAGTAACAGGAATTACTTTCATACATCATGCCGACTATTTAATTTTTTTTTCTCTTGCGATATTTTATTTTTAAATTGTCAATTTTTTTTCGGTGGAGAGATGTGGCGTATTTGAATTCAAGTAACTTCCCGCTCCCGCAAACGCGCCTAGCGCCACCTATCGATAGGAGTCGATCATATAAAGCAGTAGTCAGTTCTCTAAAACGTGTTTCTCTTCGCCCTTATTTTTGAATTTCATCTTAATCCAATAGCAAAATTGTACAGTACTGTGTCCAATATTTAACATGGAGGAAAGACCGCTCCCGAGCCTCTCAAATTGCTGACTAGTAAAGGAAGATTGAGAAACGCAATCCAGAACTGTAATAAATGCGGTTCTCGGAAGCAGTCTACAGTTATTAAAGAAATTGGGTTATGTCCGCCAGTAGGCAAATTACTAAAGTTAACGTACCTGTTAGGTGAGTCCGTCTCCTCTGGCTTGTGAGTTACTGTGGGCAAGCGCTTTCGATGTAAAGACATCATCGTCTGGCCGTTAAGTCAGTACTGAGTACTTTTTACATCGAAAGCGCTTGCCCACAGTAACTCACAAGCCAGAGGAGACGGACTCACCTAACAGGTACGTTAACTTCAGTCTACAGTTCTAATTTCTACCGCTGCACAAAATCCGAAATCTCGTTCTCCTTTTCAATAATAAATAGGGAACCGAGTTCCCCTTCGAACTTCCAAGTAATCTCCCGTTCTGCCGCCGATGCTGTAATGGGATAGAACTGCAGCACTTGCTCGCGCTTGTTCTGAGTTAGTAAAGTATCGTCACTGCGCGTGGTACGACAGCGTAATCCCCATAAGCTCGTAGTTGGTTTGGAAGAGTATACTTAGCGATCGAGTAGACAGACAGGAAGCTCGTTTAAGTGAAATACCGGCCTCGAGGACTTAGTAACCGCGTCGTATGATAAGGGAAGTTGACAGCCACCGACGAGCATTATATATTTTACGCGCTCAGTAGTTTTAGGCGCACATAATAACTTTCTTCGCCTTCGCAATTTCCGTATCTAGGTTTCTCAATTTTCTCGTTAATGGTTGTGCCGGTATTATTAAAACGTATAACACGTAGTCAACTAAACCATCCCATTATTGATGATAACCGCATTTCAACATGATCGTCAGATACATTAAAACTTGGTTAATCGATGTGCAGTCTATCTTTAGAAATTACTGGGAAATTTGCAAATCGAAGATCACAAACACCACCCTGCGAAAGCCCAGAGTCAAAGGTACCGAGGCTCCCACTCGTATTTCCTGACAGAATAAATTACGTGAAATAGTAGAAGTGCGGAGCCGAACATCCTAGTTTCTGTTTTCCTAACTCTATACTCGCCAGTCACTCAACATGTTTTTCACTGAACATATTTCGTCTCTTCTTTTAAACGACCTTGGAATCTGTCGTCAAATAGTCTACTTTAGTTTGAAGATTCACTAAAGTACTCCGGAAATCCGTTGCACTTGATACGAGCCTACCTAAATGCACTTGATGTACCTAAAATGTTCGCGAGTTTTTCATAGTAAACTCATTTTGGTCAAACTGAAGGAGTGTCTTCAATCTAAATTTTGTCAAATATTTGCTTACGCGTACGTTGAGCGTAGGTAGACGCCGGAACATTAGAAAATACGATTCTCCGAACACTAAACAACTGTTTCCTGTACTAGGAAAACATCTCAAACAATTTTGATTAAAGTCGTGCTACCTGTATCTGTAAACGTTCTCGTGGAAATGAGTTGAACGTAGAAGTATTGTACTACAGAATATAACTATAACAATACAGGGTCGCTTTGGTTTCTTTGATGTCTCATTTTAGATATTTTCTACCTTGAGGAACTGCTGCTAATGCGGCGAATTAGTAAACAACGGTTTATTTTTCTCTTGCAGAGTATGATTGGAGTCTATCTTATTCCATCCACGTAGAAAAATATTAGGAATATAAACGAAATGCTATATAAACGACAGGAAATGACAACTCATATGCAAACTGCGATGTTTGTAGAGCACTTCCAAGACCCATTCCATTTGTTGCAGCTTCGTAAACAACGCTTGTAACCGATAAGAAACATGACCAAAACATTCCAGAACAACGAAAATTGACGCTTTCCAGGCAACGCTTGGCAATTGACACGACGCGACTATTGTAACTGTAGGACCACTTTCCCGCTGTAGGACTTTTCTACCACTAGTCAACAGGACTCTGGAGAATATGCCAGAAGAATGCGTTAGGTGGTCTGGAATGCTACGGGAGTGAGGCACTCCTAACATCTCTGGAGCAATGCAGATTTCTGATGATGGAGAGAAAGAACGTAAGGCAGATAGTGGGGATCATCCCAGGGCACTGCAAAGTAAACTACATGTATGTTATAGGCATAGTCGACACCCCTTGGTGCGGGTACTGTGGTACAGATGAGGAGGCTATATTGCATGTCCTGGCCAAGTGCCAGAGACTTGAAATGGAGCGATTTTTGGTCTTTGGTTCAAATTTTCCAATGGACATCGTCCTCTTCCTCCTTCAGGAGCTAGACATGGACCAGTACTGGCACAGTCTGCGGGGCTTATCTCAAACATGGAACAGAGTTATATAAAACGAGCGATGCGTAGCAACACACAACTTTCCGCAATCCCTTCACGTTCGAACACCAACTACATATGCGTGCGCTATATGTTCGTTCAACGCATTTCTACAGGAACATTTGTGGAGAACAAAATGTAGGGACTAGTTAGCTGAGAATACTCCGTAAGTTTGATCGAAATCGTCTGAACCGTTTTTGAGAAAAATGGAATACCGATAAATTAATATTCGACTAATCTCCTTTTCTGAGTTAACTCGGCGTATGTCTCCGTTCAACATATATACACAGAAATAATTATAGTGAACGAAATGTTGGTATGGGTGACTAAAACACACTCCATTAGGATTTATCACATCTGGTGAAGAAATTACCCTGGAATTTACGGAAATGATCGAAAAACGTTATTTTCGACACATTTTGATTTTTATCTCTGTTCAATGGACTGTCAGAGGAACACTTATTGAGAACAATATATAGGTATTAAATATTAAAAACCATCTTAAAAGTTTGCTGATAATCGT
Organism: Pachypeltis micranthus; assembly: GCA_020466155.1. NCBI lineage: Eukaryota > Metazoa > Arthropoda > Insecta > Hemiptera > Miridae > Pachypeltis > Pachypeltis micranthus. The sequence continues at coordinate 26,000,295 of CM035774.1, read as the reverse complement.
TGAAGCCATTTCGCCAAAAAGCATAAAAAACCTAGTTTAGCTTCATAGGCCTATATCTCCACTCACCGTATTTTCATGGAGATATGTATGAAGAAGAAAAGTTAGGTATTGACTAGTAAAAAATAGTTTGAAAGTTTAATCAAAATCGTTAGAGCCGTTTTCGAGAAAAAGGCGAAAAACCGTTGTTTTTTGTTTATTTTCGTCCCCCCCCCTTCCCATCGGCAGAAATCGCCCATAACCTTATTTTTGTGTCTATGAAAAATAACGGACAAAACAAAAAAAGAATCGGATCAGCCGTTCTTCCGCAAATCGAACTACAGACACACACACACGGACCACGCGCCGAAATTAGGTGTTTTAGTATAAAGATCTGAAGAAAACCCAAATTTTTTTTTTGACACGATTAGTATACTTTCCTTTCCCTTTGGGGTAGCGAAAAGTAAAAAGGTGGTGTTATAAAAGTAGTGAGCGAACCCTGCTTTCGTTTGTTTCGTAACGCTGATGTTTTTTGTCCTCACGGCCAGACATCCACAGCGACTCACAGTTCGACTCAGAACTCGTTCGTGAGACGTTGACGACTGCTTCAAAGTAACGATATTTTCCCATCTCTTCCGAGGAGAACAATAGAAGTTTTAGTTGGATGTCCATTAGTTATAACATCCTGAAGAACTGTAAACTAACCCGAAGGCTTTAGAAACTGGACATTTGAATTCGACGGCTGTTGCGTAATCCCTGCGTTTCTCATCACATTCGGTTCTGTAGGATTATCAACCAAAACTACCACCACTAAACCAGCAAAAACACCCCCATGAATGAAGGAGGGAATAAGAGATGCTTCTCAGATTTAACACAACGACCATCGCCTCTAAAGTCGTTCGCTATAGCGAGGCTAAGGGGATTTTCTCACGCAACATTCCGGAACTCGCGTTCTCCGTAAAAGCGATGAATTGCAAAATCAAGACCCTCTTTACTCGCCTTATTCTCGCTCCTCGAAGGAACCCATTTCCGTCCAACTTCGAAGAGAGGAGAGATTTTCCCTTAGCCAGTGAAGCTTCCAAAACCTAACGGAGCAAAGAGACACATCATTTATGTGAACGTCCCATTTAGCGATTGCTGCCCCGATAACAAGGTCCGTCAACCGTATCACTGTACTATTGCCCTCGTCATACCTTCCCCTCGTGAGCATGTGGGGAAATAGAAGACGGATCATAATTCGCTGACATTGGGTTTGAAGCATACGTCGAGTGACGCTATAAGAAAAATTCCACGCCCAGCATCACGTCAAAGTGGGATCACGTCAAAGTGGGCTCTCAGACCCCTCATTGCTACCCTCGTACCCCTTAGATCCCAACGGCTTCCACAAACATATTGTGTGCCAGGAATGTTGCTGTGCAAACATGCAGGATGAACGCGCGGAGACTAATTAAGAAAATAATGGAAAACTTCAAACAAAAAAAGAAGTTATATTAATTAGCTCAGGCCCGAATACAAATGGCACAAATAAATTGTATAAACTAACCGCAGCTCTACGTAATAAAAAACAAATCACGTAACCTTTGAGCTCATTACAAGAGGGAAAAAAAACAAAATAAAGGCTTTTCTAAACGAAGAATGAAAGTGGAAAGAATAGCGAGACTTTTCTTCCTGATTTTCAAATTAGACCGTAACGAAGAACTGAAACCAACTGATTTAAAACTTCAGTTGCGACGTTCAGAAACTATGGAGAGAGATTGCAGAAAATAATAGTTTACGGGAATCCGGAATTCGTATAGTTCCTCAGTAGACATTCAGTAGGCGGACGAGTGAAGAGACGGTAGGTTGAGGCAGTTAATTGTTGAAGGCAACGGAATAGAATGATCCATGCCCAACACGAATATCTCGCAGTGGCAGCTGAAACAGCAATAAGCGAGTTCGGCTCAAGAGATGGGAAACCGAAGGCGAAAGGTGAGAAGACTGGGCCCTTAATAGATCCTCGCAATCCCCACTATGTAGCCGAAGTCGCGGGATTACTCCACGTCACAATTAATGAGCGATGTATGCTCGACAGGTACAACAGGCTGCTATGAATACTATCTACTTTACTCACTGTACATACAAGTCTTCCCCTTTGCCCATCTCACTGAATTTTTTACTTGCGGCAAATAATTTCAATAAAATATTCTAACTCAGGAGGCGATTCCATCAACGTTCACCGGAATGCCTGATGATGACTTATACCGTAAACGCTTGCTTTGCTTCGTGCATCATTGGCATGTCATGTGATACGAAGCATAAGGTTGTCTGAGGTCTTATAATAGTAGTAAATAATCAAGCATTTCCTCGCTAAGCCAATTTTTCTTCATGGCCAGAAGCAGAGAGGGAGAGATGAATTAGACGAAGGATTAGTCGATTAGACGAGCTAGAAAGGACTGTATAGTTAGGAGATACCCTAGTTAATTAAACGTTCAGTTGAGATACATGATATAGAGAGTTTGAAGGAAGATAATTGGTCTCGTGTGAGCTCGGACGAGAGCTGAGTGAGAGTGGTCAATTGCATGAGCTCTAGAGCTGACAGTTGTAAGATGGTGAAAAAAGTAAGGGGAGAGATGTGAGACGACAAGATGGGACCACGAGAACAACCCAACTAATAATTGTGGAAACCATAAGTGGGAAAATATGTTGTCAGCTTCAGAAATATTAATCCTCGAGTTAGGCAAGGCTTGGAATATTAGAAAGTGAAGTTGACTGGCAGGTGGCTCAGGGATCCCAGGAGTGGCGGCTGTTAGATCAAAGCTGGGGGAGAAACTAGGGGGCGCGGTGGCTGAGCGCATTGGGGTGGGAGGCATTCCGAGTCAGGCGGGGATAGAACCAGCGGACTCTGGTTCGATCCCCGACTGGGCACCCCCCTCCTCCAAACCCAGGGGGGTGAGGCAATGGGTACCGGCGACGGCTGGGAAACTAGGCAGGCCCCCCAAACAGGCTCGCCAGGGAGTTAGGACATGGGCCCAATGTGCGCCACGGCGATATCCCATTGGTCCTGCGGCTCTAGCGGTGTCGTATGGCCCGCAGCCACCTCCCGGATGAGTGAGTGAGTGAATGGGGGAGAAACTCTGGATGAAGCAGTTCGACCTCGTGATCTCCGTCAAGCGTTGAGGGCAGTGAAGTTTCATACCATTTCAGCTCGAGCAGAACACTACTTGAATAAACTCAAGAAAGTACTAGAATAATTCTACGAGAAGTTCAAAGTACTTTGTTGTGTACCACTTCGGCAGAGACAAATTTTGATTGTGAGTTAATTGCCATTGGTTACCATGATTGAATGCCGAACAGTTGGAACCAATGGTTGCCACCCTTCGTTGGTGGCCTGAACTCGGGTCGTAACATTCATTTGGAAGTCAATGGTGAAGTTTATTGGAGGCGCGAGGTAAGATTAAGCGGTTGAAGTGAACTTTAACTTTGAGCCTTTCCGAGCTTCCCAGTCAGGTTCATACCAGTCACTGAGGGTTGAGAAGACTGATCATCTATTGTCCCTCAAACGAGTGACTTGACGAACCCATGAAACATGACAGAACTGAGAAACAAGCTCAAAACGTTCAAACAATGTGATGATTGGTGCAGCAGTTTTTCTTCAGATCTCGTAGTGCTGGATGTATTTACAGGAGCCTGCTCTAGACAGCATTTACACTGGAAGCGGGAGTTAAGTTATTTACGACACTCAAAAAATGGAGTAGTTGTATTTACTCGCATGGAGTGATTCAGAGCCTCGTGTTAACGCAGATTTTAAAAGCGTGAACTGGTCAAAGAGAGAAAGAAAATTATGCAGAGACCTTTTTAAATTTGAGGGTTACGTTTAATTTTCATACTACTCCACCGCAGGTACTTTCAACTAATCCTACCTATCTTCTACTCTGTTCTACGAAGCCTTTCCTACGTGGATTACTGATAATGGAAGGGTTTAGGGCTAATCGGATATTTTAGCAGTCTGGAAATGGGATGAGAGGACCGAGAACTTCAGTCTCAAGTTGTTTACAACTTTTCTTTCTCTCAATGCTCCTTTTCACTGTACCCAATCGCTTCTTTGTGATTCGCAAACTCATAAAAGAGGAACTGGAAGTCGATGTCAAACTCAACGAATGTTTTAATGCTTCAATCCAACTTACAGGCAAACGCTCGCCAAAAACTGCCACCTTTTATTTTTACTTTCGTTAGCCCTACGTACAATTTGGCTGAACACATTCAAAAAGAGATTTTTTGCCTGATTCTCTTAAGGGCTGCGGATTACAATCACCTAAGGACACCTAGGTATGAATAAAAAATCGGTTCAAAAATGACTATAGTTATCATTGTAATCTAAACACGAAATTTATTCGCCGCACAAGCTCTTCGCCGTATTCCTCATCCTTTGCGAACAGTAAGCATATCAATCAGCTTGAACGAGGCTCCAAGTTAAATGCCCGAGGAAATATCTGGTGATTGGCAACACACAACTTTCCGCAATCCCTATAAATTCGAAGATCTGCCGTATATCATTCAACCCATTTCTACGGAAACATTTATGGAGAACAAAATGAACGTACCAGTTAGCTGAAAGTACTCAATAAGTTTGATTGAAATTGTTATACACGTTTTTGACAGTTTGGAAAAAGAGTAAATTAATATTTGACAAATCTCTTTGTCCGAGCTATCATGGCTTATATCTCCGTTCCATAGATGGGTTACAGAAATAATTACGGAGAATGAAATGTGGGTATAGGTTGCCACAAAACACTCTACAAGTTTGATCAAATCCGATGTAGCAGTTACCCCGGAATTTACGAAAATGTTCAAATAATCATTATTTTCGACTCATTTTGACTTTTATTTCTGTTCTATGGACTGTCAGTGGAACATTTATTAAGCACAATGTGTACGTATCAACTATTTGAAAACAGTTAAGTGAAAATCTTTGAAGCGGTTTATCCAAAAAGTGTAAAAGCCCTATTTTTACTTCATAGGCCTGTACCTCCGTTCACCGAATTTTCATGGAGGTATTTATGGAGAACAAAAGTAGGGTAATAACTCGTGAAAGATAATTTGAAAGTTGAATCAGAATTGTTACAGCCGTTTTTGAGAAAAATGCGAAAACCCCCAGTTTTTCGGTACATTTTGTTCTCCCACCCAATCAATGGAAATCCACCATAACCTTATTTTCGTGTCACAAAACAAAAAAGCATCTGCTCAATCGGTTCAGCCGTTCTCCCGCGAATTGCTGCACTACTTTTATTGCCGTGTAAGAGTGAAAAATTGGTGACAAGAGACGAGAAATAATAATTAAATTTTATTCTCACCATCTTCCCCTTCTGTATGGTTTTCTCCTAAACCTCGCGGAACTGCTATTGAAAAACTGTTTCCGAGTATGAGAAATGTTAATTAATGCCTGATGCTGGATGTTTCAGCGTCCTGTCTTCGTTGGACATCGTTCCAAGAATCTCTTTCTCCCGTGTTGAAGACTTGGTGGGCGAACCTAGACGTGTTTAACTTCGTGCGAATAATCGGTTTGAAAGGCTGTATCGATTTTGTTCGAACATTCTGCTACAAACATCCTTCAGGTTGATGCCTTCGAGTTAATAGTCGACGTTTTGGAAAAAGTCCAACTATCAAACAACTTTAGTTGACGGGCAGGTGTTGGAAGTGCAAAGGAGGCGGAAACATAATGCTACATTTTTAGATCGTCGAAATCCCATAAAAACTCGAAAATCGCCGATCTCATCAGACTCACGTCTGTACAAAAATGCGAGTTCAAATTTAAACCCGGGAAATAGAATAGAGAGACTGAAAGAGTTGAAGGAATTTACCATTAATGTTCACGGCAATAATTTGCCACATCAGCACGTTCGCATCTTTGCTGGTAAACGACAGTTCGAAAACTGGAGCTTAAGTAGCCGCTCATTCGACTGGCAAGCACCGCCTGTCCTACCACCGAATGCCCTTCTCTAAATAATATTTCACAATCATTGCCTGTTGCCGCTAAAAATAGTAATTCGGTTTTAACGAATTCAACAACATTTCAGAGATATTTTCCCCGCCGATTAAATGCCCAATTCTTATTATGCTTCTTCACTTTCTCGTTCTACGTTGCATTCAATTTGCACTCTCCCCCCTCGCCGGCTTACGAGTATACTAATTTCGATGATTGAGGTCATTTAGTTTCTGCGTGTGGCAATGAACTTTTATTTACTTTCCCACGTCGTTTTTCAGATGTTTTTGACTCTATACTTGTTCGAAATTGTTCATTCGTTAGCCCTAAACTTTTCACCACGCACTCGAAATTCTCCTGTGCTTAACAAAGGGCGTGGGAGTTTATATTTGGGAGTTCTCGGAACTTAATTTTGAAGTTGATACGCCCAACATGGGACTGATGGATGGCTATAAGGGCCATTCATATCAGAAATCGGCTAAATGGTATAGGTACATTAAATCGCAACCAATCGTGGACACTCAGTGACTCGAAGTTTGCAAAATATCAGATGCGACGAATCACACTACTTTCCTTTTAGCGACGTTTACTAATGAAATGTGTTTTTCAGGCTGAACTTGAAGTAAAACGTTTCGACAATTTATTATTTTGTCGTAGTTTTTGATAATTTATTGTGCTTCTCTCGTCATTTATCCTCAGATGAAATTCTATATAACTGTATGTCTAAGTTATTCGTGCACTAAACTTAATAAAATTTAGTTTTTTGAGTAATACGATATTTGCTTTCTTGATCACTCTAATATCAAATCACGCTATGGATAGTTTTCGACCAATTTCTCTCATACCATTATTTTGGCGTCCCATGTTGATCGGTAGGCTAAAAAATAATAAATAGTTGCTCTCATTCACCCACACACACACACACACACACACACACACACACACACACACACACACACACCCACACACACACACACACACACACACACACACACACACACACACACACACACACACAATATTTCTTTAACTGGCGTTTTTGGACACGAAAGCCTTCGAAACGGAAGTATGTGAAGAAAACTCCAAATTTGTGTTTTTGGGGCTCAAAAGTGTTTGAAATATTACGCTCAGCTGAGCGGAGGTTAGCTCGAAAGAAAACTTACGTAATTTTTAGTAGGGGGAAGTAGGAATATCAAGCTCAATCGGTTCTTCAGCAAATCTGACTATAGACACACGCAGAACACTCACCAAAATGAGGTTCTTTCGATCCCTCGTCTTTTAAATGATCTGCAGAAAATCTAAATTTTCCTAGCACGATTCGGGCAATGAAAAGCAAAATAACGAATTACTATACCAGCGCAGCTGTTGGAGATTTGAAAATGACAAGTTTATCAATAAGTTTTAGTTATTAATCTTTGACCGTGATGAAGATTTCGGTCTGTACCATCCCCGCTTCTCTCACCTCCCCGGAGATCAACTCTTTTCTTTTCTAGTTCAGTTCTTCTCTTCTCTTCATTCGGGTGATTCCCTGGATCATCAGCATTCCAAAACGACACTGCTGGGTCATCAGAATCCCACCTGACGTTCAGTTTTCACACAAACGTCAATCGCCGACTTCTCTAAACGGTCGGACGTCTAATTTGCTAAATTTCGAAAGGACAGCAGTTTTAATATTTTTCATTTCAATTATTCAAGTTTTTTACTTTCCTTAGCTCTACGAAGTAGAAAGGAAAGTTATGTAATCGGCTGAAAAAAAAATTTTGAGTTCTCTTCAGATCTTTACGTTTCAGACCCCCCTGAGTCCGAAAAACACTATTTGGGAAAATGGTCTGTGTGTGTATGTGTCTCTGTGAACGATTTTTACAGAGAACCACCGTACCAAATCCACTCAAACTTCATATTTCCCCCGCAGGTTACCATGGGATGCCAAAATGAGGGTATGAACAAAAACCACCGAAATTTAACTATAGTTATCATAATGATCAAAACACCAAATATTTTTTTTCTCAAAAACAGCTCCAAGGATTTTGATTAAATTTTTTATATTGGTAGCTCCCAATATTGCAACTATACCGTGAAATTCCCATTCAAGGGAAAATGACGAGAGCAGCACAATAAATTACCAAAACTTTCGACGAAATCGATTTTAGCGCGGTTTTTAGAGAAAACAACCGTACTAAATCAGCTGAAACATGATGACTAGCCTACAGGTTACCATGGGACGCCAAAATAAGGGCGGACAAAATCTACCGAAAGTTAACTATAGTTATCATAGTGATCAAAACACCAAATATTTTTTTTCTCAAAAACGGCTCCAATCATTTTGATTAAAGTTTTTATATTGATAGCTCCCAATATGAGTACTATACGATAAAATTCCAATTTGTGGGAAAATGACGAGAGCAGCACAATAAATGATCAAAGTTGTCGACGAAAAGCGTTTTTAGCGCGGGTTTTTCCTTATAAACTCCGCTGGAATGTTAGTAGAATGTTTAACAAAATTGGTATTGTAGTCCAATCCAATACCTATAGGGTGAGCGTTGGAAAACGCTCATGAGATACATAGGGGTCACTCCAGAAATTCCTGAATTTCAACTACCGCCATTTCGCTTACTACCAGTTCTCAAAGTTTTTACCCAATAACTCTGCAAAAGTAATTACTATCCTCTTCAAAAAATTAATTTTTACAGCCCCACTAATTATCTGTATACCAATTGCTCATTAATGGTCCTGGAATGAGTATGAGCAGCACAATAAATTCCGGGACTGTAAGCGCTACCGCTTCCTGCTGCCGTAAAGCGTTGTTTGACCAAGTTCAAATTAACCGAGCGATAAATGAATTGATTAAGTAGAATTAGCCATGTAGAAAGTGAATTGACCTAGAGGTAAGGAAAGTTGTGTGTTGCAACGCACCAGATATTTTGATTAGCTTCACTTAACTATAGCTCCTAATTTTCGTGTTTTTTTAAAATCTAATTTCTACATATCATACGACTTTTGTTTATCACTTGCGTAGTTGGTTTTTGTTAGAGGAACCCCACCTCTGTGTCAACAAACAAGTGGACCTACCAAGATGGTTGATAAACCGTGAGAAACTGAGATATCCCACGGGATGAGTTGAAACAGAAGAGTTGAAAAGTTCGAAGAAAAGGGCGTAAATTCTTATAGTTAGCGAACTAATTGATTTCCAGTAAGTTGAAAAATTGAAGGGTAGTTTTAAAACAGGAGTTCAGCTACTGACAATTTAAAAGGTTTCATTAAGCAATTACATGCACACATCGTGTTTTTTTACGATTTTGTTTTTCGGGTCTTATACGTTATTTTCCTCTACAATATCGCATTAGAATCATTCAAATGTTGTAGTTGAGGTATGAAGGTTACACGAAGCAGCGAAGTAATAATGCTTACGTGAATGGAGCAGTTAGAAGGCCGGCATACGTGTACGGTGGCGGAAACAGCGAAACCCAATCAATGGAAATGACCATGAAACATTCAACACCTGCCGTTTCTCCCAAAGAATCGTTAAACCCCGAATATTTCAAACTTTCCCAGCGCTACCCAACAGAGAGGATACTGCTCCATCGGTTTATTGCACACTTTCAGTTATACGTACTCCTCGAATTTCAAAGTTTGCGTTATGGTTCGTAAAGGTTATCGAACCTTGTTTTACTCAAATTGCCATATAGCGAGGCTTTTTACATGATATTGCTGTTGACGATAAAACGGTTGATTTAGTGATGACCTTGCCGGGGAAGGTCCAGATATGCAAGTATTGTGGGAGCTCTCCCCCTTCTCAACTTCTGACCTACACTGTTCTACACATTTGTATTAGTGCCGGGCATACGCCCATTGGCTTTGGAGAGGGTACCTAGCCTTGTGGCCTAAACCCCTCTCCAGCTAGCACCAGATAGATCTCCGGGGGGGATTCCCAGCGGAAGTATGGTCCCCACGAGGCCAAACCCTTGGCTTTACGACCGACAGCGCCACGCCCTAGGGCCAGGGGCTCTATGCTGCTGGCTGTGGGCAGAAGCCCCCGTGGTACCCATTCTATATGGCTGCACCTTGAGCAGCCTAAGGACCTGAATGGGTGGAAGGCCCCGGTGCCAGAATTGTCAAGAGGCGTTCTACCAACACCTATGCTTTATCCCCATGGGGTTTCCGGGGATTGGATTGCCCCCCTACGCCCCATTGAGAAGGGGGTCAGGCCGTCTTTTATGACCTGAACTGCGATCCTCTTTCTGACGTGACGAGGGCGGACTACTTGATATTCCTCCCCCCTGGAACCTTCTCTACACTACCTATTCCTACCAACACACACAAACACTAACACCCATATACATTCACAACAGATTCAACCCTTAAATACATTCACACCAGCGGTCCAGGGATGGGATACTTGATATTTGACCATCCCTGGCACCGCTCATACACAACCACACACTAACGCAAAACACACAAACACACTATACCCTTTCTCCTGAGGCCCTGCCCACGTTTCCTCACAACCTATCCTCTTCCCTACTCCTTAACACCTTTTCCCCAAACCATTTCCACCATACAAAACTCCCCTGTTCCCTAACCATTGTCATTTCCCACTGGCTTCCAATTCCTAATAACTCATTCCTTGCCCTATCCCTGGTAGTTTACATAGTGAAACACCACAGTGGTGTTCCACAGTGTCCAGCTCACCACACTCACACAGCCCATCCATCACCAACCCAGGCCTGTGGAGCTTCTCTCTGAAGTCTGTGCTCTCAGCCAGAAGCCCGCCCACCTCCTCTTTACTTTTAACTCCATGGGGGCTCCCTGGCAATGACACACAGGGCATCAGAGGGGACTGTCCCGGTAGGCCTTTACCATACTAATCAACATCTTCCTTTGGCCACCCGCCAGTTTCCTCCTTGTGTGGGCATTCAGTTTATCCCACCATGCTCCAGCGCATGATAATTTACACTTATTTGCACGCAAATCAACCCCCCTCTTGGAAGTTGGAACTGCAGAATGCATCCCCAGCAGATTCGGGAAATTCTCCAGCCGCATCCTCTGCGTGGTCGTAGAGTCGGCCTTAATGCGGCTTAGTGTACACGACACTGACGTAACCAACAGACACAGCACTAAATCAATTGCGGTTAAATGGTGGAGGGAAGGGGTATCTTGAACTATCGGATTATTTTGGTTTCTCGTGTGTAATGAGTTTTCAGTTTGTTGGGTGCACGAAAGGGGGAGTTGGGGATTGCAATAAAACTGGAACTCGGTGAGCGTGAGGAGGAGGACTGTATTATACGTGTGTGCGGAACTGAGTTGAATTAAAATTGAGGTACAAATGGGCGACACAAGGGCAGTACTCGGAACGTGTGAACTGGCGTGGGCAACCGATAGAGAGAGTAAGAAGTTACTGGGGCGGTAGTTAGAAGCAGAATGATTTAGGAAGAGCTCTGTCGTCGATAGGAAAATGAAATTGGGAGAAAGAAATAAAGAAAGGGGAAAACCTAGAAAAGGGGGCTGGGGGGCCCGCAGGTGAGGGGCAGGTATTGAAATGGTTGGAGACAATTAGGCGGTCGGAGACAATGACAATGACGCGGGGAAGTCCGAGGTCAAAGACTCGGACCACTTCGAACACAGTTCATTACATTTTTATATCCCTTCAAGCTAGAAGACTAACAGAACTTGTGACTATTATTTCCATGGAGATGCTGCGACATTATCGCGACTGTGGTAGTCCGCCCGCACAGCTTTTGCAGTCAAGATTTTTATTCAAGCCATATTACACCTCTAATGTCTAGGAAAGTGCTTACTATATCGACAGGCGGTAACCCGCCACCGACGGGCGTAGGCTAATAACCGAGTAAAAATGCAATTTCCTGCTCTGCTCCCCGATACAATATGTGATCCACTATCGGCGAAGGAAGAGGAATATTAATACGACGTGAGCCAAGACGTTTCACTAAGGTTTCCGATACTGGGATAATGGAGGATAACGCCAAGCAATTAATATTTTATAGAAATAGAAGTAAAATTCCCATTTAAAAGATTCCGTCGAAAGTTCTAGAACCTCTTCCAGCTCATTAGGCTACTAACATAATGACTGCAAAACCATGAAAGCGTATAAAAAAAAAACAAGGTGTTTTAGATAATAGCGCGGAGAACAGAATCGAAGAGAAAAATCAATCACAAATACCGGCAGGCAGTAAAATTTGAATAGCATAGCATGGCTCTCCAAGTGTTTTTTATTGAGTCAGCTGTACTGCTAGGAGTAGTAAAATCACATGCCGAATCTCGCCCTGTAATATTTTTCACACTTTGGTCAAATTTTTCTCAACAGCTACTTGAAAACAAAGCGACTGATCCTTCAACAATAGCTAATTAACGCCTGTACAGTTTAATACATTTGTGGTTAGCAGCAACGCAATAAAACACGTTTCTGTCATTTGTCTTCTGGAGTTGAGAGGACTTGAGCTTGAACTAGGTTTACACAGATGATGAGCATCCTGATGAATTTCCAACTCTATCGAAATCTGAGTTTCGATCCCTTTTTGACAAATTCGAAAAACGACGGTTGACTATTCCGCAAACCTAATTTTACGACGCATATCTTTCCAGAAGACACCGACAGGGACAAGTGCGGGGTACACATGACGTCAGGTTGGTCAAGTTCAGTATTGAGTTTATTTCAGGAAACTCGAGAACGTTAAAAATGTTGGAGCGTCACTCTGCTGACTTCGGCTGCTCCTCCAATAAGCCGCCACCTGACTTCGTGGCGTTCGTGGCGTTACGCGTCTTCGCTTGTTCATTCGTTCTCCTCCGCGGCGTTCATGTTTTTGTTCTCTTAATATAATTTCGTTCCCGATTCGTTATCCGCCTACTGCGTTTAAGCTTCTGCTTAAAAGGTTATGGGCCCAGGTTGGTGCTGAATTGACTTTATCCGTCGCGTTTGGAAGCTTTAGGTCGCGACAACGTCGATACCTGGAAGATTCAAGTTGAGGCACTGCTGGTTAAGAACGATTTATGGGGATACGTTGATGGGATCATTACCATCCCGAAGATCCAGCGGAGGCCGCCAAGTGGATGAACGATGACAGAAAGGCAAAGGCCGACCTGATTTTAGCAATTAATCCCAGCGAAATAAAACAGGTAAAAGATTGTATTACTGCTCGCGAATTGTGGCAAAAGCTTCATTCGATTTACCAATCAAAAGGTCCTGCCCGTAAGGCAAGTTTGTTGAAGCGCCTTACCCTTAGCCAAATTAAGAGTAATGACGACGTCCGAACAACTTTTTTGATGTAGTTGATAAGTTGAAAGACCTTGACTTGATAGTCAATGAAGATCTACTAGCTATGTTACTATACAGTTCACCTGACGAATTTGAGAATTTCCGATGTGCAATAGAGAGTAGAGATGAATTGCCTAGCCCAGACGCCCTTCGCACGAAAATCATTGAAGAAAGTGACTCCAGACACGAAAATTCTAGAGGTACGGCGAATGATGTTTTGATTACCCAACGGGGGGTGCAAAAATCTACTTCTAAGAAGAACATTAAATTTCGAGGCGAATGTGGAAAGTGTGGTAGAGTAGGTCATAAAGGTGCGGATTGCTACAGTAAAAGTAATGATGAAAATTCAAGTAGGCATATGAAAAATGATGTACTTAATGTTGTGTTGTCGGCTGGAAATTATAAATTTCCCAGCACTGGATGGTGCTTAGACAGTGGATGTACCACCCACATGAACACGTCCAAACACATCTTTCCCGAACTTCGTTAGAGACAGTTCGATTAGCTGACAAGTCTCAGAAGCCTGTAGTTTCCAGAGGCACGGTTCGATCTGGAGTGTCCAGATTTACCGTGCCTCTGGAAACTACAGGTTTCGGAGACTTGTCAGTAAAAACATTGGAAATACGACACAGCCGCTCGCTTACCGTACCAAACTGTGTAAGGTACACCGTCATTCAAGGCAACGGTAGGGCACCTGTTTCTAACATGGCTTGCAGTAGCCACAGCTTCAGCCCAAAAACCTTCGGACACTTTAGAGTCAATTAACATACACCGTGCCATGTCAAGATAGGTTCTATTGATCCTCTCACTTATCCCGTTTTGTTGAGGAGTATTGGGGCACGTCAGTCTTCTTTGAATTCCACAGCTTCTGAGAAAATCAAAAAATTCATTGTACATGTACTCACCTCCGTTATCTGTTTGGAGATATTTAATTTGTTTCCCCGTCAGGTTTTCTGCTCTTCAAAAATCGAACCTCAGACCATCGCGAATTTTCGTCAGTGAAGGTTATAAAATATCGGGCTCCACCCAGCGAATTGTTCCTCATTTGACCGCAAATATCGCTATGAACAATTTCTAGCAGACCGTTTGCACAATTGGATGATGTGGGGAATGGAAAACGAGACATTTTCCCTTGCAAACATGTCTCACATGGAGGCAGAGAACCGTGAAGTTCGCCAATGCCGAATACTCCCTTTTTTTTGACTAAAGAAGTAAAGAGCTAACAACAGCCTCATTCTCCTTCAGAGTTTGACAATTGACAAAATAAAGGTATCCGACTCTGTCTGCCGTCAGTACAAGGTCACCTGAGGCATTTCTAACTTCAGCTCTGTCCCTTTTAAAGGTAACTTGATAGTTGTGATCTGCAATTTTTGAAACACTCATCAAGTTATTCCCCAGTTCAGGAACACACAGAACGTTCTTCAGAGGCACGGTTCGATCTGGAGTGTCCAGATTTACCGTGCCCCTGGAAACTACAGGTTTCTGAGACGTGTCAGCTAATCACTTGTTTCTGGCCCATAACCTTTTAAGCAGAAGCTTAAATTCAGTAGGCGAAATGGATAAAAACGGATCGGGAACGAAATTATATTAAGAGAACAAAACTTGAACGACATATTATAGAGCGGAGGAGAACGAATGAACAAGCGAAGACGCTTAACACATGAACGCCACTAAGTCAGGTGGCGGCTTATTGGAGGAGCAGCTGAAGTCAGCAGAGTGACGCTCCAACAAAAAAATGCGTTATTCAAAATTTACTTGAAGAAAGTCGCGGGAATATTGCGAAAGGCTGTGAAGGGGGATTGAAGATTCTGTCAAACATGAGGAACAAAATTTAGGGTCCAGTCAGCAAAAATTATCCTGTGAGTTTGTCTAAAACTGTTGGGGCAATTGATGTGAAAATTGAAAAAAAACCTCTTTTAATGTTCAGTATATATCATTTTCCATAGTGTTGGAAATTATATAACCCATCAACCATCTGTACCGGGGCGAATCGTACTAGGCACTTCAAACTCCCCGATTTCGGTGTCAGCAGTCTGGAAAGAGCTGTTGTAGAGTCGAGGTGCCTGCCTTTTACTGCCCGCGCTCTCGTTTGCTCATGCCCAGTTCCGTTTTTGTGGAAGATTTACTTCCCTAAACTGTACCGAATAAAAGAAGAAAAAGAAATAAAGCGGGGTCAGTAAGATTACACACATATTAGTAATATTCGATTCAAATATACTGTTTTTTCGTGGATTCGGTGGCAACATGAAACTGGATACCAAATATCTTAACTTATGAATGGAAGTCCCTAGAAGAATACGCTCCATTTTTTTGAGTGATTTAGTCGGTGTTGAAAGTCAGAATTTAGTAGCCAACATCAAATGGCAGGGGTAATTCTGTGAGATTAATGTGCTACATTTACGACGAATGGTCGTGAACTGGGTGAAGCGAAGGCATGAAAAGTATTAAAGCTAAGGATAAAAAGTAAATTGTAGTTGAAACAATACACGTGCCCGCTTTGTTCTCTCACCTGGACGTAACCGGATCCGCTGATTTGAACAAATAGCCGATTGAATCACTTCGTCCTCAGTTTTCAGTCGAATGGTTATAACATACGTTTGTATATTTGTCGAATCCAGTTCTAACCGCTCAAAAGTGTCACAGCATAACGTTGTGGAAGTTACTACCGCAGCCACGCAACAACACGATAAAATACATTTTTCAAGATATTTCAACAAAAAAAAAGGATCGAAAGGTAAAACTGGACGAAATTTCTCGGGAATACCTCATTGCAGTGCAATGGGAAACGAACCTATTCCGAGGGCTGGCGAAGTGGGAAGTTTTTTTTCCTCTTTGATAGCCTGAACACGTTTTGTGTTCCGATTTCAAAAGCTCCACGTGCGCATTGCGTTTTAAGCCCCTCCGATCAGTTTTTCAGACAGATTCTTGCTACGCGTTGGCTCTCTGGGGTAACTACCAATAATTATTCACAGACTCAACTTTGTGACCAAATATACGTACTGCACACAATTTTTACTTGCATTCGGCGATTTTTATTACTAGCAACTAATCAAGTCATTCAGTTTATGCGAACTTGGTCTGAACGTCCTGCGTAGAAACTGGAAACGCTACACGTTAACAAATTTATTGAGTAGCTCCTACTTATGCCGCGACAATAATGATGTGATCGGTGCATAGTTAATTTAAATGAATATCAACCTGATACTTCTGAAATGCTTTATGTAAACTGTTGTGGAATTATCTAGTAAAAACAGTCAATGAAACGGCCAAGGTTCGGGTTCGGGCGTAGGGTTGCTCCCGATCATCTTATTTACGCGAATAAGTATTTACCGTGTAGGTTATACATTCGACTAACACCCCGATTTTTTGGGGAACGCTAGTTCCGTATGAGCGGGAGAGATGAGAAAAAACTATAAACGATATTTCGAACATTTTCATAATTTAATATGTTCGCGTAATTTTGTCACGGGTGAACAATTCGTGATACGTGTCGTGTCGTTTAAATCGTTGTTGTTTCGGGGGTTCGATACCTAGTGACGCGGTTGTTATGTATTCTTGACGCTAATACGGCGAATGATTGGCCAAAACTCGGAGCTTTCTTTGGATTCTATGCTTTGGAACTTCAAAGACATTAACTCCAGAATTTGTTCCTCTCGAGCGAGAGCTCACAACCAATCAGATAAAGATAGAGAGGGCAGCAGTGAAAGAAAAGATGCGATAGCCAGTAAGAGAAAATGAGCAGGAAATAATGGGCAGTTGATTTTGCGGCGAATACTTCGGGCCCTCTGTCAGACGACTCAGGAAGTTTGAGAGAGCTCTTCTCTCCCCCATCGCCTTTTAAATGGTGACCAACGATCACCAGAAGAGACGATATTCCAAAATTTAATTATCGGCCTTCTCCGCCATTTTGAGAAGTAAAAGTACCTGATGAAGGAAAAGAGACGCCGCCTGCAAGCAATTTGTGATTCAACGTATTATGAAGCGGTTCCTTAGTTAATCTGGAACGCGGGAATTTCGAGTTTTGTCTTCCTAAGTTTAAACGATTCGTGGAACTAAATGAAAAGCAAGGGTGGTTCTTATTGCGAAGAGATGACTGCTACAGAAAAGTAATGAGAACAGAGGCATCCTTTCCTCGCTCAAAAAAAAAAAAAATCTCAGACAATTACTAAGCTTCTGATTCTCGCGCTACTTCATATTTCATTCAACGGGACGGCTATTCGCATTTTCTCCGTTTTTTCTATTTATTGCACTCTTATTTGTACGCACACAACGGCAATGTCAAAGGGTCTTTGCGTACCTGATGCCAACATTTCTTTGAATTCAACAAAGGTTTACTCACCTGAAATGCAAACATAACTTACCATTTGATGAAAGTGTAGAACTCGGCTTCTGAAACAAAAAGAAATGCTGAACCATTTTTTTAAACGACCACATGAATTATTGACAATAAGCACACTCACATACATACAGAAAAAACGTTATAAATTATTGCAACGGTTATTCTCTTGTATAGCATGTTTGGGACCTATCCTGTTCAATCCAAATATGAAGAATATAGCATGTTTGTATCAATAATCCAGGGAACGACCACTTATTTGTGCAACAATAAACAACTTTCCTCAACCCTTATTAGTATTCCTGAGGTACATTCAAAAGCATGTAATAGTTTCTAGAAGTTACTGGATATTGTCTCGTGATCGGATTTAAGGATCAATCTGTAATCGATCCCATTCGATTCCGCATGAAAAAATACTAGTAAACGATACGAAACATATCCCAACTACAACGGAACGACGAAAATTGATATTTTCTTGAAGACGCAATTGGCAATTGACGCGACGTGACGGGTCGAGCTTATGGGTGGTTGGAATGAAACGAGTGGCAGGGGAGAATGAGAGAGAGACACGGCCCACAACACTTTTAAAGTTACAGTTACCTGTCGTTGTAGGAAAGCACTCTCCAATAAAATGTGTGACAACACGAACCTTCCTGAACAACCATGTCGATAGCGCTATAAATGATCTAATTACGTGTTACTCAATGGGAGGGGGGGGGACACGTTCAAAAAGTTAAGCGCTACCATGTTCATGCAGAAGGTCAACTGGGTTCACACAACTGAGTGATAAACAAACATACTTTAACAGCGGGGGGTTCGATAAATATCGCAATTTAGCCCAACCTGAAGGAAGTTGTGTAATGCGTCGCACCAGATATTTTGTACATAACCCATGTTTCGTAAGATGGCAGTCGACATTCGAATCGGAAAAAAATCTCGGGCGTTACTAGACGTAGAAGTGACTAACTTAGTGTTAGTGCTAAGGCTAGTTAGGAGCGTAAATATTTGAAAAGAAAGTGGGCTGATCCCTCGAGGCGATCAAGAGACGCGGTAATAAATCGGTTAACTTTGTTACTGAGTACGAAGCTAATGTCGTAGGTAGAGAAGATTGTAGTAAATAGTGGAATCATTGTGTCGCACCTCACTCTTCGTCTAATGGGAAGAAGTTTGTTAAGGAGGAACTGCCACCTCTCTGCTCATTGTCCGTTGTTCACGAAGGTCGACGTAACATGACAGGATGTTGACGGTTGGAAGCTCGTATAACGGAGAAGGATGAAATCAGAGCGCGGCTCAGCGCTCCCTCGAGGAACCTGGTGCCTGAAAAGCCCAGAATATAGCATATCGCGGAATCACTTGGAAGATTACTGACTCCAACTTTCCCATTCAGGTTTCTTTTTTTCCGCTTGTAATCACATCTTGGGGTGCCTTCTATCCTGTACTGTAGAAGATGTGGCGGAATATGGCCAAAAAACTGTCTCCGCACGTGGGCTCACACGAAGGATTTTTTTTGTTGCTTGATAACGGTGGATGCAGGTGAACATGCAGCCACAAACGGGCCTATTGTAAGGGCGTCCGTGATCCTCAGATCATGGCCCCCCTGCATCACCCCCAGGCCCCACGGTATTGGTCTCACTTGGTGTGAGGTCACCTCGGCGCCCCCACCACCCCCGCACAAAGCGGAGGATATTCGCAAGTTCTGCATTCGCCACCTCTTCTAGCTGAAGAAAGGGCCTCCCAAACACACAACGGCGCCATGCTGCGAGTCCATCGCATACGTCTCTAGCCGTACCTTGCAGAACCTGTATACCTGTACCTCGCACTTGCCAATATTTGCAAGGTGGTACCTCAGCGGACAGTGACCTGAGAGCAGGCCACATATGATCCCCATATCCTTCCTCCCCAATGCAATCACCTCCTTGGACCTCCCTCCGGAGAGCCGGACGAAGAGTTTTGACTGTCTAAGCCCAGGCAGCCCTGCATCCTCCCATTTGCCAACCTCTCTATGTAGGTGGCTTCTGGTAGTCCCAACAAAGGGCTCAGAGCCAATAGGGATCTGCGCCGATCCCTTCTTAGCCAACCTATCAGTCCGTTCGTTTCCCTCTATACCCTGATGCCCTGGCACCCAACTCAGTGTTACACTGTTGTCCTCGGCCAGGGCCTTCAGTCCAGTCAGTCACTCCCACACCTGCCGCGATGTAAGACAGTATGAGGCTAAGGCCTTGAGGGTAGCCTCACTGTCCACCATGATGTAGATTCTCGTCCGATTCGCTCCCCTCTGCAGCCACCTCTGCCTGGAACACCGTAGCCAGCGACCCCAGATGAAGGATATGCTTGCACACTTGTTTAATATTGGGCCGAAAATTTCTGAGGCCCCCGAACTCTGCGCTCTCCTCATTACTGGCCCCGCTGCTCCTTTGAGCAAACAAACGTGGCCCTGAAAACTTTGCCCATCTGATCCCATCAAGACACACAAAAACTGGCATCACTCCACCAACTTTCCTCCGCCTACTGAGCTGCTCATGCGATCAGTGCGTTTCCACATTTAGTGCAGTGCAACCGCGTTCGGATCCAACTCTTTAAGACGCGATTCATCAAACCCTTTTTCTACGTGTCGCTTCACTTTGCTTCATCTCATCTTTTCCCTCTATCATCTCTGTTACTTCCGAAAATTGGTAAGATCGTTCCAATTTTCTTCCACACATCACGTCGCCACATTCACCATATTTTCATCCACCTCATCAAGGGCCAACGAAAATCAAATTCATTTATTCATTTCTTTGCTCGAGCCTTCTTTGTATTTTCATTTTCTTAGCAGAATTTCTTATTTTAATACAAACCCCTTTAATTTCGAATTATTTTCCTCATTGTTCTTTTCATCAAGCTTTCCCTTCTTTCACCATTTGTTTCAATAATAATTTCTCGGTATTTTACCGTGGTCCTCCAAGCCAGCCCTATGTGTTGAGGTCACGAAATTCCCATCGTAGCACCTTAACAACACTTATTGCCAGATTTTCCACTGGAGTTTGTGCACTGCAGTAGTTAGTACCAACCGCTTTGATAAGCCTCCTGTTCATTCAACTGTCTAATATGTTAAGGTGGCCATACAAGGTTGAACCTTTTGGCCTGAGGGCACTCTTCGGTGGTCCGGCTTTCCTGTATCATCTCTGAGACAGATACTTTGTGGAATGAAGCCTCTTTCTGATTGTGCGTACAAGTTGTGATGTACCTTTTGAGATCTGATGCTGGGAAAGTAGGAGAACGGAACGGCAGGGGGTTTTCACAGTTATATTGCGGACGAAATGCTGCTCAATCCGATATGATAACAAATTCAACCTTTTTTTACATCGGGTAATAGAAAGGAAATGTTTTAAAGTATTGCCGCATTTGTCATGTGAATTACGTTCAGTGAAAGTAATGTTAAATATAATGAATATCTCAAAACCGCCTAAGCAGATTTATTTACCTTGGCACAAATTCGAAAGACGAATTAAAGCCTCGAAACTGCCGAATCTACAATCATAAGCACCAACACAGATGAAAGCCAAGGCTATGGCCTATTTCCTCAAACTGCAGCTATATTCCGCTGTTAGGATATCACTCGCGTAGGTCATGTTGCCGGTCAGTACTTGCTGACATGAAAACCCCTGAACTGCTCTTTGTCTCTGAGGCTTCGTCGTGGAAGCGAGACCGGTAGTAAGAGATCTTACAATCATCGCGTTTCCCCTCGCAGTTTGCCGTCCGTTAGGCGTCGAATCATCTCTGCCCTTCTCACAAGTGTCATGCCTAGATGTAGTTAGAGTTGATGAACCAGCCGCTGTTCGATAGTCGCAGTCACGATCGACAATCTCGTGTTCCAGAACTGAAGTAATTTATCCATATTCATCACATTTGACTGATTGGGGAGTCGAAATTATGCCTACAGACCGGTCGCACCATCGTCCATGATTAAGCTAACATTATTTCGCATACCTGATCAGAATACAGAAAATAAGAATGTTCTGTGTTGCTCCAACAGTATTTCAATTCCTGTTAGCAATGAACGAAGTCTAATGCCACGTAAGCACAAAAACCTTCACCACTATTTTGAATTGCTCACTTCCACGCAGTCAAATATTGAAAGCTGCTAATTGGTAGTGCTTGTTTTTCATGTGTGTGCATTTTTTAAAGATATAATAAATATAATTATAAAATCAGAAAGAAGCGTGCATGGTCAGTTGTCCAGAAAATGAAATGAACCTCTCTGTCCCCAGAGGGTGAGAGAGAGATAGGGAGATATTGGTTGATTGAAATATTTTATTTAACACTAAGGGATGGTTAGGCCCACTGGGCCTTCGCTTCTGTCATCCCTGAACAATTTCACAAATATGAAAATAATTTTCTTCTACATACAATTCTTCAATATTTCTTAATTAACATTCAACTTTTTCTTTGAAACTGTCCACCTTTTTACTCATGTCAAACATATCGATGTGATCGTTAATAATTTGGATGCCTGTACCACAAAGGATCTTGGAGTATGTCGAGGAACGGTGGAGGTGTTTGTTGACACGGAGGCGGGGTTTTCAATAATAAAAAAACCGATTACCCAAGTGACAAAAATGTAATATAAAAAATTAGAAAACATCGGAAATTAGGAGCTTCTATTAAATGAAGGTAAATAACGAAAAGTGAACAATAGAAAGATGGAAAATGTTTAAGCGAGTGTCCTCGAGGAATTAGAATAAAAGCGTCTGACCGTTTAAGTGAAGTCGGTGGAATTGTCGTATAAAGCGAGAAGTCGGCAAATGATGCTCGTGTGAGAGCCATGTATATCTGTATGG
This sequence comes from Pachypeltis micranthus, assembly GCA_020466155.1. NCBI lineage: Eukaryota > Metazoa > Arthropoda > Insecta > Hemiptera > Miridae > Pachypeltis > Pachypeltis micranthus. Next base: position 25,977,934 of record CM035774.1, on the reverse strand, counting down.
GATGCTGATAACCCAGGGAAACAAATCGATGAAGGTGGCAGCTTGATTAGGCTTGATTAGAACTTGAGGAGCAGGGGTTTTCACACGATGCCGAGGAGGGGAGCAATAAAATACGTCTTCCTGTTTCGCGTTAACAGGAGGAATTCTAAAATAATTTGTGTTTTGATCGGGTGTCTCGTTGGTTGAAAAACTGAGTGAGAGAGAGAGAGAGAGAGAGAGAGAGAGAGAGAGAGCGAGAGAGAGAGAGAGCGAGAGAGAGAAGAAACAAAGACTCGCTACTCGCAAAAGTATCTCCGATGTACCAAAACATTTTCCAGCCGACCACATCGGCCGATTTCCTCCAAACGCCCTGAAGCTGGTTGATTGTTCATAAGGATTTGCTTATCAGGGGGGGTTGCGCTGTTAGTGATTGTTAAAATAAGTTCAATTGGTCGGAGGTTTGAGAAGATGATACAAATTTCAAGACGGTACCAGCAAATCGTGTCAGTGGTTTTAATTTTTTGAATTTGTTTATTCGAAAAGAGAACTGGAGAAATGGAATTACACGCGGAATAGTTCCTAATTGTCCTTCCATTCTCATAATTGACTCAATCGATTTCAAACACAATCTCAACATTACATACGTATACTTTAAACAAATTATAGTGTTCAGATATTGTTAACCTGTGTTCCGTAGGTTTATATTTAATTTACAACAATTTGGATACTTGAAAAGTTGGGGGACGCCGTTCTATCTCAAGGCAATAAGCCACGAGGAATGAGCTGAAGGGTATCTAAGGAAGGCAAGACATTATACATTTGGTATACCAGGTATTGTGGACTTCTAGTAGTGAATGTTAGGGTTGGGTTTAGGGTTAACGACTCACTTCAGGATCTGGAATCTATTTGGGTGCGTGTGTACGTACGATCTCTCGACGAGCCAACGGTCTCCATGGATGAAAAGAACCACGGCTTTGACATAGAGTTGACTGTAGAAAATAACCTAGCCTCTCGTGCTTATTTAAGAACCTTATTTAAGTTTGGTAAGCATCGTCTTGAGATGGCGTCAAGAAAGGTGTACTTCGATTTTTTGCCATGAGCTGAGATTCGTGGTGTGTAATTTCATGATATGGCATTCGTTTCCAGGGTATGATCGAGTTTAATTGTGAAATATTAATGATCTTGTTCTTTTGATCGGATTCTGCACTCTTGATTAGAAATTAAGTCAATTCTCCACGAAATCGTTTGAGGAGGAAGTGAAAAGGAAATGTCAGGATCATGGTAATTCAGCTGAGAAGGAAGTGAAGTCAATTAGACAAGCTTTGACCGGGCTAAGGTCAGTTGAAAGAGGCGCTTCTTGTTTGGGTCTGAGACTACCCTGAAAACCCAATCTATCTTGGAAGTATCGCCCCCTTCAATCAATCTAATCCCTTCAAAACGCCTCCTTCTCTCTCACCTCTCCACCATCATCATTAGCCTGTTCAGCCGTTAACTTCAAACCAATCGTGAAACCACTGACACAACTCATGAACTTTCGAAGCGGTCATCCGTCAGTATCGACTACGTAGCACTTCGGTCGTCCACAAATCATCGGCTCGAATAACGCATCAACGTTCATCACTTTTCATCCGAAGAACGCCACACTTTCTGCGATGATGCGACAAATACTTGACAAACTGGCACAAAACCTAACTCCACGTTCAACCCCCTGAACCTCACATGTTAAAAAACATATCTATGAACTAATAGCTCATTTTTACGTGTGTTCAGGTCTACACATTTCCTGAAACAGCACACAAGTGGGAGAAATGGCGTGCAAAAGCGAAGAAGTACGATAATGTACAGAGCGGACCTGCAAATATATCTAGTCCTATAGTTCAAATATGAAATTTATTTATGAATGAAACAGGGCTAACAAAGGGTGGGGGCAGTCATAGCAGGTGGACATTAAATTTTGAGGCTTTCGAGCCATGAGAAGTACAGGATTGTTTGGGAACGAGGACTTTGGGCCTGTTAGGTGCAACGTGGAGGTAGCTAGTTCAGGTGAGGCAGCTTGAGAAAATTGACACGGATTGGAATTTGCTGAAGAAGGGGGGATATAGAGAGAGCAAGAGAGAGACCCCCCACACAGCAGTTTTCCGGCCGAATAGCAAACCGGGTATTCAGGGCGTCGCTCCCAAGATGCGAACTTTCCTACCACAGGTGTTCAACGTTGGAAAACGGCTGACGTAAATCTGCGATAACGAATATTCGATTATTTTGAGCATGGTGAGTGGTTCAGAGGTTTGCCCCCTTTCGCCATCCCACGTACTTAGTTTTGTTTTTAGTTCGCGTTTCTCTACGCTCAAATACCGTCTTCAATTAGTCAACGCCTATTCTTTTCTATTTTTCTGAGAGTGTGTTGAACAGAGATGACCACTACAATGTGCCAAAAGTGTTACGTTTAACGTTTTCGAAAATTTCTCGGTAAATCCGAGACGATTCCACGTGACGATCCTGATTATCCGTTGAACGGAGATAAGCTAAGACGTTTTTATTTGATTTCCCAACTGTTTTCTTCCACGTTTCAATTTTCTTTATTCGATTCACCAATTACTTTTCTCTTCACGTTTAATGGTAGTTTCATATTATTGGCTGTGACGTTTAAAAGTCAGCTAGAGGTATTCTCGCCAGCACCATCGCCTTTTTGACAGCTCTGCACGTCGTCCCTTCCTACTTCCCTTCCTGTCGAATAAACGTTCGGTTTTCGCTGACATTGGAAGGCCGAATTATCAATAACCCACCAACCATCTGAAGCTCTACCAACATTTACATCGCCTCTATTGTTAACTTGATTTAAAAAAAATTCGAACAGTCTTTTTGATTTCGATTATTTTAAACTCAACCTTTTTATTCAATTTGAAGCTTTAATTAATCGCTTTATAATATATCTTCTTTGATTCTGTTAGATATTATACTTCATGTTCCAAACTTATACATTCTCTACCTGTATTAGTTGGTGCGATGGGGGAGAAGAGCCCTATTTTGAACTAAACCCTTGAACCTCGCGACGAACGTGAAGTTCATTTTTTAAATATCTGGAGCGACGCATCGCACAGCCTTCACGCTCATTCTGCGATTCTTCCGACTCAAATCTGTTTTTCATTGAAACGTTCTACACGACAGCAGGAGGCAACACTGCGACTATCATTGAGCAATCAAATTCTAGGCGATTCAAACGGCCGTCTACGTGTCTTCTCTCGAGAAGGATCGTGTAGACAGTTTCAGAATTGTTGGGTAAAAACTGAGGGAAAGGATAATAGGTGTGGGGGTTGAAATACTAGTTTTCAGGAGTAGCCTATGAATCTTTTAAGCGTCACCATTCATCGTATAGTCACTTTATTGGACAATCACGCCAGTTTTTCTGAAGATTCCGGTAACCTCTGAGCGAAGTTTATAAAGAAAAAACCTGCAATAAAATTGATTTTCGTCGAATTGTGTGGTAATTTACAGTGCTGTTCTCGTCCTGCTCCCACGAATGTGAATTTTATGGTAGCTTTGCGTCATTTAGAGACGCTATACAAAACCTAAATCAAAATAGAGCAGTTTTTGAGAAAACAAATTAGGCATTTTGATCACCGTGATAACTATAGTTAGTTTTAGGAGGATTTTGCTTATACGCTTATTTTTTTTGTCCCATGGTAACCTATGGGCTTTCCTTTCAACATCGTGGACCAAGGAAACTAAAACGAAACGTCGAGTAAATAAAATTAAATAATCCGATGTACACACAAATAAACGGTCCCTTGTGGATTTCCACCAAACTGAACACCGCTTTCTACGTCTAACCTTAGACGACTTCTCCTATTCTAGGTCGACGTGTTGATGTAGTGAACTGGACCGGTGACTGGATGATGGGTGAACCGCAGACTGGATTCCGGTAGCTCCGTAATTGGGATTCCCTGGCCCAAGAGTGGACAATTAGGGATCAACTAACGAATTTCTGGAAACCCCGGAAGAAACGTAGCGATGTGCGTCAGGTTCCAGCCGTTTTAAAAAAGGTCATCCAAGGAGAAGTCATCGTTGGGAGACTGCCCGCGTAACAGGTCCACTACCACAGAGATGTTCAAAACCCCCTCACTACTTATTCATTTCTGACTATTCTAAAACTGAAACCGCCCACGAAAAACGTGGTCTGCGCGTAAGAAAAGTCACGGACATTGTAGATTTGGAATCATGGAACGTATAGGGCAAAATTTGAAGGGGGTGGGGGTAACAAAATGTTCCTGGCCGATAATTCAGGATGGACATGGATGAATGAATGACCAAAATCATCATAAACTTCGACAAAATCACTAACACAAACGGTGGGTACAGCTTTCGTACAAGTACGCAACCACGAGGGACATCTTATGTATTTTTCTTTAAAAAATATGTTAAAAACTACGTTTGATTGTGCTCGTTGATGGTTTCGATATAACGGCCGCGTCAATTGCAATTGACATCATCACTTAGTCACTGAGGTTATTAAAACGTGTGATGTTACCAAGCGTTAGATTTTGTAACAGACGTTACCATGCACTTAACCCAACACAAATTTCGTGACGCTTCTCCGTTACATATCCCGCGTAACGTTTTTCGAGTTTATGTAGCAAAGTAATGACATAAAATGTCAAAAAAATCCTCGGGTGTTCGAACGATCTGATTGGTGAGGACGCGGCACTGAATTTACATTACGTAATTCCAAAAAGGGAAACAAATTAAACAGAAATTGACTACTAAGAACGGCCAACGCAATATTTGACCTTTGCCAAAAAACTGTTTTTAAGTGCTGGAGTGTGGGCGATGGGTTCGTTTTTGCAAGTCGTGGTATACTGATACCTGGAAAAAGTGTCAATAACTATCATACAAAGTCATTACGTTGTCTGTTGTAGAGGAGATTGGCTCTATGACGCCCCGGTAAGAGATTGATTCTTGAAAGGATGCACTATAACGGAAAGCGGTGTGCTCTTGTAGCACGATCCACTTACGCGATGCGTAATCAACTCGAAATTATGTTCCTCTTCGACGCGCTATTGCAGTACAGGCTATAAAATAAGGTTTTCCAATATTTTCCAGGAACTGGAGAGCTAGGGCGTTGCTCAGCAGCTCAAAGACAATCGCTACTTACAGGACCCCCTTGCGAGAGCCAATAACACGACAAATATTTTCTCAGAGTGAGAGACTTGCTCGCTGGAGCGCAACAATTCGTCGCTTTTTCGCTCAACAGCGTCGTACTCAGGCGCCCCTCTCCTCCGTCGTACAGGCACTCAACCTACACGCGGAAATTGAAATTCGGGAGAAGGGAAACCCCCGTTACCACTTATGCCGAGAGGAGTGGACAAATAAAAACGAGCTGGAAACGAACAAACTCACACAAAAAACGTTATTACCTACTCAAGAGACATCATTCTATTAACATCCCGCATTTTACGAAGATTTCGTGACTGCCAGTGAGTCTCCGGGATTTCATAACTTACGAAACCTGAAAAGGACTAGCTCAATTAGAAGAACTATTGAAGTTTCTCCCCAAATATCCATCTCACTTTTTTGTTTTCTAGCTCCTCCATTGTGAATTACATAACGAGACTACCCGTTTGTAAAAATTACTTTCAGAATGCCGTTTAGCCTGTAAACACAATTATGTTTTGGCCCTCCAGAACCGCCATAACAAATTGTTAATCGTTTAATTTGCGTGTGTGCGCTCCTCTCGACAAGAAGATTAAACCATTGATTTATATAGTGTTTCGAAACTCACTTATATGTAAACACTCAAAAGGCAGTCGCAAGTGTAGTATTAATTCCAATCGAAATGATTTTGATTATTGTCATCCTCTGACACGTTTTCGTCGATGGAAGACTCGAACTAGATACAACTAATACTGTAAGGAATCGTAAAACAACAAAGAACGTAAAGGACACGTTTGAGAGCTCGTGCAGAAAACATGTGGTTTGAAGAAACAGCTGAATAGGGGGAGGGGGCAGATTCTTGTACATCTGAGCGTCGATTTATTTTTTATGACATTGGCAATAGTTAACATCGCCGTTTATTAATTGAAAATGTTCGTTTCACAAATGAATTGATATTTGGTGAAAGCGGACTATTTGACGATTTTTACGTACCAGCTGTAAAGCCTATTGCGAAATTTGTGGATGAGGAAAGGAGTGCGATATCCTGCATCACGTTGAAAAAAGTAGTCTCGAGGGCATTTGAGTTTTTGGCCGTTTGAAAGAGCCTCGCAACATCAATGTTTGCTTCGAAGATCCCCGTGCTGAGTTGCCGGCAACTTGTTATTAACGAATGGATTTGAATGTTGACTTAATAACTCTCATCTGATTCGTTTAAACAGAAATACGATAGTCGGTAAACTCATCAGCCGCATCTATTCATTAAGGATTAGTGGTCGATAATGATTCACTTTTTGAACGTAGCTTGCGAGTGATCGCTAATCTGGCCGTTTTGACTTCAAATGAATGATATTCGTCCAATGGAAGAGGAGCTGGGGGGTCACAGTTTGATATCCGTTAAAAAGTTTACGTACAAGCAAATCTCAAATGATAAGAAACATCCTTCAGAGCTGACAATACCTCAGTGTCAATGTGCAAATACACAAAACCTGTTTGTAAAATAAAATCCTGATTGCTTAAATAAATGGCGGGGTAAAACGTGACTCGGACACAATTAACAGTCAAATTAATAAAATAAACGGATAACAAATATATAACGATTGTCTGTTTCCACTAAATTTGAGTTACAGTGTTAGATCGATTTCGACTGTCAAGTCATCATCAGTAACAAAAATATCTGGTGCGTGGCAACACACAACTTTCCTTAGCTCTACGTCAATTCACTTTCTAACATTTCGGCGGATTTTAAAAGGAAAAAAAACCGCGCTAAAACCGATTTTCATAGAAAATTTTGATAATTTATTGTGCTGCTCTCGTCATTTTCCCATTGATGGGATTTTAATGCTATGATTTCCATGTTGGGAGATACCAGTATAAAAAATTAAATCAAAATCGTTAGAGCCATTTTTGAGAAAAAAAATATTTGGTGTTTTGATCACTATGATAAGTATAGTTAAATTTCGGTGGATTTTGTTCATACCCTTATTTTGGCGTCCCATGGTAACCTGTAGGCTAGACATCAAGTTTCAGCTGATTTGGTACGGTGGTTTTCTTTAAAAACCGCGCTAAAATCGATTTCGTCGAAAGTTTTGGTAATTTATTGTGCTGCTCTCGTCATTTTCCCCATAAATGGGAATTTTATAGTATTGTTGCCATATTGGGAGCTACCAATATAACAAATTTAATCCAAATCGTTACAGCCGTTTTTGAGAAAAAAAATATTTGGTGTTTTGATCACTATGATAACTATAGTTAAATTTCGATGGGTTTTGTTCATACCCTTATTTTGGCGCCCCATGATAACCTGCAGGCTAGATATCAAGTTTGAGCGGAGTTGATACAGTCGTTTTTTCTAAAAATCGTTCACACACACACACACACACACACACACACACACACACACACACACACACACACACACACACACACACACACACACACAGACCATTTTCCCAAATAGTGTTTTTCGGACTCAGGGGGGTCTGAAACGTAAAGATCTGAAGAGAACTCAAAATTTTTTCTTCAGCCGATTACATAACTTTCCTTTCTACTTCGTAGAGCCAAGGAAAGTAAAAAGGCAACTAAAAGGGGACTTGACCGTCGAAATCGATCTAACACTATAACTCAAACTTAGTGGAAATAGACCATCGTTATATATTTTTTATCCGTTTATTTTATGAAATGGGTTTCCACAACTTCATGGCGAGTGATTTAGTTCGTGTCAAATTAATAAGCTTTTGGGTGCTCGCTTTCGCATTAAACAAATAGAAACGCTGGATAAGAAAACCCCGTTACAACAAATCCCTCTTGGCTCTCTCATTCCAGCTGTTTGTGCTCCATTCGGAACGGAAAACAGGTCACATTGCCTGGGTCGTAGGCGGCGACTCGAGCTAACGCTGTCAAGAGGCCCTTCCAAACATGGTTCCGGCGGGGTGCACAGCCCGCAGTCCCCTGACACAGCCAGTGAAGTGTGGGATGGTGCCCTGCAGGTGGCTGCCTCCACAAGGCAAGGTAGAAAGGAGCAATCCTATTTCTACCCTGGCAAGGCCTGACAAAGGTCGGAAATGGTCTTGCCTCGCAGACATCGTGGTAGTTGTGGGGTCGCTTCATCCCCGAATATATTTCAAACCTATGTAGTCTGAGGGAAGTGGGGCCACACCAGTATGTATTCCCTCAGGCACCCCCTATTCCCCTATTCTTGAGAAGCGCACAAAACTGAAGCCTTCCAGTGTGACTCCCAGGAAAAAGTTGGTGCGACTGACGAGCTGTAGTCTTCAGGACCAAATAATATTGATTGAATTGCTGTGACGCATGAAACATAACGAAACATGAAACACTTAAAATTTATGACAACGAGAAGACGAAAGAGGGGGAAAGTGGAGAAGCGGGATTGTCAAATTGGCGGTGCTGTGGTAGAACTTAAAGATGCCTTGGGATTAGGGTTCCAAAACGTACCATATTGAAAAGCTAGGCTGTGTGGGAAGTGTTTGGTTCATTAAATGAGATGTATAGATAAATAGATAAGTAGAGGGAGGACGAGGAAGAAATATCGAAAGGGCGGGGAGAAAGAGAGAGTGAAGCAAGCGTCAGATATTGATACTTTTTAAGAATAATAAATGTAGTACAGATTTCACAAAATTGAAATTAAATGTAAAAATACTAAAGTTAACGTACCTGTTAGGTGAGTCCGAGTTACTTTCGATGTAAAGACATCATCGTCTGGCCGTTTAGTCAGTACTGGAGTCAGTCAGTTGGTCGTGGTCTAAGGCTAAGGTACTACTAACAAGACTGACCAACAAGACCTCTCCCCGCCCCTTCCCCAACGCTCCATCACTCCCTTCACCTTTCTCTTTGTATATAAAGACATCATCGTCTGGCCGTTTAGTCAGTACTGAGAGGAGACGGACAGGTACGTTAACTTTAGTATTTGTACTGTGGTCTAATACCAAACACAGGCTAAGGTACTACTAACAAGACTGACCAACAAGACCTCTCCCCGCCCCTTCCCCAACGCTCCATCACTCCCTTCACCTTTCTCTTTGTATATAAAGACCACGACCAACTGACTGACTCCAGTACTGACTAAACGGCCAGACGATGATGTCTTTACATCGAAAGCGCTTGCCCACAGTAACTCACAAGCCAGAGGAGACGGACTCACCTAACAGGTACGTTAACTTTAGTATTTGCCTACTGGCGGACACAACCCAATTTCTTTAAATGTAAAAATCATCGATATTATCCTGAGGGATTATCGTGAAGAAGATGTCAATATCATGACAGGATATTGGTATCTCATCCTGGTTCCTCCACATTTTACGATACATTCTCTCACAGCAAAACCAATCTTAAGTGGAGCCATCCATTCACACTAATGTATTTACGTATGCGTCAACTTCTCACCCTTCGAATGTTTGAAGGGTTTCTTATACATTAACAAGCTTTTTAAATAAGATATGTAGAACCGATCGCACATAGTCATATCGTATTACACAGCAACATCTAATTTTATCACGCCCATCTCGCCATCGTTTTGCCTCACAGATTTCCACGGGTTTTCGTGTGATCATCGCTAATGTGAACATAGTAGGGTCACAATACAAATTATAGCCGAAATTTTACATTGACTGACGAGCTAAACGCAAAACCTAAGTAGCACCCAACTTCATCTCTTTCACATTAAAACCAAGTTATAAACAAAAGCTATCAACAATTTTCCCGGTTCTTGAAGAGTCGGTGAAACGTTAATGCCTTCGTGACGAAGCACTCGAGGGAGTGGGTGCAGAGACAACCTTTAGTTGCGTGAGTTCTGGTTTGTTTACGCATAAAAGGTCTGCTGTCGTAAAATGAGTGGCTGGCAAACACGAAGGGCGCCACGTGGTCGCTCCATTCCTTAAGCGTGCTATTTCACGGTCTCCGAGAATAAAGCGATTGTAAGATGTCACATCGCGAAAATTCTACCTTTTTTACTTTCCTTGGCTCTACAACGTAGAGAAGAAAGTTATGTAATCGCCTGAAAGAACGGTTTTTAGAGAAAACCGCCGTACCAAATTAGCTCAAACTTGATGTCTCGCCCGGAGGTTACCATGGAACGCTAAAATGAGGGTATGAACAAATTCCACCGAAATTTAACTATAGTTATCATAGTGATCAAAACTTCAAATATTTTTTTCTCAAAAACGGTTCAAAGGATTTTGATTACATTTTATATATTGATAACTCCCAATAAGGCAATCTGACGATAAAATAATCAAACTTTTCTACGAAACTCGGTTTTAGCGCGGTTTTTTTACTTTTAAACTCCGCTGAAATGTTACTAGCATGTTTTTGAAAATATCTGGTGCGTTGCAACACACAACTTTCCTCAGCTCTTCGTCAATTCACTCGGGTACGTACTGGATTGACGTAGAGCTAAGGAAAGTTGTGTGTGTGCAACGCACCAGATATTTTAAAGAGATATTTGGAGGGGGATGTTTTATTTGGCTAAAGTCGTTAATTAAAATAGGACGACCGATGGATGAGGAGGATATTGACGATGAGTACTTTATTCAGAGGTTACAACTAAATCGAAGTATGCACAAAAAGTTTACTGAAACGGCATTTTGCTTATGTTCGGGGTTAGAGCCTCAACCTCACGTTCTCATTTTTGAAATGTGCTCTGTAGTGAAAGTTGTGTTCCTCAGCTCAACGTCAATTCATTTGTGTTCATCGTTTATTCAACTAACTCAGTTTATTTTTCACTCAGTTCATTTGAAACATCACTTCACGACGGCAGAGAATGGTAGCGCTAACAGATCTGGACTTTGTTGTGACCGATCATTATTAGGCATCATTGGTGCACAGAGAATTATTGAGAATTTGCAAAGGATAATAATCACTGTTACAGAATTACCTGGTAAAATCGTTTAGACGTGGTAGTTAGTGAAACGGCAGTGGTCGAAATTCCGGAATTTCTAGAGTAGCCTCCGTATATTTTATAAGCGTTGTGATCCCACTCCCTGAAATCTATTTCAATATTTCGTTCGTACTGTCCGCTCTATTTCGATACCTCTTATTCATACTTAGTTTTGAATATTGTTATCCCCACGGAAGTGGGTTCATTGAGAGGTCCTAGGGTCGACAGTCTGTCAAGAATGTGCTGTGGGCGATGCAGTCTTGGGGGAGCAGGACGAGCAAGACCTTCTGTCACCAGAGGGTTGGTGTAGGTGGTGCAGTTGTCCTGGCATGACATAGTTGTTCCTCTGGGCCACTGTAAAAGCGGCATGAGGCCCATCACTATGATAACTATAGTTAAATTTCGATGGGTTTTGTTCATACCCTTATTTTGGCGCCCCATGATAACCTGCAGGCTAGATATCAAGTTTGAGCGGAGTTGATACAGTCGTTTTTTCTAAAAATCGTTCACAGACACACACACACACCCCTAGACACACACACACACACACACACACACAGACCATTTTCCCAAATAGTGTTTTTCGGACTCAGGGGGGTCTGAAAGGTAAAGATCTGAAGAGAACTCAAAATTTTTTCTTCAGCCGATTACATAACTTTCCTTTCTACTTCGTAGAGCCAAGGAAAGTAAAAAGGCAACTAAAAGGGGACTTGACCGTCGAAATCGATCTAACACTATAACTCAAACTTAGTGGAAATAGACCATCGTTATATATTTTTTATCCGTTTATTTTATGAAATGGGTTTCCACAACTTCATGGCGAGTGATTTAGTTCGTGTCAAATTAATAAGCTTTTGGGTGCTCGCTTTCGCATTAAACAAATAGAAACGCTGGATAAGAAAACCCCGTTACAACAAATCCCTCTTGGCTCTCTCATTCCAGCTGTTTGTGCTCCATTCGGAACGGAAAACGGGTCACATTGCCTGGGTCGTAGGCGGCGACTCGAGCTAACGCTGTCAAGAGGCCCTTCCAAACATGGTTCCGGCGGGGTGCACAGCCCGCAGTCCCCTGACACAGCCAGTGAAGTGTGGGATGGTGCCCTGCAGGTGGCTGCCTCCACAAGGCAAGGTAGAAAGGAGCAATCCTATTTCTACCCTGGCAAGGCCTGACAAAGGTCGGAAATGGTCTTGCCTCGCAGACATCGTGGTAGTTGTGGGGTCGCTTCATCCCCGAATATATTTCAAACCTATGTAACGCCAAAATGAGGGTATGAACAAATTCCACCGAAATTTAACTATAGTTATCATAGTGATCAAAACTGCAAATTTTTTTTCTCAAAAACGGCTCAAAGGATTTTGATTACATTTTATATATTGATAACTCCCAATAAGGCAATCTGACGATAAAATTATCAAACTTTTCTACGAAACTCGGTTTTAGCGCGGTTTTTTCCTTTTAAACTCCGCTGAAATGTTACTAGCATGTTTTTGAAAATATCTGGCATGATCATGGGGGGGGGGGGGTGTTTGAAGAATTGCCAAAGGTGGGGTGCGTAGCAACACACAACTTTCTGCCACCCCCGTAATTTCGAACACCAGCTACATATGCGGGCGCAATATCTTCGTTCAACGCATTTTTACAGGAACATTTATGGAGAACAAATATTCGACAAGTCTCCTTTGCTTTGTTAACTTGGCTTATATCTCCGTTCAACATATATATACAGAAATAATTATAGAGAACAAAATGTTGGTATGGGTAACTGAAAGACACTCCATTAAGATTTATCACATCTGGTGAAGAAGTTTCCCTGGCATTTACGGAAATGTTTGAAAAAACGTTATTTTCGACACATTTTGATTTTTATCTCTGTTCAATGGAACATCACAGGAACATTTATTGAGAGGAATATGTAGGTATTAACTATTTGAAAACATCCTGTGAGTTTGGTGAAAATCTCTGGAGCCGTTTGGCCAAAAAGCGTAAAAAACCTATTTTTGCTTCATGGGCCTATATCTCCGTTCGCCGTATTTTCATGGAGATATTTATGGAGAAGAAAAGTTAGGTATTGATTGCTAGAAGATATTTGAAAGTTCAATCAAAATCGTCAGAGCCGTTTTTGATAAAAATGCGAAAAACCCCAGTTTTTGGTACATTTTCGTCCCCCATCCCCCTTTCCCATCGTCCATAACCTTATTTTGGTGTCTACAAAAAATGACGACCAAAACAAATCCAGCTCAAAACGACAAAAAAAGAACCAGCTCAATCGGATCAGCCGTTCTCCCGCAAATTGAACTACAGACACACACACGGACCACGCGCCGAAATTAGGTATTTTAGACTCAGTAGGCCTCAAAACGTAAAGATCTGAAGAAAACCCAAATTTTCTTTTGTCACGATTAGTATACTTTCCTTCCCTTCGGGTAGCGGAAAGTAAAAAATAAGTAAAACAGCAAAAGAATAATAGTTCTTTTCAAGATAATTAAAAATATACTAAAGACTGAAAAATAAAACTTCTTCACCGGTACAGTTATTGAAACCGGTTTTAATGCGGAACTCCGTACTGCAGGACGATTCTGCGAAGTGAATCCAAATTCTTGACGATATTGGCTTCCTTTGGATGATGATGACCATAGGAAACCAAAGTCGGAAGCAGAGGAATTTTCGATGGATTCTGTTGAACACTGATGTGTTAAAAAAAAGAAGTTGAGCCGAGACGACGTGATGGATAACGAAAGTGAGAATGATGGCGGAGATGGACGACGAAAAAAGACGGTGGAGGCGGTTCAGGCGATGGAGGGAGGCAACAACAATAGTTGTGTAACACCTGAGATGATGTTCAAGACTCACCAGTAAACAAAGAAAGTAAACAAATAAAAAACTGCTCTTAGGCGTAAACTGTGGGTGGAGTCGGGGCGCGGGTGTACAATCTGTTTTCGAAGGACGTGGTTTGGTTGGGGGAAATGCATTGAAATTGGGACTTCCAGCTGGTACCCCAGACGAGAGGTGCGTGTGTCCCGATTGTTCATATTGAAAGTTTGCAAATTAAAACTTTTTTGTCGTTTGACACAATCGAGAATGAGAGAAGTACTTGCAGTTGCTGGACTGGGTTAGAATTTTCGACGGAAGTTGGGAGACATGAGCTGAAAAAGTAAACATTTTGTCCAATATCACACCAAGATATCAGGCGTTCTCCGCTTTTGGGAAGACTAATCCCCACACAAAGTGCCGTTTGTAGATGAATGGGACGATTGAAGTTTAGGAGGCATTTATTTTCACTCTCCGTTTCGAACTCCCTTGTCCTAGTTTTTCGATGGAGCGCTGTAAGCGTCGAAAAACTTCTCCTCCTGCACAGTCTGAGAAGGCACATAACCCAGAGAACTCATCCTCGGCTTCTGGTAAGTGTATGTTGTTGCGGAATATGTTGTAAAGGAACGGGCCCCCATATGCTCCCCTGGGGAACTCCCACTACTATAGTTTGAGTAGCCGATGGTTGGTCAAATACCCGAGCCTCATAAGTTTGTTCCAGTAAATAAGTCTCTAATTGGGAGTATATGTTGTTAGACACATTGTTGTTGGACACATACAGCAGACCTTTGTGCCAAAGCAGTCGATTGCCAGCTAGAATCAACAAACAAAGCAGAACCTTTTTTTTTAATAAAGGGAGTCAGTATTTGAAGTTGGACAAAATCGAGAATGAGAGAAGTACTTGCAGTTGCTGGACTGGGTTAGAATTTTCGACGGAAGTTGGGAGACATGAGCTGAAAAAGTAAACATTTTGTCCAATATCACACCAAGATATCAGGCGTTCTCCGCTTTTGGGAAGACTAATCCCCACACAAAGTGCCATTTGTAGATGGTGGAAGTCTGTGTTCCGTGTAGATCAGCAGCTTTGGTGGCATTTGGGGCTTACGTAACAGCTTGTTAAACATTTTATTTGTATAATACAATATTTTCAAATCGTTCTGTTATTGTTCACTTTTTAATTAAGGGATGGAAAACAACGTTGTGTTGAGTGATGTTGATTATGATAATGAAGAACCAGACAACATACGTCATTCAGCTTACTCAAGAGGAATCACGAGCTTCCATGTGGGTGACTCCAGATGTGAGCAGCCAGAATAATAGTGTAAGGAAGAGGAAGGAAGTAAAAATGTGCTATCGATTCCTCAACGGTCGGCTCTTCCAATCCTTTGGCTGATGTCGGAAAAATTGTTTCTTTTCACCACTTTTTCTTCCTTTGGGGGGGGGGGGGCAAAATAACGGACACCCCCAATCAAATGGGATTCGATGAGAAGATTCCGCGTCCTGCGGTGAGAAGAGGGCAATTCATGAATATCAAAGATGTTTGTCCTCAAACGTGACGGTGAACGAGCCCGAGGGATCTCACGTCATGTTTGCTTTTCACACCTTCCTGTATTATCTCGTCGAGAATTCGCGTACGTCCGGCTCAATGAAGCGTGCTGAACAATATCCAAACTTTCCTGAATCTCCTCCTGTCGTTATCTTTTCTCGAAAGACGACGTAAGAAAACCTTCTTCGGAAATCGAATAGTGGAAGAACATTTTGCATTAGCGTACATGGAAGGAGCCGGAGGTATCGGTTTCATAGATGGTGGCAAGGGGAGAGGGAGCCACACTTTCGTGAATACAATTTTCTTGCTGAAGATTGAGTGCCACCAAGCCATTTCGACAGCTTTTTTGTGTTTGACCATATAACATGACTATACGAACTTCTTCAATTTCGATTCATCTATTTGAATTGTCCATAATAAACCCAAGAAAGAAGATGAGGAAAATTACAGTATGTATACTCGAACATCAACGTTCAAGATATTGCAAGAACATACGCATCAAAGCGCCTCCAAACCCGTCATCGCGCCACGCAAATTATTTGTGTCCACGCACAGACTAACTGTACCTTTGTTGTGGAGATAATAGAGGGGCAATAACTGTTTCTTTCATGACAAGTAGTTGGAGTTCTGAACAAGCCCGATCAAACTTCACCTGCGCATCTTTCCTCGGAAGAATCAATATCTTGATTTGATAGAGACGAAGAATCATCGTTCACCCAGATCTTAGGCAAGAAAAAAGAAATTCCTTTCGCTTCCTCCCATCGTTGAAGTTATGTGACCCTCTGCCGAGGTATGAGAGCCTCTTACCCAAACTGCTTTTGAGTAACTGCTGGGTAGTAATGGCGCAGACTGTCAAAAACATATGCTGAGTCGATTCAATGGAGCGCGTTATGCTCATATGCTCAATGAATACAAGGAACAAGAATTGATTTGAAAAGTTTCCTTCCACGAGAAGAAGAGTTGAAAAGTCTGCCACCAGAACGCACTGCTGGCTGTTTAATAATTTGCCCTTTCAGAGAATGAGTTTTGTTCTCCATGGGCCACACGCACTTTGATGTCCTCATAACGCTCAGGGACAATTTGAAGCAGTCGGCATGAATATATTCAACATTGAACTTACACAATTTACACTTCTTTGAATAAAAATCCTGCACCGCTCACAAGCCGCCAATAGTAAGGTACCACTTCAACGTCACTGATACATGATAGGTTATTATCTACAGAAAAGATTAAAAACTGGTGCGGTAGACCGCTTCATCAGTTGCCAGAAGAGGCATAGCAGGAGGCACAGAGGGTGATAAGAGCGTGAGCGCCTGTTTACCAGATCTAAAGTTTAGTTTGATGTTGATTTGTATAGATTTTGAGTATACACTGTACTCAGCAGAGAACGAGCCTATGCTGACACTAACGGAGGGCTGTTTGTCACATTAACGTCAGGTTGGGACAGAGATTTCTGCTTGATTGCAATGCCCTTCTCACGAATTTGTCGGGGGTTTTCCTGTCTTGGCTTCGCTATCAAGAGTTCTTCCTTCCTTGAGCTCGAATATTCCGGAAGCAGGTACTGTGTTCTCTTCTTACACTTCATGATGTTCTTATTATCCACAGCTTCTTGTCACTAGATGCTTTCCAATCGCCAACACACTCTTAATCTTCATGAATTCCTGGAAGCTGCTCGATGATTCCCATTTGATTTTGGCTTTAAGTACTAGTACAATAGACAGGGATCTGCACTTGTTTGAATATGGGAGCTCGTTAAAGACCAGCCTCGCCAGAGTGCTTGCAGCTGTGCAGTTTACAAGGTATCTGAAAGAACGGACGCCCTCAGGAGGGAATAACTCTACAGCACCAACCATCACTGTTGCGGGGTAACAAATGTATTGGCCAAAAAGAGGCAGGGGTCATCACATTAATGAACACTCCGAACCATGTGAATAAGGAACATGCTATCCCTGCTGTTGATCATTCAAGGGCTTGTAAAGTGGCTCCATGCCAACACACCACCATTGGAAAAAGACTTTCGACTCACAGACCGCAATCTTGAACGTGCCCTTATCAGAACGTTGGGGAATGGTTCCCAGCCTTATTTTAATGTGATAAGCCTCTTCAAAAAAGAAGGACTTGAATGATACAAAGCTGTAGCTAAAAATAATTGCGGAAGAGGTAGTGAGTTGCTTTCGCTCTATCATGAAATCAACACAATAAGCATGATGATGATTCCATGACTGTGTATTCCTTGCGCGCTTATTTCCTTATTTTTCCGTCATGTCTAATTTGTGAGTTTAATTATACAGCAGAATCTTGAATCGCAATATAACGCAACGTCAAAATCGGCTAAGCCAATATCTAACAGGCCTCTGTTCTGCCTCACTTCATCGCTCATTATCGATCATCGGTAGTGTCCGATAACTGATTGCTAGACATTACATCTGTTACTGGGGTTGAGAATCCCTTGTGAGCCCGCGAAGCGAACGTCGAACACTAATTGCTTTCGAACACGCACGAGAATTGGTGGATTTGTAAACTGAACTGCACATGAGCTCTCCTGCGCGAGCTAATATCAATAAGCCTCTTCATCTAATTATCTCTACGTCATTAAAGGTCATAAATGTTAAATAAACGTTATTAATTGCTAATCTTCGTGTATGTCAGGAGAATCCGCATGATCATCTGTTGTGAGCACCAATTGATGTTCCAATCATCGAATAGAGCAGATGGTTTTTCATTTCCGTCGGGGTTTGCAAAAATAGTTAATCAGACGTTATTTCTTCGAACTGGTTTTCAATACGTTGGTTTCCCCTCAGTAATGTACGATTAAGCGAAAAGTACTTCTGATGAGAAATAACCGTTTTCGTTTTTTTGAGGTAAAACTAGAAACGGCATCTCACAATTAGTGTCTGACCACTGCACGGTTGCTTGAAACATATGAGGTTCGCGGAGACTCAATGGTAATTCGTTTTTCCTATAAAAATGGGAACGAATAAAAAAACTATACTGATTAGTCGGCTAGTTTCGATCCCGGTTTATAAGTATGTATAATTTTTTCCGCTTACACATAGACTATTTATTTTCTGTTGTGGCAATCTATGTGTCCCGTTACTGATACAGGTACATTGAGACTCGAATTTAATTCGTTCTGTGATCATGGCAAAAAAATCGTATCTCAAAGCAATTTTTTCGATTTGAAATAATGTAATTTGTATTAACGCGTTCTGGCGAAATGAAACTAACTCAAAACACTGTTAAATTACAATGTACACAATTTATATAAAAATAAAGGAGTAATAATACACAATGTTTAATAATCATCACTTTCACGGCGTGAGACCTTCACAAGGTTCTCTTCTGCCTCCTTTTCAAAATGTTACAAGAATGTTAGACACCTATCATCAAATAAGGCACCCGCTCTCCCTGTAGACAACTTCTCTCCATATCTTTTTGAAAAGTCAGACACTTCCTGCCATTTGCCAAGGATGTCACTAATTTTACGTGAAGTAAGTTTCTCCTCCTGCCTCGACCTCTTCCTCACCGCTGAGTTCCATCGTTACCCCGAGTGGGAAATCTTCTGTAACTCCTTCAGGGTAACACAGTCCTTATGCTCACCCCGTTCATTTACTTCTCAGTTTCAAGCTCTTCATTCTTGCACTCAACACATGTTGTATGTCAAAATATTCGTATGTTACGACCGGTCTGTTTCCTTATTTGTTACTGTTCCTAAACTTTCGACGAGGTTTATCATCATTTTTGGTAATGTGCAAGAGGCCAGCCCCTGCAACATCCACTGAACTCAGACCTGCGGAGTACCAAAGGAATCCCGTACTGTCTGGGAGGAGTTATTAATCTGGTCTCCTACCTGATCTTACTATTTACTTGGGTGGCAAGTATAAAAAGAATAGATCAACTATGACCACGTTTCTTAGCGAACTCGGCAAAATTGTTATCGGCTTGCTTTGTAGCACTCGATGCTGCCAAGTTCGTTTGCCCTCCCAACAACCGTCGCTCGCTGTTGTAGAAACCACATTGGAGCAGCCAGTGGTTTCTTGTTTCACCCACTATGGAGGCGCAAGAAGTGCATGACGGAGAGTCTTTGAGGGAAAAGAAGTGGAGCCGCGCATTGAAGTCACCATGTTCCGTGAGGAACTGGCTCGTCCAGTGGTCTAGCTCAATCCATTTTCTAAAAGACATTCACGGATGTTGGGGAAGAACTCTTACGTGGCATGACTCTTTAACGAGGATTCCCATCTCGCTTGCCATTTTTCCAACGCCCATTCGTTGATAACGGGTTTTCTTTCTGAGGTGAGATCCGAATACAGTTCAGCCCAAAGCGGGGGAAGCTCCTACCTAATTCACTCTCCACTTGTCAACCATGCACTCAACGGCCAAGTCAACTGGTAACTGACCAGTGAGTGCTTCTGTTGATATAGTCTTATAGGCTCAGTGATCCCCAGGAGCGCAGCTCTCTGCGATTGGGTCAATTGGGTTGATTGACTGTTAGTTTGCTATTCCAGACAACGGGGCAGTATCTTAGGACATTCGTATCTCAAGATACCACTGTATATGTTTACCTTGTCTAATTAAAATTTGGAGAGGGGGGGGCACATTTTCTGGATATGTTAATTTCATAGGGTAATACAAAACATGAATTTTCCATCTATAGAAACGACACCTACAGTGATGAACTGCATCAAGTCACCCTTCTAGTTCCCGCTACTTTCCATAGAATAACACTGGACTGTCTGTATCATTGTCAAACGGAAGTCGACGTCTGACATTCTGCCCATAACCTGAGGGCCGAAAGTAGTGGTTCAAATAGTATCATGCAAACTGTTATTACATGGTGACCTGTTGGCTAGATATGAAACTTCTGGTTCACAGACACACACACGCACTTCTCTTTTCTCCAAGCTCACCGTGAACCAGCTGGAGTACCGGGAAGCCATCAAAATGTGAAGATCTGAAGAAAACTCAAACTTTTTTTCAGCCGATTGTAAAACTTTCCTTCCTTTGCTTTAATGCTGAGGAATGTAAGAAGTTACTCAAAGTAGCCACAATAATGTGCATTTGGAAATGTGTGTGATGCCCGTAATTGTTTGATAATATATAGTTTTTCAAGAGCGCTAGTAATCTATCGGGTTGATTGTGTCTCTGCAGTACGTAAAATAGAGAGCCACTCGAGGCCACATTCATGAACGCCGCTATAACCTCCTAGAAAGTGCATGCTCTTGCAAGTATATCAATATTGATACGGAGTAATTGCGTTCTCCCATAGTGTCCCCCGTTATGTCATACGTCAACTATAAATATGTCTGGAGCGGACGAGTAGTGCGTTATAGGGTGACGTTGGTTTACGGAACGCAGGTTTATTTTATGGCGAGAAAATATGAGGTCGACGTGGAATGCGAGATGGCTCGGCTTCTACGGTGATGGTAGATCGAGAGGCTGAGTTGGTCGGCCGTAGCTTCCCTTCACCGTCTCACCGTCGTATTGATTCTCTTCATGAGCTAGGAAGGCGAACTGGAGAATGACTTGGCAATATGACTTGCCGGCTTGGTATATAAAGGCAGTTTTCATGATTTGATATGCAGCTCTTTGCCTTTATTAGGCAAATCTTTTTTCCCTCGATCCAAAACGGTTACACTCGAGCTGTAGAAGTACCATGAGATCGGTAGAGATTGAATACAGTGTATTAGGGACGCTGGAATAGGAAAACCCGTATTCCCCTATTCTTTCTTCTACGCATTCTATCTTTCTCGCTCCCTACTCCTTTTTACTTCCTTCCTTCTTCCCCTTCTTTGATGATTGAAAGGATATACGAAAAAATGGGCAAAAGCGGGAAATTACAGAGCACGAAGTCGCGCAAGTGTCTGATTTTAGGCCGTCGCCATGGAAAGGTTGACCTCTATATGAACTAACTCTCAACGAGACGCATGATGTGTCGGATGTCCTTTGCATTGAATATGGTAGGGTACATGCTCTAGCAGCTGCATGAAGATGTGAAAGATGTCTTAGAAGAACAGGAGCCAGGTTTCAGCCTCTGGGGGACGATAGCGAGCTTCCTAATGAGCCCGCTCCAGATCTGTTCGAAACTTATGCTGCTGTTCTCACAGCTTCGACTGATCCCCTACATTCACCATCATTCTTCATGTAAGGAAGGGGTAAGCCAAACACACGCGAGGGTCTGTCATAGCAAAGACTGATCCGAAGCAGCGCCAAAAATGTTTAATATTCTCTTACAACAAACACGTCCTAGTAAACAACAAACCGCTTTCCGATCTTAAACCATGAATTTGCACAGAATATACGCATATCTCAAGTATTAGTGGTATAAGTGTGATACAGGGGAAACCTGCAAATAGAATGCCAACAGTAATAACAATAAAGAAAAAACGGCAACGATCTGATTATAGTAATACTAATAATTTGTACTTAACACCGCTTTCAAACGTTCATTTGTATTTTCAAATTAATAATAAAATGGGTTAATAAATACCAATTAACTCATGTTACTCACGTAACCGAGCGGATCAATTAGAGACGTTATGTTTTTTATTACTTTCATTTGAGAAAACCCTTTTCATCCTCGGTGAATTAACGATTCATTTACAGACGTTTTGTTAACAATCGGGGCAATTAGGAGACAACAAGCGTGAAGCCTACTGAGCTGTAAACGTTACAGTGAAGGAGTTGCCAGAAATCTTGACAACAGTACATGATTTAATATTAATCAGGCCCTGAACGGTATTTAAATGTGCCCTGGCCCCCTTCAACTCACGACCACTTTAGTGGCTTTCGTAAATTCAATGCCTACGCTCCGATTATTGTTCGTAAGCTACAGAAGTTTGAATAATTAATTCGATTTCTCTCAGCAAAGTTAATGGAGCAGCATTATATTCGACGCAGTCAGATTTACGAACATGAAATGGGCTAAATTCGTCGATGTAAGAAGTGGGATTGATTTATGAGACGTGACGCTGAATATGCGAAAGAGCTATTTTATTTGGAACCGTACCAAGAAAACCCTAGATGAAACCGACGATTTTCCTACCTTTTAAGAAGGTTCTTATGGAGTGGAAATATACCTTCCTTCGGTCTTAGCGTGTGGCAGTCTTATCGGTTTGTGGGGTGAAGGAGGAGGGACATAGGGAAAGCGGGTGAGAACCTAAGCGCACCTGTTAACGATGGATTTACAACGTTGGACTCCCCACTAGTAAGGACTCGCCGTATCAGTAAAATTGTACAAATTCAGCGATACAGGATGCCTTGAAAAGCGTTTTGGGGCGAAAGAACAGGCGCATTGTTGTGGGCGACTCACTACGACGATTCAACATTCGACGATTTCAAGTATTTTGATGCCTTGATGCTGGAATTAGGATAGAACGTGGAATTCATGTTCTGGACGCTATGTTGCTTCGCGAACAACGAGGTCGTTTGGGCTAGTCACCTACAGTGGCCAACGGTCAAGATATATTAATATTTACGTTATCACACAGGCCCAATCATTCTTAGAGGAGCTTCAATACCAAACTTTTAGGTTTAGTAGCAAGTTCTTTTTGGTATTATAATGTACACTAAGAATAAAACCGTGAGTAATTAATAGTACAAGATGAGGTTTGGTAAACCTCAGATATATGGAAGGAAACGGCGTGTTTTGATCATTCCGCTTAACTCAATTTCATCTTCACACTGAAGTGAAACGCAAATTCTCGCAATCTGCCCGAGTCACGAAACTCATGAAAATGTCAAAAATAATCTCAGCGCTCCGACAAAATAACGCTCGACGCTCTGAAATGTTGTCAACAGTACGGCGATAAATAAATTCTGCGGTGACAAGGAATCGGTGTTGAAGCCTATGGCACGTGAAATTGGATCTTCCTAGAAACTGGAACTGACGTACCTCTGTAAAAGTTGATAAATTATCATCGAGCCGTTGGTTTGCAAAGTTGTGGGAATGATGGCCTCGCAGGCGCTGTCCTTTCCATCCATCACGTTGCTTTACACCTCCATTTTGTCGACATCTAAAAGTCCCTCATCATCCTTTTTTTTTCTTCTCATTTTATTCTCTTCCTCAACTCCTTTTTATGTTCTCGCTTTGGGGCGTGTCAAGTGGCTTTTCATTTATCGTCCACCATCTCGTGCTCCTTCTCCGGACCATTAGTATTGTAAAAGAATCATTTTGTTTGCTGCACCACTCGATAGTTTGGCTCAACGAAAGCCTAATTCACTGACAACCGTTTATTTCTGTTGAAGACGAGGTAAGAGACTACCAAAAGACTGGGCTAAACCGTTTCAGACATCACGCTGTCCAATACTTTGTTCGTTAACTTGAGTTGTTCTTGTTAGCTTGAATTCAGACATAAATGAACGCGGTGAGTGTGAGTGAGAACAGTATTATACTTTACAGAGCTGTGATATCAGTTGAGTATTTACAGGCGAACGAGGGGGCTCTAAATACACGTGAACTGGTTGTGTGGGGAACTAGGTGGAGAGAAAGAGAGAGATTGAAGGTTTTTATTTTACTATCAGGGTAGGTTAGGGCCTTAGGGCCCTCTCTTCCACCTACCCTGAAACAATGTACAAGTTTTTCCTCTTGAGTACTTCAATTAATAACTAGTAAGAATTCTTGCATATAAACAAAATAATTTCTCTTCCTAATACTACTTTAGGTACTTTTCCAATAACATTGTTTTAAAATTGTTCTTGAAAACATCAACATTCAAATTGAGATCAAACATCCGAGGGCCTCATTGTATAATTTTGATGCTTGAGTCGAGAAGCTTCTTCCAAATAGATTCGTTCGATGTGAAGGGATAAGGAGAACTTTATTTCTTCCACGCGTATTCCGGGAATCGAGGAAGTTAAAATTTTGAAGGAGGTAAGATGGACGATGGTGCTTGAAAGAGAGAGGGAGAGAGAGAGAGAGAGAGAGAGAGAGAGAGTGAGAGAGAGAGAGAGAGAGGGAGAGAGAAAGAAAGTGAAAGTTGAGTTGTGAGTACCCTGAAAGCTGAGAGACGAGTGAGTCTTGGAAGAGCAAGGGAGAGGAAATGAATTGAGAGGCGGGAAGGGGAAGAGGATTAAAGAAATTGGGTTATATCCGCCAGTAGGCAAATTACTAAAGTTAACGTACCTGTTAGGTGAGTCCGTCTCCTCTGGCTTGTGAGTTACTGTGGGCAAGCGCTTTCGATGTAAAGACATCATCGTCTGGCCGTTAAGTCAGTACTGGAGTCAGTCAGTTGGTCGTGGTCTTTATATACAAAGAGAAAGGTGAAGGGAGTGATGGAGCGTCGGGGAAGGGGCGGGGAGAGGAGGTCATGTAGCTCAGGGGGAAACCCCCTAGAGATAAATGGAACGTGTTGGATGGTCTGTCAATTGTGGAATTTAAGTCTTTTTTGTGTAGGGTGGTCTGTAAATCCGTCAGTTGGTTGTTTTCGTTTGTGTAGTGTTTTGAGTGGTGTGAATATGGTGTCGCATTTTGTGTTGATTTGTTCATTTATGATCTGTCCATTGAAGTTTTTTGTTTATAAATTTCCATGTTTTCTAATATGTTCAGTTTTCGTCCTTTGTATTGTTTATGTAGTAAGATGGTGCAGTCCTGTATTTTGGTAGCTTCATGTCCAGTTGTCTTGAGGTGGTTGGCAAAGCTTGAATCGTCTTCGTTCCCACTAAGAGATTTAATGTGTTCTGAATATCTGGTCCATATTTTTCGTCCTGTCTGTCCTATGTATGCGTTTGTACAAGTACAAGTTATTTTATACACCCCACTTTGGTCGAGTGGGTCTGTATTTTCAGTCTTTGCAGTTAGTTTGGTTCTAAGTGTGTTGTCCGTACGTAATTAACAAATTACTAAGACAATATGACTCCAAAACAAACGACTCAAAAACAGAAAATACACAGACTTTAACAAGACGCTGCACATTCACGTACACAGGACCACAAATATACGGAATAACTAATATCCTCCGAAAGGAAGGTATACAAATTGCATTACGTACGGACAACACACTTAGAACCAAACTAACTGCAAAGACTGAAAATACAGACCCACTCGACCAAAGTGGGGTGTATAAAATAACTTGTACTTGTAAAAACGCATACATAGGACAGACAGGACGAAAAATACGGACCAGATACTCAGAACACATTAAATCTCTTAGTAGGAACAAAGACGATTCAAACTTTGCCAACCACCTCAAAACAACTGGACATGAACCCACCAAAATACAGGACTGTACCACCTTACTACACAAACAATACAAAGGACGAAAACTGAACATATTAGAAAACATGGAAATTTATAAACAAAAACTTCAATGGACAGATCATAAATGAACAAATCAACACAAAATGCGACACCATATTCACACCACTCAAAACACTACACAAACGAAAACAACCAACTGACGGATTTACAGACCACCCTACACAAAAAAGACTTAAATTCCACAATTGACAGACCATCCAACACGTTCCATTTATCTCTAGGGGGTTTCCCCCTGAGCTACATGACCTCCTCTCCCCGCCCCTTCCCCGACGCTCCATCACCCCTTTCACCTTTCTCTTTGTATATAAAGACCACGACCAACTGACTGACTCCAGTACTGACTTAACGGCCAGACGATGATGTCTTTACATCGAAAGCGCTTGCCCACAGTAACTCACAAGCCAGAGGAGACGGACTCACCTAACAGGTACGTTAACTTTAGGGAAGAGGATATTTTGGAAAGTCTGGGATGAGAGGAAATCTGTTGTCACTTGGAAATAACTGAAGAGCTGGACTTTCTCAAAGGTACAAAACAAAAGGGCTCGGTGTTTATGGAAACAATGACTTCATGCCAAGTGCGAACGTTTGGAGATCAAAAACCCAACTAAGTCGGCCTGTGCCATAGAACTGTGGCTGCTGGTTGAAGTGCATTCGAAATGCAATCATCCACACTAAAGTACGCACCTTTTGGCTTGGTGGAGCCACCATCTGAACGATAATTTACAAAATGCACTAGGTACAGCAGCTACGCTTACAAAGTTGGAATAATTGACAAAGTGTACAAAGTCAAATTGGTTGAAGCTGAAGGAGAGAACTGTAGTGACTGATATTTATTAGAAAAATTTAAGAAGGCAGAAAGTGGTACTGACAATGGCTTAGTTACTGAAACTGGTGCAAGAGCTGAAAAGGCAATTTATCATAGTTTTCGTCTCGTTTGATAATGGCTGTCCACAATTTCTCTCTGAATGATGTGAATCGTAGAGTTAAAAGCCATCCGATTTTCTTGTGGGTGATCATGATTAATTCACATTGAATTAGTGTTCCTTACTGTTAGTTGATTGTTCTGAATGAGCCCGACCAGAGTTAGTTAGTTGATTATATCAGAAAACTAAATTAATTGGTGTAGGACAATTAGTGACGGTGGGCCGGTTCTAAGGACGCATGTTTACTTCGTCGCTTTACATCGATTCAGCAGAGCTCTAACAACTTTGAAGTGTTGAACACTTGTGACCTTCATGATTTTTTCTTTCCGACCGGAAACATAATTTTCCACGTGGACTATGTGACGATTTGAGAGCAACATTCTAGTCTCGGTTCTCTTTCAAGACGCTTTCCACGCACATTGATAATAGGAAGGAGACCTTACGAATTTTTCCATTTCCAAAAAAAAACTTTCATTGTCAATCCGCAAAGTACGTACCCAAAAATACCTGAAAACACAATACGTATTTAATATATGTAAGGTGTTATTTTTCAAGTAGCTTGCAGAAGTCTCTCATAAAGAATTCAGCAGTGTACGAGCACAAAACCCGAAACAATGTTGTCATTTCCTTCACGCTCCCGCCCATCCTAGAACTTCAAGAACAGCGGTTTATTTATTTCATAAGCTCAACTTTCAGCTTCTTAATAGTTTGTTTATGAAGCCAGATAACTGGAAAAAAAGAGGCGACAAACTTTATTTACTCTCTAAGAAGGTGACTCTTGTTGAACAAATACCTCGTCAACTTTCCCTTCCAGTTGCCAACTTGGTCAAACTTCGCCGTACACACCCACAGTCGCTTCAAGTTTCATTGGTTGAGGTTTCCTTGAGTTGAAGTAACTGGATTTTCTCCTCTGAGCCGAGAAATAGGCAGAAGAGCGGCGAACACTTATACAGTGGAACTTGAGAAATCATTTGTCTTGAACAAACTTGAGTACAAATGCTTATTACGTCACAGCCGTTTCATTGGACGGCTAGAGTCTACAAAATATTCAGAGCTGGCGAAGAATGGATTGGATTGGAGTGTGCACGTTTCAAGGGGCACATTGGGGGAGCCTAGTTAAACGCATTGGTTTGGTCATTTTCTCTTTTATTCTATTAATTCATTAGGTTAATATTTTAGTTTATTATATAATTTGATAGGTTTACTCTTGGTTTCGTTAATTTTTCATTTTGAAGTTCTTTCATTGTTTATGTATTTTGGATTTAATTCAAATCATCTGAAACAATTTCGTGAAAATGTTGAAAAAATGTCACCAAACTTCAAAGTAAAATTACTTTAAAATAAATTGACGGCTCAACTCTTCGTTAAATGTATTGTGAAAACATGTTTACGAAAAGCTAAGTGATGTTCATTTGGACTGAAAAAATTAAGGTTTGCCGAATTGATCTCTTCGGTTACAACCGGGTGATTTTAAAAGACCGTACGTCCTCACAAAATCGATTTCCCCAATCTCAAATTCTTCTGTTCTCTCTCCATTCCATCAAGGACGGTAAATTGCATGTCATACCCCTTGTCAACGCTCGTAACACTCTCCTATCATTTTTGTGGGTGTAGAAATGGGAATAGAAGAATAGGTTTGCGAGTCCGTAAACAAATTCGTATGCGACGTTAAATAAATGTCACAAAGGACAAGAGCGATAGCCCATCGATTAAGAGCGATGACTACCAAAAGTGCTTGAGTGCTCTGGAAAGACGTTGCTGAAACTCAATATCGCCCCTATACTTAGTTATCCGAATCAGTAACTCGTTCTTATTTTATTTATCTGTTTGGGGGCGAGAGGAGGGAATATTTCGTAATATCTCGAAACCGAATGATACATTTTTTATTGCAGTTTTGTAATGCTTCCAATAAATAATCCAGGCAATGGGCAAATAGACGACAATGTTTCCCCTCAACCATAATCATTTAGGCGTTGATACGATCCAATTAAACAATGTCTATAACTGTCAATACTGGTGACTCCTTCAGCTCTCCTCCAGCGGTCCAAGAAACAATCGTATACTGCGCGATTGCATTAGCTAGGAATATAGGAAGTTATTAGCGTGTTTGTCTTTACAGAGTAGCGAGTGATTCCGTTTTTGCACTCACATTATGTTAGCCCGTTTTAATACGAATACAATCCAGTTTGATTAGCTCTACGTTTATAAATCTCTTTTATAAAGTTTTTCTTCGGCAGTGAATACTACTGAAGAAGCATTTATGAGAAAACGGTATCCTCGTTACTCGGTGGACTCAAGCCGCTATATTTCGAGGCTCGCTGGTTTTGTCAGTTAGTGGAAAAATATACTTAGTGTGACTCGTACAATCAAAAATGCTGTTTGACGTTTCAAAGCGATTGACATCCTACAAAAATTCGGGATTTTACTCGAGCCTGGGAAGATTTTCGGTAGGCTGTATTTCAATAGTTCAGACTCAAAGCAGCAAGTGATAATCTTAGAAAACAGGCAAGGCGTGTCATCACATTGGTCAGATGACGCAAAGAAGTTGCTTCAGCAATTGCCGTTTTGGTGGCCTTTTCATGTATAGTGCTTTCCAAGCAAACGCAAATATTTTTCCTTCGGCGGCATCAATCTGGTTTTAAATACTCCCACACATATACAAAATCACTCATCGCTTTGCCACCATCCTAAGAGCTGCAGACAAATCAAATGATGTAATACCGTCTTGGTACTGCCACCGATGGTGTTCATTCTTGGGCCCACTAAATGAAGTATGAATAGTCTGTACATCATGAAGCATGGTTCATCACCAAAAATAGAATTTCCCGTCGTTGTACTCAAAACTCGTGGATCATTTTATTTCACGTTATTTTAAAAATACGTATGAGTGAATGTGAAAAAGAATAGTAAAAACAGGGTTCAACACCAAATTCAAGATGTTACGGGGGGATTAATATAGTAAGCGGTAGTCGGGAATTAGTACGATAGAAGCCGAATACAATTGGAACAGAGTTTTATTCTCAATTACATTCGGAGAAGTTTTACCACCACAGACAGGAAACTGAGTGGGTGCGAACGCGAGCACGGGCGACACAGCGACGAGGGAACCGGCTCGATTACAACTGACGGCAACGAAGTCTCGAACGAATCGGGGCATTTGACGTGCCCAGTCAGCATAAATGCCCCGGACGAGCCTCCGCTGAACCGAAGGGTTGGGGTTGGGTTACAAAGAACTTGCGTTATTATCGATATAATCAAATGTTCACTCATTTTGTCGCGAAGTACCAACATCGAAAGACTGTGGCGTGGCAAATTTAGTTCAAATTGTAAAGTTAAAAAAACATCTCACAGTAAATTACCCCTTTATATTTGGTATTCTTAAAACACGCTGCACGGGATTAGGAAGTAGCAACTGATCAATTTGATTAAAATCTTGGATGAAAGCGTCCCTTAGAGTCCTGGCAAACGAGATACTGAATTAATTGCACAAGGCAAGCCTACACCATTCAAAAGAATAAGGGAATGTTCCAACATATTGGGAAAGCACGTCGAAAATATCACCTCCGACAGCCCGAATACGTGAGGGAGGTGGACAGCATAAAACGGTAATTATGGAAATTAGATGAAAACCCTGTCCAAGGAAAGTCAAGTTATGGGATTATCGTGACGCGAGCGGCGAGCGAACAGCGCCGGCCGAAATTCTCACAACGCGGTCGCGTGACTTAACCAATTCGCACCCAACCTCACGCCATTCTGTTCAACCTTGTCCGGCATTTTACTTAAAATTCCGTTTTGCCCTTTTTTTTAATGGCAAGAACGATCATTCCCGTAAAACTGCTTATAAAACAGAACTTTCACGTATTTGAGACCCCATAAGTGAGTGCAACGAGCTGCTGATAACATAATGCAGTCCTTGAGGAAAATGTGAAATTATAACGATTTTTCAAAACACGCCTTCATCCCCAAATCACCGGAGTTGTCGGCAGAAAATTGGAAGTGCTCTAACAGTCCTTATATTTTACCTCTTTGTTTGGGTTTATATTGAAGAGAATTATGCAATTTGTATTCAAATTGACGTTGCCTGTCAACAAGTCCTTAAATGCTTACGTACGCCTAGCTTTTGCTAAAGAAAATTTTATTTCGATGGTTGAGAACGCTCAGATTATGCCTTCTTCATAAAAACACAACGCTCAACAATTTTTTCCGTATTTAAGGAGAAAAGGAAGTTTCAGCGCAGCATTTTTAATTGCTCATTCATTTGACGAACTAATGACGTCGGATTGAAAAAATCGATTAATTATTTTAATCCAGGAATAGAAGGTTATATGAAACGGGGAATAAGGTAAGCTATCAGCACATAATATTATAGACCTTACGAACTGATCTCAGTGGTTTGGTAAATAAAAAGTAAAAAACGAACTAGTCTCAGTGTTATTGAGTGTGATAAACGATGGGTGCAATTCCTAATTTACCTCATCCCTAAAATTATTACGGAGTCGTTTGAAGGATGTAGGGTTGCAACGGCACAAAATCGGCTTGATGGATCTAACTGATTTCTTGTTCTGATAACGCTTTCGTAGCTTCCGCATAAATTCACGACGTATTTTACAGCATGGTCGTGTGAAGCTATCTGCTTATTATTAGTGGTGGTGGTGGTGGGGGGGGGATGAAAATCACACCTTCCAGTACCATGGAGAAAATGTTTGGCGAGTTATATGTTTTTCAAGGCAGAAGCAATGAAACTATCCGAGCTTGGATTAGCTAAGGGGCCACCCGACTACAATCTGTAACTGGGATACCTTTACAGAGCTGGATGTAATCACTGACGTGTTGCGGTGCCCTTGTACGAAGTTTCGTTAGAATTTCAGGGCGCAGTTCGCATCCCGAAAGAGAGTCAGAGTCCAATGCTAATAGGAGTAACGAGGGTTGCGATGTTCAGAAGTTGCGCAGTTCCCGCTACGTTGATCTGACCCCCCCCCCCCCCGGCCATCCTACGTGGTTGATTTTCCAAACTTATGATGAAGAATAACACCAAGTTACTTGATACTGGGCAATCAGCTTGTACATTGCTGCTGGTCCTGCTGGTGCTATGTGAGCTGACCACTCTTCCATTGTCGATAACCCGAAGGGTTGGTGAATAATGAGACGATGCGTACATCTTTGTTTTAAAGAAAGCTGATAGAAAAAAGTATTTATAGGATACCGGGCCAATGTCGTTACAAATCGGGATCTGATCAAGATGGTATTTTCAACTAACAAGGGAACATGGATGAGAGGGTGGGTGAGTGAGGACGAGTCTCTCGTGAAATAACAAACGAGACTGTAAGGAGAGGGTAGGATTGACCACACCCTGGGTGGTTGATTTCGTTGGAGAGGACACGAGCTGCAAGTCCGCAGGGACATAATAAGATGGAGGAACCGAGCGTTGGAGATAGTCCGCAGGCCGGCGGCTGTCGAAGGTGGGGCGGGACACGCACGTAAAACAGAATGAGGTCGAGAGGATCAACTCGGATCGAAGTGTTGATTGAAAATTAGTTTTGGTCACGTGCTTCGAAGAAACGACGGAAGATTCTCACCCCCCAAATTCCGGTTCGCTTCGTTGTCAACAAGTTAACGTCAAGAATTGAATTTGTGGTGCGAAGAGGAGATTCGAGGTTTCCAGATTTGAGGATGAAAACAATTAAGTTTGTTCGCTCTTGACGTTAAGAACGCTGATTAGCCCTCAGCAAAAAATTGAAACGAGATAGTTTCGCACCATGACTTTAAACGTTAGAACGTTAGAACTAAACCATTTAAATCGAACTGAACGTCCTAGTAATACGTGTCGAATAACGGTGAGCTTGACAGTCGAGTCTGAGAAAGAGCTGAGTTGTGATTCCTAATAGGTGGTAAAGTGAGTTGTAGAAGGGGTGCGGGAAGGAAAAACATAACCGAACATTTAGGAAACTTTAACCCATTTCTGCCCGATTTATTTTGAGCTGTAAATTTTGAAAAATCCACTTAAATAGTTTCATTTAGCCCTACTGAGTCTGATGACATGTATTTTTCATCATTTTCACGTACTGATTTTCAAAAAACCGTTGTTCCCATATAGGAACACCGGGCATGAAGTGGTGCGTTTCTCCAGTGTCCCTTTTGGGAACACCAGGATCACCATGTTCACTAAATTGAAAAATAAAGAGTACATTTAATGGCAGAAAAACATTTTTAAGGTGAACACATCAAAATAAAAAGATTGACATTGAAAATATTTACCAAAAACTACACATGGTAATTTTTGAAACAATATTCATGTAAAATCAAGTTGCATTTCACAAATTTTTCTAGAATTTTTTTTTTGTTGCAAACTGCGCATCTTCCTTGTTATGGAGAAGATATTATCCAATGGTCCTTCCCATCGTAACGGAGAGTGTCTGAAGATCTCTTCAAAAGTTCTTTCGAAGACTTTGGACGTCTACCGGAAGAAGGGAGGGTTCCATATTTCTTCAAATACGTTCCTACTATCTGCCGTCGAAACCCAATGTGGTCAAGAGCCTGCAATTCGTCTATGTAATTACCATGCATTTTGCACGGCAACATCAATGCAGTAAATAAAGATGGGTCACCACCATTTTTACTTTCCGCTACCCGAAGGGAAGGAAAGTATAGTAATCGGGTCAAAAAAAAAATTGGGTTTTCTTCAGATCTTTACGTTTCACACCCTACTGAGTCTAAAAAACCTAATTTCGGCGCGTGGTCCGTGTGTGTATGTGTGTGTGTATGTGTGTGTGTGTATGTGTGTGTGTCTGTAGTTCGATTTGCGGGAGAACGGCTGATCCGATTGAGCTGGTTCTTTTTTTGTTTTGTTCGTTATTTTTTGTAGACACCAAAATAAGGTTATAGACGATTTCGGTCGATGGGAAGGGGGGGGGGACGAAAATGTACCAAAAACTAGGGTTTTTCGCATTTTTCTCGAAAACGGCTCTAACGATTTTGATTAAACTTTCAAATTATCTTCTCCTAATCAATACCTAACTTTTCTTCTCCATACATATATCCATGAAAATACGGTGAACGGAGATATGGGCCCCTGAAGCAAAAATAAGTTTTTTACGCTTTTTGGCAAAACGGCTTCAGCGATTTTTACCAAACTCACAGGATGTTTTCAAATAGTTAATACCTACATATTCTTTTCAATAAATGTTCCTGTGACGGTCCATTGAACAGAGATAAAAAGCAAAATGTGTCGAAAATAACGCTTTTTCTAACATTTCCGTAAATTCCAGGGTAACTTTTTCACCAGATGTGATAAATCCTGATGAAATGTCTTTTAGTCACCCATACCACCATTTCATTCTCCATAATTATTTCTGTATATATATGTTGAACGGAGATATAAGCCAAGTTAACTCAGAAAAGGAGATTTGTCGAATATTAATTTATCTGTATTCCAAATTTCTCAAAAACGGCTCTAACGATTTCGATCAAACTTTCGGAGTACTCTCAGCTAACTAGTCCCTACATTTTGTTATCCATAAATGTTCCTGTAGAAATGCGTTGAACGAAGATATAGCGCCCGCCTATGTAGGTGGTGTTCGAACTTAAAGGGGTGGCGGAAAGTTGTGTGTTGCTACGCACCTGATATTTTTGAATGAATTGCAATTCTATATTCTGCAATATTTTGATCCATAAGATCAACACCACCCATCGATTTATTATAACATTGAATGGTTTTCGGCTGAAGTACCGGAATTTTTTTGTTGTCATTATGGGATCATCGGTGACATCAGTGCAGAATTCGAATGCGCCTCTTCCCTTCGTCAGTCTCATTACTAATAATTTTCACACCATCCACCCGTCTTATCCTTGCTTTGACTGGTGCATTGCTGCCTCCCTGAGAGATTATTGTGAGTGCCACCAACATCTTCGTCTCCACTGTCTTCCTCGGTGTCATTCCCATCATCTGGGGGTGCGATGAAAATATCAGCTTCAACGAACTCTTCATCTTCCACTATAGCAAGAAGTTCCTCTGTAGTCCAAACTCTGAAAAATTATGTATAAACTGATGATAGGTAAAAAATAAATAAATAAAATAAAAAATGAAAAAATCATAAAGAACAACCTTTTTTGTGCGAAATATTTATTGTTATGATGTTGTCACGAGAAGTAAGCCCTCTATCTGAGGTGATTCATTCGAGTGTTCCCAGGTCCTGGTATTCCCATTTGGGAACGCAACTCATATTCACATCATAAATGAATGGTAAACGTGATGATTGAGTTGAATCGTACTAGATAGTAAGTATCTACTATTAAAAAGGTGATAAATGAAGAAAGAAATGATTATATACAAAAAATAACGAAAATGTACTTACTTTTTTGAAGACATGTCTGATGGAAAAAATGACGATTTCTAGACAGACACTAAACGCACTAGATTGAAGTCAGAATCGCAACTGAGGGTGATTACACTTCCTTGAGATGTCTTGAAGATAGAAAGAAGGCCGAGTTCAAAGTTCATTGTTATTCCGTAGACGTTGAAACAACCCCAAACAAGTCGGATGATCTCAAATGGGAACTTCGGGCAAAAATGGGTTAAAGGGGATAATTTATTATCGGCGTAGAAAATAATCCTCAATCCTTTTGTCAGCAGGAGAGTCTGAATGAATAGTAGTAGTTAAAAATGCCACAGCTGAGCCGAACGTCTTCACAGGAAAGGGAGGCGTCATTCCAGGTTTATGTATTTTTAGTCAGATTTCTATGGATGCGATCTTTTTCTAGTGCTGATTCATTGGTCGCTGTTGAAAGGAGTAGCATCCCGGGAACTGTTTTCTTTAGCTGATGAGAAAGTAGATGGATTCAGAACGTTACGATAAAATTATTTTTCCATTGCATCCTATGCTCAATTAATATCTCTTTCACTGTCTGAACGAGTGGTTTATGTATTTTCTGTCTTCGGTGTACTTCCACCATTACTTTTATTTCTAGTTTTTTCCTGTACACCCGTGGGTAATTACAACGTTATGCGGTTTGCACAAGTTTAGAATTATTTTATATTGTGTTGATAATGTTTCATCAAGCTTGATCTCTGATGAAACAAATTTGTGGAAAACTTTACGAAAAAATTTTACAAAAGGTGAGTGGCTGTGATACACATTCTTGAAAAAGCCTGCGATTCGATGTTGGTATGAATTAATTAGTTCACTGAGGTGGATCCAATGTTATGGCACAATGACAGTTCTGTCATGAGGGGCAGAGCTGACCGGGGCATTGTAGGGCCCAACTTCAGCCTTTCCAGCGGGGAGAGTGCGCTGCGGTATGTCAAGCGGAAATCCTAGCCTGCGCAGAAGAGGTCTCGACAAAAGGACTGAAGAGTAAGCAGATCTACGTATTCTCAGACACGCTGCTTTGCAGGCTGTTGTGGCCCACACCTTCAGATCCAGGCTGACATGGGAATTCAGGCGCTCAAACGATTCGGTACCCATAATAGGTTTTTCCTTAGTAGCGAGCATCATGCGAAAAGAGGCACACATCATCCATTCAACGGGCCGGAGCCCCACATATTAACGACGAAAAGTAGCCCGATGGGAGACACATGAAAACTGGGTCGATTGGCATCGCCAGCCACGACCAAGAAAGGTTCATTGTACCTTCTTGTTCTAGGACGAAGGTAATGCTGACACTCTCAAGACAGGATTTAAGAGTTCTAAGCTTCTTCAAAGGACACTGCCGACTGA
Organism: Pachypeltis micranthus; assembly: GCA_020466155.1. Lineage (NCBI taxonomy): Eukaryota > Metazoa > Arthropoda > Insecta > Hemiptera > Miridae > Pachypeltis > Pachypeltis micranthus. The sequence goes on along the minus strand of CM035774.1, from coordinate 25,941,669 downwards.
GGTATCACCTCAATAAGATGGGCATTTCAGAGGTAGTTGAGTTTAGATTGTGCGGTGAGGAGGACGAAACGGCAGAGCCTTCCTTGTCTGACGGCCATGTCTTGGCAGCCAGGCGCTTCGAATACTTTTCCCAGGGGTTCATTGAACCCCAAGCCATAGTGGAATCTGCGACGAAGGGGTTAGAGGGGGCTTTCTAAAAGGGACTGGTATGCACAACGTCTTTTATTAAGTAAGGGACATCGTTATAATGGGCTGGGGTGACAAAGGACTCAGTCTCGTGTGCCCTAGGACCAACAAAATAAAAACAAGTTGAAGCCAGAAGACGATTGATGCATCAAGCTGGAATCCAGCTTGCCCCAAAGACTGTCAAAAAAGGCCTCAAAATAGTTTGGTCTCCAATTTGACATTTCGACGGATTAGCTTGTTGCTTTTAGACTCCCAACTTCACCAGTGACAATATAGTCTGGGGTTGTTGGCCATGAAGCCCTACTGCAGATGACCTTCCAGGCTTGGCGTGGTGCTATATGAATACATCAGTGTTCTTTTTACTTTCCTTGGCTCTACGAAGTAGACAGGGAAGTTATGTAATCGGCTGAAAAAAAATTTTGAGTTTTCTTCAGATCTTTACGTTTCAGACCCCCCTGAGTCCGAAAAACACAATTTTGGAAAATGGTCTGTGTGTCTGTGAACAATTTTTAGAGAAAACCACCGTACCAAATCAGCTCAAACTTCATATCCAGCCCGCAAGTTACCATGAGACGCCAAAATGAGGGTATGAACAAAATCGATCGAAATTTAACTATAGTTATCATAGTGATCAAAAAACCAAATAATTTTTTTCTCAAAATGGCTCTAACGATTTTGATTAAATTTTTTATATTGATAGCTCCTAATATGTCAACTATACCATAAAATTCCCATTAGTGGAAAAATGACAAGAGCAGCACAATAAATTACCAACACTTTCGACGAAATCGATTTTAGCGCGGTTTTTAGAGAAAACAACCGTACCAAATCAGCTGTAAAATGATGTCTAGCCTACAGGTTACCATGAGACGCCAAAATAAGGGTATGGGCAAAATCCACCGAACGTTAACCATAGCTATCATAGTGATCAAAACACCAAACTTTGTTCCTCAAAATGGCTCTAACGATTTTGATTACAGTTTTTATATTGATAGCTCTTGATAAGACAATTATACCATGAAATTTCCATTCGTGGGAAAATGACGAGAGCAGCACAATAAATTATCAACATTTTCGACGAAACGCGTTTTTAGCGCAGTTTTTTCCTTATAAACTCCGCTGGAATTTTTGTAGAATGTTAAAAAAAAATCGTATTGTAGTCCAATCTAATACCTAAAGGGTGAGTGTTTGAAAACGCTCATGAGATACATGGGGGTTACTCCAGAAATTCCTGAATTTCAACTATTGCCGTTTTGCTTACTACCAGTTCTAAAAGTGTTTACCCAATAACTCTGCAAAAGTAATTACTACCCTTCTTCAAAAAATTCTTGTTTACAGCCCCATTAATTCTCTATGTACCAATTGCTCAATAATGGTCCTTAAATGAGTACGAGCAGCACAACAAAATCTGGAACTGTAAGCGCTACCGCTTGCTGCTGCCGTGAAGCGTTGTTTGACCAAGATTCAAATTAACTGAGTGATAAATGGATTGATTAAATAGAATTAGCCATGTACAAAGTGAATTGACGTAGAGCTAAGGAAAGTTGTGTGTTGCAACGCACCAGATATTTTTGCAGTGCCTTCTGCTTATTTGTGGAGGCTGCCTTGATGTCCTGACCTACCGTTCAACTACCTCATTCGATGCTAGATGAAAATGGAGCAGTTGTCAAATGTTTGATCTGCAATCGTTACAGGGCTTTGAACTCCGCAGACGGGTTAGAATGAAGCGAATAGCTCGAAGACATGGTTGGTGAGTGACAAAATAATATAATCCTCTTACTCTTTCATTGAAGAGCCCCCGGTATAAATAAATATACCTAAATTACTACTAGCGGTTGGATTTTGGGAGCTCAACTAATGAAACTCCCTTTTTAACGACATTTTGAGATTTTCTATTTAAATCTCGAAGGGCAATGACACCTCCACAATTAGTCTAATAGATTTATTCACCGACTATAAGCTCAAAGACAGAAGAGTGGCAGAGAGATGAACTTTTCATCAGAGAGGAAAGCAAAATAACGGGATCGGAAGGTGACCGAAAAATAAGACAAAGTCTTAAAGACCCTCCCACGTTTTTGTATGGTTACGTCATAGTTCAGCACCGTTCAGCTCTTTTCTCGTTCCTTCCTCTTTTCAGGTCTTTCACCCATTGTAGCCTTACACTTGGTCATTAAGTTCTTAACTTGAGAGGCGCTTTGGTGGCAGAGCGTCGCCTGAGCTATAAGAATTGAGGGCTGGTAAATCATTAAGCGTGTAGCTTCAGACCACTTTCTTTGCTCGGTGAAATAGAGAAATTCATATTCTTAACAGGTCTGTTTCTTTATTTGGTGACTGTACCTAAACCCTCGACGAGGATTATATCAGTCATAGAAGTTGCGGTTTCGCTAATATGCAAGAGGCCGGCCCCTGCAGCATCCACCGAACTCAGACCTGTGGAGGTACGGCAGGTATTTGGTCTTAGCCAGTCTCACCGTAGAGAGCTGTTGCCCGTGTGTTACCGCGCGGAGGTTGACCACCTGAGGAATCCCGTACCATCTGGGAGTATTTCATAATCTGGTTTCCTACCTGATCTTACTTTTTACTTGGGTGGCAAGTTTCAAAAGGACAGATCAACTATAACCACGTTTCTTAGCCATCACCTTCTTTGCGAACTTTGCAAAATGGTCATAGGCTTCCTTTGTAGCAGTCAATGCTGCTAAGTTCGTTTGCCCTACCAACAACCGTCGCTCACTGTTGTAGAAACTACAGTGGAGCAGCACATGGTTTCTTGTTTCCTCTGCACTGGAGGCACAAGACGTGCATAATGGAGAGTCTTTCAGGGAAAAGAAGTGGAGCCGCGCATTGAAGTCACCATGTCCCGTGAGGAACTGACTCGTCCAGTGGTCTGGCTCAACCCATTTTCTAGAAAGACGTTCACGGATGTTGGGGAAGAACTCATACGTATCACGTCCTTTTGACGAGGATTCCCATCTCGCTTGCCATTTCTCTAGAGCCCATTCGTCGATGGCGGCAAGTTTCTGTTCTGTGGTGAGATCCGCACGGAGTTCAGCCCAAAGCGGGGGAAGCTCCGTTTCACTCTCCACTTGTCAATCATGCACTCGACAGCCAAATCAACTGGTAACTGACCAGTGATCACCTGGAGTGCTTCCGTTGATACAGTCTTGTAGGCCTTGGTGACCCACAGGAGCGCAGCTCTCTGGGATTGGGCCAATACTCTCTTTTGATTGACTGTTAGTTTGCTACCCCAGACAACGGGGCAGTAGCCAATCACACCTAAATAGATGGCCTTATACATGAGGATGGTGTCGTGGTAACACACACCCCAAGTGGCCTTGCTAATGGCACGCAGTGAGGCAAACCTTGCAATGGTAGTGCCTTTAAGGGACTGGAGGTGTTGGTTGAAACCCCACCTCTCACCTATATTCACTCCTAAATACTTGACGTGCTTTTCAAGAAGGAGCCTGTGGCCGCCAAAGCGTATTGTGGGTGGATTATTCACTTTCCCCTTCAAGAGGATTAGCTGGGTTTTTCCTCAGCCACCTGCATCTTGACATGCTCGCACCATTGGTTGACAGTGCGGAGCACATGGTGAGTTTTTCTTCAATTTGGCGGACTGACTCTGCAAAGATCAGCACAGTCAAGTCATCCACATAGGCGTACGGCTCGCAGTCAGTCTCCATGAGTTTCCTGAGTAGACCTTCGAAGAAGGCATTCCAGAGTGCTGGTCCTAGGACTGAGCCCTGTGGGCACCCCTTCTCAATCTTTCTCCGGACGGAGACATGCCTACTTTCGATCGTAGCAGTTCTGTCTGTCAGGTAACTTCTGACGAGTGAGTACAGGTTGCGGGGGATTCCCTATCTTTAAGCTCATTAAGGAGCGCTGGCCGCAAAGGTTGTCAAACGCTCCTCTGATGTCAATCAGAACTGCTACGACGTACTTAGCCGGTGCCAGCAGGAAACACGCCGAATCTCGACAATGACATCCTGCGTGGACCTTCCTTTGGTACACCCGTATTGCCTGCCTGTGAGGTTGCGGCCAAAGACTCCTTCGAGGGACTGCAACATCAAGATTTCTAGTGTTTTGCCTAATATGGAAAGAAGGCTGAGTGGTCTCCATGATCGCGGGTCTGACTGATTGCGGTCGCCTCCCTTTTGAAGAGTGACAACACGCGCAGACTTCCACTGAGTGGGGAACTGTCCGACCTGCAGACAGTCATTAAATAAATTAAGGAGACCGCTGGAGATTGTCCGCTCAGCCTTCCTTAGCATATTGCTTTCTATTTTGTCTGGCCCGGGGGATTTGTTGGGCTTTAAGGTCGCAAGGGCCCTGCCGAGGTCGCCTGTTGTCCACAATGGGATGTCGGGCTCGTTCGAAGGGTCCATGATCAGCTCCTTGCTGTCCTCTGGGCTTCAGTGTCTCGAGCTACTTGGTCATCTGGGAACGCCTTCTCAAGGAGGGTTTCCAGTGAGCTGATGCTGCAGGCCCAGCCTGACTCATTTTGCATCGCAGCTAAGACTTGCTCTACGTTTGCTTTTCCTATGGAGGACTTGTAGTGTCTGCCCCAGGGGTTCTCAGAGCTCTCCGCTTCCACAAAATTTCGCCAGCCTTGCCGTTTGGCTCGTTTGATGGCGCGGTGGAAGGCCTTCTTCTCTTGGATGAAGGCAGTTCGGAGTGTTGCTCTGGCATCAGGGTCACGAGTGTTTTGGTACATCCTTCTGGCTCTATTTGCACTTTGCTTGAGGGGGTTAAGTTCCTCAGTCCACCATGGGACTTTGATCGCCCTGTGCTTCTGTTGGCCAAGTACAGAGAGCCCAGCAGAGTGCAGTGCTGTGGTAAATGTGTCCACTTTGCTGTCCACCTCTTCAGGTGTGGATGCTTGCGCTATTAGGTCGGTGTCTGCGGCACGCAGTTCACCTTCCAGTACCCTACAGAATTGTGGCCAGTCAGCATTTTTTGTGCGGAATCGCTTTTCACGCATGTCTTTGCAGAGGATGTTGTCATCCGTGATGGCAAAGTCAATAACCATGTGATCGCTCTGCGTTGCACCTGGTACGACTCGCCAACCTTGCAATTTGAGTAGCAGGGTGTGAGACACGGCTGTGACGTCTATACACGACCTTCCTCCTGGACCATCATAGGTCGCCTCAGTCATGGGGTCGTTGGCAACAACCAAGTTGTACCTGGTGAGCAGCTCTATATACGCCGTCTTTACCCTACGTAGTAGGAAGTAAAGAACTGACCCTTGACGTCAATACGACCAAAACGTTCAATTTTTGTTCCAATACAACTAAATACTTTAGAATTTTCATAGGACCCCCATCAAGTGTGACCGATACCGATTCGTGAAATGAACGTGACGCCCAGCACGAGTGGTTTGGCACTGTTTGGTCACCAATTTAGTTATGAAAATAAAGGCGGAAAGCTTTGAACACGATAGAAAGAGTTAGTTTGACATTTTTGTATTGTTGAGCTTTCGTAAGATCGTGAACTACCAAGGTCACGGATTCGATTGCTTAAACTCCCGATTCGTGTTGTGACAACAGATTCGGCATCGAAGAACTACGAGTAGTTTTTAATGAATTATGAAACGGAAACAGAAAACACGGTATTGACTGCCTTGCCGATGAAGGACCCTTTGGTGGTGATCTGTTTGGTAATCTTGACGCCATGTGACGTAGGTAAGAAGAGGCAGGCTAAGTATATTTCGTTATTGAATGTGATGCAATGGATTTTGGCACAAAAAATGCAGGTAAGTTCGTATTCTCAGTTATTTTTGGGGTTTGCAATAGCATCCTGTACGTCTTCGCAATGTTTCGAAGAACTGATAAAACGATACAGCGACCCAACTTCTAACGTGTAGCATGCGCTAAATGCGGGTGTTGTAATTGTACCCAACAATTTGCATATATCGGCTCACATCCGTGGTGTTATCGGTGACGAATGCCTAATCGCGAGGAGAATGAAATTGAGATCGCGTTAGATTTCATTCGAAGGGCTGCACTGAATAGGAAAGTTGCGATTTGGTGTGTTTTGCTTACAAATGCTGAATGTGATCCCAGTGTGGGTGCTTCTTCGGTAACTCCCTATTATTCTCTCCGTTAGTTTGATAAGATCCTCGAGGGCTGCTCGAGTCATGCATTAATGAGCTTAGGTGGTTCATCACCTTGCAATTTATGCGTTCAATGGTTTCCAGTCAATGCTACTTCTCATTTCTAGCGGTTCGTCGATCGTTAAATGGAAAACCCTCATTCTGAATGGGCTCCTAGATTTCCACAATTCAGCGACGTTCACTCGGTATTTGGTGGTGGTGATAAGAAGTCTAGAACAACCGTACTTTGCTTCTTGAGGCGCGGCAGGAGTAAAGCTCTCGTTAGGCGTTCTAGTTTTCAAGTTAACCTTCCGTGAAATATGGAGATATTCTCGGTTGCCTAATGAGAAATGGAGCGGAGCCCTACCGCGCAAGGAAAATCAATCAAATCCATCTTATATTCAAAGGCACGTCCTTCGTCTTGATTTCGAAAGAACGTTAGGCAGCGCCGCATAATAAATTCTCCGTCAAAGTGACGGTCGTGATTTAAAGTTGTGGTGAAGCATGAAATCTATCTCAGGTATCTGTTCCACTTGCCGGCGGCAAGAGAAGATCAGTTATAGCGTTTGTAGTAGCAGTTATATAAGGATCTTCGACAGTTTGTTCGATGGATCCACGAGCGTTCCAAAGATACAGATTATGTCCTCATTTTCTAACCGTATCGACAAGAACATTGTTAACCATCAGAACGAAATCATGAAATTTTATGTATAGAATTGAAACGAATCGCCATTAATCTTCATTTTATACCGACTCTCCATTGCTGAAGTTCTGTAACATAGATCACGGCTATTTACAAAAACATGGTCGTATGTTCTTCATTTTTACCTTCAGTTAGTGCCACCAGAACAATTTTTACTTTCCGCTACCCGAAGGGAAGGAAAGTATAGTAATCGGCCCAAAAAAAAAATTTGAGTTTTCTTCAGATCTTTACGTTTCAGACCCTACTGAGTCTAAAAAACCTAATTTCGTCGCGTGGTCCGTGTGTATGTGTGTGTATGTGTGTGTGTGTGTGTGTGTGTGTGTGTGTCTGTAGTTCGATTTGCGGGAGAACGGCTGATCCGATTGAGCTGGTTCTTTTTTTGTTTTGTTCGTTATTTTTTTAGACACCAAAATAAGGTTATGGACGATTTCGGCCGATGGGAAGGGGGGGTGGGGGACGAAAATGTACCAAAAACTAGGGTTTTTCGCATTTTTCTCGAAAACGGCTCTAACGATTTTGATTAAACTTTCAAATTATCTTCTCCTAATCAATACCTAACTTTTCTTCTCTATACATATCTCCATGAAAATACGGTGAACGGAGATAATGACCTATGAAGCAAAAATAGGTTTTTTAAGCTTTTTGGCAAAATGACTTCAACGATTATCATCAAACTCTCAGGATATTTTCGAATAGGTAATACCTACATATTGTTCTCAATAAATGTTCCTCTGAAAGTCCATTGAGCAGAGATAAAAATGAAAATGTGTTGAAAATAACATTTTTTCGAACATTTCCGAAAGTTCCAGGGTAATTTTTTCACCAGATGTGATAAATCCTAATGAAGTGTCTTTTAGTCACCCATACCAACATTTTGTTCTCCATAACTATTTCTGTATATATATGTTGCACGGAGATATAAGCCACGTTAACTCAGAAAAGGAGATTTGTCGAATATTAATTTATCGGTATTCGTATTTTCTCAAAAACGGCTCCAACGATTTCGATCAAACTTTCGGAGTGCTCTCAGCTAACTAGTCCCTACATTTTGTTCCGTATAAATGTTCCTGTAAAAATGCGTTGAACGAAGATATAGCGCCCGCATGTGTAGGTGGTGTTCGAACTTAAAGGGGTGGCGGAAAGTAGTGTGTTGCTACGCACCAGATATTTTGAAGTTGTGATTGCTGTGAAGATTTTTTATCAGTTTAGCTCAAATGCTGAAAATTAAATGCAAGAAACTACTAATCTTAAACTCAACGATTAAGTGGAATGTTCATCTTTAGACAAATGACCAGAGCAGCACGATAAATCGCCAAAGGTTGCGTCGAAAAGTCCAGTGTTTTCATTGTAAATCTCGCTCGTATGATATTGGTGTTTAAAAAAAATCAGTATTAGTTCAGTTGACTTAACAATAAAAATGCAATAACGGTCTCTAGAAAATCGGGAGCAGCCTCAGAAATGATGAAACTCATTGGAACGTTGTTCTGTTGACTAACGTTTTCCGTTACGGTTGCACTGGAGGTCTTGCTAGATTTAGCTCCACTCCACATACATGTTAAAAGGATGGCGTTCCTCCAGGCTGTGGGTAAGTTGGAGTTGGGTCTGATCATGCGGGGGAGGAGAAGTTCCTGCCACTTGATCCTTGACAAGGTGAAGGTGGGGGGACCTGAACTGCATGTGGTAGACTCAATGTCCGTGTGGTTCAACTTCGAGATACCCTTTCGGATACTCATTCATGAGGGAGTTCCCGCTTTCGAAGTTGAGGCCCCGATATACTACACTGATGGCTCGGTGCAGGGTGGCCTTGCAGGGGCAGCCATCTTTGGGCCGAGAATCAGAGCGGCGATCCCATTGGGGTCGCTGGCCACGGTGTTCCAGGCAGAGGTGGCTGCAGTGGGGACTGAAGCGGCAGAGAATCTACATCATGGTGGACAGTCAGGCCACTCTCCAGGCCTTAGCCTCATACTGTCTTATATCACGGAAGTGTGGGAGTGTCTGAGTGGACTGAAGGCCCTGGCCAAGGACAACAGTGTAACACCGTGTTGGGTGCCGGGGCATCAGGGTATAGAGGGAAATGAACAGGTTTAGAGGTTGGCTAAGAAGGGATCGGCACAGATCCCTATTCGCCCTGAGCCCTTTGTTGGCACTACCAGGAGCCACCTACGTAGAGAGGTTAGAAATTGGGAGGATAGGTGCAGGGCTGCTTATTGGCAGGGGCTGCCTGGCCTTAGAATATCAAAACTCTTCATCCAGCTCTCTAGAGAGAGGTCCAAGGAGGTGCTTGCACTGGGGAGGAAGGATATGAGGATCATGTGTGGCCTGTTCACAGGTCACTGTCTGCTAAGGTACCACCTTGCAAATATTGGCAAGTGCGAGGTACAGGTATGCAGGTTCTGCGAGGTAGGGCTAGAGACGGCAGAGCATGTGCTGTGCGCATGCGATGGACTTGCGGCATCACGCCATTGTGTGTTTGGGAGGCCCTTTCTTCAGCCAGGAGAGGTGGCAAATGCAGAACTCGCGGATATCCTCTGCTTTATGCGGATTGGTGGGGGGGGGGAGCGAATGGGTGACGTCACACCAAGTGAGACCAGTGCCATGGGGCCTGGAGGTGGTGCACAGGGGCCATGATCTGAGGATCATGGACGCCCTTACAATTGTAATGGTTTTCACGGCGGACTGCGCGAGTTGGCAACACTGACCGCCACCCGTGCAGGCCGCCGCTGTTTATATTAGCGTCGAAGCCGCATTTCGAGATCAGAACGGCTATCGGCTCGTCAGCGAATAATATTCCTGTTATAAGTCAGTGTTTAAATTCCCCTTTTGATTGTGTGAAGTAAGGTAAGCGATCAGAGCTTTGTGTTTCATTTTCCCCATTGTCCCTTTATTGTCATTTGATACAATCCGAGCATAGGTTATTTATTTCATCCTAAAAGGAGTTCGTTTCATTTCATTCATTTCGAGTTTTGCCGATTAAATTCAAGTGGGTCTTAATTGCTTTATAATTTCATTCCCCATTACCTTCTGGAGAGTTATTATTTTATTTATTTGATCGAGTGAGTATTATTGAGCGTATTTGATTTATTCTTTTCTTTTGGGCCCAGACACGACTTTCACGAGTGTTCTGTACGCGGGAATTGTGAGACAATTCCCCAAGTACGTCACACAATAGACCCGTTTGTGGCTGCAGTGAGGGTATCGCCTGCATCCACTGTTTCAAGGGGAAAAAAAAACGTTTTCCGGAGTGCTTCCCCTGTAATTCCACATCTGTAATAACTAACCTCCCCAAAACAACCATCTTGACGGTTCTATTAGTTACTTAATGCATTTAAAATTACAGTTTTGCCATAAGTAGCAGCAGCCCGATAAAAATAGTATAGACAATGTGTTTCTCTCTTAAATACTGCTAATAAGCTAGCATTTTCACAAAGATCGTCCTGGTAGTCCAGTGTGTTACCTATGTGATGAAAGTTGAACACCTAGCGTAAGATAATTAGGAGCAACCTGATAAATGACGTAATTCCGAATATCGTATGCATGTCGTTTCATTGTCCAATTTTTTTCAAAATACCTCCAGACTAATAAATGCAAACTTCCCTGAAAGTCACGTTGTTTCAACAATTATCTATACACCAGTCACTCAATAAGGAGGTCAATTAGGTAAAAGCAGCGCAATAAGTTCCTGAACTTTGAAAACTACCAACAGTTTAGTTCCAACGGACTGACATAAAACGTGTAAAAAACACACAAAAATGTAATCAGGCGCTAGAGCGTTAAAAATCGCTGAATTTACGTAGATCTGGAGGAAGTTGTGTGATGCGTCACATTAGATATTAAGAGGGTTTTGAAAATTATGAGAACACAAGATTATTCCATAGTGACATCTCTTGCAAGACTTGAAGTAATTCTGGTAACATGCGGGTTACACTTCTTACGTCTCGGACTCATCAGGCATTCGATAAAGTATGAAATGAGGGCCTACTAGCCAAAATTAAAAACTACCTCCGACACTCTCTGCCTGATCCCACAATCATACCAACATCGCGGATTATTTCATTTAGACCTGGTTCTGAGTCCGTATTTATTCAATCCTTAGATTTTCACAGCACAGTTCGCAGACGACGTGGCACTTCTGTATCGTGGCTAATGCCGTTACGAGGCTGATAAACTTCAAGAACACGTGCGTGTGATTGAGAACTGGTGTAGAAAATTGAGAGTCGAACGAAGTTCACACAAATCATGACTGCTACTGCCAAAAGCCTTAATGATGACACTGTGCCAAAGGCCAGTTCACACAAATTGGAGATCGTATTTAGATGCGAAATTATCGTGCCTTGCACGACTTCACCACATAAGGTACTACGACTGGATTTAGGGTTCAGCCTCACGTCCTCTAATTAATACAATTCAAACCGACCCAAACGGGTACTTCGGCTCGTAACTAACTCTCCTTGGTATGTTAGCAATTGTATACGGCATTCTAACCTCCAAATGCCCTTCGTTCACGACTCCGTTAAAAATATCTACCATAAAATTTACTCGTCGATGCCACACCATAGCGTATACCAATACTTTGCGCTGTCTGCACATTTCCTGTATGACTACCCACTATCTTGACCCTCATGTCACCACTTACGTATACGGGCAATGATTATTTATCGAGTGTATTTTGTGTTACCAATTATACTATAACAACTAGGGATCCCTCAAGAGGCACTTCTCAAGAGTCATGTGTACTGCTTACTTTCGTTATACGCTTGCTGCACATCTGAATGTACTTGTCGATTTTGTACATAAGTTTACTTATCTATTTAAAAATGAACAAAAAGTCCCACAAGTATGAGATAGTAGCTAGCCAACACGATATTACGTTCGTTAACACAACAATGTCCTGATTTTCCAATAAATTAAACAAGTGAGTTTGCAAAATATCATGAGCTCTACGCATTGCTATCCAATGGATAGATCTATTAGTTCTGTAACATATCCATTAGCGTATTGTGTACGTGTATTTCAAAATGCGCTTTATGCTGTATAATTAGAACAAGGAGCTTATCACCCTCCTGGTAGTTGAGTGACAAGGGGATGACAAGCCACTCAAGCGAAGGCAGGCTGGAAGGATCCTCAAACAATCATCTAATGGGCAGGAGTGCAGGAGAGGGTTAGAAACTGATGAAAATTAATAAGACGCCCTCCACGGGTTGCACTGCCATCGACGACTAGGCGGAGAAATTACGTCGTCACCTACGTTTCTACCATTTCCCCTCTCAAGCTTGAAATGTTCAGGCGAGAAGATTAATATTCTGCTCATTAGCATGAGTTTTAGGAGCTGCTCAATTCAACGAACAGTCGCATTACGTCTTGCGCAATGAGCGAACTCGTGTTTTGTTTTAAATAGCTGTTCAGACATCGAATTGATTTCTGCGCGACAAAATAGATATGACGTCAGGCAGTGCTGGGGGCTGTCACCATAATTGCTTAATCTGGGAGCATAATTAATGTTTCAAAAAGTAATACGCTGAAAAACAGAAGGAATTATTTCAAGTATCATAATTAATTATAGTTTTTCGTCAAAATGTTAATAATTTACTGTGCTGGCCTTGCCGTTTTTATACAAATGAAAATTTTATAGTACCAACTGTTCACACAGAAAGTTTATACAAAAGCATCGGAACAGTTGGAGTTTAAAACAAAATATTTGGTATTTTGGTCACTATAACTATAGTATCGCCTGCCTTCGCTCACGCCCTTATTTTGGTGTCACATGTTGACCTGCAGGCCAGATATAAAATTTAAGTTGGATCGATCCAGCTTCTCTTTCACTTTCGCGCTCACATGCCGTTTCTGGTGGACACGCAGAACGTTTTCTCAAATGGCGTTCTCGTGCTCGCATTTTACTTGGTAATATTAAAAAACACAAAATGTCCTTCCGGCCGATTGCACTACTTTTTTTTTCCTACTCCATTTGCTAAGGTAAAAAACCAAGGGGTGAAAAATAAATTGTGAGATGTCAGACGCCGATTTACAATGCGTGGGTATGGTATGGCCTTAATCTTTCGCCAAAATGCCCCGGGTTATGTAAAATAATTTCGGTTTTTTAAATTTCACGAACGTTGTACTGAAAAAAGTGTTTGATGAATGCAACACGAAAACTGCCGGCCCGATTAAAAAACGAGTTCGGTGAACTTTGTCGTTGGAAGAATTTCAACGATGGATTGAGAACTTAAGGACAGTACCCAACATTTTTGGTCGCAATTCACCAACCACTTCGCGGGAAATTCACTTTGTCTAGAGACCAAGTCTGTTGGAATGCCAGCGCCACCATTTTCAATCAGTAGGTTAGTTATGTTGTAGTTTTTTTTTGTGTGAGGTACAGCTTACTAAACGTGCATAAGAGAAAGACATTTGAGCACACTGATCCGAAATCCATAAAATATCATTAAGGGATCTTCAACTGGGCGTTAAAAGAGCAGCTAAACGTAAAATTTTCCGCCCGTAAACATGAATATCAATATGCGCCACGATCAGCGATTTATAGGAGATCAACGAGTCAAGACCATTATTTTCTGTAAAACTCCATCGAAATCGGGTAGATGATGGAGTGTTTTTCGTTAGTGTTCATAAACGATATACGCAGAGTGGTGAAACCACGCTCATTTAGTAATGTACCCGAACAAACACGTTAACCTAGTTTGCTTTGTGATCAAGAACTATAAAATTGGGGTACATTTTTCAAGGAATTGCTTAGTGCTGACACTTTGACCCTTCAAAATTACTTAAATTATAGTTTAATTGTCGAATTATAATATTAAACGAAAAATATCTGGTGCGTAGCAACACACAACTTTCCCCCACAACTTTGCCACCCCTTTAAGTTCGAACACCACCTATATAGGCGGGCGCTATATCTTCGTTCAACGCATTTTTACAGGAACATTTATCGAGAACAAAATGTAGGGACTAGTTAGTTGAGAGTACTCCGTAAGTTTGATCGAAATTGTTAGAGCCGTTTTTGAGAAAATTGGAATACCGATAAATTAATATTCGACAAATCTCCTTTTCTGAGTTAACTTGGCTTATATCTCCGTTCAACATATACATACAGAAATAATTATAGCGAACGAAATGTGGGTAAGGGTGACTAAAAGACACTTCATTAGGATTTATCACATCTGGTGAAAAAGTTACCCTGGAATTTACGGAAATGTTCGAAAAATCGTTATTTTCGACACATTTTGATTTTTATCTCTGTTCAATCGACCGTCACAGGAACATTTATTGAAAAAGAATATGTAGGTATTAACTATTCTAAAACATCCTGTGAGTTTGGTGAAAATCGCTGAAGCCGTTTGGCCAAAAAGCGTAAAAAACCTATTTTTGCTTCAGGGGCCCATATCTCCGTTCACCGTATTTTCATGGAGATATGTTTGGAGAAGAAAAGTTAGGTATTGATTAGGAGAAGATAATGTGAAAGTTTAATCAAAATCACTAAAGTTAACGTACCTGTTAGGTGAGTCCGTCTCCTCTGGCTTGTGAGTTACTGTGGGCAAGCGCTTTCGATGTAAAGACATCATCGTCTGGCCGTTAAGTCAGTACTGACTTAACGGCCAGACGATGATGTCTTTACATCGAAAGCGCTTGCCCACAGTAACTCACAAGCCAGAGGAGACGGACTCACCTAACAGGTACGTTAACTTTAGTAATTTGCCTACTGGCGGATATAACCCAATTTCTTTAATACCTTTAATCAAAATCGTTAGAGCCGTTTTTGAGAAAAATGCGAAAAACCCTAGTTTTTGGTACATTTTTGTCCACCACCCCCCTTCCCATCGGCCGAAATCGTCCATAACCTTATTTTGGTGTCTACAAAAAATAACGAACAAAAAAAAAAGAACCAGCTCAATCGGATCAGCCGTTCTCCCGCAAATCGAACTACAGACACACACACGGACCCCGCGCCGAAATTAGGTTTTTTAGACTCAGTAGGGTCTGAAACGTAAAGATCTGAAGAAAACCCAATTTTTTTTTTTTGGGCCGATTACTATACTTTCCTTCCCTTCGGGTAGCGGAAAGTAAAAAGTAGCTGTGCGTTACGTTAGTTTAACCTTTTAAAGTGAGTCTAAAATCAGAAATTATAAATGAAATTAGGGGTAAAAGCAAAGAAGAGGGACCGCTCCCTCCGATAAGGCAATATATCGATATATCACGACCGAGGTCAGGTTATCTGTATAGAATCGATATGCCCGACATCGTAGGCTCCGGCGCCATGTTTGAAATTAGAAATAACGACAGCAGTACGATTATGCCAATTATTTAATGTTCATTATGTAATATCCCGTTATATAATTATTTTAAATGTACAAAGACTATGAAAAGGAGTGAATTCAATGAAGTTAAGAATGGGTATATGAAATAAATATGAGATAACTTACGGACGCATATCGATACATGCAGTCGTAGCGTTATCAAGCGACCTATCAATACACGGAGTCGCAGCGTTATCAAGCGGTCGGTCCATATTCTTTGTTTCACCCGAAAATAGGTTCAATAATCGACGAGTTTGAGACCTAATACAATGTAGGGAACACTTGTGTTGCACATAAACTACTATGAGGTTTTTATCCAATCACTATCTTATTTTTGCGGCGTCGCTCCTCATTAGCGGTCAATGATTGTGTTTATGGGCCTTGTCGTCTCGACAATTTCTTTGAACGGAATAAATCACCTACTGAGACAATTACATTGTATCTTTAAATAGAGTTAGCCGGGGAAGTTTGGTGAGGAACGAGGGTTAATTAATTAGGCAAGACGAAGAGGATTCAGAGTAGCAAGACTTCTTCAAGCAGTTCTCCACCTCCTGAGTGCCCTCCCACAACGTGAACAGAATCCCTAATACGTTATTCATGGAAGATTACGACGTTAGTCTCAAGATTACAGCAACCAGAGATGGTGATTCAAGATGATGCGAGAATATTCATTTTTATGGCCGTAGAGGATGATGAGTATTAAAAGTTGGCGTTCGCATTCAGCCTGAGACGCTTGAAATGTTGGAGCTCGTACTGAAATCTTCATTCCATGTGTATTCTTATTTGTTTTTTCTAGAGAACCATCTGAACCTTCATGACGCCAAGTGATAATGCGCCGTTTAACGTTTTTTAACACATATTTAAAGAACTTTCGTAAATATTCATATCGCAAAACTTCATGAGCTCCAAGCCAAGTAAAGTAATTGACGTCTAGCACGATTGAGGATGAGCAGAATGTGATGCGTGCAGGGAGAGCTCCTTTCAACCTGCTGGCCATCACGCCAGAGGGTAGCGGGAATGAATGGAGAGTTTCCGAGAACAAATTAATCATGAGAAAGCTCGTTTTTCATCCTCCTGTTGCCGAGCGCTTCAAAATCTGCATTCAAGCGTCCCAAAAGTTTTTGAACACGATAAACAACTTTTAGAGAAGAAGTAATCAATCAATATCTTCTCAATAGGTGATATCACGTGTATTTCATGCTTCGATTTGCCCGAAACTATTCCGAGAACGTTTTATTGAGACTTAATCACGAACTTATCAACCATTAAAGATATATCTTTGGACCCAAAAATTTAGGGCTTTAAAAGGATTTATTCGTCAATTCACTATCTGGGTACACTATTTCTTTCGAAAGAACGCCTGGAAATGTACAATTGAGTAATTTGCGAATAGATGCCATACTCGAAGTTAAACCGACAACTAGGCATATTATATTACAACTAACGTTCATGCGCTGCCTCAGCTGACTTATGAGGTACAGAGAATACAACACTAATTTATCAAACATTTTCGAAGTTAAATTATTTATTTAACTTCTTCGGATGTTAAGGTGCCAATGAGTTGAACATTTATTTTCAGTTCCGTGTTGCACAATGGTGTGCTCGATCAAAGTTTTCCAACACAAACCCACCAACATATCACAGTTATAAACTTCATGGAAATTGCAAATGCTATTTTTCGTACCAGGGAAGGCAAAGAAAAGTCACTCTCGGAGGGCCAGTTTGAATTTCATTGAAGGCGAAGGACGCAAAAGAGCTCGCGGGCTGTGCGAGCTAATCAGTTCTTGGATTTTAGGGAGCAGCCGGCAGGAAGGTCTGGAAATGAATGAAAAAATCTTTTATTTAACCGTCAGAGCCAAAAGGCTCTTCCTTACTCCCTGAAGAATACATAATAATATTTGTATCGCCATGAAACGATTATTTCCGCAGCTTATTGGAAATTGTGACCATTGCCGCTAACGATAGTTGCCAACATTACATTCACTCTGCTCTAAATAATAACTCTCCTTACTCTTCCCCGACGGAGTGAATCTTGCTTATAATTCATCGTTTAGATTTTCTTCAGTGTTTCGTACCTAGTTGTTATTTCAGGTCGAGGGGCGCAGTTTCTTTTGGTAAAGGGAAGAGGCCGAATTAATTGCGGGAAGTCCCGCGGAGTTGATCGGCAATACAGTCCACCGTTATTGAGAAGGGATTTGGGTTGGTCACCCCGGTACGTTCGCGACAATAGTAACAAAGTACAATTCATCTAAGCTCGTAGTGGTTTTTGTTTTCACGCTGGGTTTTAGGACAAGGTTCTAACACAAGTAGGTTTTCTCAGGAAGTTTGAATTGTTCTTCTGACACTTGAGGACAAAGCACAAGACGACTTCAAGCAGTGATTTGTATTGTATTCCCTGAAGAGACCATTTTGGAAACAGTCCACTCATTTGCACTTTCGAACTGGAAGCTTTTAAAGCAAGAGAAGTTGAGTTCAGGTTTTCAGAGGAAAATAGGAAGATAAGTTTAGTGACGGAGAAACGAAGAAGTGTAAACGCGGAGCACAGGGCAATGAACATTATTGATATCAGAGTAGAGATGAAGTAATGTGAGTACAGCTTACTAGTATTGAGGATAAAACCACGTCATCACACGCGACACTTTGATAAGTTTTCCAAAATTAGTATGAATCGGTCCAAGGAGCGTATGGCTACAAATCGTGAGAGTGCGTAAAGATCGAAACTTCAAAGATAAAATGAGTTTGTGCGCCTGAAATGAGACTGTTTTGTAAGAGACAAGCGATTAGAGACTTGAGTTTTCCCGGCTTAGGGCCATTTTCAACAACTGCCTAAATCCCGTTTAGGTTCTCTCACTTTCTTTCACAGCTTTCGATTTTTTCGAACCGAAGCATTGTCCTGGACTAATTTAGCACTTCATGCTCCTCGTCAGTCTCAGCCGCAGTGGGTAATGCGGCCACGTTGGCTTCTAAAAATTATTATAAATTATAATTTGTCTAAATCTGGTCTGTTTAGGGTTGGTCATCAACGTGATGTACACTTACAGGACCATTTACGTTTACACAGAACTTTTTTACAAGGGCTATTGAACAGACGGTAAATTACCTCACTTTACTGTTATCGGTGTTCTTCTCGTCACAGTTATTTTGGTTAGCATGATGAGAACGAAATGAGTTAACCTTGATTTAGTTACCTTGAATTGATATATCGCGATTAGTTTTATTGAAAATGACCCTTAGTAGTAGCTGTACGAGGTACGTCAATGTCAGAATGGAAGCAATCGTAACGAAGCCGATTGTGGCAATGGTACAATTCATCATTTTACTTGCGAACGTTGAAAACATGACTAAAGTGCAACATTTGCTGCGCGAGGGCTACCGCATGAATTAAAAACCTCTCCCACGAGGTTACCGGACTTTCAGAACCATTTAAGAGAGGTTTTATACTCTCGTGCCCCCTTCAACTCTCACCGCTCTAGGTTTCCACAATTAAGTTCAAATCTTCCCACTCGGTTAACTACCGAGTTTACTTTAATGTTCGATCACCCCTTCAACTTGTTTTCGGACTCATTCTCGTCGAGTTGAAACGATATCCGGGCAAGCGATCATTTGTCATGAACAAGTAGTTCGAGTTGTTTCACAGCAGTCCCTGAGGCTCATATGCGGTTTTCCAAGGTCTCCCTTAATTAATCCTCTTACACCGCACGCTCAAACTCCGTTGCTCACATTCTACTCTGATTGGCCAACTTTGGGGTTTCTAAATTACCGGTGAACTGTTATGCTGAAGGCTTAAGGTCGAGATTGACTGCTCCAACTTGGTTACCGTTGAGAAAAGTTTGCAGCCCACAATGCTTTACTCCTGTCACTCTCGTTCAGGATTACTTCAAGCGTGATTAAAATTAGCAACTGACGTTTACCTTGAATAATACCCATGCTCTAAATGTGCCAACGACAAATTACAATGTAACTGCTTCAGTGCCCGTAACGTGGCTCATTGTGTGAGTCGTCTTTTATCGCGATTTTGATCGTCTGAACAATGACTTCCAAAATGCCTGTCGGTAATGCCTGTGGTAATGGTCAATACCGTTTGGATGCTGCCTTTGGAAGGGTGGACAAAGACTAACCGACTAACAGTGAACACGCAAAGTTTTTCTCCCAATTTCCTTGACTCCCATTGTAGGATCAAGGTCTCGCGGTAGACAAAGATGCACACTGCTAGGACACTCCGGGTACAGGATCGTGATAAATGTTGTCAGAAGGGGTCCCAATACTTCTAGTTAGCGATCAGAATGCATTAGTGCCAGATTGATAAAGTTTAAAGTGGTTCAATGATAAATAATAAGAATTCGCAAATCAGAAACTGTTCAGAGGAATCAAGGAGACTATATTGATGTAATCAGACAACTGAACGTGATAGCATGAGAATGAACCATTTTTTGTTAATGATTCAACCTCCCATACCTTCGAAGCTGTCAGTGAACTTAGGCGCCTGTTGTTACTCAAAGAGCAGTGCAGAGGGAAATCGCCAAACGAAAAAGACATCTTTGAGATTTTCCAACGAGTTGTGGAGTTGGTACCATGATCGTGCACATTGTCACGTATGCGACTGCTGTGCGCACAGACACGTCGCTTTGATTTTGCAATTTTTGTGTATAGTGATCTGCCATGTTGCCAAGATTAGGGCTGGTTGGGGCTGGTGCATATGAGTGATCGGTAAAAAGCGCCCCCCCCCCCCGCTGGTATAAGATTGTGGAATTCAAAGAGCCAATTAAAACCCCACCCAGTCATTTTACCTACTCTCATTGTTTGCCCTGGTGGGTAAGGTTTGCAGGAGACATGACCCTGATTTTGCTACGAGCCTTACTGCAATCAGTTTCGACCGTTGTGTTGGACATCAAGGTGAAATGTCTGTCAGAAGGCATCAATCAAAATTTGATCTAATATCTCACTGTACGTCCGATATTGCATCAACCATCAGGCATAACTTACATCAAAGACTATTCTACTTCTGACTTAAATTGTTACGAGGGAATTGGAAGTGTTGAGATCAGTGGAGTCAGGGACAGCAAGCCTGAGCTCAAATCCCATTCCTCGAATTTCAAATCCGTGTAGCTTCATTCATTTCATAATAACATCAACAACCTCCTTGGGATTATTTGTTACTTGCTTGTCGTTGAGCATTAGAAAAACTATGTGTGATAATCCACCTGGCTCTTTTGATTTGAATCATGAATCATTTTATCTGATTGCATCTATTAAAAATATCAAAACAAGTTTTCAACCGTATCAAAAATAATCGTTTTTACTTTCCGCTACCCGAAGGGAAGGAAAGTATAGTAATCGGCCCAAAAAAAAAATTTGAGTTTTCTTCAGATCTTTACGTTTCAGACCCTACTGAGTCTAAAAAACCTAATTTCGTCGCGTGGTCCGTGTGTATGTGTGTGTGTATGTGTGTGTGTGTGTGTATGTGTGTGTGTATGTGTGTGTGTCTGTAGTTCGATTTGCGGGAGAACGGCTGATCCGATTGAGCTGGTTCTTTTTTTGTTTTGTTCGTTATTTTTTGTAGACACCAAAATAAGGTTATGGACGATTTCGGCCGATGGGAAGGGGGGGGGACGAAAATGTACCAAAAACTAGGGTTTTTCGCATTTTTCTCGAAAACGGCTCTAACGATTTTGATTAAACTTTCAAATTATCTTCTCCTAATCAATACCTAACTTTTCTTCTCTATACATATCTCCATGAAAATACGGTGAACGGAGATAATGACCTATGAAGCAAAATAGGTTTTTAAGCTTTTTGGCAAAATGACTTCAACGATTATCATCAAACTCTCAGGATATTTTCGAATAGTTAATACCTACATATTGTTCTCAATAAATGTTCCTCTGAAAGTCCATTGAGCAGAGATAAAAATGAAAATGTGTTGAAAATAACGTTTTTTCGAACATTTCCGAAAGTTCCAGGGTAATTTTTTCACCAGATGTGATAAATCCTAATGAAGTGTCTTTTAGTCACCCATACCAACATTTTGTTCTCCATAACTATTTCTTTATATATATGTTGCACGGAGATATAAGCCACGTTAACTCAGAAAAGGAGATTTGTCGAATATTAATTTATCGGCATTCGTATTTTCTCAAAAACGGCTCCAACGATTTCGATAAAACTTTCGGAATACTCTCAGCTAACTAGTCCCTACATTTTGTTCTCCATAAATGTTCCTGTAAAAATGCGTTGAACGAAGATATAGCGCCCGCATGTGTAGGTGGTGTTCGAACTTAAATGGGTGGCGGAAAGTAGTGTGTTGCTACGCACCAGATATTTTAAAGTAGAGTTCGGCATACTATATTTCTTGGGCACATTTTTCTGTTCTCAAACCAGATATACTAAAAACTGAAATTTGTCTACCACGAGGCATTGACGATTGAACGACGTTGCAAGGATAATTGAAGTTGGTTCCCTCGACGAAATTAACTTACGATAAATAGTCGTGAAAGTTCGTTGTCAAAAGGGGAAATGCAGGACAGATATAATGAGCCTTAACTTGACAAATTCAATTTCAAACTCTTCGAAGAAATTAATTACGAAAACATCCGGACCCTTTCAGTAGTCTTTGATGGCTTTCGATTCGACGTGGAGTTTAGCGTCAGCATTTTCCGGCATTACTGTTTTCTAAACTCAATTTATCAAGCTTTCAAGTTCATCAGAAAGGGGTGCGTATGACACTTTAAAGGTATTAGTTGTAATAGTTTGGTCTCGAAGTGATCCATGGTCACTTATCCGCTTATGTGTTTGACATTGCCCAAAAGCCTTCCTTTCTCATAACAAGCAGATGACAGTGAACACGCAGCAGCAAGCAGAAGCAAACGAAGGATAAAAACCGCCTGCCTTCAAGTGATCAATTGATAAGTGCGACTCACCTCACCACTAGAGGAAGTGAGCGCGAATGTTCGATTTGAGTGGGAACTACCACACGGAAGACATTTTTGCAAAGCTTCACGGTTCATTAGTGGAGGTTTATACAGAATCCACTCTCAATCTCACAAATAAGTGGACATAGACGGTCTTTATGTTGGTGCGCTTTTTATGATAATAATAATTCTTCTTTGCTTCCACTTTTAAAGGTACTAAATTTGATGATCCATCGTGTAATTTGAGCAAAGTACACTGTTTATGTTGGCATTATGATACCGTTTCCCAACTAAATTCGACGATTTGAGACCATCCCAAGGAGTAAATAAATAAGCGGGAAAAGCCACATACTCATAACGAGGGGTTTTTTGACAGGAATACGAAAGCAGGCGGGCAAGTCTGGTTTATTAATACTTAACGAAGAAGAGATACGCTGTTGAGGGGCAAGGCTTTGCTATTAAGCGCTTTCCCAACTACATCACCATCTCTTCTTAGGGCTATTTGCTCCGGTTAAAGATTCCCTCTAAAACGAGGAGTGGGGAGATCGAAATCATTACTCTCTTACTAACTCAAGTTACCAGCTCTTCAAACCCCAGCCATATCGTTCAATTCCTCTGGCGTGTTTTCATTTTTACTTTACATTCCTTACCCCCGAGAAGTAGGATGGAAAGTTATCGAATCGGCTGAAACAAAAATTTCGAGAGTCTTCAGATCTTTTCGTTTCAACGTCAAAGTCAAATACGCCATCAAGGAAAACGTTAAAGGAAGAACCAGTAAATCGCCTCAAAAGTACCTACCCTACTGTGCATTATTTGCATAATCGGTCGTTTCGAAGAACAGGATTTCCAATGCCACTGGAAAACTTACTGCCTCATTGACAGTCCAGTCTTTTAGATAATTTAATAATACGCCGCTGTAAAGGACTGCCAAATTCTTGACGTCATTGATGTCCACGAGGCTACTTATCGAAACTCCAGGCTAACTTCAACACCTCCAAAACGAACTCTTCTCAAATACCCATTCAAAATTAATATTTATCCTCCCTATTTAATTGTTTCTAAGGTTGTTATAACTGTTGAATTATAATTTTATAAACCAGCTCAAGTAGAATCAGTTCAGTTTCCATGGTCCTAATGGAAGATCGCAAGCTCAGGGCCTTTCCCAGCTTTCATGGGGGCAGCATTCCAGAACCCCAGTCTCCCCTGCCAATCAAGTTCTTTGTTAAATATTTCAAGTCCTGCCAACACAAGGCACCGACAACGTATTTTCTTTCTTTCTGTTTCCTCAACAGGTTTTTTTTCTCACGGAAAAGAGTTCATCCGTGTGATAAGTAATCCGTAGGGCGTATCGAGGGGTAAGGGATTTTTTTCGTGTTAAATATAAACAGTCTTATGCTTTATGGAGTGACCGGATTAGGAAATAATTGTAGCATTTATGACCATGTAATGAAATAGAATAGGGCTATCGGCCATAATAAGGCTGTAACTTGGTATATTCCACAATCCGCCTTCAAGTATTAAAGAATATCCTCGAACCTCATCAGTCGCCAGAACCAGTGAATATAATGAATCTCCTCGATAGTTGTCTCAAGTTCCCCCCTCCGCCATCCATTCACAATCCTCTGCATCTTTATTCTTGAAGGGTTAACTGCTGAACGACTCTAAAGTGCTTAATCCCCATTCCGCTATTTGTCCCCACATGATCCAATCACTCACTCCCCATTGTCCTCAAGATCACAAGGTTTCGGGGGCGTGGGTGTCTTTCCAAGGAAGACCCTCTTTGCCTCTCCAGAGAGATGAAGGTGAGGAGATTCGTCCAGCAGCCGCTAGGGCGGTGACACAGAGCAAACGCGAGCGTGGGCAGGAGGGCGATGCCTTGATGAGACAACCGCCCAATTACAACTGCTAGCAATAAAGTGTCGAGTTGATCGTGGCATTTGAGGTGCATAGTCAGCACAAATGCCCCGGACGAACCTTTGCTAAATTGAAGAGTTCGGGGTTCATCCCGGTACAACAGTATCACGTAATAAGAAATGTCGTACTGAAGTCATGGACTGATTGGTGGTACTTCAAAGCAACGCAGTCGATAATTTTTGGAACGTTCATTATTGACATTTCATGTCTTTACTGTGCTACATAAACTCGAAAATGTAACGCGGGAGATGTTACGTAGGATATGTAACGGAGAAGCGTCACGAAATTTGTGTTGGGTTAGGTGCATGGTAACGTCTGTTTGAAAATCTAACGCTTGGTAACATCACACCTTTTTAATAACCTCAGTGACTAAGTGATGATGTCAATTGGAATTGACGCGGCCATTATATCGAAACCATTAACGAGCACAATCAAACGTAGTTATCATTACATAAAAACATAAAAAAAAAAAATAAAAGAGATAAAATGTTCCTAGTGGTTGCGTACTTGTACGAAAGCTGTACCCACCGTTTGTGTAAAGGTTTCTTTCGCGCCCGCCAGCCTCAACGTGTTTTTTCTTTTCATTGGCTTCCCTGATTAACTTTCGTACGCCGATTACAGTGAACTTTTATGAGTTCCAGTTTGTTCGTTAGATCATACTACATGTTACACTCAATAAGTGTTAAATTAAAACGAATGGCACTATTTATTTTGTACGAGTCAGCTGAGTTGGTAGCGAAGGTTAAGTAAAGACATTCAAATTTATTTTCTAATGTCTCCACAGCAATAACATTTGATGGATACGGTAGTCTTCCGAATTCTAATTGCCAATTTCAAACATTTATCATACGCAGTCTCTTTTCAACCGACCCTTCACGTTACGTATTTGCCTGGCGCATTAGGAAAAAGAGATGAACGTCAATCCACAAGTGACTTCAATATCCCAATACCATCTGCGTCAACGCCAACGTGTATTTGACAGGATATCGACAAGTTCTTCGTGAAATCTTGTTTACTAACTCTATACTGGCAGGCGCACATGTCATTTTGCACTCTAGCGAAGCGAATGCGTGGAAAACAAGTCGCGGGTCGAGGGTTTTCGAACCAGTTAAGTCGTTGGGGTAAATCGAAGTGCTGCGAGATAAACAGGGGACTTTGAGTGAGAAGAATAGTGCCGATCTTCAAGTAGCAATACGTTTTTGATAGAAAGATTATTTTTATTTTCACCGCCTGTCCCCTAAAGAAAACGAATTTCCTTTCACAGTTGTCGAACCAATGGAAACATCTTGATAAATCTTGTTGAACCTTTTAAATATTCAGTTCAATAGCAGGCGGCTCTAATGGTTTCGAAGTATTTGTGGCTTTAAGGACTCGCCTAAAACGGAGGAAACGTTGAATCAACTTGTTTGTCAGCAATTTGATTTTAGGGATGATTTTGGCATTCCCATGGCGAATTTATTCGAATATTTGTTCGTAAATATACACAATTTGTCACACCAACGAGTTGAAATGATTACAATTGACAAGGTTGCTAATTTCAGTTTTATGTTGATAGTCTACAAAATACCCTTATTTTTCTTAAACTGAAGATGAGTAGGGATCCCTCCCAGTTTAATTTCAAAAGAATATGGTTTACTAACTAAGTGAAACAAAGTGGAGGTCAACAAGAGGATTATTGCACTACTTTTCTTCATTTTTCTGAACAACCTTCACCCTTTTGCTTCGGTTCGCTTGTTACCCGTCACCTTCTAGCCTACAAAACCTGCAATGTTTTTCGTTACAAATTGTATTTCGGTCATTGTGTTACCAACGATGGATGATCGCTACAAGATCAAAGATTTCTGGATAATTATTTTTTACTGTGACCAAACAACAAACGCTCCCACCCGTTTTGGTTTATTATTCATTCTGAATAATAACCCTGTTTTCGGCCACGAAATTTTTTTTACAACCCCCCCCCCCCACCTGGTCAAAATTTAATACTTTACGTTTCAAGAAATGGGGATTCCAAATCTGCAATGTCCGTCCGCCGTCTGCTATCCCCCGGCCGCCGTCCACCTTCCGCCGTCACCCGTCCGGGCCGTTTTGTGCCTTTTGTACCGTGGTCTAAAAAATCCGTTCTTTCGCACAAAAATCCCATTTGGTGTCTAGTTGTGCCCGCCATCTCGGCAATACAATCGGACGAAGCCCATGGTTGTTATGGACAAAAATTGTTAAAAAATTGACAAAACACAGTATAATCGTGTTTCGTATCGTTTTCAAGGTATTTTTACATCCTGGGTCAAATGGAATAAGTATCAGACGGGTACAACTGCGTATAGGGAAATTACAGTAATTATAGTGAGCCCAAGTCAACTAATTGAAAGAACTCGCGGGAACTACAGTCGAAGTCAACGTTTCGTCGTTAGTACTCCCTCCCTCCCTCCCATCTCATCAAAACCGCCCGCCTGCTTAACTTGCAATGTCGTGCCAATTGCTGAGGGTTTGCTGGAAGTCCTCGTCCCAACTTCCTCGACTCTTGCGCAGATTTTGGTTAGGGCAGATGAGGCCGGCACTTCCTCTGCACACCCGTACATCGGATCATAAATGCCAACAGACGTTTACGGGCGCCTGGCGCCGGGGGAATATTTAGTTTCCGTAGTTCCATTGTAGTCAGGTCATGTTCCGTATGGTTTACTGGTATTTTTCGATGTTGAATCGAATGTAATGGGTCTCGGAGCTTTAATACTAGGTCAAGCTGTTCATGAGAATAATAAACCGTTGTGTAATAATTTGCAGGGTTTTTACCATAGATCACTTCATTCTTTACCACAATATCTGACCAATGTGTCGTTGCACGGCAGTAAGGTAACGAGAAAGCGGAGGCCGAACTGTGTGACAGAATATCAAATTATTGAACGCATTTTGTACTCGACGCTGTGTATTTCCGATGACTACTCTTGAAATTGAGCATTCAACTCAAATGTGGTAATGCAAATTATGTTGTATGTTACGTGTAATCATCATTTTTGCAATTTCCGCCAAAATGGCGGTAATAATTTTTATTAAACCTAATTAGTTCGCAGATAACCAGTACCCGCCGTTCGTAAAATGTATATTTGTTACATATACCGTATATTGGTTTTCCTTGGCGGTGTTTCGAATAAAATAAGCGTTTCATTCGCATATTCAGCGCATTCCACATTTCATAAATACTTCGTCTCGCCTTTTTGAATAAATCGATCCCGTTTCTTGTTGGAATAAGTGTGGCCCGTTTCACGATCGTAAATCTGGCGTCGCGAACTCTTAATGTCCAATTTTGTTCGAGCAGGCCTCGCACACGACGCGATTAATCTTCAAAGGGAATATCGAACGAACCGTGGCTTGACTTTCCTCCGTTTATTTTCAAAGCGAGAAGCGCAAGGTGGTTGAGATGAAACACCTTTTGAGAGTTGCGCCATTAGTTGATTGCGTCTTTCATTTTTCACAGCAAGACCTCTTTACAACCTGTGTGAGATTTTCGAGCGTCGCGCGGGTATACAGAGCCGTTTCTAAAACCATTGTGTTCTTTTGATCGGCTTTGTTATTTATAAATGTTTAAATAGGTTTGATTTATAAAGGTTTTATAAACTCTCCACGCGGGAGTACGGTTCCACCGTACATGGCAACTAAAGAAGAAAAAAATGCAGAGGGAAAATGATAAATTGAGCGTAGTTTAAGCGGGTAAGCTGGGGGAATTTAACACAAAATGGAGGTTTGAGCAATTGTGTAAAACTAGGGACTATGGATGTATTCTCCAATATAGATCATTGGCAGGCTTCATAAAATACGCGCATAGGAGGATAGTTCTTGTTTGTCAAGCATACAAAGTGCCAATATTACAGAATTTGTATGTTAGATAGTAACATTTTTCAGTAAATGGGTCTAGACTGGGTTAACTTAAATCAGAAGCTGTCCCATTGCTAACCGAATTTTATTTGTATGTGCAAATGTGTTCAGGAATTTTTTTAGAAGGATAGGTACACAATGTCTTCCACCAAAAATACATACGGGATGGCGCACGAACTTGATGACGATCTTGATTTTTTATCGTTTTGTAATAACCGAATTAGTACTGAGTTTTTATTGACTGTTTTTGGAAAATAGAGGTGAACGAGTAATGGGGAAAGGGAAAGTAGCCGTTGACCTTGTACGTACATTCAGCAATTCTCTTGACACTAGCCACTAATCTTATCTGTTTTTCATTATATCCATAACAACTTTCTACCTTACAGCGGGAGACGATATGGTTCTGGAATTTATTGCCTGCTGTTACTTGAGCCAGGTGATTCATGAGACTGTTCACGTGGTTTTTTGGTTTATTATTCATTCTGAATAATAACCCTATGTTGTCGGTCACCAAAAATTTTTTACAACCCCCCCTCAAAATTTGATACTTTACGTTTCAAGACTTGGAGATTCCAAATCTGCAATGCCCGTCCGCCGTCCGGGCCGTTTTGTGTCTTTAACGTGGTCTAAAAAATTCGTTCTTTCGGCCAAAAATCCGATTTGGTATCTAGTTGTGCCCGCCATCTCGGTAATTCGATCGGACGAAGCCCGTGGTTGTAATGGGCAAAAAACGGTTAAAAAAATTAACGAAACGCAGTACAACGCGGGAGCTACAGCGTTTGGTCGTTTGAACTCGCTCCCGCCCGTCTCATTAAAAAAGCAACCGCGCTCGAGGCTCGCTTGCCTCCCAACGACGCCCGCCGCCACCCACCTCCCCTTTCGCCTTTTGCTTCGAGCTCCCCCGTTCCAATTTCCCCGACGTTTTGGTTTCAATACGATTCAATTTTTTTAGATTCTTTCGTTTCATTCTCATTTTGGTATTTTCATAGTTTTTTGGTTAAATTTTGATATTAGTATTTAGCGTGCATGTTTTCATATTAAAATTCAGTTTTTTCTAGATACTTTCGTTTTTTTTGGTTTATTTTAATATAACGATTCAGTTCTTTCCGACCTTTTCTTGGGTTTCATTATGATAGTTTTTGATGCTGAATTGAACAGGATGGGTCTCGGAGCATTAATGCTAGGTGTTGGGTGCAAGAATGGGGGAGCTGAGGATTGCAATGAAACTGAAACTCGGTGAGCGTGAGGAGGACTGTATTATACGTGCGTACGGAATTGAGTAGAATTGAAATTGAGGTGAGATGCAGTACAACTGGGCGACACAAGGGCAGTACTCGGAATGCATGAACTGGTGCGGGCAACCGTGTGAGAGAGTAAGACGTTACCGGGGTGGTTGTTGGAAGCAGAATGATTTTGGAAGAGTAAAGTTAACGTACCTGTTAGGTGAGTCCGTCTCCTCTGGCTTGTGAGTTACTGTGGGCAAGCGCTTTCGATGTAAAGACATCATCGTCTGGCCGTTTAGTCAGTACTTTTGGAAGAGCTCTGTCATCGATAGGAAAATGAAATTGGGAGAAAGAAATAATTAAAGGGGAAAACCTAGAAAAGGGGACTGGGGGCCCGCAGCTAAGGGATTCCCGCAGGTGAGGGTCAGGTATTGAAATGGTTCGAGACAATTAGGCGGTCGGAGACAATGACGCGGGAAAGTCCGAGGTCAAAGACTCGGACCACTTCGACGCTTTGGGTCGAACACTAGGTCAAGCTGATTATCCGAATAATAAACCGTTGTCTAATAATTTGCAGGGTTTTGGAGAAGAATCGCGTTCATCGTTTGGAAATATCAGCAACTTTCCCTAGATAATCATCAAGGTCCACGTGGCTTCTAGCCAAGGTATCACCCCGTGTCGAGGACGCCTCTGGCCTGGAATGGGGATTCAACGATGACGAAACCAACATCCACGACCTTCATGCTATAGTCTTGATAGGACTGCACCAATGAAACCGAGCCACGCTTCTCAGGCTTCACCCGCATACATTCCTACCTGCCCTACAAACTTTCAAGGGCAATCTGGAAGCCCTGATCGGTACCTAATGCACCTGCACCGCACACCTCGGGCGAGATCAAACCCTACTTCTTGAGGCAGCTTAACCAGCACAGTATCAATCACATGAATGAAGAGTGTAGGAAAAATATTTGGTGTTTTGATGACAGTGATAACTATAGTTGGTTTTGGGTGAAGTTTGCTCATTCTCTCATTTTTGCGTTAGCCTTCCGGCTAGATTGGGTTCGGCCGGTTTTGCTCAAACGCGTTCACAGGCACAGATCATCTTGCCAAATAGAGTTTTTTGGATGAAGAGAACTCAAAATGCTTTTTTCAGCCAACGAAAGTAAAAATCCTAATTCCACGCAGCTATCCTACTACACCGTTCGCGTCTCAAAGGGTTTCGCACTGCTGTACGTTCCAATCGAACTGTGACCCACGACACGCACGACGAGACATTGGTGGTCACGAAACCGAGAAGAGTTAATTATCGCAAACAATATTAAGAAGTTACCGGCAGAAGAAGTCACCTGCAACACCTTGACAGTGTCCCGAGCGATGACCACCCAAATTCGTTGCATCGTCGGTAAATTTATTGAGTGTATTTCGACATCCACAGACAGTTACCCAACATTCTTTGGACACCGCAATCCTGAAATCTGCGGCGCCACGTTAAAAACCTGGCAAATAATCCTCTTGAGTTGATCCCTTCATAAACACGAATTCTGAGAAGTCCACGCTCCTTCCTTACAACTTTGGGCGACTTGTAATCTCGTAATAGGCTTAACGTCTTCTCCGATTCTCCCCCCCCTCCCCTCCCACCGTCATCCACTACCTTTTCGGATTGAATGAAGTTGGCTCAGTCTGTTGCTCGTTTCAAGATGAAGTAGCCTGAGTGCCGAGTAAAAATGCGATCAGTGAAAGGTATAGAGAAAATGGGGCAACAACAACGTGATACGTATGGATAATATTCATTCATTCGGCTCATCTAACTCCGACTTCACCTCACAAGATGAAATAGCGTGTTACTTAGAAGTAACAGTTTTTAATCATCTGCTACCCATAAAACCCACAAAACGGTGGTTTGACGACAGTCCAGAATAACAGTAGCCGTTAATAGTCACTGGAATCATTAATGTCAAACCAGGTTTTCAATCAAAACCTGCAGCTGTTTCGTCGAAATTTTCGCATTTTTCTATACACACCGAATTGCATGGCTTGAGAACCATCATTCTTCTGTTTCTTGAACGATAAAGTTGTGTCATATAATCAGTTCAACGAACCAGATTTTTCGCCTGAAGTTGCTGTTTTATACTTGAACGATCAGGAATTCGCGTTGTCAGATGTTCAATTGACGAGCTCCCCCCCCCCCCCCACAGTTGTCCATGAAGAGAACGGTGGTTGATGCTGATATCAATGATACGTAATAACAACCATCAATATTGCCGATATATATACTCTGTCAATGCTTACATACTTGTCAATATATTTATTTACGATATTTCTTCGGACCCGAAATTAATGTTTTTAAAAATATTTATTTCTTTAAATTCATCTCAAAACTTGGAGATGACTACGGAACAGCCGCAACACACGAAGGCAAACTGACAACTGAGGAGCTAAGCGTTCGGGGCGAGCTTTTATAATGTTGAAATGCTGCATCAGCAGACTTAGGAGGTGCAGAGTATATAACTTATATACTCGAAATACGTACAGATATTTCAATAAATTGGTAGGAGTTCATAGTTTACTGATCCTCACTAACGGCGGTAAATTAAACGATAAACTTATAGTTACAAAATTGAGTCCTGAATATTCATTTTTATACTATCCGTTCATACACCGACGTACTACGGCTAAAGTAATGCAGGGTTCATATGAAATATGGTAACAGTAATCTATAAGTTTATACATTTTTATCTGTGACAGTGAGGCGACTCGATAGGTACAACACACTGTTTAAAGACAGTTGATTAGGAATACACACTTTCCCCACAAGGGCCTCATTAACACCGCGCAATTATCTGTAGTAAACCAGCAACACATTTTTCATCTTCACTCCATTAATCCCGGGGTTTGTTTAGCTCCAACCACCTTACGAGCCTAATTTCAGTTGAAAATATTATCAAAAGAATATTCACAACGTGACAGAAGAGAAGTAATCAAAGTGATGCCATTTTCCAAGATGTTGGAAAATGGTCTAGGGAAGTTAGGATCGTCGCAGTACTTGACTAATGTTGCTGAAAGAACTTATTATTTGAGCGTATTACCTGTTCTATTATGGGAAATTATGCTCGCGTAATAGTGCCAAATTATATGGAACGAGGCATCACAAAACTTCCCTCAGCCCCACGTGAAGCAGTGATTTTCATGGCTGATACTAATGCACTGAGGTAGTTTGGAGATGCTTTTGATTAGCTGCTGACTCAGGCAAAAATTACGGCACTCGCGCGGGAGCTCCGATCCACAATCCCCGACTTACGTCGAGAATTATGAACCAATGTCTTAACCACTAGACCCCGATCCAAATCCAAATCCAAATTGTTTATTGTCGTAAAATTTACATTTAATAATAATAATAAAATTACATATTATAACTAATTAATAATATCGGCATATGGCTGCCTCTCTTGCGTATACATAGGGGGTAAATGGGTCACAGTCCTGAATTAGTGGATATTTAACATAACACTATAACTAGTAAACTTTAATGGCGAAAACCTAGAATGTTAAGTTAGTTTTGCTTACAACTAAATATTTACACACAATCACACTTCATTCACCCATTAAATACATTCGACCATTCTCCAGTTTGACAATATGTACAATATTTACAATTATTTACAAGAGCGGCTCAGATCCGCCGCCCTCGCCTTGCGCTCCTCCATTGAGGTCTCTTAAGGGTGTTTAGGTTTCATACTAGTGGATTGGGGTGTGAGGTAAGTTTGTGTGTGTATAAGCCCCTTCACACGTACACTCTAGAGTCGACGACTGAACGGGACACTCAAGTCTCGAATCAAAAGTGTAAGTGTAAACGGCAACTCTGCGAGTCGACGGTTTTGAACGCACTCCTGCCGAAAGTCAAGAGTGTGAGTGTGAATACAGTTGTGTGATCACATCATCACAGTTTTGCGTGAGGGTTGGAGTGGAGTTAGGAACGTCGTCGTCGTTCTCGTGGTTTTCTCCCGTTCTTTCTGTGATAAAACCTGGTTTTTGGTGCTGTGACGAAGGGGTTTGGAGATGCTTTTGAAGAGCTGCTGACTAAGGCAAAAATTACGGCAATCGCGCCGGGGATTCGATCCACAATCCGAGAATTATGAATCGACCGTCTAACCGCAAGACCACGATGAACCGCTTGCCTTTGATAGGAGTCAGTCAGCACATCTCCCCCCTCGTCTATTAACCGCTACTCCTGGAGCGAACTCTTTTTTAGGGAAAGAATTTTACGAGAGTTGAGCGAATCCCCGGAAAATCCGATCTTTGATTCGAGAAAGGCTACAAGGAAAGTCTTCGTTCCCTCGCATTGTAGTAGGCGCGTCGCCCATTCCACCTTCGCGCTGGAACTTTCACAGCGTCAGCGAATCCCGGACCCGAGAACTCGTCTCATTATTTTTCTCTCTTAATTTTTTAATTTTTCTCTCGGGGCCTCTTCTTTTTCTTGGAAAGAAGAAATTCGACCACTAGTTGGGCGCCATTGTACTGAGGTTGTTTGGGCGCCATTTGTGACGAAGACGTTTGGAGATGCTTTTGAAGAGCTGCTGACTAAGGCAAAAATTACGGCAATCGCGCCGGGGATTCGATCCACAACCCTCAACTAACGTCGAGAATTATGAATCGACCGTCTTACCGCAAGACCACGATGAACCGCTTGCCTTTGATAGGAGTCAGTCAGCACATCTCCCCCCTCGTCTATTAACCGCTACTCCTGGAGCGGACTCTTTTTTAGGGAAAGAATTTTACGAGAGTTGAGCGAATCCCCGGAAAATCCGATCTTTGATTCGAGAAAGGCTACAAGGAAAGTCTTCGTTCCCTCGCATTGTAGTAGGCGCGTCTCGCCCATTCCACCTTCGCGCTGGAACTTTCACAGCGTCAGCGAATCCCAGACCCGAGAACTCGTCTCATTATTTTTCTCTCTTAATTTTGTAATTTTTCTCTCGGGGCCTCTTCTTTTTCTTGGAAAGAAGAAATTCGACCACTAGTTGGGCGCCATTTGTGACGAAGAAGTTTGGAGATGCTTTTGAAGAGCTGCTGACTAAGGCAAAAATTACGGCAATCGCGCCGGGGATTCGATCCACAACCCTCAACTAACGTCGAGAATTATGAATCGACCGTCTTACCGCAAGACCACGATGAACCGCTTGCCTTTGATAGGAGTCAGTCAGCACATCTCCCCCCTCGTCTATTAACCGCTACTCCTGGAGCGAACTCTTTTTTAGGGAAAGAATTTTACGAGAGTTGAGCGAATCCCCGGAAAATCCGATCTTTGATTCGAGAAAGGCTACAAGGAAAGTCTTCGTTCCCTCGCATTGTAGTAGGCGCGTCGCCCATTCCACCTTCGCGCTGGAACTTTCACAGCGTCAGCGAATCCCGGACCCGAGAACTCGTCTCATTATTTTTCTCTCTTAATTTTTTAATTTTTCTCTAGGGGCCTCTTCTTTTTCTTCGAAAGAAGATATTCGACCACTAGTTGGGCGCCATTTGTGACGAAGAGGTTTGGAGATGCTTTTGAAGAGCTGCTGACTAAGGCAAAAATTACGGCAATCGCGCCGGAGCTTTGATCCACAATCCGAGAATTATGAATCGACCGTCTTACCGCAAGACCACGATGAACCGCTTGCCTTTGATAGGAGTCAGTCAGCACAGTGCTTCCGGTCGCCCAAACATGGCAGATAGCAGATGCTGGAGTAGGAGAGTTCTCACAAACTTTATAGAGATTTTCCATGCCAGTGGAAAATCAAATCAAAGGAGTACCTAAAAAAGAATCTGAAAAACGAAGCCTACGACAAGCTTGTTGAATTTTTCCGAGTACTAACCGCGATTTCGTATACAAAAAGTGCAAAGCCTCGTAGAAACGTAGAACCTCGTGCAATGCCCTGCAGGTTTCTGGAATAACTGCTGACAGCAATGAAACTGAGATGCCAATCGTGAATTTAAGATCTTCACAGGAGCGCCCAGTTGCCAAATACCTCAAAGTGGCCACAACGCGTTGCTCTGCAGATATGCTTGCTCGCATAACTGTATCCTTTTTAGCGATTTTTTCTTTTACTGGATCGACAAGTAAGTCGAATGTTGGACCGTCCATTCTCAGGTAACTCTGAAAGTCATCCGGGTAATTTTCCCTTAGTTCTTAAACAAGCGGTGTATGACTGAACTCTTCCCTGTACCTCTTCACCCAAGTACACCGTTTTCTACCCAATTTCTCCCGCACATATATCACAAAACAACAGGCAGCAGCTAAGACTGCGGCCTGACTGTTGCTCTCTACGAGAGCCATGATACCCAACCCTATCAGGTAGCAGTTAGCACTGCTGAGAGATGAGGGAGGCTTGGGCGTGTGGTGAAAATTTTCCAATTTTTCCTCATTCCACACGCCACTCAGGAGTGAGGTTAAAACTGAAAGTTCTGCGTTTACACTTACAATTTTGAATGGACGAACCCAGGTTTGCGTGGGGTTAAGAGTGTGCTGTCCAAAAACAACACACTCTTGCGTGTTCCACTCTTGAATGGCAGACGCCTGAAAGACATTTCTGAGCGCACGCAAGAGCGGGAGGACAAAAAATTGGAGCGTGGAGTTTTAACCGCACTCAAACTTCCACTCAAGAGTGTCCCGTTCAGTCGTCGACTCTAGAGTGCACGTGTGAAGGGTCCTTATGCTTGTGTGATGCGTGTGATTTGATCTGATATGTGTTCCATGTTGTGGAGTTCGTGTAGTCGTGATGTGTTTGTGCGGAAAGGGCTGTTTGTGGCGATCCGGAGGCATTTGTTCTGCGTTACTTGTAGATTATGTATGTTTAGTGGATGCCGCAGGGTGCCAGACAGGACACGCGTATGTTATTGTGGGTCTGATAACGGCTTTGTAAATCAGGAGTTTCAATGGTGTGCTCAGATTGAATGATTGTGACTTCAGAAGGTTGTAGTATCTGCCACGTTTCCCAAGGGCTTTTTTGGTTACCCCCTTAATGTGGTCTCCAAAGGATAGTCGTTTATCCAAATAAACTTCTAGGTACTTGACAGACTTGGAAAAGGGAATTTCGTTGCCTCGGATTGTAATGAACTGTGGTGTCTTTTGTTTGGCTGTAAAAAGGATGGCTTCAGTTTTGGCAGTATTGATCTTGACCTTCCATCTCTCACGTTTCTGTATGACCTGAGGCATTTTGCAGTCAGCCTGTCGCTTTATTTATGGACGTACTCGACGTATAAAGCGCCAGGTCGTCCACAAAGCCCGCTATGTAAACGTGAGGTGGTAAGTTCTTAAAGGTCTCAGAAAAGTTCAGGTAGAAGAGCATGGGGGACAAGACTGGTCCCTGAGGGACGATTGCAGGAAAATCAACCGCCTCGATGAAACTGAGCCCTTACCTTACCTTCAACTTACCTTAACTTGAACGTGGCGATCTGTTAGGTATGGGTGGGGGTGGATGATTTTCGTGAGGCCTAGTGGGAATTTGTATGTATGCAATCGATGTATGAGTCCCTCTACCCATACCGAATCGAAAGCCTTTTCAGAGTCCAGCAAAAAAAGTGCAGTTATGTGTGCTTGGGACATCTGATGAATGATATGTTGTGTGACTCGACTTGGTTGGTGTGTCGTTGCGTGTTTGTGTCTGAATCCCATCTGGGAGTGTGGAATGATTTGGAGTTTGATGATTTCTTCGAGTAGCCTGCTAAATATCACTTTTTCGAATAACTTCGACAGTGTAGGTAGCAGGCTTATGGGGCGGTAATTTGAGGGGTGTGAGGGCTGCTTGTTCGGCTTCGGTAGAGGGGTGACGGTGGCTGTTTTCCAAGCTCTTGGGAAATAAGCCAGTCGCAGGCACGCGTTGTAAATAGCTGCCAGAAGGACCACACCCCTGCGGAGCAGGTTCCTCAGTGCATTGTTCTGAATGCTGTCATGCCCCGGTGCCTCAGTTCTCTTCAGCTTAGAAATGAGTTGGCTGATTTCTGAGGGGGACGTGAATTTGAGTTTGTCAGTGGTGGCATGTAATGGTTTGGTTCGTGATTGTTTTGGCAGGTTTGTGAATGTGTTGTTTAAGTGAGTCGTTCTCTCTCGCCTCTGCATCCTTGTGCACCTTGACCACGATCGCCTGGTGCCTTTAATAGGAGTTAGCCAGTACACTAATCTAATCTATTTTTCACTCAGTT
Organism: Pachypeltis micranthus; assembly: GCA_020466155.1. NCBI lineage: Eukaryota > Metazoa > Arthropoda > Insecta > Hemiptera > Miridae > Pachypeltis > Pachypeltis micranthus. The sequence goes on along the minus strand of CM035774.1, from coordinate 25,904,302 downwards.
AATTGAAGGTTGGTAAAACATAACGTCACGTTTTACGTACGTTAGACGTTCCTACCCATGCCACGCTAGTATTACGAGACTCTCGATATAATTATGTGGGAAGGATTGTGTTTTCCGTTCTGGAATTATCGGCTAAAAGCTTTGAGAAATAAATAAATTGAATTCTGCAATTTCTGGGGGGCTGCTCCGAATTATTGTAAGCGCGTTATTAAATTATCATCGTATAAATTGTTTACTGGAGTATCTTCACGATTTTTCTGAATATACTGGTATTATTCGAACGGAATATAACGAGAAACAAACTGCGCTTAACTCTTCGAAATTTACATTTTTTTCGATACTTTATTGCGCTGCTCTCGTCATTTTTCCTCGAAAGAAAATTTCACGGTGGTCTCGTAATATTACAAACTGTGCATACTTAGGAAACCAAAACCGTTACACGTATCCTTTAATGTAAGAGAAGAAGTAGTAAAGACTGCATACCCACACTCGCGCTTACGGAAGGCGTTCACACTTCGCATACTTATTTCCACATTTGCCCTTGTGCAGCGTGATTTAAGACGCGTCCGCCCTGATTCGAGTCCTGCCACTCTCCAATTGAAAACTGAATCAGAATCTTAACAATAGTAAGAAAGATGAAGTAGAAAGAGGACTTCGAAACATAGAACCGCGAACGCTTCTGTTGAGTCCAACAATTTCGCAAGGAAACGAAATAGGAGGTAAAACCTACAAAAAGATGGAATTGTGGAGACGAATAGTAACAATGCGTCAGTAGCATTTACCTAATGTGGCACGAACTTGAAATAATTGATGACAGGAAATCGTTCAATTGTCTGCTGCAGTAGGGAAAAAAACGTAAAAATTTAGTTACGAACACGACACTTACTCAGATCTCAACAACCTTCGTTGCAGTGAAACATATCAGATTGATTTCCCATCAAAATCCTAACTCGAGCTTTCTAATGGTTCGTCGGATAACCTGTCGGGCACGAAATCGCGAGGAAAAACCTTAAATAACGGCGGATCTCGAGAGGAACAGGTGCCGCGAGGAACTAAATAATTTGATATTTTCCCGTCGTTTTATCTCGATAACGAAAACCAGCCTAAATACGGGAGTTTCGTTTATCAAACGAGATACGGAAGCTTTATGTTAGCGAGTTAACTCGTAGTATTTACCATTTTTTACTAAGAACGACAACGTCACACAAATCTGATGACTAACGTTTAACCATGAAATAAAAGCTGTGTTCATTGCTGCGTCACGCACCGTTATCGACCGGCTGAAAGAAAACTTTGACTTCGCTGTAGGGAGAACAGTAAATCTACAATTCCAATGAGTTTAGAAAGTCTAATTCCGATTCTTTATCTATTTGCGAAGTAACGAGTAGGAAGTGAATGAAAGGGAAACGGATAATCTACATTTACTTCACTCACTGAACTTGCACTGCAAAATTCGTTTATATTGATTCAAAGTTTTTATACATCTAAATGACAACGCAGAAAACGACAAATTTCCAAGTTCCAGTATGGCTCCAAGAGCTCTCATTTTGGGTGCGACATTTCATAAAGTTCTTCTACACGATACGTCAAATTTCATTGGCTGATGATTTGTGAAGGGGAAAATTCAAGGTTTTGTTTGGAATATTGAGTTGTAAGCAAGAACAACCCTTTTAACAAAGCTTCTCGTTGATGATTTGGTAAATCATTGGACATTGGTGGAGCTGAGAGCATCCTCATAATAGGCACAGAGTGAATGGGCTACCTTGATTAACATTTCATCTGCTCCAAAGCAAGCTATTTGTTTTTGTTTCTTTGTTAGTAATTATAATAATAGAACATAACCAGCTTGAAGCATGTCTGCTCCCGCCTACTGAGAATATTTCTCTACTTCACCAAAGATTCGGTTTCGAAGAGTCGTATGTTAAAATCAGCTTAATTTACTGGCGGAGGCAAATTTGGCGCCAAAACTTTACTAATAGATAAAATTTTATGTTGGCAAAGAAAAGTTATTTAAAACATAAAGAGTCCCTTTACAAACGCGACTGAATAAAAAATAATTTAAACCAAAAGTTCACATTGCTGGAGATAAAATAATTAAACGTTCCGACCGTGACGAATCTGGAGCGGAGCACGCTTGTGTGCGCAATTCGCTAGCTTAAAAGCGAAGAGCGGTTCTGCCAAATGAACACAAAAAAAAAAATTTCTGTAAAATATATTCCTGCCGTTCTAATTCCCTTTCCAGTGAAGAAGGCCTAGTAGTAGTACCGGTAAGTACATAGTAAGCGGTGGTTTGATGAATGAAGAAATTATTGTAGTTGGGATGCCGATGGCCCTTTTTCCTTGAATACGACGAAACACTACATCGGGATGCTGGTGACTACGTAATGAATCTGAAAAGAGGACTGGCGAACTGAAGAAGGTGAATCATCGGCGAAAGCAGATAAAGATCTTAGCGATAAGAGTTGATGGCACAAACATCATCTCTCAAAGCTCTATCCGTGATTTTCTTTTTGCCCATTTTGCCGAATTCTCAACAACTGGGCGTTCAGCATTTCAAACTCATACCATCGCTACGTTCTGGCCAGTGGGTATTTGTGAGCAAAACATCAATTTCAGACGTTTTCTATTCATTTCTAAAGTTTAAGTTGCTTTTTACGGTTTGTCAGCTATAAGGAGTGTAAAGGGATTTTGCATTGATAACCGTCATCAGCCCTAGTCGTCATTTTCAGCCACACTTCTTAGCAGCGTCTGGTGACAACAGTCAAATCAAACGTGGCTGTTAATTTATATTTATTTGCCGAACTTCAAAAGTGACAGGCGAAACATTTTAGTTAATTTTTGTATACGTGTAAACGGCATTTAAATTAATTAGAAGTAGCTCCTTAATTTCACGAACAAAATTAGAAGAAAAAATTGAAATTATTGGTGCTTTGGGATTACGGGGTTTTGAAATATGCTGAACCACTAAGAATTTCAATGAATGCGATGTTGAACCAAATTGTCGGGTCTTCACCTTATACTCTTCACTCATCTGAACTGCATTTATTGATGGTTCTCGTGAATATCTGCCCATTTAGTAGGCGTGTCATAACAACAGTCACTGATGGCTGTCAGTGAAGGGATTGGGAGAAATGCCATTAGCCAGTCGTGTCACTGTGTTCCAGTTATATAACGATGAGACATCGACGACCTTCAGGATTGAAAAAGATTTGGTTGGTGCACACACGCCCGTTGCAATAATTTTATTAGTTCTTACTATTTTCCACTTCAATGTGAACAAATCGTAGAGCTTATGTCAAGAGTTGTTTATTTTCTAGTACTAACGACGAACGATTGCGTCCACCCCCTAATTGCACAGTTCGTTCCGCAACGAATAACTGTTGATTATAACTTGAAAGGAAATTCATATTCATTATAAGGGTATCGCTAGTAAAACGTTGTTTCTCTGAAGTTGATTGTTGGAGAAACATCTCCAACAGATCAAAGGAATTAATTACGGGAAGTTGATTGAACGTGCGTAGTTGAGTGTCCTCCGAACCAGTCAATATTTGTCAATCAATATTCTCCATGAAGCGAACATTTTGTTTCCAAACAGAGCAACAGCGTGACCGAATCGAGTTGACATGATTTTTTTTCCAATCAACCTAATGAAAGATCGCGCTATATCATTTGCACTACCATCATTCACTTCGTTTTTTTATACGCTTTCAAATACAGTGACCCAAAAATGTCGCCCCAAGATGTAAAACGAAATAATCAACATGAATTCACGCAAGAATAACTCTCCGTTAAAACCCATTATATCGTTTGCTGTATTGATGTTAGTATAATCCCTTAAATTGTTATAATGATGGAAAATTTTGTGAGAAAATTCTCCGTTTCATTGTCAAGGGTCGTTGGTACAACATCAACCTGAAACTAACGGTCCTGAACTGTGAAAAGCTGGTTGACGTTCTAACGAAAAGCAAGGCCTTAGCAACGCGCTAAACATAAGAAAACAAAACTGCGATCACAGCGCCATGTCGCAACGATCTCAATTTAAGATGTTCCTATTCTTTTTACTTTCCTTGGCTCTACAAAGTAGAAAGGAAAGTTAAGTTATCGGCTGAAAAAAAAAAAAAATTTCTTCAGATCTTTACGTTCCAGACCCTCCTAAGTCCGAAAAACACTACTTGGGAAAATGGTTTGTGTGACTGTGTGTGTCAATGAACGATTTTTAGAGAAAACCACCGTAGCAAATCAGCTCAAACTTGATATCTCGCCCGCAGGTTACCAAGGAACGCCAAAATGAGGGTATGAACAAAATCCACCGAAAGTTAACCATAGTTATCAAAACACCAAAAAATTTTTTTCTCAAAAACGGCTCTAACGATTTTGATTAAATTTTTTATATTGATAGCTCTGAATAAGGCAATTATACCATAAAATTCTCATTTGTGAGAAAATGTCGAGAGCAGCACAGTAAATTACCAAAACCTTCGACGCATTCGATTTTAGCGCGGTTTATAGAGAAAACAACCGTACCAAATCAGCTCAAACTTGATGTCTAGCCTACAGGTTACCATGAGACGCCAAAATAATGGGCAAAATCCACCGAAAGTTAACTATAGCTATCATAGTGATCAAAGCACCAAATTTTTTCCTCAAAAACGGCTCTAACGATTTTGATTATATTTTTTTATGCTGATAGCTCTAAATAAGGTAATTATACCATGATATTCCCATTCGTGGGAAAATTACGAGAGCAACAACAAATTTCAAAATTTTCGAAGAAAAGCGTTTTTAGCGCGGTTTTTTCCTCATAAACTCCGCTGGAATGTAGAGAGAATGTTAGAAAAATATCTGGTGCGTTGCAACACACAACTTTCCTTAGCTCTACGTCAATTCACTTTGTACATGGCTAATTCTGTTTAATCAATTCATTTATCACTCAGTTAATTTGAACTTGGTCAAACAACGCTTTACGGCAGCAGAAAGCGGTAGCGCTTACTGTTCCGGAATTTATTGTGCTGCTCGTACTCATTGCAGGACCATTATTGAGAAATTGGTACACAGATAACTAATGAGGCTGTAAACACGATTTTTTTAAAAAAGGGTAGTAATCACTTTTGCAGAGTTATTGGAAAATAACAGTTAGAACTGGTAGTAAGCTAAACGGCAGTAGTTGAATTTCAGGAATTTCTGGAGTGAGCCCCATGTATCTCATGAGCGTTTTGAAACACTCACCCTTTAGATATTGGATTGGACTACAATACCAATTTTTTTTAACATTCTACAAAAATTCCAGCGGAGTTTATAAGGAAAAAAACTGCGCGAAAAACGCTTTTGGTCGAAAATTTTGAAAATGTATTGTGCTGCTCTCGTCATTTTCCCACGAATGAGAATTTTATAGTATCATTGCCTTATTGAGAGCTATCAACGTAAGAAATGTAATTAAAATCGTTATAGCCGTTTTCGAGAAAAAAAATTTGGTGTTTTGATCAGTATGATGACTATAGTTAACTTTCGGTGGATTTTGCCCATACCCCCATTATTGTGTCCCATGGTAACCTGTAGGCTAGACATCAAGTTTCAGCTGATTTGGTACGGTGGTTTCCTCTAAAAACTGCGCTAAAATCGATTTCGACGAAAATTTTGATAATTTATTGTGCTGCTCTCGTCATTTTTCCACAAATGGGAATTTCATGGTATAATTGCCTTATCAAGAGCTATCAATATAAAAAATTTAATCAAAATCGTTGGAGCCATTTTTGAGAAAAAAAATATTTGGTGTTTTGATCACTATGATAACTATAGTTAAATTTCGAAGAATTTTGTTTATACCCTTATTTTGGCGTCCCATGATAACCTGCGGGCGAGATATGAAGTTTGAGCTGATTTGGTACGGTGGTTTTCTCTAAAAATCGTATACAGACACACATACACACAGACCATTTTCCCAAATAGTGTTTTTCGGACTCAGGAGGATCTGAAACGTAAAGATCTGAAGAAAACTCAAAAATTTTTTTTCAGCCGTTTACATAACTTTCCTTTCTACTTCGTAGAGCAAGGAAAGTAAAAATTGGTATTGTAGTGCAATTCAATACCTAAAAAGTGAGTGTTTAAAAACGCTCATGAGATACATGGTGCTCACTCCAGAAATTCCTGAATTTGAACTAACTCCGTTTCGCTTACTACCAGTTCTAAAAGTTTTTACCCAATAACTCTGCAAAAGTGATAAATACCCTTCTTCAAAAAATTTGTGTTCACAGCCTCATTAATTATCTGTGAACCAGTTGCTCAATTATGGTCCTGGAATGAGTGCGAGCAGCACAATAAATTCCAGAACTGTAGGCGCTACCGCTTCCTGATGCTGTAAAGTGTTGTTTGACCAAGTTCAAATGAACTGAGTGGTAAATGAACTGGTTAAGTAGACAAAACCATATAGAAAGTGAATTGACGTAGAGCTAAGGAAAGTTGTGTGTTGCAATGCACCAGATATTTAATTAGTTATTTGTGCTGCCATATCACATTACAGAATTAAACAATGTTTTAATTTTTTAGAAGAACGCATTTTCATAATATTTCTACCAATTCTAAGGAATCTCGGGGTACCCTCTGTCACTATAGGCAGAACTATTTGATGCGTTTACGACAGCGTGACAAATACATAAAATAATTGACAACAGACGGGAGACGGGTACCGGAAACACGACGAATAAATTGCAGGTTTCTTAACAGCATTAGCCCTACTTACTTTGAGGAAACCCCATCTACAGCGTACTTCTTCATTAACTAGGTTTGGAAAAAACACTCAAAGTGTTGTCTGGTGAAATCCAAGGTCTAATGAACTCTAGTCGGCCCACGTGCGTTCGGCGATTTTTATCACTCCAGCAACTAATCAATCAATTAATATAAACACGCCAGAACGAAGCTCAACGTTTGATGCAGAAACTGGTAGCGTTTAAGATTTAGAAATTGATTGAGCCGCTCCTTCAAATAGATGATTTGTGTGATTGTCAACAAATTGTTCCTGAGGAAGTCTGTGCTTACAGTTTTGAAATTATTGGGAAAAAATTGTGATAGTTGGTGCGAGGGAAATGCAGAGACTCGAGTTTTGAAATTTCTGCGGTACCTTCCTTAAACACTTAACGTAGGTGTGGTTTATTGGAAGTGTTTCCATACCTAACAATATAAAACATGTTCATTTAAGAAGTGGACCAGTTCACACATTGCATTCAGTTCGGCTTAGCTCAATCTGAATCATTTCAGTGCCTTAACAGAAGATTCCGAGTTCAGGGCCTTTTACCAACTTTCAACTTCATCCGCCAATCGCAAAATCCCAGAGCTCCTAACAATCGAGCCCCCTGTTACAGCTTCCCCAATGAGTTGTTTCTCAGCCCCTTCCTTTATCCTACTTACCCAGCTCTTACTTGTCACCTTAGGAATCCCAACTCTCATATTGACACTTGACTGTCAGCCCATGACCAGACATTCGTCTCTCACGGCCCCGTTATACTATCCACTCTCAGCTCTTGCTCAGTAACTCACTCACTGTCATCCCCAGACAAGTTCACCAATCCTGAAACCCCCATGTCGCGTTAATTCTTTAGTGCTTCGTACTTACATCATGTCTCATTACAAGTGTAACATTACAATCATATATCTCACTTAACTCGTTCACATAATAACAAACTTGCAATTCTTTTCGAAGATGTCGTGACCCAAACACCTAACTTTATTACTCTATATCAGTCGGTAACACTCTCGTTACTTCATTCTCGGCCACATTCACAACACAACCTCACGAGTGAATGCAAACTCTTCGATTGGCCCACATTCTATCTTTACACGACAGGGTTTGAGTGATGTTTCAGAACCACTCCTCTTTCGAAAACATGGGGACACAATCATAGTGGAACAAATAAAACTGTAACTATCCCCGGCCAAATGCTGTCATTTCACGAAGTTCTGATAGTAGCTGTGTAGACCCCCCTACAAGTTATGAGCCAAGTTGTACGGAGTTGACACAAGAAGAGGTTAGAGATTGAAAGAGGAGAGATGAAAAGTGATCAAAATATTGTTTTCCTACATGAGCTCTGCAACCGTGAACGTGTTGATTGGCCGGTCTAGCCCAAATAGGCGCTTTCTGATTAACCCGGAGAGAAAATAACCAGCGGTGGGCAGAGAGATATCTGATTGAAGTTCCAAAACATCTAATAACTTCTCGCGATACAGGAGATGTAATTTGGCAAAGCCAACAGGGAAATGGTGATGAAAATCAGATACCAACCCAATTTTTAAGAAAACACCCGTGTCATATAAGTGAAATTATTTCGAAAAAACTGCGATAAAGTTGATTTTCTCCAAACGTTTTGTTTACTTATTGTGCTTCATTCGTAATTTCTCACAAATAACACTTTCATGGTACTGTGGTGCTATGTGGAACTGTTCACTAACAAAATTTAGTCTAAATCTTTGTAGCTGTTTTTAGGAAAAAAAGTTGGTGTTTTAATCACTATGATAACTATAGTGAGTTTTGAACCGATTTTCATGGGTGGTCGCTCAATCACGTTCACCGACACAGACAGTTTTACCGCGTAGTGTTTTTCGGACTTAGCAGGCCTTAACACGCAAAGATCTGAAGAGAGAAGAGAACTCGTGTTAACGCGTTGGTTAAAATGTGTTATAGAGCACAAGACTTCTTGAACGTCTTCTCCAAAGAGCCCAGAAAACTGCACTTTCCAGACCATGAGCTCTACCGCACTTCTTTACCCTCCTTTCTCCCCCGATTGAGGACTTCAACACAACCGTTAAATCCGTAACTCGCAAGTACCACTCACGACAAAAGTACCACTTATTTACTTCAGCTCTACTTTATCACACGATCACGCTTAAACTAAAATGACATCGCGAACAATTCAGAGGGAAAAGAGGGAAGATAAGAAAAAGCAAAGAGTCTTCGGTGAATAGAAGCTTTTCTGAAGAGAAACGAACTGAATCCTTTATGCTTTAAGAGCGATTGGTTCTAACCCGCAAAGCCTTCGAAAAGTGAGGAAACGAAGAGTTGTCGGGTGAAGCTTTTGATTGAACGTGATTCTGTGAGAGCTCTTCTTCCCGGCTGCGCTGGAACGGTGAAAGATTTTGAAGCGCTGCTCTGTTGCAGCCCTAGGAAATGATCTTTCTCACACCGAATCATCAATATCAAAGTTATTTCTCACCTCAGACTAAGGAAAAACTTCATTCAACCGCGGGAAGCTGGTAGGGGGAACTTCTTTCTTCCTTCTCTTTGAGGTGCTACTCTCGCAAACTCCAAGATATTGATAAATGCTCGTTAGAAGCTTCTACTTTTCTCGTTAGTCAACTACTTATTGCTAGTGATGATGGACGTTATGATCAACCGTTATGAAAAAGTTCAATGATCAACAATTATGAAAAGTTCATTTTGAACTGAAGCAACGTAACTACACAATTTTTTTCTTTCAGCTTTCGTCAGACCTGTATATATTTTAAAGGTTTCTGAATCCAAGAAACGCTATTTGAAAAACTTTCATGAGTGCGTTGGCAGGAGTTGATCGACGACTGGCACGAGTTAGGCGGCAAGCTTTGGCGGTTCATTCTCGAGAAATCCCTGGATCAATGACCTCCGTATGAACCTGATGTTCTTGCCGATTTTCTTCGTGAAAGCTGTGTATAATTATTGGATAGCCGAAGAAAACCCCTTGAGGGACACCGGGTCTAGTAATTGGTATGATGAATTCCTTTCTTATCATACCCGCACGAGTTCTTCCAAAACTGTTTCTACTTAGTATATTTATTTGTACTATTTTGGAGAAGGTGGATCAGGAGGATGGTTAATGATGGGGCGAGGGTGTGTGTGTGCGTGCGATACCTTATGGTGACACCCTCTTGCTGATAGTTAAGGAAGACGGATGAACGTGTATTCGGTATAAGGTAGAGGATAAACTTGGGTTCCCAAACGGCCGATCATTTTCCGCCAAACGAGCACATCAATTTGCGCGGAATCGATTTGATGTGAGCCCTCCCAAGATAAGGTAATGTAATGCTTGAGGCGGGGGACCCCTGTTAGAAGTTTGTTCGGCAGAGTAAGACGAAATAATTAGACGTTTGAAAGCGAGTTGTATTCGCTCGATACGAGTTGATGGCTTCAAGTTCGTGGGATATTGAATTTTCTACTCGATTGGTTGACGTCCTATTCCATCTATTTCGTAGGAACGAATGGCTATCACGGTAGCACGAGCTGTCTAACTGGATGGCTCAATCATTCCGCGGCCGATCAATCAACTTCAGTAATCAACTACCGTGTTAAAGAACGGATGTGTGGTCAGACCGGATATCTCTTCAAATCAAATTTATTCGTTCAGCTTTCTTTTTTTTTGTTTGTTTGTTGATTATGATTGAAGTAGGAGAGTGAGGAGCTGATAGCCGGGGAGTATAAATTGGTAATCAACGTCTAGTTATTGAAATGGGGACTTCGGTTGTTGAATAACGATGCCGGATTTCACCTACTTCCTTCAAAATAAATCGACAATCGGATAAATCAAATCCACAATTAAACTGACCACCTGATTCACTTCAAGATCGCTACTCTTTATTTTCTGCTATTTGCATCATTCACAAATATTGTTTCTACGATATTATTCTATCATTGATAGTATTATTTGTGTACATTTACAGGACGGAATCTTATTAGCGAATGAACTCGAAGATCAGAGTTAGATGGGATTAATTTTGTGGGCATGTTTTTCAAAAGGAATCGTTTTCTGACCGAACACTGTCTCAAGTATTATCTCGAATCAATTAATAAAATCACTTTTGATTTTGTGCTGCTCACATTTGTGCACGGTTTGCTGACACATGGAAAAGAAAACGAGCTGCAGAAACGAAATTCTCAAAATACCAACTTCGTACTTGTGTTTCTGGTACAAAATTATCTTTATTTGGCGAACCGCCTCCATTACCGGTTAAATGAATGTTACAAAATCCGCACCTCCGTATAAATTGAATCGAAATTTTGGCAAAATGTTCCGAATATTGACAACGTTGGTGAAAATCGTTTGTGCGAATATGAGCAAACGACCATGATTTCCAATGTTACGGGGGGGATCAATATTGAAAGCGATATCGCACTAAGAGAGTTGGGGAGTTGGTACGATATCAAGCCAAATGCAATTGGAACAGAGTTTTATTGTCAATTACATTCCAACAACACAGCGACGAGGGAAACGGCTCGGTTACGACCAACGGCAGCGAAGTCTCGAGCGATTCGGGGCATTTGAGGTGCCCAGTCAGCATGAATGCCCCGGACGAGCCTCCACTGAATCGACCGTGCAGTGGTTAGTTGGCGTCCTGGCTCATGGGGTGGGGCAGGGTGTGATGCCTATGTTGACTGCATTCCCACGTGTACATTGAGTAGCAGCTCTTGAGCGTGTGTAATGAATGCTGCCAGACAATTCGTACACAGATTGTGCACTTCCACATAGGTCCTTCGAGCCTCCTCCACGTAGAGGAAGTTCGACCACTAGTTGGGCGCCAATGTTACGGGGGGGGGGGGTAATATTGATAGTGATATTTCACTAAGAGAGTTGGGGAGTTAGAACGATATCAAACCAAATGCAATTGGAACAGAGTTTTATTCTCAATTACTTTCGAAGAAGCGAACGCGAGCGCAGACGACGCAGCGACGAGGGAACCAGCTCGGTTACAACTGACGGCAGCGAAGTCCCGAGGGAATCGGGGCATTTGAGGTGCCCGTCAGCATAAATCGAAGCGTTTGGTTCGTCCCGTTACATCAATGACGTTTGGATTTGTTTGGTGAAAGTGGCCCTCAGTCACTGGTTATCGTAAAGGTATCTAAACTCTGATCGAGAGGCTACTACCGGCTTATCAGTGCGCTGTTAGTCAACCGCGACAGAAAGTTAGGGCAACTTAACGAACTCATCACCGCGAAGGTGGGGAACGTAATCGAACTATCAATTCGATCTTACAGTGCTAATAATTGAACTCACGTACGGGCATTTCGAAATCGATTTTGATTTCTTCTAGAAGGCACCTCACCACAAGACATATGTTTTGCTTTCTCCATGGAGTACACTTTCTTTAGAAGGAACTTATTAAATCGTCTGGGTTTTCTTCAGCTCTTCCGGAGCACGGCAAGTGTTTGAGGAAATGTGCTATGGAAGAATGACCCAAATGAGCTGAAATCGACCAAACCACTAATTGTAGCACCATTTTTTTCAAGTGGCTCGAAGAATTTTGATTACAGTTATGTATGGGCAGTTCTAAATAACATATTAGTACTATAAAATTTTGATTATCAAGAAAATATTGGGAGTAGTACACTAATTTCTCGAGATCAAAGAAAAGCGGGTTTTACTCAGTTATATCCTGAGAATCTCGTTCGTGTAATGTTTGTATAGTGTTTCCAACGAACCAGCGTTATACTACCATAAGTAACACTATGAATGTTGAATGATGGTCATTTGGTATTCTGGAGCTACCTCAGAAATTCCGCAATGCAAACCAGCGGCGTTGTAATTTCTGTGTTCTATAATTTCAGAACTGTAGGCACGAACCTTCTCAAAAAACTATCGACACCACCATCAATCATCCATATATTATTCTTTCAACAAAGACCGCGGCATGAGTAGCAGCAGCTCAGTAAATACCGGAATGTCAAGCGCCGCCAGTTTCAACGTTGAGCGTCGCGTTACGTTTTACCAAGTTCGTATGAACTAAGTGAGAAATATGTTGGATCAGTAGCCTGGAAAACCATAATCGCAGAATGAATTGACATTTCTCAGTTACCATCACGTTCAAACGGAATTCTCAACTACGATCGATTTATTACAACACGTCAGTTCTCTCGGTTCTACAATACTTCCTAATCATGCGATTAGTGTTATTGTCATAATGGTTACTCACTCAAAACATCAACCGCCGTGTGACAACTTGCAGTGTTGTCTTAACGAGCTTTTGACACGTTTTAATGAACGCGTTTTAGAAACGTGTCTTCTCGAAAATGAAATACGGGCGATTCTCGTTCGGACAGCATTTAAGGCACGCGGTTATATGAACATTCAGGGGGAAAACTCGCCCGTTCTCATATCGTCGTGGATCGCTGACCAGTTATTTTATATTCGTTGAGCCGCTTCGTTTTGTAAGCGTGTTGGCCAGTCAGGCATTGGATGACCCCTTCCATCTCATTTAATGCGAGGGAAGCCTGTCTTCACATCGTCACCCATTCCTCGCCTCCAAAACTTCTCACTTGACACTCTCATCTGTTATTCATGTTATATTAAATTGGACTTCTAGACGCAGAACGACTGAGGTTTAAATAACGTTCTCAACTGCTGACACTCCATCGAACCCATCTTTGTATTCGTTTTTGTTAAGTAAATTTAAATTCTGGCAAGTTATAATTTGAGGATTTTATAAAAACAACTTTTATTGTGCACGAGCAAAGTGTACAAAGAACGACACTAAAGACTGAGGGGGAAGAGGACTAACTTTAGATAGCTCTGGCACAACTAGGTATAGCTTTTCCTCAGCTTTTGAGTCGTCACTGTATAACACATTATTAGAATAAGGTTGTCTTGAAGGAAATTAGTTGAACAATTATCATTTTTTAGGAACCATTTACAAACTAAGTAATACTGTTGACGCTCTTCAACACTGTTCTTACGTCATCGTTCGGACCAAACAAGTGTATTAAATTGTTATTATGCCCTCCCCCTACTGCTTTTGGTTTATTATTCATTCTGACCTATGTTTTCTGTCAGATTATTTTTTGGTACTATGTTCGCCTGTCGTTCACCGTTGCCCGTCGTCTAGGTCGTATTTTGCCTTTAACATGGCCTAAAAAATCTGTTCTTTTGGAAAAAATCCCCACTTGGTATCTAATTGTGTCTGCCTGCACAGCAATAAGATGAAACCCATGGTTGTTATGGGCATAAACAGATTCAAAACATTTTTGCAGTTTTTGTGTATCGTTTTCAAGATGTTTTCCGATGCTGGGTCGAATAAAACGAGATTCAAGGGTGTACGACAGTGATTATAGTGAGTTGAAGTCTATTACTTGGAAGAACTCGAGGAGCAATATAGCGAAAATAATCCAGTTGTAGCGACAGCTCAGTTAACCAGTTGTTGCTAATTTATTCAATCGGGTGTCGATATTAACTGCGCGACAAGGCAGATCAAGATTCGGCAGCTGCTCCCCCCCCCCTCACCATCATCATTACAACGTCCGTTCCAAATCAGCCGGTTTTCGACAACTACACAGGACGGGCAGTCTTCACATCTTTAATTGGGTGCCTCCGCTTTTGTTAGCGATTCTGACCCACCTTTGAAGCTTCGCCCTTAGATCACGAACCTACGTACTTTGAAAGGCAGGTACTCTTTTATTGGTTCAGTTGGTGAGTCGCATCTTCACGCACAGATCTGCATGAGACGTCGATCGATTTCTTGCCCTTCACTTCAAACCGTTTTGTTCACGTGTTCATTCAATTTAATCTTCTGTAATTCAGCATTTTACCGCCATTTAGAGAGCTCCCTGGTTTTAGCATGTAACATGCTTTAGCCTTCTCCTAATCGTCAAGGAACGACATCACCCCCTCCTTCTCGCTCACATCCCAAGCCCCCCCCCCCCTTCATTCGTCCACTCCATCAACTTCCACTCTGGAGGCCCTATGTCTCCTTTCTATATAACTGGTTATTGGTGGTGAGTCCTTACAGTATTGAAGCGAGATTGCGTAATACCTTCTGAAACTCTCATTTACATATTCCTTCAGGTGTTGTTCATGGAAGTTCCTATGGTGCGCATCTGGGATTCGAAGGACCAAGTTTTTTTTATTACCTCTATCACAAGTTTCGTTTTAATTATAGTTTTACTTATCAACAGTTGAAACTGATTTGTTTCATTATATAAACAGACTTTCCCCCGTTACTACCATGACTATGCATTAACGACTTAATGCTGATTAATGGCATAGAACGTAGTCATTATAAAATTATTTGTTACTTTACCAAAAGTGTTTTCCAATAACTACCCACTACCATCAGATTTGATTGAATACTTTGCATGATCTGTGAAGAATAATGTGTATCCACTGGTCGATAATAGTCCATGGCAACTGATGTTGCTAATGTTCCGCAATGAAACGTCGGTTTCTTTCGCATTTAACTGCAATTTATTTCTATGTATTCTTCAAACATGGAAGCAGTTCCGTAGCGTTGGATTTGATGGAAAGGTTCAGTGTACATTATTATGATCAGGTTTTTGACTTCAACCTCCCCTTTTCTACGTTGATTGGTTCACTTCCCTCTCTTTAATTTGGAAGATTAGGTTCCATCCGTTCAACTTTCACTAATTTTAGAGCTTTCGATTACCTTTTCCGACCGCTCTTTTACCGTTCAGCCTTTGTTCGCGATACCCTTTTGGTTTCTAATTACCTTCTTTCAAGTGTAGCTAGTGAAGGCACTGAAGAAATAAGTTCCCTCGTTCTCAAAGCCGTAGTGATTCAAACTAACGTCTTCAAGAAAATTGGAAAACTCATAGGACCTTGTTCTTAATGCCGGAACTGGCGAAAAATATTTTTTTTCTTGTGCTTAACGAACCGGTTGAGTGAGAATATTGACGAAAAAATCTCTATCGCAAACTGCCGTCTCTCAGCACCAGCCCGCACCTCCTCAGAGTTTATTACTTGAGCCTCTCCGCCGAAGTAGGGCGTTCGTCGTTTCAAGTAAATGTCAATCAAAGGGTTAATGCCTCCATCAAACGAGCCTTTTTATCAACCTAAATTCCATAATTTGAAATAAGTAGCTTGCAGAGCCCTGGAAAACAATTAAATTGGGTTTAGCGATGAGTATGCAAACTGTCGGTAATCATAAAGTTTATAAGAGGTTGGTAACTCTCAATCGAATATCCTCGAACGATAATTAATGAATCCAATGTGCGAAGGTTGCTCCCTAGGGCACTTAGGGGTCACGTACATTATGTAGGCCCATGTTCGAGAATGTTTCTGAGTGGCCAAAGCCACAATCCTGGTTTCGAAAAAAAAAGACATGGCATGAAACGTTTGCACATGCGAAGCCCCAGGGGTTTGAAAAAAGTTATCAAATCGAACGTTACAGGTTGCATCATTTCTAAAACTCGATGGTCACTAAAATCAGATCGATTATCTCAAAACTTGCAAACTGCACAAATTACCCACACCTCAGAAATTGAAAACTGTGAGGGAATCGAGTGTAATATACAATAAAACGTAAAATTCGTAATAACTTCACAACGGTTTAAACTGTCAATGTGCGGATGGAACAAGACGCGTGCACAACACTTTTTGCACTTTGTGAGTCTTCAACGTCAAATTTGGGTTTCGTTGTTTAACCTTCGTCCGCTCGCGTTAAATGGTGTCCCGCACACGCTCGCTTTGCGGGGATTCCCCGCCTATTCAATCTTTCATGATATCTCCCACTCACATGCATATTTCGGAAAATTTAGGACATAATAACAGTGACACATTATTACAGCCACATTTTCAACCAAAAACTTTAACTAAAAACTTTATTCAAATTTATTTTTACGTAACCATTGGAAGCATAAACGAACAAACGAAATGGTAATCACAAAATAAAAAAGGTAACTAGGTATGCAAAAATATAAAAAACGTACTTTAGGTTAGCTGATTAGAATAAAACTAGAAATTATTTTCATTGGCACGAAAAGGAACTATAAGGTGGAACAAAGAGTAGTCATATAAAAATACAGAATGAAAAAAATAATTTGAAAATCTTATGACAAATTCTTAATGAGATCTTAGTAATAATCAGTCTGTTTCCATAATAATATCTTCCATTGGTTGCTGTAGGCAAGTATTGCACGTAATAGTAAAGTGTTGTTTGCAAACTGTTCTGCCACAATCCTTGCATTTAGTTTGCACTTTACGATTTTTATGAGCTCCACATACGTAGCATGCACCAATCTTTTGCTGAGCAGGTGGGTCTTGCCGACTAGATGCGTTCACATTCTCATCTTTGTAAAGTTCTAGAAACACCTGCAAATCTTTTGGTGGACTTCACAACTGATATTCACATAATGATAACCTGCACTTCAATAATAAGTAGGATATTTACTTACATTTTTATTGAAGGGCGTAGTTAACAATAGGGACGTAGGCGTTCGCGTGCGGACTTTCCCCGCGAACCCTAACACTGACGACTTGAGATGGACTGACGGACGAAGGGTGAAGACGGAGGCAACCGACTCAAGTGCCATCTAGTAGGAGGATCTTCAATTGACGAATACTTTACATCCCCTGCACTGTTTTCTACAGCCTGGAACATTTTACCCGCTCTAATTCAAAAAGGCGGGGATTCCCCGCTAACGCGAGCGGACGAAGGTTAACCCAATCCGCTGTACAACGCCTGACATATCTTAGATTTTTGACAAACCATTGTCAAGCCCAGCAACATCATTCTGCTTGTCATAATCTTGTAAGAGTAATGTGAGGCGGTGGAGGCAATGTGCATGTGTTTTAAGTTGAATAATCGATTCGAGGCTATATGAAGCTATTCTGTACTTTCCTGGGAATAGGGAAGAGCGGGGCTTCTGGCGCGACCCTAACTTCAGGGATTGGGCGAATCAAGAAATATCGGTTTCGAAAAGAAAAGAAAACCCTCAAGTAAACAGACTTTTGATGTTCACTTAAATCGAATCAAAAACAAATCAAATTATTACGAAATGGTTTATTGCACTTGGCTTATGAAACGACGGCAACTTATATACAAACGACAGTTTTGTTGGGCAAAAAATTTCCTGATTAAAAAAAATGAATGAATGATCAAGACTAGTGAAGACATTTTTTGAAAACTGTATCACTCAAGGTTTGAGTTTCAAATGTGCATTCTCAGCGAATCATCACTAGAGCGGTCGAACATCTCTGAGACTTAACCCAGTTGAAATACAGACGATCATTGCCGAATGTCCAACAAGACCTAATGTACCATCCCAAATGAGTCGAGTGCAACGGGAGTCATTGAAAAGAAATGACCTTAGCTAGGGGAAAACGATAACTCGTTCTCTGAAATCCGTTCTATCCACCTCACCATCTGAAAATACCGAGAAAACGATACGAAAATATCTGGTGGGTTGCAACACACAACTTTCCTTAGCTCTACGTCAATTCACTTTGTGCACGGCTAATTCTATTTAATCAATTCATTTATCACTCAGTTAATTTGAACTTGGTCAAACAACGCTTTACGGCAGCAGGAAGTGGTAGCGCTTACAGTTCCAGATTTTATTGTGCTGATTGTACTCATTTCAGGACCATTATTGAGCTATTGGTACACGGATAATTAATGAGGCTGTAAACACAATTTTTTGAAGGATAGTAATTACTTTTGCAGAGTTATTGGGTAAAAACGTTTAGAACTGGTAGTAAGCAACGACATTTTCTCACAAATGAGAATTTTATGGTGTAATTGCCTTATTCAGAGCTATCAATATAAAAAATTTAATCAAAATCGTTAGAGCTGTTTTTGAGAAAAAAATTTTGTGTTTTGATCACTATGATGACTATAGTTAACTTTCAGTGGCTCGTACCCTTATTTTGGCGTCCCATGGTAACCTGCGGGCTAGATATCAAGTTTGTGTGGATTTGGTACGGTGGTTTTCTCTAAAAATCGTTCACAGAGACACATACACACAGACCATTTTCCCAAACAGTGTTTTTCGGACTCAGGAGGATCTGAAACGTAAAGATCTGAAGAAAACTAAAAATTTTTTTTTCAGCCGATTACATAACTTTCCTTTCTACTTTGTAGAGCCAAGGAAAGTTTAAACTGCCAAAATGTTTTTAACAATTTTTCACCCACGACAACCACAGGGTTCGCTCAGAACGCCGAGGGGACAAGCACCACCAGATTGCAAATGTAACAACTTTTCCTGACCGCAAACATGGGCGTATTATTCAAAACCAATGGCCCCTCATCACAGATTTAATCGTGATCACGAATTTCTAACCTGAATTCCTTTGGTGTCATTTACTGAGTTGGCAATCGCTCTGGTTAGATATTGATTAAAACGAGTTCTCCATGCAAGGCAGTATGACGGAATGTCCTGGAAACTTTGCAACAAGCGAAGGTATCATTTATTGAGATGAGAACTAAACGAGTGATGTGCCCCCCTCCCCCTACCACAACACACGTTGGCACAGTTTCCACACGTATCGTAAACCCTATTCGACAACGACACTGAAGTTTAATGTCAGTGGTGAGAAACGTTTGTTTTCGCTGCACCACTTCCACGTTGATACACTGACAGCACATTTCTAGTAATTATAGTTTGACGTGCTTCCAACTCGAAGAAACGATACCCTTCGTTATACCGTCCCGCGACTTCCTTCAAGTAGTGAAAATTGCCTCACTATATTTACTGTGATTTCACTGTTTTATTTCTAAAAACAGTCTTGAATCTCTGAAACCCCTCTCATTAGAATTAGCATCTAATACGATACCAAACACGGCGTGATTACAATAAAACTGAAAATATTTCGTTTTTGGCTAATGTTTTTACCACCCCCTAATAACCATGGGTTTTGTGCGATGTGATTGCCGAGTAGGCGGGCACAATTAGATACCACATGGAATTTTTGTGCGAAAGAACGGATATTTTAGATTACGTTAAAGTCCTTGACGGTGGACGGATAGCACATTTACAATCCTTGAAATTTGTCAATTTTTGAAGGGGCAGAAAACAGGTTACCTTGAAATTTGTCAATTTTTGAAGGGGCAGAAAACAGGTTAATTCACTCTGAATGATGAATTAATTTGGAATTTAACGAAATTAAAAGTAAAAATTGGAGTGTGACACCATGCGGCGTCCTTCTTTCCCTGACTTTCATCAACTAACGAAAACAAGGGCGACGGTGGTCAGGCGCCACTACCTAGCCTTCAATACCTATAAGCATCACAGGTAGCTCAGGTCTTCAGTCGACTGCTACTATCTAATTAAACAAATAAATGCTAATCTACGTCCCCCGACAATCAAGTGATCTTATTTATGCCATATACAAGCGACACTCCGTAAATGATGGGTTGCTCCTAGCCAACATAGCGAAAACTTCCTGATTGACTTTCGAGGGAGCACAAATGGAACATAGGGGTTTGGATCACTCAAAATATTTGGAAATGCCTCCGTATAAGTGTTGCGTATCGTTTCCAAGCTATATTTGAGTAGGGCGAGAGAAGACTAACGATGTAAGCGTTTATATAATTGACAGCGTTTTTTAGCCTGCACTTGTTTCCAGATTCAATGACGAGTTATATTTTCTTTGAGATCTTCTAGAATCAAAGTGCTACAGTTCTACTTAAATTATAATGACGTTATGCGTCAAATTAACTATATTTCTTCCATATAAGTGCCTTGACACGCACATTTGCCCATATGTGATATTAATCAATGGGCTGCATCGGATTTTCGTTATGTTGTACTTGTGTATATTTTTGCCAAAGAACACCGACTCACCCAACGGGTTGACAGATTGAATTTCGCTGAACCGTTTGCAGCAACACCGACCATTTCCTCAGTGACTAGTGCATTTTTATAACTCCAGTATTTATTAGATCGGGAAATAAGCCAGAATAAACCTCACAATCCGAACTTTATTGGATTTGTTTTTTGCTACGGAAACGAGCTTTTCTAAAATTATACCAACTGCGTTTCTGAGCGTCGAAGGTCATTTTCTAATAACAGAAAGCAGAACTCGGCTCGGGAATGCTAAAAAATTAAAATATTCTCAATACGAAACGTGATGTGACACCTGGTCTCTCAACCAAAACATGGATGTCTGCCAAAGCCTGTTGTAATTTTAACTGTCGGTTTTCGTTCTCCTTCGAACGTCTCGTCAAAGTTGAAGTTTTCTCTCTGATACGAGAGAATCGTATCTCGTATCTCGTATCTAGCAATATTCAGCATTTCCAGAGATGGAAGAAACCGGTTGGTAGAGTCACGTTGTTTGCTTTTCGGTTCTTTGCTGTCTTCAAGAGCTCCTCTCCACCGTTCAAACCATTTCCAACAAGCGTTTCTACGGGTGACGCTGCGATCAAATAACTAGTAACAATATTTAGGGGGGGTTCACAACCCTCTCTGCAAAACATTGCGCATAGTTTTCGTAGTACAACTACAAGCACGAGAAATATTATGTTAGAACATGCTGTCAACTTGGAGGTTCTTAAATATGCAATCATTTTGCTAATTCAAACCATTATTGTGCACACATTAAAAGACGTTTCCGAAGTGAAGCGGACTTAACACAAATTTAGTTTATTTTCAATATGATAAGTGCCCGTCTACACAAATTCGTTGGAGTGTACCGTGTCTTCAACTGTTACCCACCTGAGAACCCGTTGTGCCGCATTCTCCATAAAAATTTGTATCCGTACAGTTCAGTTGAAATTACCATCACGGTTGAAGTGAGACGGCACTTGAATCCACTTCATAATAAATTCAAACTCGTATCGTGAAAGTAGTCGTTGTCGTGCTGGCGGTAACCAATTTGAGAGGCACAATCATGTGGTGCGGGTGTGACCGCGTAGTCACGGGGACCGCGTCAAGCCTCATTACGCGGTCTGCACGGAGGTTGCAGGTACATTTCATCTGATGGCTGGGAAGTGAAGAGGGAGCGAGCCTATCAGGTTGTCTCTGGAGAAGGACTGAGGCCTGACATCGTGGTTATTGGTATCGCTCAGTTTACAGTGATCCTGGATGTTCGGTTAGTATCTGGAAACCGGGGTTTTGCGCTAACTTGACAAGCCAAGAGGAGTAAGTATAACAGGACAGATCTTCGTATGGCGGTGTCGGAAGCTCGCGGAGTGGATGCACAGGGATCAAGGTTGCAGCTTTGACCGTCTATTGGTGCTTTGTTTGATGAAAGAAAAGTACTGAGGAAATGCATCACATGGGTGGGGATTGTTATTTCGGATGTACGAAGAAGGAAACTATTTTTCGAATATTGTGAGTAATACGATTTTATTTTCCAATTCCTGGGTGTCCGTAAACAGAAATCTCAATACCGGGTAAAAGAGATGGTATTTACTACTAAATAACTTGAGTGGTGAGTGATGCGACACTAACATCATTTCGTTAGCACGGAGCGAAGGTTTTTGGCACTCACAACGCATTAACAGAAAACGACTTAGCGGTCGAGGGAGCGTCGAATTCAAGCTTTCCATTAGGCAAAACGGAGTTTCCCTGCGATAACCGGAAATGGCAGTGACACATCGTAACACTGTTCGAAGATGTTAATGCCCGGATCCAGTTACAATTACCGTGATCCGAAAGTAGTGGCCGAAAATAGATTACGGGGAATTGTGTTGGGAGAGGAAATCTCAAAGAAAACCCCCTTTAAGCTGTCAGCTCACGTACTACGCTCCGCTCCTTTTAACTGGAAAACGAAAGTAGCTTTCGCGTTTTCATGCTTCCTTTAGCATGCAAGCGGAGATGTGGATACCGAATAAATGTCAAGAGTAAAGGTGAGTAACATTCAGTGTACGTATATAGGAAGGGAAGAAGAGAGGTCGGGCGAAAGAGATGAACCCTTTATATGGCAGTCTGGTCACACAACCAATACTAATATTATTCTAAGCGTTTTTCACGCGTAAACTTGTTTGTGTAAAATGCAGAATTGAATTGTATCAAACTCATTTATTTCTAAAGGGCTCCACGTGCGAAACATTTCATTTGTTTTTAAGTGGATACACAATAAAACATAACTGCTGACCGTAATTTGAACACAGTATTTCATTCGTAACGACACGGGGGGAGGATTAACGTCCAAAAACTGGTAACCGAGTGAAAAAGAGCCTCACAAGACACCTCAGTTCAAACTGCTGATATCGAAGTTCTGATTACTTTCGGTGAGTTGGAGGTGTATAGTCAGCACAAAAGGCCCGGACGATCGTTCAGCATTTGGTTGATCGCGTTATGGAACAATAGGATTGGTCTGCATCAATTTGTAATTACCGGTTTAGTTCTCCTGGACGTAAATGAACCCCATTCGAAGGGCTATGAACTTTATCAGAAGCGGGGAAAGTGAAAAACAAAATAAACCGAGGAAAAATCAAACGTAAGTCGAGAAACCTGTAACGCACATTGCGTAACAGTAAAATGATTGCAGAATACAAATTTACTTTGGAAGATCATTTTTACTCACCCGACAAGGCTGAGTTTGTTGAGATTTGAAAACAAGCGGTGTAAAGTGGCTTTTAGTCCCCTTTTTACTTTCCTTAAGTGCATGTAGTAGAGAGGAAGGTTATGTAATCGACTGAGAATTTAGTTTCGAGTTTTCGAAGGATCTTTACATTTCCGGAGGCTACTGGGTTCAAACTCCATTCGAGAGAATAATCTGTGTGTTTGCGTCTTTGTCAACACGTTTCAAAAATATCTGGTGCGTTGCAACACACAATTTTCCTTAGCTCTAGGTCAATTCACTTTCTACATGGCTTTTAATCAATTCATTTATCACTCAGTTAATTTGAACTTGGTCAAACAACGCTTTACGGCAGCAGGAAGCGGTAGGGCTTACAGTTCCGGAATTTATTGTGCTGCTCATACTC
Source organism: Pachypeltis micranthus (assembly GCA_020466155.1). NCBI lineage: Eukaryota > Metazoa > Arthropoda > Insecta > Hemiptera > Miridae > Pachypeltis > Pachypeltis micranthus. The sequence continues at coordinate 25,880,689 of CM035774.1, read as the reverse complement.
ATTCCAGGACCATTAACGAGCCATTGGTATACAGATAATTAGTGGGGCTGTCAAAATTAATTTTTTGAAGAGGATAGTAATTACTTTTGCAGAGTTATTGGGGAAAAACTTTGAGAACTGGTAGTGAGCGAAATGGCGGTAGTTGAAATTCAGGAATTTCTGGAGTGACCCCTATGTATCTCATGAGCGTTTTCCAACACTCACCCTATAGGTATTGGATTGGACTACAATACCAATTTTGTTAAACATTCTACTAACATTCCAGCGGAGTTTATAAGGAAAAACCCGCGCTAAAAACGCTTTTCTTCGACAACTTTGATAATTTATTGTGCTGCTCTCGTCATTTTCCCACAAATTGGAATTTAATGGTATAGTACTCATATTGGGAGCTATCAATATAAGAACTTTAATCAAAATCATTGGAGCCGTTTTTGAGAAAAAAAATATTTGGTGTTTTGATCACTATGATAACTATAGTTAAATTCCAATGGATTTTGTTTATACCCTTGTTTTTGCGTTCCATGGTAACCTGCGGGCTGGATATCAAGTTTGAGTGAATTTGGTTCGGTGGTTCTCTTTAAAAATCGTTCACAGACAGACAGACACACACACACACACATACCATTTTCCCAGTTTTTTTCGGACTCAGGAGGGTATAAAACTTAGAGATCTGAAGAGGACTCACAATTTTTTTTCAGCTGATTTAATAACTTTCCTTTCTACTTCGTAGAGCCAAGGAAAGTAAAAAAAGCCGAGTTGGGTAGGAGAAGGCGAGCACGGACAACTGAGCTCCATTACGACTTCCAGCACCAAAGTTTCGAGTGATTCGGGGCGTTTGAGGTGCAAAGTCAGCACAAATGCCCCGGACAAACCTTCGCTAAATCGATGAGTTCAGTTTGTTCTGCTATATTTAGCTTACCGATGACAGAAAGAATTAAATATGTGAGCCAAAGTCGGTTGAAAACTAGCTTTCGCAGTGATAAAAAAATTAACTTTTTTTCTTTAAACAAATGCCTTAACCAGTTTGGTTAAATTTTGTTCCCAAATCCGAGTAGTATCATGAAAATCTTATTTGCCGGGAAACTGAAAGAACAGCGCAATCTCAGTTCAGCTTTTTAATTACAACCTCGCTCATATGATACAGGCGTTCTCACGAAGTCACGATTTGGCCGAAGAATAATTTACTCATACTTTAAAATTTAAATTACGATTTATACGATGATTTCAACACAGTAAACTCTAATCTACTGAAAAAAATCACGTAGACAGTCTCATCAATTATCTGTACATAAAATTATCAATAAGAGTCGTGGTATGAGACCATGTCAACAAAATACAATATTCGCTAATGTCCCTCAGTGCACAGTAGTCAGTCATAGTCATTAATAACGTTCCTTCCTCAACTTATGGCAGAAATAAGCTATTGATATGTGAGAGAAAATGGCAATGTTATAGTGTGGTGTCTGCATTGCGAGTTTCTTTGTTGTCTAGGTAGCGCGGTTCAGACTTTGTAGAGGAAACATCGCCGGAGACTAGTTCGCATGGCCCAATTCACTGCTGGTGTGGTCATAGTACTCAGGATTGAGTGTGAGTGTGTCACACTTGTGAAGTGGTCTGAGGGAGAATTGAGCTCAGTTAATGTCGCAAGAGATATTTAAGGGATTCAGCGAAATGCTACGTAATTGTAATCCCAAATACCCCAAAAGAACGATAGAATTGGAGAAAATTATAAACTTCGAATTACACATGATGGGGAAGCGCGGGTGGTTAAGAGAATAATAGGAAAGCAGTACCGTGGGAGGAAATAACGATAGCACAAATAACACAATTATATTGACTACCACATTATAGACTCCACAAAACAAAGGTCTCTTGCAACCTCCCTCATCTGGCTGTTCTCAAACGACAGCCACACCTGTTAGTTCCTAACATTTCATATACGTTCCCATCGTGCCTGTAACAGTATATTATTCATGTTCATTCACTCTTCTCTGAGGCATAATTTACCCAATTGCTCCAAAGGCGACGCAGAGGTTTAATTTGAAAGGCTAATCGTGGATATTTTCCTGCAAACTTGTGGAATTCCTTGCTGTTTCCGTATTCGAAATACCGAAATATTATTTCATGACAGTTATGGAGAGCCCCGGTAAATGCTATAATAAAGAAGTAATAATAAAGCCACTGAGGTGACGGGTAATCACGAAACACCCAACGAGTGGAGCGTATTAATGAAGTAGGGTTCCGAGCAAGAACCAGCTGCTATTGCGATTTGCCGAGGCTGATTCCCCAATGCGGGTGAGAGTAATAGTAAAATAAGTTCCGTTTCCAGCAATTTCCTGCTAATTGCCCAATTTCGTTCTGCGCAGAAAAGTTAATGTTTGGGCGTTTAATTTTCGCTCGGCTTAATGAACTCGTCGCGAGCCCACCGCCGTTTAATTTACGTATTAGCGAATTACGTAAAAGGTGAGCTGTGAGAAATTTGAAAGCGGCTCAAGACACTAATGAATACGACGGCGGGTGAATAATACCTTCTTGTCTTCGTTCTTCCCTTCTAATCTGTTCTCTTCCTTATCACTTTAATTAAGTTCGCCCGATTTAGCAAGAAATGTCTTCCTCGTTCGTTTTTATACGTTTTTAAATTAGTACGGCGATTTTGTACTTTCGGGAGCTCTGATTCAACTGGTGAGGACGCTTTAAACTCTCACAACGCTTAGTTGAATTTACCTCGTCTCGTGTGAGAAAATAAGCGCGGACAAGATGAGGTAAATATCCCAAACGAATCTCCTGTCGTTGTTCTTGAAAATATTGATACAAACTACCGCTTAAACGAGTAAAATTCAACGCCATATTGACTTACCGTGTCTTCGTTTTGGAATCATGCCAAACACGGAAGTATCCTTCAGATGTTTACAGTTTGAGGTCTCCTGAATCCGAAAAACCTCATTTCGGCTCGTGGTCTGAGTGTGTGTTTACCTTCGTGAGGCTACTGTTAGTTGCAGTAATAGTTGCCGTTGTACCCAAGTTTCAACCTAATATTATTCACAGCGATTGTTTTAAATGTACTACAGTGGTATTTCGTTGTACTCTATTACTACTAGTCCTCTACTTGACCGAAACAAGGGATTCGGCGTTGCGTAGTTTGGTTCAGAAGTAGCTAAAATAATTACGCTTTTCGGAAGGTTAAAGGTCTGGTTTCTCGTTAAAAAAGTAAAAAAGAGCTATTACTCCTCGTTAGCATGCCAGAGCTTCAAACGTAGATCCGAAAGATTAAAAAACAAGGAGGATGGGGAATAAAAATAGTCTCTAAACGACGCCCTGGTTTTTTCCAGGTTAAAAACGAGGGAGAGATAAGAAATGACAAACAGTCCTGCCACCAAAAGGAATGTTGGGGCTAACGTTAACTTGCCGATAAATTATTTACTCACACTGCTCCGGCGGCTGTGTCACTTACATGCAGTCGGGGAGATTCAATTATTCACGAATGAATCCTAAACTTCTTCAAAGACTCTTTTACAAAATATATAATTCGGTTTAGAAGATGTGAAGTTGTAAGCAGGCCGAAACTCTATTCCGTTTATGTTAGCATTTTCACACTTGCGGAACCGGGATTTACATTTCAGGCGCTTTTATAAGGAAACAAGATCTGAGTCAAGTATTGGTTAAATATTCATTCTGAATAACACGCCTATGTTTTGTAAAAGATATCGATAAGGAAAAACGTGAGTAACCTGAGATGGACATGGGGGTCTGAAAATGAGTAACTGATGCCATGGAGAAGGTAGGAAAACTGATGAATGGTGGGGGGGCGGGGGTTACGGGTGGGGAGAAATCTCAGGGAAGAGAAGGGAGGAACTTGAGGAAATCCCACGATCAGAGACTGAAGTAGAGCTTATCAAGAGTTTGAAACCAGGATAATAACAACCTACAGTTTCCATCGAAGGGGGACTAATTGTGTTGAACGTAGGATGAACATGCGGTGTAGGGTAGAAGGGCTAAGTTATTTGGAGGTCTACTAGACCGCTGCACTCAGGATTGAAACAATGCAAAAGCTTCCATGATGTTCCAGAATCCCAGCCCTGCTATAAGAGAATCAAGCAGGTCACCCCCTTGTTACAAAATCTGGCTCGACCTTACAAATTATTTTTCTCATCTCTATCCCACTCAGCTCAAACGTCCATAACTCCATGGCTTACGTTACACACCTTGAACATACGAGTGGCTGTCAGTCGTATTGCCAGTCGTAGAACACACTTGAACCAGGATGCTGAATCCTTACAACACCTCAACAAAATAAATCCTTCCTCAAGTACTGGAGTCTCTTCAAGTCATTCAACAACTTGATCAAAAGTGATCATTTGAGACAAATAATGGTATGATATTATTAAGATAAGATGTACACAAACCACCATTGTGCCCCATACAACATGAAGAGTTGGAAACTTGAAATGAGCGTACCTCAGTGAATTATAATGACGCACCGCCCATTACCGCGACGGACCTGGAACATGAAATAAAATGTCATTAATATAAAGCTAATAAATCACATTTTGTTACAATTCCAAACAGTACATTAACGCGATGTTCGTTGAAAAATTATAACCCTGCGATCCCGCTGCTCAATTAGTGGCTTGAACGCGGACAACACACTTGAAATCCTAAGAAGCTATTGAACAACTCCTAGACAGTGATGGAACGTCAGGCGCACGTTTTTCGTAACCGGCGGGTGGACAAAAGACGACCCCTTTCCGAAAGCAAAAGAAACGTCAGGCATTGTGCAGCTCATATTTTGAACGAGCAGCTCGGAGCTCTACTGCGAAGAAAAAAGTGGGAAGAAAAAAGTGGGAAGAAAAGCGTTATCGAACTTACACTTCTGCCCCCAACCCCCAGTCAATTCGCACACAATACATGGAAAGTACGAGAACGACGTGAAAATAGGCTCTACGGTTACATTAGGCCAGTTATAACTAGGAAAGGTGCTGCGTTTCACTCCTTTCATCACAAAACTTTTCTTAGAGCAGGAGGTCCAGATCCAAATAGTGGCTACTCGTTAAAACCCTATTAAATACGTGTAAATTATTGCACCAGAGCAATATTTTTACGAACACGGTTGAAATAATTTTTTCAGAAATATTAATGATCAATTATTAAAATGAATAAACCAATTAATTTTGGATTTTGCACAAAAAAGTGACTCTATCTTTCCCTCTCTCCTTCTCCCTCACACACTCTCCTCTCTCTCTCTCTCTCTCTCTCTCTCTCTCTCTCATCTCTCTATTTCTATCTCTCAAGTACTCTCGGCATATGTCGTATGCAGATGATCTCCAGCTGTTCTGGTCTTGCAGAGTTGAAAACATTGGGGAGGCGGTGCAGGCCTTGAGTGCCGATCTTGGCCGCGTTATGGATTGGTGTTCCGCTTACGGGATGGATTTGAACCTGAGGAAAACTAAGGCGATGATTATCGGTTACCCAAGGATTCTGGGTAAAGTTAATTTGGTTGCTGCGCCTAAAATCACTATTGGGGGAATAATGCTGGAGTATGTGCACGCAACTAAGATGCTAGGAGTCGTGGTACAGGACACACTGGGGTGGGAACTCCAAACGACTGCGATGTGTCGAGCTATTTTTGGTGCTATCTACCAGCTGCGCAGAACTGCTAGCGATTTTCCCACTCGCGTGCGACTTCAGCTCGTTCAGAGCCTCGTCCTGCCTCACTTGGACTACGCGGCATCTCCGCTTTGCGACCTCAAGGGTAAGCTAGATCGACTCCAGAAGGCGCAAAACGCCGCTTTACGTTTCGCGCTCAGATTGAGACTGGACGAGCACGTCACGGCACACTATCACCGCCTTGGTTGGCTGAAGATGCGAGAGCGAAAGCGGCTGAAGGTGGCCACCTTGATGTTTGAAGCACTGAAGACCCACCAGTCTGCCTACCTTTATGACAACTTCGAATTCATGACTTCGAGAGACACCCGGAATAGGAATAAACTGCTGGTCATTCCTACGCACAGAACGGCGATGCTGGCACGATCCTTCCTCGTGCAGGGGTCAAAGCTATATAATGGCAATGTTGACGAGTTTGACTTCACGAAAAATGTTGTTGTGTTCAAAAAGAATTTCAAAGAAAAATTGTTAAAGGAATATGAATAAGTTGTCGTAGTGATGTCCCACGCTCTCGTTGCACTCCTTACTTCTTCTTGACTTGAATTCATTGTTAACTTTTGTAGTAAATTATTTGATGTTGTGTTAGTTAATGTCAACTACTGTTATTACTTGGATTTGTGCTGTAATAAGTGTTTTAGGCTAAGAAAGTCACTCTTAGAAGGGGAGGAATATCCCAGTACTCTCCCTTCGCTTTGGGCGTGTGTATGTGTTGGTGGAATGAATGGTTGGTTGAATGAGTGAGCAGGTGGCCACAGCTAATCCGAGGAGGAGGCGCAGGGATGATATTGTGGCAGTTTGCTGGGTGAAAGGTGTACGAAAGGGAAATTAAATGCTTGGGTGAATGTAATTTATTTGGTATGAACGGGTTTGTTATGTCTTTTTCTTTGTGTTGTTCTTTATTCAGTACGTACAGCATGCTAGCGAGAGGTATGTAATCGTAAATTTAGTGCAACGAGTAGTATATAAATGTATATAAAGATTGCTATGATTGTAAATGCAAATTTAGAGGATGATTGTGAAACCTGTAGCCTGGGGGAGTGGAAGAGAGGTCCCCACAGC